>CM060909.1:342269831-344669831 GCA_030737875.1 Allium sativum | reverse complement strand
TATATAACTTCCATTTAAATTTGAATCACGAGTCACATCCAAAACGAGTTCGAAGTTAACTTAGAAGTTTGTGCCCATTCCCCCAGCATCATTGGGAACCAGGCTAAAATATTTGGATGTCCCGTCCGTAAGTCCACTGTACTCCTATCCTCGCCCAGACAGCGATGGAGTTTGTGTGTACATTGTGGTATCGTCCTTTATACTCTCTCTCTCACAAGACGTGAGATTTAAAATAATGGACGACATGGCTCATCCTTTATTCTCCCCCAAAGTCAGTCTGGGTTAGAATTATGGAGCTGGTGGTCATTAGTCTTGGCACACCTATCACGCTCGTCCCTATTTTATACTTATATCCAAGCTCTAAGGATTAGAGTTTGTCGGGAAAACAGTCGATTCACATTTTCCTTGGCATCATTCCCTTTGCCTTTGCATCAAAGGCAAAGATCGCCTTGAGGATGGTCGGGACACATCCATGTTGAGTTTGTTCTTCCCCCGTTAAAAGCACGGGAAAGAATTAAAGACATCGTTAGGAGTGTTAGGGAATGCAGAATGGATCTTAAGGAAAAACTAACCCTAGAGGGGGGGTGAATAGTGTTTTAAAGGAATTTAAGAAATTCTAAAATGTATATGATCTATTATATGAATCACACACCACAGAGAAAATCACAGACCCATAATCAAACACAAACACAGAAATAAATAAAAATAATATGCGGAAAAGGAAAGAACACACCGGATTTCATTCTGGTTCGAATTGCTACTACATATAGTCCCACGCAACGCTGGATTGTGCAGAGTTTTATTACTAGATCAAATCTCAGTATAATCCCCTTGATTTCACGACTACAAGGTTAACACCGTTTCCACCACCCTTGATTTCCCGGCTATAAGGTAAAAACCATTTCCTTTCCTTGATTTCACGGCTACAAGGAATACACCATTTCCAAGACTACCCCAAAACAATCCCAATTGATTACAACAACCCTATAATTCTCCAATAGCAATTCGATTCAGAGAGTAAAGACACTTCCTTTCAAAACTGAAAATATGACAGTTATATGTCAACATCCCCACATATGTATGTCGACATATGTGCTTGAAATTTTGAAATTTGAATATTTTTCAAGTGTTTTAATATATATAATTCTGGAATTCTTGAATTAAAATATTTTGATATATAAGTATTATAAAGTAGAAAATCATATGAAATCATAAATATAAATTATATAAACATATTTATAAAATTATAAAGCTTAAAACTATATAAATATAAAAGTATATAACTATATATAAATATAAACTTATAAACTTTTGAAACTTAAATTTAAAATCAAAGGTAAGATAGAAAAACTAATTAAAGTTTGAATTTGAATTTTGAAAAACAGATTTTGAAATTTGAAAATCGAAATTTGAAAAAACAGAATTTGAATTTGAACCTGGAGTGCTGTTCAAAGTCTTACATATAAACTAGACGCTATTACTATATCTATCTTGAACTTTTGAACTCTTGATTTCTTGAAATTTGAAAATCAAAATTTTAAAATCAAAATTTGAAAAAACAGAATTTGAATTTGAACCTGGAGTGTTGTTCAGAGTCTTACATATAAACTAGACTCTATTACTATATTTATCTTGAACTCTTGATTTCTTGAATACACACGAGTCTTGAATCTTCTCTGAATTCTGGAATCTCTAAAACTGTACAATCTTCAGTACTTAAGTCCTGTATACAAATCCGGCATATATATGTCAATATATTCTAGATAGAGATGTTAGTATATATTTCATAATCAATGATAATTGAAGTAAGGTTGTTGTCATCGAAACTCCATTCTCCAAGAATCTCCGCCTTTTTGTTGATGACAACCTTAGTTTATAAAATATTCATACCTGTTGTTCTTTATGTGCACGTAAAAATGCATATTTATATTCACATATTTATTCTTGTTTAGTTGAATAAATGAAAATTTTTAGGTATTTTATATGATCAAACCATATTTTAAATATTTTCAAAATCGTCACTTATTTTGGGAAAACGTGGTCACTTGTGCATGTTTTAATTTGTGAAACCTTTTACTTATTCCTTGTGGTTATCTCTTCTAGGAATTTTGGAGCTAAAAGGATATATACACTTGAAGAGATGAGGGAAAGTATGCATTTATACAGAAGGAGGCAAAGAATTAATTCATTTTATGGATAATGGAGGCCCACACCTTTCAACTAGCCTACTTGCTCTTAAGCTTCATATTAAGGACTAGTTGACTGAGACAAAAGGCCTCATTCATTCTACATGACTTATTAGTGGCTAATGGGAATTTGAAGCTTCATGAATGAGCATTTTTTTGATTTCCCAAGGAAAGTGATTAGGGTTTTTGATCATGTATATATACCCCTTTGTTTCATGTATTTAGGGATCTCCTTTTTAGCAAATGAAATTATAAGTGATCAAATAAACAAAAACGGCTACCAAGCCTCTTTCTTTTATGTTGAAATCTATTTGTGTTGAAATTATCACACAAATGAGGAGCTAAACCCCTTTAATTTAGGGGTGATGAAGCTCTCTAATCACATAGATTCAATATAGTTTATTTTTCATGCTCTCTACTAGTGCTTATTAAAGAATGGATGTTTAGTGTATTTTGTTAATCATGCTTACTTTTGATGATTTATGCCTCTAATTAATAGAGGATAGATCATGCTTGATCAAATGACACAACAAAATTTGCCTCTTCATATATATATGATTTTTGCAAAAAGAGGAAGTATTAATCGAAATTTGATATTCTATATTACTACTAATAGTAAATAGAGTATTATTAAAATTGGTGTTGCTTTCAACTTGTTGTCTTTTTCATGAGAATTGAATAGTGAATTAGATTTGTGCTATAGTTTGATGACTTATGATATGCTAATTAATAGCATAAATATGTCATACTTATGATAAACATAATAACTAATCTCACTTATGACCAAACAAAAAGAGATCATAGCTTCATCATGTTGATTTGTGTGATCTAGAGAGTGAAAACACCTCTAAATTGCTCTTAACCAATAGTTTCATTCTCAATTTAGTCATTAGTTTTTTTGTTTTGTTAACACATTTTAAAGTTTGGTTTAATTTGATTGAATAGAATTTAAAATTATTCCTCCGTGGATCGACTCGTACTCGCATATGTACCACAATCGTACGTCGTACGCTTGCGGTTTATTATACTTCACGACGGTTTTTTAATTCATAGAATATCCGTCGTCGAACAAGTTTTTGGTGCCGTTGCCAGAGAAGGAATTTGATTTTGATTTTATTCTTCGGTTTAATTATTTTTATATAAAAAAAAATTGTGTGCATTTGTGTGTTTGTTCTATTTTATCTCGTTTCAACTGCATTTGTATGTGTTTTGTCAAGTTTGATTGTCCATTTTTGTTTGTTGTTTCTTAAAAAAGTTCTTTTGATTTCTGCATTTCATCTCTCAGTGCAATCGTCTCTCTGTTTTCTTCCTTATATTTGCATTTTGGTTTAATTTTGTTATTTGCATTTTTGTTTCTAAAAAAAATACACTTGACTTTTGTTTTCAATTTCTTTCATGTTTTCACTACAATATCCTTTATTTCTTTACTTCCCTTTCTCTCATTTATTTCTTTCCTTTTCATAATTCTTACAAAAAAATTCCAAATTATCTTATCCTTGCTCTAGATTCTTCTTCTGCATTTATTTCCAATAACCTCTCAATTTATTGCTTTTCTTTTTCTTGTCCTCCCTCTATAATCTTCTTTCCTTCTCTGCCTTATATTTCCTCTTCTATTTACATTCCTTTACAAACCAACCCCACTTCATCGTATTTCCTCATACCATCCTTCACAACAATCTGCAATTTTCTTCAGCAATCCTCGACTACAACTCCATCACGTCTGCAACAAACTGCAATCATCCAATCTATTTCAAACTCCTCGCCATTGTTTGCCTACTTCTTCTACATACAAACCCCTTTCAAACTTTCACTACAAAACTCCAGTTCACCAATAGTCATCATCCTCTTTTACCACTTTCAATCCAACCAATCACGCAAGCTCCCATAACATATTACTTCTTCAACCAGTCACGCCGAACCACACAAGTCTGCACACTCCTCTAATTCACGCAAATACAAATACTCACTTCAGTACTCTTCACAAACCATTCCACCAGTACACAGTTCAAGACACAAAACCCACCAACAAAACGCGCAATTCAACGCTTGAAATCCGCTACCAAAATCCAATTGCAAACTGCTTTCACCCGTATCCATTGGTCATCAGTTCATCACAAACCCTCATCTACCACCCAAAATTCGAAGCTACCAGTCAAACCGTATCGCTAAATCGAACGCCTTCACCTTCAGTTACCCAAAATCATTTCACCAACCACTTATACAAGTCCTCAAACCACTGCCTCAGTGCCAATCAGGCCCGGCCCTTCCACAAACCCACTAAAGCGACGGCTTAGGGCCCCAAAATTTTGAGGGCACCATATCGCGATTAAATTCATAGAGAAAAATTTTTTATCGTGAATCCACGATCTGTAGCTTCGATGGCGGCTGCGCGATCCAAATCGCGTGATTCTTCCAAGCCCAGGCGATCGGAACTCGGAAGTCTTCCGTTACTCTATCCTTTCTTCAGGCTTCTGGTCTTTGGAGTTCAGAATCGGACGTCAGTCAGAGGTTTTTAACTTCACGGTGAGTATCCGAGCTTTATTGTGTTCTTAAAAAAAACATGAATTGATGAATAGTTTAATTAAGGTGATTCGGATTTTTTGAATTGCTACTGTACTACCGACAGACTGTCGTGAAATGAATTGATGATTAATTGATTATTGGGTAAATTGTTCTGGTGGCATTCATTGGTTTGAACATATGCTGCATTTGACATAAAGATTATTTTTTGCTGATTTTTTAATCTGGTATTTCCTAATGCATATAATAAGAATTGTTATCATCATTAATTTCAGGATAATGCTATGAATAAATTTCGAGCGTACTGCTACAAATTACAGTTTCATGTGAAGCCATTTTTTTGTTTAAATAAGTTTTTTCAGTTAGGTCGTTCATCTTCAAATTTGATTGAAAAAGAAAGTCTAAGTTTTGTTGGCAAAAATGAGTTATGTATTTTGTTATTTTTTTTGATTTAATACTACTAAAGAAATAGACGAATATTAGTAAATTCAATTAATTTGATCAATGTAAGATTTATGTTGTGTTAATATCAATAACCTTCCTTGTTTAGCAGCATTATGATATGCTTACATAGATTATTAGTGTTTTTTCTGGCTCCTATCACATGAACTAAATATTTAATTACGCACAAGCACTCTTTTACTTGAATTAGTGTGATTATAGTCTATAGAATTAGTGAATAGTGAAAATATATTTTATGTATCGTTTTCCTTTTTACTTCATTTCATTATTTGGTTGAAAATTAAGCGTATACAAATTTTAATGGCTAGTTAGCATACAATTAGTAAATAAATAACTATGTTTTTTCGTTATTGTAATAATTATTAATATATGTTATTATTCAATGTTAATTTTGTAGTGTTTAAAAATGCGTAAACAAGAATCTGGACACACTAAAAGAGCTAGAAAAAGAAGATTAGAGGAACTTATTAATTCCCAGAAAGGTGCTCTTAATAAAATTTTCATCAAAAGTAATCCAGAAGATGGTTCGAGTTTGAAAGTGGATAATACCCTTATTACTGATGAAAATGATGATAACATCAATGATGATATTTTAATGTGCGAAAACGACAACGAAAATATAAGCAAAGGAGAAGAAAACATTGATTCATCATTGCATGTGGAGAATGTTAGTGTGGTTTTAAATGACCCTGGTACATAGAAAAAAATTGATCAAAATTTAAGAGACTTGCTAGTTGAAAGAGGTCCTTTTCGAGTAATAAAGAATAACAATTCTGATTTTCTAAAAGACGCTATTAATAGACATATTTCCTCCACATTATATGTCAGACATTTGCCTAACGGGGATAAACAAGACAGAAAATGGTTGGTATATACAAATTCACTTGACATAGTATTTTGCTTTTGTTGCAAGTTATTCTCGAACCAAATGACGGCTAGTCATCTTGCTACTGAAGGAATTAATGATTGGCGCAATCTTAGTACTAAGTTGAAACAACAAGAAAGTAGTAAAGATCATCTTCTGAATATGAGCAGTTGGATTGAGTTGGAAACAAGATTGAAAGTCAAAACAACCATAGAATAGAGTGTATTAAATCAAATAAGCAAAGAAAAAGAACGTTGGAAGAAAGTATTGGTAAGAATAATTGCTGTTGTGAAAACGCTTGCTTCTAATAATTTAGCATTTCGTGGAACTAACGAAAAGTTTATGAAAAAATAATGGTCTTTTTTGCAAATTAATTGAAATGATAGAAGAATTCGATCCAGTAATGCAGGAATATGTTCGACGGGTTGAGCAAAAGAAATTCATATACATTACCTTGGGCATAAAATTCAAAATGAGCTAATATGTACCTTGGAAAGTGAAATTAAAAATGTAATTATTAAGAAAATAAAAAAGCCAAGTATTTTTCAGTTATATTAGACTGCACTCCAGATATTAGTCGTGTTGAACAAATGTCTCTTGGAATAAGATGTGTTGATGTTTCAACCAATCCTGCAAAGGTGGATGATTTTTTTATTATACTTTTAAAAGTATATGATACCACTGGACTTGGACTTTTTAACAAGCTTAAAGAAGTATTAAAGGATATTAACCTTGATATCTATCATATTAAAGGACAAGGTTATGATAATGGATCAAACATGAAAGGAATTCATAAAGGAGTGCAACAAAGACTATTAGAAATTAATCTGCGAGCTTTCTACACACCTTGTGGTTGTCACAGTCTTAATCTTGTGATATGTGATATGGCTGAATCATGTCCAAAAGCATCAAAATTTTTTGGGGTGATCCAACAGATATTTAATATATTTTCTTCATCTACACAGAGATGGCAAGTTTTTAAAGATCATGTATCAGGTTGTACGGTTAAACCATTATCAGACGCGCGTTGGGAAAGTCACATTGAAGCAGTAAAATCTATAAGATATCAAAGTGTAGAGATAAGAGATGCTTTAATTTTTTTATCAAATAGCACCAAGGATTCTATGGCGAAAAGTGAAGCAAAAAGTCTTGTAACAAATGAGACTGAAAATTTTGAGTTCTTATTCGGATTGTGCATTAGGTATGAAATTTTTAAAAATGTAAACAACGTTAGCAAAATTCTTCAAACTGAAGACATGCAAATTGATTTTGCGATTAATAGATTACAAGAGCTTATTGATTTTTTTTGAAGATTTCAGAAACACGGGTTTTGATTCTACAATGGTTGATGCTAAAGAGATAGCGCAAATGTTGGATGTTGAACCAATTTTTGTTCAAAAAAGAAATATTCATAGAAAGAAACAATTCGATGAAGATGTGAATATTGAAGAACTAATGCAAACACTAGAAGAATCTTCCCGAATCAATTATTTTCTACAAATTATGGATAAAGCCTGAATCTCGTTAATGACTCGATTTGAGCAATTCAAAGAATATGATGACAAATTTGGCTTTTTAATTGATTTAAAAAATTCACTTCTTTAGATGATGAGAAATTGAAGAAACATTGTTTAAAACTTGAGGAATATTTGAGACATGATTTGCTATATTGATGGAAGAGAGCTATTCTCAGAATTAAAAGTACTAAAAGTTATCTTGCCAAAGAAAAAAATAAAAGCAATTGAATTGTTGAATTTCATAAATTCTTGTTCGAGAGAGTTAAATTTTCTTAATGCTTGGATTGCATATAGAATAATTCTGACTATACCAGTTACAGTTGCCTCAGCTGAAAGAAGTTTCTCAAAGCTAAAGTTGATAAAGTCCTATCTATGTTCTACTAAGTCACAAGAAAGGCTAAATAGTTTGGCATTTTTATCGATTGAAAAAGATATGTTCAATGAACTTGAATATGATAATATTGTTAGCAAATTTGCAAGTCAGAAGGCTAGAAAAATGTTTATAAGCATTAGTATATTTTTGTTATACAAAATGAATTATTATCATGAATAAAGTTATTTTTTTTTATCTTTTCATTGTTTTTTAATAATATGAATTGTTTTGATGTCATACATTAGCATCTATAGAAGGGCCTTTTTTTTTGCTTTTCGCTTTAGGCACCAAAAGTCCTAGGATCGGCCCTGGTGCCGACATCCATCTCCCCTCCGTTCCGACAGCATTCCCTTGCCATACATATTCACCTCTTATTCATCAACTTTCACAAGCCATAAACCGATTCGAATCATAGAACCCTAATTCGGAAAAAAAATAGAAGACGCTTGCTTATTTTTATTTTTATTTTGAGGAAAAATGGGAGCCGACTTTGCTTCTTGAAAAATTGGCTTTATGCCTTTTTCTGGGTTTGGGAAAGGTGCCTGATGTTAGGCTTTTGTGGACTTAGTAGTGCAGGGCTTGCGAATTTTAAGTGTGACAGTATTATAATTTTTGCGGGCCTTAAATTTTGTGAAAGAGTTTTGGTTTCCTTGTTTTAATTTACCATTGTCTTTGTTTTCTCTTCGAATAATTTTCTTTGTTCTTCATCTAAAAAAAAAGAGAAAAAAAAATTCTTTGTCTTTTGTTTTATTTTTCCATTGTCTTTCATTTTATTTTAGTTTTTCTTGGGCATTTGTTTTCAACATATCATTCAAAAAAAATAATTGTTTTCATTTTCTCCAAGTGTATATATTGTGTTTAAATCTCTTTCAGGTTGCAAAAGCGACAAGGATTGCTTGCTAAAAATTGCTTTGCTTTGCTCAAAAATCGATGCTGCATACTTGCTTGCTAAATAAATAATTGCCGCATAAGAAAAATTGCTAATAAATCTGCACGCTCTGGTATTAGGCTCTTAACTTCGTCTTTATTTCTTTGCATTGTAGTTTGTTTGCATTTGCATTTTTTTTTACAAAAATTCATTCGTAGTTGCATTGTTATTATCACATTTAATTTTTGTTTTGCACTTATCTCGTCTTATTTTCTTTTCTTAAGGGCAATACCCCATTCACATAAGGTGAGGGATTTCATCACCCTTTCCTTAGCCCACAAAATTGCATTTCATTGTGTAATTTAAATCATAATAACTGTTAGATGTTGGACTTAAGGGAGCCGCGGGCTCATATAGGGCTTAATTGTATTTTGACAGTTGATTTATTTGGAACGAATTATTTCTTGATGTCTAGACTACGGCAGAGAAATAACCCTTTATAAATATTATGGTGATTCATAAATATTATATCGGTTACTCCGAAGGTACTTAAACCTTCGGTTGCATTGTTATGGTGATTCTTGGTGGACCGATAACTCTTGTCCGTTAACTGGCCGAGAAATCTTTTGTTTTAAGTAATCAAACGTGTCAATATATAATTTTGGGTTAGTAGCCACTAAGGACAGAAAATTTGTAGTTAATCTTTGCATTCACTTAGTTGCTTAGATTCATGCATATATATATATATATATATATATATATATATATATATATATATATATATATATTTAACAATTCTCGTTTTGTAAAAAATTGTTTTGCTTATATTCTCTTTCTCCGCTTCTCTTATTCTTTGCGCTAGTGCATGCGCAGTTGGACACATGATCCTTCTACTAATCGTTTAGTTCGAACAAATATTCCTTTAACCATGGCCGAAAAAAATCCCCCTCAAATGCTTATGGATAGGTATTTCTCCGATCGGATTTCTATTTCTTCTTGCATCATATTACCCATCGCAATGGGTAACCACTTTGAAATTCATTCGAATCACATAAATACTCTTCCAAAATTCGGCAATCTTGAACGTGATGATCCTTATATTTTCTTAACCAAATTTGAACAAGTTTGTGCAACCAAGAAATTTCAACAACTAAGTGACGATGGAATAAAACTTAGGTTAATTCCACTTGCACTTACCGATTATGCCAAAAAATTATTGTTTAACTTGCCTTCAAATACGATTGGAACTTGGAATGAATATATGAATATTTTTCTAAAGAAATTATACCCTCTGGAAAAAACATCCAAAAATCAAAACGAAATTGTTAATTTTTATCAATTTGGGGCTGAAACCTTTGCAAAATATTTCGAAAGATTTAAAGAATTTCTAAATAAATGTCCACATCACAATTTTGAAAAATGGACTCTTTGTCAAATTTTTTACGACAGTCTTGAAAATAACTCTCGAATCGATGTGCCAAGGAAACTTTCTAGCCCAAAATCACAATACGGCTTGGCAATTTCTCGAAAATTTGGCCGAAAAATCAGCTCAATGGGAAAGATTTAATGAGAAATCAATTTATTCCCGCTCAAATGCTCATTCGGTAGGATCCTCGACGGCTTTTGAAGCGAAAATAGATGCGACGTTAACCAAATTTGATAATGTCTTTTCATCAACTCAAATAAATCAAGCTCAAGCGTCTCAGCCTTCGTGTTACAAATGTAACGATCCTCACCACATTGCCAATCAATGCCCACATTCACCAGAACAAATCAGCGCATTTAGCAAAGCTAGAAACAGCCCATTCTCCCCAACATACAATCCGGGTTGGAGAAACCATCCTAACTTCATTTGGGCCCAAAACAATGCAAATTCAAATTTGGTTCGACCCATTTTTCAACCATTTCCAAACAATCCTTCGAATCCTCCCTTCCAACAAAATCAATTCCAGAATCTTTCGCCACCTTCTCAAAATCAAGCGCAACAATCTTTTGTTCCACAAAACAGTAAACGATTGACATTACTTGAGAAAACTATTGAAGAGTTGATAAAGCAATGACTCAAAATCTTCAATCAAATAGCAATCTTCAAAATTTATTGACTTCGTGCATGCAAAATACAAGTCAATCGATCACTAAACTTGAAATGCAAATGAGTCAGTTAGCCACTTCCGTAAGTGAATGGGAAAGAGGAAATTTCCCATGTCAACCCATTCCAAACCTTAAGAGACAAAATCCTAATCCAAACCAAGCTCATGTCATTCAGGATAGCAATCTAACTTAGTTGAAAGCTGTCACGATTTTATGATCTGGTAAGAAAATCAATAATCAAGTTGAAAATCCAAATAACTCGTCGAATGCTCCTCTAAAACCATGAATGATCTTGACCCAAATTCTGAGTCTAGTTCTGCTCTGACTTAAATAGACCCACCTACTGAGTTTCACGTTCCATTTCCTCATCGTCTTCGACCAAAGAAACATTCCGACCAAAGGGAAAAAAATGTTGAAAATTTTTAAACAAGTGAAAGTTAACATCCCTCTTCTTGACATCATTCAACAAGTCCCCACCTACGCTAAATTTCTCAAAGACTTTGTACCCAAAAACGACACACTCATGTACCCAAGAAAGTCTTCTTAGCCGTCGGACTTAGCGAAGTCTTGACCCAATCGATCCCAATCAAATAAAAAGATCCTGGATGCTCTACAATCTCATGCACTATAGGAGATAAAACAATTAACAAATGCCTGGTTGATTTGGGTGTGTGTGCCAATTTGATTCCATATTCCGTTTACCAACAACTTGGTTTGGGTGAACTTAAACCAATGAAAATAGTTCTTTAATTTACTGATTGTTCAATTAAGAAACCCGTTGGAGAAATCGAGGATGTACTCATCAAAGTTGGTCAATTCATCTTCCCTGTCGATTTCATTGTTTTGGAAACTCAGCCTGTCAATAATCCAATGAACCAAAATCTATTGATTTTAGGTCTACCCTTTTTGGCTACTTCAAATGCTTTAATAAATTATCGCAATGGTTCGATGAAAATCTCTTTTGGAAACATGACTCTAGATTTTAATATTTTCAATCTTGAAAAGCATTCAAATGAATCATGTGACCAAACCTTGGAAGTTAATGCTATTCACGATGACTCCAAAAATGAATTGATTGAACTTATTGATGAGCGTGAGGCCGAGTATGAAAAATTGTTCCAAGACGCTCCTAACGAAGTCGAATAAATGCTTCCATTAGAATCGCTATCAGTTGAGTCCAAATATCAACCAAATTCTTTGATCGAGAAACCACCAAAGTTAGATCTTAATCCTCTTCCGGATCACCTTAAGTATTTATACTTAGGTGATGACGAAACTTGTCCTATCATAATTTCTTCAAACTTAACTCGTGATCAAGAAATTTGTCTTCTCTCGACCCTTTCTGAAAACAAAGATGCAATCGGTTGGTCCATTTCTAACATCAAGGGAATTAGCCCCGCAATCGTTCAACATTGTATTCACTTAACCGACGAAGCCAAAGCCACTTGCGAAGTGCAACATAGGCTTAACTCTAAGATGAAAGAGGTATTCACGAAGAAATTCTTAAACTTCTTGACAACGGTATCATTTACCCCATTTCTGATAGCTTATGGGTCAGCCCCATTCATGTTATTCCTAAAAAGTCTGGACTCACCGTTGTCGCAAATGACCAAAATGAACTTCTACCAACTCATACTCAAACGGTTGGCGTGTTTGCATCGATTATCGAAAATTGAATGCTGCAACGCGTAAAGACCACTTTCCTCTTCCCTTCATCGATCAAATGCTCGAACGTTTAGCCGGTCAAAATTCTACTGTTTTCTTGATGGTTATTTCGGTTATAACCAAATTCCAATAACTCTGAAGATCAAGAGAAAACAACTTCCACATGTCCATTCGGTACCTCTGCTTACTGACGTATGCCTTTCGGTCTTTGTAACGCTCCTGCAAGTTGCCAACGATGTATGATGGGAATTTTTTTGATATGATCGAACGATTTCTTGAAGTCTTTATGGATGAATTTTCGATCTTTGGAGATTCTTTTTCATTTGCTTACATCATCTTGAACTTGTTTTAAATCAATGTAAAGAAAAACACTTAATGTTGAATTGAGAAAAATGCCACTTTATGGTCAAACAAGGCAATGTCCTTAGACATGTAATTTCAAATAATGGCACTTAAATAGATAAAGCGAAAATTGACGTTATTTCAAAACTACCCATTCCAAAATGCTTTAAGGACATTCGTTCATTTCTTGGGCATGTTGGCTTCTACTGACGCTTTGTGAAAGATTTTACTAAAATTGCTTATCCTTTGACTACTCTTCTAGGAAAGGACATCCCATTCGAATTTAACTCTGAATGTTTCGCTTCTTTTGAACATCTTAAAAACGAACTCATTTCAGCCCCGATAATCTGTTCGCCAAATTGGGAACTTAATTTTGAAATCATGTGTGATGCTTCTAACTTCGCAGTTGGTGCTATCTTAGGACAATGCATCTACAAAATTCTTCATGTCATGTGATGACCCACCCCGCACTAGCATACATTTCCAATGAAAGTGCGTTGTGCTAATGCCTGACTAGCACGAGACGGTGGCCAAAGAAAGGAAAAGAAAGGAATCTGAACTAACAAGGAACCTGTAGAATGTCTCATAGCGCATCGGATAAAATATAATAATAACATAACTTTGACATAAAACAGGCGAGACAGTGCATAAGCTGAGAATTAAACCATCATAGCAGCGGAAATCCAAAATACAGCTTATCATCCAAACCAACATTGTTACAACTTTGAAATACTATCTCTAAAGCAAAAGAAAGCGGTACACTACTAATTCCCAAAGTAGTGACCAGCAACAACACAGGGAGATTATATATAAATATATATCATACGTGGAAGCCTCCTGCTTGTCTCCAGTACAGCTACTTGTGCATAATCACTTGACCTGTCACTGCCCATTTAAGAGCACCCAGAGTAATAAAAAGAGACATAAAACTCTGGTCAGACAAAAGTCTGGTATGAGCAATAAGCAGCAAAAATAGAACAATAACCTGTATACATAACCAAACCTGAACCTGGACCTACAACCAAAGAATTAACACAACAGGATGTACGATACTCAAAGGTGGCGCTCACACATTGTGTGAAAATAATGAGGAGGGGGTGTGCATGTCATGGTGATAGCAATCATCAAACATAGCAATCATCAAACATAGCAATCATCCTCACATCCCTCACTCAGTGCTTAAAGCATACAATATCTACCCACTTGGATCACCCAATCCTTTGCTACGATCACTCTGCCCCATGGAGTCACGATGACTCCATTGCACTGATCCATAGCCACAAATCCTTTGCTATGTCCACTCTGCCCCATGGAGTTATACAACTCCACTGCACTGGCTATGAGCCTTGCTACGATCACTTTGCCCCATGAAGTCATGACAACTTCACTGCACTGATCCATAGCCAATATTCATCTCTCAGTGGTGAGTCAAAACTATAGACATCGATAACCCCTTTGCATAGGTCCCGCAGCAAAGTCCAATTCATGAAGTTAACTCGTTAGTTCCCATCTGGATCTTGAGTCTAACTTCTACTTTGGACTACCTTTGCATCTCGGGTTTGGTCTCCTCCGGGTCGGTTCGAATGTGCGTAGTACCCCAGTAATGATTGGTTTGGTTCGGCCATCCTAGTTTGGTTCGTGATTCCTCTCCCATAGCATCAGGTCCGTTCGGCTCGTGGCCTCCATCTCCGGTTCGGCTCGTGATGCCTTTACTCGAACGGGTCAGGTCTTGAGCTCCCTCTCATGGACGTTCGGATCGGGCTCCTTCTCTCGAGTGGGTCGGGTCGTGGTGCTAGCTCCAGAGCATCATGTCGTGATTTGCTCCTTCAGGCAGTTCGTGGTGTTCAAGCAGGAGCGGTTCAGATCGGTTCTTGCTCCTTCCCTCGGGTCGGGTCGTGCCACCATGCCAAGTTCGTAGCTCCAATTCAACTCAGTTCAGAGGAGGTGGTTCGAGTCAGGGACTTCTGGTGTGAGCGGTTCGTAATACATAAGGAACGAGCAGGTCGGTTCATGCTTCCTCTCTCCCCACCCCTCCCCCCGATCCGTTCCGGTTCCCATACAATTTTCCTGCAACTTTTCCAGCGATTGTTTTACGCCATACGATGGCGTTTTCGACCAATCTAACTTTGCTAAGCAATCATAAAACATTCCAAATAGTCATAGCAACATGTATGATCGACCATAACTCCAAAACAACAATTTAACATGTCAATATGGATCAAACATACCCCAAAAACCATGTTTTTTCCTTAATTCCCTTAATCATGATTTAACCATACGATTAGCAAAACATGTCCAAATTAACCCAAATTTCTAACAGAGGTATAAAATAATATTTTAGAATTTTACAAATTTCTCCAGATTTTTTTGAGCCATAATTTCGCTAATTATCACTAATCACCCATAGTTAGCGTAATTAATGAAAAACAATGCAAATCATTCACCTTAGCCACAAATAAAACATAAATTTGAAACTATCTTTGATTTGGGTCGAATCCCTATACAACACAATAGCTCCAACTCTAATTTGGTGTTGGTTTTCCTTGATTTGATGTAGATCTTCTTAGTTAGTGATTAGAAGGTGATTTGTGATGATTCAGAAGGTGGAGGCCATTGCCAGGGTTCAAATGATGAAAGTGGCTGCTGTAAAAACTGAAATGAATTTTTTTTTCCTAACCCTATCAGCCCTCCTATAACCCTAATCCCGAAATAGGTTATGAGCCTAGCTGCTAATCTCTTTAATTAGGCACGGTTAAGCTGTTTTTCACCTTCTAAAGATTATTTCAGCCATATCACCCAAATGATAAGTCTGTTTGGCTAATGTGACCGCTCTATGGAAAGCTAAACGCTTATCCGTATCCAATGGAAGTGGTTTCAAGTCAAAACTCCCTACCAATCAAAAGTTATGGGCAAAACAAGATTCGCAAGGGGCAAAATGGTCGTTTAAAAATCGGTAAAAATCGTGAACATTGGAAATGACCCCAATAGTCATTCACCAAAGTTACACAACCATACGACTTCATATGAAAATGAAACAAATATTCTATGACCCTCCGATACGTAGAATACGGGTCGTTACATTCTCCCGCTTAAGAAATTTCGCCCCCGAAATGCCCTAATTAAAGCATACAATGGGTCCTGCATGCCTAACAGCCATTTACAAACAATCTTACATTACAAACACATCAAGTCTATCCTAGCATGCGGAATAACTAAATTGCAATTTAAAATCTTACCAGGCAAAGAGTTCTGGATTCGACTTCCTTATGCACTCCTCTGTTTCCCAAATACGGCCATTTTCATTCTCGCCTCACTGAACCTTGACTAGTTTCACCGCCTTCCTTCGATGATACTTTGTATCATGCTCGACAATACGAATTGGCTTGCGGTTCCCAACCACCTCGGGTTCTACTTCGATGTCATCCAACTGATCCGGTGAAATAGTCATATCGGGGTTGTGCACGAACTTCCTTAACTGGAAAACATGAAACACGTTATGAACTCCTGACATCTTGTCTGGCAACTCAACTTTATATGCCAAATTCCCAACTTGCTCGAGAACTGGGAATGGACCATCAAATCTTGGTGCTAACTTGCCTCTCCTACCAAATCGAATCACACTCTTTAACGGAGAAATCTTGACAAACACCAAGTCGCCAACGGAGAATTTTATATCTCTTTTCCCCTTATCAACATCACTTTTCTGCCTATCTTGGGCTGCCTTCATTTGCTGTTGGATAACCTTAATCTTGTCTGAAGTTTCTCTTATTACATCTGGCCCAAGCACGAATTTCTCACCAGTTTCCAACCAACATGATAATGAGTTGCATGATCTTCCGTACAAATCTTCAAATGGAGCCATACAAATACTGGACTGATAACTATTATTATATGCGAATTCAACCAGATGCAAATGGTCATCCCATGATCCTCTAAAATCCAATATACAAGTTCTCAAAAGATCCTCTAATATACGATTCACCCTCTCTATCTGACCGTCGGTTTGAGGATGATACGCAGTACTGAGATGTAATTCTGATCCTAAAGCCTCTTGTAAGCTCTTCCAAAATCCACTAGTAAACAGCGGATCTCGGTCGCTCATAATGCCTTTGGGTATTCAATGAAATCTCAGTACCCACTTCATATACAGTTCCACTAACTTAGCTGCCGTTCTGTTCGACTTGATCTGTATGAACCTTGCACTCTTGGTCAATCGGTCCACAATCACCCAAATACTATCATGGCCTGATTTAGTCCTTGGCAACCAATCAATGAAATCCATTGAGATTTGTTCCCATTTCCATTCCGAAACTTCCAATGGTTGTAACAAACCAATAGGCTTCTTTTGCTCGGCTTTAACTAGCAGACAATTCATGCATTTGGATATGATCTTCCCAATGTCTCTTTTCATCCCTTCCCAATAGTAGCTCTGCTTCATGTCTCGATACATTTTGTTACCACCGGGATGTATAGTCAGTTTTGAGTGATGACATTCTCTAAGCACTTCATCTCTCAATCCATTAACATCGGGTACAACTAGTCTCCCATTCTTTCTAAGTCATCCATCTCGATCGTGCCCATACTTGTTCATCTCCTCGTCGATTCCCATTTCTAACTTGGAGATGATTTCTAATAGATTGGGATCGTCCCTCTGACTAGAACCAATCCGCTCAATCAAAGTGGGTCTGATCGTCAAACTTGCTAGCATTTCTGGAACCAATACGCACTTTGGTCTGAAATCATACCCAGCAACATACTCTAGTTGCTTCCATTCTAGAAACATAGCCCCTAAACTGGCATGTCTCCTACTCAATGCATCGGCTACCGCATTGCCTTTTCTTGGTGTATATGCGATATCGAAATCATAGGAAGCCAAGAATTCTAACCATCTCTGCTGACGGAGGTATAGATCCTTCTGAGAGAAAAGATGATTTAATGACTTATGATTGGTAAACAACTCGAATCTTTCTCCCAAGAGATAGTGTCTCGAAATCTTCAACGCGAATACGATCGCTGCCAATTCCAAATCATGGGTAGGATATCTTTTCTCATGCGGTTTTAGTTGCCGACTAGCGTAAGCTACGACTCTTCCTCCTTGCATCAATACAACACCTAGTCCGGTGCCACAGGCATCCGTGTATACTGTCATCTCTTCATTCCCTTTAGGAATGACTAATACTGGCGCACGCATCAACTTTTCCTTTAGACTCTTGAATGCATTTTCACACCTTTCATCCCAGACAAAAGCTTGATTCTTCTTGGTCAACTAAGTTAACGGTGCCGCTATCTTGGAGAAGTCTTGGATAAGCTTATGATAATATCCAGCTAATCCCAAGAAACTTCTTACGTCTGTTGCACTCTTTGGCGTAGACCAATCTTGTATCGTAGCCACCTTCGCAGGGTCCACGGTAATACCATTCTCTGAAACAACATGGCCCAAGAATCTCACTTCCCTCCCCTAGAAGTGACACTTAGAAAACTTCGCTTTCAATTGGTGTTTTCTCAACACCTCCATCACTACTCTCAAATGTTCCTTATGTTCTTCCTCTGTCCTCGAATAAACAAGTATATCGTCCACGAACACAGAACAAACTTATTCAATTGATCTTAGAGTACTCTATTCATAAGATCCACAAAATATGCTGGTGCATTGGTCAACCCGAATGGCATGACCAACCACTCATAGAATCAAGACGGCGTCCGAAAGGCCGTTTTAGGAATACTCTCAGCTGCCACTCAGAGTTGATGAAATCCTGTCGTGAGGTCCAATTGGGAGAACACTCATGCTCCCTCTAGTTGATCAAACAAATCATCTATCCGCGGAAGAGGATAATTATTCTTCCTAGTCACTTTATTCAACTCGTGATAGTCCACACATAAACGAAGGGAACCATCTGCCTTGGTTGCAAATACAACTGGTGCTCCCCACTCGAAGACACTCCTTCGAATAAATCCCTTCTTCAAAAGATCGCTTACTTGCACCCCGAGCTCTTGCTGCTCCCTTGGTGCCATACGACGAAGTGGCATCACTATAGGTCTGTCATCTTTCACTAAATCAATACGGAACTCAATCTCTTGGTGTTGTGGAAGTCCGGTCACTTCCCCGAAGATATCCGGATACTGGCCAGCAACGGGAACCCTGATAACTCGTCCTATAGGATGTCAAAGGAATTTAGAAAACTAGCCATCACCTCATCATTAGGTAGGCCACCAAATGCTTTCCCCAAATTTTGGATCCGATCCATTCCATTATCCATGGTTTCCCTTTTTCCCTTTAATTTGATTCACAAACTAACGACCATGGATTTATTATTTCATGAAAAGAGAAGGGAAAGAGAAATAAATTAGGTAGATTGGTTCTTAGAAATTTATCTTGCTTTCATGATTCAATAATCTTTTTATTAGCATGATTCCCTCTTCCAATTCTGAATCCATAATTCTCCTAGGCTAACATTTTAATTTCAGAATAGATTTGAGAAGAGAGAGAGAGCCATCGCAGAGCTCCAGCGTAGCCGCCGAATTATGATGTTTAGGGTTAGGTCTAGGGTCTTATTTATAAGAGTAGTGGAGGAACCAGGACCCTCATATCAAAATTTAAGATATCAGAACCGAACACGTCAGAAGAACTTTCTGGATCCTCGGGTGGGTCAACCCCTAGGTCGACACCCCTGTTGGTGGGTCGACCCCCTGTTGGGGGGTTGACCCCTAACGGTCCATTTTCCCTCCGAACTTTCACGCCCACCATTTTGATTTCTGAACTGATTTTTGAATTTTCCGGATATATGTATTTAATATATATATATATATATATATATATACACACACACACACATATATATATATAAGATCCTTATATGTATACAAACTTCTAACGCTCATACTTCTTCATACGGTGTCCATTTTATGCAAACCAAGTGTCTATCTTGGCCAAAATTTTGAGACACGTGATCCGTTTTACTTAATTCTGAGCATTTAATTAAGTTATTCTTATTCATTTATCCTAAAAATGCGGGGTGTTACATCCTCTCACCGTTAGGAAATTTCATCCCCGAAATTTGATAAGGGTAAAATCAATAACCCCTCGCATGGCATACATCCATGATGTGTGCATCCAATTTTTGCAACCGTTGTGCACTTGTGCAAATTGAAGTAAAACATAATAATGCATGTATGCCTAAGCGGTACCTCCTATGTGTATGCAAATTTTCAAAAATCCCTTTTAAAATATGATGCTCACATCCTAAATATTCTGGCAGTTCTACATGAATGCAATATTTTGAAAATCAAAAATGCTTTTTCATCCAAATTTTTCCACACTCTTACTAAGTAAGAGCATAGTTCATCCAATTGTTGCATTCATAATCCTACCAACAAACTTTATTTTTCAAATTTCAGAAAAATCTAATTTTCTAAATTCGATTTCTTATGTTAAAAGGTGGAAACGGAAAACTCCGCATCTTCCCCTTTCCTTTTTCAACCTTTTTCTAACCGTACTTCGATTTTTCTGTAACTATTTGTAAAGATTCCCTTTTCCTATCCAAGCACACACAAGAAACTTTTCTTTGTTTCTGATTTTCTCTCTCATCTTATCTTGGATTTTTTTACCTTTATCCATCTTTTCTCATAATTTATCATGTTTGTTGCTTTACTGAATTTTCTGTTTCCTTTTTAGTTGTACTATTTTTCTTTTCTCAGCTTATTTAATCATCTGATCTTGGTTTAAATTTAAATAAGCCTCTAATCTTTCACTAGAACCCACTAACCCAAAATACTAATTATAAGAGATTCACCTTCCTTCCATATAAAATTACGTTGTACACTTTCCACCCAAATTACATAAGGGTCTCAAATTTCCATATTCTTTCCTTTAGTGTACAAGACAAGCATCCCATTTCTTACCATATTATACTCTTTCTATTTAGTGGGTTCCTATATGGATCTAGGTATATATATAATATATTTATATTTTTAAAAATACAAATACGTTCACTTACTATTTATATAGAAATCCTAAACCTAGCTCTGATACTAGATGTGACAACCCCAATCTCGACAGACCGAATTTTTTTCAAAATCCCAATCTATCGAAACTCGGATTGGTTTTCTCTTGTATCCCATAGAAAAGACAAAGACATAAAACATTCCAGAGCTCAGAAATTAACCCACAGCGGAATGGATAAAATATAATATAATCAAAATATAGCCTTACCATATTAATAATACTACCTAACCAGTATCCAAGGCTATCATGTCCCTGCCACTAATCTAACCTGCGATTATGTTATGAGGAGGGGGTCAGAACACAAGTTCTGTTGACTAGAATTAAACTACACTTTGGATAATCCTACATATACCGTTCAATCATAATTGCTTATTTATTAGGTTACTTAGGTTAACAGCACTCAAGGCTTACACACATATTGCACCCATTTACTTCCCAGTTGATTAACTAATACAGTATATGTGTAGCTATCCCCAATATTGAGGTACACCCCTTGGTACCCCACTCGCATGGTCTCCACCGTAATGCCACCAAAATGCTCGCAGTCCCTCATCCTATGCTGGAATAACGTACGGATCTCTATATAACAATGTTACGATCATCATATATCTGCCATCACTACACTACATAAGTGTGTGGACTGCCACTCTCGATCGAATTAGGTCTCATACCGGAGTAATGCCCTCAAGTCTATGATACACCACCCAGAACAGATATGCATGTATCTAGACTGTCCCTCGTACATACTATTAATTGTAGCTCGATGCCTCAATCGCACGTCCTCTAATGTGCATCGAGTTCCGTAGTAGGGCGATACAAGAAACACGAAACTCGGTTGGGAGCTTTTCCATATCTGTACAGGCCCGCCTTTAAAGAGCCTCTATATACAGATATACCTAGGGTCTGTTTTCATGGTGGTTATGGCCCCACCTCGGCCCCTCCCTCAACTAGTAAAGACTACAAGAGCTAAGCGACATCCCCTACGCAAACAATCTAAACATCCATGTGGCGCCTCCCCTCAACCCTTTACCACGATAGTGAAGGGTGAATGGTATCTTGGGTTTAGCTCTAGTCTTTTTGCATCCCACTAGATGCCGATGACGGGTATCCAACGATCTACTATCCTTGTTGGTCTTGACCCTCGGCCTCCCCGTGAGGCAACCACCGAATCACCCTGGTGTCATCGCGTCACAACATTCTGACTGCATAGCTATATCTGTAGTCAAGGCCCACCCACCTAGTAGTTACGCGTAGACCCAACCTCTGCGAGCACAGCCTAAGGCATATGTCACTGCACAAAGGACTACTAGGAGCACCTTAAGTACCTCAAGAAGTCACGTGCTTCCCCTTCCAGTCCTTTCGAGCCATCAGAACAATCAGGTGAATGTGGTCTCCCCTCGTGCCTTATAACACCTTGATGATATACCCTGTTGGGTTATTCACCCTTTACCATACGGACTGGTCTAAGCACCTTATGTTGTTAGACCCTATGTCTAAACATTCTTTTACGCGCTTACCTCACCTCATCAGGTTTCCAGTTAACTTGGTTATTCCCATTCATATTGAATTCTTATTCAAATTACCAAGTTTCCCTTGCTTATTAATTCCAGTCATACAACTTAATCCATTTAAGTTTATTAATAAGCCCACAACATGTTATTCCCTAGATTGTGGCCCAAGGTCTGTAATCCATAATCTTTTTTATATTCTTGTTTGATTTCCTTATTACAATGACATGTTTTACTTAATATGTATTTAAGTATATCCAATTCACAAGTTTTCTAATTAACATGTCACTTACTATTTATGATTAAATATAACTTATTTAATTTCATAAGTTTTCCTCACCCATTCTCATTTAATCATAATTTCATTTTACGTTGTCAATCCAACTTATTGTTGTTTACTTATTAACTTAGTTCTATTAACTGAGGTCCATCAATAAGTTTCTCTACCCGTTTATTATAACTTATGTTATAATTTCCTCTTGTTCCTAGGACAAGCCTAAACATTCTTATCAATGGGTTTCAGACTTCCAAGCTTACAAATTGCTTAATTTATAATCAAGTACAACTTCTTATATTTCATATATTTTCACCCTTTTTCAACTGGTTTCCGGCTTTTCCCATTTTGCTACTTACTTAATCTACATTAAGTGTCCCTTAACTCATTTCACCAGTTATCCAATTTCCCTATTAGTTTATTATAATCGAAGTTATAATCCCCACTTGTCCTTAGGACAAGTCTACCTATTAAACAACATTTTCATTAATGTTATTTATTTATAATATAATAGGTGATTATCATTCCTACAAGTTATGCTTACCCTAAAAGGTGTCTTTAATTACATTACTTTATTATTTCTACCGGTTATGTATACCACTAGGTGTCTTTAATTACATAACCTTATCGGGCTAAGTTTGCAGGCCTATATGTAAATATTACCACCCCCTCAGATTTGCTTAGCCCACCCATTGTCCAACCAATTTTACTTAACCCTAACTTTAGTTCATATTCATACAATCCCCATGGATTAGATTAGATTAAGTAATCCAGTTCATTACCATGTCCATTTATGGTTTATAATGGGCTAGACCTCCCACATTAGGCTTACAACTTGTGAATGCTGGATATGCCGGTGGGGTCTGGGTAGACTTCTTCCACTAGTTGGGCCTAACCTCGTGTCATAGCCTGTCACGTATTTGCGCACTTAGACCTCTCACATTAGGTTCAACATTAGTGGTTGATGGATATGCCATCCGGGTCCGAGCTGACTTCCATCACTAATGGAACCTAACCTCATGTCATAAGTCCAATTACAATTTCTAATTGTAATCCTAGGCATTTATCTTCATTTATTCAATTCTATGTATATAATCATACAACCAGTCTAATTCACACAGGTAAGGGGTCTGGTATATAAATAGGACAAATCAATATGTAATATGAACAGCGGTAGTTACTGCCAATATTTTTAACAAGTCTATAACATATAAACATTTCCAATATTTAAACTAATATTATGTATAATTTTTCAACCATTTATTTCATATCAGATTGTGCCTCCAAATTAAAGTCTCAAAACATAATATATGTTATGGTCGAAAATCCCATTTCAAATTATGCCCTAAATCCCAATATATGTCGCGTGTCTTCCTACGTGTAATTAACTTTATTTAAAATAACATGTAGCTCTCCAATAGTGTATCATTTACCCAATTCATAGGTTCATAAAATGGATCTATGCAACGTTATTCATTTTTCTTAAACATTCAACTAAAAGTACATCTCAACATATTAACTAATTGAACATATTATCCATTTTAACGCAACAATGCATTTCATCAAATTAAACCTTCCAATATGTTCATTATGGGGAATGCCAAACGATAGAGGTACTATTATTCACAAAGTATATTTTAAACCCACTCACCTTTCATGCTTTCCTCAAATTTTGGATCCAATCTGTTCTATCATCCATGGTTTCCCTTTTTCCGTTTAATTTGATTCACAACCTAACGACCATGGATTTATTATTTCATGAAAAAGGGAAAGAGAAATAATTTAGATAGATTGGTTCTTAGAAGTTTATCTTGCTTTCATGATTCAATAATCTTTTTATTAGCGTTGATTCCCTCTTCCAGATCTGAATCCATAATTCTCCTAATCTAACATTTTAATTCCAGAATAGATTTAAGAAGAGAGAGAGAGCCATTGCAGAGCTTCAGCGTAGCCGTCGAATTATGATGTTTAGGGTTAGGTCTAGGGTCTTATTTATAGGAGTAGAGAAGGAACCAGGACCCTCAGATCAAAATTAAAGATATCAGAACCAAACACGTTAGAGGAACTTTCTGGATCCTCGGGTGGGTCGACCCCTAGGTCGACACCCCTGTTGGTGGGTCGACCCCCCTGTTGGTGGGTCGACCCCCAACGGTCCATTTTCCCTCTGAACTTTCCTGCCCGCCATTTTGATTTTTGAACTAATTTTTGAATTTTCTGGATATATTTATTTAATATATACATACATACATATAAGCTCCTTATATGTATACAAACTTCTAACGCTCATAACTTCTTCATACAGTGTTCGTTTTACGCAAACCAAGTGTCTATTTTGGCCAAAATTTCGAGACGAACGCAATGGCATAGTCCGTTTTACTTAATTCTGAGCATTAAATTAAGTTATTCTTATTTCATTATCCTAAAAATGCGGGGTGTTACATTCTCCCACCCATAGGGAACTTCGTCGCCAAAATTTGATAAGGGTAAAATTAATTAACCCCTCGCATGACATACATCCATGATGTGTGCAACCAATTTTTGCAACCATTGTGCACTGTGCAAAGTGAAGTATAACATAATAATCCATGTATGCCTAAGCGGTACCTTCTGCGTGTACGCAATTTTAAAAAATCCATTTTAAAATATGATGCTCACATCCTAAATATACTGGCAGTTCTACATGAATGCAATATTTTGAAAATCAAAAACGCTTTTTCATCCAAATTTTTCCACACTCTTACTAAGTAATAGCATAGTTCATCCAATTGTCGCATTCATAATCCTACCAACCAACTTTATTTTTCGAATTTCAGAAAAAACTAATTTTCAAAATTATATTTCTTATGTTACAAAAAGGTGGAAAACGGAAAAATCCGCATCTTCCGCTTATTCTTTTTCAACCTTTTTCTAACCATACTTGGATTTTTCTATAACTATTTATAAAGATTCCCTTTTTTCCTATCCAAGCACGGCCCACATAAGAAAATTTTCATTGTTACTGATTTTCTTTTTCATCTTATCTTGGAAATTTTTTTATCTTTATCTATCTTTTCTCATAATTTTCATGTTTGTTGCTTTACAGAATTTTCTGTTTCCTTTTTAGTTGTACTATTTTTCTTTTCTCAGCTTATTTAATCATTTGATCTTGGTTTAAATTTAAATAAGCCTCTAATCATTCAACTAGAACAGGAGAACAGACACCCTACAAAGCTAGTACTAAGGGCCATGAATCTCGGGACTATGTCCCCCTCTATCAGAAAAGTCCAAATCATGGAATCCACGACAAGTTCAGGTGTTACCCTATCTTCCCTACAATAACAATATAATGGAACGATCCCAGCTAAAATGTAGTAACGGGTTTTACCCCTAACTTGAAAATTAGTAACAAGGTCTAACACGTACTTGCCCCTTTTCTATCTAGTAGTCGCCACTAATTATAGTTGTGTACCAACAGTTATTTCAAGCAACATCCAAGGCTTTCCCATGCTTATGCATTCTACGGGAACTCACTATTACTCCAAGATAATTCTCGCTATTTACTTTATAGCCTCAAAAAATTTCCCGTCTTTTCTAGGCACTAATCCTTACTTACTCCATACTTTAAAACATGGTTTGGCCCTTTTCATTTAAATTTCCTTCCAAAATTAAAAGTGTCAAAACTCTATTTTTCCTCATGAATTCTTTTTCCAAACCATAAAAACATGCCATCTTAAAAAAAATGTAAATCATCGTTTTTTTTCAAATCACAAAACTGGAGTAGATACGGACAACTATTTTCTCCATTGGGTTTATGAGTTGTTCTTACCTATAAGGTCGGTTCAGTCTCCTACTACAAAGTGCCAGCATCCGGTCTATTCTTATTTTCTACAACTTATTTTGTCTACCCACAAAATTATCTTAAAATAATTTATCAAAAAGGGTAACATAAGAATAGAGATTTCAAATCTTTCTTGATTAAAAATTCTTGTATGAAATATAACAGAAAACTAACGAGTTATACATGCTCTATAATATGCACCTTTTTCTGAGAGAATTTTTCTTTAAAACTCAATATGTGTACTTCTTTACATATTTAATATTTTAACTTTTAAGATCAAAACTTGAATACACCATAAACCATTTTCCCAAAACTTTTATAATTCCAAGTTCTTAAAAGTTAACAATGGGGTTAGACTCAAAGCAGATTCCAATTTTCTAGGCTTTCCTAGACACTCCCCAAGGTCAATTCTCTCAACTATATATATTCATAATCCATTTTTTATTTTTTAACCTATACTGCTAAACCCACTAACCTAAAATAATAATTATATGAAATTCACATTCCTTCCATACAAAATTACGTTGTACACTTTCCACCCAAATTACCTAAGGGTCTCAAATTTCCATATTTTTTCCTTTAATGTACAAGACAAGCATCACATTTCTTACCATATTATACTCTTTCTATTTAGTGGGTTCCTCTATGGATCTAGGTATATATATATATATAATATTTTTAAAAATACAAATACGTTCACTCACTATTTATATAGGAATAATAAACCTGGCTCTGATATTAGATGTGACAACCCCAATTTCGACAGACCAATTTTTTTTTCAAAATTCCAATCTATCGAAACTCGGATTGGTTTGCTCTGGTATCCCGTAGAGAAGACAAAGACATAAAACATGTCAAAGCACAGAAATTATCTCATAGTGGAATGGATAAAATATAATATAATCAAAATATAGCCTTATTGCATTAATAATACTGCCTAACCAGTGTCCAAGGCTATCATGTCCCTGCCACAAATCTAACATGTGAGTATGTTATGAGCAAGGGGTAAGAACACAAGTTCTGGTGACTGGATTTAAACTATACACTTTGGATAATCCTACATATACCGTTCAATCATAATTTCTTATTTATTAGGTTACTTAGGTCAACAACGCTCAAGGCTTACACACACATCACACCCATTTACTTCCCAATGGATTAACCTAATACAGTATATGCGTAGCTACCCCCAATATTGAGGTACACCCTATGGTACCCCACTCGCACAATCTCCACCGTAATGCCACCGAAATTGTAACGTCCCGGAAAAGGTCGATCTTGGTTATCTGATATACAACACATATCGAACATCCAAGGATCAAAAATACCGGTAGTTAATGAAAGAAGTTGGAGGGTGAGAATAGATAAGATAGAAACTTAGAATAGAAGAAGAAGAAGAAGAACACAACAACAGAGTAACACGAATCTCACAGCGGAACGAACAACATATAATAATTAACATATCCTTGAAATAAAATCAGTATATGTATATAATAACATTATCAGAGTACAACACTTACAACACAGCGGAAATGACTATAGCTATATAATCCTAAAGCCTCCTGCTCCAATCTCTCCAAGTATATCTGTAAAATCCTGACTACTTGACTGCCCGTATAAAATTGGGCACCCAAGAGTTTAGGGAAAACAAAACAAAATAAACTTCGGGTCAGTCATGGGACTGGTATGAGTAAAACAGTTTAAAACAGTTTGAGCCATTAAACGATATCTCATAAGACCACGTCGTACAACGGAACAGGTTTTTCCCTTATGAGAATCCAAAATAATATTTATATCAAAACTCGTTGATATTATAATAGTGTCTATCAACCACAATACAATAATCATCTAGCAGAAACGCTTTCATCTCACATGCTACATATAATATACAATCAAGACCACAAGCACGTATTGGGTAATGGATTCCCAACTATGACAAGGTATGGAACCACCTTTCGCTAGTGTACCTCTAGAGAGGAATACACTGGGTTCAACAAGAACATCTTACAACCCAGCCACACATGACCGACCACTCATTTCGCTTGAGTGTATCGAATGTATATCACCAATGGTTGGGATCAGCAACCGTTTCCTGAATGGGACAGCATCGACAATAGATTTTTAGAAGTAAATGAAACTCTAGATCAGGTGATTATACAACCTAATAGGTGCGACCTACACAGCCATGCTGCCTGCCCGATTTTTGTCATTTCTGGATGTGAGGCTAGAGGCCATGCTTATCTCTGACAGATCACACATTTATTCACTTTGAATGTCACATCGTCATAACCGCCAAATCACAAATTGATTTCCCCAAAAATACAACGAGTATACAACTAAGAGAAACGAATTCCTCCGCCACCAAATGTATGTATGTTTGAAGAGATCAACTTACGCGGTCTATTAAATATACTCTGTCAGATATTCTTCCATACAGGTCGTCCTGGGACTAGACAAACCGAAGGCACTATTCAGTACATCCATCTTAGGCAATCTTTACCTAAGATTTATACAATAGCCCATTCACTTTACTTCATCTTCAATTATCTTTGGCATATATGATTCACAACGCTTATGCCAATACGGAGTGGTTCTTCGGATAATAATCCAACCGGTCTCTCCATATTAACAATGTTAAAATGGTCGAAAACTTTGATAGTCGGTGAGTTAACTATCAAAGAAAAATACGTGTGCAAACAACAATATTATTTCCAGATGGAAATTATATCGATCAATCATCATTTAACATTTATCTCTTTAGTTCATTAATTTACTTATCTCCTATTTCCATATATTCTAAATTCTTATTTTCTATTATTAGAAAACATATCTGATTCTTATTTGGAAAACATTTCCAAAACTCCTTCACTATCAAACCTTACCATTCTTTCGTAAAGAAGGAAGTCAATCAAGTTAGGGTATAATTACCTCTCAGACCTTAACTGAACAACGTTTTAACTTCGAAATAGTCAAAGTTTATCTTTTAAATCTTTAACAAACTTCCTTACGAAACTCTCGGATTCTATTTACGAATCCACTTCTTTTATAAAAACATTGGTTATAACGATAACGTTATAATCCCTACTTTTGAAGTATGTAACTTCAAATATAACTTTTATTCTTTAATTTGAATAATTAACCTACTCAAATTCATTTATAAGTAAATAAATCCTGATTTAAAAACCGAAAATTAAATAATACTTTCCCGAATTCGATATAATCGAATTCAACGTATAACTCCCTTTCGAGTAATCTCTATTTGATTAACTCTTCTTCGAATAAACTATATTCGATTATCTCTCTTCGAATAATATATATTTGATTATCTCTCTTCGAATAACTTATATTCGATTAACTCACTTTGAATAATTTATATTCGATTAACTCATTTCAAATAACTTATATTCGATTAACTCACTTCGAATAGATTATATTCGATTAACTCACTTCGAATAGCTTATATTCGATCTCTTTCTTTCGAATACGCTATATTCGATAATCTCCTTTCGAATAACTTATATTCAATAATCTCACTTTCTAATAACTAAATTCGATTAACTCCATTCGATTAAACTAACATCGATTAACTCCTTTCGATTAAACTAACATCGATTCTCCTTTCGATTAAACTAACATCGATTAACTCCTTTCGATTAAACTATAATTAATAACTCCTTTCGATTAAACTTACTAGTACTTGAATAACTCTAACTCGATTAACTCAACTTATTTAACTCAACTTAACTAACTCCTATCGAATAACTAATATTCGATTAACTCTAACTGAATAACTAATATTCAATTAACTCTAATTCAATCCAGTTAACTCTAATTCAGATCAATTAACTCTAATTTAAATCAATTAACTCTAACTCTAATCGGTTAACTCTGACTGGTTAACTTTAACTGGTTAACTCTTCGCCCATATTCAGTTTCAAATATCGATGTTGAAATCGATTCTTACTTCTCTATATAAGTCCTGACTTATATATTCCATTTATCCAATGATAAATATTTTACTTAATTTATAAATTATTATTTATAAATTATTCTTTCCAATTTATCTGTTAAAACCGATTTCTATTTAATCTCACTTAAAATAAATGTGTCTATTTCCTTGATATCCTGCCAATTTTCCTTTTTATAACTCTGTTTATTTTCTAAATAAATATTTGTTAATACTCGTTTATTTATTAAATAATTATTTTTTATCTTTATTTATTTTCTATATAAATACATTCTTTATCAATTCTATTTGTAAATGTTTTTTTACAAATATTTATCTTTCTATTTTATATGTAAATGTTTTACAAATATTTCCTTCCTTGAATTCTATTTATTTAACAATAAATTATTTTCCTTTTCTATTTGTTCACAAATATTTCACTTTCTATTTTATTTATTTAACAAATAAATATTTTCCCTTCAATTCAATTTGTAAGTGTTTTACAAATATTTCCTTTCAAATTCTTATTTGGCTTTCCAAATATTTCCTTTATAAAATCCTTTGATTTTTTAAATAGTTTCTTTTATAAATTCTATTTACAAATAAATATTCCTTTTATAATTTTATTTACTTTCTAAGTAAATATTCTTTTTATCCTTCCATTTACTTTCTAAATAAATACCCTTTTTATCCTTCTATTTACTTTCTAAGTAAATACCCTTTTTATCCTTCTATTTACTTTCTAAGTAAATATTCTTTTCGTTTTATAAATATTTTATTTCAATGCACAGTTTGAAATCTTCCTTCTATATAAAATCTTTCGATTTTGCATAATATTTTATTTCAATATTTCTTCTGGTATTTAATAGTACCAAATAACCAGACCATTGTCACTATAATCAATCTCAGATTATACATCACATCATATAACACAATACATGAACAAAACAGTATTATAAATATTGAGGAACCCAGTTGGGTCCCTCCAACCTGTTTCCCTGCATCACAGATGTTAAACAACACGAATATAAAATATTCTGATAAACAGAATCAATATTCGATTAACGATTTTATATATATCATTATCTATATTTTCAACCAATAAATTAACAGTTAAATCCAAACAGTTAACACACATCAATCCACAGATAATTATCAGTTCTAAGAATACGTTATAAAATATAGCTGTTCAGAGTTGGTGAGTTTTACTCACATTGGACGATCATCGTTAATAACGATAACCATCGCTTGATTCCGATGGACAATTTATTTTTCTATAAATTGTAACGAGCTTCGATTCACTCATCGTCAGTTCCATTGTGTAGTGTCTGTCCATACGATCCCAATGGATCAAACTGTTCGCCATTTTGATACCGTATGAGCGAATTATTATATTATCAAGTTAACGTGTTATTTAAATTAACTAAAATTTAAGCATATACTTGTTTGGGCTTTACCATTTTAAATGGCCCATCTTCTCATACGTTCAGTCCATACCCGTCCCATGCATACTGTATTCCATCTTCTCAAATAAAAGATCCCCGTTCAGTATATACTCCTCTTTCCCAATGTTATCACATTCCAGGAACATCCACTTCGAAACCATTATGTTTTTCATGAATTCCCCATTACTTGAACTGATCTTCACCTAACAATTTATTCAAAACCTTTCACGTCCTCCTGTGTACTTCCGCAACCATTCTTCCCAAAGAAAAAGCTGTACACGTCACTTCCCATCATTTTACAAACCTTAGTGCCAAAACTGCTCTCCCATTCATTTGTTCCAATCCAACATTTCCCAATAGACTTTCGCAACGCACCCCATAACTTCAACTAACTGACCCGCCTCTTTGTACAGATCCTCCATCTCCCATTTTAGCCATGATCTGTTTTCATCATTCCAAACTTCACTTTCCTCAAACCCAACTCAGCACCACCGTTGTACTTCCAAACCCCTCCTCCTCGCCAGGTCGGAACAGAACCCGTCTTCTTACAGTAATCAGATCGACCCCCATCCGCAACTCAACCCTCTCCCTACTTCTTAGTACCCTGTGATCTCCGTCCTCTAGCTCCATTGTGTCGAGCAGCAGCTCCGTCATCACCTCTTCATGCTGGACAACGTTCAGCAACTCCGCCATCTCGAACTCCGAATTGACACAGCAGGCAGACGTCACATTACAAAGCCAGAAAATGAATCGCACAAAACGCAGAAGTGAAATGGATACTCCAGCAACCCAAGAATATCATCATCTGATTTATAATGTTTATATTTTGATTTTTCTTTTCGTAGTTTGAAGGCTACGGATTTCTTGTTTTAGATGAGCGAATTGGCGGCTCAAAGAATGAGCCAGTGGACTTTTATCTAGCTTTAGAAGGTTAGGTAGTGTATTTATATAGGGTTACTTTTCGATTTTAGTTTCATTTTTCAGAATATAGGATAGGTGAAAGCTTTGTCCACATCTTTGATGAAGAAGAGAAAAGATGCGGCTGAGAATGTAAATCGTGGTTTTCCTTAGGTCCAGAAAGAAATTTTGGGATATTTTGTTTAAGTTGTACACTTTTAACGTACCCTATTATATATATAATTCTGTCCATATACGAGCTGCTACAAACAAAAATAAAAACACCGGTGAGACGAGCAATGTCCCACGACCCCAAAAATATAAAAATATTGGTAGTTTAACCCATATTATAAAACCCAAAAATATTGATACTGGGTGCAAAACACTTCAAAATAAAATTTATTATTTCATGAAATAAAGATTACAGTAAAATTCTAAAAATTAAATTATACCTACGTATTAAAGGGTTTGTCTAAATTTGAAGCCAATATTTAATTATAATTAAATATATCGTGATGGTTTATAAACGATTCCATGGTGACTATTTTAAAATTTGATTTGATCATAAACCAAATTCTACACGAAAAAATCTCTATTTTTCTCTTCTACTAGAAAAATATACTTCACCAGCTCCGAACGTTTCTTGTTTCACAGAAATCCGATTTAAAACGGCTTTTGTATATTCGTTTAAAGTTCGAATCGCCAAATTACGAACTGTCGCGCCATATGAAGCTCGATTATAATTATAATATAATTTTATGTTCAAACTTCATTTAAATAATATATTCGTTATTCTAATTAAATTCTAAGCTGAATTAAGTCTTAGAAATAATCCAATTCATAGAATATTGTAAATTCCAATATTTCTGATTATTTCTGAATTAAATATATTATTCTATTATTTAAATTAATTAAATAATCCATAATTTAACTAAACGACCATTTAATTCTCTGAATTACTATTTATATAATTAAATAGATTAATTATTATACCGAAAAATATGGGTCGTTACATTCTTCCCCACTTAAAATAATTTCGTCCTCGAAATTGCTAAGGTAGAAATCAAATCCCATTAACTGGTTAACAATTATTTGTTTATTTATTATCTTCACTTTCACTAATCCTATTTAATTTCAATTAAAATTTTAATTAATTCTTATCAATGAAAATTTTCAAAAATCCTGAAAATTTTCTAACGCCTTGTCTTTTCGAAAAATTTCGCCAGCACCTCCTTTGTACTGGTAAATAGGTCAAACTCCAATTCGCCTCTCTGGGACATCTCCAACCCAAAAGAAAATCAAACAGCCAAGCGGCTTGCCAATTCGGCTCATAAAATCTCATATCCAGCATGAAATATAAACTTGTACCTTTTGTGGGGCATATCATTATATCCTTCACATCTGCTATCAATTCAGCATATACCAATGTCATTCCACCCAAACTCCAATCACTTTTATCTCCAATACAACCATTCTCTTATATCCAAGCCGAATATCATTTCAAACTCGAGTTCCATTCTCAATTCCAATTCTTAGCTTGGTTATCAAATTACACTTCAAATTCGAATCTCCAAATCCAAATTTTCTCGATACCATTAGAATTCAATTTCAGTTACCACTTAACTGACTTTATTTTAAATTTGAATTTGCTTTTACAAACAATTCAGTTTGGGTTTTAATTCAAATAGTCTTTCCCTGACCCGACACTCCTAGCTCAGTTGGTTAGAGGTGGGCGAATTGGGATGAGACATAGGTCTCAGGTTCGAGGGCCACCTCTGCCAATTTCTAAGGGTGACTACCTAGGTAGTGTGAAGGTGTTGAAAAATCGGGGTATATCACTACCCGTGGGGTTTACTAAGACCGACAAGCATGGCTTGAGTGAAGCCTTAGGTTCCACACGTAAATAAAAAAAAATAGTCTTTCCCTGAGAATTTTAAACAGTTCACCATATCAAAAATCAACTTTCCTTTTCAGGATTCAAAACAACTTGCTTTTCTCAAATCAATTCAAAAACAAAACCTTTGGTAGTAGTCTGTCACTTACACACTCAAACATGAACATCGATGATGTCATGATCATCATCATAATCTATTTCCAGCTATCGAAGTGAGTTCAATACTATATCACTTTTCAAAACTCATTCCTTAAACACTTCCATTTTGAAATCCATTCAAAATATCATTCTCAAAACAACTTAAAATCTCCCAGGATTTTAAAATTCTCATATATTCAATCCAAATTCATTTACCAACACTTTTCAAATTCCCAGAAATTTTAAATCCAATTTTGATTAAATTTCATTTTTAATTCATCTGGTTTCACGTATTCCACTTATACGAATTCTGATTGGCTATTTACATAACCATTTCACTTTACAATCTGACTCAATTATAATAACAACCAACATGTCCAATATATTATAATTTCAATATAAATCCTTTATATCAAAATCTAATTTGGGTAAAATTATTTCATTTACCCTCTTTTCAAAACATTCAGTGTCGGTTCATCGTATTCGAGTGTTTATAAATCCCTAACGATACAATGGATCAAACTGATTGACCAGAACCCATAAACAACTCAACCAATAAATCTACTCAATATAAAACCATTTATATCAAGTAACAAATATGCGATCATATATATATACATACACTCAAACTCAATCTAGGGTATTACTAACCCCATCTCTACTGAGTCACGCCACAGAGCCAAGGTAATAACTTAACCTTAAGCTCTGATACCAACTGTAACGTCCCGGAAAAAGTCGATCTTGGTTATTCGATATACAACACATATCGAACATCCAAGGATCGAAAATACTGGTAGTTAATGAAAGAAGTTAGAGGGTGAGAATAGATAAGATAGAAACTTAGAATAGAAGAAGAAGAAGAAGAACACAACATCACAGTAACACGAATCTCACAGTGGAACGAACAACATATAACAGATAACATATCCTTGAAATAAAATCAGTATATGTATATAGTAACATTATCAGAGTACAACACAGCGGAAATAACTATAGCTATATAATCCTGAAGCCTCCTACTCCAAGCTCTCCAAGTATATCTGTGAAATCTTGACTACATGACTGCATGTATAAAATTGGGCACCCAAGAGTTTGGGGAAAACAAAACAAAATAAACTCCGGGTCAGTCATGGGACTGCTATGAGTAAAACAGTTTAAAACAGTTTGAGCCATTAAACGATATCTCATAAGACCACGCCGTATAACGGAACGGGTTTTTCCCATATGAGAATCCAAAATAATCTTTATATCAAAACTCATTGATATTATAATAGTGTCTATCAACCGCAATATAATAATCATCTAGCAGAAACGCTTTCATCTCACATTCTACATATATAGTATACAATCAAAACCTCAAGCACGTATTGGGTAATGGATTTCCAACTATGAAAGATATGGAACCACCTTTCGCTAGTGTACCTCTAGAGAGGAATACACTGGGTTCAACAAGAACATCTTGCAACCCAGCCACACATGACTGACCTCTCATTTCGCTTGAGTGTATCGAATGTATATCACCAACGATTGGGATCAGCAACCGTTTCCCGAATGGGACAGCATCGACAATAGATTTTAGAAGTAAATGAAACTCTAGATCAGGTGATTATACAACCTAATAGGTGCGACCTACACAGCCATGCTGCCTGTCCGATTTTTTTCATTTCTGGATGTGAGGCTAGAGGCCACGCTTATCTCTGACAGATCACACATTTATTCACTTTGAATGTAACATCTTCATACCCGCCAAATCACAAATTGATTTCCCAAAAAATACAACGGGTATATAGCTAAGAGAAATGAATTCCTTCGCCACCAAACGTACGTACGTTTGAAGAGATCAACTTACGCGATCTATTAAATATACTCTGTCAGACATTCCTCCATACAGGTCGTCCTAGGCCTGGAAAAACCGAAGGCACTATTCAGTAAATCCATCTTAGGCAATCTTTACCTAAGATTTATACAACAGCCCTTGCACTTTACTCCGTCTTCAATTATCTTTGGCATATATGATTCGCAATGCTTATGCCGATATGGAGTGGCTCTTCGGATAATAATCCAACCAGTCTCCCCATATTAACAACATTAAAATGGTCGAAACTTCGATAGTTGGTGAGTTGACTATCAAAGAAAAACATGGATGCAAACAACGATATTATTTCCAAATGGAAATTATATCGATCAATCATCATTTAACATTTATCTCTTTAGTTCATTAATTTACTTATCTCCTATTTCCATATATTCTAAATTCTCATTTTCTATTATTAGAAAACATTTCTGATTCTTATTTGGAAAACATTTCCTAAACTCCTTCACTATCAAACCTTACCATTCTTTCGTAGAAGGAAGTCAATCAAGTTGGGGTAGAATTACCTCTCAGACCTTAACTGAACAACATTTTAACTTCGAAATAGTCAAAGTTTATCTTTTAAATCTTTAACAAACTTCATTACGAGACTCTCGGATTCTGTTTACGAATCCATTTCTTTTATAAAAACATTGGTTATAACGATAACGTTATAATCCCTACTTTTGAAGTATGTAACTTCAAATATAACTTTTATTCTTTAATTTGAATAATTAACCTACTCTAATTCATTTACAAGTAAATAAATCCTGATTTAAAAACGGGAAAGTAAATAATACTTTCTGGAATTCGATATAATCGAATTCAACATATAACTCCCTTTCGAGTAATCTCTATTTGATTAACTCTTCTTTGAATAACCAATATTCGATTATCTCTCTTCGAATAACTTATATTCGATTATCTCTCTTCAAATAACTTATATTCGATTAACTCACATCGAATAACTTATATTCGATTAACTCACTTCAAATAACTTATATTCGATTAACTCACCTCGAATAGCTTATATTCGATTAACTCACTTCGAATAACTTATATTCGATCTCTTTCTTTTAAATACGCTATATTCGATAATCTCCTTTTGAATAACTTATATTCGATAATCTCACTTTCGAATAACTAAATTCGATTAACTCCTTTCGATTAAACTAACATCGATTAACTCCTTTCGATTAAACTAACATCGATTCTCCTTTCAATTAAACTATAATTGATAACTCCTTTCGATTAAACTAACATCGACTAACTCCTTTTGATTAAACTATAATTGATAACTCCTTCGATTAAAAGTACTAATACTCGAATAACTCTAACTCGATTAACTCAACTTATTTAACTCAACTTAACTAACTCCTATCGAATAACTAATATTCAATTAACTCTAATTGAATAACTAATATTCAATTAACTCTACTCTAATCCATTAACTCTAATTCAAATCAATTAATTCTAATTCAAATCAATTAACTCTAATTTAAATCAATTAACTCTAATTCTAATCGATTAACTCTGACTGGTTAACTTTAATTGGTTAACTCTAACTGGTTAACTCTTCGTCCATATTCAGTTTCAAATATCGATGTCGAAATTGATTCTTACTTCTCTATATAAGTCCTGCCTTATATATTCCATTTATCCAATGATAATTATTTTACTTAATTTATAAATTATTCTTTCCAATTTATCTGTTAAAACCGATTTCTATTTAATCTCACTTTAAATAAATCTTTTCTATTTCCTTGATATCCTGCCAATTTCCCCTTTTATAACTTTGTTTATTTTCTAAATAAATATTTCTTAATACTCCTTTATTTATTAAATAATTCTTTTTTTATCTTTATTTATTTTCTAAATAAATACATCCTTTTTCAATTCTATTTGTAAATGTTTTTTTACAAATATTTCTCTTTCTATTTTATTTGTAAATGTTTTACAAATATTTCCTTTTTTGAATTCTATTTATTTAACAACAAATTATTTTCCTTTTCTATTTGTTCACAAATATTTCTCTTTCTATTTTATTTATTAACAAATCAATATTTTCCCTTCAATTCTATTGGTAACTGTTTATTTCTCTTTCTATTTTATTTATTAACAAATAAATATTTTCCCTTCAATTCTATTGGTAAGTGTTTTACAAATATTTCCTTTCAAATTCTTATTTGGCTTTCCAAATATTTCCTTTATAAAATCCTTTGATTTTATAAATAGTTTCTTTTATAAATAAATACTCCTTTTATAATTTTATTTACTTTCTAAGCAAATATTCTTTTTATCCTTCTATTTACTTTCTAAGTAAATATCCTTTTTATCCTTCTATTTACTTTCTAAGAAAATATCCTTTTTATCCTTCTATTTACTTTCTAAGTAAATATCCTTTTATAAAATTATTTTTGTTTTATAAATATTTTATTTCAATGCACAGTTTGAAATCTTCCTTCTATATAAAATCTTTTGATTTTATATAATATTTTATTTCAATATTTCTTCTGGTATTTAACAGTACCAAATAACTAGACCATTGTCACTATAATCAATCTCAGATTATACATCACATCATATAATACAATACATAAACAAAACAGTATTATATATATTAAGGAACCCAGTTGTGTCCCTCCAACCTGTTTCCCTGCATCACAGATGTTAAACAACACGAATATAGAATATTCTAATAAACTGAATCAATTCGATTAACGATTTTATATATATCGTTATCTATATTTTCAACCAGTAAATTAACATTTAAATCCAAACAGTTAACACACATCAATCCATAGATAATTATCAGTTCTAAGAATACGTTATAAAATATAACTGTTCAGAGTTGGTGAGTTTTACTCACATTGGACGATCACCGTTAATAACGATAACCATCGCTTGATTCCGATGGACAATTTATTTCGCTATAAATTGTAACGAGCTTCGATTCACTCCCCGTTAGTTCCATTGTCTAGTGTCCGTCCATACGATCCCAATGGATCAAACCTTCGCTATTCTGATATCGTATGAGCGAATTATTATATTATCAAGTTAACGTGCTATTTAAATTAACTAAAATTTAAGCATATATTTGTTTGGGCTTTACCATTTTAAACGGCCCATCTTCCCATACGTTCAGCCCATACCCATCCCATGCATACTGTACTCCATCTTCTCAAATAAAAGATCCCCCTTCAGTATATACCCCTCTTTCCCAATGTTATCACATTCCAGGAACATCCACTTTGAAACCATTTTGTTTTTCATGAATTCCCCATTACTTGAACTGATCTTCACCTAACCATTTATTAAAAACCTTTCACGTCCTCCTATGTACTTCCGCAACCATTCTTCCCAAAGAAAAATTTGTACACGTCACTTCCCATCATTTTACAAACCTTAGTGCCAAAACTTCTCTCCCATTCATTTGTTCCAATCCAACATTTCCCAATACATTTCCGCAACGCACCCCATAACTTCAACTAACTGACCCGCCTCTTTGTACAGATCCTCCATCTCCCATTTTAGCTGTGATCTGTTTTCATCATTCCAAACTTCATTTTCCTCAAACCCAACTCAGCACCACCACTGTACTTCCAAACCCCTCCTCCTCGCCAGGTCGGAATAGAACCCGTCTCCTTACAATAACCGGATCGACACTCATCCGCAACTCAACCCTCTCCCTACTTCTTAGTACCCTGCAATCTCCATCCTCTAGCTCCATTGCGTCGAGCAGTAGCTCCGTCATCACCTTGTCATGCTCGACAACGTTCAGGAACTCCACCATCTCGAACTCCGAATTGACACAGCAGGCCGACAACACATTACGAAGCCAGAAAATGAATCGCACAAAACGCAGAAGTGAAATGGATAGCTCCAGCAACCCAAGAATATCATCATCTGATTTATAGTGTTTATATTTTGATTTTTCTTTTCGGAGTTTGAAGGCTACGGATTTCTTGTTTGCGATGAGTGAACTGGTGGCTCAAAGAATGAGCCAATGGACTTTTATCTAGCTTTAGAAGGTTAGGTAGTGTATTTATATAGGGTTACTTTTCGATTTTAGTCTCATTTTTCAGAATATAGGATAGGTGAAGGCTTTGTCCACATCTTTGAAGAAGAAGAGAAAAGATGCGGTTGAGAACGTGAATCGTGGTTTTCCTTAGGTTCAGAAAGAAATTTTAGGATATTTTGTTTAAGTTGTAAAATTTAATGTACCCTATTATATACATAATTTTGTCCATATACGAGCTGCTACGGACAGAAATAAAAACACCGGTGAGACAAGCAATGTCCCACGACCCCAAAAATATAAAAATATTGGTAGTTTAACTCATATTGTAAAACCCAAAAATATTGATATAGGGCGCAAAACACTTCAAAATAAAATTGCCTATTTCACAAAATAAAAATTACAATAAAATTCTAAAAATTAAATTATACCTACGTATCAAAGGGCTTGTCTAAATTTGAAGCCAATATTTAATTAAAATTATATATATCGTGATGGTTTATAAACGATTCCATGGCAACTATTTTAAAATTTGATTTGATCATAAATCAAAATCTACACAACGAAATCTCGATTTTTCTCTTCCACTAGAAAAATATACTTCACTAGCTCCGAACGTTTCTTGTTTCACAGAAATCCGATTAAAAACGGCTTCTGTATATTCATTTAAAGTTCGAATCGCCAAATTACGAACTGTCGCGCCATTTCGAGCTCAATTATAATTATAATATAATTATACGTTCAAACTTCGTTTAAATAACATATTCATTATTCTAATTAAATTCTAAGCTGAATTAAATCTTAGAAATAATCCAATTCACAGAATATAGTAAATTCCAATATTTTTGATTATTTCTGAATTAAATTATTATTTGAATTAATTAAATAATCCATAATTTAATTTAACGACTATTTAATTCTCTGAATTACTATTTATATAATTAAATAGATTAATTATTATACTGAAAAAAATGGGTGGTTACAGAAATGCTCGTAGTCCCTCATCCTATGCTGGAATGACGTACGGAACTCAATATAACAATGTTACGATCATCATATATCCTCCATCACTATGCTACGTAAGCGTACAGACTGCCACCCTCTATTGAATAAGATCTCATACCGGAGTAATGCCCTCAGGTCTACGATACACCACCCAGAGCAGATATGCATGTATCTAGACTATCCCTCGAACATACAATTAATTGTAGCTCGATGCCTCAATCGCACGTCTTCTAATGTGCACCGAGTTCAGTAGTAGGGCGATACAAGAAACATGGAACTCGATTGGGAGCTTTTCCATATCTGTACAGGCCCGTCTTTAAAGAGCCTCTACAGATATACCTATGGCCTGTCTTCATGGTGGCTATGGCCCCACCTCGGTCCCTCCCTCAACTAGTAAAGACTACAAGAGCTAAGCGACTGCCCCTGCGCAAACAATCTAAAAATCTATGTGGCGTCCCCCTCAACCCCTTACCCTGATAGTGAAGGGTGAATGGTATCTTCGGTTTAGCTCAAGTCTTTTCACATCCCACTGGCTGCCGATGACGGGTATCTGACGATCTACTATCCTTGTTGGTCGTGACCCTCTACCTCCCCGTGAGGCAACCACCGAATCACCCTGGTGTCACCACGTTACAGCATTCTAACTGCATAGCTACATCTGCAGTCAAGGCCTACCCACCTAGTTGTTACGCGCAGACCCAACCTCTGCGAGTACAGCTTATGGCATCTGTCACTGCACAAAAGACTACTAGGAGCACCTTACATACCGCAGGAAGTCGCGCGCTTCCCCTTCCAGTCCTTTGGAGCCATCAGAACAATTAGGTGAATGTGGTCTCCCCTCGTGCCTTATAACACCTCGATGATCTACCCTATTGGGTTATTCACCCTTAATCGTACGAACTGGTCTAAGCGCCTTATGTTGTTAGACCCTATGTCTAAACATTATTTTAAGCGCTTACCTCACCTCATCAGGTTTCCAATTAACTTGGTTATTCCCATTCATATTGAATACTTATTCAAATTACCAAGCTTCTCTTGCTTATTAATTCCATTCATACAACTTAATCCATTTAAGTTTATTAATAAGCCCACAACATGTTATTCTCTATATTGTGCCCCAAGGTCTGTAATCCACAATCTCTTTTATATTCTTGTTTGATTTCATTATTACAATAACATTTTACTTAATTTGTATTTAAGTATATCTAGTTCACATGTTTTCTAATTAACATGTCACATACCATTTATGACTAAAATATAGCTTATTTCATTTCATAAGTTTTCCTCATCCACTCACATTTAATCATAATTCCATTTTACATTGTCAATCCAACTTATCGTTGTTTACTTATTAACTTAGTTCAATTAACTGAGGCCCATCAATAAGTTTCTCTACTCGTGCATTATAACTTATGTTATAATTTCTTCTTGTCCCTAGGACAAGCCTAAACATTCTTATCAACGGGTTTCAGACTCCCAAGCTTACAAATTACTTAATTTATAATCAAGTACAACTTCTTATATTTCAAATATTTTCCCCCTTTTCTCAATTGGTTTCCGGATTTCCCCATTTACTTCTTACTTAAACTATAATTAAGTGTCCCTTAACTCAGTTCACCAGTTATCCAATTTCCCTATTAGTTTATTATAACCGAAGTTATAAACCCCACTTGTCCCTAGGACAAGTCTACCTATTATACAACATTTTCATTAATGTTATTTATTTATAATAGGTGATTATCATTCCTACAAGTTATGCTTACGCTAAAAGGTGTCTTTAATTACATAACTTTATTATTTCTATCAATTATGTATACCACTAGGTGTCTTTAATTACATAACCTTATCGGGCTAAGTCTGCAGGCCTATATGTAAATATTACCACCCCCTCAGATATGCTTAGCCCACCCACTATCCAACCAATTTTACTTAACCTTAACTTTAGTTTATATTCATACAATCCCTATGGATTAGATTAGATTAAGTAATTCAGCTCATTACCATGTCCATTTATGGTTTATAATTGGCTAGACCTCCCACATTAGACCTACAGCTTGTGGATGCTGGATATGACGGTCGGGTCCAGGTAGACTTCTTCCACAAGTTGGGCTTAACCTTGTGTCATATTCCGTCTCGTATTTGCGCGCTTAGACGTCTCATATTAGGTTCAACATTAGTGGCTGCTGGATATGTCGGTCGGGTCCAGACAGACTTCCACCACTAATGCAACCTAACCTCATGTCATAAGTGCAATTACAATTTCTAATTGTAATCCTAGGCATTCATCTTCATTCATTCAATTCTATGTATATAATCATACAACCATTCTAATTCACACAGGTAAGGGCTCTGGTATATAAATGGGACAAATCAATATGTAATATGAATAGTGGTAGTTATTGCCAATATTTTAACAAGTCTATAACATATAAACATTTCCAATATTTCAACTAATCTTATGTATAAATTTTCAACCATTTATGTTCATATCAGACTGCACCTCCAAATTAAAGTCTCAAAACATAATGTATATGTTATGTTCCAAAATCCCATTTCAAATTATGCCCCAAATCCAAATATATGTCGCGTGTCTTCCTACATGTAATTAACTTTATTTAAAATAACATGTAGTTCTCCAATAGTGTATCATTTGCCCAATTCATAGATTCATAAAATGGATCTATACAACGGTATTCATTTTTCTTAAACATCAAGTAAATGTACATCTCAACATATTAACTAATTGGACATATTATGCATTTTAGCGCAATAATGCATTTCATCAAATTAAACCTTCTAATATGTTCATTATGGGGAATGACAAATGATAGAGGTACTATTATTCAAAAGGTATATTTTAAACCCACTCGCCTTTCATGCTTTCCCCAAATTTTGAATCTGATCCGTTCTATCATCCATGGTTTCCATTGATTCCCTCTTCCAGATCTAAATCCATATTTCTCCTAGGCTAACATTTTAATTTCAAAATAGATTTGAGAAGATAGAGAGAGCCATGGAAGAGCTCCAGCGTAGCTACCGAATTATGATGTTTAGGGTTAGGTCTAGGGTCTTATGTATAGGAGTAGCAGAGGAACTAGGACCCTTAGATCAAAATTTAAGATATCAGAACCGAACATGTCAGAAGAACTTTCTGGATCCTTCGGTGGGTCAACCCCTAGGTCGACACCCCTGTTGGTGGGTCGACCCCATTGTTGGTGGGTCGACCCCCAACGGTGCAGTTTCCCTTCGAACTTTCCCGCCCACCATTTTGAATTTTGAACTGATTTTTGAATTGTCTGGATATATTTATTTAATATATATACATATAGGTTCCTTATATGTATACAAACTTCTAATGCTCATAACTTCTTCATACGGTGTCCGTTTTACGTAAACCAAGTGTCTATCTTGGCCACAATTTCGAGATGGACGCAATGGCGTATTCTATTTTACTTAATTCTAAGATTTTAATTAAGTTATTCTTATTTCATTATCCTAAAAATGTGGGGTGTTACACCGCAACTAGCCTCAAAAGGCCCTCACCAATCCAGAAGAAAAGGAAAAAGCCAGTCGGCTCATAAAATCATCAAAAACCCAATAAATACAATAAACATGTACCTATTTGTCGAACATACAATTTTATTCCTCTTCTTAGCTTCCCTGTTATGGCCCGTTCATTATATACACATGCACATGTATGCAATTCCAATAAATTTTCAATTTAGTTCAATATTTGATTTGATTGGCTTAATTTGCCTTTCATTTACATATTGGTTTCAATGTTTTTGTTAGCTAACCAATAATCATACATCACATCCAGTAATCAATTAGTTGGTTAACTTTTCAAATATATAACTCTATATATTAAAAAATCTATTTTTAGTACCAAATCACAACAATATATTCTAACTATATTTTGGTTCTCACACCAATCAATTGGAAATATATAGATATCACACTTTCAAAACTCGAACATAAGCATTGTTGATGATGCATCATCATCAGAGTTATCCTAGGGCGACTAGAGTGTGATTCTATATCCATCCAGTATATTTGAGGCTTCGAATACACGTTAGTTAGGCGTATATTCAAAATCTTCGTATACTCGATTGTCCAAAATCAATATAAAATAAAATACACAAATAAGTATAATAGGGTTTAAATTTTCAAAAAGAATTTTTTTTTTATTTTAAAAATAACACTCTTTACACTCATTCTAGGATACTGCTGATCCCATTTATAACGAGTCATTCTCATTGGATATTACTAATCCAATCTCTAATGAATTCTTTCGTTTGGTTCTAATGTGCCTTGTTCTTGAGCTTTGTAAACCAAAACTCTGATACTAGCAATAACGACCCGAACTCCCTCTATCTCTGAAGAGATGGAAGAGGATGGATTGAGTTGAGGACAATACAAATCAGAACACAAACAACAGAACATTTCATTGTTGTTCCAACAATTTACATCAGGGTACCAGAATATAAAAGGGTATGAATAAATATTGTAAATCGGAAAAATATCAGAGATTTAAATTACAAAGCAATGGAAAATTAATACAATGCGTGGCGGAAATACATCAAAACATACAACTGAAAGAGATACACGGATACAGAGCTTTCCGAATATAGCTCCAGCTGTAAATCCAGGATCCTGTAAAATAGAAATCCGCAAAACCAAAACTACTATCTACCCCTATGGAAAAAAGAGGCTCCTAGAGTTTAGGTTTAAAACAATAAACTACAGGTCAGTCATGTGACTGGTGTGAGAAGTGTGAGAACTAAAACAGTTATTTAAAACTTTACTTTAAAATCAGGTAAACCAAGGGACCACACCGTATAACACGGAACAAGTTTTCTCCCATGAATACTAGTGCATAAAACAGTTTATAAACAACGCAATGCTTTTTGAAAAATGAAGCTATTATAAGACTTAGGTCCCATCACACAATTCAACGCAAGCTAATGGATAGAGGTTTCCCTTATAATAGCCAAGCATGCTTGGTACTTTTAAAAACAAATCATTTAATACTATTATAAGTGCATAGTGTATAAAAAACTTCAAATATAAATGTATTAATCATAGACGGCATAGTATCCCACGCTACTATGTCACCTTACTAGTTCAGTTATTAAAACCGAAATGTCATATTCGAAGTTGGATTTCCATCATGAACCAAGGTAAGGGAACGTCCTTACCGAATTTGAGACCCTTTAGCCCATGCCTCAGGATCAGAATGCATCGACCCTTGGATCTTCAGGGTCGGTCCTCTTTTATGTTTGAGGATTAGTAATTCTTGAACAATACGTTTTCCGGCCCTATAGGGCGTAAGTCTGGCCAGTATGTCAACCATATCATCCATCGGCCCCGTAGTGACCGATATATCCGAGGTACCTCGCTAAACATCAAATAATATGCAACATCAACATGAGTAAAATGTCTGGGCTCCATACCATGACACCACTCCTAGCTAGAAGGAAACGCATGTTCTCCTTGCAGTCCTCTCCCATTTTTTGGTTCATACTGGGTGTGAGGCTCGCAAATTAACGCTACACAAAGCTATGCTATTTAAAGTCGTGCTTTGATCATCAACCACAAGGCCCTGCTTTTCAACAAAAGCCTTGATCACATGCCACTCAGCATGCAACACTTTCACTACATGCCGTACCACTGATTTCTGTTGATATATAACCTCTAAGCTTGTACGTCTTAGAGAAGGGTGTTAAGCAAGAGAATAAATTCTCTGCTACCAAACAGATATATATTTAGCAGAGATCAATGAATACAGTATGAAGGAATACAATGTCATACATACTATCCATTTGCAAGTCCGTTTTAGGTCTGAACGAAACCAGAGGCACCTTATTCTTTGTCCTATATGTCCAATACAAGAGAGAGGTCCTCGCATATCCAGTCGATCTCCAAGTACGTCTGGACGATCGCCACTTATTACCTTGTCTTGGAATGCCTCCCAATCAAGACATCAGTAATCATCCAAACGATGTGAAGATCTCTGGTCTTCATCCATTGTCGACTTATCGTCGTGTCAATTATTCAGAATGGGATAAACCCGGACTTCCTGAATAACTCGTGTATCTTACAAACAACTGCTATAAAAACACAACATACGCCTCATTCCAATCCAGAATATTCTTTTATTCAAATATTCACATCATTAGGGAAAGGTTCCCATTAGTTTTATTAAAGATAAATTCTTTAAATTTATTCTTTAATCTTCCTTTGTATATCAATTCAAAATAAATTAAGATTTATCCAAACTAGTCGGGATTAGCGCATCTTACCGAAGTAATCATTTATTTTATTTCTCAATCCCAACCTATTCATCCCATGGAGAAAAATTGGTAATACTCCATATTTAACACCATGGTGTTATCGGTAAATTTAATTGCCATTTCACATTCAAATCTAATTAAAGATTTAACTATCGCCTGGAGAAAACTAGGGGTACTCCATCCTCGATCATTCCCCAAATTTGATAATTTAAATTATCACATTCCATTTCAATCTAATTAAGGTTTCATTAAAATTTCACTTAGTTTTAATCTTCAAAAATCATTATATAATGATTATTCAAATTTGGTAAATAAATCATGTCGTTATCTGGGTTAAAGAACCAATGTCATTTAAAACACAGTTCATGATAAACGCCAAATAACATTACATTAATTATGGAATCTTCATGGAAAACAAATCAATATATTAATAATCGATATAAACTTCCATATCCGCCCAATAATATAAATAGAATAACGTCAAATCCTTTTAAATTCCATATACAGTAATAGTTTTCCTCCACAGAAGTTCACTTCGATTATTACCAAATCGAATTCCGTTCCATTCCAATTTATCTTATTAAATTGGAAAACTTTTCTTTGGAAAATCTCATTAAATCTTAATAGAAAGATTTATATATTCCAAATCACATTTCACTGTTAATTGGGTTAAAGAACGAATGTCGTTAAAACACAGTTCACAATAAACCCAATTCACATTCCATTTTATTCCAATTAGTAAATATAATTGGAAACTCTAATAATCTTAATTAAAATATTTATTCTTTTCACATGGGGTTTTAAGAACAGTGTTACTAAAGACACCATTCACAACAAACCCAAAATCCCATTCTTTTATTCAATTCCAATTAAATATTAATTAATTGGAAAACTTCACTAAGTCTCAATTAAAAGATTTATTCTTTTCTCAATTGGGTTTGAGAACAGTGTTATTTAAGACACCGTTCACAACAAATCCAAAATCCCATTCTTTTATTCAATTACAATTAAATATTAATTAATTGGAAAAATTCACTAAATCTAAATTAAACGATTTATTCTTTTCTCAATTGGGTTTAAAAACAGTATTATTTAAGACACCATTCATGACAAACCCAAAATCCAATTTAATATTAAATACAAGGCTTTGAATAGAAATTATATCAGTTTATATTCAATATCAAATTCTGAAACTAACGGATATCGTATTGGGGATAACGATATCTATATCTTCTAAATTCCCATAACAATATCCATATAACCACGGAATCCAATATCGAAATATTCTGAAGATTATTTCCATTCCAATCCATTCCAATTTATTCATTGGAAAATTCTTGTTATTTTCAAAACCATTTCAAATCCAATTTATTTCTTTAAAAATATTGGATTATTATTCCAGTTAATAACTAGTTCACTTTGATTAAAATATATTTTTATTTTTACAAATGTGGTATTTTCCATCCAAATTCTTTCTAAATCATTTATTATGATTTTACACAAATTATTGATATTTTTAATAATCTTATCAAGGCCCGTACAGTCGGTTTCCAATAACGGCCACTGAACTACATCCAAAACTACCTTTTCCAAATTTGGTTTGGACGTATCTCCAAATCCAACCATTAAATTTCAAATTTGTTATATTCTTGGAAATCTCTTTTTGATATGAAGTCAACGATCCTAGTTTTATGAGAATTCGACGGTCGGATCTCCCGTAATGTCAATTCGAAGTCAATGGTCGAAATTCGCGAACAGCTGTGGTGCGGCGCGACGCGTTCTATTCAAGCCATTAAATATATATAATATATATATTATATATATTTCGTCGATTTTGATTTAAAACATATTTTATAAATCATTTTAAATTCGTTTGAAAAACGATTCCAACTTCATTTCGATTTTAAATCAAAATTGAATATTCATTTATAAATTAGTTTTAAATTCATTTTAAAACGATGTCAATCTCATTTCAATTTTCAAACCAAAATTGAATATTCCTTAATATATTCGTTTTAAATTCATTTTAAAACGATTTCTCCTTTATTTCTATATTTTACTCAAAATTGCATATTTCTTAATAAATTCGTTTTAAATTCATTTTAAAACGATTTCTCCTTTATTTCAATTTTCAAAACAAATTTGAATATTCCTTAATAAATTCGTTTTAAATTCATTTCAAAATGATTTCAGCTTCATTTCAATTTTCAGATCAAATTTGAATATTCCTTAATAAGTTTGTTTTAAATTCATTTCAAAACGATTTCAATTTCATTTCAATTTTCAAATCAAATTTGAATATTCCTTATCATTATAATATTAAAATGATAATATTTTCAAAATATCTGATTTTGATTATATACTGGACATTATTTAAAAATATTTGTTAATTCTGAATTGGAATCAGACTCAATCAATTACCATATAATTTTAGTTATATGGATTTTATACATCGCATGTACACAACGATAATGATAAACAATCATCAAAAATTCATACAACATCCAGAGTGCATTTGGCCACTGTATAAGCATTATAATAAATGAATAACACTTATACAGTCTGTCAACCCATCATTGACATACAGCTAAACAATCAGGATTATTGTATGTCAAATATCATCCCAATACCCGTGTGGGGTTTCAACCAGCAAATACTGTTTATTATTTGTGCAGTTGGGCAATATGAAAAATTTATGGTCCCAATCAATATCAGTTAAATGGGTGTACTTAAATGAGCCGTCCGGCTCGTAAATGAATATTTGTTTCAATTTCACTTAATAATAATTTTATATAAATAATTTTATATATATAACAATATCAATCCATAACAATCTCATCACAATCCAAACAAACAATCAACCATGGTTTGCATAATAAATAGTGTCGGGGGCTACTAAACCCCATCTGCAACCTAGTATATAATTAATTGTAAAGTAATTTGAGTGAGAAAGAGTTCTCACATTCGGTTTCCACTCCGCTAGTTTTTGTTTCTGAATTTCTGGTACGGTTTGGGTTTGAATTTGCCTAAATTTTTAACTAATTCCAGACTGAACCCGGTCAGTCTTGTTGTGAATTTCTCGTCCCCACGATCGCAACGAATGCAGTTTCGCGCGATTTGGACCTCTTATGAAAAAGTTATGGAGTTTTATACATTTGAATACAATTCGATATAATTAATTAAAATAGTTAAAACTAATTCTCCTTAATTAATCTTTCTTTTTCGATTAACCCCCTCCTATACAAAACCGAACCATGCTCAAAACTAGGTTAGGATTTTTCACGCCGTATGAGACGATTGAAGTCGATCATCCACTGCCATGGGTTTCGCCGCCGTGAGAGCTTCCTGCGCCTCCCACTATGGTTGAACTCGATGACGCCTACACACCAGAATTTGCCACAAAACGGAGGAGGTTTGGGCGTCGATTACGAGAAAAATACACCCCCATTCCAGATCTCCTTAGTGGGATTGAAAGATCATATGATGCTCTTCAGTATTCATTCAAAAAGTTTCACGATTCATTGAGTGGTTTTTGAGATCGGATGGGTTTTTGTTTGGAGAGCTTTGTTCCTTCAAATCATTTGTAGCAGGAGAGCAATCAAAAAATTAGGGTTTAATGAAATTTTTTGATTGGTTGCGGTTATTTATAATATATTTTTATTTTATTTAATTACTAAAAATACCCTTTTATTGCTACGAACTCCAAATCGAACCCAACGACCATCGCCCCTAGCTAAATACCCTCATTCCAGACACAATGGGATATGTTTTGTAAGGCAATTCGACTATTTCGATTAGTTCTCATCAAAATTAAAATATAACTCAATGTATATTAAATTTAAACGTACATTTTAATTTACCAGGGCCACATGCTGACTTTAAAAATTCCAAAAAAAAAATCTAGCTTTACGATCCAAACAATACTAATTTCGTTGAATTTGGAGACCGTTTGAAAAATGGTCATTTTCTGGTCGATCCAATTCAAACTAAAATTAATAAATACATTTAAATTCACTGCGCTTACATATTAATTCCAAAAATTATAAAATTTGAAACCTAGCAACAATTTGATATTCCAGATCCAACAAAAGTGGTTTCGTCGAAAATGGAGGTCGTTTGCATAATGGCTATTTTTAAGGGCTGTATATTATATAAAATTCCATAGTGACGATTTTAAATTTTAAACTGGACATAACTTTCAATTCCCATTATGAAATTTAGATTTTTCAAATTTGCTAGAAAGATATAATTAAACAGATTCAAATATTTTTGGTTTTACTGAAATCCGATTTGTATTGAATACTGTATATTCATTTGAAATTTAAAATCGAAATTTCAAACTACCGCGCCATTTCAGGCTCGTTTTATAATTAAATTAAATTTTTACGTTCTAACTCCGATTTAAATAAATTTTAAATAGTTATTGTTTAAAATAAATCATTTTAAATATTTAAAATCCATTAAAATAGATAAAAAAAATTGGTTCTGAAAATCCAGGTTGTTATAAATATTCTAAACAATTTCGCTAATCATTATCAATCCATCGCAAATTAGCTCATGGTTTCTACATGAAAGTTGTAGAGATTTTCAAGGGCTTTAATTCTATACTGTAACACCCCGAAAATTCTATAACTGTGAAATTAACAAATTAAAGTATAATTAATTTGAAATCAAAGAACTAAGGGAAACGGGATACGCCATTGCGTTCGTCTCGGAAAAATACGCGAAATAGAGTCCGAGTTTTCGAAAAACGGAGTCCGTATGAAGAAGATATAGCCTTCGGAAGTTTTTAAATTAAGTTTAAAATTCAAACAGAATAAATCAGGTTTAAATTCGAAAATGGGGCCCAATGGGCCAGGGCGGAAAAACACCCGCCTGACCCACCAAGTCGACTGGGCTGTCGACCTGGTCTAACCAGGTCGACAGGGCTGTCGACAGGGCTGTCGACAGGCATGTCGACCTGGTCCAGACCCAGGTCGAGCCCAGTCTAACCCGGCTGGCCTATGCTATGTTGGTCGATTTTCTGTGGTCTGCTTTGTCATTAGGGCTAGGTGGCAGGCTCTAATTGGTCTCTCTATCGAATGAATGGCTACGATCAATCCAAGCAACATCAATGGTCCTAATCAGTTCCTAACCTCTATATAAACAACCCTAGACAAACCCTAATCTATTCATTCAAAATTAAGAACATAGCCGCCATGTTGCTGAGGAACGACTAGAGGTAGCCGCCAACTAGAGAGAGGATTAGGAGGAAAATTCTAAAGCTTAAAGAGACCTAAATCAAATCAATTCAACAAAGGAATCATATCTCTTAATTAGAGAATTCGTCACACCATTGTAAGTAGAGTATTACTTTGGTATGAACAAATAATTGTGTTGGTTTGTATGCTTGAATTGTGGCAATAAAGTAATTCATATTTGTGCGTTCTTATAAATTTATATACGTTTGGATTATGTTATTCAATTATAAAGAACTACATGCGGTAGTTCTATGCAAGTATACGTTTGGAATATTCGCAAATTATGTAATCCATGTTGAAGCTACATGTATGTAGTTGATTGATTTAAATACATGCAAGTTTGGGGCTTTGCTACTATGCCATCATGATGTATATTTTTGTGCATAAATCAATTTGTAAGTAATTAAAACAAGTTTGGTTATTATAATCCATATGAAATTATGTTGAGAATTTGGCATCATGTATTAAGTCATGCTTTTGTACTAGAAAACCTATTTGCAAACTTACGAATATGGCTAGGCTATGAATGATATTTGGCATAATTGAAATCCATGATTAAGTCTATCTTGTTTACAAGAATTATATGATGACATATGTGGTACATAGTTAGGATTAGATTCAAAAATCCCTTTTTGCAAGTTTACATGACTAAAGTAAGAATCATGATTTCATGTTAGAGATATTTATGCCATGCTTATGTTTGACATTATGCCATGCTTATGTTAGAAATATTTATGCCATGCTTATGTTTGACATTATGCCATGCTTATGTTAGAAAATTTATGCCATGCTTATGTTTGACATTATGCATAAATAAAAGTATAGGTTCATGTTGTAGTTATGACTATGTGTCAATAATGATACCCAATTTAGACTCTTATCTCAACTACAAGTTTACATGGTTTGATTCATGTCACCTATGCTTTATGACCAAAGTATATGTTATTACTATGCAAGTACACCAGTTTCTATTTTGTATTTCCAACGTCATATTGCAAGTTCATGCGCTCACCTTCCCCTTTTTGTGTATGTAATCACGCTTTAAGCCTCCCCTTTCGCATGGCTAAAGTTGGGCTTAAAAAGGTTAAGCCCAACACATAAACGAACATATTAAACGGGGGAGAATAACGTTGGGTTAAAATTAATTAATGAATGAAAACATAAAATAGAAGGGCCCAAATTCAAGTATGGGTTGGGCCCATGATTGGTGTAACCTTTACACCATTAACTTAATAATGGGCCGCAAATATTTACATATAAATAAAGGAGGAAGACAAAATATGTAAATGTAGAAAATACGATGTGTTTAACCCGAGGTTGGATTGAGTTGTGATGTAAACCTGCCCGGAACCGCCCGGCTGTCCAGTAGTCACAACAATACCTATCCAATGTGAGAGGTTAAACATGAAGCCCAATAAGGACCCGAGGTTAGACTGAGTTGTGGCGTAAGACTGCCCGGAACCAACCGGCAACAGGCAGCCACAACAATACCTGTCTAATGTGAGAGGCCAAGGCTTTAATAAGACTATTAGAGCTGAGTCAGGACTGTTAGGGTTAAGTGGACTAAAGACTTAATCAAAATGGAACATGCTAAACTAAACGAACTGGTGGGGGTTAGGTTAGAAACACTTAACCAACTTAGCATGTTGGCTAGAGATAGAAAACCTAGTAACGGGGGACCCTTTTCAGCAGTAACCCTAGAAGGTGTATCAGGAAACCCTGAAACTAGGCAGGGTGGGGCACGATTACTGGGCTGATTGTAAGAGGTCAAATCGACGGCGGTGGTGTAGCAGTGTAGGTTCTAACGGGGTGCGGGCGTGCACACACTCCGGCGCAGAAAAACAAGGCACTGGACACCAGTAGCATACCTGTGCACTCTAGGATTGTGTCGGGCCGCCACCATGGGACTTGATACACCCCATGGTGGGACCAGCATAGGTAACTACAAACATCGGGGGCCGTAAGACACATGTAACCATGCGAGTAGGAGCCGATCATCATAGAATGGATCACATCACCCTGATTGTGGGGTGCCAGTGGGAAACTAGTTTATATGGGTTCAGAGATTAATATGGGGTACGATAGTATATTCGACCCTAGACAACTTAACCAAGTTTATAGTGTTTGCCCATTTCTTGTTTATACTTATCATACCCAGTTCTTTATTCATAGACAAAATAGTACTAGACTTACTCAGGCTTTATGTCTGACTCTACTTTTCTTTCGTCTTCTTTTCTTCCGTTTCCCCCCCCCCCCCCCAGGTCCACAGGGAGGGAACACTGCAGCTTGACCAGCATTAACATCCAGCTTGAAGAAGAGAAATGTATTGCTTGGAACTTTCCGTTTTTGAACTATGGCTTGGGACAACCACTATGGGGCTTTTGCAGTTTATCTATGTTTTATTTATGCTTCTTTAAATAATGTACTCAAGACAGATTATGAAAGTGTTATGTTATGTTTTTGGAAAGGATGTTGTTGTAACACGTATTTGATTTTATGAAATAAAAGTTTGTTGTTCTTCCGCTGTTTACAAATATGTGTTCTTATATCTGTCTTGTATATCTGTGACTTGTACTTATAAACCTCCACCAAAAATTAGGGCATTCCCTTTGAGAGTGACCCTAACGGAGGTGGGGTGTTTCATATACGGTGATGTTCATTGTTGGGCGCTCATGGAGGCGGATTTTGGTTGTTGTTTGGCTGCATTTTCATGGCCATGGGGGAGCTCGAGTTCAACAATAATCATGGCATAGGAGGACGAAAAATAGGCCTTTGATGTGGAAGCGTTATATCATCGCACGGTGGAAGTTTGGGTGATGCGTTTTACGGGGGAGGCACGTTTTTTCCTGTCCGTGCATATTCCTCAAGAGGTAACATGAGGAAGGAGAGAGATTAAGGGAAGGGAAGGTAGTTAATTTGGTTAATTACTTTCTTAATTATCATTAGTTAATTAAAGTGTGTCATTAACATATAAAACCTAATAAATTTTGCATACGGAAACAAAATTCGACGATTTTAAATGTCTCGGAACCCTGACGACGAAGGCTTTGCAATGAAACTAATTCGGGCAAGATTTGAAGCAGTTGGAATTTTTAATTAAATTAAATGTCATGTTTAATTTAATTAAAATAATCGTTTTAATGATTTCCAAACCAATCAAAGTGAGAACTCTCTCACTCAATTATTTTGTTATGCTATTATAATCATATTTAAAAATATATTGATTGCCTTTACTAATTTTATCTGTTTAATATCACAAATTGTTATATACAGTATATGGTAGCTCACATAATTATTGTTTGCAAACCCGATGGATGAATTATTTATTATTTATGTTTTTGAAAGTGATTTTGAAATAATTAACATGATAAAACAATGTTAAATCATTTGTGGTAGTTGAAATTGGATTAAACATCCATTTACAAGTCGAATGACTATTTTATGTTCACCGATTTAAATAATATCGATTAGGTAAACAATTACTTGAATCGAATAAGTTTGACATATTGGAATGAATAAATAATTTACTAATTGATTATTTATTTGTTGGAAACCCCACATGGCTATTGGGACGATATTTGATCTACACTAATCCCAAGTTTTTAGAATGGATGTTAATCAATTGATTAACAGACCTATATAAGCGTTAAATAATTATTTAATGCTTATACAAAAGTAGTTGCACTCTGGACATGAATTGAATGTTTGATAGTTGTTTACAACTATTGTTTGATGCATACGATGAACAAAATCCATATAAATTAATTTATATGGATATTGGTTAAAAAAATCCAATCCGGAATATATATGAATATTTTAATAATATAATATTCAATCGAATTGAAGTTTGATTTAAACGTCTGATTTTGGATGGACACAAAAATATAAAAATATAGATGAATATTCATAACCATAATGAACGGTTTTGAATTAATTTTCAATTGATTATGGCATGTCGAAGTTTTAGAATTAAAAATGAATAGTAGCTTCTCAAAGTGAAGTCCGGTTAGGCTATATGGCAAACGTTTTATAAAGAATTACATTTCGAAATTTTCTTGTTTATTTTTGTAACGACTGTCAAGGAAATTTAAACTGAAAATAACTAGTTTTTAAAAATAATATTATTTTATTCATTAAAATAATATTATTTTATTTAAAATAATTTTAAGATTGACCGTATAGTGGAATATGCGATTTTGAAGAATAAAACACGGAAACATTTTTGAAGATGATTATATATATTTCATATAATTTATAAAAATGGTTTCTAAGCTTTTTGATTTATATTTAACATTTATACGTCGATTCGGGCTTGAATAGAATGTGTTGCCAGCTACAGTTCTCGAACGTCAACCCTTAACTTCCAATTAACGTAACGGAAGATCTGACCGTCGGGTTCTTCTGAAATTGGAATCGTTGGAACCATAATGAAATGTAATTTCCCATAAAGTGAGAATTTTTGAAATCCAATGGTTAGATTTTAATTTAAGTCGAAATTAGTTCTAGAAAAGGTCGTTATGGATGTAGTTCGGTGGCCGATATTGGAAACCGACTTTAAGGGCCTTGATACAATAATTAGAAATATGAATAAATTATGCAAAATCATAATAAATAATTTGGAAATATCTTGGATGAAATATTCCATATTTGAAAAGATAAATATATTTTTATCTAAATGAACTTGTTAACAACTAGAATAAAGAGCTAAAAGGAATATGAGATGTTTTCTGAAGATTAATAATCCAATCATTTTTGAAATAATAAATTAGATTTGTGAATGGTTTTACCATAACTTGAAGTTTCCAACATATAAATCGGAATAAATTTGAATGGAAATTATCTTTGGATATTTCGATATTGCATTCCGTAATTATACGGGCATAATTATGGGAATTCGGAAGAATAGGTATCGCTATTCCACTATGATATCTATCTGTTAGTTTCAGAATTAGATATTGAATTTAAGTCGACATGATTTCCATTTAAAATCTTCTGTTTAATATCAAATTGGATTTTGGATTTGTTGCGAATGGTATCTTAAATAGTCTTGTTCTTAAACCCAATTGTAAAAGGAATAAATCTTTAATTAAGATTTGAAGATGTTTTCCAGTTTATTTAATTAAATTGAAATTGAATGGAATTCGGTTAATAATAATTGAGATAAGCTTCTATGAAGGAATACATTTACCTTTTATGGAATTTAAAAGGCTTTTCCATTATTCCACTTATAGTATTAGTCGGATACGGAAATTTATATCGATTATAAATTTTTTTGATTTCCTTGAAGATTCCTTATTAATGGAGGTTGATTTTGGGTTTATCGTGAGCAGTGTTTTAAATGATATTTGTTTATTACCTAGTTAAAGACATGATTAATTTCCTAAAGTTGAATAATCATTAAGTAATGATTTTTGAGATTAAAATTAAATTAAATTTTAATGAATCTTTAATTAGATTGAAACTATAAAAAAAGAGGTAATTAAATTTACCGAACTCGAGAAATGTTCGAAACGGAGTACTACCAATTTTACTCCATGTGATTGTTAAATCTTTAATTAAATTTGGAGCGTTAAATGGTAATAAAATTTACCGATAACACGATGGGTGTTAGAAATAGAGTGCCACTAGCTTTGCTCCATGGGATGAACAGGTTGGAATTGGGATAACAAAATGAATAATTACTTCGGTAAGGCTCAGTAATCCCGACTAGTTTTATAAACCTCCATTTGGTTTAAGTTGTTAAAAGATATAATGAAATCTTTTGGAATGATATACAAAGGAAGATTTAAACAAAAGTTTAAATGATACAATTTTTTGATAAAATGTGACGGCAAGGAACTTCGCTCGGTCCGAACCAGTCGCTAAACCGACCCAGACCGTTCGAAACGCCCTATCGTTTGAGAACACGACAAAACAGAACGCATACAGAAGAACATTTCATTGTATATTACAACAATGCATCAGATTACAAGAATATACAGAGTATAAATGAATATTACACAGAAATATCAGAGATTTAAATTACATTTAAATACATAGCAGCGGAAAATAATACAATACACAACTAGAATGAGATATACGGATACAAAGCTTTCCGGATATCGTTCCAGCTGTAAACCAGGATCCTGTGAATATAAATCTGCAAAACCAAAACTACTAGCTGCCCGTGTCGAAAATAGGGGCACCCAGAGTTTAGGTTAAAACAATAAACTCCAGGTCAGTCATGTGACTGGTGTGAGAACTAAAACAGTTATTAATCTTTATTTCAAATCATTAGGTAAATCAAGGGACCACGCCGTATAACACGGAACGGGTTTCCTCCCAAGAATACCAGTGCATAAAACCAACAGCGCAATGCTAAATAAAGAAAAATGAAGCTGTTATAAGACCCAGGTCCCATCACACAATGCAACGCAGTCGAGGATAGGGTTTTCCCTTATAACAGCCAAAGAATGCTTGATACGTTTAAAACAAATCATTTGATACTATTATAAGTGCATAGTATATAAAACACTTCAAATCATAAGTATCAATCATAGGCGGCATGAGCGCCCCATCCCACTATGTCGCCATATATAGGATATACAATCAAAACCGCAAAGTCTCGTATTTGGAAATTGGGTTTCCATCTATGAACCGAGGCAAAAGATAGTCCTCAACCGATTCGAGACAATCTAGCCCATGTCTCAGGCAAGCGCGCAGGCAAGCCTTGGATCGTCAGGGCCGGTCCACACGGAGTGGATTATTATGCCTGAACAATACGTCTCCCCACCCTATGGGGTGTAAGTCTGGTCCGTCAGCCGACCAGAATGCATTCGGCCGAAACCGATATAACCGAGGCGCCTCGCAACAGCAACAACCACATAAGTCAAACTCGTCAGGGCGTGTAAAACCACTGACGCCACTTCTAGCTAGAAAGAAACGCAAGTCCTCCCTGAGGTCCGTCTCCCGTTTTTGGTTCATACCTGGTGTGAAACACGCGAGGTAAACGTTACACAAAGCTACGCCACAAAGGCCGTGCTTTGATCATCACCACAAGACTTTGCTTTTCAACAGAAGCCTTGATCATTTGCATCTTAGCATGCCACACAGGCAAACCATCCTATGCAACCGATATCAGTCACACAGAATGAAATCCGATGTCAGACACACAGTCCATTTACAAGTCCGTTCTGGGTCTGAACGAAACCGGAGGCACCTAGTACCCCGCATATCCATCGATCTCCAAGTACGTCTGGACGATCACTAACTGTTTCCATCTTCTTGGGTGTACAGCCCAATCAAGATCATCAGTTATCACCCAAACGACGTGAAGACTTCCGGTCTTCGACCATCGTCTTCATCTTCGACTTATCGTCGTATCAGTTATTCAGAATGGGATAAACCCGGTCTTTCCGAATAACTCGCGTATATTTTAAGTAAGTGTTACACAAACACAACATACGCCTCATTCCAGTTCATTAGTCACTAACCGTAAATTAATCAAGAGAATAATTCCCCAAATATTAACCCCGAAGGCCGAAACCAACATCAGATCAATATCCAGAAAACCATTCTGCTTGGCTAACCGACAGTTAGTTTCTAAATTTCACGTTCAAATCTAATTAAAGATTTAACTATCGCCTGGAGCAAAACTGGTGATACTCCATTCTCGATCCTTTCAATCTAATTAAAGATTCATTAAAACTCCACTTAGTTTTAATCATTATCTGGGTTAAAGAATCAGTGTCATTTAAAAACACGATTCACGATAAACCCAAAATCACATTCCATTAATTATCGGGTTAAAGAACAAGTGTTATTTAAAACACTATTCACGATAAACCCAAAAATCAATACCAATTCAATTCCAATTAAATATCATTTAATTGGTACACTTCATTAAATCTAAATAAAAAGATTTAATCTTTTCTCAACTGGGTTCAAGAACAGTGTTAGTGAAGACACCATTCACGACAAACCCAAATCACATTCGATTAATTATCGGGTTAAAGAACAAGTGTTATTTAAAACACTGTTCACGATAAACCCAAAAATCAATATCAATTCAATTCCAATTAAATATCATTTAATTGGTACACTTCATTAAATCTAAATAAAAAGATTTAATCTTTTCTCAACTGGGTTCAAGAACAGTGTTAGTGAAGACACCATTCACGACAAACCCAAATCACATTCGATTAATTATCGGGTTAAAGAACAAGTGTTATTTAAAACACTGTTCACGATAAACCCAAAAATCAATACCAATTCAATTCCAATTAAATATCATTTAATTGGTACACTTCATTAAATCTAAATAAAAAGATTTAATCTTTTCTCAACTGGGTTCAAGAACAGTGTTAGTGAAGACACCATTCACGACAAACCCAAATCACATTCGATATTCAATACAAGGCTCTGAATAGAAACTATATCGGCCTATATTCAATATCAAATTCTACGATTAACAAATGTCGTATTGGAAATAACGATATACATATATATCTTTCAAATTTCCATAACAACACCTGTAATATCACGAATTCCAACATCGAAATATTCCGAAGACAATTTCGATTCAAATCCACTCCAATGCAATCATTGGAAATTTTGGTTATTTTCAAAACCATTTCAAATTCAATTTATTTATTTAAAAATAAATAGAATTATAATTCTAGTTCAAAACTAGTTCATTTCGATAAAAATCTATTTTTATCTTTTCAAATATGGAGTTTTTCATCCCAAACTTTCACAAATCATTTCTTATGATTTTACACAAATTATTACTATTTTTAATAATTTTATCAAGGCCCGTACGGTCGATTTCCATTAACGGCCATCGAACTGCACTTACAGCGACCTTTTTCGAATTTGATTTGGACGTATCTCCAAATCCAACCGTTAGATTTCAAATTTCTAACATTCATTAGAAAGCTCTTTTCGATACGAACCCAACGGTTCCGGTTTTAGGAGAATCCGACGGTCGGATCTCCCGTAATGTCCGTTTGAAACAAATGGTCGAAATTCGCGAACTGCCGCAGCGCGGCGCGTTCTATTCAGGCCATTATATTATATATATAATATATATTTCGTCGATTACTATTTAAAACGAATTATATAAATGGTTTTAAATTCGTTTCAAAAGCAATTTCAACTTCCTTTTCAATTCAAATCAAAATTGAATTCTTCTTTATAAATTCGTTTCAAAATTCATTTCTATTCAATTCAAATTTCAATTCAATTTGAATTCATTTCAATTCGCTTTCAATTCAATTCGAATTCGTTTTCAATTCAATTCATTTCGAAATCGTTTTCAATTCAATTCATTTCGAAATCGTTTTCAATTCAATTCATTTCGAAATCGTTTTCAATTCAATTCATTTCGAAATCGTTTTCAATTCAATTCATTTCGAAATCGTTTTCAATTCAATTCATTTCGAAATCGTTTTCAATTCAATTCATTTCGAAATCGTTTTCAATTCAATTCATTTCGAAATCGTTTTCAATTCAATTCATTTCAAAATATTCGATTTCGAAATCACGTTTCAATATTCATTTTAAAATGAATAAAATCGATATAAATATCGTTCACGTCAAAATGGCGTCAATCTAATCCTCACGGCTTCACATATTTCTATTTTCAAATATTCTATTTCAAATATTTCTATTTCAAATATTTCTATTTCAAATATTTCTATTTCAAATATTTCTATTTCAAATATTTCTTTTTTTCTCGAAACTGGAATGAGGCCCAATCAATTACCATATAATGTTAATTATATGGATTTTCTACAACACATGTATATATCAACAACGATGAATAATCAACCATCAACCAAAGTGCACTACACTGTATAAGCATCAAATATAGACATTTAACGCTTATAGCAGCTTGTCAATCAATCGATCGACATATTTAATAAATCAGGATGAGTGAACTTCAAATTTCATCCTAACACCCGTGTGGGGTTTCAGTAGTATCCTAGAACGGGTGTGAAGAGTATATTTTTCAAATGAAAACATTTTGTTTTGAAAATTTAAATCAACTATTCGTATTTGATTATTTGTTTATATTGATTTTGGGCAATTCAGTATATAAAGAATTTGCATATACGCCTTGCAAACGTATATTCAAAGTTTTAATATACTGGATAGATATGGAATCACATTCTAGTCGCCCGGAGATGGTACTGATGATTGTCATGACATCATCCGTATTTATATTCGTGTTTCGAATGTGTGATTTTCTATATATTTCCATTAGGCTGGTATTGATTGTGATATTGGTTTGAATGTGGTTTGTGGTGTGAAAAATCGAATCGATAAATTGGTTAGGATTAGACGTGCGCCGTTATAAGGCGAAGGAGTAAGGCTAGGTTAGACCCTTACTCCAAAGTTTGTGGTTTGCATAACGAATTGATTTGATTGATGTGTGAATGGCGTGGGCCTTCACTAGACCGGGGATAAGGCTAGGCCTTGTCCCGTTTCTAGTATCGTGCCGTTATGCCGCCGAAATTTTCTAAAATAAGTTAGAAAAATAAAAATAGCATTTTATTTAACGAATGAACTGAATATAAATTCATATGTTAAAATAAAATGTGTTATCGTTAAAAATATAATTTTTAACGTGAATGTGAATAAATAAATATTCATTTACAAACCAGACGGTTTGTTTATGTACACCTATTTGAATGACGTTGATTGGGTCGATAAATTTTACACATCGCCTAACTGCACAAATAAAATATGTGTTTGATTGTTTGAAACCCCACACGGGTGTTAGGATGAAATTTGAAGTTCACTCATCCTGATTTATTAAATATGTCGATCGATTGATTGACAAGCTGCTATAAGCGTTAAATGTCTATATTTGATGCTTATACAGTGTAGTGCACTTTGGTTGATGGTTGATTATTCATCGTTGTTGATATATACATGTGTTGTAGAAAATCCATATAATTAACATTATATGGTAATTGATTGGGCCTCATTCCAGTTTCGAGAAAAAAAGAAATATTTGAAATAGAAATATTTGAAATAGAAATATTTGAAATAGAAATATTTGAAATAGAAATATTTGAAATAGAATATTTGAAAATAGAAATATGTGAAGCCGTGAGGATTAGATTGACGCCATTTTGACGTGAACGATATTTATATCGATTTTATTCATTTTAAAATGAATATTGAAACGTGATTTCGAAATCGAATATTTTGAAATGAATTGAATTGAAAACGATTTCGAAATGAATTGAATTGAAAACGATTTCGAAATGAATTGAATTGAAAACGATTTCGAAATGAATTGAATTGAAAACGATTTCGAAATGAATTGAATTGAAAACGATTTCGAAATGAATTGAATTGAAAACGATTTCGAAATGAATTGAATTGAAAACGATTTCGAAATGAATTGAATTGAAAACGATTTCGAAATGAATTGAATTGAAAACGAATTCGAATTGAATTGAAAGCGAATTGAAATGAATTCAAATTGAATTGAAATTTGAATTGAATAGAAATGAATTTTGAAACGAATTTATAAAGAAGAATTCAATTTTGATTTGAATTGAAAAGGAAGTTGAAATTGCTTTTGAAACGAATTTAAAACCATTTATATAATTCGTTTTAAATAGTAATCGACGAAATATATATTATATATATAATATAATGGCCTGAATAGAACGCGCCGCGCTGCGGCAGTTCGCGAATTTCGACCATTTGTTTCAAACGGACATTACGGGAGATCCGACCGTCGGATTCTCCTAAAACCGGAACCGTTGGGTTCGTATCGAAAAGAGCTTTCTAATGAATGTTAGAAATTTGAAATCTAACGGTTGGATTTGGAGATACGTCCAAATCAAATTCGAAAAAGGTCGCTGTAAGTGCAGTTCGATGGCCGTTAATGGAAATCGACCGTACGGGCCTTGATAAAATTATTAAAAATAGTAATAATTTGTGTAAAATCATAAGAAATGATTTGTGAAAGTTTGGGATGAAAAACTCCATATTTGAAAAGATAAAAATAGATTTTTATCGAAATGAACTAGTTTTGAACTAGAATTATAATTCTATTTATTTTTAAATAAATAAATTGAATTTGAAATGGTTTTGAAAATAACCAAAATTTCCAATGATTGCATTGGAGTGGATTTGAATCGAAATTGTCTTCGGAATATTTCGATGTTGGAATTCGTGATATTACAGGTGTTGTTATGGAAATTTGAAAGATATATATGTATATCGTTATTTCCAATACGACATTTGTTAATCGTAGAATTTGATATTGAATATAGGCCGATATAGTTTCTATTCAGAGCCTTGTATTGAATATCGAATGTGATTTGGGTTTGTCGTGAATGGTGTCTTCACTAACACTGTTCTTGAACCCAGTTGAGAAAAGATTAAATCTTTTTATTTAGATTTAATGAAGTGTACCAATTAAATGATATTTAATTGGAATTGAATTGGTATTGATTTTTGGGTTTATCGTGAACAGTGTTTTAAATAACACTTGTTCTTTAACCCGATAATTAATCGAATGTGATTTGGGTTTGTCGTGAATGGTGTCTTCACTAACACTGTTCTTGAACCCAGTTGAGAAAAGATTAAATCTTTTTATTTAGATTTAATGAAGTGTACCAATTAAATGATATTTAATTGGAATTGAATTGATATTGATTTTTGGGTTTATCGTGAACAGTGTTTTAAATAACACTTGTTCTTTAACCCGATAATTAATCGAATGTGATTTGGGTTTGTCGTGAATGGTGTCTTCACTAACACTGTTCTTGAACCCAGTTGAGAAAAGATTAAATCTTTTTATTTAGATTTAATGAAGTGTACCAATTAAATGATATTTAATTGGAATTGAATTGGTATTGATTTTTGGGTTTATCGTGAATAGTGTTTTAAATAACACTTGTTCTTTAACCCGATAATTAATGGAATGTGATTTTGGGTTTATCGTGAATCGTGTTTTTAAATGACACTGATTCTTTAACCCAGATAATGATTAAAACTAAGTGGAGTTTTAATGAATCTTTAATTAGATTGAAAGGATCGAGAATGGAGTATCACCAGTTTTGCTCCAGGCGATAGTTAAATCTTTAATTAGATTTGAACGTGAAATTTAGAAACTAACTGTCGGTTAGCCAAGCAGAATGGTTTTCTGGATATTGATCTGATGTTGGTTTCGGCCTTCGGGGTTAATATTTGGGGAATTATTCTCTTGATTAATTTACGGTTAGTGACTAATGAACTGGAATGAGGCGTATGTTGTGTTTGTGTAACACTTACTTAAAATATACGCGAGTTATTCGGAAAGACCGGGTTTATCCCATTCTGAATAACTGATACGACGATAAGTCGAAGATGAAGACGATGGTCGAAGACCGGAAGTCTTCACGTCGTTTGGGTGATAACTGATGATCTTGATTGGGCTGTACACCCAAGAAGATGGAAACAGTTAGTGATCGTCCAGACGTACTTGGAGATCGATGGATATGCGGGGTACTAGGTGCCTCCGGTTTCGTTCAGACCCAGAACGGACTTGTAAATGGACTGTGTGTCTGACATCGGATTTCATTCTGTGTGACTGATATCGGTTGCATAGGATGGTTTGCCTGTGTGGCATGCTAAGATGCAAATGATCAAGGCTTCTGTTGAAAAGCAAAGTCTTGTGGTGATGATCAAAGCACGGCCTTTGTGGCGTAGCTTTGTGTAACGTTTACCTCGCGTGTTTCACACCAGGTATGAACCAAAAACGGGAGACGGACCTCAGGGAGGACTTGCGTTTCTTTCTAGCTAGAAGTGGCGTCAGTGGTTTTACACGCCCTGACGAGTTTGACTTATGTGGTTGTTGCTGTTGCGAGGCGCCTCGGTTATATCGGTTTCGGCCGAATGCATTCTGGTCGGCTGACGGACCAGACTTACACCCCATAGGGTGGGGAGACGTATTGTTCAGGCATAATAATCCACTCCGTGTGGACCGGCCCTGACGATCCAAGGCTTGCCTGCGCGCTTGCCTGAGACATGGGCTAGATTGTCTCGAATCGGTTGAGGACTATCTTTTGCCTCGGTTCATAGATGGAAACCCAATTTCCAAATACGAGACTTTGCGGTTTTGATTGTATATCCTATATATGGCGACATAGTGGGATGGGGCGCTCATGCCGCCTATGATTGATACTTATGATTTGAAGTGTTTTATATACTATGCACTTATAATAGTATCAAATGATTTGTTTTAAACGTATCAAGCATTCTTTGGCTGTTATAAGGGAAAACCCTATCCTCGACTGCGTTGCATTGTGTGATGGGACCTGGGTCTTATAACAGCTTCATTTTTCTTTATTTAGCATTGCGCTGTTGGTTTTATGCACTGGTATTCTTGGGAGGAAACCCGTTCCGTGTTATACGGCGTGGTCCCTTGATTTACCTAATGATTTGAAATAAAGATTAATAACTGTTTTAGTTCTCACACCAGTCACATGACTGACCTGGAGTTTATTGTTTTAACCTAAACTCTGGGTGCCCCTATTTTCGACACGGGCAGCTAGTAGTTTTGGTTTTGCAGATTTATATTCACAGGATCCTGGTTTACAGCTGGAACGATATCCGGAAAGCTTTGTATCCGTATATCTCATTCTAGTTGTGTATTGTATTATTTTCCGCTGCTATGTATTTAAATGTAATTTAAATCTCTGATATTTCTGTGTAATATTCATTTATACTCTGTATATTCTTGTAATCTGATGCATTGTTGTAATATACAATGAAATGTTCTTCTGTATGCGTTCTGTTTTGTCGTGTTCTCAAACGATAGGGCGTTTCGAACGGTCTGGGTCGGTTTAGCGACTGGTTCGGACCGAGCGAAGTTCCTTGCCGTCACATTTTTCAATTCCTTTTATAATTATATATAATTATTATATATTCTAACGACGACGCGTAAAATATATACGATCGAATTATATTCAAAATAAATTTCTCGTCGATATTCTTTAAAATAATTCCTTTTAAATAATCAAAATTCGCTAAAATTGCCAAAATAAAATTTTCAAACTGGCTCGCATTTTACGGGTTGTTACATAAAATTAATGGGAACCATTCCTAAAGTAATGAATATTTGAATAAAAGAATATTCTAGATTGGAATGAAATGTGTGTTTTCTTTATTTATCATTTGATTTTAAAGATGTGCCAATTATTCGGAAAGACCGGGTTTAACCCATTCTGAAAAATTGTATGACGACTAAAAGTTGAAGATGAAGATAGTGGTTGAAGACTGGAGATCTTTACATCGTTTGGGTTATTGCTTATGTCCCGATTAGGCAGTACACCCAAGACGAGGTAATAAGTGGTGATTTTCTAGACGTACTTGAAGATCGATTGGATATGCGAGGACCTCTCTCCTTTATTGGACATATGGGACGAGGAATAAGGTGCCTCCAGTTTTGTTCAGATCCAAAACGAACTTGCAAATGGATTGTGTGTTTGACATTGTATTTTACGGTATATTAATTGATCTCTACTAAATATATATGTTTTTGGTGGCGGAGAATTTATTCTCTTAGATTAACACCCTTCTCTGAGGCGTACGAGCTCCGAGGTTATATTCGGTGGACATTAGTTGGATGGTATGAACCGACAATGTGGCATATTGAGATGCATGGATCCAATCTTTTGTTGAAAAGCCGAGCTTTGTGGATGTTGATCAAAGTGTGGGCTTAATATAGAATAGCTTTGTGTATAGCATTAATTCGCGAGTTTCACACCCCCATATGGGTCAAAAACGGGGTGAGGAATAGTAAGGAGGACATCCGTTTCTTTCTAGCTGAGAGTGATGTCATGGTATGGAGCTCAGACATTTTACTTATGTATATGATGGATATGAGGCGCCTCAGATATATGGTCGTAATAGCCTCATATGGTCGACATAATAACCAGGTTATAGTTCCGATAGGACCGGGAAACGTATCGTTCAGGAATAACCAATTTACAAAAGTAAGTGTGGACCGTCCTTGGCACTCCGAAGGGTCACGTGTGTTGGTCCTGGGAATCCTGCTAGAGATGGCCCGAATTGGATGAGGAAGATCCCTTGCCTCGACTAATAGATGAAATCCAATTTCCAATACGTGACTTTTTGGTTTTAGTTGTAAACCTATATGGCGACATAGTAGGATAAGGTACTATGCCGTCTATGATTGATACATTTACATTTGAAGTTGTTTTCTGGACTATTCACTTATAATAATATCAAATTATTTGTTTTAAAGCGTATCAAAGATCTTTGGCTATTATAAGGTAAAACTCTATACTCCGGCTTGCGTTACATTGTGTAATGGAACCTGAGTCTTATAATAGCATCATTTTTCAAAACGCATTAAGTTGTTTTATTTTGAACTGATATTCACATGGACTAAACCCAATCTGTGTCATACGACATGGTCTCGTGATTTTTTCGCTTTTGAAGTAATGTTTTAATAACTGTTTTAAGTTCTCACATTAGTCCCATACCTGACCTGGAGTTGTACTCTGATATATTCTTGTACTTTGATGTAATATTGTTATAATAGCAATGAAAATTTCTCTTTTTCTATGTTCTAATGCGTCGTGTTCTCATGACAACCCGCGGATTTCTGTCTTTCGGACCGAACCTATGCGGTTTTACGGTCGATTTGAAGGGCGGCGTTGGGTTGTTACGGTTTGGTATCAGAGCTTTTGTTTACAAAGCTCGAAAAAAAGACACATTAGAACCAAATGAAAGAACTCTTCAGAGATAGGATTAGTAATATCCTATTAAAGGATATTCATTAGAGATAGGATCAGTAGTATCCTAGAATGAGAAACTCATTAGAGATGCGGTTAGTTATATCCTAGAATGAGTTGAGAGTTGTATGTTTATAAGAAATGTATTTATGCTTATTATATATAGAAGAAAAATGAATTTGCGTATTCATAAAAACTAACGATGAATTTGATTATGAAAGATTATGTTTTATAATATGGTTTTAAATGTTTATTGTGACGTCGAAGTTGGACTATCGAGTATAAGAAGATTTTGATATATACGCCTGACAAGACGTATATACGAAGTCTCAAATATACTAGATTGATATAGAAACATATTCTAGTCTCTTGAGGATGATTCTGGTGATAGTTGGAAAATCATCAGTTTTTATTTTCGAGTTTCAAAAGTGAGACGACTATATAATCCCAATTGAAATGTCGAAATATACTTAAACCAACTTAAGTAAGTATTTGGAAATGATTTTAGATTTAAACTTAACTAATATTAGTTAAAAAGATTGAAAAATGAACTAAGTTTTAACTCAAGTGAAGTTAAATGAAATTGAAATAATAAAACCAATATGAGAATAGAAGATAAATTGAGCCAAAACAAATTTAATGTTGAATTAATTTGAAATTAGTTGGAATTGGATATATATATATATACACATAAACATAAACATATATATATGCACATGTTGGACAGGTTACTGATTTGAAGCTAAGTAGAAAAATAAAATTGTATGCTCGACAAAAAGGTGCATATTTATTATATTGATTACGCAATTTAATTATTATTATTATTGATTATGAGTAAATTGGATGCATTGTAATGGATGCTTTTGTGTAATTAAACATACACCACCGCATAGTGAACAATAATTATGAACTACAATGCATAGCATAGCATATCCATATAAGCATGTAATTTTTTGATGCTTATATGACGAGGACTGAATTGTGGACTGATTGTGGACTTAATAACCTAATAATGATAAATCGCAGGATTTAACAACAAACCCCGTACGGGTCTTGAGATGACAGAAATATACATGTATCTCTTGTGTGTAGATAAGGCACGTGGATCGTGAGATAATCCCAATCATAGTGTCATGGGATGATAAATTTTTACACATCTCCCTTTGGTGTAGACAAGTCATAATTTTTTTTGTTTGGTTTGTATATTGATATATTGATTTATGAGAGCCTGTAGAGGCCATTTATATCTGTACAGATCAACCCATACAAAGGAGGTTATGGCGAAACTTCTCGGAAATTTAAGGCATCAGCCAAATTTCGAGAAATTGGAAAGTTATTAAAAACTGAAAAGTTGGAGAACTTAAGCTAGAACGAAGGCTGAGTTGATTAACTAAATGACCTTTAGTTTCATCTTCCTTTTCGAGGACAAAAAGTTTTAAATGGAGGAGTTTGTAACAATCCTGAATTTTGGAACCAACTTAAAATTTATTTTTAATTAATTATAATGGAAATTAAGTATTCTAAATGATTTATTTTGAGAATAAATGACTTATAATTGATTTAAAAACGAAGTTTGAACGTATAAATTTAAAATTTAATTTAAATGAGCTCGTAGTAGCACAGTAGTTCGTAATATTACGTTTTGAACATCAAATCAATATACAAACTTCAATATAAGGCGGATTTCTGTAAAACAAGAAAATTGGAATATTTTGAACTGTAATTTTCTAACGAACGTAAGAAATTGAGATTTCATTTTATAAATTGTAAGTTATGTCCAAATTAAAATTCCAAATAGTCGCTATGGAATCTTTTATAAAATATAACAATTTATTAAATTAAATAAAAAGATGTTTATTGTAAAATGAACACTGTTTGATTAGAAAATTAAAATATTTATGAACTCAAGTACGTTTATTTTACAGTTGTATGACATTTCATTAGAATATATATATAGAATAATTTTGGAACTTAATAATATTTAATTATATTACATAGCCCTTAAAAATAGTCATTTTGCAAACAACCTCCATTTTTGACGAAACTATATTTGTTGGATCCATAACGTCGAATTATTGTCAGGTTTGAAATTTCAAGTCAATTGGAATTAGTATGTAAGCATGGTAGAAATAAACGTATGTTGAATTTCAGTAAAAAAAATCAATAAGCTAAAAAATATACCATTTTTCAAATGGTCTCCAAATTCGACGAAACTAGGTTCATTAAAACTGTGTTTGTGAAACATATCTAGATTTCAAATTTCATAATTTTTGGAGTTAGCATGTAGTCGTGGCAGATTAAAATGTACGTTCAAATTTAATGTTACATTGACGTATATTTTAATTTTAAGAAAAACTAACTAAAACCATCGAATTAGCTTTCAAAATATATCTCATTGTATCCAGAATAAGGGTATTTGGTTAGGAACAACAATCATTGGAGTTCATTTGGAGCTCAGATGCTAAACTTCACTTTTTGGAGATAACAGAATTAAATAATGATATAAAATATTGAATAAATACCCAATTTTCAGCCCACTCTAAACCCTAGTCGCCACTTACCTATTCAATGGCTAGAAATGTCCCAAACAAATTCGTCAATCATTCTCAATCCATTACGAATTAGCTCATGGTTTCTATGTGAAAGTTGCAGAGATTTTCAAGGGCTTTAATTTTATGCGGTGATGGACATTGTTGGTGCTCATGGAAGCGGGATTTTTTGCATGAAGGGCTACTGTCCGGCAGCGTTTTCATTGCCATGGGGGAGCTTGAGTTCAATAATATTCATGGCATAGGAGAAGGAAGAAGAGAACTTCGACCTGGGAGTGTTAGATCGTCGCACGGTGGAAGTTTGGATGTTGCATTTTAAGGGGGAGGCGCGTTTTTTTCTTGTCGTGCGTATTCCTAGAGTGGCAACGTGAGGGAGGAGAGAGATTAAGGGGAGGGAAGTTAGTAAATTACGTTAATTACTTTGTTAATTATTATTAGCTAATTAAAGTGTGTCATTAACGTATAAAACACTATAGATTTTTTATACGGAAACAAATTTCGACGATTTCAGATGCGTTGGAACCGTGACGACGAAGAATCCATATTATGCAAGGAGACATTGCTTTTGCTAATTCGAATTGAAGGGTGATATCAAATCAGTCTATTTTTGGTGTAGTATACATAGTTAGCACATTCGTCATAGTTAGTAGCTCCGTATCAAGGTCATCATCAATATCGTCACTATCATCAATATGGATATCGTCACTATAATCTGAAACTGATTTGGACAAGATTTGAAGCAGTTAGAATTTTTGACTAAATTAACGTCACGTTTAATATAATTAAAACAATAGTTTTAACAATTTCAAAACCGATCAAAGTGAGAGCTCACTCACTCAATTTTTTTGTTATGTTATTATAATCATATTTAAAAATATATTGATTCCTTGTACTGATTTTATCTATTTAATTACCACAAATTGTTATACGATATATGGTAGCTCACATCACAATTGTTTGCAAAACCCAATGGTGGATTATTGATTGTGCGTGTTATGTTTTGATGTGAATTTAAAATAATTAACATGTTAAAACGATGTTAAATTATTTGTGCTAGTTGAAATTGGATTAAACATCTATTTACAAGTCGAATGACTTGTTTATGTTCACCTATTTAAATAATATCGATTGGGTTAAACGATAACTTGAATCGGATAAGATAAGATAAATTGGAATGAATAAATAATTTATTAATTGATTATCTATTGGTTGAAAACCCCACACGGGTACTGGGAGGAAATTTGATTTACATTAATACCAAGTATTTAGAATGGATGTTAATCGATTGATTAACAGACCGATATAAGCGTTAAATTATTGATTAAGGCTTATATAGAAGTGGTTGCACTCTGAACGTGAATTGAATGTTTTTTTATAACTATTGTTTGATGCATATGATGACTGAATTCCATATAAATTAATTTATGTGGATATTGGTTGAATTTTTTTCCAATCCGGAATAAATATGAATATTTTAATAATATAATATTCAATGAAAATTGAAGTTTGATTTAGACGTTTGATTTTGGAAGGACGAAAAGATATAAAAATATAAATGAATATTCATAACTGTGACAAATGGTTCTGAATTAATTTTCAATTGATTTTGGCATGTCGAAGTTTTCAAGTTAAAAATGAATAGTAACTTTTCAAAGTGAAGCTCGGTTAGGCTTAATAACAAACGTTTTAAAAGGAAATTCCTTTTTAAATTTTCTTGTTTATTTTTATAACGACTGTCAAATTTGAACTGTAAATAACGAGTTTTGAAAAATAGTAATATTTTATTTGTTAAAATAATATTAAGATTGATCGTATAGTGGAATATGCGATTTTAAAGATAAAAGACCAAAACGAGTTTTCAAAGATGATTATATATTTTTCATAAAATTTATAAAAATGGTTTAGAAGCGTTTCAATTTATATTTAAAATTTACAAATGAAGTTGAAATTGTTTTTAAAACGAATTTAAAACGATTTATAAAATACGTTTTAAATGGAAATCGACGAAATATATAATATATATACATATATATTATATGGCCTGAATAGAACGCGCCACACCACGACCGTTCGCGAATTTCGACCATTGACATCGAATTGACATTACGGGAGATCCGACTGTCGGAATCACCTAAAACCGGAACCATTGGGTTCGTATCGAAAAGAGCTTTCTAAGAATATAAGAGATTTGAAATCTAACAGTTGGATTTGGAATTATGTCCAAATCAAATTTGGAAAAGGCCGTTATAAGTGCAGCTCGGTGACCGTTTATGGAAATCAACTGTACGAGCCTTGTTAAAATTATTAAAAATATTAATAATTTGTGTAAAATCATAATAAATGATTTGAAAAGAATTTTTATGAAAAAATCCACGTTTGTAAAGATAAAAATATATTTTTATCAAAATGAACTAGTTATGAACTAAAATTATAATCCAATATTTTTAAATATATAAATTGGATTTGAAATAGTTTTAAAAATAACCAGAATTACCAATATATGAATTAGAATGGATTTGAATCAAAATTATCTTCGGAATATTTCGATATTGGATTCCGTGATTATACGGATATTGTGGAGGAATTTGGAAGATATTTATATCGTTATTTCCAATACTATATTTGTTGGTTTCAAAATTTGATGCTGAATATAAGCCGGTATATTTTCTATTCAGGGCCTCGTATTTAATATCAAATTGGATTTTGGGTTTGTCATGGATAGTGTCTTAAATAACACTGTTCTTAAACCCAATTGGGGAAAGAATAAATCTTTTTATTAAGATTTAGTGAAATTTTCCAACTAATCAATTGTGACGGCCCGCCCCGCACCAATCGACATTTCCAATGAAAATGCGTTGTGCCAATGCCCGAACAGCACGGCACGGTCGCCAAAGAAAGAAAAAGAAAGGAATTTGAACTAACAAGGAACCTGTAGAATGTCTCACAGCGCATGGAATAAAATAAAATAATAACATACTTTGACATAAACAGGCGAGACAATGCAAAAGCTGAAAACTAAACATCATAGCACGGAAAATCCAAATACAGCTTATGTTCTACATCATCATTATTACAACTTTTGAAAACTGTCTCTAAAGCAAAGGAAAGGAAAGGTACACTATTGATGCCCAAAGTAGTGACCAGCAGCGACACAGGGAGAATATCTATATATATCATACGTGGGAGCCTCCTGCTCGTCTCCGGTATAGCTACTTGTGCATACCGTTTAAGAGCACCCAGAGTAATAAGAAGAGACATAAAACTCTGGGTCAGACAAAAGTCTGGTATGAGCGATAAGCAGCAAAACAGAACAATAACAGGTATACTAAACCATACCTGAACCTGGACCTGCGACCAAAGAGTTAGCACTACATACTGTACAATACTCTAAGGTGCCACTAACATATGGTGTAAAGATACGGGGGTAGGGGTGTGCATGTCATAGTGATGGCAAACAATCAAGCATAACAACCATCCTCACATCTCTCACTCAGTGCGTAAAGCATACGATATCTACCACTTTGACCACCACATGCCTTGCTATGATCACTCTGCCCCATGGAGTTGTAATGACACCACTGCACTGATCCATCGCCACTAATCCTTTGCTGTGTCCACTCTGCCCCATGGAGTAATGATGGCTCCATTGCACTGGCTCATAGCCTTGCTACGATCACTCTGCCCCATGAAGTCATGACAACTTCACTGCACTGATCCGTAACCAATATCCATCTTTCCGTGGTGAGTCAAGGCTATAGACGTCGATAACCCCTTTGCATGCGTCCTGCAGCAAAGCCCAACTTATGAAGTAAACTCGTTGGTTGCCAACTGGATCCTGAGTTCTACTTCCCATTTGGACTACCTTTGCATCTCGGGTTTTGGTCTCCTCCGGATCGGTTTGGGTCTCCTCCTCCTATCCGGTTCGGTTCGGGTCTTTTTCCTATCTGGTTCGGTCCGGGTCTCTTCCTCCTATCCGGCTCGGTTCGGGTCTCCTCCCCCTATCCGGTTCGGTTCGGGTCTCCTTCTCTCCTTCTCCTATCCGGTTCAGTTCAGGTCTCCTCCTCCTATCCGGCTCGGTTCAGGTGTCTTCCCCCTACCCGGATCGGTTCAAGTTTCTTTATCATACCCGAATCAGATCGGGTGTCTTGCTCCTATCTGGATTGGATCGAGTGTTCCTCCTAATCGGTTCTGAAAATCTGCAACTTTTTCCAGCAAGCTATTTTCGCCAAACAACGGCGCTTTCAACTATTCTAACCTTTCTATGACATCACAAAACATTCCAAACAGCGGTAACAACATATAGAATCAATCAAAAACATTAAAACATCATTCACATGAAATATTTTAGATCAAATATACCCAAAAAGCATGATTTTCCCCTTAATCCCCTTAATCCCCTTAATCATGACTTAACCATACAATTAGTAAAACATGTCCAAATTAACCCAAATTTTTATCTGAGCCCTGAAATAATATTTAAGAATTTTACAAATTTTTCCAGATTTTTCTAAGCCATAATTTCGCTAATTATCACTAATCACCCCTAATTAGCCGTAATTAGTGAAAAACAATGCAAATCACTCACCTTTGCCACAATTAAAATTTTCAGAACTGAAACTTCGCTGATTTGGGCGAATACTGATGTCTAATAGCGGCTCTAACACTGATTTGGTGAAGATTTTCCTTGATTTGGCATTGCTAAGCTTAATTCTTGATTAGAGAGCGATTTTGGATGATTTTAGAAGGTAGAGGCCATGGCTAGGGTTTAGGAATAGTTTTAGACGGCTGAAAAATGAAATAAAATTCGTTTCCCAACTGTTCTCAGCCTCCCTATAACCCTAATCCCGAAATGGGTTATGGGCCCTCTCGCTAACCACTCTAATTAGGCCTGGTTAAGCTGTTTTTCTCCTTCTAAACCTTCTTTCAGCAATATCTCCCAAACAATTAGCCCATTAGGCTAATGTGACCACTCTACGGCATTGTAAACCATCATCCGAAGCCAATGGAAGTGGTTTTAGGTCAAAACTCCTTTTCAATCAAAAGTTATGGCCTAAATAAGATCAGCTAGGGGCAAAACGGTCATTTAAAAATCGGCAAAAATCATGAACATGGGAAATGACCCCAATAGTCGTTCCCCAAAGTTACATGACCATACAACTTCATACGAAAAAGAAATAAATATTCTACGATCTTCTGATGCGTAGAACGCGGGTCGTTACATTCTCCTCCCCCCCCCCCTTAGGAAGTTCAGTCCCCGAAATTCCTTAACCAAAACATACAAAGGGTCCCGCATGTCTACCAATCATTTACAGCAATCAACATATAAAACAAACAAATAAGTCTATCCTAGCATGCGGAAAACTAAATCGCAAGTAGAATCTTACTAGGCAAAGAGTTCTGGATATGCCTTCCTAATGCTCTCCTCTGTCTCCCAAGTACAGTCATTTTCATCCTCGCTCCACTGAATCTTTACTAGTTTCACCGCTTTCCTTCGAAGTTGCTTCATATCATGCTCGACAATACGAATTGGCTTGCGGTTCCCAACTGCCTTGGGTTCTACTTCGATATCATCCAACTGATCAGGTGAAATAGTCATATTGGGGTCGTGCATGAACTTCCTTAACTGGGAAACATGAAATACTTTGTGAACTCCCGCTATCTTGTCAGGCAACTCGACTCTATTTGCCAAATTCCCAACTTGCTCGAGAACTGGGAATGGACCAACAAATCTTGGTGCCAACTTTCCTCTCCTACCAAATCGAATAACATTCTTTAATGGAGAGATCTTGACAAATACTAAGTCACCAAAGGAGAATTTTAATTCTCTTCTCCTTCTATCAGCATAACTCTTCTGCCTATCTTGGGCAGTCTTCATTCGCTCTTGAATGATCTTGATCTTGTTTAAAGTTTCTCTTATTACATCCGGCCCAAGCACAAACTTCTCACCGGTTTCCAACCAACATGATGGTGAGTTACACGGTCTTCCATACAAAGCTTCAAATGGAGCTATACCAATACTGGATTGATAACTGTTATTATAGGCAAACTCTACTAGATGCAAATGGTCATCCCATGATCCCCCAAAATCCAATATACAAGCTCTCAAGAGATCCTCCAATATACAATTCACCCTCTCTGTCTGATCGTCGGTTTGAGGATGGTACGCGGTACTGAGATGTAATTCTGATCCCAATGCCTCTTGTAAGCTCTTCCAAAATCCACTAGTAGACAACGGATCTCGGTCACTTACAATGCCTTTGGATTTTCCATGAAATCTCACTATCCACTTTATATACAGTTCCGCTAACTTAGCTGTAGTTCTATTTGACTTGACGGGTATGAACCATGCACTTTTAGTCAATCGATCTACGATTACCTAAATGTTATCATGACCTGATCTAGTCCTTGGTAAACCGTCGATGAAATCCATCGAGACTTGTTCCCATTTCCATTTTTGGATTTCTAACGGTTGTAACAAACCACTAAGCTTCTTTTGCTTAGCTTTAACTAACTGGCAATTCATACACTTGGATATAAACTTCCCAACGTCTCTTTTCATCCCATCCTAGTAGTATATCTGCTTCATGTCTCGATACATTTTGTTACCACCGGGATGTATGGTCAGTTTTGAGTGGTGACATTCTCTAAGCACTTCATCTCTCAATCCATTGACATTGGGTACAACTAGTCTTCCATTCTTTCTAAGCCATCCATCTCGATCAATCCCATACATGTTCATCTCCTCATCGATGCCCATCTCTAACTTGGAGATGATTTTCAATAAGTTAGGATCGTCCCTCTGATTGGAACCAATCCGCTCAATCAAAGTGGGTCTGATCGTCAAACTTGCTAACATTTTTGGATCCAATTCGCACTTTGGCCTGAAATCATACTCTGCGATGTACTCCAGTTGCTTCCATTCAAGAAACATTGCCCCTAAACTGGCATGTCTTCTACTCAATGCATTAGCTACCGCATTGCCCTTTCCTGGTGTATATGCGATATCGAAATCATAGGGAGCCAAGAACTCTAACCATCTTTGCTGGCGGAGATTTAGATCCTTCTTAGAGAAAAGATACTTTAACGACTTATGGTCAGTAAACAACTTGAATCTTTCTCCCAAGAGATAATGTATCCACATCTTCAACGCGAACACGATCACTACTAATTCCAAGTCATGGGTAGGGTATCTTTTCTCATGTGGTTTCAGTTGTCGGCTTGCATAAGCTACATCCCTACCTCCTTGCATCAACACAGCACCTAATCCGGTACCACATGCATCCGTGTATACTGTCATTTCTTTATTCCCTTTAGGAATGACTAACACTGGTGCATGCGTCAACTTTTCCTTTAGACTTTTGAATGCATTCTCGCACCTTTCGTCCCAAACAAAAGCTTGATTCTTCTTGGTCAACTGAGTCAACGGTGCTGCTATCTTGGAGAAGTCTTGGATAAACTTACGATAATATCCGGCTAATCCCAAGAAACTTCTTATGTCCATTGCATTCTTGGGCGTAGACCAATCTTGTACAGTAGCCACCTTCGTAGGTTCCACGGCAATACCATTCTCTGAAACAGCATGGCCCAAGAATCTCACTTCCCTCCTCCAGAAGTGACACTTAGAAAACTTTGCTTTCAATTGGTGTTTTCTCAACACCTCCATCACTACCCTCAAATGTTCCTTGTGTTCTTCCTCTGTCCTTGAATAAACCAAGATATCATCCATGAACACAAGAACAAACTTATTCAATTGATTCCTGAATACCCTATTCATAAGATCCACAAAAAATGCTTGTTCATTGGTCAACCCGAATGGCATGACCAACCACTCATAGAATCCAGACGGCGTCCGAAATACCATTTTAGCTATACTCTTAGCTTCCACCCTAAGCTGATGAAAACCTGTCGCGAGATCTAACTGGGAGAACACTCTCGCGCCACTCAACTGATCAAACAAATCATCTATCCGCGGTAGAGAATACTTATTATTCCTTGTCACCTTATTCAGCTCGCGGTAGTCCACACATAATCGAAGGGAACCATTGGCCTTGGTAGCAAACACAACTGGTGCTCCACACTCAAAAACACTTCTTCTGATAAATCCCTTCTTCAAAAGATCGCTCATTTGCACCCCGAGCTCTCGCTGCTCCCTTGGTGCCATACGACGAAGTGGCATCACTATAGGTCTGGTATCTATCACCAAATCAATACGGAACTCAAACTCTCGGTGTGTTGGAAGTCTGGTCACTTCCTTGAAGACGTCCGGATACTGGCCAGCCACGGGCACATCTGACAACTCATCATGCGGGATGTCGAGGGAATTTAGAAAAGTAGCCATTACCCCATCACTGGGTAGACCACCAAACATTACCCTCCTCCAATCATCCGCTCTAACTGTCACCAAAAAGCCCTCAAAGTCTACCACCACCCCGTATCTCAGGAGCCAATCGACTCCCAAAATAATGCCAAACCCAGTAAAGCCCAAAACAAAGCAATCACAAACAAACATACGTCCATGATTTGATTAGACCACATTACGGCAAATCATATTAAGGCTGGTCGAACCACCAATCGGGTTCGTCACTACTAAAGGTCTATCGACAATCTCGGGCTCCAGTCCCAACCTATCTACCAGGTCACTAGATATGAATGAACTGGAAGCTCCGGCATTAAACAACACTCTAACTGGAACATCATAAACAGAAAGCATACCTTGAATAACAACATTCTTTCCTTTCTCTGCCGCAGTTGGGGCATTCAACGAAGAAGGAACAACATTGATAGCATATGCTTTCACAATCTGCTTCTCTTTAGGGGGTTGCAGACACTTATCCTTGTGATGTCCCACTTGCCGCAGTTAAAGCACTTCCTATCCGCTGGCTTGGCCCGACACTCTTTGGCATAGTGGCCCTTCTTACCACAGCTAAAGCACTCAACATCTTTCTTACTCCTTTTCTGGCCATCCTAAGCTTGGTTCTGTTTTCTCTTATTCTGCGAGTTATTCTTGCCTCCACCGCCTACTTGCGGTTTTGGCTCCCCTGCAGGTACAACAGCAACCTCAATCTTTGGCTTAGGGTAAAGACTCTCCGACCTCAATGCTTTCCCCATAATCGATTCAAATGTCTCATCGATGTGGTTAATAAGCCTTTCCCCCAAGTATCCATCCAAACCAGTTATGAACTTCTCATTCTTCTTCTCGGCAGTATCAATAAGAGATAGTCCATATTTCGATAAAGTATCAAACTCAGCAATATATTCCGAGACTGCCCTACCATTCTACTTAAGATCTAAGAACTTCCTAAACAATTCTGACTTCTGGGCAGCTAGGATAAACTTATCACTGAATCGGGCCTTAAACTGATCCCAAGTAACTTGATCCTCTGGAGTAGAAGCCTTAATAGCGTTCCACCAATTCATAGCCCGTCCTTGCAGCTGACGGGATGCTAGTCTTCTCTTCATCGCATCCTCGATACCTAAGTCTTCGAAGATACGCTCACAGCTACCCAACCAATCCTGAACATCCGTAGTCGACTCCGTTCCATGGAATGGCTTCCCACCAAGGCTAGTGTGATCCTTACAGAGCTTGGCGAAATTGGCCCTAGGCACCTGCACCTCTGCACCACCACCATTAGCAGCATTGGGAAGTGCCCTCTGAACATCCCTAAGCATCTCTCTCATGAAGTCAGTGAACATCGTCCTCATCTCAGCAGCATTCCCATTACTAGTACCCCTCCTATGTCGGCTCATCATTCAATATGTAAGGAGAAAACGATTAACCATCTTCTTTGTGGTGTCAGTGCAGTGTGACTTCATCCTTAGCAATACTAATAGTATATATATATATATAGCTTTAAAGCCAAAATAATCACAAATACGCGCTCTCATATATGTATACTATCTCTCCCCGGTGTCTTTCCCTAGGTTAACTACGCAACCTAGAGCTCTGATACCAAATGTGACGGCCCGCCCCGCACCAGTCGACATTTCCAGTGAAAATGCGTTGTGCCAATGCCCGACCAGCACGGGACGGTCGCCAAAGAAAGAAAAAGAAAGGAATTTGAACTAACAAAGAACCTGTAGAATGTATCATATCGCATGGAATAAAATATAATAATAACATACTTTGACATAAACAGGCGAGACAGTGCGTAAGCTGAAAACTAAACATCATAGCAGCGGAAAATCCAAATACAGCTTATGTTCCACATCATCATTATTACAACTTTAGAAAACTATCTCTAAAGCACAATAAAGGAAAGGTACACTATGAATGCCCAAAGTAGTGACCAGCAGCGACATAGGGAAAATATCTATATATATATATATATATCATACGTGGGAGACTCCTGCTCGTCTCCGGTACAGCTACTCGTGCATACCACCTAACCTATCTCTTGTCTGCCCGTTTAAGAGCACCCAGAGTAATCAGAAGAGACATAAAACTCTGGGTCAGACAAAAGTCTAGTATGAGAGATAAGCAGCAAAACAGAACAATAACAGGTATAATAAACCATGCCTGGACCTGGACCTGCAACCAAAGAGTTAGCACTACATACTGTACAATACTCTAAGGTGCCACTAACATATGGTGTAAAGATACGGGGGTAGGGGTGTGCATGTCATAGTGATGGCAAACAATCAAGCATAGCAGCCATCCTCACATCTCTCACTCAGTGCGTAAAGCATACGATATCTACCACTTTGACCACCCCATGCCTTGTTATGATCACTCTGCCCCATGGAGTCGTAATGACACCACTGCACTGATCCATAGCCACTAATCCTTTGTTATGTCCACTCTGCCCCATGGAGTCATGATGGCTCCACTGCACTGGCTCATAGCCTTGCTACGATCACTCTACCCCATGAAGTCATGACAACTTCACTGCACTGATCCGTAACCAATATCCATCTTTTCGTGGTGAGTCAAAGCTATAGACGTCGATAACCCCTTTGCATGCGTCTCACAGCAAAGCCCAACTCATGAAGTTAACTCGTTGGTTCCCAACTGGATCTTGAGTTCTACTTCCCATTTGGACTATCTTTGCATCTCGGGTTTTGGTCTCCTCCGGATCGGTTCGGGTCTCCTCCTCCTATCCAGTTCGGTTCGGGTCTTCCTCCTATCAGGTTCAGTTCGGGTCTCTTCTTCCTATCTGGTTCGGGTCTCCTCCTCTTATCCAGTTCGGTTCAGGTCTCCTTCTCTCCTTCTCCTATCCGGTTTGGTTCGGGTCTCCTCCGCCTATCCGGTTCGGTTCGGGTGTCTTCCTCCTATCCGGATCGGTTCAGGTGTCTTTATCCTATCCAGATCGGATCGGGTGTCTTGCTCCTATCCGGATCAGATCGGGTGTTCCTCTAACCAGTTCTGAAAATCTGCAACTTTTTCCAGCAAGCTATTTACGCCAAACCGTGGCGTTTTCAACCATTCTAACCTTTCTATGACATCACAAAACATTCCAAACAGCGGTAACAACATATAGAATAAATCAAAAACATTAAAACATCATTCACATGAAATATTTTAGATCAAATATACCCAAAAAGCATGATTTTCCCCTTGATCCCCTTAACCATGACTTAACCATACAATTAGTAAAACATGTCCAAATTAACCCAAATATTTATCAGAGCCCTTAAATAATATTTAATAATTTTACAAATTTTTCCAGATTTTTCTGAGCCACAATTTCGTTAATTATCACTAATCACCCCTAATTAGCCGTAATTAGTGAAAAACAATGCAAATCACTCACCTTTGCCACAATTAAAATTTTCAGAACTGAAACTTCGCTAATATGGGCAAATACTGATGTCTAACAGCGGCTCTAACACTGATTTGGTGAAGATCTTCCTTGATTTGGCATTGCTAAGCTTAATCCTTCATTAGAGAGCGATTTTGGATGATTTTAGATGGTAGAGGCCATGGCTAGGGTTAAGGAGTAGTTTTAGACGGCTGAAAAATGAAATAAAATTCGTTTCCCTACTGTTCTCAGCCTCCTAATAACCCTAATCCCGAAATAGGTTATGGGCCCTCTCGCTAACCACCATAATTAGTCTCGGTTAAGCTGTTTTTCTCCTTATAAACCTTGTTTCAGCCATATCTCCCAAACGGTGAGTCCGTTTGGCTATTGTGACCACTCTACGGAATTGTAAACCATCATACGAAGCCAATGGAAGTGGTTTCGGGTCAAAACTCCTTTCCAATCAAAAGTTATGGCCGAAACAAGATCAGCTAGGGGCATTTAAAAATCGGCAAAAATCATGAACATGGGAAATGACCCCAATAGTCGTTCCCCAAAGTTACATGACCATACGACTTCATACGAAAAAGAAATAAATATTCTACGATCTTCCGATGCATAGAACACGGGTCGTTACATTAATATTTAATTGGAATTGAATAAAAGAACTGGATTTTGGGTTTGTCATGAACGGTGTCCTTAGTAACACTGTTCTTAAAGCCCGTTGATAAGAATAAATCTTTTAATTAAGATTATTAGGGTTTCCAGTTACATTTGCTAATTGGAATAAAATGGAATGTGAATCGGGTTTATCATGAACTGTGTTTTTAACGACATTCGTTCTTTAACTTGATTTACGGTGAAATGTGAGTTGGAATTTATAAATCTTTTATTAAGATTTAAAGGAAATTTTCCAAAGTAAAGTTTTCCAATTTAATACAATAAATTGGCATGAAATGGAATTTGACTGGGAAATAATCGAAGTAAGCTTCTGTGGAGGAAGACTGTTAATATATATGGAATTTAAAAGGCATTGTCATTATTCCATTTATATTATTGTTCGGACAGGGAAATTGATATCGATTATAAATTGATCAGTTTTCCGTGAAGATTCCATAAATAATGGAATGTGAGTTGGGTTTATCGTGAACTGTGTTTTAAATGACATTAGTTCTTTAACCCAGTTAAAGATAAGATTAATTTCATAACTTTGAATAATCACTAAGTAATGTTTTTTGAGACTAAAACTGAATTAGAGTTTATTGAATCTTTAATTAGATTGGAATGTGAATCATATAATTAAATTTATCGAATTCATGAAATGATCGAGAATGGCGTATCACCAGTTTTGCTCCAAGCGATAATTAAATCTTTAATTAGATTTGAACGTGAAATGGTAATTAATTTTACTAATAACACTGTGGTGTTAGATATGGAGGACTACCATTTTTTCTCCATGGGATGAATAGGTTGCGATTGGGAAATAAAACAAATAATTACTTCGGTAAGTTGCACTAATCCCTACTAGTTTGGATAAACCTTAAGTTGTTTGAATTGATATCCAAGGGAGGATTAAAGAATAAATTTAAAGAATTTATCTTTGATAAAATTAATGGGAATCTTTCCCAAAGGATATGAATATTTAAATAAAACAATATTCAGAATTGGAATGAGGTGTATGTTGTGTTTTTATAGCACTTGTTTATAAGATACGCGAGTTATTCAGAAAGATGGGTTTATCCCATTCTAAATTGCTGAATCGACGATAAGTCGACGATTAAGTGGGTGGTTGAAGACCGGAGGTCTTCACATCGTTTGGATGATTACTGATGTCTTGATTGGGTTGTACACCCAAGACGAGGTAATAAGTGGTGATCGTCTAGACATACTTGGAGATCGACCGGATATGCGAGGACCTCTCTCCTGTATTGGACATATGGGATGAGGAATAAGATGCCTCCGTTTTCGTTCAGACTCGGAACGAACTTGTAAATGGATGTGTGTCTGACATTGGATTTTATTCTGTGTTGTTTGATCTCTATTAAATATATATATATCTGTTTGGCGGCGGAAAATTTATTCTCTTGATTAATGCCCTTCTCTGAGATGTACGAGCTCAGAGGTTATATATCGATAGGCATAAGTCGCATTGCGTGAATTGCCTGTGTGGCACGCTGAGATGCAAATGATTAAGGCTTCTGCTGAAAAGAAGAGTCTTGTGGTTGATGATTAAAGCACGGCTTTAATATAGCGTAGCTTTATGTATAGCGTTAATTCGCGAGCCTCACACACCGGTGTGAACCAGAAACGGGAGAGGACCTCTGGGAGGGCATGCGTTTCTTTCTACCTAGGAGTGGTGTCATGGTATGGAACCCAGATATTTTACTTATGTGGATGACAGATAGCGAGGCGCCTCGATTATATCGGTTACTACGGGCCGATGGATGATATTGTCAACATACTAACCAGATCTACACCCCAAAGGGCGGGGAAACGCATGTTCAGGGATTTTTAATCCACTTTAATTGTGGACCAGCCCTGTCGCTCCAGGTATAATTGCGGTTGAATCCTGAGACATGGGCTAGATTGTCTCGAATCCGGTAAGGACGATCCCTTGCCTTGGTTCACAGATGAAAATCCAACTTCCATACGACATTTCAGTTTTAATTTTAAAGATTTGTATGGCGACATAGTGGGATGGGGCACTATACCGTCTATGATTGTTACATTTATATTTGAAGTTGATTTCTTCACTTATAGTAATAATAAAAGATGAAATTTCACATATCAAACATTATTTGGCTACTATAAGGTAAAACTCTATCCTTTAGCTTGCGTTGCATTGTGTTATGGGACCTGAGTCTTAATAGCTTCATTGTTCTTTATTTAGCATTGCGATGTTTGTTTTATGCACTGGTATTCTTGGGGCTAAACCCGTTCTGTGTTATACGGCACGGTCCCTTGATATATCTAACTTTAAAATCAAGTTAACAATTGTTTTAGTTCTCACAATAGTTACATGACTGACATGGAGTTTATTGTTTTGACCTAAACTCTGGGTGCCCCTATTTTCCACACAGGAAGCTAGTAGTTTTGGTTTTGCAGAATTATTTTTACAGGGTCCTGGTTTACAACTAGAGCTATATTCGGAACGCTCTATACCCGTATATTTCTTTAAGTTGTGTTATGTATTGATTTTCCGCTGCTTTGTATTTGAATCTCTGATATTTGTCAAATGTATATTATTTATTCATACTCTATTATATTCTTGTACTCTGATGAAATTGTTGTAATAAGCAATGAAATGTTCTTTTGTTAGTGTTCTGATTTGTCGTGTTCTCAACTCAATCCGGGCTTTCCCGTAAGGGCGAGTTTGGGTCGTGTCAGCTTGGTATCAGAGCTTTGGTTTACAGAGCTCAAGAACAAGACATATTAGAACCAAACGAAAGAATTCATCAAAGAAATGATTAGTAATATCCGATGAGAATGACTCGTTAGAGATGGGATCAGTAGTATCCTAGAACGAGTGTAAGGAGTGTTGTTTTAAAAAAAAATATGAAACAAATTTTGTTTTGAAAATTTAAATCTTATCATACGTATTTGAATATTTTATTTTAAATTGATTTGGACCATCGAGTATATAGATATTTTAATATACGTCTGATCCACGTGTATTTGAAGTCTCAAATAGACTGGATAGGTATAGATTCACACTCTAGTCTCCCGGAGATGATTTAGATAATGGAGCTCCATCATCGATAATTATGTTTGAACTTCGAAAGTGAGATAGCCATATATTTCCAATTGACTAGCATGAGAACCAAAACTAGATAGGGTTTATTGCTGTGAATTGGCATCAAAAACGTGATATTGAATATATATATGTATATATATATATATATCAAAGTTATGAATTTGAAAATTTAACCAACTAATTGACTACAGGTTGTTTTTTGATTATTGGTTTGATTAATTAAAATTTTGATCCATTAAGCCAAATTGAACAAAATATTGAACTGAACTGAAAATTGTTTGAAATTGCATGCATCCACATATATATGTGTGAACAAGTCATAACAAGGAGGCTATAGAAAAGGAATAAAATTGTATGCCCGACAAATAGGTACATATTTACTAATTTATTGGGTTTGGATGATTTTATGAGCCGATCGACTAGCCGCTTGGCTTTTCCTTCTTCTTTTGGATTGGTGAGGGCCCTGCATGGCTAGTTGCAGTTTTAAATGTCTCCCCGTACAAAGGAGGTTATGGCGAAATTTTTCGAAAATTTAGGGTGTTAGCCAAATTTTTGAAAAACTAGAAATTCTTAGAAACTGAAATGTTGAAGAACGAAAGCCAGAATGAAAGTTGAGTTGGTTAGTTAAACAACTTTCAGCTCCGTTCCTTTTCGAGGACGAAAAGATTTTAAGTGAGGGAGATTGTAACAACCCAGAAAATCAAAACCAATTTAAAATTTTTATTTTAGCAATTTTAAGGAATTTTGAATATTTAAAATGGTTTATTTTAAATAGTAACGACTAAAAATTTATTTAAATCGAAGTTAGAATGAATAAATTTATTTTAATTATAAAACGAGCCTGAAATGGCGCGGTAGTTTGAAAATTCGATTTCAAATTTCAATTGAATGTACAGGATTCAAAATAAATCGGATTTCAGTAAAACAAGAAATATTTGAATCTGTTTGAAAATATCTTTCCAACGAATGAGAAAATCTTGATTTCATAACGGGAGTAAAAAGTTATGTCCCGTTGAAAATTCAGAATAATCGCAGTGGAATTTATACAATATATAGCCCTTAAAAATAACCATTTTGCAAATGACTTCCTTTTTCGACGAAACCACTTTTCTTGGATCCAGAATGTCAAATTTTTACTAGAATCCAATTTTCATAATTTTTGAATCAATATGTGAGCGTGGGGACCACCGAACGATGAACGGCTCATGGTGGTGGTAGGCGACGAGAAGTGCTTGGATGTGGTGGCTGCTGATCGTGTTCAGGGGGAGCAGGGGTGGCACTATAATCGAAGAAGGGTTGCGTGAATTAGGTTCAGGTGGTTGCGTGATTTGCTAGAAGGGAACGATGGATAGGTGATTAAGAAATATAATTAGGGGGTTAATTATTTAATTAATTAAAACTTTAATTATCCAATTTTGTAATTAACATGAATATCATCATAACTTTGTCATACGAGGTCCAAATCGCACGAAACAGGATATGTTGCGATCGTGGAGTTGAGAGCTTCACAACAAAACTGACTAGGTCCAATTTGGAGCATGTTAGAAATTCAGGCAAATTCAAACCCAAATGGTGCAAAATTCGCCAGATAAAGACTGACGGAGTGGATCCCAAAGTGAGAACTCCTTCTCACTCTCATTATTTTATAGTTAAAAATATACTAGGATGTAGATGGTGCTTAGCAGCACCCGACACCGTTTATTATACAAATCATGAGAATTGAATGGGCTGTATTGTGTTTGTTGATTGTATTGTATGGAATAAAATATTTGAACAATAAAATTATCATTTTTATTGAATGAATAAAATATATAAAATATTCATGTATGGAATAAAATATTTGAACAATAAAAATATCATTTTTGTTGAATGAATAAAATATATAAAATATTCATGTATGGAATAAAATATTTGAACAATAAAATTATCATTTTTATTGAATGAATAAAATATTCATGTATGGAATAAAATATTCATGTATGGAATAAAATATTTGAACAATAAAAATATTATTTTCATTAATTGAATAAAATATATAAAATATTCATGTGTTGAATAAAATATTTAAACAATAAAAATATCATTTTTATTGTATATATGAACTGAATAAAATATTTATGTGTTGAATAAAATATTTGAACAATAAAAATATCATTTTTATTGTATATGTGAACTGAATAAAATATTCATGTGTTGAATAAAATATTTGAACAATAAAAATATCATTTTTATTATATATAGGAACTGAATAAAGTGTCCATGTGTTGAATAAAATATTTAAACAACAAAAATATCATTTTTATTGTATAAATGAACTGTATAAGATATTCATGTGTTGAAATAAATATTTTATACCTAAAAATATAATTTTTAATGTGTATAGTAATAAAATAAATATCCTTTACAAATCGGACGATTTGTTTATGTACACCCATTTTACTGATATTAATTGGGACGATAAATTTTACATATCGCCCAACTGCACAAATAATATTCAGTGTTTGTTGATTGAAACCCCACAAGGGTGTTAGGATGATATTGGACATACACTAATCCCAATATTTAGTTGTATGTCAATTGATGGGTTCACAGGTTGTGATGAGCGTTAACTATTTATTTTTAACGCTTATACAGTTGTAAATTGCACTCTAGATGATGGTTGATTGTGCATTATTATTGTTAAGTACATGTATTATATGAAATTAATATAAATAACATTATATGGTAACTGACTGTGTCTGATTCCAAATCAAAAAGAAGGAATATTTTAAAATAACAAATATTTTAAAATAAGGAATATTTTAAAATAATATTCAGTAAAAGATCAAAATATGATTTTGATGTCCGATTTTAGATGGACACGAAAATACTGAAATATATGAAGTCGTGTTGAATAGAGATGCGCCATTTTGATGCAGACGATATATAAATCGATGTTATTCATTTTTATAATGAATATCGAAAAAGAAATGATTTCAAAATCTGATATTTTAAAAATATTATCATTTATATATTTTAACGATATGGAATATTCAATTTTGATTTAAAATTGAAAATGAAGTTGAAATCGTTTTTAAAACGATTTAAAAAATACGTTTTAAATGGAAATCGATGAAATATATATATATTATATGTATTATATGGCCTGAATAGAACACATTGCGCCACGACCATTCGCGAATTTCGACCATTGACTTCGAATTGACATTACGGGAGATCCGACCATATGATTCTCCTAAAACCGAAAACGTTGGGTTCGTATCGAAAAGAGCTTTCAAAAGAACATGAGAGATTTGAAATCTAATGGTTGGATTTGGAATTATGTCCAAATCAAATTTGGAAAAGGTCGCTATAAGTGCAGTTCGGTGAACGTTAATGGAAATCGGTTGTACGGATCTTGATAAAATTATTAAAAATATTAATAATTTGTGTAAAATCATAATAAATGATTTGAAAAGAGTTTGGATGAAAAAATCCATGTCTGTAAAGATAAAAATATATTTTTATCAAAATGAACTAGTTATGAACTAGAATTATAATCCAGTATTTTTAAATAAATAAATTGGATTTGAAATAGTTTTAAAAATAACTAGAATTTCCAATATATGAATTGGAATGGATTTGAATCGAAATTATCTTCAGAATATTTTGATATTGGATTCCATGATTATACGGATATTGTGGAGGAATTTGGAAGATATTTATATCATTATTTCCAATAAGATATTTGTTGGTTTCAGAATTTGATATTGAATATAAGCCGATAGATTTTCTATTCATAGCCATGTATTTAATATCAAATGGGATTTTGGGTTTGTCGTGGACGGTGTCTTAAATAACACTGTTCTTAAACCCAACTGAGGAAAGAATAAATCTTTTTATTAAGATTTAGTGAAATTTTCCAACTAATTAATATTTAATTGAAATTGAATAAAAGAATTGGATTTTGGGTTTGTCGTGAACGGTGTCCTCAGTAACACTATTCTTAAACCCTGTTTGAAAAGAATAAATCTTTTAATTAAGATTATTAGAGTTACCAGTTACATTTGGTAATTGGAATAAAATGGAATGTGAATCGGGTTTATCGTGAAATGTATTTTTAACGACATTCGTTCCTTAACCCGATTTACAGTGAAATATGATTTGGAATTTATAAATATTTTATTAAGATTTAAAGGAAATTTTCCAAAGTAAAGTTTTCCAATTTAATACAATAAATTGGAATGGAATGGAATTTTATTAGATAATAATCGAAGTGAGCTTCTATGGAGGAAGACTGTTAATATATATGGAATTTAAAAGGCTTTGTTGTTATTCCATTTATATTATTAGTCGGACACGGAAATTGATATCGATTATATATTGATCTGTTTTCCGTGAAGATTCCAGAAATAATGGAATGTGATTTGGGTTTATCGTGAACTGTATTTTAAATGACATTAGCTCTTTAACCCAGTTAAAGCTAAGATTAATTTCTTAACTTTGAATAACATTAAGTACTGAATTTTGATACTAAAACTGAATTAGAGTTTTAATGAATCATTAATTAGATTGGAATGTGAATGAGATAATTAAATTTATCGAATTCATGAAATGATCGAGAATGGAGTATCACCAGTTTTGCTCCAAGCGATAGTTAAATCTTTAATTAGATTTGAACGTGAAATGGTAATTAATTTTACCAATAACACCATGGTGTTAGATATGGAGGATTACTAGTTTTTCTCCATGGGATGAATACGTTGGAATTGGGAAATAAAACAAATGATTACTTCAGTAAGGTGCGCTAATCCCGACTAGTTTGGATAAACCTTAATTTGGTTTGAATTGATATCCAAGGGGAGATTAAAGAATAAATTTTAAGAATTTATCTTTGATAAAATTAATGGGAATCTTTCCGAAAGGATATGAGTATATAAATAAAAGAATATTCAGAACTGGAATGAGGCGTATGTTGTGTTTTTATAGCACTTGTTTATAAGATACGCGAGTTATTCAGAAAGACCGGGTATATCCCATTCTGAATAGCTGAATCAACGATAGGTCGATGATGAAGACGGTGATTGAAGACCGGAGGTCTTCACATCCTTTGGATGATTACTGATGTCTTGATTGGGTTGTACACCCAACATGAGGTAATAAGCGGTGATCGTCCAGACGTACCTGGAGATCAACCGGATATGCGAGGACCTCTCTCCTGTATTGGACATATGGGATGAGGAATAAGGTGCCTCCGGTTTTGTTTAGACCCAGAGCGAACTTGTAAATGGATATGTGTCTGACATTGGATTTTATTCTGTGTTGATTGATCTCTATTAAATATATATATATATATATCTGTTTGGAGGCGGAGAATTTATTCTCTTGATTAACACCCTTCTCTGAGATGTACGAGCTCAAAGGTTATATATCGATAGACATCAGTTGCATGGCGTGAATTGCCTGTGTGGCATATTGATATGCAAATGATCAAGGCTTCTGTTGAAAAGCAGAGTCTTGTGGTTGATGATCAAAGCATGGCTTTAATATAGCATAGATTTATGTATAGCGTTAATTCGCGAGCCTCACACACCGGTGTGAACCAGAAATGGGAGAGGACCTCAGGGAGGGCATGCATTTCTTTCTAGATAGAAGTGGTGCCATTGTATGGATCCCAGACATTTTACTTATGTAGATGATGGATAGCAAGGCGCCTCAGTTACATTGGTCACTACGGGGTCGATGGATGATATGGTCGACATACTGACCAGACTTACGCCCCATAGGGCGGGGAAATGCATGTTAAGGGATTTTTAATCCACTTAAAATGTGGACAGGCCCTGTCGCTCCTGGTGCAGTTGCGGCTGAATCCCGAGACATGGGCTAGATTGTCTCGAATCTAGTAAGGGCAATCCCTTGCCTTGGTTCATAGATGGAAATACAACTTCCAATACGCCATTTCGGTTTTAATTGTAAAGCCTAGTATGGCGACATAGTGGGATGGGGCATTATGTCGTCTATGATTGACACATTTATATTTGAAGTTGATTTCTTCATTTATAGTAATAATAAAAGATGAAATTTCACGTATCAAGCATTATTTGGTTATTATAAGGTAAAACTCTATCCTCTGGCTTGCGTTGCATTGTGTGATAGGACCTGAGTCTTATAATAGCTTCATTGTTCTTTATTTAGCATTGCGATGTTTGTTTATGCACTAGTATTCTTGGGGGTAAACTCGTTCCTTGTTATACGGCGTGGTCCCTTGATATATCTAAGTTTAAAATCAAGTTAATAACTGTTTTAGTTCTAACACCAGTCACATGACTGATCTGGAGTTTATTGTTTTAACCTAAATTCTGGATGCCCCTATTTTCCATACGGGCAGCTAGTAGTTTTGTTTTTGCAGATTTATTTTTACAGGATCCAGGTTTACAGCTGGAGCTATATTCAGAACGCTCTATATCTGTGTATTTCTTTAAGTTGTGTTATGTATTGATTTTCCGCTGCTTCGTATTTGAATCTCTGATATTTGTCAAATGTATATTATCTATTCATACTCTGTTATATTCTTGTACTCTGATGAAATTGTTGTTATAAGCAATGAAATGTTCTTCTATTTGTGTTCTGATTTGTCATGTTCTCAACTCAATCCGGGCTTTCCTATAAGGGCGAGTTTGGGTCGTTTCAGTGCTTTCCAATAAAATGACAATTCTAGAAATCCAATGGTTATATTTTAATTTAAGTCCAAATCAGTTTTGGAAAAAGTCGCTAGGGATGCAGTTCGGTGACCGATATCGGAAACTGACTATAAGGGCCTTAATAAAATTATTAGAAATATGAAAAAATTATGTAAAATCATAATAAATGATTTGGAAAGATTTTGGATGAAATATTCCATATCTGAAAAGATAAATATTTTTTTATCCAAATGAACTTGTTAATAACTAGAATAAAGATCTGAAAGGAATACGAGATGTTTTCTGAAGAATAATAATCCAATGATTTTAAAAATAATAAACTGGATTTGTAAACGGTTTTGTCATAACCAGAAGTTTCCAACATATAAATTGGAATGGATATGAATGGGAATTATCTTCGAATATTTCGATATTGGATTCCGTAATTGTACGGGTATAGTTATGGGAATTTGGAAGATATAGATATCGTTATTCCAATACGATAATTATTAGTTTCAGAATTTGATATTAAATGTAAGTCGACATGATTTCAATTTAAGATCTTCTATTTAATATAATATTGGATTTTGGGTTTGTTGTGAATGGTATCTTAAATAATATTGTTTTTGAACCCAGTTGTAAAAGAAATAAATCTTTTAATTAAGACTGGAGGAAGTTTTCCAGTTTATTTAATAAATTGGAATTGAATGGAATTCGATTAATAATAATTTAGATAAGCTTGTATGAAGGAAGACATTTACTATTTATGGAATTTAAAAGGCTTTGTCGTTATTCCACTTATAGTATTAGTCGAATACGGAAATTTATATCGATTATAAATTGTTCTGATTTCCGTGAAGATTCCCTATTAATGGAAGTTGATTTTGGGTTTATCTTGAGCAGTGTTTTAAGCGACATTTGTTTATTAACCCAGTTAAAGACATGATTAATTTCCTAAAGTTGAATAATAATTAAGTAATGATTTTTTAGATTAAATATGAATTAAATTTTAATAAATCTTTAATTAGATTGAAGGTATAAAGAGGTAATTAAATTTACCGAAATATTCGAAACAAGGTACTACCAGTTTTACTCCATGTGATAGTTAAATCCTTAATTAGATTTGGAGCGTTAAATGGTAATTAAATTTACTGATAACACGATGGATGTTAGATATAAAGTGCCACCACTTTTACTCCATGGGATGAATAGGCCGAGATTGGGATAACAAAATGAATAATTACTTCGGTATGACTCGGTAATCCCAACCAGATTTATAAATCTTAATTTGGCTTAAGTTGTTAAAATATATAATGAAATCTTTTGGAATGATATCAAAAGGAAGATTAAAACAAAAGTTTAAATGATATGATTTTTTGATAAAATTGATGGGAACCATTCTCATAGTAATGAATATTTGAATAAAAGAATAGTCTATATTGGAATGAAATGAGTGTTATCTTTATTTATCATTTCATTTTAAAGATGCGTGAATTATTTAGAAAAACTGGGTTTAACCTATTCTGAATAATTGTTATGACGATTAAAAGTTGAAGATGAAGACGGTGGTTGAAAACCGGAGATCTTCACATCGTTTGGGCTATTGCTGATGTCTCAATTGGGCGGTATACCCAAGATAAGGTAATAAGTGGTGATTGTCCAGATATACTTGGAGATCAACCGAATATGCGAGGACCTCTCTCCTGTATTGGACATATGGAATGAGGAATAAGGTGCCTCCGGTTTAATTCAGACCCAGAACGAACTTGCAAATGGATTGTGTGTCTAACATTGTATTTTATGTTGTATTAATTGATATCTACTATATATATATATATATATATATATATATGTATATATCTATTTGGTGGCGGAGAATTTATTCTCTTAGCTTAACACCCTTCTCTGAGATGTACGAGCTCAGAGGTAATATATTAGTGGGCATCAGTTATATGACATAAACTGACAATGTGGCATGCTGAGAAGCATGGATCAAAGCTTCTATTGAAAAGCATAACTTTGTGGATGATGAGCAAAGTATGGCTTTAATATAGCGTAGCTTTGTGTATAGCGTTAATTCGCGAGTTTCAAACCCCGGTATAAGTCAAAAACGGGATGAAGGACAGTGGAGAGGGCATGCATTTCTTTCTAACTAGGAGTAATGTCATGGTATGGAGCCTAGACATTTTACTTATGTGGATGATAGATAGTGAGATACCTCGAATATAGGGTCGTAAAAGGCTCATATGGTTGATGTACTAACCAGGTTATAGGTTCGATAGGACCGGGAAACGTATCGTTCGGGAATAATCAATCCACAAAACTAAGTGTGCACCGGTCCTGGCACTCCCAAGGGTCACGTGTGTTGGTCTTGAGCATCCTGCAAAGGATGGCCTGAATCAGATGAGGAAGATCCCTTGCCTTGGCTCATAGATGGAATCCAATTTCCAATACGCGACTTTTCGATTTTAGTTGTAAACCTATATAGCGACATAGTAGGATGGGGTATTATGTTGTCTATGATTGATACATTTACATTTGAAGTTGTTTTCTGCACTATGCACTTATAACAATATCAATTTTTTTAAAGCGTATCAAGCATCTTTGGCTATTATAAGGTAAAACTCTATCCTCCGGCTTGCGTTGCATTGTGTGATTGGACCTGAGTCTTATAATAGCTTCATTTTTCAAAAAGCATTGCGTTGTTTTATTTTAAAATGATATTCATATGGAGTAAACTCGTTCCATGTCATACGATGTGGTCCCATGATTTTCCCATTTTTGAAGTAAAGTTTTAATAACTATTTTAAGTTCTTATACCAGTCCCATGACTGACCTGGAATTTATTTTTTTCACCTAAACTCTAGATGCCCATATTTTCCACATGGGTACCTAGTAGTTTTGGTTTTACAGATTTTCTTTTCATAGGATCCTGATTTACGGTTAGAGATATACTCCGGAAAGCTTTGTATTCGTGTATTTCCTTAAGTTGTGTTAATTTATGTATATTCGTTGTGAATTGTACTTATATAATTTTATTTCCTTAAGTTTTGTTAGTTTATGATGAGTATCCATTCACCAAAACTCGATTTGCTGCAGAGAGATTAAATTGTTGTGAGGCTATATTGCTCTGATACCATGTTGAAATTTCCGAATGATATTGAAATTGAAAAACAATGGAGATTGAAGGTTGCAAACTGATGTTATTTGATCAAAATATCGATTCAAACAAAACAAACGAATATACAAACTGTAACCATGTATATACATATAGGCTATGTATTAGGAAAATGAAAATGTAAAAAAATAGAAATAAGCTTGGCTTATCCCGTGTGCATCAGACCTATGTAAATATGATAAAACACTGATATTGGTGAGCCACTTCAGTTCATTATGTTGCTTTCTCTAATACTGCTATCATCACCAAATGAAGCAGATTCTATAAAGTATAATACATTTCATTCTTTCTGACCTTGCTAAGCTTTCCTGCTATCTATTTGTCAGGACAATTTTTTCTTTAATTTGTTAAATTATTACCTTTAAAAAGCATTCATTTTCCATTTTCACCATACTTTGATTTTGGAAATTTTACCATTCTGCTACATTGCTATCCTAATTTTTGCATGTAGTCTAATTTATTAGTCATAACTCTTATCGCCAATGTATTTTTTATTTTGATGTCCTAGTATAGAAGGCTATTAAAACTATTGTTCTTGCCTTTTTCCTGGCATTGACATCCACTTACTTTTGAATTGTCCTCGCAAACTTCTTCCTTTTTGTCAGATACCAATTTATCCTTCTTGCTATCATATGTACCAATTATAGATTAAACTTTTTAGAAAAAGTTTATTATATATGCTCTAATGTGTCTTCCAAACTATGCATTTATTTCACTCATTGATGCTGGTCGCATGGAAAGATCATGCCATATTCTATGATACACATCATTTAAAAATTTGGTAATAGACCTTTAGTGGACATTAAACTAGAACCTCCCAAATTGGTCCTAATTCTAATACTCTTTTTACAACTTATTTTATCATTAATGATTATTATTTTTTTACTTAGAATATTCTTTTCCATATTATATGTCAAGTCGTTACACAGCAGATGCCATGGCTGCTTTGGTTTAATAGACATGATGACTATATATTATTTTAAGTAAAAATTAGGCACACATCCCTAAAACCAAACTTAATTAAGCTCACATCCTCTTCTTTTGAAACATAAATTTCATCCCTATTTTTAAATGGCCGCTAATTTTTTTCTATAATTGCCCTTTTTCAAATTTACGGCGTACTTAACGTGATCGATAATACATATTAGGGTTTTAATTTTTTATAAACATACAATTCTGTGTTAATGGCGGCGCGGTCTTCCTTCTTAATTTTTTCAACTTCGGATTTCGTCGATCTTAAATTCACAGTAACCGGCAATTTTTTTAATGGCGGCGCGGTCTTCCTTCTTAATTTTTTCAACTTTAGATTACGTCGATCTAGAATTAACAGTAATCGGCAATTTTTTCAGAGACTTTTTGGATCGGTACTTCGTTTATAGAAAGGATGTTTCTTCTTCGAGGTAATTTATGCTTTTTAATATTTTTTTATTTTTTGTATATGGATTACCTTTTTGAATCGATATTTGCTGATTCATTAATCTGAATTTGTTCAATTGTCTTGTTTTATTGATGGGTAATGTAATTATTGTGCAATGTTTTATGATTATTATTGATTGTACAACAGTATAATTTAACTTTTCAACATATTTTTTCGTCTGTTTTGAGTATATGTATAACAATATGCATTTATTGTGAATATGAGCATACAAATATGCAATTATTGTTATAACACGTGGCATATATGCATACATATATATAGCTCGTTTGAATATCTGTTTGTTTGTATGCCGGATGATTAGTTGCATACAAACATGCATATATTCTAAATATATTCATATTAAAAGTGTTCTGCATCTATTTTGTATAAAAATATGTGCAAATATTCTGAAATTTTACATACAAGTATGCAGCTATTACTATTATATGCATACGTGTACGAATCTATTTATAATTATATGAACATGTTTATGTAATTTTATTTGATGAATGTAGATTAGGCTTATTAATGTTGATTTTTTATCTTTGTATAACCGTGTTCATGCAGATATTGGTGTATTAGTGTATAGGTATAAGAATGCCTTGTCGTCCATAATCTTCTAAAAGGTCGAAATCTGTAGGTGAATTTACGAAGACTGCTAGATGTGGTTTGTGTCAGAAGTTGGGTCATGATAAAAGGACGTGTTCTTCAAAAGACTATTAGATGTTTGTTGTAATTTTTTTTAACAAAGTTATGATGTTGTAAACATTTATGTTCTGCTTTAAATTTAATGTTAAATTTTATGATTTGTACAGTTTTTTTTTAGACCTATATATATGCAATTATTCAGTATAGTTGCATACATGTATGCAATTATACTGAATATTTGTATCATTTTTTCCTTGTATTTTGCATTGCTGCATAAATGTATGAATCAGTTCGTAGTAGCTACATACAGGTACGAAAGTTTCTTTATAACTGGATAATGTATACTAGTATTCTCAATTGTTGCATACAAGTATGCAACTATTCTTATTATGTGCCTGCAAGTATTCAAATGTTCAGCGTGTATGCATATTCCCTTTTAACTTTGAAGATTAGTTCCCTTTTTTATCGTCAAATTATCCTGAATATTTTGTCAATTCAAGTATGCATAACATTTAACAATTTTTGCATTTAAGCATGCAAGTATTATGAATAACTGTATATAAGAAGGCAACAATTCATAATATCGTTTAAGACTAGACGAACTAAATTCAGTACATAAAATTCCACAGTAATTCGGTACAGAAAATACATAATCCTGTCATTGTAGTTCCAATACATAAAATCAATCAACATATTTGTATAGAAATATAAACACCATTTTTAATAATTTTAATCAGAAGTTTTGTTTTCGTCTGATAACAGGAACGTCTGTGTTAGGTCTTTTAGCTATTTTAATTGCTCTGATACCACTTTGTTAGAATTTTTGGGGAGGAAGAGGAATATTAATGAGAAAAAGGAATATTTGGAAAAGAGGAAAACTTTTAAATTGCTTTATTACTCTTTTCTTTTCTTAATTCTTCCTTCATTCATACTTCATGATCCATACAAATGAGTGATTACATCCTAATTTATATAAGAGACAATCTCCAGACACTTCTTTTTCTAGACTTTTCTTTTACATATCCTTTAGTCTAGATTCTTCTCATATTAATATGTCTATAATTTATTTCCATTTATCTTGCCCTTTCCTAATACAATAATTAATTATGTCACTAATTAATATTTCCTATTAAAAACCAAGTTTATTTTTCAACATCCCCCCTTAAACTTGGTTTTTCAACTCGTACCAAAAGTTTTAGTTTTTGTATTTTACGTGCTTTGGCAGAAGTATAGAAATCATCCAAGCTTTCCTTTTTCTTCTCTTCTTTTTCACCATGAAGATCTTTAACATGATTTCTCGAATCCTTGTTGCAAAGCTCCGTTCATCTCGTCCTCCTTCATTGCCATAAAATACTCCAAAAAGTAAGCTCATCAAATTCCATCTTGGCCCCGCATCATAAATATTGAATGAATCATACATAATATCTCTCAATTCAATTTCTTTGTATGTTTCCAAAGTTTGACAATCACAAGGGATTCCAAAATATTTTGATTGAAAAATAAAATTGTTGCAAAAAGGTTTGATATAATCATTGCACACCATTTTGTTCTCACGTTCAAGCTTTGCAATGGTTGCATCAAAATCTTGAAGGGCACCGTATTTGAGATCGGCATCTTGAGCTAAATCTATTCTTCTCTCCGCTTCTTGCAAAGTGAACATCAAATCCTCACGCCACTGCTTTAGTTTCCATACCTCATCAATTCTTTCCTTTTCCATTCTGTATTTCATTCTTAATGGGTTCAGCTTATCCCTTATTGCCTTATCAGGCAAACGCCGCCCAGCGACGTAGCAGACAGAAAGTTGAGCAGCGACAACAAGCGCTCTGTCTTGAATACGAACATGAACACCAGTTTCTACAAAATGAGACTGTAAGTTAGACGCACCATGATTTGTATCTTCGTCGATATCCATCATTGAAAAGTCATTATCTGTCTCTTCTTTTTCCACAACCGAAGCATTGCAATCAAATTTTCCAGCTACTCGCATCTTGGAATTATCAAGCTCATTTTCCAACATCAGCGGTTGTACTTCTACAGCTGAATCTGGCCCATTAACAGTAGTTTTAGCAATTTGATCTTCCTCGATAGTGTGACCAATCTCCATTGACTTTTCACCAAACTTTAAATCCGCGGCAAGTGTTTCATCCTCCTTTTCTTCACTCCCAATATCTTCGTTTTTAACTCCTTTGTTTTCGTCCTCTTCTTCGACCTCATCTTCATTTTCTTCTTCTACTTTTGTGTCATCCATTGCATATAATTCTTTCAATATTTTCCATGAATCTTTTGCAGTTCTTTGTCCATAAATACGACGATATGCTTCTTCATCGATGTTCTCACTCATCACAGCACGAGCTTGAAGATCTTTCCTTCTCCAACTTACAAATGATTTTCTCTCTTTCTCCGTCATATTTCTATCTTTTGGCCATTCGCAGCCACTTTCAACGATTTCCCATAACCTTTTGGAAATCAGCTCTTCTTTCTTCTTATTACTCCATTCCTCAAAATTTTCTTTTGTGAGAACAGTGAGAAGAAACGATGGAAAAAATAGATGCGGATGCGCCATACTTTCAACTAGGCTCTGATACCACTTTGTAGCTATTTTAATTGCTCTGATACCACTTTGTTAGAATTTTTGGGGAGGAAGAGGAATATTAATGAGAAAAAGGAATATTTGGAAATGAGGAAAACTTTTAAATTGCTTTATTACTCTTTTCTTTTCTTAATTCTTCCTTCATTCATACTTCATGATCCATACAAATGAGTGATTACATCCTAATTTATATAAGAGACAATCTCCGGACACTTCTTTTTCTAGACTTTTCTTTTACATATCCTTTAGTCTAGATTCTTCTCATATTAATATGTCTATAATTTATTTCCCTTTATCTTGCCCTTTCCTAATACAATAATTAATTATGTCACTAACTAATATTTCCCATTAAAAACCAAGTTTATTTTTAACAAGGTCATCATCTACAGTCCAATTGTAAAGTTTGCAACTAAGAATTTGAGCAGCAAGCACAGCTCTTTGTCGAGTTGTTTGTACTCACTTCTTTGTTTCATTATATCGATTACAAACATTCCACAATCGACGCTGCATAATTGTAAAAAATTATCAATTTGATAGAATTATATTATTTAGTATGAAAACATGCATAGAAATATGCAAACATTATCGATATATGCATTAATATGATAACATTTACGAAATCAACATAACAGTATGCAAGTCTTCATATTTTATGCATACAAGTTTGCAAATATTTTGAACTTATGCGTACAAGTATGCACTTATTATGTGTGTACACGCATATTAACTATTCTAAATATGTGCATAGAAGTACGCAACTTTTTTTATTATCTGCATCTAAACATGCAAATTTTATCAATATTTGCATACAAGTATGCTCATGTTCTGAATACTGGCATAGTTGTATGCAAATATTCTGACTATTTAAATACATGAAACAACTATGATTAAATGCATACAATTATTCAGCAATCAGGTAATATTTGCACAATTACATGAAACAATTGTGATTAAATGCATACATTTATGCATGAATCTGCTGATAGTTGCACATTTGCATTCAACATCTCTAAATAAATGCATATAATAATGTAAAAAGAAGGTGATAAATTCACATTAGCATTTAACATTTCAATTTAATTGCATGGAATCTTGTAACAATAAGGTGATGAATTCATACATTAAATTAACAATTTTGATACAATGCCAAGGAAAATGCAAAAATTCTTATTACATTCATTACTCTATGCAACTATTCTGTATAAATTCCTGGATACATGCAACTTTTTCTAATATATGTATCCCAGTATGCAAATAATTTGAATATATGCCTACATATGTACTAACGTACATAGTATATGCATACAATTATGAAATTATTCTTAATACATATGTACTAAATACACGGCTACAAAAGTTAGTTGTTAACTTCATATAATCAGTCAACAATTCTACTTAAACTTTTAGAATCATGCAACAATTCTGAATAAAATTAAAAGATCACGCACCAAATCATAAAATCATATAATCATAAAATATTCCCTATTCATCCACGGTTTATTATATAATATACATAGATTATCAGTTGTAGAAATTAAAATTAGAAAATAAAAATTTTACCTTTGTTCTTGCCCTTTTTTTGCGGATCTTCTCTTGAAATTGCCACAGGTTTAGATTATTTTTCTTCGATCGACATTAAAACGATGGAAGTCGGCTTTGAAATTTAAATTTTCATCATCAATCGGCTGCGATAAATGAGGGATGCGATTAATGAAATGATGCAGATATGTGGATTGTGTATTTTAGGGTTTAAAGGACAAAATTGGAATTTGATATGCCGTGTTTTGAAAATAGGGATGTAATTTCCATAATTTCTACCGTTGGACTTTTTTTATATTTTAATAGTTAATAGAGATTTGTAAAAAAGCACCCTTATTTTAAATTATTTATTACTCGATGTTAACATGTCTACTCGTAGCTTACTGGGTTTACTGTTGTCATTGCCTTTATTGAAGAATATTGAAGTATAAAAGATCGTTTGCTAAGCACATGCACCTTTGTTTGATCCATTTGAGGTACTATTTAAATTCAGATAATATTTCTTGTTAACAAACTCTATTATTTATTAGCATTTAATAGTACATGACCAGGTGGTTTATGAAATGTTGACCAGTATGTGTACTTAACGTTTTTTATATCTCAAGCTCGATACATGATTTTATCGGGTTATTAAGATAAGTTATATAGTATTGTCAATATGACATGTCTTAATTATGTTCTTTAGTAGTGAATGGGAATGGCTTCAGTCCCATTACATCAAGTTTAGCTTCTACTTATACCCCAGCATACACATGTAGCATGTACAACAACACACACAAAGCAATTACTTAAAATGGTGAAGTTTTTGAACTACAATAACTATCTACACATGGATTACTCTGGCATTGCTTGCAGTCAACTTTATTTTATTGAATTTATTTTCTTTCAAGTCGATATTTTTAGTTATTTATCTGACTAAAGATAGTTAATTTCAGGTTTTTGTTTTCTACTGTCCTATGTACTCTCATTTAATTGTAGCTTCGATTCAGCATTATTTTCTCAATTCTATATTGCAGCTTTACTGATAATAAACATGCTCTAATACAAATCATCAAGCATACATGAAGTACCCATTATCTGAATAGAATTGATTGTACTATAATATGTAAAATATAAATTTTGTATATACTAATGTTAAGGATTAAGTCAATTGGAACAAAAAAAAACCATCTACGAATATAGAACTTCTCAATCGGTAGTGCATGCAGTTGCCATTTTAGTTAGATCACCCAATTTGTTGATTGTTAACTGATAACCCTATAAATTTAATAGCCTATTGACGAAACCCCTCAACCAAAATGCATGAGTACAGCTGGAGGTTGACAGTCGAAAAAAGGTGGTCGAAAAGGAATGGTAATCAATGTACATTACATCTTTTTCACTACTTTTTTAATTAAGTTACTCTTCTGTATTTGTAAGGTTTTGTGTTTGCAATAATCGGTCTTTTTCAACATTTAACCATACAAATAGCTGCCTCAATTTGCTGTTAATATTTACTGTCTATTTTTTGTTACTACTTTCATGTTCTCTGAATTTCCTGGCCTTGAACTCCGCATTGTTCTGTTCCGCAACCTGAATGTGGTTTAACTGATAACTACATTCCCCTTGTTTTGTATGTAAACGACAGTTGTCTTAAATAAGTAATGTGAAAAGGATGAAAATATAACTTTTCATATATCTATTTACAGTTTGTGCAAGGTAAATTTATATAGCAAAGGACTGAAATATCTTCCTCGATAACATGATCTATATTTGAATATTAAATTTACATGAAACTAGCTGATGCATAGAATTGATCCATAGTTGATATATTCAACACTCCCCATCAAGTTGGCCTTCAATTCCCTGACCCTGTAGCATTGTTCTGTTCCACAACCTGGATGTGGTTTAACTCAGTTTACTTACTGATAACTGCATTTCCCTTGTTTCGTATGTAAACAACAGCTGTCTTAAATAAGTAATGTCCTCATACTAATATCAGGGACTACATTAATTTCTGCCCGTTGCTACTTTACAGTTTACTGGAATTTATAGATGCATCATCATATGAACATTGTAGTTTACCTTTTATTTTACTCAACCTACCGTTATTTACATATATACTTAATCTTTTATGTAACTACACTGTATGATTTATTAATTACTTGCATGTTGTCTTTGTTTACTTACTTTTCTCATCGCTGCTAATAGGAAGGTGCTGCCACTAATGATACACCAAATGAACCACCAAGCAAACCACATGAAAAACGTAGGGAACAGCCTTTCATCTTCTCTCCACTGACAACCATTTACTTGTACGTGTTTTCTTTCTATTTGTGTGTCGGTATTACTTATTTGTATTATGCTCTTCCGCTGTGCTTTGTTCCTGACATGATTGATCTTTGTTTGTGTTTGTTTGTTTTGTGTAAGTTGGATATGTACAGTGCCTACTCTTTTTTCTAACTTCCCTTGCATACACATCTGCTAAAATTTGTGGTCTTCTTGCATTGTGATTCCTATATTTCAATCTGTAATTGTGCTCCTGTCTATTCCTATGCATGCTTTTGTTGTCTACGTACTGCTTGAGTGTGGGTATACTTTGCATGCAGCTGGGTGTTTTTAATACGGTTATCTGTGCTGCATTTGCATGTTTTAAACTTTTTTGTATGCATCACTTATTACAGTGTCCATTTGTGTGCTTCGTATAACAAAAAACAGACTGTTGTATTCATGAACCATACTTTCATTTTATATAATGGCTGCTTCCGCAAATTTGTGGTCCGCTTCACTCTGTTTGCGCATGATTATCTGTCCTATGGTGTACTTCCTACATATTCAAGTATTGTGTTGTATCCATCTGATGATTTGTGCTCTTGCATGTATTATTTTTCAAATCTTGATGGACAATGTTAGTTGTACGAACAATTACATGTGTTAATTTTGCATTTAAAGCAAACTGAAAATAGGTTTTTGAAAATTTTGTGCACTGCATTTAACCATAAAAGTTGTAACTTACAGAACAATCGCCATAGGATAATTATAGCATCCCCTACATGATTATATAACTTAACAAACATCTGTTTAATTGGCTTTTTTTTTTTTTTTTGAAAGAACATGGTACTTAATTACATTAAAAAAGATTACGGATAGTTTTAGTTGGCTAAAAATAAAAACAACATTACAACAAATACTTTACAAAAAGGAGATAAAAGCTAGCCAACTCAAACAACAACAGGACACTACAATGTACCACAGTACACAAACCAAAAATGCTACACAACTAGACATAGAAAAGCACATTAGCAAGCTGATAAAACCCAGCATACATATCCAAGCTTGGTAAAAGCCGATAACTGTCACCAGACAACTCAAAACCAAGATAAAAGCAAGGCCCAAGAAAAGCCCAAAGAAAAAAATCACATTGATATGCAAGCATCACCAGAAATCCATAGATACTTGGAGCCAACAGCAACACATCTGAAATTAGCCACCAAAATCACTCTCCAGAAATAAGAGCAGATACCATATCACATGTGAATAAAAGCCCAGATACATGCAAATCTAAAAAAAAACCATATTCAATAGTTGCCACAAGCAAACCTCCAATGAACTACATATGAAAACCAACGGTAATCACAACTCCAGCAAAACAAGATACATCATGATAAAGCACCAGTACCAAAAGGTATAAGAGATCACCCAAAATGCCAGCTCAACACAAAGCAACATACACAAAACTTTTCCAAATCAATGAGCCACGTACCAGAAACAGAAAAACCAAACACATGAGGACAGAAAAAGAGATTCAAAGACAATCACTTCTTAGATACTCCTCCATTAGAAACTGCACCTGAATTTCCTCCTCCTTTTGCTTTTCTTGATTTTGATCAAGTTTTTATTTGCTACATAAGTTGAACCCATTTCGGATTTTCCTCTACTAAGGGTTCATCATTTACAAGCATGTTACCCTTTATGTATTTACTGGATTTAATTTTAGTTCTCCTCCTTTTGAAACTATTTGTAGAACTGTATGAACATAAGGAACTGTCAGACTCGCTCATAAGGCATTCCCTATTATCCGCATCCTTTCCGTTTAGAAGATCAGTACAATCTCCAATGTTATACATTTTAACAACCTTTTTATTCTCTTCATCATTATCTATCTCTTTATCAGCCTTTTCAGACTGCTCATGTATAATTTTTTTAAGTCTTTTAGCTTCTGAATTCTTTATTGCAAAAAGTCCCTTATCACGATCTTCATAAATATTATTATCCTGTGGACGAACAGTTTCATCAACATCCATCTTAATCAAAACTTTTGAATCAAATTTAGGATTCCAACTATCTGATTTATGTAAAGAATTTGCTTTGCCATCCACATTATCCTCCTGCATGCTGTCATTATTAACTGCAAGAGCATTAAAAGGGTTGCATGTACTAATCTTATCATTTTGAGGAAATAAAGAGTTTGTATTTGATAAATTTCCCTCTTTGCTAACCCCTGGAGTGACATTTATTTGATTAGCCTGACTTTGTCTTTGTGTCCAAGTCCATCCCATTTTCTCTGTTAACATTAGACCTAGGAGTCTGTACTTTAATAGATTTACATGTAATTGTAGAATGACCAAAAACTCTGCAATTAGTACATGCAAGAGGATTCCATTCATAAATGACCTTTTGCAAGACTACCTTTCCATCATGACACAGTATTGGCACAATCTCTGAAAACTTGAAGTCAATATTAATCTCCACTAATACCCTTGCATAAGAAATCCGACCAATAGTTTCAGTCATATTATCTAGTCTTGTCAGTTTTCCTAGAATGGAAATAGCTTCAACTGACCAATGATCTAAATCCAAATCAAGAAACTTAACCCAAATTGGGATAGTGTTAAGAAATTTCTGATTCAATTTAATACCAGGTTGCTATCATTTCATAAATATAAGTTTTTTGTTGTAATAATATGGTCTAGCACCTAAAATTCTATTACAATCTTCCTTCGTATCACACTTGATAATAAAAAAACCCATTATGTCTTGAAAACAACTTATAATCTCCTCTCAAATTCCAATTTCTGTCAATATATTCATTAAAGAAATTATAATAAGGCTTACTACCATAAACATAAAAGACAATGGAGTTGAACCATTTTTCCCTTGCTTTTAGCACTAGATCTTCGCTAATAACAGCTAATTTAAGATTATCCTTAACTACTGGTTCGAAAAAACTGAGTTGTATAGCTCCCTGATGCAATTTATTCTCTTTTGTAGCATCTATCCAAGATTTAGCTTCCATAATATTAATCGAAGAAGGATTTACCTGAAAATTGTGAACAAGGTCTGGAAAATATTTCTTAGATTCCAGATCGAGCCTTCTAACACTACTTTCAGAAGAGACGCTCGAACGCCTTGCATGTTTCTGTAGAGGTAGAGAATCAGGCGGGACTGTCGACCGATCATCGGAATGTAATTGTAGATTTAATTTATTTTGAGATTTGGTTTTCTGAAGAGAATTAGTTGCCATTATTGAAGAAAGTCAATTGGCTTTATTATATAAAAATTAAAAAAGCAATACAGCTTGAATTACTTTTAATATTAATGGAAAATATAGAAGTATCGACTGAATTCTTATCAATTTTTATTCTTACAGCATTCGCGCAAGCTATTATCAATCAAATCACGAACTTGTGGATGGAAACGAAGAGGTTATCCAAGTATGGTGCATGGATGACCGCGATGAAGGCCAAAGACTTCCTCATCACCGTGGACCAAAGGAGTTTGTTCCTTTGAATAAACTTTCAGACCTTGGTGTTATCAGCTGGCACGTTAATGAAGATGATACTGATGAAAGTGATGAAAATATGAAGAAAATTCGTCAAGTTAGGGGCTATAGTTACATGGACATTTGTGAAGTATGCTCTGAGAAACTACCAAACTATGATGCCAAGATAAAGAGTTTCTTCGATGAACATTTACACACTGATCAAGAAATATGGTACTATCTCGACAGAAGCGGTTATTTTGATGTGAGGGACCATAAGGACCGTTGGATTAGAGTGACTGTTTAGAAATTGTGGTATGATCGTGCTACCCACTGGAATATTTCATCGGTTTACTCTTGACACTAATAACTACATTAAGGCATTTTGTCTTTTTGTTGGTGTCCCAGTTCGAACCCTATTTATCTGTCCCTTGATGATATTTTTGCAAGGGAAGAGCATTAGGATTCTGTTGTAAAGAAGTTGGTTAGTAAATAATAGTCCTGCAGTCATTGCTCACTGAGGCAAAACATGCATCATAACAGTTATACCTACCCATCACGCAGTTTGTCTGGTATATAATATTAATATGTTATGCAATAAACTGTATGATATGATACGATTGTTAGATAATATGCTAAGAAATATACCATAGAGTATGCTAGGAAAAAAGAATATGCTAAAGAATAAATATCCCTATAAATATAGGGTTTAGCATTGTATTCTTCAATCAATAAAAACAATCTTCATTGTTATCTTCTTCTTATTTTTATTTTATATTCTATTTCATGTGATGAATAAAGTTATCATGGCATTAGAGTGGGTTGCTGTAACAGATCTGTTCTTTGCATTTAGATAAAGTTATCATTTTTTTGTTACTCTCTTACCATTTTTACTGTATTTTGTTGTTTCTTCTTTGTTAGTTTTGAGGTCTGTTATTTGCTGGTGGTGAGAAAAAAATATATAATTCTTTAATATAGTCATGGCAGGTGTAACGTCCGGGATTTTAGTCATTTAATATTGAACATTTAAATTTATTTTAAATGTTGAATTAAAAATATAAATAAATATTAATATGGAATTTATTGATTTAATAATCGATATATGATTTAATTTCAAAGATATTGAATTATCGTAATACGAAAAGGATAAATAATTGAATTTAGATTTAGAACTTAATCGAATCGACTCAGTTTCATATAAATTCTACTTGAATTAGAACGATAATAATTACTTATTATCAATAAATTCAATTGTTTGAAATCGATTTATATTTTAATTAATTGAGTTAAATTTAAATAGTCAGTTTAAATTGATATATTTTCCATATGATCGAATTAGGCTCCATAAATTGTTTCAGTGTGTTCGGATAGTGGTACAACCCTAGAAACGTTAGTCATTGCATCTCGAATGGTGTTCGTTACCACCGGATATTTAGATTTTAAGATAACTATAAAAAATCAAATTGGTTAAGTTAAAAATCTAATCAACTTCACTTTCAACCGACCTATACAATAAATCGGGCCACCTAAAAACTACTAGTTATTTCATCGAGCTGAAAAAAATGGTCACCTCCTTCGTTGGCATGCCAATAGGATTTTTATGGCATCATACTTTTTGTTTCCCTCATTCACGTCTATATATTGGTACCCATGCCTTTCGTTATTTCCCCTTCCAGAGAAACCATTTCAACTTGTTCCTCTTCGTTTCTTTCCCAATCAACTTATAATCGATTTACATTTAAAAAAAATCAATTCTCGAATCACGATTCAAATACCTCTAGATTTCTGAAGCCAATCCAACTCTTGAAGACGCATGCGGTGAAGAAGCTGATTTTGAGACCAAACTAGAGGTGCGCATCTCGAGCAACGAACAGGAATCGCGATTCACAAGTGGAAATTGCCGAGCCTCCTGAAGCTCGATTTTGAGATGGAAGCGCTTGCGTTGGGGAAGTGGGTACCGGTACTAGCAATGTAAGGTTTTGGGTGCGATCAGTATTCCTTGGATATCGATCTCGACAATGGAAAGTTTAAGGCAGTAGATCGGTCTCAGGAAAGGGGTTGCGGGATGAATTTCGAAGTGATCTTTGGGTAGGGTGGAAGCAGCGAGTTGTTCCTAATAGCGAGCCACTTCGACCAATGGAGTTTGGTGAAACTGGGTGTCATCATTTTTCGTTGATATTGAGCGTGGGTGTGGTAGCTGCGTTTTCCTGTTGATGATGGTGGTTGTCGTGGTGATAGAGAGATTGAAGGGGATTCGGTAAATGAATTTTGGGGCTAATGTTTTGAGGCAATGACCCATTATTTGGAAGAGTTGTTGGGACAGCGAAAGCTGAGGGGTTTTGAGGCATGCAGTGGTGATTTTGGTCGTTATCGGTAGTATAACAAGCAACGAATAGTGGTTTAAGGGTTCGAAAATGGAAGAGACCTTGACAGTACAGTGTTCGAGGGAATCGGGTATATGTTATTTCGAAAGTTGAATTACATAGAAAATTTCTTTATTCATTTTAGTAGTTAATGTAGATATATGGTTGATTGATAAATTAAATCAAATAATCATAGGTGATAAACTTATTCGAGGCGATTCTTAGACGCAACAATACGAAATTTAGCTCGATATTCGACAAATAAAATCAGGTGAGTAAACTCACTCTCTCGTTCGATTATAATTTATTATAATCGAATTTATTTAATACGAATATTTATATGTTGTTTATTGGTTGCATTGTTTTTTATTGATAAATTGTGATTATTATATATATTATTTGTATTTAAGCTTGGTGTTGTGGCTATTAAATATATATTGGAGATTTCCCGCAGTACCATTAGTAGATGCCCGCAGTACCATTAGAGTATGACCCTATCACCCCATGATATATTGAGTGGATGACCTCCTATGCCGTGATATCATGTCTGTAAGCAGGATTGATATTATTTATGTTGTCTAACGTATGTGGGTGCAGGAAAAACAGGTTGGAAGGATCCAACTGGATTCCTCACAATTTTGTTTGTTTGTTATGGTTTCATATATTGTGTTATACGATGTGGGATGAATTATGATTATGTGTTGGATATTTAAATAACACTGGCCCTGAGTAGTGATATTTTAAAAATATCAATAAAAGGAATTTTAGGTTTAAAAAAAAAGAAATTAATTTTCTAGAATAGAATTTGAATTTCGAATAAGCTAGGAAAATATTGACTTGTTTTTAACAATAAAAAGAGTTTAATTTTCTAGAATAGAATTATGACGGAGAGGTCACCTTGGCTGGTAGCGTAGTACCCAAGAAGGAATCGTTTCGATACTTAGGATCTATGTTGCAGTTTGATGGAGAGATTGATAAGGATGTTAGTTTTAGAATTCAAGCAGGATGGGTGAAATGGCGCCTAGCATCTGGCATTCTCTGTGATAGGAAGATTCCTCAGAAGCTTAAAGGAAAGTTCTATAGGACAGCAATCAGGCCTGCAATGTTATATGGTGCAGAATGTTGGCCTACTAAGAGGCAACACGTGCAGAAGATAAGTGTAGCAGAGATGCAGATGCTGCGTTGGAGCTGTGGGCATACCAGACGAGATCGGATTAGAAATGAGGATATTCGGGAAAAACTTGGAGTTGCACCTATTGAAGAGAAGTTAGTCCAACACCGCTTGAGATGGTTTGGACATATCCAACGTAGACCACGCGATGCTCCTGTGCACGTTGGAGTTATAGGTCGTGCCGAAGGCCCAAAGAGAGGTAGAGGTCGACCTAAAATGACATGGGAAGAGATAATAAAGAGAGATCTAAGAAATTGGAGTATATCTGAAGAGCTTGTGGTAGATAGAAGTGCATGGAAGTTGGCAATCCATGTACCAGAACCTTAGGATTTTTTTTTAAATATATATATATATATATATATATATATGTTAATTATTATTATTTTTAGATCTGTTTAATTATTTTAATTTTAATTTTTTTTAGGACTTTATTTCACTTTTATTGAACCTTTTTACTTTAATCTGTTTGGTTATTTTAAACTCTTTTTATATATTATTATTAGTTATTTTACCTTAATTTTGGGTTCCATATCTAGCCAACCCCAACTTGTTTGGGATATATGGCTTTGTTGTTGTTGTTGTTGTTGTTGTTGTTTTTAACAATAAAAACAAGTAACTAAATTTATAAACAATGCTACAAATGGAAAGAAAAATTATCTGTAACACCCCGAATTTTCTATTAACACTAAAGTTGCTAAAATAATAATAAGTGTGTAGAAGAGGGGATGTATCTAATATGAATATAAAAATATTAATAAGTGTGTAAGAGAGGGGATGTATCTAATATGAATATAAAAATATTAATAAGTGTGTAAGAGAGGGGATGTATCTAATATGAATATAAAAATATTAATAAGTGTGTAAGAGAGGGGATGTATCTAATATGTATATAAAAACAATAATAAGTAAAGGGGGATGTATCTGATATGTACATTGTAGAAAATATATATATATATTTATGACATGAATAGAAGTTTATTAATATGCTGAGTGTTTGCTGAGTCACTTCTGACTCATTGCTGAGTCAACAAGATAAACCCCATCTTGTCTGAACGGCTGCGGTTATTTCTAGGTTAAATCTAATGGCCTAAATGAATTCTAAAATCTATAAATAAGTGGGTAGACCCTAGACCTAAATCACTTGTAAAATTAGAGAAGCTACCGTCATGCTGCTGCCATGGAGTTCAGCATAGCCGTCACAAACTAAGAAGAGGAAGCCTAATCATCTACAACTAAATCTACACAAATCAAATCAAAAGATCTCTCTTTCTCTAATTCTTTTCTTTTGTTGGTGAGTATGATGATTCTCACAAGACTATTACAAACTAATTTGACTCAATTATGAATGGATCACAAGAAAGTGATGTGATTTGTAATTGTAAATTCTATATATTGTGGATCTCTTATTATGTTATTATGTTGTCGTATGATGTAAATTATATATGCTATGTCATGCTATGTTGTAAATTCTCTTATGCTATGTCGTGCTATGTTGAGAATCATGTCAAGCTATGTTATACTATCATACTATGCCATGTTATAAATCATGCTATATTATGTTGAAAAATCATGATGTTCTTGGATCATGCTTAAAGTTATGTTTTTTTTTCTTAATTTAAATGGATCTTGTTTATGGGAATTTGCCTATTAGGTTAGGTGTACCCATAAACTTGAAACTATAATTAAATAAAACTTGATTATGGGAATTTGCCTATTGAGTTAGGTGTACCCATATAAAACCATGTTGTTAAAAAAATTAGATGATGTTGATTCACACATGTTCATATGTAAGTTTATGAAAATTGATTGAGATTATATTAGGTGAATTTTGAACAAGTTGACACCTTTAGGTCCATGACATGTATAATCTATGCAAGTTGGACATATGCAAGTTTCACCCCTTATTATGATTCATTTGGTCACATATACATGTTGTTATTATGATAATCTCTTTTATGCTATGAGTTAGGCTATTCGAGTCTAACATATATTTTGCGAATAAACGTTCAAACGTGGGGTAGGGGTAATATTAGGAATTAATAAATTGGGTGCAATTTTGTAAGATTTTGCATACCATGAATGGATGTCCATAATTGAGTCAATTATGGACATTGTTAAAAATTGGAAGTAATTAATAATTCAAGTAGGGAATTATTAAAATTGGGGGAAAGTGGATTATTATTAATAATCAATGCTTAGGACACGAGGTTGGACCCGTTTGTGATGTAAACCTGCCCGGACCCGCCCGGCAAATCCAGTAGTCACAAATGTCGGCCCAATGTGAGAGGTCCTAGGCCCAAACTAAAGCATAACAGTTGTAAAGACACGAGGTTAGACTCTTTTATGGTGTAAGACTGCCCGGACCCGCCCGGCAAATCCAGCTGCCATAAATGCCAGTCTAATGTGAGAGGTCTTTATGAGGTTATGGCCTTAATGAACTAAGAAATACTTAACCAGATAATCATGTAAGGTGGGACATGGGGGTTAAGTAGGTGCCTTGGGTGGCATGAGGAATCTGGTGGTTGCCTTTAGAGGCATTTGAAATACGATTAGACTTAACCAAACACACATGTAAATGAACATGACTAAGTGGGTTAAGTGGGATGGACTAATGGGGACAAGCTTAGGTGGAATGCTTGTGGTAAATAGTGGGGGCCCATTTCAACCAGTATCCCAAAACGTATCTTTGTGGGCTCGACCCAAGTCGAGGACGGGACACGCATATTGGGTTTGACTATAAGAGGCCAAAACAGGGAGCGGTGGCAACGCAAGTCCAACGGGTTTCATATGCGTGTGTGGACCCGGGCTGGTAGGTAAGACGTTGTTGCATCGTGTAGGTATAAGCCGTGCATGTCCGTTGTATCAGGTTGCCACTTTAGGGGAGTGATACACCCCACTGTGGGGCCAGCACGGGTATCTACGAGTTAGGGAGCCGATCGAATAATGGGAAGTAGGGTACACCTAGTGGAGATAGGGGCAGGCGGCACCTATGTAGTCAGCTAGGGGTACGTAAAGCCATTGGGAAAGTTTCTAAGTGAAGCTAAGTGGGATGAATCTTTAGGGTGACTGGTGTGGTGCAGTATAGTGTTTATCCTTTAGTATTTAGGAGCGCCTATAACGTTGCCTTTAGCGATTGTCTATGTCCTTAATCTGCTCTTCATAGACATTTTCTTGTTTTCCAGCTTATGCCTTAGTCCAGTTATTTTGGTAATAGTATTGTAGAATTATCATATTCACCAGACTTTATGTCTGACCCCCTCTTTTCCATCCTTTTTCTCCCTTCAGGTCCGCAGGTTGGGCCAAGTTCTAGTGGAGTCTAGTTGGATCGCTTATCTTCTGGAAAGCTTGGACTGCTGAAGTAAAGTCCAGCTTGTTATCTTTCTTTTTAATGGCTATTCATGTAATGGGATTATGTACTTGTTTTATCAAGATAGATATTGTACTTGACATTGAATATGGTGTTATGATGTAATCAAACATGTTTTGACTTCTGCTATAATGAAATAAAGTTTTTGAATTTCCAAGTACTATTTTATATCTGTCTTGTTGTAATTTTACTGTTCTATATTCACTTAAAACCTCCATGGAAGTTAATGCATTCCCTTTGTGAGTGACATTAATGGACGTGGGGTGTTACACGTGGTATCAGAGCATAAGGTTACCAGAACAGATAAAAAAATTTTTTAGAAAAATATTTTTTTTCTAAAGTATTTTTGGAAGAAGTGCTTTCAAAAAAAAAAACAACATGTTATTTAAAGAGAGTTTTTATGAAAAACATAATCCCAAATAGCCACATCCTTATCTTTATCTTTCGAATTCTCCATTTTGAATCTTTCCTTTTTCGTTTCAGCATGGCTGAAGATCTTAATCTCCCAGAAGGTGTGACGATTCCAGGGTGGTTTAGGAGATACTTGGAGGCTAGGGCCACCACTGCAGGCCCAGCGGATACTCCTCCACCCCTAGTTGCACCCATTCCTCCTCCTCCTCCTCCTCGTGTTGACACTTTTGCAAAGACGTGCAAGGAATTCAAGGCTATGGGAGGAAAAACTTTTCAAGGGACTGAGACGTTTGTGGAGGCCAGAGATTGGCTTAAGGAGACTGAGGAATTGTTGGATATCTTTGAAGTGGAAGATGGGAGGAAAGTCCGTTTAGCTGCTTGGTTAATGAAGGGAGAGGCCTCGTTTTGGTGGGAGGTCACTAACGGGGAACGTCCAGTTGATTCATGGGCGGATTTCAGACGAAGGTTTGAGGCAAAGTTTCTTTCAAGGGCAGAGGAGAACTTAAATATGGAAAAATTCCTGGCACTAAAGCAAGGGAGCTCATCAGTAAAGGAATATGTCAATAAATTTAATCAGTTAGCAAGGTTTGGCTTGGAGTTGGTGAACACGCCAGAGAAGAAAGCTTTGAGGCTCGTTAGAGGCTTGAATGAACCGTTGCAAGGGTTGGCTATGACCCACATCCCTATGGGAGCCACCTTTGAAAAGATAGTAGAAATGGCACTTATGCATGAGGATAAGGCAGTTGAAAAGAAAGGGGATCAGAAGAAACCCCAACAGCAAAATAAGAAGGGTGGTAAAAACAATAATGGCAAAGGGAAGAAGAAATGCTTCAATTGTGGGACGCCTGGCCATCTCAGCAAAGATTGTAGAAAGAAAAAGAAGACTGGTTGTTTTCATTGTGGAGATGCGGGACATTTAGTGAAGGACTGTCCAAAGAAGGGGCAGAGGGCAGGGTCTACCTCGGGAGGACAGGTGCAGGCTCTTATGGCACCAAGGCAGGCAAGGGGGGCAAGTTCAGGCTATTGCGGCCCCACCGCTGCAAGAAAGAGGTAGAACAATTTCTGTTGAAAGCTTAGTTTTTCTGTTTGATCATCCTGTCCGTACCTTATTCGATTCTGGCGCATCTCATTCGTTTATCTCTGCATCATTAGTTGAATCACTGCACTTGAACACCAGTTTAGTAGAGGATCCCTTGGTCGTTTCAAATCCAATTGGGGGTTCGGCTCATTTGACCATGATATGTTTGGATTTGAAAATCTCTATACTTAGCGTTGAATTTAGATGTGATGCTTATGTATTGGGCTTCATGGGCTATGGGCTAATTTTAGGAATGGATTGGTTGTCTAGAAATAGGGCCATTCTTGATTGTGAAAGGAGAGTAGTTAGGCTTGTGACTCGCCTTGGTAATGCTCTCGACATCTTTTGTAATCCCATAAATTCCGTTATGCTAAGTTATCTTGAATCGCTTGACGCGTCTGTAGAGAACCTGCGATCGGTAGAAGTGGTCCGGGAATATCCGGATTTGTTTGAGGAGGTGAAGGGCTTACCTCCAAAGCGGGAGATAGACTTTCGAATTTATCTTGTGGATAATGCTAAACCCGTATCTTTGCCAGTGCGCCACATGGCTCCTCGTGAAAGGAGGGAACTCAATAAGCAAGTAAAGGAGTTGCTTGAGAAGGGGTTCATAAGACGTAGTATATCGGAGTGGGGTGCTCCAGTAGTTTTTGCCACAAAGGCGGATGGGTCTCTTAGACTTTGTATGGACTATAGAGAACTAAACAAGCTTACTAAAAAGAACCGACACCCACTGCCGAGGATTGACGATCTCTTTGATCAGTTAGTTGGCGCCTCAGTGTTTTTGCAGTTGGACTTAGCCACTGGCTTTCATCAACTGAGAGTGGCTGAGGATAGTATAGATAAGACTGCTTTTAGGACTCCTGACGGATTCTATGAATGGCTAGTGATGCCCTTTGGTTTGACAAACGCCCCTGCATATTTTGTTGATTTGATGAGTAGGGTGTTTAGGGAATACCTTAACAAATTCGTGGTAGTCTTTGTGGATGACATCTTAGTCTTTTCTAAGAATAAAGAAGAGCACTCCCTACATCTTAGGGAAGTGTTGGAAACCCTTCGAGCGCATAACCTTAAGGCAAAATTTTCTAAGTGTCACTTCTGGAGGAAGGAAGTACGGTTCTTAGGGCACGTGGTTTCCAAAGAAGGGATAGCAGTGGATCCCGCAAAGGTGGTGGCCATCCAAGATTGGAAGGTCCCTAAAAATGCAACCGAAGTAAGAAGTTTCTTGGGGTTGGCTGGCTATTATAGGAAGTTTATCAAAGACTTCGCAAAAATATCAGCTCCATTAACACGGTTAACGAAGAAGAACCTGGTTTTTACGTGGGACAAAGATTGCGATGATGCGTTCCAACATTTAAAGAGAGCCTTAACTTCAGCCCCAGTCTTAGTGCTGCCAGACGGGAATAAACCGTTTACCATCTATACTGATGCTTGTGGGACGGGACTTGGCGCGGTCCTCATGCAAGAGGGAAGAGTAATAGCCTATGGTGGAAGGCAGTTGAGGGTTCATGAAAAGAATTACCCCACGCATGACTTAGAGCTAGCCGCAATTGTTTTCGCGCTTAAGTCTTGGCGTCACTATCTTCTTGGTGAGAAATTCGAACTGTTCACTGACCACAAATCATTAAAATACTTATTCTCTCAGAAGGATTTGAATTTAAGGCAGCAACGGTGGATGGAATTCTTAGCCTCCTACGATTTTGAAATAGCATATACCCCGGGCAAGGGTAACGTGGTGGCAGACGCCTTAAGTAGGAAAAGGTTGTCCTTGAGTCCGTTGTTTGTTGAACGACAAAGCTTAGAATTCATCTCTATGTTTGACTTTAGACCCTCCGTTGACTTAGTACCCGGTCTGTTAGCATCCTTGGAGGTTAGACCTACACTTCTAGGACGGGTTGGTGAGGCACAGCGAGACGACCCACAGTTGGTTGAGATAGTAGAAAAGCTCAAAGGGGGGGAGTCGTCAAGCCATCTTCGTAGGTATACCCTAGACGATAAGGGTTGGTTACGAAGGGATAATAGACTTTGTGTACCACAAGACGAAGACTTAAGGAAGGCCATTCTTGATGATGCTCATCGCTCAAAAATGACCATTCATCCCGGCGGGGATAAGATGTACAAAGATATGAAGCGGGTTTTCTTTTGGGCCGGTATGAAAAAGGATGTGGCCGAGTACGTCGCTAGATGCTTGGTGTGCCAACGAGTTAAAGCAGAACAAAAGAAACCCGGTGGGTTGCTTCACCCATTAGAAGTTCCACTATGGAAATGGGAAAGCATCTCAATGGATTTTGTGGATGGATTACCAAGATCAAGGAAGGGTAACACGGGGATTTGGGTTATAGTAGATAGACTTACTAAAAGCGCCCATTTTATTCCCGTGAAAAGTAAGAGAACTGCTCCGTGGTTGGCTTCTGTATACATTAAGGAGATAGTTCGTTTGCACGGTATTCCTTCTAGTATAGTAAGCGACCGTGACCCCATCTTTACTAGCGAATTTTGGAAGAGTTTACAAGAGGTGGTAGGGACTCAGCTATGTTTGAGCACCGCATATCATCCTCAGACAGACGGCCAGACCGAGAGGGTGAATCGCATTCTAGAGGATCTTTTAAGGCTTTGTATCCTAGACTTTGGGGGTACATGGGAAGAGCACCTTCCGTTAGTAGAATTCGCATATAACAATAGCTTTCAGTCTAGTATTGGCATGGCACCTTTCGAAGCTCTTTATGGAAGGCCTTGCCGTTCGCCTACATGTTGGTGGGAATCTACCGATAAAATCCTACTTGGGCCCGATATGGTTAGGGAAACCTCGGAGAAGATTGAGTTGATTCGAAGGAGGATGAAAGCAGCACAAGATAGGCAAAAATCGTATGCTGATAAGAGGAGGACAGATCTTGAGTTTGACATTGGGGACATGGTTTTTATCAAAGTATCTCCGTTACAGAATGTTGTTCGCTTTGGGTCCATGGGGAAATTAGCACCAAGGTTTGTAGGGCCGTTTCCTGTAAAAAAACAGGATTGGGAAGATGGCATATAGGGTGGAGTTGCCTGAGAAACTTAGTGGAGTACACGACGTATTCCATGTATCACATTTGAGAAAGTGTTTGCACAAGACCGCGGAGGTGGTAGAGCCGAGCTTGCTTAAAGAGGTGGAAATAGAGCGTGATGCAACAATTAGACGAGCTCTACATGCATTCTTGGGTCGGAGATCAAAAAGTTGAGGAATCGAGAGGTCAGACAGGTTAAAGTGCAATGGGGAGATGATGAGAGCAACGCAACTTGGGAGACAGAAGAGAAGATGCGTTCGTTGTACCCTTTTCTTTTTGAGGGTATGTCTTTTAATTTCTCCTTTATCGTTTAGCTTATCTTATCTTATCTTTAGTATGTCCTCTCATTAGTATCTTTGACCTTTAGTTAGGATAATCCTATGGTTGAAACATGTGTTTGAGACATGTTATGTATGATGGATGCAAAATGGATGCAAGTGTTTGCTAGTGGTTGCTCGTGGATGCATATATACACACACTTTAGGCACTAGATCGGCTCAGTCACTTCATATTGCATATTGCATATATATGGATGTATTTAGTATAATGGATGTATAATGGTTGTACCATCATATGGATGCTGCATTCGGTTGAATGGGTGTGCACGCATATAGAAGTAGTATGTAAGCAATTAGGATCTTTTGCATACATAATGGATTCATGACACTTACATAATTTGCATTAAGGAGGTCAACTGAATCAGTAGACCGCCTGATTTCGCATTAGGTAAGGACATGTACACACACTTGCATATGATCATAAAGCATTAGAAGTCTTTTAAGGACAACGGATGCCTGTGTATGATGGATGAGTAGATGGACGTTTGGATGGTAGGATATACATTCTTCCAGACTTGAAGATTTCGGGGACGAAATCCTAAAAGGAGGGGAGAATGTAACACCCCAAATTTTCTATTAACACTAAAGTTGCTAAAATAATAATAAGTGTGTAGAAGAGGGGATGTATCTAATATGAATATAAAAATATTAATAAGTGTGTAAGAGAGGGGATGTATCTAATATGAATATAAAAATATTAATAAGTGTGTAAGAGAGGGGATGTATCTAATATGAATATAAAAATATTAATAAGTGTGTAAGAGAGGGGATGTATCTAATATGTATATAAAAACAATAATAAGTAAAGGGGGATGTATCTGATATGTACATTGTAGAAAATATATATATATTTATGACATGAATAGAAGTTTATTAATATGCTGAGTGTTTGCTGAGTCACTTCTGACTCATTGCTGAGTCAACAAGATAAACCCCATCTTGTCTGAACGGCTGCGGTTATTTCTAGGTTAAATCTAATGGCCTAAATGAATTCTAAAATCTATAAATAAGTGGGTAGACCCTAGACCTAAATCACTTGTAAAATTAGAGAAGCTACCGTCATGCTGCTGCCATGGAGTTCAGCATAGCCGTCACAAACTAAGAAGAGGAAGCCTAATCATCTACAACTAAATCTACACAAATCAAATCAAAAGATCTCTCTTTCTCTAATTCTTTTCTTTTGTTGGTGAGTATGATGATTCTCACAAGACTATTACAAACTAATTTGACTCAGTTATGAATGGATCACAAGAAAGTGATGTGATTTGTAATTGTAAATTCTATATATTGTGGATCTCTTATTATGTTATTATGTTGTCGTATGATGTAAATTATATATGCTATGTCATGCTATGTTGTAAATTCTCTTATGCTATGTCGTGCTATGTTGAGAATCATGTCAAGCTATGTTATACTATCATACTATGCCATGTTATAAATCATGCTATATTATGTTGAAAAATCATGATGTTCTTGGATCATGCTTAAAGTTATGTTTTTTTTCTTAATTTAAATGGATCTTGTTTATGGGAATTTGCCTATTAGGTTAGGTGTACCCATAAACTTGAAACTATAATTAAATAAAACTTGATTATGGGAATTTGCCTATTGAGTTGGTGTACCCATATAAAACCATGTTGTTAAAAAAATTAGATGATGTTGATTCACACATGTTCATATGTAAGTTTATGAAAATTGATTGAGATTATATTAGGTGAATTTTGAACAAGTTGACACCTTTAGGTCCATGACATGTATAATCTATGCAAGTTGGACATATGCAAGTTTCACCCCTTATTATGATTCATTTGGTCACATATACATGTTTTTATTATGATAATCTCTTTTATGCTATGAGTTAGGCTATTCGAGTCTAACATATATTTTGCGAATAAACGTTCAAACGTGGGGTAGGGGTAATATTAGGAATTAATAAATTGGGTGCAATTTTGTAAGATTTTGCATACCATGAATGGATGTCCATAATTGAGTCAATTATGGACATTGTTAAAAATTGGAAGTAATTAATAATTCAAGTAGGGAATTATTAAAATTGGGGGAAAGTGGATTATTATTAATAATCAATGCTTAGGATACGAGGTTGGACCCGTTTGTGATGTAAACCTGCCCGGACCCGCCCGGCAAATCCAGTAGTCACAAATGTCGGCCCAATGTGAGAGGTCCTAGGCCCAAACTAAAGCATAACAGTTGTAAAGACACGAGGTTAGACTCTTTTATGGTGTAAGACTGCCCGGACCCGCCCGGCAAATCCAGCTGCCATAAATGCCAGTCTAATGTGAGAGGTCTTTATGAGGTTATGGCCTTAATGAACTAAGAAATACTTAACCAGATAATCATGTAAGGTGGGACATGGGGGTTAAGTAGGTGCCTTGGGTGGCATGAGGAATCTGGTGGTTGCCTTTAGAGGCATTTGAAATACGATTAGACTTAACCAAACACACATGTAAATGAACATGACTAAGTGGGTTAAGTGGGATGGACTAATGGGGACAAGCTTAGGTGGAATGCTTGTGGTAAATAGTGGGGGCCCATTTCAACCAGTATCCCAAAACGTATCTTTGTGGGCTCGACCCAAGTCGAGGACGGGACACGCATATTGGGTTTGACTATAAGAGGCCAAAACAGGGAGCGGTGGCAACGCAAGTCCAACGGGTTTCATATGCGTGTGTGAACCCGGGCTGGTAGGTAAGACGTTGTTGCATCGTGTAGGTATAAGCCGTGCATGTCCGTTGTATCAGGTTGCCACTTTAGGGGAGTGATACACCCCACTGTGGGGCCAGCACGGGTATCTACGAGTTAGGGAGCCGATCGAATAATGGGAAGTAGGGTACACCTAGTGGAGATAGGGTGTAACAACCCGGAAATTCTGGGCCAGTTTAAAATTTTTATTTTGGCAATTTTAGCGAATTTTGATTATTTAAAATGAATTATTTTAAATAATATCGACGTGAAATTTATTTTGAATATAATTCGAACGTATATATTATATACGTCGTCGTTAGAATATATAATAATTATATATAATTATAAAAGGAATTGAAAATGGCGCGGTAGTTCGAAAATTCGATTTCTAATTTCAAATGAATATACAGAATTCAATATAAGTCAGAATTGAACGAAACAAGAAATATTTGAATCTGTATAACTATATCTTTGTAACGAAGTTAACAAACTGAGATTTCATTTTAGAAATGATAAGATATGTCCAGTTTAAAATTAGAAATAGTCGCTGTGGAATTTATATATATTTTTATATATATAAGGCCCTTAAAAATAGCAATTTTGCAAACGGCCTCGGATTTCGACGAAACTAGTTTTGTTGGGTCCGGGATGTGAAGTTATCGCTAGGTTTCAAATTTCATAATTTTTCGAATCAATATGTGAGCGTGGCAAAAGAAAACGCGTTTGACCAATTTCTGTTGATTTTAATCGACTGGAAATTGGCCATTTTTCAAACGGTCTCGGAATTCGACGAAACTAGTTTTGTTAGGACCGTATCGTCAATACGAAGCTAGAAAATATTTTTCTGAAATTTTTCCAGTTAGTATGTGACCCCGGTAATTTGAAATGTACGTTTAAAATTCAATATAGTGATTTAAATATAAAATAAATGGAAACTGATTCAAATAGTCGAACCAGTCTACGATACATATCCCATTGGGTTCGGAATGGGGGTTAAACGCTATGGGCGACAGGCGGTGGACCTCGTTTAGATGTCGTATGTGAAAGTCAACTTTTTAATAATTAAATAATAATAATAAAAAAAAAAATATAATTTCTTCCCTCCTTTTCTTTATTGGCCCCCCCCCGCTTCGTTATTCATTTACCAGAAATAGAAAAGAAAAGAAAAAAAAAAAAAAAACCTAATCGAAGCGAAGCCGACCTCCCTCTCGTTCGAAGCACCCACCGCGCCGCCGCCTGCGTCGACATCGACACCCCCAGTCGCCCCTCCACCTCGTCGAACCCCCCCCGTGGCGCGCTTCTCTCCCCTGTTCGATTAAACCCCTCCCCTTCATCCAGCAACTCGCGAAGACCCGAAGCCCTAGCGCCGCCGCCTGCGCCGACATCGACACCCCCAGTAGCCCCCACGACCGACGCTAAACCCCCCCTGTAAGTTATTTTATTTTTATTTTATTTCTTTATTTTATTTATATAGTTTTATCCGATGTTAATTAGAAAAAAAAACAACACTGTTTTTTTATTTTATTATGTAAAAAAAAAAAAAAAAAGTATATAGTACTGATTTTAAGAAGTAGTTAAAACTGATTTTTGTGTGTAGAAAAAAAACTGATTTTTAGTTATATGAAAAACTGATTTATTTATTTGTTTTTATTTTACTTTGATTTTTTTTTTTTTTTTTTTTTTTTAAGTTTTAAAACTGATTTTTACTTTAAAATTAAAACTGATTTAAAATGATTTTTAAAAACTGAATTTTGTAAATGAGTAAAAACTAATTTAAAAGGAAAAATAAAAACTGATTTTATTTTAAGGTTTAAATAGAAAAGGTTTAAACTTTATAAAGATTTGATCTTTAAAATAGAAAAGCAAAAAGGCGAGATTTTTGTTTAGAGGAAAAAGTAGGATTTTTAAAAATAGAAAAGACTTTATTTTTTTTTTTGTAAAAGCGAAAACTATATTTTTATAAAGGCGAAAACCTTATTGTTAAAATTCGATTTTTAAGTATTGAACTTTGAAATAAAAATTCGATTTTTAAGTATTGAACTTTGAAATAAAAATTCGATTTTTAAGTATTGAACTTTGAAATAAAAATTCGATTTTTAAGTATTGAACTTTGAAATAAAAATTCGATTTTTAAGTATTGAACTTTGAAATAAAAATTCGATTTTTATATATTGAACTTCGAAGTAAAAATTCGATTTTTATATATTGAATAGCAAAGTAAAAAAAATGTGATTTTTACGTGTGTAGTGAAAGCAGCAACGAAGGTGACAAAAAGGCGAAACGACGAAGATCTCTACATTAGAAGTGCCGTGGAGCTAGGATAGCTATATGTGAGAATTTCTCACCTTTCAATTTATTTTCTAGTTATATATATATACTAGGATGCAGACGGTGCTTAGTAGCACCCGACACAATCGTCCACAGACCATGGACTTGTTTGTTTGGCTGTTTGGTTATTGATTGTGATATTGGTTTGAATGTGGTTTGTGGTGTGAAAAATCGAATCGATAAATTGGTTAGGATTAGACGTGCGCCGTTATAAGGCGAAGGAGTAAGGCTAGGTTAGACCCTTACTCCAAATTTTGTGGTTTGCATAACGAAAGTGAATTTGATTGATGTGTGAATGGCGTGGGCCTTCACTAGACCGGGGATAAGGCTAGGCCTTGTCCCGTTTCTAGTATCGTGCCGTTATGCCGCCGAAATTTTCTAAAATAAGTTAGAAAAAAATAAAAATAGCATTTTATTTAAAGAATGAACTGAATAGAGATTCATATGTTAAAATAAAATGTGTTATCGTTAAAAATATAATTTTTAACGTGAATGTGAATAAATAAATATTCATTTACAAACCAGACGGTTTGTTTATGTACACCTATTTGAATGACGTTGATTGGGTCGATAAATTTTACACATCGCCTAACTGCACAAATAAAATATGTGTTTGATTGTTTGGAACCCCACACGGGTGTTAGGATGAAATTTGAAGTTCACTCATCCTGATTGATTAAATATGTCGATCGATTGATTGACAGGCTGTTATAAGCGTTGAATATCTATATTTGATGCTTATACAGTGTAGTGCACTTTGGTTGATGGTTGATTATTTTCAATGCTATTATATACATGTGTTGTATGAAAATCCATATAATTAATTTTATATGGTAATTGATCGGGCCTCATTCCAGTTTTGAAAAAGAAATATTTGAAAAAGAAATATTTGAAATAGAATATTTGAAAATAAAGGAATATATGAAGCCGTGTTGATTAGATTGACGCCATTTTGACGTGAACGATATTTATATCGATTTTAAAAACGAATTCAAAATGAATTGAAAACGAATTCAAAATGAATTGAAAACGATTTCGAAATGAATTGAATTGAAAACGATTTCGAAATGAATTGAATTGAAAACGAATTCAAAATGAATTGAAAACGATTTCGAAATGAATTGAATTGAAAACGAATTCGAAATGAATTGAAAACGATTTCGAAATGAATTGAATTGAAAACGATTTCGAAATGAATTGAATTGAAAACGAATTCAAATTGAATTGAAAACGATTTCGAAATGAATTGAATTGAAAACGAATTCAAAATGAATTGAAAACGATTTCGAAATGAATTGAATTGAAAACGAATTCAAAATGAATTGAAAACGATTTCGAAATGAATTGAATTGAAAACGAATTCAAAATGAATTGAAAACGATTTCGAAATGAATTGAATTGAAAACGAATTCAAAATGAATTGAAAACGATTTCGAAATGAATTGAATTGAAAACGATTTCGAAATGAATTGAAAACGAATTCAAATTGAATTGAAATTTGAATTGAATAGAAATGAATTTTAAAACGAATTTATAAAGAAGAATTCAATTTCGATTTGAATTGAAAAGGAAGTTGAAATAGATTTTGAAACGAATTTTAAAACTATTTATATAATTCGTTTTAAATAGAAATCGACGAAGTATATATTATATATATTATATATATAATATAATGGCCTGAATAGAACGCGCCGCGCCGCGGCAGTTCGCGAATTTCGACCATTTATTTCAAACGGACATTACGGGAGATCCGACCGTCGGATTCTCCTAAAACCGGAACCGTTGGGTTCGTATCGAAAAGAGCTTTCTAACGAATATTAGAAATTTGAAATCTAACGGTTGGATTTGGAATTATGTCCAAATCAAATTCGAAAAAGGTCGCTGTAAGTGCAGTTCGATGGCCGTTGATGGAAATCGACTGTACGGGCCTTGATAAAATTATTAAAAATAGTAATAATTTATGTAAAATCATAAGAAATGATTTGTGAAGATTTGGGATGAAAAACTCCATATTTGAAAAGATAAAAATAGATTTTTATCGAAATGAACTAGTTTTGAACTAGAATTATAATTCTATTTATTTTTAAATAAATAAATTGAATTCGAAAAGGGTTTTGAAAATAACCAAAATTTCCAATGATTGCATTGGAGTGGATTTGAATCGAAATTGTCTTCGGAATATTTCGATGTTGGAATTCGTGATTATACAGGTGTTGTTATGGAAATTTGAAAGATATATTTTTATATCGTTATTTCCAATACGACATTTGTTAATCGTAGAATTTGATATTGAATATAGGCCGATATATTTTCTATTCAGAGCCTGGTATTTAATATCAAATGTGATTTGGGTTTGTCGTGAATGGTGTCTTCACTAACACCGTTCTTGAACCCAGTTGAGAAAAGATTAAATCTTTTTATTTAGATTTAATGAAGTGTACCAATTAAATAATATTTAATTGGAATTGAATTGATATTGATTTTTGGGTTTATCGTGAACAGTGTTTTAAATAACACTTGTTCTTTAACCCGATAATTAATGAATGTGATTTGGGTTTGTCGTGAATGGTGTCTTCACTAACACCGTTCTTGGACCCAGTTGAGAAAAGATTAAATCTTTTTATTTAGATTTAATGAAGTGTACCAATTAAATAATATTTAATTGGAATTGAATTGATATTGATTTTTGGGTTTATCGTGAACAGTGTTTTAAATAACACTTGTTCTTTAACCCGATAATTAATGAATGTGATTTGGGTTTGTCGTGAATGGTGTCTTCACTAACACCGTTCTTGGACCCAGTTGAGAAAAGATTAAATCTTTTTATTTAGATTTAATGAAGTGTACCAATTAAATGATATTTAATTGGAATTGAATTGATATTGACTTTGGGTTTATCGTGAACAGTGTTTTAAATAACACTCGTTCTTTAACCCGATAATTAATGAATGAGACTTTGGGTTTATCGTGAACCGTGTTTTAAATGACACTGATTCTTTAACCCAGTCACAGATTAAAACTAAGTGGAGTTTTAATGAATCTTTAATTAGATTGAAAAGATCGAGAATGGAGTATCACCAGTTTTGCTCCAGGCGATAGTTAAATCTTTAATTAGATTTGAACATGAAATTTAGAAACTAACTGTCGGTTAGCTAAGTAGAATGGTTTTCTGGATATTGATCTGATGTTGGTTTCGGCCTTCGGGGTTAATATTTGGGGAATTATTCTCTTGATTAATTTACGGTTAATGACTAATGAGTTGGAATGAGGCGTATGTTGTGTTTGTGTAACACTTTTATAATATATACGCGAGTTATTCGGAAAGACCGGGTTTATCCCATTCTGAATAACTGATACGACGATAAGTCGAAGATGAAGACGATGGTCGAAGACCGGAAGTCTTCACGTCGTTTGGGTGATAACTGATGATCTTGATTGGGCTGTACACCCAAGAAGATGGAAACAGTTAGTGATCGTCCAGACGTACTTGGAGATCGATGGATATTCGGGGTACTAGGTGCCTCCGGTTTCGTTCAGACCCAGAACGGACTTGTAAATGGACTGTGTGTCTGACATCGGATATCATTCTGTGTGACTGATATCGGTTGCATAGGATGGTTTGCCTGTGTGGCATGCTAAGATGCAAAAGATCAAGGCTTCTGTTGAAAAGCAAAGTCTTGTGGTGATGATCAAAGCAAGGCCTTTGTGGCATAGCTTTGTGTAACGTTTGCTTCGCGAGTTTCACACCCGGTATGAACCAAAAACGGGAGGGACATCAGGGAGGACTTGCGTTTCTTTCTAGCTAGAAGTGGCGTCAGTGGTTTTACACGCCCTGACGAGTTTGACTTATGTGGTTGTTGCGGTTGCGAGGCGCCTCGGTTATATCGGTTTCGGCCGAATGCATTCTGGTCGGCTGACGGACCAGACTTACACCCCATAGGGTGGGGAGACGTATTGTTCAGGCATAATAATCCACTCCGTGTGGACCGGCCCTGACGATCCAAGGGGCAGTTGCGGCTGTTCCTGAGGCTCGGGCTAGACAGTCTCGAATCGGTTGAGGACTATCTTTTGCCTCGGTTCATAGACGGAAATCCAATTTCCAAATACGTGACATTTGCGGTTTTATTTGTAAACCTATATATGGCGACATGATATATGGTACCCATGCCGCCTATGATTGATACTTATGATTTGAAGTTGTTTTATACACTGTACACTTACTATAGTATCAATTGATTTGTTTTAAACGTATCAAGCATTCTTTGGCTGTTATAAGGGAAAACCCTATCCCCCGGCTTGCGTTGCATTGTGTGATAGGACCTGGGTCTTATAACAGCTTCATTCTTCTTTATTTAGCATAGCGCTGTTGTTTTATGCACTGGTATTCTTGGGAGGAAACCCGTTCCGTGTTATACGGCGTGGTCCCTTGATTTACCTAACTTTAAAAATAAAGATTAATAACTGTTTTAGTTCTCACACCAGTCACATGACTGACCTGGAGTTTATTGTTTTAACCTAAACTCTGGGTGCCCTTATTTTGACACGGGCAGCTAGTAGTTTTGGTTTTGCAGATTTATATTCACAGGATCCTGGTTTACAGCTGGAACGATATCCGGAAAGCTTTGTATCCGTATATCTCATTCTAGTTGTGTATTGTATTATTTTCCGCTGCTATGTTTTTAAATGTAATTTAAATCTCTGATATTTCTGTGTAATATTTATTCGTTTATACTCTGTATATTCCTGTAATCTGATGCATTGTTGTAATATACGATGAAATGTTCTTCTGTATGCGTTCTGCTGTGGTTTGTTCTCGAACTATCCGGCGCTTTCCTTTACGGGGAAGTTACGGGTCTTCACATTTGGTATCAGAGCTTTGGTTTACAAAGCTAGAGAACAAGACACATTGGAACCATACGAAAGAATTCATCAGATATTGGATTAGTAATATCCAATTAGAATGACTCGTTAGAGATGGGATCAGTAGTATCCTAGAACGAGTGTGAAGAGTATATTTTTAAAGTGAAAACAAAAATTGTTTTGAAAATTTAAATCAATTATTCGTATCTGATTATCTATTTATATTGAATTTGGACAGTCCAGTATATATAGACTTTGCGTATGCGTCTGATCCACGTGTATTTGAAGTTTTAATATACTGGATAGATATAGAGCCACACTCTAGTCGCCCGGAGACGATTCTGATGATAGTCTAGACATCATCAGAATTGGTATTCGAGTTTCGAAGGTGTGATTTTCTATATATTTCCATTAGACTGGTGTGAGAACCAAAACTTATATAGCTAGATTTATTTGTTGTGATTTGGCATCAAAAATCTGATTTTTGACTATGTATCAAAGTTATGAATTTGAAACTCTAATTCACTAATTGATTGATGTTTGTGTTGTTTGTTTAGTTGTTTGATAATTTTGAACCATTATGCCTAATTTGATCGAATATTGAATTGTATTGAAAATTGGTCGCATTTGCTTGCATATACATATACTTATATTGAACAGGTCATAGCAAGGAGGCTAGAGCAGAGAATAAAATTTGTTTGCCCGACAAATAGGTACATGTTTACTACATAATTTCCTGTTTTGTTTGGGTGATGATGATTTTGTGAGCCTATTGGCTAGCCGCTTGGCTTTTTCTTTTTCTTTTTGAGATCTGAAGGACCGGGGAAGCTATTCGAAATTCCCCGATGCTCCCGGTGCAGGGGAGGTTATGGCGAAATTTTTCAAAAATTTAGGGTGTTAGCCAAATTTTTGAAATTTTGAAAATTCTCAGAAACTAAAGGGTTGGAGAATGAAAGCCAGATCGAACATAGAGCTGAATAATCAAACCACTTTCGACTTTGTTCCTTTTCGGGGACGAAAAGTTTTAAGTGGGGGAGATTGTAACAACCCGGAAATTCTGGGCCAGTTTAAAATTTTTATTTTGGCAATTTTAGCGAATTTTGATTATTTAAAATGAATTATTTTAAATAATATCGACGTGAAATTTATTTTGAATATAATTCGAACGTATATATTATATACGTCGTCGTTAGAATATATAATAATTATATATAATTATAAAAGGAATTGAAAATGGCGCGGTAGTTCGAAAATTCGATTTCTAATTTCAAATGAATATACAGAATTCAATATAAGTCAGAATTGAACGAAACAAGAAATATTTGAATCTGTATAACTATATCTTTGTAACGAAGTTAACAAACTGAGATTTCATTTTAGAAATGATAAGATATGTCCAGTTTAAAATTAGAAATAGTCGCTGTGGAATTTATATATATTTTTATATATATAAGGCCCTTAAAAATAGCAATTTTGCAAACGGCCTCGGATTTCGACGAAACTAGTTTTGTTGGGTCCGGGATGTGAAGTTATCGCTAGGTTTCAAATTTCATAATTTTTCGAATCAATATGTGAGCGTGGCAAAAGAAAACGCGTTTGACCAATTTCTGTTGATTTTAATCGACTGGAAATTGGCCATTTTTCAAACGGTCTCGGAATTCGACGAAACTAGTTTTGTTAGGACCGTATCGTCAATACGAAGCTAGAAAATATTTTTCTGAAATTTTTCCAGTTAGTATGTGACCCCGGTAATTTGAAATGTACGTTTAAAATTCAATATAGTGATTTAAATATAAAATAAATGGAAACTGATTCAAATAGTCGAACCAGTCTACGATACATATCCCATTGGGTTCGGAATGGGGGTTAAACGCTATGGGCGACAGGCGGTGGACCTCGTTTAGATGTCGTATGTGAAAGTCAACTTTTTAATAATTAAATAATAATAAAAAAAAAAAAATATAATTTCTTCCCTCCTTTTCTTTATTGGCCCCCCCCCGCTTCGTTATTCATTTACCAGAAATAGAAAAGAAAAAAAAAAAAAAAAACCTAATCGAAGCGAAGCCGACCTCCCTCTCGTTCGAAGCACCCACCGCGCCGCCGCCTGCGTCGACATCGACACCCCCAGTCGCCCCTCCACCTCGTCGAACCCCCCCCCCCGTGGCGCGCTTCTCTCCCCTGTTCGATTAAACCCCTCCCCTTCATCCAGCAACTCGCGAAGACCCGAAGCCCTAGCGCCGCCGCCTGCGCCGACATCGACACCCCCAGTAGCCCCCACGACCGACGCTAAACCCCCCCTGTAAGTTATTTTATTTTTATTTTATTTCTTTATTTTATTTATATAGTTTTATCCGATGTTAATTAGAAAAAAAAACAACACTGTTTTTTTATTTTATTATGTAAAAAAAAAAAAAAAAGTATATAGTACTGATTTTAAGAAGTAGTTAAAACTGATTTTTGTGTGTAGAAAAAAAACTGATTTTTAGTTATATGAAAAACTGATTTATTTATTTGTTTTTATTTTACTTTGATTTTTTTTTTTTTTTTTTTTTTTAAGTTTTAAAACTGATTTTTACTTTAAAATTAAAACTGATTTAAAATGATTTTTAAAAACTGAATTTTGTAAATGAGTAAAAACTAATTTAAAAGGAAAAATAAAAACTGATTTTATTTTAAGGTTTAAATAGAAAAGGTTTAAACTTTATAAAGATTTGATCTTTAAAATAGAAAAGCAAAAAGGCGAGATTTTTGTTTAGAGGAAAAAGTAGGATTTTTAAAAATAGAAAAGACTTTTTTTTTTTTTTTGTAAAAGCGAAAACTATATTTTTATAAAGGCGAAAACCTTATTGTTAAAATTCGATTTTTAAGTATTGAACTTTGAAATAAAAATTCGATTTTTAAGTATTGAACTTTGAAATAAAAATTCGATTTTTAAGTATTGAACTTTGAAATAAAAATTCGATTTTTAAGTATTGAACTTTGAAATAAAAATTCGATTTTTAAGTATTGAACTTTGAAATAAAAATTCGATTTTTATATATTGAACTTCGAAGTAAAAATTCGATTTTTATATATTGAATAGCAAAGTAAAAAAAATGTGATTTTTACGTGTGTAGTGAAAGCAGCAACGAAGGTGACAAAAAGGCGAAACGACGAAGATCTCTACATTAGAAGTGCCGTGGAGCTAGGATAGCTATATGTGAGAATTTCTCACCTTTCAATTTATTTTCTAGTTATATATATATACTAGGATGCAGACGGTGCTTAGTAGCACCCGACACAATCGTCCACAGACCATGGACTTGTTTGTTTGGCTGTTTGGTTATTGATTGTGATATTGGTTTGAATGTGGTTTGTGGTGTGAAAAATCGAATCGATAAATTGGTTAGGATTAGACGTGCGCCGTTATAAGGCGAAGGAGTAAGGCTAGGTTAGACCCTTACTCCAAATTTTGTGGTTTGCATAACGAAAGTGAATTTGATTGATGTGTGAATGGCGTGGGCCTTCACTAGACCGGGGATAAGGCTAGGCCTTGTCCCGTTTCTAGTATCGTGCCGTTATGCCGCCGAAATTTTCTAAAATAAGTTAGAAAAAAATAAAAATAGCATTTTATTTAAAGAATGAACTGAATAGAGATTCATATGTTAAAATAAAATGTGTTATCGTTAAAAATATAATTTTTAACGTGAATGTGAATAAATAAATATTCATTTACAAACCAGACGGTTTGTTTATGTACACCTATTTGAATGACGTTGATTGGGTCGATAAATTTTACACATCGCCTAACTGCACAAATAAAATATGTGTTTGATTGTTTGGAACCCCACACGGGTGTTAGGATGAAATTTGAAGTTCACTCATCCTGATTGATTAAATATGTCGATCGATTGATTGACAGGCTGTTATAAGCGTTGAATATCTATATTTGATGCTTATACAGTGTAGTGCACTTTGGTTGATGGTTGATTATTTTCAATGCTATTATATACATGTGTTGTATGAAAATCCATATAATTAATTTTATATGGTAATTGATCGGGCCTCATTCCAGTTTTGAAAAAGAAATATTTGAAAAAGAAATATTTGAAATAGAATATTTGAAAATAAAGGAATATATGAAGCCGTGTTGATTAGATTGACGCCATTTTGACGTGAACGATATTTATATCGATTTTAAAAACGAATTCAAAATGAATTGAAAACGAATTCAAAATGAATTGAAAACGATTTCGAAATGAATTGAATTGAAAACGATTTCGAAATGAATTGAATTGAAAACGAATTCAAAATGAATTGAAAACGATTTCGAAATGAATTGAATTGAAAACGAATTCGAAATGAATTGAAAACGATTTCGAAATGAATTGAATTGAAAACGATTTCGAAATGAATTGAATTGAAAACGAATTCAAATTGAATTGAAAACGATTTCGAAATGAATTGAATTGAAAACGAATTCAAAATGAATTGAAAACGATTTCGAAATGAATTGAATTGAAAACGAATTCAAAATGAATTGAAAACGATTTCGAAATGAATTGAATTGAAAACGAATTCAAAATGAATTGAAAACGATTTCGAAATGAATTGAATTGAAAACGAATTCAAAATGAATTGAAAACGATTTCGAAATGAATTGAATTGAAAACGATTTCGAAATGAATTGAAAACGAATTCAAATTGAATTGAAATTTGAATTGAATAGAAATGAATTTTAAAACGAATTTATAAAGAAGAATTCAATTTCGATTTGAATTGAAAAGGAAGTTGAAATAGATTTTGAAACGAATTTTAAAACTATTTATATAATTCGTTTTAAATAGAAATCGACGAAGTATATATTATATATATTATATATATAATATAATGGCCTGAATAGAACGCGCCGCGCCGCGGCAGTTCGCGAATTTCGACCATTTATTTCAAACGGACATTACGGGAGATCCGACCGTCGGATTCTCCTAAAACCGGAACCGTTGGGTTCGTATCGAAAAGAGCTTTCTAACGAATATTAGAAATTTGAAATCTAACGGTTGGATTTGGAATTATGTCCAAATCAAATTCGAAAAAGGTCGCTGTAAGTGCAGTTCGATGGCCGTTGATGGAAATCGACTGTACGGGCCTTGATAAAATTATTAAAAATAGTAATAATTTATGTAAAATCATAAGAAATGATTTGTGAAGATTTGGGATGAAAAACTCCATATTTGAAAAGATAAAAATAGATTTTTATCGAAATGAACTAGTTTTGAACTAGAATTATAATTCTATTTATTTTTAAATAAATAAATTGAATTCGAAAAGGGTTTTGAAAATAACCAAAATTTCCAATGATTGCATTGGAGTGGATTTGAATCGAAATTGTCTTCGGAATATTTCGATGTTGGAATTCGTGATTATACAGGTGTTGTTATGGAAATTTGAAAGATATATTTTTATATCGTTATTTCCAATACGACATTTGTTAATCGTAGAATTTGATATTGAATATAGGCCGATATATTTTCTATTCAGAGCCTGGTATTTAATATCAAATGTGATTTGGGTTTGTCGTGAATGGTGTCTTCACTAACACCGTTCTTGAACCCAGTTGAGAAAAGATTAAATCTTTTTATTTAGATTTAATGAAGTGTACCAATTAAATAATATTTAATTGGAATTGAATTGATATTGATTTTTGGGTTTATCGTGAACAGTGTTTTAAATAACACTTGTTCTTTAACCCGATAATTAATGAATGTGATTTGGGTTTGTCGTGAATGGTGTCTTCACTAACACCGTTCTTGGACCCAGTTGAGAAAAGATTAAATCTTTTTATTTAGATTTAATGAAGTGTACCAATTAAATAATATTTAATTGGAATTGAATTGATATTGATTTTTGGGTTTATCGTGAACAGTGTTTTAAATAACACTTGTTCTTTAACCCGATAATTAATGAATGTGATTTGGGTTTGTCGTGAATGGTGTCTTCACTAACACCGTTCTTGGACCCAGTTGAGAAAAGATTAAATCTTTTTATTTAGATTTAATGAAGTGTACCAATTAAATGATATTTAATTGGAATTGAATTGATATTGACTTTGGGTTTATCGTGAACAGTGTTTTAAATAACACTCGTTCTTTAACCCGATAATTAATGAATGAGACTTTGGGTTTATCGTGAACCGTGTTTTAAATGACACTGATTCTTTAACCCAGTCACAGATTAAAACTAAGTGGAGTTTTAATGAATCTTTAATTAGATTGAAAAGATCGAGAATGGAGTATCACCAGTTTTGCTCCAGGCGATAGTTAAATCTTTAATTAGATTTGAACATGAAATTTAGAAACTAACTGTCGGTTAGCTAAGTAGAATGGTTTTCTGGATATTGATCTGATGTTGGTTTCGGCCTTCGGGGTTAATATTTGGGGAATTATTCTCTTGATTAATTTACGGTTAATGACTAATGAGTTGGAATGAGGCGTATGTTGTGTTTGTGTAACACTTTTATAATATATACGCGAGTTATTCGGAAAGACCGGGTTTATCCCATTCTGAATAACTGATACGACGATAAGTCGAAGATGAAGACGATGGTCGAAGACCGGAAGTCTTCACGTCGTTTGGGTGATAACTGATGATCTTGATTGGGCTGTACACCCAAGAAGATGGAAACAGTTAGTGATCGTCCAGACGTACTTGGAGATCGATGGATATTCGGGGTACTAGGTGCCTCCGGTTTCGTTCAGACCCAGAACGGACTTGTAAATGGACTGTGTGTCTGACATCGGATATCATTCTGTGTGACTGATATCGGTTGCATAGGATGGTTTGCCTGTGTGGCATGCTAAGATGCAAAAGATCAAGGCTTCTGTTGAAAAGCAAAGTCTTGTGGTGATGATCAAAGCAAGGCCTTTGTGGCATAGCTTTGTGTAACGTTTGCTTCGCGAGTTTCACACCCGGTATGAACCAAAAACGGGAGGGACATCAGGGAGGACTTGCGTTTCTTTCTAGCTAGAAGTGGCGTCAGTGGTTTTACACGCCCTGACGAGTTTGACTTATGTGGTTGTTGCGGTTGCGAGGCGCCTCGGTTATATCGGTTTCGGCCGAATGCATTCTGGTCGGCTGACGGACCAGACTTACACCCCATAGGGTGGGGAGACGTATTGTTCAGGCATAATAATCCACTCCGTGTGGACCGGCCCTGACGATCCAAGGGGCAGTTGCGGCTGTTCCTGAGGCTCGGGCTAGACAGTCTCGAATCGGTTGAGGACTATCTTTTGCCTCGGTTCATAGACGGAAATCCAATTTCCAAATACGTGACATTTGCGGTTTTATTTGTAAACCTATATATGGCGACATGATATATGGTACCCATGCCGCCTATGATTGATACTTATGATTTGAAGTTGTTTTATACACTGTACACTTACTATAGTATCAATTGATTTGTTTTAAACGTATCAAGCATTCTTTGGCTGTTATAAGGGAAAACCCTATCCCCCGGCTTGCGTTGCATTGTGTGATAGGACCTGGGTCTTATAACAGCTTCATTCTTCTTTATTTAGCATAGCGCTGTTGTTTTATGCACTGGTATTCTTGGGAGGAAACCCGTTCCGTGTTATACGGCGTGGTCCCTTGATTTACCTAACTTTAAAAATAAAGATTAATAACTGTTTTAGTTCTCACACCAGTCACATGACTGACCTGGAGTTTATTGTTTTAACCTAAACTCTGGGTGCCCTTATTTTGACACGGGCAGCTAGTAGTTTTGGTTTTGCAGATTTATATTCACAGGATCCTGGTTTACAGCTGGAACGATATCCGGAAAGCTTTGTATCCGTATATCTCATTCTAGTTGTGTATTGTATTATTTTCCGCTGCTATGTTTTTAAATGTAATTTAAATCTCTGATATTTCTGTGTAATATTTATTCGTTTATACTCTGTATATTCCTGTAATCTGATGCATTGTTGTAATATACGATGAAATGTTCTTCTGTATGCGTTCTGCTGTGGTTTGTTCTCGAACTATCCGGCGCTTTCCTTTACGGGGAAGTTACGGGTCTTCACATAGGGGCAGGCGGCACCTATGTAGTCAGCTAGGGGTACGTAAAGCCATTGGGAAAGTTTCTAAGTGAAGCTAAGTGGGATGAATCTTTAGGGTGACTGGTGTGGTGCAGTATAGTGTTTATCCTTTAGTATTTAGGAGCGCCTATAACGTTGCCTTTAGCGATTGTCTATGTCCTTAATCTGCTCTTCATAGACATTTTCTTGTTTTCCAGCTTATGCCTTAGTCCAGTTATTTTGGTAATAGTATTGTAGAATTATCATATTCACCAGACTTTATGTCTGACCCCCTCTTTTCCATCCTTTTTCTCCCTTCAGGTCCGCAGGTTGGGCCAAGTTCTAGTGGAGTCTAGTTGGATCGCTTATCTTCTGGAAAGCTTGGACTGCTGAAGTAAAGTCCAGCTTGTTATCTTTCTTTTTAATGGCTATTCATGTAATGGGATTATGTACTTGTTTTATCAAGATAGATATTGTACTTGACATTGAATATGGTGTTATGATGTAATCAAACATGTTTTGACTTCTGCTATAATGAAATAAAGTTTTTGAATTTCCAAGTACTATTTTATATCTGTCTTGTTGTAATTTTACTGTTCTATATTCACTTAAAACCTCCATGGAAGTTAATGCATTCCCTTTGTGAGTGACATTAATGGACGTGGGGTGTTACATTATCATTTTGATAATTTAGATAGGTAAATTCAAGTATGAATTTAAAAAGGAAATTTTATTTTCCGAAGTAGAAATTGGATTTCAAATGGAATTGGAAATCCAAAACATGTTTTTATTTTTAAAACAATAAGTGAAATTTATAAATGATATTTATAAATAAAGATAAAGCACTATTATTAGATAATTTGAATTTTTAATTCAAGTATGAATTTAAAGAGTTAATTTGGAATCGTTTCGAAAAGAAAAAGATGAAATTTGTTCCGATGTTCGGAATGTAAATTGGATTGAAATAAATTTAAACAGATATATGATTTTAATCCAATGATGTCGAATTTATAGAAATAAAATTTGTTTCCAAAAGATACTGGAATTGTGATAAATATAAATTTAGAATTTTAATAGATACTATGCTTATATATGTATAGATTATAATAATTAAATATTTTAATTGGGAATCGAGTTTTAAATGGAAGCTTGTTTAATATAAAATAAGGAAATTGATTTATAAACAATGTTTATAAGTGTGATGGAGTAATTTTCATTAGATATGTTGGAAATAGATTTTTAATATAAGAGATGCATTAAAAATCATATTTTTAAATGAGATAGAAGAGAGGATTTTTATGATAAGTAATGGCAGTTTTTGTATTACAAACTCTTATTCGTCTCAAGATAAGAACGTTATCAATCAAGGTCTGAGAGGTAAATAAAATACCACAACTTGAATGGCTTCACTATTATCAAGGGAGAATATTAGTTTGTAATGGTAAAGGATGTTGAATTAATGGATTACTTCAATAAAAGGAATTTAAAATTTGAATTCGATTATATCGAATATTTATAAAATAATTTATGTCTAAGGGAGTTTGAATTTAATATAGAAATTGAGTTGTGAATAACTTATGACCGAATTATGAAATTTTGAAGGAAATAATCAAGGATTTTGGATAATCGAAACATTTTGTAATGGCCCAATTTTTTGTACCCTTTGAGTTGACTAATTACACCATATGTCCAACCTAAATTGCACAGAAATACGAATCATTAATAGAAAGAAGTTAGAGGATGAGAAATAGAAAGATAGAAAAATTAGAAAAGAAGAAAACAAAGAACACAAATCTCACAGCGGAACAAATAAAATATATTAAATAACATATCCATTGAAATACAAATCAGTAACTTTATAAACATACCATCTTGAGAGCACAACAGTTATTTCTGGAATAGTTATAAACACATTTTTCCAGATACAAACATAGTACACAGTGGAAAATACGAGTCTATAGCTAATCGGTGAAGCCTCCTGCTTCAAGCTCCTCTAAGTGAATCTGAAAAATCTGGACAACTTGATTTCCCATACAAATTTGGGCACCCAAGTATTTAGGGTAAAACAAAACAAAATAACTCTGGGTCAGTCATTAGACTGGTGTGAGTAAACCCCAACCATTTGTTTAACTTCCAAAAATCCTTTCCAAAAGAAATGATAATCGTAAGACCGGTCCACACATAAACATGGATGGTTTTTACCTTACGATAACCAAAAATATTTTTGATATGAAATCCAGTGGTATTACAATAGTGTCTAAATCAAATAAATAGAAATCTTGCAGAACGTTTACATCTCACGCTCCATATATTCTATTAAATCAAAAACCGCAGGACGCTAATTGGAGATTGGATTCCGACTATGACAAGGTATGGAACCACCTTTCGATCAGTGTACTCTAGAAGGGATACACTAGGGTTCAACAGGGACATCTTGCAACCCTGCTACACAAGGCTGGCCACTTGTTTAACTTGAGTGTTCCGAGCATATTATCACCAACGGTTGTGACTAGCAACCGTTACCGAAAGCATACAGCAGCGAGTAGAATAAAAAGCAAATGGAATTTCTCTAGATCAGGTGATAATACCCCTAATGAGAATGACCCACTTGGCCATGCTGCTCGCCCGATTTTTATCATTTCCCGGTTGATGAGGCTTGAGGTCACAATTATCCTGTTAGAATATCTTGCCATCATTTACTTTGAATGTCACGTCGTCATACATTCGTCCATATACGTTGTTCTGGGACTGGATAAACTGAAGGCAGCAATCCATCTTGGGCAATTTCTACCTAGGATTAACAGAACAACCCTTGCATTTTACTTCGTATTCAATTATCCTCATCATAAGTTGAGTCGTAACGCTTATGATAATACGGAGTGGTTTTCATATATTAAATCTGATCCCGGTCATTCCATATTGACAACGGGGCTATGATATAAACCAAAACTTTGGTAGCCGGTGATTTAACTATCAAAGGAATATGCATACAATCAACGGTCCTATTTCCAAATTGTAATCTCTACCGATTAACCATCAAACAACACCCGCCCCTTTTAAATCTATTCCTTATTCAATTATCATTTCCCATTTTCTTATATTTTCTCAGATATTTTTTAAAGCTTGCTTATCGCCACGATCCTCGGAAAACATTTTCATATATAACAAATTATCTATTTTACATAAAATATCTCTAATTACAGTTGGAAAACATTTCCATATACTCACAGATCCTTATTTTCTATGTTTAGAAAATATATGTTAGTTCCATCTTTTCGCATTTCTTATTTTCTGTATTTTAGAAATATACATTATTAATATTGGAAAATATTCCCAATTTCCATTTCTTAACTTCTCACTAACCATATTATTTCATTTTCTGTACTTAGAAAATATCTCTGATTTTATTTGGAAAAAATTTCCAAAAATCCTTTTTATTCCATTTAACCGATGTTATATAGTATATCGTTATTATAACTCAACATACTAATCATTAATTAACTGGATGTATTACTAACCAATTCATACTATCGAACCTTAACCATTTCTCAGTCAATCAAGTTGGGGTATAATTACCTCTCAGACCTTAACAGAACAACATTCTCAACTTTGAAATAGTCAAAGCTCACCACTTCAATTTTCAATCAACATTACTTACGAAATTCCCGGATTCAAACTAAGAATCCATTTCGTTTACGGAAAACATTGATTAAAATGATAACCTTATAATCCTTGCTTCCGAAACATTTAATTTTAAAATATAACTTTTATTCTTTAATTTTAAATAAATTAATATGCGAATAAATAATGATTAAATAATTAAATTTTAATAAAAACGGAAAGTGAAAAGTACTTCCCTGAATTCGCTATAATCGAATTTCAACAAATAACTCTCTTTAAAAATATTTATATTCGATTAATATTCCAAACTTTGGAATTTATCTACCATTTCAGGTCAATTCTAATTCCAAATTCACTTTTGAATTTATCCTTTCCTAATCCTTATCAAATTCCATTATAACTATGTCAGTCTACAAAACATTATCATAATTTATTTTATATTCCAAAATTTGGAATAAAACTCATCATTTTATTTTAAAATAATTATCCATTTCTCTTTCTCATTCAACTTCCAATTTGGTTTCACATTTCAAATCATCTAAATTTCATTTATATATATTTCATTTGCAAAATATTCGCTTTAAACCATTATTCACTTTAATCATGAATATGTTTCTCTTATATATAATCAAATCAGTTTGATTTCGTACTTATAAATAATATCTTAAACCCAAATTCTATGTATAACTTCTATTCAAAATTTTCCTTACAAATCTCCCTTTTATCCCTATCATTTAAAACCTCCTTTATAATTTCCTTTATAATTTTCTAAGTTCAAATCTCTTTTCAAATATTTGGTTTCAAAACTAAATTCACCTTTCCCATATAAATTCATATTTCAATTTATATTTCAATTTATTTAATGATAAATAATTCACTTAATTTATACTCTTATTTATAAACAATTTCTTGATTTATCCATTTGAACAGGTTTCTATTTCCAACTCTATTCGAAATTTTATTTCTATTTTGGAAATAAATTCTTTATTTACATCCCAATTTCCTTCTCCACATTCGAAAATATTTTATGGTATTTAAAACACTAAGTTTCTAGGGCTAGTGTAATTCAAACACAACAAATCCAATCACGGATTATATAACACAACATATATCACAATCAAATAAAACAGTAATATAAATGTTGAGGAATCCAGTTGGACTCCTCCAACCTGTTTCCCTGCATCCATAGATGTTAGTCACATCAGTAATATTAGTTTCTCATCAATATGAAATATCATAGTAAACAGAACTAATAATCGACCAATGATATAATTATCTCAACCATTTTAACCCTTCAACCAAATAACCATCATATAAAATTACTATAAATAAATTTAAAACTCGTTTATGTAAAAATATAAACGAACCAGAGTTAGTGGGTTTACTCACCCTGTTTTCACAGTTCGCGGTTCTGCGTTTATTTCATTTAAAATCAAACGAGCGTTTGATTTTATCCTGAAATTCCAATAGTTCTATTCTCAGCCTCGTCAGAGATTTCATCATTTCAATTCCAACGGATCCGATCGCGTTAGATTCTGTTTACGAACAGACGAGTTATAACGACTATTATAATTAAAACCATTTTTAATTAACTAATGACTAATTAAAATCTAGTTACCCTTATGTTACGTCAAACCATCTTCTTTGCCGGAAGAATTCGAACCAGCCACTCATACACTAGTACCACGTTTCTCTCCAATCTACTTCTTGCTCTTCGGCGCTCTTCTTCTTTCTTTCCTTTTTTTCTTTAGTTTTTACTGGTTGACCCACACATTCAACCACACCAAAAATTTCTACTTGCTTCTTCTACTTCGCTACAGTAGCTTCCTCCAAGCAATCCCATACTATCAGTTCATCTCATGCCCGTCTTTCACTGATCAGACATACACAACCATGTACCCTCACTTTGATATGAAGCTCCTCTTCTGTACTGTTGCCCCTCAAAGTTGAAACTGCATTGTCCCATTGCCTTCTTCCCAAAATGGAAACACAGCCTCACTTCTCTTATTTTTCACGCACTTACCCTCACTGAATCCTTCACTCCTGGGAACCAAACCTATCACAACATCAATATTTCACCGTACAAGTATCCCCCTTCTTTTGCACCTGAATCTCCCAACCATACTACACACGCGGTACTCCTCCACAACAGCCACTCACATATTCCACTGAACAAACTAACAACCTAACCCCATCATTCACTCCTCACGTTTTCCCATCCTACCACCTTCCCTTCTCCACGGATTTAGAACCCGAGATCCCCATACAACTTCTCTTCAAAAGCTTTATCCAACCAACACCCGATTCCCGAACTCGCACCACCTCCCTATACCTGTGTGTGTCAGCCTTCCTCAGAAGCTATAGTAAAGTAGCGTGACTTTTATTTCGTTCGAACCCACGTTCAAGCATATCAGCGTGAAGCATAGGTGATGAGGAATTTAAATATGTAAATTTTGTGAATTTAGATATTTTACTTTGATTTTCACGTGATTATACTATTTCTCATTTTGGTTTTAGTCTGAGAAGGAGAATGAAGATGTACAACATTTAAAAGGTAAGATAGTTTGGCAGACACGGTATCCATTGGCTTGGCACACACGACAGCAAAATAGCTTGATAGGCATATATACAAGGCTTGAAGAACACAGTTTTGGAGAAAACTTGGAGCGCACACTTCTGTTTTAAAGTTGGGCATAGATAAGGTAGCTCTGCATTGATTGTATGAAGGTTTACTTGTACAATTTTGGTTTTGCATGTGTGTGACCAGGGAAGGAATTCAAATGCAAGAATAATATAGCTACTGGAGGGAAAATGGGTAATAAATGAAGTATGGAAGGGAACATGTACAGCGCATCATTTTGGAGTAGTGCATGTACATATCGAAATTTTATATGTTTGCAAATCATAATCGTTGAAAACAAATTGAGAAATATACGGGTAGCTGCCATGAAGTATTTGAGTAAATGTGTTTATTAAAATCAAACTGTTGCTCAAGTAGTACCCCTAAGTCTTGAGGTGCTACACAAAATACCAAAGGGTTGAAATGCATGTTCATTGATACACAAACGTACTGGATACAGTCAGTCTATGTGGTGGGAAGTAAAAACTATTACATAGTGTAGTTCGAAAAGAGAATGGTTAAAGTACAAATGAGAAAAAGGGGACTCGATGTAACCTGTTATATAAAACTTCGATCACGTAGGACCCGCTACGGACAAAAATAAAAACACAGTCGTGTTGAATAATACATCACGATCACATAACTATAATAAAATAGACAACATAACTTATTTTGTGAAATTCCAAAACGTTGATATAAGATGTAAAGTACTTCAAATAATTTTTTTTTTGCTTATTTTACAGAATAAAAGTTACAAAAAAATTCTACAAATTAGATTATAACTATGACACTAAAATCTTATCCAAATTCAAAATCAATATTTAGTTATATAAAATAAACTGTTATGGCTTATATACGACTCCACAGCGACTTTCTAAAAATTTGATTTGAACATAACTTACCATCTATACGCCGAAATCTCATTTTTCCACTTCCATTAGAAAAATACAGTTTAATTGATTTTAATGTTTCTAAGAAATCTGATTTATAATGAATTTCGTATATTTAATTGAAGTTCAAAACCTTAAACTACAAACTACCGCGACCTTACGACCTCAATTACAATTATATTATAATTAATACATCAGATTTCGTTTTTAATAACTAATTTGTTATAAAAATCATTTTATATTATGTAACAACCCGAAAATCTGAGCCAGTTTAAAATTTTTATTTTGGCAATTTTAGCGAATTTTGATTATTTAAAATGAATTATTTTAAATAATATCGTCGGGAAATTTATTTTGAATATAATTCGAACGTATATATTATATACGTCATCGATAGAATATAAATAATTATATATATTTATAAAAGGAATTGAAAATGGCGCGGTAGTTCGATAATTCGATTTCAAACTTCAATTGAATGTACCGGGTGCAAAATAAACCGGATTTTAGTGAAACCAAAAATAATGGAATCTAATTGTGAATATCTTTCCAACGAATCCGTCAAATCGAAATTTCATAGCGGGAATCAAAGGATATGTCCAGTTGAAAATTCTGAATAGTCACTATGGAATTCAGGCCCTTAAAAATGGAAATTTTGCAAACGACCTCGGATCTCGACGAAACCACTTTTGTTGGGTCCGTGATGTAAAGTTATTGCTAGATTCCAAATTTCATAATTTTTCGAATCAATATGTGAGCGTGGCAAAGGAAAACGCGTTTGACCAGTTTCAGTTGATTTTAATCGACTGGAAAATGGCCATTTTTCAAACGGTCTCAGAATTCGACGAAACTAGTTTTGTTAGGACCGTATCGTCAATACGAAGCTAGAAAATATTTTTTTGTAACTTTTAGAGTTCGTATGTGGCCCTGGTAATTTAAAATGTGCGTTAAAATTAAATATATACTGATTTATACTTTATTTTTGACGGAAACCTATCGAAACGGCCGAATTGGCTTGCGTGGCATATCCCATTGTGTTCAGAATGGGGGTAATTAGCTAGGGGCGACAGTCGTTGGATGCAGATTGGAGTTCGAAAGAAAAAGTGATTTTATTTGGAAAATAAAATAAATAAATTAAAATATAAATCTCCCCCCCCCCTTTATTTCTCTCTCCTTCCCACCCCCCGTTGACCCGTCAGTTAAAGCATAACGAAATAAAAAAAATGGAGAAACCCATCGCGCAGAGCGCGACAGGCGCTGACGCCACCGCCGATGGTACTCCACCGCGACCACCAATCTCCGGCGAGAAGCCCCACCTCGCGCCTCTCTCTCCCTACCCCTGATCGAACCCGCACCCCAAAGCTCAGCCCTCCTCCGCGTCAAAACCCTAGGACACCACCGCCGACCCCAAACGCCCCTCCCCCTGGCCTCCGCCTCGACTGCTGGGGCCCCCCTCCTCCACAGCGCCTCCTCCTTTGTCAAAGATCCCCACAATCTCTTTTAAAACCCAAAACCGTACCCCCTAGACCCCCACTCAGATCGACAGCCGTGCCCTGGCCAAAGGGGACCCGCCACCTGTTCTGCAGCCGGCCGATGAACCCTCCTCCCCCTTCGAGCAGCGGATGTAAGTTTTCATTATATTTTCTAGTATAAAAATTCAATTTTTATTCGTTTATCTCTAGTATAAAAAGGCGATCTTTATTGGAATGAAATAAATAGTAAAGACGTGATTTTTAAATGGTGAAAGACAAAATTTTTATATGATAGAAAGCTTGAAAATATAATTTTTATATAAGTATGAGATTAGAAATATGATTTTTATTTGATGTGAAGATTAAAATTATGATTTTTATATTATAGAAGTAATAAAAATATAATTTTTATATATGTATGTAAATAAAAATACGATTTTTATTGTGATGTTAGCAAAATAAAAATATAATTTTTATTCATTTAGAGTAATAAAAATATAATTTTTATTATAGTAAAGCAATAAAAGTATAATTTCTATTCGAGTGGTAAGTAAGAATACGATTTTTCTATATTGAATAATGAAGTAAAAATTCAATTTTTATATATTGAATAGCGAAGTAAAAATCCGATTTTTACGTATGTAGTGGCTACAGCAACGAAGATGACAAGAATGCGATAACGATGAAGATTTCTATCAAAAGAAGAGTCAAGATGATGGGATAGCTATCTGTGAGAATTTCTCACTCTTCAATTTCTTTTCTAGCTATATATATATATATAATAGGATGCAGACGGTGCTTAGTAGCACCCGACACAATCGTCCACAGACCATGGACTTGTTTGTTTGATTGCAAAAATTAGTTAGATTATTTGGTTTGAATTGTTTGGTGAAATGAAATTGATTTGATTGATGTGTGAATGGCGTGGGCCTTCACTAGACCGGGGGTAAGGCTAGGCCTTGTCCCGTTTCTAGTATCGTGCCGTTATGCCGCCGAAATTTTCTAAAAATAAGTTGGAAAAATGAAGATAACATTTTATTTAATAAATGAACCGGATAGAAAATTCATAGGTTGAATAAAATAGTTTGATCGTTAAAAATATAATTTTTAACGTGAATGTGAATAAATAAATATTCATTTACAAACCGGACGGTTTGTTTATGTACACCTATTTGAAGGACATTGATTGGGACGATAAATTTTACACATCGCCCAACTGCACAAATAAAAATCTGTGTTTGATTGCTTGAAACCTCACACGGGTATTGGGATGATATTTGACGTACACTAATCCCAATAATTAGTTGTATGTCGATCGATTGATTGACAGGCTGCTATAAGCGTTGAATATCTATATTCGATGCTTATACAGTGTAGAATGCACTTTGGATGATGATTGATTATTCATCGTTGTTATTGTATACATGTGTTGTAGAAAATCCATATAATTAACTTTATATGGTAGTTGATTGGGCCTCATTCCAGTTTCGAAATAGAAATATTTGAAATAGAAATATTTGAAATAGAAATATTTGAAATAGGATATTTGAAAATAGAAACATATGAAGCCGGGTTGGTTAGATTGACGCCATTTTGACGTGAACGATATTTGTATCGATTTTATTCATTCTTCAATTGAAATTGAATAGATTTGAAAATTGAATAGATTTGAAATTCGAACTAAATAGAAATGAATCCGAATTGAAAATAAATAGAAATGAATTCGAATTGAAAATAAATAGAAATGAATTCGAATTGAAAATAAATAGAAATGAATTCGAATTGAAAATAAATAGAAATGAATTCGAATTGAAAATAAATAGAAATGAATTCGAATTGAAACTATATAGAAATGAATTCGAATTGAAAATAAATAGAAATGAATTCGAACTGAATTTGAATATAAATGAATTCGAATTGAAATCGATTTGAAATGAATTTAAAACGAATTTATATTGGAATATTCAATTTTGATTTGATATTGAACATGAAGTTGAAACCGTTTTGAAAATGAATTTAAAATGATTTATAAAGCATGTTTTAAAAGGAAATCGACGAAGTATATATTATATATATTATATATATAATATAATGGCCTAAATAGAACGCGCCGCGGCAGTTCGCAAATTTCGACCATTGACTTCGAACGGATATTACGGGAGATCCGACCGTCGGATTCTCCTAAAACCGGAACCGTTGGGTTCGTATCGAAAAGAGCTTTCTAGTGAATATTAAAAATTCAAAATCTAACGGTTGGATTTGGAATTATGTCCAAATCAAATTTGAAAAAGGTCGCTGTAAGTGCGGTTCGATGGCCATTGATGGAAATCGACTGTATGGGCCTTGATAAAATTATTAAAAATAGTAATAATTAGTGTAAAATCGTAAGAAATGATTTGGGAAAAATTGGGATGAAAACTCTATATTTGAAAAGATAAAAATAGATTTTTATCGAAATGAACTAGTTTTGAACTAGAATTATAATTCTATTTATTTTTAAATAAATAAATTGAATTTGAAAGGGTTTTAAAAATAACCAGAATTTCCAATGATTGCATTGGAGTGGATTTGAATCGAAATCGTCCTCGGAATGTTTCGATGTTGGAATTCGTGATTATACAGATGTTGTTATGGAAATTTGAAAGATATATATTTATATCGTTATTTCAAATACGACATTTGTTAATCGTAGAATTTGATATTGAATATAAGCCGATATATTTTCTATTCAGAGCCTTGTATTGAATATCAAATGTGATTTGGGTTTGTCGTGAATGGTGTCTTCATTAACACTGTTCTTGAACCCAGTAGAGAAAAGATTAAATCTTTTTATTTAGATTTAATGAAGTGTATCAATTAAATGATATTTAATTGGAATTGAATTGATATTGATTTTTGGGTTTATCGTGAACAGTGTTTTTGAATAACACCTGTTCTTTAACCCGATAATTAATGGAATGATATTTTGGGTTTACCGTGAACCGTGTTTTAAATGACACTGATTCTTTAACCCAGTCAAAGGTTAAAACTAAGTGGAGTTTTAATGAATCTTTAATTAGATTGAAATAATCGAAATGGAGTATCACCAGTTTTGCTCCAGGCGATAGTTAAATCTTTAATTAGATTTGAACGTGAAATGGTAATTGAATTTACCGATAACACCGTGGTGTTAGATATGAAGTATAACCAGTTTTACTTCATGGGATGAATAGGTTGGGATTGGGAAATCAAAACAAATGATTACTTCGGTAAGGTTCGTTAATCCCGACTAGTTGAATCGAAATTTAAAAGAAGATTAGAGAATAAATTCAAGGAACTTATCTTGGATAAAATTAATGGGAACCTTTCCCTATGAATGTGAAATCAGAAACTAATTGTCGGTTAGCTAAGCAGAATGGTTTTCTGGATATTGATCTGATGTTGGTTTCGGCCTTCGGGGTTAATATTTGGGGAATTATTCTCTTGATTAATTTACGGTTAGTGACTGATGAATTGGAATGAGGCGTATGTTGTGTTTGTGTAACACTTATTTAAAATATACGTGAGTTATTCAGAAAGACCGGGTTTATCCCATTCTGAATAACTGATACGACGATATGTCGAAGATGAAGACGATGGTCGAAGACCGGAGGTCTTCACGTCATTTGGATAATTACTGATGATCTTGATTGGGCTGTACACCCAAGAAGATGGAAACAGTTGGTGATCGTCCAGACGTATTTGGAGATCGATGGATATGCGGGGTACTAGGTGCCTCCGGTTTCGTTCAGACCCAGAACGGACTTGTAAATGGACTGTGTGTCTGACATGGGATTTTAGTCTGTGTGATTGATTTCTATTAAATATATATCTGTTTGGCGGCGGAGAATTTATTCACTTGCTTAACGCCCTTCTCTGAGACGTACGAGCTCAGGGGTTATATACTGATGGATATCAAACGCATAGAGTGAATTGTCTGTGTGGCATGCCTAAGTGGCAATTGATCAAGGCTTCTGTTGAAAAGCAAAGTCTTGTGGTGATGATCAAAGCACGGCCTTTGTGGCGTAGCTTTGTGTAACGTTTACTTCGCGAGTTTCACACCCGGTATGAACCAAAAACGGGAGACGGACCTCAGGGGGGACATGAGTTTTCTTTCTAGTTAGAAGTGGCGTCAGTGGTTTTACACGCCCTGACGAGTTTGACTTATGTGGTTTTTGCTGTTACGAGGCGCCTCGGTTTGATCGGACGATCCGGGTCCGATGGAGTCATTTAGTTGGCTCACCTACGCCCCAAAGGGCGGAGAAACGTAGTGTTCAGGCATTATAATCCACATCGGTGGACCGGCCCTGACGATCCAGGGGGCAGTTGCGGCTGTTCCTGAGACACGGACTAGAGCGTCTCGAATCGGTTGAGGACTATCTTTTGCCTCGGTTCATAGATGGAAACCCAATTTCCAAATACGTGACTTTGCGATTATGATTGTATAACTTATATATGGCGACATAGTGGTATGGGGCATTCATGCCGCCTATGATTGATACTTATGATTTGAAGTTGTTTTATACACTATACACTTATAATAGTATCAAATGAATTCTTTTAAACGTATCAAGCATTCTTGGCTATTATAAGGTAAAAACCCTATCCCCCGGCTTGCGTTGCATTGTCTGATAGGACCTGGGTCTTATAACAGCTTCATTTTTCTTTATTTAGCATTGCGCTGTTTGTTTTATGCACTGGTATTCTTGGGAGGAAACCCGTTCCGTGTTATACGGCGTGGTCCCTTGATTTACCTAACTTAAAAAATAAAGATTAACTGTTTTAGTTCTCACACCAGTCACATGACTGACCTGGAGTTTATTGTTTTAACCTAAACTCTGGGTGCCCTTTTTTTGACACGGGCAGCTAGTAGTTTTGGTTTTGCAGATTTATATTCACAGGATCCTGGTTTACAGCTGGAATGATATCCGGAAAGCTTTGTATCCGTATATCTCTTCTAGTTGTGTATTGTATTATTTTCCGCTGCTATGTATTTAAATGTAATTTAAATCTCTGATATTTCTGTGTAATGTATATTCATTTATACTCTGTATATTCTTGTAATCTGATGCATTGTTGTTATATACAATGAAATGTTCTTCCGTCGGCGTTCTATTTTGTCGTGTTCTCAAACGATAGGGCGTTTCGAACGGTCTGGGTCGGTTTAGCGACTGGTTCGGACCGAGCGAAATTCCTTTTCGTCACATATTACCAATAAAACATTAAAAAACAATTTAAATGTTTTAAAATTAACAGCGAAAATCCAGGGTGTTACATTCCTCCCCAATAAAAGAATTTCGTCCCCGAAATTATAAGGCAGGAAGAGTGCTACAATCCTATTAAATTTTCAAAAATCCATTTAGTTAAAATTTATGTTTCACTTTCTAAACCTTTCGATCAAACTGATCCAATTTCTTTTAATTAGAACACCAATTTCGTTCTATTAACAGAATTTTCAAAAAAATTCTAACACCTTAAATTTTCGAAAAATTTCGGTAGATTCTCCCCTGTACGGAGAGACATCTGCGATATCGCAGGATCAACAAATATATATACATCGACCCATACGATCGAAAAACAAAACTCATTTTTTATATTTTTGCGTAGGTGTACCTTATACAAGCGTTATTAAGCGAACTTGCTTAGTTCATGTGCATTTTACGCAGCCAATTGCTCCAGATATCTATACTTAACTCAACTTAAACAAGTGAGTTTTAACAATTGAAGTTTTAGCAATCATTCAATCTTTTAACCTATATAACCACATTATCCATTTGGTTTTGAATGATCTTCAACCCATATTCTCACATCCAATCCATAATCTACATACGAACATTCATATTCATCCAAATTGATTTTAAATCAATTCATTCCTTTACATTTCGAGCCTATTTCATTTTGGGTTTGGATAATTTATAACAACTTTTTTTACATCCAATCTATATATCAAACATATACATCCATTTTTATCCAAATTTATTTTAAATCAGTTTATTTACTTTCAATTTATAAGCTGCTTAATTTATTTTTCTTCCAATCCAATGTAATTCTATTTAACTTTTCAGTTCATTTGATTCACTTTCAATTTGCAAGCCACACAAATTTTAATTTTTCTTGGAGTCTTTCCATTCCATTTAACTTGAGTTAAATTTTAATCCATTTGATTTCCTTTCACTATTTTAATTTATTTAACTTATACAAGTTAACTTTATTCTAGAATTCAAATTCCCGATATTTATTTCAAATTCAACTTGAAATCATAATGATACACATATATTTATAATCGATTAAACTCAAAACATTTGAATTTCTAAAACAACTTTGCCTTTCCCAAACAAATTTCCATTAATGAATCTATTATGTTAGCAATCCATCACTTAGAAACTCAAAAATGAATACCGATAATGTCGCGATCCATTATCAGAATTATTTTCCAGCGACTGAAGTGATTTCAGTGCTTAATTACTTTTCAAATCCATTAAAAACCATTCTTATTCAAAAATCATTCAAAGCAATGCTATATTACTTTTTGAAAATACTTCAGAAAATATTTCAAAACAACTTAGATCTGAATTCTGATTAGAATTTAATTTTAGTTCATCCTGTTTGTACACAATGTCCATATATAACTATATTTGGTTATGTATAACCATTTCAATATTTTATAATTCCACTTAATTGAAATAACAATCAACACATCTATATACTATAATATTTCAGAAACTTTTTCCTTTCATATCAAAATATTTTTTTTAGCCAAATTATTCTATTTACCCATTTTAAAACAATACTGTGTCGAATTGCTTTGTTCGAGAGTTTAGAAGCACCTCTCGATATAGTTGTACATTCTGTAACGACCAGAATTCATAAACTACTCAACAAACCGGTAACACAATATAAAACAATTTTATATCAAATCTACAAATACGCACTCATATATATATGCACTTAAACTCAATCTAGAGTATTGCTAACCCTATCCCTATTAAGTTAAGCCACAAAGTCAGGGTTATTCTTAACCTTCAGCTCTGATACCAATTGTAATGGCCCGATTTTCCATACCCTTTGAGCTGAGTAATTACACCATATGTCAAACCCAAATTGCACAGGAATACGAATCATTAATAGAAAGATAGGATGAGAAATAGAAAGATAGAAAAATTAGAATAGAACAAAACGAAGAACACAAATCTCACAGCGGAACGAATAAAATATATTAAATAACATAACCTTTGAAATACAAATCAGTAACTTTATATACATACCATCATTAGAGCACAACAATTATTTCTGGAACAGTCATAAACACATGTTTCTAGAAACAAACATAGTACACAGCGAAAAATACGAGTCTATAGTTAACTGGTGAAGCCTCCTATTTCAAGCTCCTCTAAGTGAATCTGAAAAATCTCGACTACTTGATTGCATGTACAAATTTGGGCACCCAAGAGTTAAGGGTAAAACAAAACAAAATAACTCTGGGTCAGTCATGGGACTAGTGTGAGTAAACCTGTAACACCCCACGTCCATTAATGTCACTCACAAAGGGAATGCATTAACTTCCATGGAGCGTATTTAATGTATAGAACAGAATATAACAAGACAGATATAAATAATGGTACTTGAAAATTTTAAAACAACTTTTATTGCAGCGGAGAAATAGTCTGATTACAACAACTTCATAAACCAAGTACACTTAATATCCATCTTGATAAATTGTTTCAGCGTACATAAAATAAAAAGCATAAACCCCAACATAAGTAGCCATAAAAGAGATGAGATGAACTTTACTTTCAGCAATCCAAGCACTTCCAAACGAGAAAGAAAGAGATCCGAGATCAAGCTCCACTAGTACTAGTCCCACCCTGAGAACCTGGGAGGGAGGAAGAAAAGAGGCAAAAACAAGGGGGTTAGACATAAAGTCTGGCGAGTATAATAACTTTAACAATATAATTATTAAAGTAACTAGGATAAGGCATAAACTGGTAAGATAAGATATGACCATGAAACAAGTGGGCATGACAAAGCAAATAAGAGGAATATTCTGGCGTTAATCTCATTCCTAATCACTATAGGATAATTACTATACTGCACCACCACTAGTCACCCTAAAAGTTGATCCCGCCTACAGGACTTAATAATGATAATGGTAGTTTCGTGTACCCCTAGCTGCCTTCATAGGTGTCGTCTGCCCCTATCTCCACTAGTTTTACCCACTACTCCCATTCGATCAGGTCCTTAACTCGTAGATACCCGTGCTGGTCCCACAGTGGGGTGTATCACTTCCCCAAGTGGCAACCTGATACCACCAAAGATGCACGGCTTATATCTAAATGATGCAACAACGTCTTACCTACCGGCCCGGGCCCACGCATGCACATGACCTCGTTGGACTTGCGTTGCCACCACTAACCCGTTTTGACCTCTTACAATCAATTCCAGAAAGCTTGTCCCGTCCTCGACTTGGATCGAGCTCACAAAGATACTTAATGGGTTACTGGTCTGAAAAGGGCCCCCGTGCTTGACACAAGCCTTCCACCTATGCTTGGTTCCCACTAAGGTTTCCCCACTTAACCCCATTCTTATTCATGTCTTCTTAATGTTTCCATCTTGGTTAAGTGCATCTAATCGTATTTCACATGCCACCCAAGGCACCAACTTAATTTCACATGCCATCCAAGGCACCCACTTAACACCCCATGTCCCACCACATGTTTATCTAGTTAAGTGTTACTTAATTCATTAGAACTGTAACCTTGTAAAGATCTCCCACATTAGGCTGACATTTGCGGTTGCTGGATTTACCGGGCGGGTCCGGGCAGTCTTGTACCGCAAACGAGCCTGACCTCGTGTCTTTATAATTGTTACGCATTTAATTCGTGCCTTTGACCTCTCACATTAGACTGGTATTTGTGGCTGCTGGATTTGCCGGACATGTCCGGGCAGTCTTACACCACAAAAGAGTCTAACCTCGTGTCTTAGGCGGTTAATTATTACACATCTTTATTTAACCCCAAATTGGATTAATATACCTATTCAAATTTGTCAATAAATTCCAAATTTATTTATGTCCATAATTGTCTCTTAAAATTATGTTCATAAATACCAATTATGCCAATTAATGTCTCAAATTAATTATATGCCTTTTATGGCCATTTTATGCCAATTCACAATTTATGTATATTCAATATTATCCCATAATCCCCACGCTATTTGTACGTTTTCATATGACATATGTTAGACTCGCAAATGGTCTAACTTATAAAAAGAAAAACAACATCATATAACACATAAAATAGATCTAAGGATCATGACATAAGATTACATAGCCAATAACTTGCATATGAATTTCATTCAAACTAGCATATGATACAAAACTAGCACAGGTAATGGGCATAAACTTGCATAACTTATGTACTGATATAGATCCAAACATAAAGTGTGAATTTGCATATGGATCTAAACATAAAGATGTAAACTTGCATACAGATCTAAACATAAAGACGTAAACTTGCATATGGATCTAAACATAAAGATGTAAACTTGCATATGGATCTAGACATAAAGGTTAATGTCACATGAACTAGCATATGCATTACATGTCTCACATATATTTTAACAACCCAAACTTGTATAAGATTCATACATGAATATATGATCCAATCATCGCAAACTTGCATAAGATATATGATTCAACTTGCATAAGATTCACATAAGAACTAACATATGATCCAACTTGCATAAGACTAACATATGATTCAACACCACAAACATACATATAATTTACATCACATGATTCAAAATCATATTCTCATAATCCCAATTATATCTTATCATAATTAAATTAATTAATTATTTTGTGAAAGCTATCGTACTCACAATTAAAAAGAATAGTCTTGTCTTTCTGGGTTCTGTATTCTGAAACTGAATTGCTCGCCTTTGATATAGACTAATCGTTATTTAGATTTGATTTGATTTTGATTCAAGATTCTATCTTGCTTTAGGGTTGAATGTGTATGGCGGCTACTCTAGGTTCTCCATTGACGGCATGGCGGCTCTTGTTATGAATTAATCTGATTAGGGTTAGGGGTGTAGGAGTGTTTTTATAGAAGTTTAATTTAATAAGAGCCGTCGGATTAACCTAGAGTTAATCAGAACCATCAGGACCACTCAGATGCCACATCAGCCCTTAGGGGGAATCGGGCCACGGGTTGACAGCCAAACACACTGGATCGACCCATAGTCGACCCAGCGGGGCTTGGGTCGACTCCAAAAATGGTGCGGTTCGGCTATTCCCCCTCCCGATTCGCTGTTTGAACTTTTTTTTGAATATTATATATATATATATATATTTCTCATATGCATACAAACTTCAAGGCTTAATAACTTCTTCATAAGTTATCTGTTTTATGCAAACCAAATGTCTATCTTGAACCAAAATTTTGAGAAGAACATGATAGCGCAACCCATTTCATTTAATTCTTCTTCTAAAAACTAAGTATACTTTAATTTGTGAATTTTAATGTTATAAAATTACGAGGTGTTACATTCTCCCCTCCTTAAAGGATTTCGTCCCTGAAATCTCTAAGTTAAGAAGAATGTATCCTACCAACCAATCATCCATCTACTCAACCACCATCCACAAGCATCCACTGTCCTTAAAGAAATGTCTAATGCTATATGAACTTATGCAAAAATGTGTGTGTATGTTCCTTATCTAATGCAAAGATCAGGCGGTCCACTGATTCAGTTGACCACCTTAATGCAAATCATGATAGTGCCATGCGTCCATTATGTATGCGAAAGGATCCTATCGATACATATTATTTCTACATGTGTGCACAACCATTCATCAAAATGCAACATCCATATGATAACACAACCATTATACATCCATTAATTTAGATATGCACACGCATTTATATGCAACATGAAGGTGATTGAGCTGATCTAGTGCCAAATGTGCGTGTACATGCATCCACGAGCAACCACTAGCAACCACGTGCATCCATTTGCATCCACCAAACATAAAATGTCTCAAACACGTGTTTGCAACCATAGGGTTCTTCCTAACTAAAGATCGAAGATATCATCGCAAAGATAATACTAAAAGATAGGACAAGTGTCAACAAAGCGGTAGAAAAAGGAGAAATTAAAACATATCCTCAAAAAGGAAAGGGTACAACGTACGCATTTTGTCTTTCGTCTCCCAAGTCGTGTCTCTTTGATCATCTCCCCATTGCACTTTGATCAACTGGACCTCTTTGTTGCGATGCTTTTTGACCTCCGATCCGAGAATGCGTGTAGGAGCTCGTCTGATCATGGCATTGCGCTCTACTTCCACTTCTTCGAGCATGCTCGGCTCTACCACTTCCGCCGTATCGTGTAAGCACTTATGCAAATGCGAAACGTGAAACACGTCATGAACTCCGATGAGCTTCTCTGGTAACTTTACTCCATACGCCATCTGTCCAATCCTCTCCGTAATTGGAATGGGTCCTACGAACCTCGGTGCCAACTTCCCTACTGATCCAAAATGGACGACGTTTCTTAACGGTGACACCTTAACAAAAACCATGTCCTCAAAATTGAATTCAAGATCGGTTCGTCTCCTATCAGCATATGACTTCTGTCGGTCCTGCGTCGTCTTCATTCGCCGTCGAATCAGGTCTATCGTCTCCGAAGTCTCCCTAATCATGTCGGGTCCAAGCAAAACCTTATCAGTGGATTCCTACTAACATGTAGGTGATCGGCACAGTCGTCCATAAAGAGCCTCAAAAGGTGCCTTGCCAATGCTAGCCTGGAAACTATTAATATAGGCGAACTCCGCTAGTGGAAGGTGTTCTTACCATGTTCCTCCAAAGTCTAGGATGCATAGTCTCAGAAGGTCTTCTAGAACCCGATTTACTCTCTCGGTCTGGCCATCCGTCTAAGGTGATAAGCGGTACTTAAGCATAATTGCACTCCAACCTCCTCTTGTAAGCTTTTCCAAAATTCGCTTGTGAAAATGGGATCTCTATCGCTCACAATGCTAGAGGGTATTCCGTGCAAACGAACTATCTCTCGAAGGTAAACAGATGCTAACCATGCGGAGGTCCTTCTACTTTTAATGGGAATAAAATGGGCACTTTTGGTAAGTCTGTCTACAATTACCCAAATCCCCGTATTACCCTTCCTTGATCTTGGTAACCCATCTACAAAATCCATGGAAACGCTTTCCCATTTCCAAAGCGGAATCTCTAAGGGATGGAGCAAACCTTCAGGCTTCTTTTGCTCCGCCTTGACTTGTTGGCACACTAAGCATCCAGCAACGAACTCGGCCACGTCCTTCTTCATTCCGACCCAAAAGAAAACTCGCTTCATATTCCTATACATCTTATCACCACCGGGATGTATGGTCATCTTAGAGCGATGTGAGTCTTCAATAATTTCCTTCTTCAAACTCTCGTCTTATGGTACGCAAAGTCTTCCATCTCTACGTAGCCAACCTCTCTTATCTATAGCATATTTATCAAGAGGACTCGAGGACTCCCCTCCTATAAGCTTGCCTACTATCTCAACAAACTATGGGTCATTTCGCTGTGCCTCTCCAAATCGACCCAAAAGTGTAGGTTGCACCTCTAACGATGCCAATAATCCGAGTACATAATCGACAGAGGGTCTGAAGTCAAAGGAAGATATATACTCCAAACTCTGCCGCTCTACGAACAAAGGACTTAAAGTTAACTTCTTTCTACTTAAGGCGTCGGCTACAACGTTACCCTTGCCAGGGGTATATGTGATCTCAAAATCGTAGGATACCAAAAACTCCATCCATCTCTGTTGCCTCAAGTTTCGGTCCTTCTGAGAGAATAAGTACTTTAGCGACTTATGGTCAGTATACAACTCAAACCTCTCGCCAAGCAAATAATGACGCCATGAATTAAGCGCAAAAACTATGGCCGCCAACTCTAAGTCGTGGGTAGGGTAATTTTCTCGTGGGCTTTCAACTGTCTTCCACCATAGCGTATCACCCTTCCCTCTTGCGTTAAAACTACGCCAAGCCCTGTCCCGCAAGCATCGGTATATACAGTGAATGTCTTACTCCTGTCTGGCAAAACTAAAATTGGAGCTGTCGTCAAACTCTCTTTAGACGTTGGAAAGCATCGTCACAGTCAACGTCCCAAGTAAAAGTCAAATTCTTATTCGTTAATCGAGTGAGAGGGGCTGATATCTTCGCGAAGTCCTTAATGAACTTCCTATAATAGTCAGCCAGCCCTAAAATGCTTCTTACTTCAGTTGCATTCTTAGGAGTTTTCCAATCTTGGATTGCCACCACCTTGGAGGGATCCACAGCTATCCCTTCCTTAGAGACCACGTGTCCTAAGAACCTCATTTCTTTTCTCCAAAAATGGCACTTGGAGAACTTAGCTTTTAGCTGATGCGCTCGTAGGGTCTCTAAGACTTCCCTAAGATGTAGGGCATGCTCTTCTTCATTTTTAGAGAAAACCAGAATATCGTCTACAAAGACTACCACAAACTTGTTTAGAAACTCCCTAAACACCCTACTCATTAAGTCAACAAAGTATGCGGGTGCGTTCGTCAAACCAAAAGGCATGACAAGCCACTCAAAGAAACCATCAGGAGTTCTAAAGGCAGTCTTATCGATGCTGTCTTTAGCCACCCTTAGCAGATGAAACCCTGTAGCAAAATCCAGTTATGAGAAAACTGAAGCACCCACCAACTGATCGAATAAATCGTCTATCCTCGGCAATGGGTGCATGTTCTTCTCTGCTAGCTTATTCAGCTCTCTATAGTCCACACACAATCTAAGTGAACCATCAGCTTTTGTAGCAAAAACGACTGGAGCACCCCACTCCGAAATACTTCTTTTTATGAACCCCTTCTCAAGCAATTCTTTCACTTGCTTACTGAGTTCTCTTCTCTCCCTCGGAGCCATATGGCGCACTGGTAATGCAACAGGCTTTCATTATCTACTTGATATATTCGAAAGTCTATCTCGCGCCTCGGGGGTAAACCTCGAACTTCATCAAAGATGTCACTATATTCACGGACCACACGAACAGATTTCAAATCATCATTGGATGCGTCTAGGGATTCTAGGTAGCTAAGCATTACCGGATCTCTAGGGTCACAAGAAATATCAAGGGTCTTTCCACAACGAGTCAACAATCTACAACCCTTCTTTCATAATCTAGGATGGCACCGTACCTAGTTAGCCAATCCATATCTAGAATCAAGCCGTATCCCATGAAGCCAACAACAAATGCGTTGCATTCAAACCCAATGCCCAAGATAGACACTCTCAAATCCCGACAAATTGTAGAAAGATGAGTCGAACCATCAATAGGATTTGAGACTACTATGAGATCCGTAACTAGACTAGTATTTAGGTGCAGTGTTTCAACTAACGAAGCAGACACAAACGAGTGTGAAGCGCCAGAGTCAAACAAAGTATGAAAAGGATGATCAAACAGAAAAACTAAACTTTCAACGGAAATGTTTCTACCACTCGCCTGCCCTGGTGCCATGAGAGCCTGAAGCTGCCCTCTCGCCTGCCCTGGTGCCATGAGAGCCTGAAGCTGCCCTCCAGAAGTTCTTTGCCCTTGCCCATGTTTCCTTGGGCAGTCCTTAACTAGATGACCTGCCTCTCCACAGTGGAAACATCCAGTCTTCGTCTTTTTCCTACATTCTTTGCTCGGATGGCCTGGTGTCCCACAATTAAAGCACTTCTTCTTTCCTTTGCCATTATTGTTCTTCCCGCCTTTCTTGTTTTGCTGTTGTGGCTTCTTCTGGTCTCCTTTCTTCTCCGGTGCCTTAATAGCATTCGTGTAACGACCCGCATTCTACGCATCATAGGATCGTGGAATATTTATTTCTTTCACATACGAAGTCGTATGGTCATGTAACTTTGGGAGACGATTATTGGGGTCATTTCCCATGTTCATGATTTTTGTCGATTTTTAAATGACCGTTTTGCCCCTAGTTGGTACTGTTTTGGCCATAACTTTTGACTGGAAAGAAATTTTGACCTGAAACCACTTCCTTGGATTTGAATGATGGTTTCTCTTTCCGTAGAGTGGTTACATTAGCCAAACGGATTTACCGTTTGGGAGATATGGCTGAAACAAGGTTTAGAAGGTGAAAAACAGCTAATCGGGCTTAACCGGGTGATTAGCAACTAGGCCCAATGGGAGATTTCGGGATTTGGGGTATTTAAGAGCTGCTAGGGTTAGGATTTCGGTTTTAGACTCATTTTTCCAGCCGCCACTTACCTCCTTCAAGCTCTAGCAATGGCCTTTACCTTCTAATTTCATCCCAAATCGTCTCTAATCACTTTCTAATCGAAGATTAAGCAAAACTACATCAAATCAAGGGAGGGTAGCACCAAATCAGAGGGAGAGCTGCTGGAACACATAGGGATTGGATCCAAATTAGAGATTATTTCAGATCTAAAGTTTTTTTGTGGCTAAGGTGAGTGATTTGCATAGTTCCTCACTAATTATGGCTAATTATGGTAATTAGCGAAGATTAGCGAAATTATGGCTCAGAAAAAATCTAGAAAAATTCCTAAAATTCTAAAACATCATTTTATGTCTCTGATATGAATTTGGGTTAATTTCGACTAATTTTGCAAATCCCGGAATTTGGGGGATTAAGGGGTAATTAGTGATAATTAGCTAATTTGTGCATGTTAAAAATCTGGGAAAATATTCATAAATTTTGAAATATTGTTTTAGACCTCTGATGTGAATTTGGGATAATTTGGTTAAGTTTTGCTAATCATATCACCCAAACATGCTTAAGGGAAAATATGGGGTTTTGGCTATGTTTGATCCATTTTAACCTATCATATTGTTGTTTTGGTGTTTGTGGTTGATTATACATGTTGCTATGACTGTATGTTATGCTTTGTGATTGTTTAGAATAGTTAGAATGGTCGAAAACGCCGTCGAATGGCGTAAACTGCTCGCTGGAAGAACTGCAGGAAATCAGCCCGAACCGGACTGGATCGGTGGAAGCAAAGGCGATCCGAACCGATGGCGCGACCCGATCCGCCGATGCTTGAAGACCACGATCCGACGATGTGATCCGATCTGAGCCCTCCACCACGATCCACCTTCACGATCCGCTAGCAGCTCCGATCGCCAGAAGGAAGCACGACCCGATCCGACAGGGGCCCCACGAACTGATGAAGCACGACCCGACCCGAAGGAGCTTGTCACGAACCGATCCGTGGCGATGGACTTGGAGACTCCGACCCGATCTGCTGAAGGGTACTCGAACCGATTCGATGGAGCTGGAGGACCACGAGTTGATGGCGCGACCCGATCCGAATGGAGGAACTCGACCCGAACCAGTATGGTGACTGCGAACCGAACCACGAGGCTATGAATTGAATGAAGACCGATCCGAAGGATGATGACTAAAACCCGAGATGCAAAGGTAGTCCAAATGGAAGTTAGAGCTCAGGATCCCGGACCCAGTTGGGAACCAATGAGTTCACTTCATGGTTGGGCTTTGCTGCGGGACGTGTGCAAAGGGGTTGTCGGTATTCATAACTTTGGTTCAACACTGAGAAATGGATGGTGGGCTTGTAGTGATAGTTACACGGGATTGGATTCCGTCATGGCCCAAAGTATTAGGTGACCAAAGTAATGGATATCGTATGCTTTATGCACTGAGTGAGGGATGTGAGGATGATTGCTATGTTTGATTGTTTGCCATCACTATGACATGCACACCCCCACCCCCGTTATCTTTACACCATTTGAAATGGCACCTTAGAGTGTTGTACAGTATGTAGTGCTAACTCTTTGGTTGCAGGTCCAGGTTCAGGTATGATTGGATTATACCTGTTATTATTCTGTTTAGATGCTTATCGCTCATACTAGGCTTTATGTCTGACCCAGAGTTTTATGTCTCTTCTTATTACTCTGGGTGCTCACACGAGCAGACTAGAGATAGGTTGTGGTTAGCTGGTGATGCGCGAGTAGCTGATTCGGAGGCGAGCAGGAGGCTTCCACGTATGATATATAGATATTCCCCCTGTGTCGTTGGTGGTCGCTACTTGGGCATTAGTAGTGTACCTCCTTTATCTTGCTTTTGCTTTGAGACAGTTTGAAAAGTTGTAATAAGCTATATTTTGGATTTCCGCTGCTATGATGCTCAGTTCTGGTTTTTAGCTTATGCACTGTCTCTCCTGTTTATGTCAAGTATGTTATTATTATATTTTGTTCTATGCGCTGTGAGACATATTACAGGTTCCTTGATTAGCCCATTCTCTTCTTTCTTTTTCTTCTGGCGACCGTCCCGTGCTAACTGAATATGTGTGCAGCGCACTTTTGGAGTAAATGTCGGTTGGTGCGGGGCGGGCCGTCACACTTGGTATCAGAGCTCTAGGTTGCGTAGTTAACCCAGGGAAAGACACTAGGGAGAGATAGTACGTATATGAGAGCGCGTATTTGTGATTACTTTGGTTTTCAAAAGCTATATATATACTATTGGTAGTATAAGAATGAAGTTGTACTGCACTAGCACCACTATGGGGTCGTTAATCGTTTCCTCTTTTACAGATTAACGATGAGCCGATATCCTAGAGGTGCTGGTAGAGGGACCAACCATGGGAATGCTCCTGACATGAGGACAATGTTCACCAACTTCATGAGAGACATGCTTAGAGATGTTCAGGGAGCAGTTCCCAATCCTGGAAATGGTGGTGGTCCAGTAGTGCAGGCGCCTAGGGTCGATTTCACCAAGTTGTGCAAGGATTACACTAACCTTGGTGGGAAGCCGTTCCACGGAACGGAGTCGGCCACAGATGTTCAGGATTGGTTGGATAGCTGTGATCATATCTTCGACGACTTGGGTCTTGAGGATGCGATGAAGAGAGGGCTAGCGTCTCGTCAGTTGCAAGGGCGAGCGATGAATTGGTGGAATGCCATTAGAACAGCTACTCCAGAAGATCAAGTTACTTGGAATCAGTTTAAGACTCGCTTTTGTGATAAGTTTATTCCAGCTGCTCATAAATCAGAACTGTTCAGGAAGTTCTTGGAGCTTAAGCAGAACGGTAGAGTAGTCTCGGAGTATATCGCTGAATTCGACACTTTATCGAAATATGGATGGTCCTTTATCGATACAGTCGAAAAGAAGAACGAGAAGTTCATAACCGGCTTGGATGGTTACTTGGGAGAAAGACTTATAAACCATATCGATGAGACATTCGAGTCCATTGTAGGAAAGACATTAAGGTCAGAGAGCCTTTTCCCTAAGTCGAAGACTGAGGTTGCTACAGCATCTGCAGAGGAGTCAAAGCCGCAAGCAGGCGGTGAAGGCCAGAAGAATTCCCAGAACAAGAGGAAGCAGAACCCGACCAAGGATGGTCAGAGTAAGAAAAATAAGAAAGATGGCGAATGCTTTAGTTGTGGCCAGAAGGGCCATTACGCCAGAGATTCTCGAGAAAAGCCTGGGGAAAGGAAGTGCTTTAACTGCGGCCAGGCGGGACATCACAAGGATGATTGCCCACAACCTCCTAGGGAGAAGCAGATTGTGAAAGCGTATGCTATCAACGTTGTTCCTTCTTCGTCAAATGCACCAACTGCGGCGCAGAAGGAAAAAGGTGTCGTTATTCGAGGTATGCTTTCTATTTAAGACGTTTTGATTGGGTTTGTTTGAAAAACCTGAGTTAGTCGATAGACCTTTAGTAGTGACGAACCCGATTGGTGGTTCGACTAGTTTTGGCATGATTTGTTAATGTGGTCTTATCGAGTCATGGATGTATGTTTCCTTATGATTGCTTTGTTTTGGGCTTTACTGGGTTTAGCATTATTTTGGGGAGTCGATTTACTCCAAAGGAATAGGGTGGTATTAGGTACCTACCTAGTGATGGCGATAGTAACTGGAGTTAAGGAAGCTAAGAAGTTATCGTTGTAATAAGTTCTAGTTGTCTCTGGGAGGCAAATGAGTACTCCAGTGCTAGATTGTTTTGCTAGTATCACCTCATGTGGATTGTCCGAACTCGGAGGAGATGTTCCTTGGGTGCTTGTCTGATATTGGTTTAGGCCTTTGGGGCTTGTGCTTGGGGAATGTCGATTTTGACTAGGATGGTTTGCGTGAGGGGTAAATAGTTGTTGTGATTTTTCATTGGATGATATCTTGGTTTACTCGAGGAGTGATGGGCAGACGGAACATGATAAGACTATTCAATGGTATAGACTGCCCAGAGTTAGACTCGATAGGGTTATGAGATTGCTCGACTGGGACTCGAGAAAGATGCAAAGTAATGGATTGTTTAGAACCCTATGTTGATGTTCTCTTTGGATAGTAGAACTTTGAAGGAATAGGATGTGTTCGTTGATCATGGATGATACAACGAAGATTAGAGCGATTCAAGTTGGACTTGAACTCGTAAAAGAAAATAGGTGTTCGTTGATCTTGAAGATGCAACGAATAGGGAGACGACTCGCGTTGGACTAGAGTTTGTCGGTACTCAAGACTGGGTCTGAGTTATAGATTGACTCGAGTTGGACTCGAGAAGGCTGCAAGGAATTGGATTCAGCTCGAGTTAGACTCGAGAGGGCAGCAAGATAATGGATAGACTTGGGTTGGACTCAAGTATTTTAGGAGGACTAAAAGCAGGGGTATCTGGGGACGCCCGTTACCTTGGATCCGTTGGACGTGATCTAGTTATCCTTGGAGGATAAACGTACGTTGGATGTACGGTAGTCTGATTGGAGGCTGGGCTTCCATTAGTTTAATTATCCTTGGAGGATAAACGTACGTTGGACGTACGGTAGTCCGAAGGGAGGCGGGGCTTCCATTAGCCTGGGATTGGTTGGACCAGTCAAGTAGGCATCGGTGTATGTATGGGGGCTGGGCTTCCATTAGTTAGTGATGTTGGTTGGACCAGACAGACTGGAATCGACATATTGGGATTGGTTAGACCAATCATGTAGGTGTCGATGTGTTTATGACTTTAGCAGGTGATAGATAGGATTTGTTTGATGGATGTTATGGTTGCTATGTTTGTTCATATCTTTCTTCTCTTGAGTAGACTATCACCTGTAGGGTTCCAGCGATGGGGAACAAAGTGATTGTAGTAGGACTATGAGCCAGTGCAGTAGAGTCGTCATGACTCGAAGGGCAAAGTGGACATAGTAAAGGATTAGTAAGGCTATGAGCCGGTGCAGTGGAGTTGTTATGACTTCATGGGGCAGAGTGGACATAGCAAAGGACTAGTGACTATGGATCAGTGCAGTGGAGTCGCCATGACTCCATGGGGCAGAGTGATCATAGTAAAGGATTTGGGTGCAGTACTAGTTGCATTGAGTAGGAAACATGCCAGTTTAGGGGTTTTGTTTCTAGGATGGAAGCAACTAGAGTATGCCACAGGATATGATTTCAGACCCAAGAGTGAATTGGATTCAGAAACACTAGTAAGCTTGACGATTAGATCGATTTTGATTGAGTGGATTGGTTCCAGTTAGAAAGACGATCCTAATCTATTGGAAACCATCTCTAGGGTAGAGATGGGTATCGATGGAAAGAGAATGATCAAATAAGGATTTGATCGGGAAGGGTGGCTTCGAAAGAATAAGGGACTAGTTGTACCCAACGTAGATGGACTGAGAGGTGAAGTGATTAGAGCATATCATCACTCGAAATTGACTATACATCCCAGTGGTAACAGGATGTATTGAGACATAGAGCAGATCTACTACTGGAAAGAGATAAAGATAGGTAGTATCTCGATAAGAGACGAAGAGATTTGGAATTCTTCGTTAACGACTTGGTGTTCGTCGAGATCTCTCCATAGAGAATGTGATTCGGATTGGTTGGAGAGGTAGGTTAGCACCAAGATTTGTTGGCCCATTCCCAGTCCTCGAGCAAGTTGGGAATTTGGCGTATGAAGTAGAGCTACCTGACAAGATGGCGGGAGTTCACAACGTATTTCATGTTTCCCAGTTAAGGACATTCGTGCACGACCCTAGTGTGGCTATTTCACCTGATCAGTTGGATAACATCGAGTTGAACTCGAGGCGGTTGGGAACCGCAAGTCTATGCGTATTGTTGGGAACGATACGAAGCAGCTTCGAAGGAAGGCGGTGAAACTAGTCAAAGTCCAGTGGGGTGAGAATGGAAAAAGACCGTACTTGGGAAACAGAGGAGGATATAAGGAAGAAGTATCCAGAACTCTTTGCCTAGTAGGGTTTTTGTAGTGATAGTTTCTTCCCTTGTTAGTAAACCGCATGCTAGGATAAACTTGTTTTGCATGTTGATTGTTGTTTTATGGTTGATAGGCATGCGGGACCCTTTGTGTGTTTTGGTTAGGGAATTTCGGGGGCGAAATTTCTTAAGGGGGGGAAGAGTGTAACGACCCGCATTCTACGCATCATAGGATCGTGGAATATTTATTTCTTTCACATACGAAGTCGTATAGTCATGTAACTTTGGGAGACGATTATTGGGGTCATTTCCCATGTTCATGTTTTTTGTCGATTTTTAAATGACCGTTTTGCCCCTAGTTGGTACTGTTTTGGCCATAACTTTTGACTGGAAAGGAATTTTGACCTGAAACCACTTCTATTGGATTTGAATGATGGTTTCTCTTTCCGTAGAGTGGTTACATTAGCCAAACGGATTTACCGTTTGGGAGATATGGCTGAAACAAGGTTTAGAAGGTGAAAAACAGCTAATCGGGCTTAACCGGGTGATTAGCAACTAGGCCCAATGGGAGATTTCGGGATTTGGGGTATTTAAGAGCTGCTAGGGTTAGGATTTCGGTTTTAGACTCATTTTTCCAGCCGCCACTTACCTCCTTCAAGCTCTAGCAATGGCCTCCACCTTCTAATTTCATCCCAAATCGTCTCTAATCACTTTCTAATCGAAGATTAAGCAAAACTACATCAAATCAAGGGAGGGTAGCACCAAATCAGAGGGAGAGCTGCTGGAACACATAGGGATTGGATCCAAATCAGAGATTATTTCAGATCTAAAGTTTTTTTGTGGCTAAGGTGAGTGATTTGCATAGTTCCTCACTAATTATGGCTAATTATGGTAATTAGCGAAGATTAGCGAAATTATGGCTCAGAAAAAATCTAGAAAAATTCCTAAAATTCTAAAACATCATTTTATGTCTCTGATATGAATTTGGGTTAATTTCGACTAATTTTGCAAATCCCGGAATTTGGGGGATTAAGGGGTAATTAGTGATAATTAGCGAATTTGTGCATGTTAAAAATCTGGGAAAATATTCATAAATTTTGAAATATTGTTTTAGACCTCTGATGTGAATTTGGGATAATTTGGTTAAGTTTTGCTAATCATATCACCCAAACATGCTTAAGAGAAAATATGGGGTTTTGGCTATGTTTGATCCATTTTAACCTATCATATTGTTGTTTCGGTGTTTGTGGTTGATTATACATGTTGCTATGACTGTATGTTATGCTTTGTGATTGTTTAGAATAGTTAGAATGGTCGAAAACGCCGTCGAATGGCGTAAACTGCTCGCTGGAAGAACTGCAGGAAATCAGCCCGAACCGGACTGGATCGGTGGAAGCAAAGGCGATCCGAACCGATGGCGCGACCCGATCCGCCGATGCTTGAAGACCACGATCCGACGATGTGATCCGATCCGAGCCCTCCACCACGATCCACCTTCACGATCCGCTAGCAGCTCCGATCGCCAGAAGGAAGCACGACCCGATCCGACAGGGGCCCCACGAACTGATGAAGCACGACCCGACCCGAAGGAGCTTGTCACGAACCGATCCGTGGCGATGGACTTGGAGACTCCAACCCGATCCGCTGAAGGGTACTCGAACCGATCCGATGGAGCTGGAGGACCACGAGTTGATGGCGCGACCCGATCCGAATGAAGGAACTCGACCCGAACCAGTATGGTGACTGCGAACCGAACCACGAGGCTATGAATTGAATGAAGACCGATCCGGAGGATGATGACTAAAACCCGAGATGCAAAGGTAGTCCAAATGGAAGTTAGAGCTCAGGATCCCGGACCCAGTTGGGAACCAATGAGTTCACTTCATGGTTGGGCTTTGCTGCGGGACGTATGCAAAGGGGTTGTCGGTATTCATAACTTTTGTTCAACACTGAGAGATGGATGGTGGGCTTGTAGTGATAGTTACACGGGATTGGATTCCGTCATGGCCCAAAGTATTAGGTGACCAAAGTAATGGATATCATATGCTTTATGCACTGAGTGAGGGATGTGAGGATGATTGCTATGTTTGATTGTTTGCCATCACTATGACATGCACACCCCCACCCCCGTTATCTTTACACCATTTGAAATGGCACCTTAGAGTGTTGTACAGTATGTAGTGCTAACTCTTTGGTTGCAGGTCCAGGTTCAGGTATGATTGGATTATACCTGTTATTATTCTGTTTAGATGCTTATCGCTCATACCAGGCTTTATGTCTGACCCAGAGTTTTATGTCTCTTCTTATTACTCTGGGTTCTCACACGAGCAGACTAGAGATAGGTTGTGGTTAGCTGGTGATGCGCGAGTAGCTGATTCGGAGGCGAGCAGGAGGCTTCCACGTATGATATATAGATATTCCCCCTGTGTCGTTGGTGGTCGCTACTTGGGCATTAGTAGTGTACCTCCTTTATCTTGCTTTTGCTTTGAGACAGTTTGAAAAGTTGTAACAAGCTATATTTTGGATTTCCGCTGCTATGATGCTCAGTTCTGGTTTTTAGCTTATGCACTGTCTCTCCTGTTTATGTCAAGTATGTTATTATTATATTTTGTTCTATGCGCTGTGAGACATATTACAGGTTCCTTGATTAGCCCATTCTCTTCTTTCTTTTTCTTCTGGCGACCGTCCCGTGCTAACTGGATATGTGTACAGCGCACTTTTGGAGTAAATGTCGGTTGGTGCGGGGCGGGCCGTCACAATTCGCACCTTTCTCTTCCTCATGCATAAGCGCCATGCCAACCAGTTTCTCATAGGTAGCCCCCATCGGAATGTGGGTCATCGCCAACCCATGTAGCGGCTCATTCAAACCTTTAACGAACCTAAGGGCCTTCTTCTCAGGTGTTTTTACCAATTCCAAGCCAAATCTCGCCAACTAATTGAACTTGTTGACGTACTCCTTTACTGATAAATCCCCTTGCTTCAACACCAAGAATCTTTCCATATATAAATTCTCTTCTGCTCGTGAGAGAAACTTCATTTCGAACCTACGCTTGAAATCCATCCATGTCTCCACCGGGCGCTCTCCGTTCGTGACCTCCCACCAAAACGAGGCTTCGTCTTTCATTAACCAAGCAGCCAATTGGACCTTCCATCCATCATCTACTTCGAAAATACCAAATAGATCTTGCACCTCCTTAAGCCAATTTCGAGCTTCAACAAACGTCTCTGATCCGTGAAAAGGTTTCCCGCCCATTGCCCTAAAATCTTTGCATATCTTTGCAAAAGTATCAACACGGAGAGGAGGAGGAGGGGGAGGATGAGCATTTGCTGGGCCTACGACATTGGCCCTAGCTTCCAGATACCTTCTAAACCATCCTGGTATCGGTATCCCCTCGGGTATCTCGGGAATTCCAGACATGCTGAAAAGAAAATGAAGAGATTCAAAACGGAGAATTCGAAAGAAAGATATATAGCTCTTGGGGGTTATGTTTTTAAAACAAACTTTTCTCTTGAAAATACTTTCCTTAAAACATACTTTTGAAAGTATTCCTTTATAAAATGCTTTTTGAAAAATAGTTTTTCAAAATTCATATCTGGTCTGGTAACCTTCAGCTCTGATACCACGTGTAACACCCCACGTCCATTAATGTCACTCACAAAGGGAATGCATTAACTTCCATGGAGCATATTTAGTGTACAGAACAGAATATAACAAGACAGATACAAATACTGGTACTTGAAAATTTTAAAACAACTTTTATTGCAACGGAGAAATAGTTTGATTACAACAACTTCATAAACCAAGTACACTTAATATCCATCTTGATAAATTGTTTCAGAGTACATAAAATAAAAAGCATAAACCCCAACACAAGTAGCAATAAAAGAGATGAGCTGAACTTTATTTTCAGCAATCCAAGCACTTCCAAAAGAGAGAGAAAGAGATCCGAGATTAAGCTCTACTTGTACTAGTCCCACCCTGAGAACCTGAGGGGGAAAAGGAAGAAAAGAGGCTGACCTCGTGTCTTTATAATTGTTACGCATTTAATTCGTGCCTTTGACCTCTCACATTAGACTGGTATTTGTGGCTGCTGGATTTGCCGGACATGTCCGGGCAGTCTTACACCACAAAAGAGTCTAACCTCGTGTCTTAGGCGGTTAATTATTACACATCTTTATTTAACCCCAAATTGGATTAATATCCCTATTCAAATTTGTCAATAAATTCCAAATTTATTTATGTCCATAATTGTCTCTTAAAATTATGTCCATAAATACCAATTATGCCAATTAATGTCTCAAATTAATTATATGCCTTTTAAGGCCCTTTTATGCCAATTCACAATTTATGTATATTCAATATTATCCCATCATCCCCATGCTATTCGTACGTTTTCATATGACATATGTTAGACTCGCAAATAGTCTAAATTATACAAAGAAAAACTACATCACATAACACATAAAATAGATCTAAGGATCATGACATAAGATTACACAACCAATAACTTGCATATGAATTTCATTCAAACTAGCATATGATACAAAACTAGCATAGGTAATGGGCATAAACTTGCATAACTTATGTACTGATATAGATCCAAACATAAAGGTGTGAACTTGCATATGGATCTAAACATAAAGATGTAAACTTGCATATAGATCTAAACATAAAGATGTAAACTTGCATATAGATTTAAACATAAAGATGTAAACTTGCATATGGATCTAAACATAAAGATGTAAACTTGCATATGGATCTAGACATAAAGGTTAATGTCACATAAACTTGCATATGCATATACATGTCTCACATATATTTTAACAACCCAAACTTGCTTAAGATTCATACATGAATATATGATCCAATCATCACAAACTTGCATAAGATTCACATAAGAACTAACATATGATCCAACTTGCATAAGACTAACATATGATTCAACACCACAAACATACATATAATTTACATCACATGATTCAAAATCGTATTCTCATAATCCCAATTTTATCTTATCATAACTAAATTAATTAATTAATTTGTGAAAGCTATCATACTCACAATTAAGAAGAATAGTCTTGTCTTTCTGGGATCTGTATTCTGAAACTGAATTGCTCGCCTTTGATGTAGACTAATTGTTATTTAGATTTGATTTGATTTTGATTCAAGCTTCTATCTTGCTTTAGGGTTGAAAGTGTATGGCGGCTACTCTAGGTTCTCCACTGACGGCATGGCGGCTCTTGTTATGAATTAATGTGATTTGGGTTAGGGGTTTAGGAGTGTTTTTATAGAAGTTTAATTTAATAAGAGCCATCGGATTAACCTAGGGATAACCAGAACCATCAGGACCACTCATCAGCCCTTAGGGCGAATCGGGCCACGGGTTCACAGCCAAACACCCTGGACTGACCCCTAGTCGACCCAGCAAAGCTCGGGTCGACTCCAAAAATGGTGCGGTTCGTCTATTCCCCCTCCCGATTCGCTGTTTTGAACTTTTTTTGAATATTATATATATTTCTGTCATATGCATACAAACTTTAAGGCTTAATAACTTCTTCATAAGTTATCCATTTTATGCAAACCAAATGTCTATCTTGACCCAAAATTTTGAGACGAACATAATAGCGCAACCTATTTCACTTAATTCTTCTTCTAAAAATTAAATATACTTTAATTTGTGAATTTTAATGTTATAAAATTACGGAGTGTTACAAAACGCCAACCTTTTGTTTAACTTTCAAAAATCATTTCCAAAAGAAATGATAATCGTAAGAGCGGTCCACACACACGGATGGTTTTTACCTTACGATAACTAAAAATATTTTTGACATGAAATCCAATGATATTACAGTAGTGTCTAAATCAAATAAATAGAAATCTACCGGAACGCTTGCATCTCACGCTTCATATACAATATTAAATCAAAACCGTATGGCGCTAATTGGAGATTGGATTCCGACTATGACACGGTATGGAACCACCTTCTGATCAGTGTACTCTAGAGGGGATGCACTGGGGTTCAACAAGAACATCTTGCAATATAGTCACACATGGCTGGCCACTCGTTTAAGTTGAGTGTTCCGAGCATATTATCACCAGTGGTTGTGATCCGCAACCGTTACCGAAACCATACAGCAGCGAATAGAATAAAAAGAAAATGGATTTCTCTAGATCAGGTGATAATACCCCTAATGGGAATGACCCATTGGCCATGCTGCCCGCCCGATTTTTTTCCGTTCCCCAGTTGATGAGACTTGAGGTCACAATTATCCTTTTAGAACATCTTGCGACCATTTACTTTGAATGTCACGTCGTCGGACATTCATCCATATACGTTGTCCTAGGACTAGACAAACCGAAGGCACCATCCTATCAATCCATCTTGTGCAATTTCTACCAAGCATTAATAGAACAACCCTTGCATTTTACTCAGTCTTCAATTATCCTCAGCATAAGTTGATTCGTAACGCTTATGCCAATAGAGCGGTTTTCAGATATTAAATCTGATCCAGGTAGTCCCGTATTGACAACATGGGTATAAAATAAACCAAAACTTTGATAGTCGGTGATCTAACTATCAAAGGAACATATATACAATCAACGGTCCTATTTCCAAATGGAAATCTCTACCGATCAACCATCAAACAACACTAGCCTCTTTTAAATCAATTCCTTATTCATTTATCATTTCCCATTTTCTTATATTTTCTCAAATATTTTTCAAAGCTTGCTTATCGCCACGATCCTCGGAAAACATTTCCATATATAACAAATTATCTATTTTCTAGAAAATATCTCTTATTACAATTGGATAACATTTCCATATACTCATAGATCCTTATTTTCTATGTTTAGAAAACATATGTTAGTTCCATCCTTTTGCATTTCTTATTTTCTGTATTTTAGAAAATATACATTATTAATTTTGGAAAATATTCCCAATTTCCATTTCTTAACTTCTCATTAACCATATCATTTCATTTTCTATACTTAGAAAATATTTCTGATTTTATTTGGAAAATATTTCCGAAAATCCTTTTTATTCCATTTAACCGATGTTATGTAGTACATCGTTATTATAACTCAACATACTAATCATTCATTAACTGAATGTATTACTAACCAATTTTTGCTACCGAACCTTAACCATTCCTCAGTCAACCATGAAGTCAATCAAGTTGGGGTTTAATTACCTCTCAGACCTTAACTGAACAACATTCTCAATTTCAAAATAGTCAAAGCTCACCACTTCAATTTTCAATCAACACTGCTTACGAAATTCCCGGATTCAAATTAAGAATCCATTTCTTTTACGGAAAACGTTGATTATAACGATGACATTATAATCCTACTTCCGAAACATTTATTTTAAAATATAACTTTTATTCTTTAATTTTAAATAAATTAATATGCGAATAAATAATGATTAAATAATTAAATTTTAACAAAAACGGAAAGTGAAAAGTATTTCCCTGAATTTGCTATAATCGAATTTCAACAAATAACTCTCTTTCGAAATATCTATATTCGATTAATATTCCAAATTTCAGAATTTATCCACCATTTCAGGTCAATTCTAATTCCAAGTTCATTTTGAATTTATCCTTTCTGAATCCTTACCAAATTCCTTTATAACCATGCCAGTCTATAAAACGTTATCACAATTTATTTTATATTTCAAATTTTGAAATACAACTCATCTTTTTCTTTTAAGATAATTATCCATTTCAAGTTCCAATTTGGATTCATATTTCAAATCATCTAAATTTTATTTATAGGTTTTTCGTTTGCAATATATTTGCTTTGAACCATTATTCGCTTTAACCATGAATATGTTTCTCTTATATATAATAAAATCAAATTGATTTCGTACTTATAAATAATATCTTAAGCCCAAATTCTATTTATAACTTCTATTCAAAATTTTCCATACAAATGTCCCTTTTATCCCAATCATTTAAAACCCCGTTTATAGTTTCCTTTATAATTTGCTAAGTTCAAATCTCTTTTCAAATATTGGTTTCAAAACAGATTTCTCCTTTCCCATATAAATTCATATTTGAATTTATATTTCAATTTATCCAATGATAAATAAATCACTTAATTTATACTCTTATTTATAAACAATGACTTGGTTTATCTATTTGAATAGGTTTCTATTTCCAACTCTATTCGAAATTTTATTTCTATTTTGGAAATAAATTCGATTTTTAAATCCCAATTTCCTTCTCTACATTCGAAAATATTTTATGGTATTTAAAATACCAAGATTCTAACGCTAGGGTAATTCAAACACAACAAATCCAATCACGGATTATATAACATAACATATATCACAATCAAACAAAATAGTAATATAAATATAGAGGAATCCGGTTGGACCCCTCCAGCCTGTTTTCCTGTATCCACAGATGTTAATCACATCAATAATATTAATTTCACATCAATATGAAATATCATAGTAAACAGAATTAATAATCGATCAATTATCTCAACTATTTGAACCAAACAACCATCATATAAAATTATTATAAATAAATTTAAATCTCGTTTATTTAAAAATATAAACGAGCCAGAGTTAGTGGGTTTACTCACCTTATTTTCATAGTTGGTGGTTCTGCGTTTATTTCATTTAAAATCAAACGAGCGTTTGATTTTATCCTAAAATTCCAATAGTTTTATTCTCAGCCTCGTCAGTGCCATAACGTAGATTTCATCGTTTCGATTCTAACGGATCCGATCGCTTTGGATTATGTTTACGAATGGACGGGTTATAACTATTATTATAATTAAAACCATTTTTAATTAACTAATGACTAATTAAATCTAGTTACCCTTATGTTATGTCAAACCATCGTCTTTACTGGAAGAATTCGAACCCACCACTCATACATTAGTACCATGTTTCTCTCCAATCTACTTCTTTCTCTCCAGCGTTCTTCTTCTTTCTTTCCTTTTTTTCTTTAGTTTTTACTGGTTGACCCACACAATCAGCCACAACAAAAATTTCTACTTGCTACTTCTATTTCGCTACAGTAGCTTCCTCCAAGCAATCCCATACTACCAGTTTATCCCATGCCCGTCTTTCGTTTATCAAACATACACAACCGTGTAACCTAACTTTGATATGAAGCTCCTCTTTCGTATTGTTGCCCCTCAAAGTAGAAACCACACTCTCCCCTTGTCTTCTTCCCAAAATGGAAACACAACCTCACTTCTCTTATTTCTCACGCACTTACCCTCACCGACTTCTTCACTCCAGCGAACCAGACCCATCACAGCATCAATACTTCACCATACAAGTATCCGCCTCCTTTCGCACCTGAATCTCCTAACCATACTACATACTTGGTACTCCTCCACAACAGCCACTCACGCCTTCCACTGGACAGACAAACAACCTGACCCCGTCATTCACTCATCACGTTTTCCCATCCTACCACCTTTACTTCTCCACAGATTTAGAATCCAAGATCCCCATACAGCTTCTCTTCAAAAGCTTTATCCAACCAACACCTAATTCCCGAATTTGCACCACCTCCTTGCATCTGCATGCTTCGGCCTTCCTCAAAAGCTACAGTAAAGTAGCGTGATTTTTATTTCGTTCAAACCCCATGTTTAAGCATATCAGCGTGAAGCATAGGTGATGAGGAATTTAAATATGTAAGTTTTGTGAATTTAGAGATTCTACTTTGATTTTCATATGATTTTACTGTTTCTCATTTTGGATTTAGTCTGAGAATGAGAATGAAGATGTACAACATTTAAAAGGGAAGATAGTTTGGCAGACACAGTATCCTGGCTTGGCACACACGACAACAAAATAGCTTGATAAGAACGTATACAAGGCTTGAAGAACACGGTTTTGGAGAAAACTTGGAGCGCACACTTCTATTTCAAAGTTGGGCATAGTTAGGGTAGCTCTCCATTGATTGTAGGAAGGTTTGGTTGTACAACTTTGGTTTCGCATGTGCGTGACCAGGGAAGGAATTTAAATGCAAGAATAATATATCTAATGAAGTATGGTAGGGAACATGTACAATGCATCATTTTGGGGTAGTGCATATACATATCGATATTTTAATTTGTTTGCAAGGCATAATCATTGAAAACAAATTGAGAAAAATATGGGTAGCTACCATGAAGTATTTGAGTAAACGTGTTTATTAAAATCAAACTGTTGCTCGAAGTATTTGAGTAAACGTGTTTATTAAAATCAAACTGTTGCTCAAGCAGTACCCCTAAGTTTTGAGGTGCTACACAAAATATCAAAGGGTTGAAATGCATGTTCGTTGATACACAAATGTACTGAGTACAGTCAGTCTATGTGGTGGGAAGTAAAAACTATTGCACAGTGCAGTTGGAAAAGAGAATTGTTAAAGCACAAATGAGAGAGAGGGGACTCGGCATAACCCGTTATATAAAACTTCGGTCGCGTACGAGCAACTAGGGACAAAAATAAAAACACAGTCGTGTTGATTAATACATCACAATCACAGAACTATAATAAAATAGACAATGTTTAATTATATAAAATAAACCATTATGGCTTATATACGACTCCACAGCGACTTTCTAAAAATTTGATATGAACATAACTTACAATCTATACGCCGAAATCTGAATTTTTCACTTTCATTAGAAAAATACAGTTTAATAGATTTTAATGTTTCTTGTTTCAAAGAATCTGATTTATAGCGAATTACGTATATTCAATTGAAATTGAAAACGTTAAATTACGAACTACCGCAACGTTACGAGCTCATTTACAATTATATTATAATTAATACGTTCAGATTTTGTTTTTAATAATTAATTCCTTATAAAAATCATTTTATATTACCAATACAACATTTAAAAACAATTAAATGTTTTAAAATGAAAAGCGAAAAATCTGGGTCGTTACACATTTAAGTTAAATTTAGGAAATTGTGTTTGTTTAAAATATCGAGGAATGAGAACAGAATTTATTTTATAAATGAATTATAACGTTTATAATTTAATTTAATTAAAAACGAACCCCCCACAGCATTGTAATTTGACAATTCGAACTTCAATTGGGTTTATAGAACTTAATATAAGTCGGAATTTGATGAAACAAGAAATGTCGGACCTATTGAATAATAGTTTTCTAATGGAAGAGAAAAAACTTGATTTCGTCCTATAGATTTTGAGTTATGTCAAAATCAAATTTTCAAAAAACTAGCGCTATAATTGTTTTCAAACAATAACGGTTTATTAAATAAAATGAATGGATTTTGAGTGAATAAAAAAATTTGAAGTTTCATTAGAAAATCCGGATTTGAGTTATAAAATAAATATAAACCCAAGTGGGATAAATGAAGTGATTTTTGGAACAAAAATTAGAATATGAAATATGGAATAGAGACGACTAATTAAATAAAATCTAATTAGTCAAGGGTATATAAGAAAATGAAATTTAACAGGGTTAAGTAAAATGGAACATGGATCTCGATTCGAACTGGAATGTGAAAACTTGAATTAGAATTTGGAATCGAACATGGAATTTGAATCTAACTTATTTATAAACAAATAATAATGTGTTTGAACACGACTGGTCCAAACTAAGGCTTAAATAAGCAAATAAGCTAATTTGAAAATAATCTAGCAAATTGAGTTAAGTGATTGGATTGATCCGAGACAGATTGAAAATGAGAATATGCATAGGTTAACAGGTGAGGAATGAAGAGAATTAAGATTATAATTTGAGTGTCGACAAAAAGGCACATGTTTAAATTTCCATATGGGATTTTATGAGCTTATAGGGAAGCCGCTTGGCCTTTTGATTTTCTTTTTAAATGGAAAGGGCCTAGAGAGGCGATTTGTAGTTTTTCCGATTGAGTCGTACAAAGGAGGTGCTGATTAAATTTTCTAGAAATTTAAGAAGTTAGAACATTTTAAAGAAATCTTGATAACTAGAAATCAATATATATATATATAATATCGAAAGGAATTTGGAAAATGGTTTAATTAACGAAATATTAAAAGGGCTAGTGATTGTTTGATGGAAGTTTTGTTTTTCTTCGATAGTTAAACAACCAGCTATCGAAGTTTTTGATCATCGTTGTCAATATGGGGAGACCGATTGGATTTATTATTTGGAAACCACTCCGTATAGGCATACGCGTTGCTAATTAGATATGCTGAAAATAATTGAAGATGGAGTAAAGTGCAAGTGTTGTTCTGTTAGTCCTAAGTAGAAATTGCCTAAGATGGATTGATGGAATAGTGCCTTCAGTTTGTCCAGACCCAGGACAACTTGTATAGACGAATGTTTGACAGAGTACGCCTAATGGATCACATAAGACGATCTTTTTCAAGGTATTACATTTGGTGGCGGAGGAATTCGTTTCTTTTAGCTTTTTATACCCGTAATATTTTTAGGAAGATCAACTAGTGATTTGACGGGTTTGATGATATGTCATTCAAAGTGAATGGTGGCCAGATGATTTAAAAAGAAAAATGTAGCCTCAAGCCTCACAACCGGGAATGACAAAAATCGGGCACGTAGCATGGCTAGTTGGGTCATACCCGAGCAGGGTGTATTATCACCAATCCAGAGAAAATTCATTTGTTCTTCTTTCGATTCAGCATCTTATGGGTTACTGTTGGATGGCCAATAATTGTGGGTGATAATACATTTGGTCCACTCAACCTGAATGAGTGACCGGTCATGTGTGGCCAGGTTGCAAGAAGTTCTTGTTGAACCCCTAGTGTATCCCCTCTAGAGTAACTGATCGGGAGGTGGTCTCATACCTTGTCATAGTTGGAATCCAATCTCCAATAAGAGCCCTACAATTTTCGATTGTATACTATGTATGTAGAGCGTAAGATGCAAGCGTTCTTCTGTTTGGTTATTTATTTGATAAATACTATTAAAATATCACCGAGTTTTCATATCAAAAACTTTTGGGTTATAGTATGGTAAAAACCGTCCATGTTCATATATGGGCTGGTCTTACTATTATCCTTTACTTTTAAAAGGATTTTCAAGTTAAACAATGTGGTTGGAGTTTACTCACACCAGTTCCATGACTGACCCAGAGTTTATTTTGTTTGTTTTAACCTAAACTCTTGGGTGTCCAAATTTGTATGGGAAGTCAAGTGTTCCAGGATTTTACAGATACACTTGGAGGAGCTTGAAGAAGGAGGCTTCACGGTTAGTTATTTAGAGTTATTTCCGCTAGGATATATGTGTTGTACTCTGATATGGTATGTATATATAATATAGATTTGTATTTCAAAGTTATGATATATGATATTATGTTTTGTTCAGTTCCGCTGTGTGATTCTGATATTTCTTTAGTTCTTCTTCTATCTTTTCTTCATTAACCCATAATGACTCGTAATTATGTGTTATTTGAGTTGGACGTGTGTGGTATTTAGTCCGCTCAAGTAGTACGGATTTGCGGGCCAAAACACTTGGTATCAGAGTTTAGGTTGAGCGAACACCCAGGCTTTACTGGGGTTTACTCATTAGAGATAGGGTTGGTAGCACCCTAGAATGAGTTTGTGTATATATATATATACACATATATATATATATATATATATATGAGAGAACATATTTGTTAGTTGTTATAAAAATTGTTTTATATTGTGTTGATTGGTTTTCCGAGTGGTTTATGACCTGGTCGGTATAGTATGATAAACTATATCGATATGTGTTTCTAAACACTTAAACAGAGTAATGCAACACAATATTGTTTTAAAATGGGTAAATGAAATAATTTTACCCAAAATTATATTTTGATATAAAGTAAATAATTTTATAAAATTATTTATATATGAATGAGTTGGTTGTTATTATTATAATCAAATGAGATTATAAAATTGGAATGGTTACGTATAATCAAACAGAATTTGTACATGAATAATATATACAACTAAGACGAATTTGAATTGGATTCAAACAAGAACTGGAAATTAAATCCTGGAAAAAATGGAAAATTATTTTTTCTAAGTATATTAAAATAATATAGCTTTTTTTGGGAGGATTTTTTTTACTAAAAATCAGTTTGAATGGATTTTTGAAAATGATAAAGCATTGAATTCACTTCGGTCACTGGAAAATAATTTTGATGATGAAGCGCGCCATCATCAGTGTTCATTTTCAAGTTTCTTAGTGATGGATTGCTACCATAGTGAGTTTTCCAATGGAAAAAAGAAAAAGAAAATACGTTGTTTTGGAAAATTCAAATGTTTTGAATTTAAGGTGATTATAAATATATGTATATATATATATATGATTTCTAAAATGATTTGAAATAAAACCCAGGAATTTGAATTCTGGAATTTAAAACTTAACTTATGCAAGTTAAATGGATTAAAATGGATAAATTGATTTGAAACCAATTTAAAATTACCCAGAAATATAAGTGGTTACTTTATTAACCAAATAACATCAAAGTATGTAGAAAATTTTGTTCATCGTAAACTAAAATAAATAAACTGATTTAAATCAATTTGAATAAATTTGAATGCATACGAATGAAATGCAATTGAATGTGAATATATTGATCGTAAATCAGTCAAATAAAATGAATGTGAGAAGATGGTGAATAATATGAATGAAATTTGGCATAAACTATAGGTTGGGACTTGTATTAGCATATACATGCTATGTACACATGGTATGACTTGTCTGGAAATGAATCTATGTGTTTAACCATGTAAATGAATGAAAGTTGTAGAAACCATAATATTATAAGGCTAATGAGTTTAAACTAAGTACAGGTACATGGAGCTACCTAGCTTGATTTTGGATATGCAGATTGCTTATATGCTAAGCATGCACGTTTAATAAACGCTTATATAAGGTACGCCTACGCAAAAATATCAAATTAAGATATGTGAACTGTTTTCTGACCGGGAGGGTTAATGTATAATTTTTCATCTCTCTTGGTATATTACGAAATCTCCTCCGTACGGGGGAGACTCTACCAAAAAATTCCAAAATTTAGGGAGTTAGAGAAAAATTCAAAAATTTTGAAATTTTTTGTAAAGATAAAGAGATGATTTTCAAATTAAATTCAATTTGAATGGGAAATAGGAAATTAAATATTACCATAAAAACTTGAAATTTGTATAGGACTTGAGTTATAGAATATGAAATACTGAGTTATAACGAAGGGGACTTTTGAAAAGTTAACAGGCCTATAGTATTTCTTCCACCTTAGCGATTTCGGGGACAAAATCCTTTTAAGAGGGAAGGAATGTAACATCCCAGATTTTAGACATTTAATATTGAACATTCAAATTTATTTTAAATGTTGAATTGAAAATATAAATGAATATTAATATGGAATTTATCGATTTAATAATCAGTATACGATTTAATTTCAAAGATACTGAATTATCGCAATACGAAAAGGATAAATAATTGAATTCAGATTGAAAACTGAATCAAAATGATTTAGTCGATTAATATATATTCTATTTGAATTAGAACGATATTTATTATCAATAAATTTAATTGTTTGAGTTCGGTTTATATTTTAATTATTTGAATTTAATTTAAATAGTCAATTTAAATTGATATCCTTTCAATATGATCGAATTTGGCTCCGGAATCTGTTCCAGTGTGTTCGGAATAGTGGTACAACCCTAGAAATGTTAGTCGTTGCATCTCGCATGGTGTTCATTACCACGGGATATTTTGATTTTAAGATAAATATAAAAAATCAAATCAGTTAAATTAATAATCTAAACAGCTTCTGTAACAACCCGAAAATCTGGGCCAGTTTAAAAATTTTATTTTGGCAATTTTAGCGAATTTTGATTATTTAAAATGAATTATTTTAAATAATATCGACGAGAAATTTATTTTGAATGGAATTCAAACGTATATATTATATAGATCATCGTTAGAATATAAATAATTATATATAATTATAAATAGAATTGAAAATGGCGCGGTAGTTCGATAATTCGATTTCAAACTTCAATTGAATGTACCGGGTGCAAAACAAACCGGATTTTAGTGAAACCAAAAATAATAGGATCTATTTGATGATATCTTTCCAACGAATCCGAAGAATCAAAATTTCATGACGTGAATCAAAAGATATGTCCAGTTGAAAATTCGGAATAGTCGCTATGGAATTCAGGCCCTTAAAAAAAAGGAAATTTTGCAAATGACCTCGGATTTCAACGAAACCACTTTTGTTGGGTCCTGATGTCAAATTATTGCTAGATTCCAAATTTCATAATTTTTCGATTCAATATGTGAGCGTGGCAAAAGAAAACGCGTTTGACCAGTTTCAGTTGATTTTAATCGACTGGAAAATGACCATTTTTCTAACGGTCTCAGAATTCGACGAAATTAGTTTCGATAGGACCGTATCGTAAATACGAAGCTAGAAATATTTTTTCTGGAATTTTCTGAATCAGTATGTGGCCTTGGTAATTTAAAATGTACATTTAAAATTGAATATATAGATTTATATTTTAAATTTAGCGAAAACTGATCGAAACTGCCGAATCATCTTGCGAAACATATCCCATTGTGTTCGGAATGGGGATATTTAGCTAGGGGCGACAGTCGTTGGATTTGATTTGGAGTTTGTATGTAAAAGCACACTTTTTTCGAATTTAATAATAATAAATTATATATTATATAAGTCAAATTCTGGTCAAACTAAACCCTAGTCTTCATAACAACTGAGCCGCCGCCCCAAATGAAAAACCAACGGTGGAAACCGTTCTAAATCTCTCCCAAAATTTGCTCCTCAATCGCAACGAAATTTAAGACGATTTCTGAACAAAAATAGAATAAGGAAGTGAGAGTTTTGATTGTATACGGGTTTGATGAAGTGAAATCGCTTGAGGTGTTCGATTTTGGAGCCCAAAGGGCTGACGTTCGTGACCTATTTTCACGGCGCAAGGGCCACCGGACATGGCGAGATGGGGCGGAGGGGGATGGCGAGGCGGAGGCGCCTCGACTGGCGGCCGTGGATCGTCGGCTAGAAGCTCCGATGTGCGTGCGTGGGTGGAATTCCTTGTTCGTGCGTGGTACGATTTTTCTGAAGCGTGAAAATCAGAGGGAAGAAGGTAAATTGATTTTTTACTAATTACCTTTTTTTTGTTGTTTTGTTTTGTTTTATTTAATTAAAAAGGTCGTAAAAAAAAGACATTGTTTTAAAATCTGAAATTTTAAAAATAAAATAGCCTTGATTTTCTTTGATTTAAAAATGTGATTTTTAAATTATACGTTGCATTGTTTATATATATATATATAGAAAAAAAAGCATAGAACAAAAAAATTGGGATTTTTATATATAGATCATTGTTTTTGAAAATCTAAAAAGCATTGGTTTTAAAAATAAAAATAGCAATGGAATTTATAGATATTTATATATCATTGTTTTAAAGTAGAAGTAGCGAAACAAAAATATAATTTTTATATTATAGAAAGGGTAAAAATATAATTTTTATATGAGTAACAAAGTAAAAATTCGATTTTTATATATTGAATAGCAAAGTAAAAATTCGATTTTTATATATTGAATAGCGAAGTAAAAATTCGATTTTTATATATTGAATAGCGAAGTAAAAATTCGATTTTTATATATTGAACAACGAAGTAAAAATTCGTTTTTTATATATGTAGTGGCTACGGTCAACGAAGGTGACAAAAAGGCAAGAGCGACGAAGACTTCTGCAAAAGAAGAGTCGAGATGGTTGGATAGCTATCGGTGAGAATTTCTCACCCTTCAATTTCTTTTCTAGTTATATATATATACTAGGATGCAGACGGTGCTTAGTAGCACCCGACACAATCGTCCACAGACCATGGACTTGTTTGTTTAGTTGTGTAGTTGGTTAGATTATTTGGTTTGAATTGAATTGTTTGGTGAATGGAATGGATTTGATTGATGTGTGAATGGCGTGGGCCTTCACTAGACCGGGGATAAGGCTAGGCCTTGTCCCGTTTCTAGTATCGTGCCGTTATGCCGCCGAAATTTTCTAAAATATGTTAGAGAAATAAAAATATCATTTATTTAATAAATGAACTGAATAGAAATTCATATGTTGAAATAAAATGTTTTATCGTTAAAAATATAATTTTTAACGTGAAAGTGAATAAATAAATATTTATAAACAAATCGACCGATTTGTTTATATACACTGATTTGACTGACATTGATTGGGTCGATAAATTTTACACACCGCCCAACTGCACAAATAAAATCTGTGTTTGATTGTTTGAAAACCCCACACGGGTGTTGGGATGAAATTTGAAGTTCACTCATCCTGGTTGATTAAATATGTCGATCGATTGATTGACAGGCTGTTATAAGCGTTAGATATCTATATTTGATGCTTATACAGTGTAGTGCACTTTGGTTGATGGTTGATTATCTATCGTTGCTATTATATACATTTGTTGTATGGAATCCATATAATTAACTTTATATGGTAATTGATTGGGCCACATTCCAATCGGAAAAATGAAGAATATTATAAAATAAAAGTTCATGTGTTGACCGTACTCTTCCGTTGAGATTAGTCATGTGTTGAACGAAATATTTTAATAATAAAATTTACATCTTTATCAATATAAAATAAAAGTTCATGTGTTGACAGTACTCATCCGTTGAGATTAGTCATGTGTTGAACGAAATATTTTAATAATAAAATTTACATCTTTATCAATATAAAATAAAGGTTCATGTGTTGACAGTACTCATCCGTTGAGATTAGTCATGTGTTGAACGAAACATTTTGATAATAGAAATATTTGAAAAGAAATACTTGAAGAAGAAATATTTGAAATAGAATATTTGAAAACAGAAATATATGAAGCCGTGTTGATTAGATTGACGCCATTTTGACGTGAACGATATTTATATCAATTTGATTCATTTTATAATGAATATCGAAATTGATTTCAAAATCTGATATTTTGAATAGAAAACGAATTCGAATAGAATTGAATTGAAAACCAATTCGAATTGAATTGAATAGAAAACGAATTCGAATTGAATTGAGTAGAAAACGAATTTGAATTGAATCGAATAGAAAACCAATTTGAATTGAATCGAATAGAAAACCAATTTGAATTGAATCGAATAGAAAACCAATTTGAATTGAATCGAATAGAAAACCAATTTGAATTGAATTGAATAGAAAACAAATTTGAATTGAATAGAAAACGAATTCAAATTTAATTGAATAGAAAACGAATTCGAATTGAATTGAGTAGAAAACGAATTGAATTGAGTAGAAAACGAATTGAAATAGAATTGAAATCGATTTGAATTGAAATCAAATAGAAGTGAATGTAGAAAGAATTTATAAGGGAAAATTCAATTTTGATTTGAATTTGAAATAAAGGTTGAAATTGTTTTTGAAACAAATTTGAAATGATTTATAAAATTCGTTTTAAAATAGTAATCGACGAAATTTATATTATATATATTATATATATATTATAATGGCCTGAATAGAACGCACCGCGCCGCGGCAGTTCGTGAATTTCGACCATTTATTTCAAACGGACATTACGGGAGATCCGACCGTCGGATTCTCCTAAAACCGGAACCGTTGGGTTCGTATCGAAAAGAGCTTTCTAACGAATATTAGAAATTTGAAATCTAACGGTTGGATTTGGACTTACGTCCAAATCAAATTTGAAAAAGGTCGCTGTCAGTTCGATGGCCATTGTTGGAAATCGATTGTACGGGCCTTAATAAAATTATTAAAAATAGTAATAATTTGTGTAAAATCATAAGAAATGATTTGGGAAAAATTGGGGTGGAAAAACTCCATATTTGAAAGGATAAAAATGGATTTTTATCGAAATGAACTAGTTCTGAACTAAATTTAAAACCCAATTATTTTTAAATAAATAAATTAGATTTAAAAAGGGGTTTTAAATAATCGGAATTTCTAATATATTTGATTGGATTTGAAATGGGTTTATCGTGAACGGTATTTTAAATAACACTAGTTCTTTAACCCGATAACAAATAGAATGTGATTTGGGTTTATCGTGAACTGTGTTTTAAATAACACCTAGTTCTTTAACCCAGTAAAATGAGTTTTAACGAATCTGCAGTTAGATTGAAATGTGAATTGATAATTCAAATTATCAAATTTAGAAAGTAAGCGAGAATGGAGTACCACCAGTTTTGCTCCAAAGCGTTAGTTAAATCTTTAATTAGATTTGAACGTGATTGGTAATTAATTTTACCGATAACACCGTGGTATTAGATATGGAGTATTGCCAGTTTTGCTTCATGGGATGAATAGGTTGGGATTGGGAAATAAAATAAATAATTACTTCGGTATGGTTCGCTAATCTCGACTAGTTTGGAAAACCATAATTTGGTTTGAAATGACATCCAAAGGAAGATTAAAGGATAAATTTTAAAGAATTTATCTTGGATAAAATTAATGGGAACCTTTCCCTAAGAATTGAAATTTAGAAACTAGCTGAAGGTTAGCTAAGAAGAATGGTTTCCTGGATATTGATCTGATGTTGGTTTCGGCCTTCGGGGTTAATATTTGGGGAATTGCTCTCTTACTGATATACGGTTAGTAACTAATGAATTGGAATGAGGCGTATGTTGTGTTTGTGTAACATTTATTTTTAATATACGCGGGTTGTTCGGAAAGGCCGGGTTTATTCCCATTCTGAATAACCGATTCGACGATATGTCGAAGATGAAGACGGTGGTTGAAGGCCGGAAGTCTTCACATCGTTTGGATAATTACTGAAGATCCTGATTGGGCTGTACACCCAAGAGGATGGAAATAGTTGGTGGTCGTCCAGACGTACTTGGAGATGGATGGATATGCGAGGAAAGTGCCTCCGATTTCGTTCAGACCTAGAATGGACTTGTAAATGGATGGTGTGTCTGACATTGTATTCCTTTATATTGTATTTGTTGATCTCTGCTAAATATATATCTGTTTGGCGGCGGAGAATTTATTCTCTTGCTTAACGCCCTTCTCTGAGACATATGAGCTCAGAGGTTATATATTGGCAGAAATCAGTGGTACGATATGGATTGATAGTGTGACATGCTGAGATGCAGTGATCCAGACTTTTGTTGAAAAGCAAAGATTGGTGGTTGATGATCAAAGCGCAGCTGATATAGCATGGCTTTGTGTATAGCGTTGATCTGCGAGCCTCACACCCCGGTATGGTGGTAAACTGGTGGTTTGATCAGTATGCTTTTAGTGGATGGGCACCTTAGTGGTGTCGTGGATTCGGTCGACTGAGATGAGCCTAGTGCTTAGGGATATATAGAGTAGGCGGTGTTTTCTCTCGCTGGGACGTAAGCCGCGGTGGTACTCTGGTCCCAAATGTGCGGATGCAGACGGTGTTTTCTCTTATGGGGACGTAAGCCGTGGTGAATTGCATTACGCGATCGATCTTTCGAATCAGGAGCCACCATGATGGAAATCCAATTTCCAATACGTGTATTTCGGTTTTATTTGTAGAGCCTAGTATGGCGACATAGTGGGATGGGGCACTTATGCCATCTATGATTGATACTTATGATTTGAATATATTTTATACAATATGCACTTATAAAAGTATCAAATGATTTGTTCTAAATGTATCAAGCATTCTTGGCTATTATAAGGTAAAAACCCTATCCTCCGGCTTGCGTTGCATTGTGTGATGGGACCTGGGTCTTATAATAGCTTCATTTTTCTTTATTTAGCATTGCGCTGTTGTTTTATGCACTGGTGTTCTTGGGAGGAAACCCGTTCCGTGTTATGCGGCGTGGTCCCTTGATTTACCTAACTTTAAAAATAAAGACTAATAACTGTTTTAGTTCTCACACCAGTCACATGACTGACCTGGAGTTTATTGTTTTAACCTAAACTCTGGGTGCCCCTATTTTCCACACGGGCAGCTAGTAGTTTTGGTTTTGCAGATTTATATTCACAGGATCCTGGTTTTCAGCTGGAATGATATCCGGAAAGCTTTGTATCCGTATATCTCTTCTAGTTGTGTATTGTATTATTTTCCGCTGCGATGTATTTAAATGTAATTTAAATCTCTGATATTTCTGTGTAATATTCATTTATACTCTGTATATTCTTGTATTCTGGTGCATTGTTGTCATATACAATGAAATGTTCTCCCGTCTGCGTTCTGATTTGTCTTGTCCTCACAGTAATTCGTTCTTTCTCATCTCTTCGGAGACCGGGGAAGTTTCGGGTCGCTTCAGCTTCACTTTCAGGTGACCTATACAATAAATCGAGCCACCGTTAAAACTGCTAGTTATTTCTTCGAGCTGAAAAAATGGTCTCCTCCTTCGCTTGCAAGCCAACAAGATTTTTATGCCATTGTTCTTTTTGTTTCCCCCATTTACATCTATATAATGGTACCTGTGCCCTTCGTTATTTCCCCTTCCAGAGAAACCATTTCAACTTGTTCCTCTTCGTTCCTTTCCTAATCAACAGATAATCGATTTACACTAAAAACAAAAAAGATTAATTCACAAATCATGATTCAAACATCTCTGAATTTCTGAAGCTATTTTAACTCTTGGATTTTGAGACCAAACTAGAGGTGCGCATCTCGAGCAACAAACAGGAATCACGATTTGCGAGTGGAAATTGCCGAGCCTCCTGAAGCTCGACTTCGAGATGGAAGCTATTGCGTTTGGGAAGTGGGTACTAGTACTAGTGATGTAAGGTTTTGGGTGCGACCAGATTTTCTTTGATATCGATCTCGATAATGGCAAGTTTAAGGCAATAGGTCGGTCTCAGGATGGGGGCTGCGAGTTGAATTTTGAAGTGATCTTTGGTAGAGGTGGAAGCAGCGAGTTGTTCCTAATAGCAAGCCACTCCGACCAGTGGAGTTTGGTGATATTGGGTGTCGCAGTTTTTCGTTGATACTGTGTGTGGGTGGAGTAGATGCGTTTCCCTATTGGGGACTGTTGGTGGTTGTCAAGGGGATGGAGAGATTGAAGGGGATTCAGTCAATGAATTTCAGGGCTAATTTTTGAGGCAATGACCCGTCATTTGGAAGAGTTGTCGGGACTGTGAAAGCTCAAGGATTTTGAGGCGTGTAGTGGTCATTTTGGTCATTATGGGTAGTGTAACAAGCAGCGAACAATGGTTTAGGGGTTCCAAAAAGGAAGGGAACTTGACAGTACAGTGTTCGAGGGAATAGGGTATATGTTATTTCGAAAGTTAAATTACATAGAAAATTTCTTTATTCATTTTAGTGATTAATATAAATAAATGGTTGATCAATAAATTAATTCAAATAATCACAGGTGATAAATTTATTCGAGGCGATTCTTAGGCGCAATAATATGGAATTTAGCTGGATATTTAGCAAACAAAATCAGGTGAGTAAACTCACTCTCTAGTTCGAATATAATTTACTATAATTGAATTTGTATTTAATACAAATATTTATATGTTGTTTGTTGGTTGATTGATTGCATTGTTGTTTATTGATAAATTGTGGTTATTATATATATTAGTTATATTTAGGCTTGGTGGTTGTGGCAATATATATATATATATGTATATGTATATGTATATGTATATATATATGTATATATATTGGATATTTCCCGCAGTACAATTAGCGGATTGAAAATGCGTGTACGTGCTAATATAATACACACGGATCATGTAATATGGTGTATAACACACAAGTATGAAATAATAGCTAATCACAGATATATAAAACAGCAGATGCAGTAAACTAGAAAATTCACACCAGGAATTTTTATACTGGTTCGGAGCACCGTCCAATGTCTAGTTCCAGACTTATATTTGGATTTTCACTAATAACCACCTTACTTAACATGGAGGAATAGGTATACAACACTAGAGCAGATGAACGGGATTTTGTTGGAACAGTTCGATCAAATCGATTTCCATTTTGTTCTATTTAACAAATTAAATAAGGATCTAGACAATAACAATAGATTAAAACTCACATAAAATAGGGTTTATACCTGCTTTGCCAAATCTACGAAAATCAGATCTATTTTGAAATCGAAAAGGGGCTAGATTGGAGCATCGAATCGGGAGCACTTCAAACGCCGTGCCTCTATACGTATCCACACGAACATGTTTCTTCGATTGTCACACAAATCGAAGGGGAGAGGAAGATAGCTGTGCTAGCAGCCACTTCTGATTTCATTTTCTAGGTTTTTTTGGAATGATCGAGTGAGTAATATAATAATGAGGTACCCGTGTTTTATAAAAGAAGTAAACCCCTTTCAACACATACACGTGTATCGTAAAACGAGGAACCATTCCTTACACCCATTCAAACCAAATATCAACAGTTGATATTTTATTTTACTCCAAAACAAAACCAGTCTTCCCCTTACAATGTTATAAGTGTGTGACCATATAGGTTATTACAACGTTGGCAATGATTTTAAATCGTATTTAAAATCTTAAACAGTGATTGGCATCTAGCAATACGTCACTGCTACCCAAGTTATAATAAGATCAATGATTCGATACAACCTTTCCATGACCAGTGAATAAATGTAATATAATCCTTTTAACTGTTATACCCGGGATTAAACTCAAGGCATGGATCATATCTTCCTCTTTATAATTTAATCCATTTTTCTTGATCGATGAGTAGACTGTTTAAAACAAATAAATATTTGCGCATGGCCATGCATTTCACAGTCTTACTCAATCAAGAGGCCCATGGATATCACTACGAATATATCGTAGGGTTAGATTCCATCTAGATCATTCATAATTTTCATTCAATTTGAGATGTTTCCAATAATCACCGTTATCATTACTCTGTTACGAATATAACTTTGGATGATATCAAAACACAAATATCCTCGAATAAAATTATAATGATTTCAGGTCCGAGGACCATTATATCACTGTCACTATGAAAATAACTTATGATACTGTTAATTATATTCCATGTAGTTATCTCACGGTGGGTCAGCCCAATACAATATTCTACAATACATATTTATGTTTGGACATTAATATCACGTATATTAATGATCAATGAGATGTGATCATCAGTCAATCATCATACTAGTCTCAACGTTTTATTGTTGTCCTATATAAATAATTAAACTCGACTAGGGACATTTAAGAATTATAATACTCAGTATATTATATAATCTCAAGTTCAAGTCACTTCTTTTTTCTTCTCAGTCTTTCTACTTTGCGTTTTCCTCATATTCGTATTTCCGAAAACCTACCATCTAAATCCAAGTTTAAGTGGAGTAATTCAACGTAATAACAGTAATTAGTTTGTTTATTTTCTGTTTGGAGTTGATTATTTGTATACAAAAATGTTTTTTTTTAAATATCACATATAATTGTTGTTAGGCATTTTCTGAAATCTTGAAAAATTGATAGAAACACGTCTGATAAGAGAAGCCGTTTTGTGTTGCTGCATCTACTACCTGTAAAAAAATTCATCAACATGTAAACTTAACCTAGTTTCCACTGTGTAATGTCTAATTTTTAATAAACCTGTTTTAATCTTTTTCTATTACTAGATATCTTAACGTACTATCGCAATTTTGTTCTACAAACACGATTATAGCTTCCTTAACAAATCATACTAGCAAATTTTCCAATACGTTGTTCTGCCTCTGTTTAACTTTGGATGAATTAGGATTAGTTGTGGATATTAAACTAGAGTTTGTTTTATATGCATTTCAATGATTATGGTTAGCAATGCTTTGCAAACATCTAGATTATGAATAAATACAATAAAAACTATGTTAAAATGATGAAACCCATAAAGAAGTTAGAAGATAGTTCAAAAATTTTCAAGTGAAATAATGAACCAAATTTTAATCATTCAAACAATAGTGGTTTTTCAATTTAATGGTTTAATTCCTTGCAGTATAAATTGGAAAGTCATGGTAAAACAAGAAGCAAAAAATGTAATAACCCGGAAATCCGAGCCAATTTAAAATTTTTATTTTGGCAATTTTAGCGAAGTTTGAATATTTAAAATGAATTATTTTAAATAATAATGACGAGAAATTTATTTTGAATAGAATTCGAACGTATATATTATATAGATCGTTGTTAGAATATAAATAATTATTTTAAATTATAAAAGGAATCGAAAACGGCGTGGTAGTTCGATAATTCGATTTCAAAATTCAAATGAATGTACCGGCTACAAAATAAACCGGATTATAGTGAAACCAAAAAATATTTGAATCCAATTGGGAATATCTTTCCAACGAATCCGAAAAATCAAAATTTCAAAGCGGGGATCAAAAGATATGTTCAGTTGAAAATTCAGAATAGTCGCTATGGAATTTCGGCCCTTGGAAATGGCCATTTTGCAAATGACCTCGGATTTCGACGAAACCACTTTTGTTGGATCCGTGATGTCAAGTTATTTCTAGGTTTCAAATTTCATAATTTTTCGAATCAATATGTGAGTGTGGCGAAGGGAAACGTGTTTGAAGTGATATTCAAAAGGAAGATTAAAGAATAAATTTGAAAGAATTTATCTTTGATAAAATTAATGGGAACCTTTCCCTAAGAATGTGAAATTTAGAAACTAACTGTCGGTTAGCTAAGCAGAAAGGTTTTCTGGATATTGATATGATGTTGGTTTCGGCCTTCGGGGTTAATATTTGGGGAATTATTCTCTGGTTAATTTACGGTTAGTGACTGATGAATTGGAATGAGGCGTATGTTGTGTTTGTGTAACATATGTTTATTATATACGCGAGTTATTCGGAAAGACCGGGTTTATCCCATTCTGAATAACTGATATGACGATAAGTCGAAGATGAAGACGGTGGTTGAAGACCGGAAGTCTTCACGTCGTTTGGGTGATTACAGATGATCTTGATTGGGCTGTACACCTAAGAAGATGGAAATAGTTGGTGATCGTCCAGACGTACTTGGAGATGGATGGATATGCGGGGTACTAGGTGCCTCCGGTTTCGTTCAGACCCAGAACGAACTTGTAAATGGACTGTGTGTCTGACATCGGAATTCATTCTGTGTGACTGATATCGGTTGCATAGAGTGGTTTGCCTGTGTGGCATGCTAAGATGAAAATGATCAAAGCAGAGTCTTGTGGTTGATGATCAAAGCACGGCCTGTGTGGCATAGCTTTGTGTAACGTTGATTCGTGAGCCTCACACCCCGGTGGTGAACTAAAAACGGGAGAGGACCTCAGGGAGGACATGCGTTTCTTTCTAGTAAGAAGTGGCGTCAGTGGTTTTACACTCCCTAACGAGTTTGACTTATGTGGTTGTTGCTCTTGCGAGGCGTCTCGGTCAGATCGGACGATCCGGGTCCGATGGAGCCATTCGTTGGCTCATTTACGCCCCCAAAGGGCGGGGAAACGTAGTGTTCAGGCATTTTAATCCACATCGGTGGACCGGCCTTGACGATCTAAGGGTCGATGCGCTCTGACCTTGAGGCTCGGGCTAGAGAGTCTCGAAGTCGGTGAGGACTATCTTTTGCCTCGGTTCACAGATGGAAATACAATTTCCAAATACGTGACATTTGCGGTTTTATTTGTAGAGCCTAGTATGGCGACATGATATATGGTACCCATGCCGTCTATGATTGATATTTATGATTTGAAGTTGTTTTATACACTGTGCACTTATAATAGTATCAAATGATTTGTTTTAAACGTACTAAGCGTGCTTGGCTATTATAAGGGAAAACCCTATCCACCGGCTTGCGTTGCAATGTGTGATAGGACATGGGTCTCATAATAGCTTCATTTTTCTTTATTTAGCACTGTGCTGTTTGTTTTATGCACTGGTATTCTTGGGAGGAAACCCGTTCCGTGTTATACGGCGTGGTCCCTTGATTTACCTAACTTAAAAATAAAGATTAATAATTGTTTTAGTTCTCACACCAGTCCTATGACTGACCTGGAGTTTATTGTTTTAACCTAAACTCTGGGTGCCCTTATTTTGACACGGGCAGCTTGTAGTTTTGGTTTTGCAGATTTATATTCACAGGATCCTGGTTTACAGCTGGAACGATATCCGGAAAGCTTTGTATCCGTATATCTCTTCTAGTTGTGTATTGTATTATTTTCCGCTGCGATGTTTTTAAATGTAATTTAAATCTCTGATATTTCTATGTAATATTTATTTATACTCTGTATATTCTTGTATTCTGATGGTATTGTTGTAATTAACAATGAAATGTTCTTCCGTCTGCGTTCTGTTGTGGCTTGTTCTCGAACTATCCGCGCTTTCCTCACGGGGAAGTTACGGGCTTTTACAGTTGGTATCAGAGCTTTGGTTTACAAAGCTCAGGGAACATGACACATTAGAACCAAACGAAAGAATTCATCAGAAATTGGATTAGTAAAATCCAATGAGAATGACTCGTTAGAGATGGGATCAGTAGTATCCTAGAACGAGTGTGAAGAGTATATTTTTAAAAATGAAAACAAGTTTTGTTTTGAAAATTTAAATCAATTATTTGTACTTGATTATTTATTTATATGAATTTGGACAATCCAATATATAAAGATCTCGTATATATGTCTTGCAAACGTGTATTCGAAGTTTTAATGTATTGGATAGTTATAGAATCGCACTCTAGTGCCCGGGGATAATTCTGGTAACGGGGCACCATCGCCAGTATTTATTTTCGAGTTTCGAAAGTGAGATTTCTATAAATTTCCAATTGACTGGTGTGAGAACCGAAACTAGATAGGGCTTATTGTTGTGATTTAGCATCAAAAATCTGATTTTTGACCATATATCAAAGTTATGCATTTGAAATGATAACCAACTAATTGATTGATGTTTGTGTTGTTTGGTTATTGGTTTGAAATTTTGAACTATTAGCCAATTGAACCAAATAGTGAATTGTATTGAAATTTGGTCGCATTTGCTTGCATATACATGTACTTACATTGAACAGGTCATAGCAAAGAGGCTATAGCAGAAGAATAAAATTTGTTTGCCCGACAAATAGGTACATGTTTGCCATAATTTACTGTTTTGTTTGGGTGATGATGATTTTATGAGCCGATTGGCTAGCCGCTTGGCTTTTTCTTTTTCTTTTTGAGATCAGAAGGCCTGTATGGCAATTTCGGGATTTTCCCGTGCTCCCGGTGCAGGGGAGGTTATGGCGAAATTTTTCAAAAATTTAGGGTGTTAGCCAAATTTTTGAAAAATTGAAAAGTTCTCAGAAACTGAAAAGTTGAAGAACTTAAGCCGTAATCAAAATAATGGAAGTTGAGTTGATTTGTGAAACAACTTTCGGCTTTGTTCCTTTTCGGGGACGAAAGTTTTTAAGTGGGGAGATTGTAATAACCCGGAAATCCGAGCCAATTTAAAGTTTTTATTTTGGCAATTTTAGCGAAGTTTGAATATTTAAAATGAATTATTTTAAATAATAACGACGAGAAATTTATTTTGAATAGAATTCAAATGTATATATTATATAGATCGTCGTCAGAATATAAATAATTATTTTAAATTATAAAAGGAATCGAAAACGGCGCGGTAGTTCGATAATTCGATTTCAAAATTCAAATGAATGTACCGGGTACAAAATAAACCGGATTGTAGTGAAACCAAAAATATCTGAATCTAATTGGGAATATCTTTCCAACGAATCCGAAAAATCAAAATTTCATAGCGGGGATCAAAAGATATGTCCAGTTGAAGATTCAGAATAGTCGCTATGGAATTTCGGCCCTTGGAAATGGCCATTTTGCAAACGACCTCGGATTTCGACGAAACCACTTTTGTTGGATCCGTGATGTCAAGTTATTGCTAGATTTCAAATTTCATAATTTTTCGAATCAATATGTGAGCGTGGCGAAGGGAAACGTGTTTGACCAGTTTCAGTTGATTTTAATCGACTGGAAAATGGCCATTTTTCAAGCAGTCTCAGAATTCGATGAAATTAGTTTTGTTAGGACCGTATCGTCAATACGAAGCTAGAAAATATTTTTCTGGAATTTTTCTAGTTAGTATGTGACCCCAGTAAATTGAAATGCGCGTTCAAATTCAATATATAGAGTTATATGTTGATTTTGACAAAAACTGATCGAAACAGTCGAATCAGCTTACGATACATATCCCATTGTGTTTGGAATGGGGGTAATTAGCTAGGGACGACAGTTGTTGGGTTCGATTTGAAGTCCGAACGAAAAGGTTACTTTATGGGGATTGAATTAATTAAATAATTATATATTTATTTATAAAACCACCTCTACTCTCCCTATCTCTTTCCCGATTCAGAAAATTAAAAAAAACGCGAGACCTGGCCGTCGTCGCCATCGTTCAGTGCCGCCACCGCGGTTTTCCACCACCGCTGCCTCACCTCAGGGCGTCGCTCTCCCTTCCCCGATTCCTCCTCTGGCCAACGAGATCCCATCACGTACACCCGAAACCCAAAACCCCCTTTTTTCAAGCGACGCAGCCATCCCTCCCCCTGACCCCACCGCACCGCCACGGATCCCCTGCCACCAGCACGGCCGTGCCTCCACTGCCACCAGCCTCGCTCTCCTCCCCGTTCAACATTAATACAGTAAGTTTTTATATATATTTCTGTTTATAAAAAAAATCTGATTTTATTTATATGAACGTTTATAGTTTTATTTAGATAAAGTTTTTTTTTAAACAAGAAAGTTCTGATTTTTAAACAAGAAAATTTTGATTTTTATAGGAAGAGATTTGAAATAAAAAAGGATCAGTTTTTATTTAATATGAAGAAGTTGAGATTTTTAATATCAAATTTTTTATATTTTTAATTAAGGAAAGTTTATATTTTTAATAACTAGAAGGTTTGATTTTAATGTTAATGAAAATTTATCTTTTTATGTTAATGAAAACTAGGTTTTTAGGTTAGGTAAAGGTAAGATTTTTTATAGTATAAAGATATGATTTTATCGTTATAAAGATAGGATTTTTAAATGGATTTCTTAAGTAATAAAAATATGAAGTCTTTGATTGAAAAAGCTAATTTTTCTTTGATATAAAAATATAAACTTTAATTCATAAAGCGATATAAAAATATGATTTTTATATAGTATAGATAATAAAAATTTGATTTTTATATATTGTAGATAATAAAAATACGATTTTTATTATATATAGTAAAGTAAAAATTTGATCTTTATATTAGAAGTAGATATATAAAATATAATTTACATACAGAAAAGAGCGTTATAAAAATACATATGAAGTAGAAATAAAAATAGGATTTTTATTTATTGAAATGAAGCAATAAAAATATAATTTTTATTTGAACAGCGTGAAAAGGACTGTACTGGAATTGCAAACAAATCCTGATGTTCAGTAGTTCAAAAGAAAAGCACGGCGGAGTGGAACCCTCTGTGAGAACTTCTCACCTTTAATTTATTTTTCTAGTTGAAATATATACTAGGATGCAGACGGTGTTTAGTAGCACCCGACACCCGTCGTCCACAAACCATGGACGTCTTGTATGCTTGTTTGTTTGATTTTGATGTGTAGTTGATTGTGTGATGTGAAATGAAATAAAATATTTATGTAATTAAAAATATTTTATAGTTGAAAATATAATTTTTAACATGAATGTGAATAAATATTTATAAACAAATCGGAGATTTGTTTATATACACATTTGACTGTTATTGATTGGGACGATAAATTTTACACATCGCCCAACTGCACAAATAAAATCTGTGTTTGATTGTTTGAAAACCCAACACGGGTATTGGGGTGATACATGACATACACTAATCCCAATAGTTAGTTGTATGTCGATCGATTGATTGACAGACTGTTATAAGCGTTAAATATTTATATTCGATGCTTATACAGTGTAGAATGCACTTTGGATGATGGTTGATTATTCATCGTTGTTATTATATACATGTGTTGTAGAAAATCCGTATAATTAACAATATATGGTAACTGATTGGTCCTCATTCCAGTTTTGAAAAAGAAAGTTTTGAAATAGAAATATTTGAAAAAGAAATATTTGAAATAGAAATATTTGAAATAGAATATTTGAAAATAGAAATATATGAAGCCGTGTTGATTAGATTGACGCCATTTTGACGTGAACGATATTTATATCGATTTTATTCATTTTATAATGAATATCGAAAGTGATTTCAAAATCTGATATTTTGAAAAGAATTGAAATTCGAATTAAATTGAATAGAAATGAATTCGAATTAGATTGAATAGAAATGAATTCGAATTGAAATTGATTATAAATGAAAACGAACTGAAATTGAATTCAAAATCGATTTGAATTGAAATCAAATTGAAATGAATTTAAAATGAATTTATACTGGAAAATTCAATTTTGATTTGAAATTGAAAAGGAAGTTGAAATCGTTTTGAAAACGAATTTAAAACGATTTATAAAATACGTTTTAAATGGAAATCGACGAAGTATATATTATATATATTATATATATAATATAATGGCCTGAATAGAACGCGTCGCGCCGCGGCAGTTCGCGAATTTCGACCATTGACTTCAAACGAATATTACGGGAGATCCGACCATCGGATTCTCCTAAAACCGGAACCGTTGGGTTCGTATCGAAAAGAGTTTTCTAACGAATATTAGAAATTAGAAATCTAACGGTTGGATTTGGAATTATGTCCAAATCAAATTTGGAAAAGGTCGCTGTAAGTGCAGTTCGATGGCCATTGATGGAAATCGACTGTACGGGCCTTGATAAAATTATTAAAAATATCAATAATTTGTGTAAAATCATAAGAAATGATTTGGGAAGAATCGGGATGAAAAACTCCATATTTGAAAAGATAAAAATAGATTTTTATCGAAACGAACTAGTTTTGAACTAGAATTAAAATTCTATTTATTTTTAAATAAATAAATTGGATTTGAAAAGGGTTTTAAAAGTAACCAGAATTTCCAATAATTGAATTGGAATGGATTTGAATCGAAATTGTCTTTGGATTATTTCGATGTTGGATTTCATGATTATACAGATATTGTTATGGAAATTTGAAAGATATATTTATATCGTTATTTCCAATACGATATTTGTTGGTCGTAGAATTTGATATTGAATATAAGCCGATATATTTTCTATTCAGAGCCTTGTATTTAATATCAAATGTGATTTGGGTTTGTCGTGAATGGTGTCTTCATTAACACTATTCTTGAACCCAGTTGAGAAAAGATTAAATCTTTTTATTTTGATTTAATGAAGAGTACCAATTAAATGATATTTAATTGGAATTGAATTGGTATTGATTTTTGGGTTTATCGTGAACAGTGTTTTAAATAACACTTGTTCTTTAACCCGGAAATTAATGAAATGTGATTTTGGGTTGTCGTGAATGGTATCTTCAATAATACTGTTCTTAGACTCAAAGAAGTTAAGAAAATCAGAAACTAACTGGAGATTAGTTTAGTTGAATGGTTTCTGGGGTATTGATCTGATGTTGGTTTCGGCCTTCGGGGTTAATACTTAGGGAATTGCTCGCTTGCTAATTTACGATTAGGGACTGATTGAAATGTTATGTGATTTTGGGTTTATAGTGAACCGTGTTTTAAATGACACTGATTCTTTAACCCAGTTACAGATTAAAACTAAGTGGAGTTTTAATGAATCTTTAATTAGATTGAAAAGATCGAGAATGGAGTATCACCAGTTTTGCTCCAGGCGATAGTTAAATCTTTAATTAGATTTAAACGTGAAATGGTAATTGAATTTACTGATAACACCATGGTGTTAGATATGAAGTATAACCAGTTTTACTTCATGGGATGAATAGGTTGGGGTTGGGAAATTAAAACAAATGATTACTTCGGTAAGGTTCGTTAATCCCGACTAGTTTGAAGTGATATTCAAAAGGAAGATTAAAGAATGAATTTGAAAGAATTTATCTTTGATAAAATTAATGGGAACCTTTCCCTAAGAATGTGAAATTTAGAAACTAACTGTCGGTTAGCTAAGCAGAAAGGTTTTCTGGATATTGATCTGATGTTGGTTTCGGCCTTCGGGGTTAATATTTGGGGAATTATTCTCTGGTTAATTTACGGTTAGTGACTGATGAATTGGAATGAGGCATATGTTGTGTTTGTGTAACACATGTTTATTATATACGCGAGATATTCGGAAAGACCGGGTTTATCCCATTCTGAATAACTGATATGACGATAAGTCAAAGATGAAGACGGTGGTTGAAGATTGGAAGTCTTCACGTCGTTTGGGTGATTACTGATGATCTTGATTGAGCTGTACACCCAAGAAGATGGAAACAGTTGGTGATCGTCCAGACGTACTTGGAGATCGATGGATATGCGGGGTACTAAGTGCCTCCGATTTCGTTCAGACCCAGAACGGAATTGTAAATGGGCTGTGTGTCTGACATCGGTTTCATTCTGTGTGACTGATATCGGTTGCATAGAGTGGTTTGCCTGTGTGGCATGCTAAGATGCAAATGATCAAGGCTTCTGTTGAAAAGCAAAGTCTTGTGGTTGATGATCAAAGCACGACCTGTGTGGCGTAGCTTTGTGTAACGTTGATTCGCGAGCCTCACACCGGTGGTGAACTAAAAACGGGAGAGGACCTTAGGGAGGACATGCGTTTCTTTCTAGTTATAAGTGGCGTCAGTGGTTTTACATGCCCTGACGAGTTTGACTTATGTGGTTGTCGTTGTTGCGAGGCGCCTCGGTTAGATCGGACGATCTGGATCCGATGGAGCCATTCGTTGGCTCATTTACGCCCCAAAGGGCGGAGAAACGCAGTGTTCAGGCATTTTAATCCACATCGGTGGACCGGCCCTGACGATCTAAGGGTCGATGCGCTCTGACCCTGAGGCTCGGGCTAGAGAGTCTCGATGTCGGTGAGGACTATCTTTTGCCTCGGTTCACAGATGGAAATCCAATTTCCAAATACGTGACATTTGCTGTTTTATTTGTAGAGCCTAGTATGGCGACATGATATATGGTACCCATGCCCTCTATGATTGATATTTATGATTTGAAGTTGTTTTATACACTGTGCACTTATAATAGTATCAAATGATTTGTTTTAAACGTACTAAGATGTTTGGCTATTATAAGGGAAAACCCTATCCCCCGGCTTGCGTTGCATTGTGTGATAGGACTTGGGTCTTATAATAGCTTCATTTTTCTTTATTTAGCATTGCGCTGTTTGTTTTATGCACTGGTATTCTTGGGAGGAAACCCGTTCCGTGTTATACGGCGTGGTCCCTTGATTTACCTAAATTAAAAATAAAGATTAATAACTGTTTTAGTTCTCACACCAGTCCCATGACTGACCTGGAGTTTATTGTTTTAACCTAAACTCTGGGTGCCCCTATTTTGACACGGGCAGCTAGTTGTTTTGGTTTTGCAGATTTATATTCATAGGATCCTGGTTTATAGCTGGAACGATATCCGGAAAGCTTTGTATCCGTATATCTCTTCTAGTTGTGTATTGTATTATTTTCCGCTGCGATGTATTTAAATGTAATTTAAATCTCTGATATTTCTGTGTAATATTTATTTATACTCTGTATATTCTTGTATTCTGATGGTATTGTTGTAATTAACAATGAAATGTTCTTCCGTCTGCATTCTATTGTGGCTTGTTCTCGTACTATCCGCGCTTTCCCTACCGGGGAAGTTACGGGTCTTTACAAAAAATCAATTGTAAACTATATTATAGGGTGAAATCTTTAAGTTAATCCACTCGTGGATTAACTTGCAAAATAGTTGTGGATTAACTTATTAAATTAAAATGGTGGATTAACTTATTAAAGCCGTGAATTAGAATAAAAATTACCATTAATTTACTATGCATGCTGAGATTGTACGACAACAAAATTGTTGGAAGCGAGGCTGAGATTATTGTAAGATCCAAATAATTGTACTGCATGGCGTTTGAGTTTAAGTTTCAGTTTTTTCAAACATCTAAGTTTCAGTTTTAAAAAATAAAAAATAAAAAAATTGTTTTTAAATACGTATTTTATAATCTGTTTACAGGTCTCACCGATGGCAAAAATGTTTTTTTTTTCTTTTTTTATTATTATTTAAGCGCCAAAGCCATTGTTGAAACACTGTTCCAAGAGAATTGTACTAACGTTAAGCTTCTGGATTATTTGATGAAAACTAGATTTCGATTTGGGTTGTTTTGGTTGTTCTGGGCTTGGCTTTAAGTTATATAAGTTGCATTGTAAGGACCCGTTACTTCCCTGTGAAGGAAAGCGTAGATACTTTAAGAACAACACTGTAATAACCCGGAAATCTGGGCCAGTTTAATATTTTTATTTTGGCAATTTTAGCGAATTTTGATTATTTAAAATGAATTATTTTAAATAATAACGACGAGAAAATTATTTTGAATAGAATTCGAACGTATATATTATATAGTCCGTCGTTGGAATATAAATATTTATTTATATATATAAAAGGAATTGGAAATGGCGCGGTAGTTCGATAATTCGATTTCAAAATTCAAATGAATGTACCGGGCACAAAATAAACCGGATTTTAGCGAAATCAAAAATATTAGAATTTAATTGTGAATATCTTTCCAACGAATCCGGGAAATCAAAATTTCATAGCGGGAATCAAAAGATATGTCCAGTTGAAATTTCAGAATAGTCGTTATGGAATTTCGGCCATTAAAAATAGCCATTTTGCAAACGACCTCGGATTTCGACGAAACCACTTTTGTTGGATCCGTGATGTTAAATTATTGCTAGATTCCAAATTTCATAATTTTTCGAATCAATATGTGAGTGTGGCAAAGGAAAACGCGTTTGAACAGTTTTAGTTGATTTTAATCGACTGGAAAATGGCCATTTTTCAAACGGTCTTAGAATTCGATGAAATTAGTTTTTCTAGGACCGTATCGTCAATACGAAGTTAGAAAATATTTTTCGGGAATTTTTAGAGTTCGTATGTGGCCCCAGTAAATTGAAATGTGCGTTCAAATTCAATGTATAAAGATTTATAATTTGATTTAAACAAAAACGGATCGAAACGATAAAATTGGCTAACAATACATATCCCATTGTGTTCGGAATGAGGGTAATTAGCTATGGACGACAGGCGGTGGGTCCCGTTTCGGGGTCGAAAATAAAAGTTGCTTTTTGAAATAATTAAAAAAAGGAAGCTCTCTCTCCCCTTATCCCTCTTACCTCAGGCCCCCCCGTAGGTTTCCTTTCAAAATTTATTTCAGAAGAAAAAAGAGAGAATAGGGGCACGAAGCCCTAGCCCAGGCCGCCGCCGCGCGACGCGCCTCCTCGCTCCGCCCCAGGTGATGGCGCCCCCCTCCGATCCTTCTCCTTCTTCTTGCTTCCTCCTCTTCTAGCGAAAACGACCCAAAACCGCTCCTCCACCGCAACCCAACACCCACTGCCTGACCTCTTCCCCCTTCGGCCGCCAGACCCCCCCCCCCGCAGCGAGTTCCGACGCCAACCCCCTCCTCTATTCGCTGTAAGCCTTTCTCTTTATTCGTATCTTTACTTTATTTTTTTATTTTCATTTTTTTTATTTATTTTAAATGTTTAGCTTAGTTTAATCAATTTAAATTCTGATTTGTATATGAATAGATTAGAGTTCGAAATACGATTTTATACTATGAAAGAAAAGTTTGATTTTTACAAAGTAAAAATTCGATTTTTATACATTGAATAGCAAAGTAAAAATTCGATTTTTATATATTGAATAGCAAAGTAAAAATTCGATTTTTATATATTGAATAGCAAAATAAAAATTCGATTTTTATATATTGAATAGATAAAAATTCGATTTTTATATATTGTATAGCAAAGAAAAAAATCGATTTTTATATATTGAATAACGGTAATGAAATGTGATTTCATATATGTAGTGGCTACGGGCAACGAAAGTGACAAAAGGCGAGAACAACGATGACTTCTACATAAGAAGAGCCGAGGCGTCTGGTTTAGCATATCTGTGAGAACTTCTCACCTTTTAATTTGATTTTCTAGTTGAAATATATACTAGGATGCAGACGGTGTTTATTAGCACCCGACACTCGTCGTCCACAGACCATGGACGACTTGTATGCTTGTATGTTTGTTGTGGTGAAAATTGATAGTGTGATGTGATGTGAAATGAAATAAAACATTTATATAGTTAAAATATTTTATAGTTAAAATAGAATTTTTAACGTGTATATGAAATGAAATAAATTAATATAAACAAATCGAACGATTTGTTTATATACACACATTTGACTGATATTGATTGGGACGATAAATTTTACACATCGCCCAACTGCACAAATAAAATCTGTGTTTGATTGTTTGAAACCCCACACGGGTATCAGGATGATATTTGACGTACACTAATCCCGATTGTTTAGTTGTATGTCGATTGATTGATTGACAGACTATTATAAGCGTTGAATATTTATATTTGATGCTTATACAGTGTAGAATGCACTTTGGATGATGGTTGATTATTCATCGTTGTTATTGTATACATGTGTTGTAGAAAACCCATATAATTAACATTATATGGTAATTGATTGGGCCTCATTCCAGTTTAGAAGTAGAAATATTTGAAAGTAGAAATATTTGAAAATAGAATATTTGAAAAAGAATATTTGAAATAGAAATATTTGAAAATTTGAAATAGAAATATTTGAAAAAGAAATATTTGAATAGAAATATTTGAAATAGAAATGTTCGAAATGGAATATTTGAAAATGTGAATATATGAAGCCGTGTTGATTAGATTTACGCCATTTTGACGTGAACGATATTTATATCGATTTTATTCATTTTATAACGAATATCGAAAGTGATTTCAAAATCTGAAATTCTTAATAGAAATGAATTCAAATTGAAATTGAATAGAAGTGAATTCGAATTGAAATTGAATAGAAGTGAATTCGAATTGAAACTGAATAGAAATGAATTCGAATTGAAATTGAATAGAATTGAATTCGAATTGAAATCGAAAGGAATTGCATTCGAATTAAATTGAAATTGAATTGAAATCAATTTGAAATGAATTTAAACTGAATTTATATTGGAATATTCAATTTTGATTTGAAATTGAATATGAAGTTGAAACCGTTTTGAAAATGAATTTAAAACGAATTTATATTAGAATATTCAATTTTGATTTGAAATTGAATATGAAGTTGAAACTGTTTTGAAAAATGAATTTAAAACGATTTATAAAGCACGTTTTGAATTGAAATCGACGAAGTATATATTATATATATAATATATATAATATAATGGCCTGAATAGAACGCGCCGCGCCGCGGCAGTTCGCGAATTTCGACCATTGACTTCGAATGGATATTGCGGGAGATCCGACCGTCGGATTCTCCTAAAACCGGAACCGTTGGGTTCGTATCAGAAAGAGCTTTCTAATGAATATTAGAAATTTGAAATCTAACGGTTGGATTTGGAATTATGTCCAAATCAAATTTGAAAAAGGTCGCTGTTAGTGCAGTTCGATGGCCGTTGATGGAAATCGACTGTACGGGCCTTGATAAAATTATTAAAAATAGTAATAATTTGTGTAAAATCATAAGAAATGATTTGTGAAGAATTGGGATGAAAAAATCCACATTTGAAAAGATAAAAATAATTTTTTATCGAAATGAACTAGTTTTGAACTAGAATAGTAATTTATTTATTTTTAAAATAAATAAAGTGAGTTTGAAATGGTTTTGAAATATAACCAGAATTTCCAATAATTGAATTGGAATGGATTTGAATCGAAATTGTCTTCAGAATATTTCGATGTTGGATTTCGTGATCATACAGATGTTGTTATGGAAATTTGAAAGATATATATATATCGTTATTTCCAATACGATATTTGTTGGTCGTAGAATTTGATGTTGAAAATAAACCGATATATTTTCTATTCAGAGCCTTGTATTTAATATCAAATGTGATTTGGGTTTGTCGTGAATGGTGTTTTCATTAACACTGTTCTTAAGCCCAGTTGAGAAAAGATTAAATCTTTTTATTTAGATTTAATGAAGTGTACCAATTAAATGATATTTAATTGGAATTGAATTGGTATTGATTTTTGGGTTTATCGTGAACAGTGTTTTAAATAACACTTGTTCTTTAACCCGATAATTAATGGAATGTGATTTTGGGTTTATCGTGAACCGTATTATAAATGACACTGATTCTTTAACCCAGTTAAGGATTAAAACTATATGGAGTTTTAATGAATCTTTAATTAGATTGAAAAGATCGAGAATGGAGTATCACCAGTTTGGCTCCGGGCGATAGTTAAATCTTTAATTAGATTTGAACGTGAAATGGTAATTGAACTTACCGATAACACCATGGTGTTAGATATGAAGTATTACCAGTTTTACTTCATGGGATGAATAGGTTGTGATTGGGAAATAAAATAAATGATTACTTCGGTGTGGTTCGCTAATCCCGACTAGTTTGAATTGATATTCAAAGGAGATTAAAGAATAAATTTAAAGAATTTATCTTTGACAAAATTAATGGGAACCTTCCCAAAATATAAGAATATTTGAATAAAAGAATATTCTGAATTGGAATGAGGTGTATGTTGAAAAGTCGGGTTTGCACGACTTATGCAGGATCTACAATATGGCTATGTGGAAAGTATGTGATATACTAACTTGTATATTTACAATAGTTATGCAGGTAAATATTTAATGTAAAAAGATCTCACAGAAGCAATATCACAGATAGGCAAGTATAGCAAATGCAGTAAATAGGAAAAATCACACCAGGGATTTTTATACTGGTTCGGAGCACCGTCCTACGTCCAGTCCCAGACTTCTATCTGAATTTTCACTAAACAACAACCTCACTTCACCCAGAGGAAACAGGTTTACAACACCCGAGCAGCCGAACGGGATTTCACGCCTCTAACAACACGAGGACTTCAACACTTGCCTCTTATAACACGAGGACTTCAACACTTGCCTCTTACAACACCGAGGACTTCAACAATAATAAGATTTTGACTTTGAATGTGTTCTTCCTTCAACACTGATTTGTCAATAATTGAGTACACCCTTCCTATAATCTTATCCTCAAATGTAATTTGATGTTTAGTAAGTTTAGGAAGTAAAATATCGAGTTGAATCACAAGTGTATGAAATATGCTTGGTGATTCAAACGATTATTGAATGCTTTTGAGTGAAAAGAATAATGCAAGATAGATCAGAAAATAGAGAGTAAATTCGGTGATTTGAATGATTGCAAATTTATGTATTTATAAAGATCGAGTAGTTGCAATTATTGGTGAAGAGTTGCAATCAAAAGAAGTGATTATTCATGAGAAGAAATGGATGCAACTCTTAGAGAAAGGAGATGACTTTTCACAAAAATTCAAAAAGCTGTTGACCTATGAAAATCTATAGGTCGACATGTTTTTAGCCGTTGTAATTCAAAAACCTGTTGACCTATAAAAATTTGTAGGTCGACCTATTTTTGACCGTTACATTTTAAAAACCTGTTGACCTATAAAAATATGCAGGTCGACATGTTTTTGGCCATATGCATAAAAAAATGCTTTTATAAGAAATATTTTAAAGCAATTAGAAGTATGATCATTTGAGGATAGATTTTAACATTTTTTACTCTAAATAATCAACTTCTAACCTATGAAGTCATCTTGTCTTCTTTTTGTCGATGTAGAAGCTTCTTCTTGTCATAAATCAAAACAACCTTTGAAGCTTTGACTCAACATTCTCCCCCTTTTTGATTGATGACAACATGGCTTAATAAGGTATTGTTCCTTGTATATTTGCTCCCCCTGTATATATGCTCCCCCTGAATTATATAATCTGCATGGCATTTGTTAGTAATATTTTCTCCCCCTTGTCATCGACAAAAAGGGTGATTACAACAATATATATAAGACTAAGCAATAAAACATGAATAAACGATAGAACGAAATACATAGATTGTCATACATATTACAAGCCAAACCAAAATAAACACACCAGAAGTACCAGGAAGTAGCATAGTTAAATACATAAGCAAATTAAAAGGTTAAACGAGAAATATGAGATGACTATTGTGAAGGCCAGTCCGAATCATTATCGTCCTCATCATCTTTGTTTCCTTCCTCCTCTTGTTCCTCATTGTCGCTGTTATCATCGTCCTTTTCAATATCGTCATGAGCTTCTTCTTCAATATACGACATTCCACGACCACGAGTATGTTGAGTACTTGCTCCAGAGCTAGTACCTTCTTCGGAGGAAGACCATGTAAAAGTAGGTGGCATTGGTCGTTTTCCGGGATCTTGAGCAAGGGTTGCGAAAGTTGAAGCACAAGAGATTGCTTCCCAAATTGTACTGAAGAAAGACTTTAATTTGTTGAACCGCTTATCGAGTTTGGTGTCCAAGCGGTCGAGTTTATTATCGGTACGTTTTAGTCGAGCTTCGAGTAAGAATTGATTACGTGCAATTTGCTCAAGAGTTTCCTTAGTCGAAGAAGTAGGAGGCGGAATTGTAACATCTTCAGGCCTTTGCCTAGGGATTTGAGAAGAAGATGTTTGTGGAGGACCTTGTTCAACATAGTGTTCAAACGGAATAATACTCATAGCAGGAATCGGTAGCTTCCTCCTCTTTTTAGATGCTTTATCAATACATTTTGGTATTGATATTGTAGATTCGGGAGATCTTACGCCACATTCTATGAGACAACGCATGATATACTCGTTATAAAACAAGTGTGGCCTTGAACGTTTATTTACCATCACAATCTCATCGAAAATCATGTCTATCCAATTTACCATGATATTTGCAAAAATGGCATACAGGGCTTTAAAGTTTTCTCTATACACTGCATCAAAGTTACCAGTCCTTGGAAGAAGAGTGTGTGTGATACAAAGGTGGAGAAGTCTGGCCGATGGTCTTAGATTGATACCCTTAATACTTGACTTATGGTCTTCAATAAAAAGGTGACTACTTTTATCTCGAATATGTATAGGGCAAAAATCACTACTAAATTGAATACCTTCGTTGTGGGTTCGGAGTATTTCTGCCATCCGGTCTTTGGAAAGAAAGACGTGTTGACCACAGACTACGGACCATAAGCAATTATCCGAGTTTTGGGTTTTAAATTTGTCTAAATTGAGATTGGCATAAAAAAGTTTTATCAAGGTATGACTTACCTCAACATTATTGTCTTCAAAATCTAGTAGAGACTTTATACTCGCTCTTCTGGATATTTCACTAACATCGTAGAGGACGAAATCAGAGAATTTGAGAAAGGATCCGTGGTGAATTGTATAGTCTTTCATCTTGTTCCATCTAGTCATAGCAAGAGGATCCATAAGCCATTGCTTGATTTGAGTATCAATAGGTTGAACAGGGGCTTGAGAAGATGTGGTTTTTGACTTCTTATGCTTAGGAGCCATTGAAGAGATTGGGGATTTTGAAGATTTCTAATAGATTAGGTTTTTAAAGAGGAGAGATTATGAAAGATTCTTAAGAGTTATGGATTTAGAAGATGATGAGAATGAATAAATAAGGTTGTTTGATGAAGAGATGTAAGGATTTTAAATAATGAATAGATGGATTGTAATGAAGGGATGTATTTAACCAAAAAGAGAACCGACGTGTCTAACAGGGACATGAACAAAAACCGAAGGCGATCGACAGGTAGGTTAGGGGCTGTCGACAGGTAAAAGTTCTGGAAGTATGTGTGACACTTTTTATATAAAACCGGTCGACATGAATAATATAGGCGGTCGACAGGTTATCTTTCTGGAAAATATAAACCAAAAATTCTGTTTAGACCGGTCGACAGGAAAAATCCTGGCGGTCGACCGTTAAAGTTTCTAGTTGAAAAAATGGTAGCGTTGTATAACTGGACCGGTCGACAGGCTAATTGGGGCGGTCGACAGGTACTGATTAATTTTGTTTTTACCAAATGATGTGAAGAATATATAAACTTTATATAATAAAAAAACAAAATTTTATTCAAAACAAAAGTGAATACAAAACAAATACGAATTTATTTTCAGAAAAACTCTAAATGCAAAGAATTTATCTTCTTGGCTCCCATGGATTCTTTGGTTCCCAAGGATTGTATCTCTCACTAGCTCCTTCATTGTTTTGATAATTTCTATCCCAAGAGTTTGGAGTTCGTGAAGATGTTGGTATAGGAATTGGTTCATGTACGCCATGCCTGTCAGAACCACAGAAGAGAGAAGCTAATCGTTCGAGGTACGTCAAACGTGAAGTCGTGAGTTTTTGCTCGTAAAACATTTGTTGCTGATAGTAATGCATTTCGTCGATCTTTTCTTTGGTTCGGGGAGAGCAAAATAAAACTTTCTTGCTTCTCTTAGGAGTAGGCGTGGTTCCTGGCGTTCGAGATGGTGGATGATAACCTGGTGGATGCTCTGGTGTTTTTGGGGAGTTATGTTCCGTTGGTTCGGAACTCGTGATTGAAATGTGGGAGTTTTCGACACATTTTTCACAAACGTGTGCCATGAGGTAAAAGAAAATAATTCAGAGTTTTGAGAGAATGTTTGTCTGATAGCACTCAAAAACAAAACGCATTTATATAGAGAGAGTTTTCTATTTTAAGGAAAATAAAAAGATGGTTTGTATTAGCTTTACCGTAGAAAAACTCTCTGCTATATATAGTAAAAAAGAAAAGTCATTGGTTTCTGATTAAGAAATACGAACTTCTTGTTATATTAAACAATATTATCCTTCGAGTTCTTTTCTGGAAACCAACCCTAGCTCTCTACGTAACTTGAAAAAATTGATTCTAGTAGAGGCTTTGTGAATATATCAGCTAGTTGGTTTTCTGTATTAACGTATTCAAGATTTATATTTCCTTTTTCAATGTTATCTCTTAGAAAATGATGTCGAATGTCAATGTGCTTAGTTCGAGAGTGGTTAACTGGGTTTTTGGATAAATTTATTGCACTTGTGTTGTCACAATATATAATAGAATTTGTTAAATTCATACCGAAATCTCTAAGTGTTTGTTGCATATATATAATCTGTGTACATGCCAAAGCTGCTGAAATATATTCTGCCTCGCATGTCGATAGTGATACACAATTTTGTTTCTTACTAAACCAAGAAACAAGTGATTTTCCAATGAAATGGCACGTACCACTTGTACTCTTTCTATCCGTTCGTGATCCTCCGAAATCAGCATCACTATATGATACTAATTCGAATGCACAATCCTTAGGATAGAAAAGACCGAAATCTTTGGTGTTATTAAGATATCGAATAATTCGTTTCACTGCTCGTAAATGCGATTCCTTGGGATCAGCTTGAAAACGTGCACACAAACAAACACTCATCATAATGTCAGGACGACTAGCTGTTAAATATAAGAGAGAACCTATCATACTTCGATACATCTTTTGGTCTACACTCTTCCCGCTTTCATCTTTTTCAAGATGACTAGTTGTACTCATCGGAGTCGGTTTTCCGGAAGTATTTTCAAGTCCGAATCTTTTAACAAGATTTTCACAATATTTCTCTTGGTTTATGAAAATACAATTTGGAAGTTGTTTAATTTGAAGACCAAGAAAGTATGATAACTCTCCCATATGTGACATTTTAAATTCTTTGGTCATGATATCTGAAAATTCCTTACAAAGTCTCTCATTTGTTGAACCAAAGATTATGTCGTCCACATATATTTGAACAACAAGTATATCTTTGTGCGAATGTTTAATAAATAATGTTTGATCAACCTTTCCTATTTGGAATCCAGAGTCGATAAGATGACTTCGTAGTCGTTCGTACCAGGCACGTGGTGCTTGTTTTAAACCGTACAAAGCCTTTTTAAGCTTAAAAACATGATCTGGATATTTTTCATGTTTAAATAAGGGTGGTTGTTCAACATATACTTTTTCTTTTATAAAACCGTTTAGAAACGCACTCTTGACATCCATTTGATATAATTTAAAATTATGATGACAAGCAAACGATAGAAGAATTCTGATTGCTTCTAGTCTAGCGACAGGTGCAAAAGTTTCTTCATAATCGATACCCTCTTCTTGATTATATCCTTGAGCTACTAACCGTGCTTTGTTCCGAGTTATGTTTCCTTGTTCATCAACTTTGTTTTTGTAAACCCATTTAGTTCCGATAACTGATTGATCGGATGGCTTTGGAACAAGTTCCCATACATCATTGCGTTCGAACTGATTAAGTTCTTCTTGCATAGCAATGATCCAATATTCATCGGTAGCAGCTTCTTTAGGATTCTTAGGTTCGATGTTTGAAATGAATGCAACATGTCCCATTTGGTTAAGTTGACTTCTAGTTCTAATTTGAGATGAAACTTCTCCAATTATATTTTGAACCGGATGATCTCTCAATATTCTTGGAGGAGATCTTATTCTAGTAGGAGAAACTATCTCAGGCGGTTGAGGAATATCGTTGATAATTTCGGAGTCAGAATCCTCATTTGTGACAACAGTGTCATTTATATTGATATTTTCGTCATCATCAATTTTTATATTAGGAAACTGATAGTATTCATCGAAGGATATATGAAGTGATTCTTCGATAATTTTGGTTCTTTTATTGAATATACGATAAGCTTTACTATGATCTGAATAACCAACAAAGATTCCTTCGTCAGCTTTTGAATCAAATTTACCAAGATGATCTTTCGTGTTTAAAATAAAACATTTCGAACCAAAAACTTTGAAGTATGAAATATTTGGCTTTCTTTCATTAAATAATTCATATGGTGTATTTTTAGTTAGAGGTCGAATGGAAACTCGATTCAAAACATAACATGTAGTTGCTATAGCTTCTGCCCAAAAATGCTTTGGTAACGTGCTTCCATTTAATAATGTTCTTGCACATTCTTGTAACGTTCGATTTTTCCGTTCTACAACCCCGTTTTGTTGTGGAGTTATAGGAAAGGAAAAATTGTGTGATATACCTTTCTTTGCACAAAAATGTTCAAATTCATTATTTTCGAACTCTCCGCCATGATCACTTCTTATATTTTTTACTTTAAGTCCCTTCGATTTTTGAATACGTTTGACGAAAGATTTGAATTTTTCAAAAGTGTCACTTTTATTTTTAAGAAACATAGTCCAAGTATATCGAGAATAATCGTCAACGATTACAAATACATACCGACTATGATTTATGGATTGTATTTGAGTAGGTCCAAATAAATCCAAATGTAATAGTTCAAGTGGTTGTAATGTCGAGATTACTTTCTTAGATTTAAATGATGACTTGGTTAGTTTTCCAATTTGACATGCGTCACAAAGATTGTCAACTTTGAAACTCAGTTTTGGTAAACCTCTGACTAGATCATTTTTAGCTAGCTTGTCAATAGTTTTAAAGTTTATATGACAGAAACGTTTGTGCCATATCCATGGATCATTTTCCTTAGCAATAAGGCACATATTTGAATTTTGATTAAAATTCATATTTAAAATATATATATTTCTGTCTCTATAGCCTTCAAAAACTAAATTTTTATCTTGGTCGAGTATGTTACATTTGTCATTTGAAAAGGAAATCGTAAACCCTTTGTCACATAACTGACTAATGCTTAGTAAGTTATGTTTTAGATTTTTAACTAGCATGATGTTAGTAATAAGAGGTAAATTAGAAGTACCGTAATTGCTCACATCGCCTTTGCCGATGATGAAGCCTTTTGAATTATCTCCAAAAGTGACTGAGCCTCCATCAAAGTATGTAATATTCGTTAATATGCTCTTGTCTCCAGTCATATGCTTCGAGCAACCACTGTCCAGAATCCATTTTCCTCTTTTCTTAAGTGGGACCTGCAAAAAATAATATTAAGTCCATGGTACCCACTTTTTATAGGGTCCTAAGAGTTAGGTCTTAGGAGTCCAAACCCATATGGGTCCGGTATCCCCTTTATATAAATAATTTGGATTATGATGCACAGTACTTAAAAAATTTTGAATGTACTTGTTCCTAATCAAACTATTATTTGTTTTAGGAACCCATACTTTTATAAATTTAACATCCTTCTTTTGAGATTTTACAATCGGTTTTGTTTTGGAATATAATAGACTAAGATTTTTCTTAGCTTCAGTTTCTTGCACTACCTTATTTTTCCTTTTTCTTTTACCAAGATGTTTCTTGATAACTTGTTTCTTATATCCCAATCCTTGTTTATTAGTAACTGATTGTGAATTCTTAATAATTTTAGTCAAATTTTCTCGACCTTTGTTAAAGTTAGAAACATTTTTTGAGATGTTATCTAACTTTGTTTGTAAACTAGCTTTTTCAAGGTCTAGAATCTTGACTTTTGCTTTAAGCTCATGATTTTCAGCAATGAGAATATCATTTTTCTCTTTTTGAACTTCAATTTCTTGAGTTAAAAGAGATAACTGAGAATTAGAATTAGAAGATAATTCTTGTTCCTTTTCTAGTTCCTCTTCTAATATTTTCTTCTCATCTTTTAACATATCTCGTTCTAGTTCTGCTCTATTCAACATTGCTTTAACTTCTTTTAATTCATGTTTTGTATCTTTAAATTTAAACATTAATTTATCATAAATATCAAGCATATCCTCAAAAGTAGGAATTTGTACCTCATCCTCTGTTGCCATAAAACATACATTTGCTTGTTCAGTGTCTGATTCACTTTCGCTGTCAGATGAAGATGAGTCTGAATCATCCCATGTTACTGAGAATACTCTTTTCTTCGATTTGTCTTTCTTGAATTTTTCGAATTTCTTCTTTTTCTCTGGACAATCTTTATGCATATGTCCCTTTTTGTGACAGTTGAAGCATTCCATAGTTGAAGAAGATGGTTTGTTTGATCCAAACTTCTTTTTGTCGTATCGACTAGCCTTTCTTTGTTTCAAAAACTTCTTAAAACCTTTTGCAATAAGTGCTAAGTCTTCATCTTCAGAGTCTGAAATGTCTTCATCTTTTCCGGCATGAAAAGCAACATTTTTCTTTTCTTCTTTTTGTTCTCTTCTAGCCTGTAAATTTGCTTCATAGGACATTAGATTTCCTATCAATTCATCTGGCTTCATGGTAGAAAGATCATTAGCTTCCTCTATGGCTAATACTTTTCCTTCCCATTCATTAGTCAGTGAATGTAGGATTGTTGAAACTACATCAAAGTCAGAATATTTTTGTCCTAAACCAATGAGAGCATGATGAATTGTTTGAAATCTTGAGTACATCTCATTGATTGTTTCATTTGACTTCATTTTGAAATTTTGAAATTGACTCTTCAACAAAGCTATTTTTGCTTGTTTAACCTTGTTAGTACCTTCATGAGTGGTCTTTAGTGTTTGCCAAATTTGATAAGCAGTGGTACAGATACTAACACGGTTATACTCATTTTGGTCTAATGCACAAAACAACATACTTATTGCTTTTGCATTTACAGCTGCTGCTGTTTTCTCAGCAGGAGTCCATTCTGCATACTCAGTTGTTGGATTAACTATTTCTTTTTGAGTAGCATTCCAAGCATCATAATTTGTTGATTGCATATAAAAAGCCATACGTGTTGCCCAATAACTATAGTTTAGGCCATTAAAGAAAGGAGGTCTTTGTGTTGATTGACCTTCTGTGTAAGTGGTGTTACTCGTGATAGTGTTATCTGCCATATTATCAGAAAATATCAAATAACTATGTTACGGTTATATGATGACCGTGCTCTGATACCAATTGAAAAGTCGGGTTTGCTCGACTTATGCAGGATCTACAATATGGCTATGTGGAAAGTATGTGATATACTAACTTGTATATTTACAATAGTTATGCAGGTAAATATTTAATGTAAAAAGATCTCACAGAAGCAATATCACAAATAGGCAAGTATAGCAAATGCAGTAAATAGGAAAAATCACACCAGGGATTTTTATACTGGTTCGGAGCACCGTCCTACGTCCAGTCCCAGTCTTCTATCTGGATTTTCACTAAACAACAACCTCACTTCACCCGGAGGAAACAGGTTTACAACACCCGAGCAGCCGAACGGGATTTCACGCCTCTAACAACACGAGGACTTCAACACTTGCCTCTTATAACACGAGGACTTCAACACTTGCCTCTTACAACACCGAGGACTTCAACAATAATAAGATTTTGACTTTGAATGTGTTCTTCCTTCAACACTGATTTGTCAACAATTGAGTACACCCTTCCTATAATCTTATCCTCAAATGTAATTTGATGTTTAGTAAGTTTAGGAAGTAAAATATCGAGTTGAATCACAAGTGTATGAAATATGCTTGGTGATTCAAACGATTATTGAATGCTTTTGAGTGCTTTTTGAGTGAAAAGAATAATGCAAGATAGATCAGAAAATAGAGAGTAAATTCGGTGATTTGAATGATTGCAAATTTATGTATTTATAAAGATCGAGTAGTTGCAATTATTGGTGAAGAGTTGCAATCAAAAGAAGTGATTATTCATGAGAAGAAATGGATGCAACTCTTAGAGAAAGGAGATGACTTTTCACAAAAATTCAAAAAGCTGTTGACCTATGAAAATCTATAGGTCGACATGTTTTTAGCCGTTGTAATTCAAAAACCTGTTGACCTATAAAAATTTGTAGGTCGACCTATTTTTGACCGTTACATTTTAAAAACCTGTTGACCTATAAAAATATGCAGGTCGACATGTTTTTGGCCATATGCATAAAAAAAATGCTTTTATAAGAAATATTTTAAAGCAATTAGAAGTATGATCATTTGAGGATAGATTTTAACATTTTTTACTCTAAATAATCAACTTCTAACCTATGAAGTCATCTTGTCTTCTTTTTGTCGATGTAGAAGCTTCTTCTTGTCATAAATCAAAACAACCTTTGAAGCTTTGACTCAACATATGTTGTGTTTGTGTAACACGTGTTTATTATATATATACGCGAGTTGCTCAGAAAGACCGGGTTTATCCCATTCTAAATAACTGATTCGACGTGGTGTCGAAGATGAAGACGGTGGTTGAAGACCGGAGGTCTTCACGTCATTTGGGTAATTAATGATGATCTTGATTGGGCTATACACCCAAGAAGATGGAAATAGTTGGTGATCGTCCAGACGTACTTGGAGATCGATGGATATGCGGGCTACTAGGTGCCTCCGGTTTCGTTCAGACCCAGAACGAACTTGTAAATGGACTGTGTGTCTAACATTGGATTTTAGTCTGTGTGATTGATTTCTATTAAATATATATCTGTTTGGCGGCGGAGAATTTATTCTCTTGCTTAACGCCCTTCTCTGAGACGTACGAGCTCAGGGGTTAATACTGATGGATATCAAACGCATAGAGTGAATTGCCTGTGTGGCATGCCTAAGTGGTAAATGATCAAGGCTTCTGTTGAAAAGCAAAGTCTTGTGGTTGATGATCAAAGCACGGCCTGTGTGGCTTAGCTTTGTGTAACGTTGATTCGCGAGCCTCACACTCCGGTGGTGAACTAAAAACGGGAGAGGACCTCAGGGAGGGCATGCGTTTCCTTCTAGTTAGAAGTGGCGTCAGCGGTTTTACACGCCCTGACGAGTTTGACTTATGTGGTTGTTGCTGTTGCGAGGCGCCTCGGATATATCGGTCGTTCTCGAACCGATGGATCCATTCGTTGGCTCATTTACGCCCCAAAGGGCGGGGAAACGCAGTGTTCAGGCATTTTAATCCACATCGGTGGACCGGCCCTGACGATCCAAGGGTCGATGCGCTCTGACCCTGAGGCTCGGGCTAGAGAGTCTCGAAGTGGGTGAGGACTATCTTTTGCCTCGGTTCACAGACGGAAATCCAATTTCCAAATACGTTACATTTGCGGTTTTATTTGTAGAGCCTAGTATGGCGACATAGTGGGATGGGGCGCTTATGCCATCTATGATTGAGACTTATGATTTGAAGTTGTTTTATACACTATGCACTTATAATAGTATCAAATGATTTGTTTTAAACGTATCAAGCATTCTTGGCTATTATAAGGTAAAAACCCTATCCTCCGGCTTGCGTTGCATTGTGTGATGGGAACTGGGTCTTATAATAGCTTCATTTTTCTTTATTTCGCATTTCGCTGTTGTTTTATGCACTGGTGTTCTTGGGAGGAAACCCGTTCCGTGTTATACGGCATGGTCCCTTGATTTATCAAACTTTAAAAATAAAGATTAATAACTATTTTAGTTCTCGCACTAGTCCCATGACTGACCTGGAGTTTATTGTTTTAACCTAAACTCTGGGTGCCCTTATTTTGACACGGGCAGCTAGTAGTTTTGGTTTTTGCAGATTTATATTCAAGGGATCCTGTACAGCTGGAATGATATCCGGAAAGCTTTGTATCCGTATATCTCTTCTAGTTGTGTATTGTATTATTTTCCGCTGCTATGTAATGTATTGTAATCTCTGATATTTTCTATGTAATATTTATTCATTCATACTCTGCATATTCTTGTAATCTGATGGTATTGTTGTAATATACAATGAAATGTTCTTCCGTCTGCGTTCTATTTTGTCGTGTTCTCAAAACAATCAGGCGTTTCGAACGGTCTAGATCGGTTTAGCGACTGATTCAGATCGAGCGAAATTCCTTGTTGTCACAGTTGGTATCAGAGCTTTGGTTTATAAAGCTCAGAGAACAAGACACATTAGAACCATACGAAAGAATTCATCAGAAATTGGATTAGTAATATCCAACGGGAATGACTCGTTAGAGATGGGATCAGTAGTATCCTAGAACGAGTGTGAAGAGTATATTTTTAAAAATGAAAACAATTTTTGTTTTGAAAATTTAAATCAATTATTCGTATTTGATTATTTATTTATATTGATTTGGACAATCCAGTATATAAAGATTTTGCATATACGTCTGATCCACGGGTATTCAAAGTTTTAATATAGTGGGTAGATATAAAATCGCACTGTTGTCGCTCGGGGATAATTCTGGTGATGTCGCGACATCATCAGTATTTGTGTTCGAGTTTCGAAGGTGTGATATTTATATATTTCCTATTGACTGGTGTAACGACCCAGAAAATCTGAACCAATTTAAAATTTTTAAATTGGCTAAAATAATGGATTTTAAATATTTAAAATAAATATTTTAAATGGCAATGAAAAGTGAGTTTGAATCGACAATTGAAAACGAGTATAATTAATTATAATTATAAACAAGGCCTGAAATGGCGCTGTAGTTTCAGAAATTGAATTCAAACTTTGTCGGACTGTACCGGGTGCAAAACAAAACGGATTTTAGTGAAACCAAAAGTATTTAAATCTGTTAGTGAATACCTTTCTAACGAATCTGAAAAATCGAATTTTCATAACGGAAAGCAAAAGTTATGGCCAAATGAATTTTCAGAAAGGTCGCTATGGAATTTATATAGCCCGTGAAATTGGCCATTTTGCATACGACCTCGGAATTCGACGAAACCACTTTTGTTGGATCCGGGATGTGAAGTTATCGCTAGGTTTCAAATTTCATAATTTTTGAAGCTTGTATGTGAGCGTGGCAAAGGAAAATGTGTTTTGGTCAATTATAGTTAAATTGGATCGACCAGAAATGGCCCTTTTTACAAACGGTCTCAGAATTCGACGAAACTGGTTTTGTTGGGACCGTATCGTCAAAACATAGCTAGATTTATTTTTCTGGAATTTTTCGAATCAGTTTGTGGCCCTGGCAAATTGAAATGTACGTTCAAATTAAATACCGAATGTTTTATATTTTAATTTGAAGGAAAACTGACTGAAACATTCAAATGGGCCTTCGCAACATATCCCATTGTGTTCGGAATGGGGGTAAAACGCTTGGGACGACAGTCGTTGGGTTTGGATTGGTGGTCGCGTCAAAAAACCCCTTTAAAACCCATCGACCAATCAAAATTTTTATTAAAAAAAAATCCTTTAATTTTCTCTCTCCCCGACATCCGTTAATAGGCAGAACCCCTTCGCCACCTTCTCTCCTCTTTTCTGGCCGCTCCGATCACCGAAACGCCATGGCCCAGTTGAACTTTTTGTAGATCCCTCCGAGCTCTTCAAATCCGTATAAGCCTCGTCCCTTACCATCGCGTGTTCGTCGAGATACAAGCCCCCAAAGTTGCGCCGTTCGCAGTCGATTTCCTCCTCCTCGCCGCCGCCGAGTTCGCCGCCGTCAGGGGTGCAGGCGCGCCTCTCCAAGCTCGTCGACGTGGCATAGGCTGATTGGCATATCGTGCTTCGCATTGAGAGAAAAATTCAAACCTAGTTTTGAAGATTTTGAAAGGTAATTGGATGTTTAATTTAAAACTGATTTCAACTCTTTAAAACCGTTGCAAACTTTGAAAAATCATATCTTTTTCGTTCGTTAACGAAATTCGATGAAACAGGAAACATCGTGACCGTGTGGACGCCTTCTATATTTTAGAAGAGACCGCATATTTTTCTGAGTCTTCTGCTATTTTTGGTGGAGTGGAACCCAATGTGAGATTTCTAATTTATAAACAATATGGAAAACGACGATGTATAAATTATATGATCGATGTATGAGTTATATAAGCATTGTATAAGTTGTATGTTCGATGTATAAGTTATATATGCGTTGTAAAAATTATGTGTTGAAATAGAAGTGTATTGCTATATATATATATATATAAATATATATATAAATATATATATATATATATATATATATATATATATATATATATATATACGCCCCCCATCCACAAACCATGGACGATATTTATTGGTTGTGATTGGTGTGAAAATTGATTGATAGCGAATGGTTGATTGAAATTGTTTGTGGTTGGTATTGGTTGATTGTGGTTGAAAAATACCCATTTGTGGTTGAGAAATATTTGGTTGAAACCACATAGGATTAGTTTGTGGAAATGAAATAAATATATACATGCTGCCTGCGTGCGAACTAGATGCATGATCCCCATTGTCAAAAACCGCGAGGTTTTAAGGTAGAGCGAGGAGCCGTACTAGGGACGGTCCCGATTTTAACTACCCTGCCGTTATGCTGCCGAAATTTTGAATAATATTCATGTGTTTGAATTATTTTCATTTGTCAAAACTATATTTATTCGTTGAATGGAAAACCTTCATGTGTTGAATTGATATTCATTCGTCGATTAGAAACTCATGTGTTGAATGGTATTCGTGTTTTAAATATAAAAATCACCTTTTTATCTATTTATATAAACTATAGAAAACCTTCATGTGTTGAATCGATATTCATTCGTTGATTATAAATTCATGTGTTGAATGGTATTCATATTTTGAAAGAAATTGTTTTATAATTAAAATCCCATTTTTAACATCAATATGAAATGTATAAAATAATCTTGTTTCGAAAGAAATTGTTTTATAATAAAAATCCCATTTTTAACATTAATATGAAATGTATAAAATAATCTTGTTTCGAAAGAAATTGTTTTATAATAAAAATCTTATTTTTATTACCTATATAAACTATATAAAATAATAGTGTTTTGAAATGAATTGTTTTATAATAAAAATCACATTTTTATTATATGCATGAATTGTAAAATATAGTGAAGTGTTGAAATAGAAAACAGTTAGATAAAAGTATCATTTTTATCAAATGTATGAAAAGAATGTAGCTTTGAAATCAAAGAATCGATATATATATATATATATAAATAGAATTAAAATATACCGAATAACGACGCTGCAGTTCGTATTTTGAAACCGTGAATTCAAACGATTATATTGGGAGATCCGACCATCGGATTTTTATGAAATCGCAACCGTTGGGTTCGCCTTGGAAACATCTTTCCAACGACACCAACTTTGTAAAAATCCAAAGGTTGGATTTCCTGGAATGTTTAATTCAAATCTGAAGAAAAACAGCGCCAGAAACGATTATATATATATATATATATATAATTATATTTAATCGAATAACGACGCTGCAGTTCGTATTTTGAAATCGAAACTTCAAACGATCGTACCGGGAGATCCGACCGTCGGATTTTCCCGAAACTGGAACCATTGGATTCATTTTGAAAATACCTTTCTAATGATGTAAATTTTGTGAAGATCCAACAATTAGATTTTTAGATATGTGTAAATCAAATCTGAAGAAAAACAGCGCCACGGCCGCGTTATGGCCCGAAGCGTCGTTTTGAATAGATTGGCTATTTTAAAATAAATAAAAATAGCGATAGATCGTTATAAAATATCATAAATGATATGGAATGGAAATAAACTGAATTTTCTCGATTTATGTGGTATTTGATGGTTGAATGTGTTTGGTGTGAAAATTACATTAAAGAACAAAATTGGTGTTGTCGAATGATTTATCCATCGAAATAAATTGATTTGAAATTCTAAATATACGTGAATTATTTGAAAAGGACGAGTTAATTCTCATTTCAAATAATTGACCCATGATTGAAAGTCGAAGATGAAGACGGTGGTCGAAGAACGGAGATCTTCACCTCGTTTGGATGGTAACCGAGGTCCTGATTGGGAGGCATCCCGAAATATGGATAATGAGTGGTGATCGTCCAGACGTACGTGGTGATCGATGGGTTTGCGAGGTATTTAGTGCCTCCGGTTTCGTTCAGACCCAGAACGGACTTGTAAATGGACTGTGCGTCTGACATTGGATTTTATTCTGTGTTGATTGATCTCTATTAAATATACATCTGTTTGGCGGTGGAGAATTTATCCTTTGCTTAACGCCCTTCTCTGAAACGCACGAGCTCAGAGGTTGTATATCAATGGACATCAGTCGCATGGCATGAATTGCCTGTGTGGCATGCTAAGATGTAGTGATCAGGACTTCTGTTGAAAAGAAAAGTCTTGTGGTGATCATCAAAGCACCGCCTGTGTGGCGTAGCTTTGTGTTTGACGTGAAATCGCGAGCCTCACACCCCGGTATGAACCAGAAACGGGAGAGGACATCAGGGAGGGCCTGCGTTTCTTTCTAGTTAGGGTGGTGTCAATGACCTACCAGCCCTGACATTTATATACTTTTCACCTGTGTGGTTGTTGCTGTTGCGAGGCGCCTCAGTTTGATCGGACGATCCGGGTCCGATGGAGTCATTCGTTGGCTCGTTTACGCCCCAAAGGGCGGGGAGACGTTGTGTTCAGGCATAATAATCCACATCGGTGGATCGGCCCTGACGATCTAAAGGCTTGCCTGCGCGCTTGCCTGTGGCTCTGGCTAGAGAGTCACGAATTCAGTAAGGACTATCTTTTGCCTTGGTTCAGGACGGAAATCCAATTTCCAATTACGTGACTGTGCGGTTTTAATTGTATACTTATATATGGCGACATAGTGGTATGGGGCATTAATGTCGTCTATGATTGATAGTTATGATTTGAAATTGTTTTCAGAACATATAAACACTAGCGATAATATCAAATGCCTTTGTTTTATTCGTATCAAGCATATTTTGGCCGTTATAAGGTAAAAACTCTATCCTCCGGTTTGCGTTGCATTGTGTGATGGGAACTGAGTCTTATAATGGCTTCATTTTTATAAAATGCATTGCGTTGTTTAAAAGAAAGATTTGATTTTAGAGCACTGGCAATCCAATGGAGTAAACCCGTTCCACGAAAGTGGCGTGGTCCTGTGATTAGCCAATTATATATGTATTGAGTGGATTTCTCATACCAGTCCCATGACTGACTCGTAGTTTGTTTCACTTTCAAACTCGGGTGCCCCTTTTTCTACACGGGCAGCCTTGTATTCAGGTCTAGCTGGTTCTTTCTGGATAGCTGGAGCTAAAGATGGATTCTGTCATTTATCTCTTTTTATGCTGTTCAGCTCCTATTGTACATATTTTGTTTATTTCCGCTGTAGACATTTATGTATAGCTGAACTGTATTTGTACTAAGTAAGATCCTATATACTGTGTTACTCTGATGATTACTTTTATCCAGTATATTCTGGTGTATTTATTTAATTCTGTTCTGCTATTATCTATTTCTATGTTATATTCCACGGATTACCCTTGCCGCCGTCAGTACGGGGTTTGGGGTCGTCTCATTTGGTATCGGAGCTTTGGTTAAGCTTAGTTCTGGAATATAACATTTGAACGAACTCGTCAGAAATAGAACCAGTAGTGTTCTAGGACGGGTAACTCTATACAGATAGGATCAGTAATATCCTAGTATGAGTAGCAGAATGAAATAACACCTAGATAGACACATTTACATTCAAGTATTTGTCTCTATATTTTGAAATATCTTTTCTATTGACCTGACACTTGATCTGCTATTTGCAGAAGAACTAGAAAATGAGTGCCAGAAACAGAAGAAGAAATACTGACCCGGATATAGAAGCCCTATATATGAAATATAGAAATCTGGGTGGAAAGCCGTTCTCGGGCGAAGAATCTATTATGAGAACACTAGCTTGGATTCGTTCGGCTGAGAAAATCTTCGAAGCATTAAAGCTTAGGGATGACCAGAAAAGATTACTGGCCTCCTGGGCACTCGAAGACGAAGCTTTGTTCTGGTGGGATTCGGTTATTGAGGATAATCCAGAAGGTGATATCACCTGGGATAGATTCAAAGTGATTTTCCTAGAAAGATTTACTCCTCCCGAAGCGACCGAGCGACTATGTGATGAATTTTCTTATTTGATACAAGGTGATATGACCATCCCAGAATATCATAAGAAATTCAATGAACTTTCTCACTTTGCTCCCCATCTAATTCAGAATACGAGGAGAAAGAATTTGAGATTTATTTACGGGCTTCAAAGGAAATATCAGAATAAAGTAATGGGGCATGTGAAGCTTCCTTTTTCAGAAATGATTTATATGGCTTATCAGTATGAAGATCTCCATAAGAAAGGCATGTTGCGCGACGAAGAGGAAGTCAGCTCTAGTAATAAAATTGAGTCTGAAACTGATTGTCCTGAGGCAAGTACAACGTCTGAGGTCAGTAAGAAGCCCAGTGCCAACAGGAAAAGGGCCAAATCTGAGAAGAAACCAGTAACGACAACTGTATGCTCTAACTGCAATAAGCAAGGACATCTCTCGATGAGTTGCCGATCTCTAAAGAAACCAAAAAGGGATGAATCTAAATCGAAGAATAAGTTTCAAGTGACCCGAGAGTGCAATCTTTGTCATAAGACTGGTCATATAAAGAGAGACTGCTGGATGTTGAAAAAGACCAAAACGGTTCAAGTAAATGAAGTAGCAGAAACCTCAGCACCCTCAGATGGTCGGGGAAGGTCTGATGTTTTAGAAGGCACGCTTAGTGTCAAAAATATTCCAGTTAAAGTATTGTTTGACACCGGCGTGTCACGAATCTTTATAGCAAAGAATGCCGTTAAGAAGTTGGATTTGAAATTGAGGAAGCTTAAAGAACTAATGACTGTCCAAAATCCGGTTGGGGGTTCCATCGACCTCAGTTGGGTTTGTGCAGTACCTGTCTCTTTCTCGTGCTATAAATTCCCTACTATCTCTATCGTCATGAATTTTAATGAATTCGATCTTATTCTGGGATTGGATTGGCTAACCAAATATGAAGCAGTGGTTAGATGCGCCGAGAGAGTTGTTAGGGCTAAGATTAAACCAGGGAATTATATAACCATACCGTGTGAAGGTCGGAATCCTAATAGAAAAGACTTCTGGGCAGCTTTGAATGTTTCTCCAGCCCAAATAGAAAATGTCCCTGAAGTCACAGAGAATATTCCCGATCTAGTGAAAGACATCCCTGTCGTCAAAAATTATGCGGATGTGTTCGAAGAAGTTGTTCACTTACCTCCGCAGAGAGAAATAGATTTCAAAATTGCTTTAATTTCTGAATGCAAGGCTGGTAGTTCACGCTATTCGAAGAATGTCCTTGAAAGAGAAGGAGGAATTAGACAATCAAACACGACAGCTAGTATGGAAAGGTCTGATCAGGCCCAGTTTCTCTGATTGGGGAGCAGCAGTGGTGTTTGTCCCAAAATCTGACGGTCCTCTACGGTTATGTGTGGATTATCGTGATTTGAACAAGCAGACCATAAAGAACAAATATCCATTGCCGCAGATTGATGATTTGTTGGATCGATTAAATGGCGCACAAGTATTTTCATGAATGGACCTAGCTACAGGTTTCCATCAACTTCGAATTGCCGAAGAGTGTGTTCCAATGACAGCATTCAGAGGTCCCGACTTATTCTACGAGTGGTTAGTAATGCGGTTCGGCTTATGTAACGCTCCAGCTTACTTTGTCGATCTGATGAACAGAGTGTTCAGAGGAGTTTTGAATAAATTTGTTCTGGTTTTCATTGACGATATTCTAATCTTCTCTAAATCAAAGGCCGAACATGAAAAACATTTGGAACAAGTGTTAGAAATTCTCAGACGGAATGTATTAAAAGCAAAGTTTTCCAAATGTATATTCTGGCAAGATGAAGTGAAATTTCTGGGCCACGTCGTATCGAAAGGAATCGCTGTGGATCCAAGTAAAATCACGGCTATTCAAAATTGGAAACAGCCCAGCACCCCCACTGAAGTCCGCAGTTTCCTCGGATTGGCTAGCTATTACCGGAAGTTCGTTAAAAACTTTTCGAAGATATCTGGTCATTTAACGAAGCTTACGAAGAAGCACTCTAAATTCAAATGGACTCCAGAAAGTGAGGAGGCTTTTGAAGAGTTAAAGTTAAGACTAACGACTGCTCCAGTGTTAACCATCATCGATGGCCACCAGGATTTAAAAGTCTGGACTGATGCTTCTAGAGAAGGCCTTGGCGCAGTGTTAATGCAAAGGGGTCAAGTGATTGCTTACGCTAGTCGTCAGTTGAAGCCACATGAAAAGAACTACGTAACTCATGATCTTGAGTTATTGGCTATAGTATTCGCTTTGAAAATCTGGAGACACTATCTTCTGGGTGAGAGATTTGAACTGTTTACAGATCACCAGTCGTTAAAGTATCTGTTCACTCAGAAAGACCTGAATCTGAGGCAACAACGTTGGCTGGCGTTCCTTGCAGCATATGACTTTGAAATTATATATACTCCCGGGAAAGCCAATGTCGTGGCCGATGCGCTGAGCCGAAAGAATGTAATGATCGCCAGCTTTATTATCATGACTTCCTTGATTGACAAAATATCTATTCTTCAGAAGGAGGATAACTTTATTAAGGATATGATTAAAAGGATTCAGAAAGGCGAACCCTCGTGTTTTCAAATAGATAACGACGAGACCTTGAGGTTGAAAGGAAGGATTTGTGTTCCTGATATCCCAGAGTTAAAAAGGGAAGTGTTAAACGAGTGTCACAAGTCCAAGCCGAGTATCCATCCTGGTGTGGCCAAAATGTATAACGATCTCAAACGAACATTCTGGTGGAAGGCTATGAAAAGAGATGTTTCAATATATGTTAGCTGATGCCCTACTTGCCAACTAGTCAAGAGCGACCAACAGAAACTAGCTGGATTATTACAACCGTTATAAGTTCCTGGTTGGAAGTGGGAACATATTTCTATGGATTTCATTGATGGTCTGCCTAGAACCAGAAAAGGGAATGACAGTATTTGGGTGATCGTAGATCGCTTCACGAAGACCGCCCATTTCATACCTGTCAGATCAAACAAAACTGCTCAGAGTCTGGCGCAGATATACTTCAGGGAAATAGTTAGACTGCATGGAGTGCCACTCAGTATAGTCAGTGATAGAGATACAATATTCACTAGCAAATTCTGGGAAGCATTTCAAGTCGAGCTGGGAACGAAGTTGAACTTGAGCACCGCTTATCATCCTCAGACAGACGGCCAGACTGAGAGGGTGAATCGTATTTTAGAAGATCTATTGCGGGCTTGTGTTATAGATTTCGGTGGATCATGGGAAGACCATCTGCATTTGGCTGAATTCTCATATAACAACAATTACCAGGCGAGCCTGACAATGTCGCCAATCGAAGCATTATATGGTAGACCGTGCCGATCCCCTGCTTGTTGGGTCGAACCAGGTAATAGACTTGTGTTGGGTCCTGATATGATTCGAGAAGCCGCCGACAAAGTCGATTTTATTAAGAAGCGATTACTCGCCGTTCAAAGCCGACAAAAGAGCTATGCCGATAGAAGAAGAAGAGATATATCCTTTGCTGTTGGCGATTATGTATATTTGAAAGTATCGCCGATGAGAGGAGTAATCCGGTTCGGTAAAACTGGAAAGTTGGCACCCAAATTCATTGGTCCGTTTCCTATTCTGGAACGGATCGGAACTCTCGCTTGTAGGGTCAAACTTCCTGATTGGTTGCCTGGAGTTCATGATGTATTTCACATATCTCAACTTCGAAAGCACGTTCATGATCCAGACTTGATCGTGGAAGAAGCAGCTCAGCAGGATATTGAAATTACTCCAGAATTAGCTGTGAGAAGAGAGCCGCTAAAGATTATCGGCAAAGAAACCAAGGAGCTGAGGAACAAGAAGGTTCACTTAGTCAAAGTGCAATGGAGTGGAGATCCGCGAGATTGTACTTGGGAAACTGAGGAGAGCATTCAGAAAGCCTATCCCAGATGCCGAGTAGATATCTCTGATTGACTCCGGTGCAAGGTACATTTACCATACTTTGCATCACCATGTAATTCTCTATTCTACTGTTATTTTCTTTCCATGGATGTGCACTTTTAACTCTATAGTCTGAATGATTTTAAAAGGAGAATAGGAATTAATTTAAATGGTTTTGAAAAGTTAAAAACAAATTGCTTGTTGGTTGTGTTGTGTGATTGTAGATTAGATTAATTAAAATTATTGGAACGATAGTTAATTTAATCAACAATAGAATAATGTTAGAATTTATTCGATTATATCACACATTGAACTGATTAGAAAATAAATAGAAATATATATACATGTGTATTATATATGTTTGAATAGGTAAATGGATTAGCTGTTGAGTAAAGATTTTATTTGTGTGCCCGACAAATAGGTAAACCTTAATGAGTTGAATGCGAAATATTATTATATCAACTCCTGTGAATGCCATTGGATGCGGAGTGCTGGTTTTTCTGTGTGAAATAATAAACGTTGCCATAGGATAGTAACAATTAATTTTGAACTACATTACATGGCATACTTCAGAAGATAGGCATACTTCATCATATTCCACATAAGCATTTGAAGCTTGTGTGACGAGGTGGAAGATTTACCATACGAGCGAGAGGCTTGTATGGCGATGACTATATTTTACAGGTTGAACTGATGACTGGTATGGACTATTTAAATCGTAACGATTAAATTGCCAGATTAATAAAAACCCCACACGGGTCTGGAGTTGACAATAATCACGTCTCTCTAGTTATTAGATACGGCACATGAACTATTTATTTCCCACACGGGGCAGGGTGACGAGAATTTATTCTCTGGAGTTATTATCAATACATGCTCCCCTGTAAACACCATAATATATCACTATAAATATGTGTATGCTTATTAGGATTTATTGGGTACCTAATACGGCTCAAAAAATTTCCAAATCTCTCTCCGTACAAAGGAGGTTATGGCGAAATTTTTCGAAAATTCCGGGTGTTAGCCAAATTTTTGAAGAATTTGAAATTTCTCAGAAACTGAAAAGTTGGAGAATTGAAGCCAGATCGAACGTAGATTTGATTAATCAAACCACTTTCGACTTTGTTCCTTTTCGGGGACGAAAAGTTTTAAGTGGGGGAGATTGTAACGACCCAGAAAATCTGAACCAATTTAAATTTTTTAAATTGGCTAAAATAATGGATTTTAAATATTTAAAATAAATATTTTAAATAATGGCAATGAAAAGTGAGTTTGAATCGACAATTGAAAACGAATATAATTAATTATAATTATAAACAAGGCCTGAAATGGCGCTGTAGTTTCAAAAATTGAATTCAAACTTTGTCGGACTGTACCGGGTGCAAAACAAAACGGATTTTAGTGAAACCAAAAGTATTTAAATCTGTTAGTGAATACCTTTCTAACGAATCTGAAAAATCGAATTTTCATAACGGAAAGCAAAAGTTATGGCCAAATGAATTTTCAGAAAGGTCGCTATGGAATATATATAGCCCGTGAAATTGGCCATTTTGCATACGACCTCGGAATTCGACGAAACCACTTTTGTTGGATCCGGGATGTGAAGTTATCACTAGGTTTCAAATTTCATAATTTTTGAAGCTAGTATGTGAGCGTGGCAAAGGAAAATGTGTTTTGGTCAATTATAGTTAAATTGGATCGACCAGAAATGGCCCTTTTTACAAACGGTCTCAGAATTCGACGAAACTGGTTTTGTTGGGACCGTATCGTCAAAACATAGCTAGATTTATTTTTATGGAATTTTTCGAATCAGTTTGTGGCTCTGGCAAATTGAAATGTACGTTCAAATTAAATATCGAATGTTTTATATTTTAATTTGAAGGAAAACCGACTGAAACATTCGAATAGGCCTTCACAACATATCCCATTGTGTTCGGAATGGGGGTAAAACGCTAGGGACGACAGTCGTTGGGTTTGGATTGGTGGTCGCATCAGAAAACCCCTTTAAAACCCATCGGCCAATCAAAATTTTTATAAAAAAAATCCTTTAATTTTCTCTCTCCCCGACATCCGTTAATAGGCAGAACCCCTTCGCCACCTTCTCTCCTCTTTTCTGGCCGCTCCGATCACCGAAACGCCATGGCCCAGTTGAACTTTTTGTAGATCCCTCCGAGCTCTTCAAATCCGTATAAGCCTCGTCCCTTACCATCGCGTGTTCGTCGAGATACAAGCCCCCAAAGTTGCGCCGTTCGCAGCCGATTTCCTCCTCCTCGCCGCCGCCGAGTTCGCCGCCGTCAGGGGTGCAGGCGCGCCTCTCCAAGCTCGTCGACGTGGCATAGGCTGATTGGCATATCGTGCTTCGCATTGAGAGAAAAATTCAAACCTAGTTTTGAAGATTTTGAAAGGTAATCGGATGTTTAATTTAAAACTGATTTCAACTCTTTAAAACCGTTGCAAACTTTGAAAAATCATATCTTTTTCGTTCGTTAACGAAATTCGATGAAACAGGAAACATCGTGACCGTGTGGACGCCTTCTACATTTTAGAAGAGACCGCATATTTTTCTGAGTCTTCTGCTATTTTTGGTGGAGTGGAACCCAATGTGAGATTTCTAATTTATAAACAATATGGAAAACGACAATGTATAAATTATATGATCGATGTATGAGTTATATAAGCATTGTATAAGTTGTATGTTCGATGTATAAGTTATATATGCGTTGTAAAAATTATATATGTGTTGAAATAGAAGTGTATTGCTATATATAAATAAATAAATAAATATATATATATATATATATACGCCCTCGTCCACAAACCATGGACGATATTTATTGGTTGTGATTGGTGTGAAAATTGATTGATAGCGAATGGTTGATTGAAATTGTTTGTGGTTGGTATTGGTTGATTGTGGTTGAAAAATACCCATTTGTGGTTGAGAAATATTTGGTTGAAACCACATAGGATTAGTTTGTGGAAATGAAATAAATATATACATGCCGCCTGCGTGCGAACTAGATGCATGATCCCCATTGTCCAAAACCGCGAGGTTTTAAGGTAGAGCGAGGAGCCGTACTAGGGACGGTCCCGGTTTTAACTACCCTGCCGTTATGCTGCCGAAATTTTGAATAATATTCATGTGTTTGAATTATTTTCATTTGTCGAAACTATATTTATTCGTTGAATGGAAAACCTTCATGTGTTAAATTGATATTCATTTGTTGATTAGAAATTCATGTGTTGAATGGTATTCGTGTTTTAAATATAAAAATCACCTTTTTATCTATTTATATAAACTATAGAAAACCTTCATGTGTTGAATCGATATTCATTTGTTGATTAGAAATTCATGTGTTGAATGGTATTCATATTTTGAAAGAAATTGTTTTATAATAAAAATCCCATTTTTAACATCAATATGAAATGTATAAAATAATCTTGTTTCGAAAGAAATTGTTTTATAATAAAAATCCCATTTTTAACATCAATATGAAATGTATAAAATAATCTTGTTTCGAAAGAAATTGTTTTATAATAAAAATCTTATTTTTATTACCTATATAAACTATATAAAATAATAGTGTTTTGAAATGAATTGTTTTACAATAAAAATCACATTTTTATTATATGCATGAATTGTAAAATATAGTGAAGTGTTGAAATAGAAAACAGTTAGATAAAAATATCATTTTTATCAAATGTATGAAAAGAATGTAGCTTTGAAATCAAAGAATCGATATATATATATAAATAGAATTAAAATATATCGAATAACGACACTGCAGTTCGTATTTTGAAACCGTGAATTCAAACGATTATACCGGGAGATCCGACCATCGGATTTTTATGAAATCGCAACCGTTGGGTTCGCCTTGGAAACATCTTTCCAACGACACCAACTTTGTAAAAATCCAACGGTTAGATTTCCTGGAATGTCTAATTCAAATCTGAAGAAAAATAGCGCCAGAAACGATTATATATATATAAATATAATTATATTTAATCGAATAACGACGCTGTAGTTCGTATTTTGAAATCGAAACTTCAAACGATCGTACCGGGATATCCGACCGTCGGATTTTCCCGAAACTGGAACCGTTGGATTCGTTTTGAAAAGACCTTTCTAATGATGTAAATTTTGTGAAGATCCAACGGTTAGATTTTCAGATATGTGTAAATCAAATCTGAAGAAAAACAGCGCCACGGCCGCGTTATGGCCCGAAGCGTCGTTTTGAATAAATTGGCTATTTTAAAATGAATAAAAATAGCGATAGATCGTTATAAAATATCATAAACGATATGGAATGGAAATAAACTGACTTTGCTCGATTTATGTGGTATTTGATGGTTGAATGTGTTTGGTGTGAAAATTACATTAAAGAACAAAATTGGTGTTGTCGAATGATTTAACCATCGAAATAAATTGATTTGAAATTCTAAATATACGTGAATTATTTGAAAAGGCCGAGTTAATTCTCATTTCAAATAATTGACCGACGATTGAAAGTCGAAGATGAAGACGGTGGTCGAAGACCGGAGATCTTCACCTCGTTTGGATGGTAACCGAGGTCCTGATTGTGAGGCATCCCGAAATATGGATAATGAGTGGTGATCGTCCAGACGTACGTGGTGATCGATGGGTTTGCGAGGTATTTAGTGCCTCCGGTTTCGTTCAGACCCAGAACGGACTTGTAAATGGACTGTGTGTCTGACATTGGATTTTATTCTGTGTTGATTGATCTCTATTAAATATACATCTGTTTGGCGGCGGAGAATTTATTCTTTGCTTAACGCCCTTCTCTGAAACGCACGAGCTCAGAGGTTGTATATCGATGGACATCAGTTGCATGGCATGAATTGCCTGTGCGGCATGCTAAGATGCAGTGATCAGGACTTCTGTTGAAAAGCAAAGTCTTGTGGTGATGATCAAAGCACCGCCTGTGTGGCGTAGCTTTGTGTTTGACGTGAAATCACGAGCCTCACACCTCGGTATGAACCAGAAACGGGAGAGGACATCAGGGAGGGCCTGCGTTTCTTTCTAGCTAGGGTGGTGTCAGTGACCTACTAGCCCTGACATTTATATACTTTTCACCTGTGTGGTTGTTGCTGTTGCGAGGCGCCTCGGTTTGATCGGACGATCCGGGTCCGATGGAGCCATTCGTTGGCTCGTTTACGCCCCAAGGGGCAGGGAGACGTAGTGTTCAGGCATAATAATCCACATCGGTGGACCGGCCCTGACGATCTAAAGGCTTGCCTGCGCGCTTGCCTGTGGCTCGGGCTAGAGAGTCACGAATTCGGTAAGGACTATCTTTTGCCTTGGTTCAGGACGGAAATCCAATTTCCAATTACGTGACTGTGCGGTTTTAATTGTATACTTATATATGGCGACATAGTGGTATGGGGCATTAATGCCGTCTATGATTGATAGTTATGATTTGAAATTGTTTTCAGAACATATAAACACTAGCGATAATATCAAATGCCTTTGTTTTATTCGTATCAAGCATATTTTGGCCGTTATAAGGTAAAAACTCTATCCTCCGGTTTGCGTTGCATTGTGTGATGGGAACTGAGTCTTATAATGGCTTCATTTTTATAAAATGCATTGCGTTGTTTAAAAGAAAGATTTGATTTTAGAGCACTGGCAATCCAATGGAGTAAACCCGTTCCACGAAAGTGGCGTGGTCCTGTGATTAGCCAATTATATATGTATTGAGTGGATTTCTCATACCAGTCCCATGACTGACTCGTAGTTTGTTTCACTTTCAAACTCGGGTGCCCCTTTTTCTACACGGGCAGCCTTGTATTCAGGTCTAGCTGGTTCTTTCTGGATAGCTGGAGCTAAAGATGGATTCTGTCATTTATCTCTTTTTATGCTGTTCAGCTCCTATTGTACATATTTTGTTTATTTCCGCTGTAGACATTTATGTATAGCTGAACTGTATTTGTACTAAGTAAGATCCTATATACTGTGTAACTCTGATGATTACTTTTATCCAGTATATTCTATTGTTCATTATCTGGTGTATTTAATTAATTCTGTTCTGCTATTATCTATTTCTATGTTATATTCCACGGATTACCCTTGCCGCCGTCAGTACGGGGTTTGGGGTCGTCTCAACTGGTGTGAGAACCAAAATTAGATAGGGTTTATTGTTGTGATTTGGCACCAAAAATGTGATTTTTGGCTATATATCAAAGTTATGAATTTGAAATGCTAATCAACTAATTGATTGATGGTTGTGTTGTTTGATTATTATTGGATTAATTAAAATTTGAACCATTTAGTCAAATTGTACCAAAAAGTGAGTTGTATTGAAAATGTGTCGCATTTGCTTGCATATACTTGTACTTACATTGAACAGGTCATAGCAAAGATGCTAGAGCAGAAGAATAAAAATTGTTTGCCCGACAAATAGGTACATGTTTACCATAATTTACTGTTTTGTTTGGGTGATGATGATTTTATGAGCCGATTGGCTAGCCGCTTGGCTTTTTCTTTTTCTTTTTGAGATCTGAGGGCCTGTATGGCTTTTTCTTTTTCTTTTTGAGATCTGAGATCTGAGGGCTTTTTCTTTTTCTTCAGCTCCAGCTATCCAGAAAGAACCAGCTAGACCTGAATACAAGGCTGCCCGTGTAGAAAAAGGGGCACCCGAGTTTGAAAGTGAAACAAACTACGAGTCAGTCATGGGACTGGTATGAGAAATCCACTCAATACATATATAATTGGCTAATCACAGGACCACGCCACTTTCGTGGAACGGGTTTACTCCATTGGATTGCCAGTGCTCTAAAATCAAATCTTTCTTTTAAACAACGCAATGCATTTTATAAAAATGAAGCCATTATAAGACTCAGTTCCCATCACACAATGCAACGCAAGCCGGAGGATAGGGTTTTACCTTATAATAGCCAAAGAATGCTTGATACACTAAATTTCATCTTTTATTATTCTTAATCAGACTCCAACCGTAAAATAGTAAGAGAACGATTCCCTAAGTATTTACCCCGAAGGCCGAAACCAACATCAGACAAATACCTAGGAAACCACCCATCTTAGCTCGTTTCCAGTTAGTTTCTGATTTTATATACAATCATAGGCGGCATGGTACCATATATCATGTCGCCATACTAGGCTCTACAAATAAAACCACAAAGTGTCGTATTGGAAGTTGGGTTATCATTTATGGTATGAACCGAGGCTAGGGATCGTCCTCACCGATTCGAGACAATCTAGCCTATGTCTTAGGACCCAGACTCAGGTGGGCCCTTGGATCGTCAGGGACGGTCTACACGGAGTGGATTAAAATGCCTGAACAATACTTCTCCCCGACCTATGGGGCGTAAATGAGCCAACGAATGACTCCATCGGCTTCACATACTCACCGATAAATCCGAGGCGCCTCGCAAACCAACAACCACTCAAGTCAAACTCGTCAGGGCGTGTAAAACCACTTACGCCACTTCTAACTAGAAGGAAACGCATGCCCTCCCTGATATCCTCTCCCGTTTCTGGTTCATACCGGGTGCGAAACTCGCGAATTAAACGTTACACAAAGCTATGCCACAAAGGCCGTGCTTTGATCATCAACCACAAGACTTTGTTTTTCAACAATAGCCTTGATCATTTGCCACTTAGATATGCCACACAGGTAATTCACTCCATGCGATTGATATCCATCAATATATAACCCCAGAGCTCGTACGTCTCAGAGAAGGGCGTTAAGCAAGAGAATAAATTCTCCACCGCCAAACAGATATATATTTAATAGAAATCAATCACACAGAATAAAATCCAATGTCAGACACACAGTCTATTTACAAGTTCGTTCTGGTTCTGAACGAAACCGGAGGCACCTTGTTCCCCGCATATCCATCGATCTCCAAGTACGTCTGCACGATCACCAACTGATTCCCTCCTCTTGGGTGCACGGCCCAATCAAGATCATCAGTAATTATCCAAACGACGTGAAGACCTCCAGTCTTCTACCATCGTCTTCATCTTCGACTTATCGTCGTATCAGTTATTCATAATCGGATAAACCCGGTCTTTCTGAATAACTCGCGTATATAATAAATACGTGTTACACAAACACAACATACGCCTCATTCCAGTTCGTCAGTCCCTAACCGTAAATTAGCAAGAGAATAATTCTACAAATATTAACCCCGAAGGCCGAAACCAACATCAGATCAATACCCAGGAAACCATTCTTCTCAGCTAACCGACCATTAGTTACTAAATTTCACATTCTTAGGGAAATGTTCCCATTAATTTTATCAAAGATAAATCCTTATAAATTTATTCTTTAATCTTCTTTCGAATATCGATTCAACTATTTGGGATTAACGAACCTTACCGAAGTAATCATTTGTTTTAATTTCCCAACCCCAGCCTATTCATCCCATGAAGTAAAACTGGTAATACTTCATATCTAACACCACGGTGTTATCAGTAAATTCAATTACCATTTCATGCTCAAATCTAACTAAAGATTTAACTATCGCCTGGAGCAAAACTAGGGATGCTCCATTCTCGATCTTTTCAATCTAATTAAAGATTCATTAAAACTCCACTTAGTTTTAATCTTTAACTGGGTTAAAGAATCAGTGTCATTTAAAACACGGTTCACGATAAACCCAAAATCACATCACATTTCAATCAGTCCCTAACCGTAAATTAGCAAGTGAGCAATTCCATAAGTATTAACCCCGAAGGCCGAAACCAACAACAGATCAATACCCCAGAAACTATTCAACTTAACTAATCTCCAATTAGTTTCTGATTTTCTTAACTCCTTTGGGTCTAAGAACAGTATTATTGAAGATACCATTCACGACAACCCAAAATCACATTCCATCAATTTTCAGGTTAAAGAACAAGTGTTGTTTAAAACACTGTTCACGATAAACCCAAAAATCAATACCAATTCAATTTCGATTAAACATTATTTAATTGGTACACTTCATTAAATCTAAATAAAAAGATTTAATCTTTTTCTTAACTGGGCTTAAGAACAGTGTTAATGAAGACACCATTCATGACAAACCCAAATCACATTTGATATTAAATACAAGGCTCTGAATAGAAAATATATCGGCTTATATTCAATATCAAATTCTACGACCAATAAATATCGTATTGGAAATAACGATATTAACATATCTTTCAAATTCCCATAACAATACCTGTATCATCACGAAATCTAACATCGAAATATTCCAAAGACAGTTTCGATTCAAATTCGTTCCAATTCAATTATTGGAAATTCTGGTTACTTTTAAAACCCTTTTCAATTTCAATTTATTTATTTAAAAATAAATAGAATTATAATTCTAGTTCAAAACTAGTTCATTTCGATAAAAAACTATTTTTATCTTTTCAAATTTGGGGTTTTTCATCCCAATTCTTCCCAAATCATTTCTTATGATTTTACACAAATAATTACTATTTTTAATAATTTTATCAAGGCCCGTACAGTCGATTTCCATCAACGGCCATCGAACTGCACTTACAACGACCTTTTCCAAATTTGATTTGGACATAATTCCAAATCCAACTGTTAGATTTCTAATTTCTAATATTCGTTAGAAAGCTTGTGAGGACCCGTAACTTCCCCGTAAAGGAAAGCGCGGATACTTTGAGAACAACACACAAATGAACGCAGACGGAAGAACATTTCATTGTTACTACAACTATTCCATCAGAATACAAGAATATACAGAGTATAAATGAATAAATTACATTCGATAAATATCAGAGATTACAATAAATTACATAGCAGCGGAAAATAATACAAAGCACAACTGAAGGTGATATACGGATACAGAGCTTTCCGGATATCATTCCAGCTGTAAACCAGGATCCTGTGAATATAAATCTGCAAAACCAAAACTACTAGCTACCCGTGCGGAAAATGAGGGCACCCAGAGTTTAGGTTAAAACAATAAACTCCAGGTCGGTCATGTGACTGGTGTGAGAACTAAAACAGTTATTTAAAACTTTACTTTAAAAGAGAGTAATTCAAGGGACCACGCCGTATAACACGGAACGGGTTTTCTCCCAAGAATACCAGTGCATAGAAAAGACAACGCAATGCTTTTTCGAAAAATGAAGCTATTATAAGACCCAGGTCCCATCACACAATGCAACGCAAGCCGGAGGAAAGGGTTTTCCCTTATAATAGCCAAACATGCTTGGTACGTTTAAAACAAATCATTTGATACTATAGTAAGTGTATAGTGTCAAAACAATTTCAATCATAAATATAAATCATAGACGGCATAGCATCCCATGCTACTATGTCGCCATACTAGGCTCTACAAACAAAACCGAAATGCACTTATTGGAAATTGGATTTCCGTCATGAGTCGAGGCAAGGGGCAAGCTCCTCTCCGCTTCGAGACACTCTAGCAAATGCCTCAGGACTACACACTCTGGGTAACCCTGGGATCCTCCAAGACCGGTCCTCTCTTACGTTTGAGGATTAGTTATTCCTGAACACACATTTCCCGGCCCTAAAGGACCTATAATCGAGGCGCCTCGCATCCAAACCACAAAGGTGAAAAGTATATAAATGTCATGGGTGGTAGGTCACTAACACCACCCATAGCTAGAAAGAAACGTCGTGCACTCCTTGGGTCCTCATCCCGTTATTGACTCATACCGAGGTGTGAGGCTCGCGAATCCACGCTATACACAAAGCTGCCACGTAGGACATGCTTTGATCATCAACCACAAGACTTTGCTTTTCAACAGAAGCCTTGATCCATGCAACTCAACGTGCCACACAGGCAATTCATGCCATGCGATTGATATCTATCGATATATAACCTCTAAGCTCGTACGTCTCAGAGAAGGGCGTTAAGCAAGAGAATAAATTCTCCGCCGCCAAACAGATATATATTTAACAAAAATCAATTAACACAGAATAAAATCCAATGTCAGACACACAATCCATTTACAAGTTCGTTCTGGGTCTGAACGAAACTGGAGGCACTTTCCTCGCATATCCATCCATCTCCAAGTACGTCTGGACGACAACCAACTGATTCCCTCATCTTGGGTGTACAGCCCAATCAAGATCATCAGTAACCACCCAAACGATGAGGAGACTTCCGGTCTTCAATCACCGTCTTCATCTTCGACATATCGTCGAATCGGTTATTCAGAATGGGTAAAAACTCGGCCTTTCCGAACAACCCGCGTATATTAAAAACAAATGCTACACAAACACAACATACGCCTCATTCCAATTCTTAGGGAAAGGTTCCCATTAATTTTATCCAAGATAAATTCTTTAGAATTTATCCTTTAATCTTCCTTTGGATGTCATTTCAAACCAAATTATGGTTTTCCAAACTAGTCGAGATTAGCGAACCACACCGAAGTAATTATTTATTTTATTTCCCAATCCCAACCTATTCATCCCACGAAGCAAAACTGGTAATACTCCATATCTAACACCACGTTGTTATCGGTAAAATTAATTACCATTTCACGTTCAAATCTAATTAAAGATTTAACTATCGCTTTGGAGCAAAACTGGTAATACTCCATTCTCGCTCTATTTCTAAATTTGATAATTTAGATTATCAATTCACATTTCAATCTAATTGCAGATTCATTAAAACTCCTTTTACTGGGTTAAAGAACTAATGCCATTCAAAGCATAGTTCATGATAAACCCACAAATCAATTCGATTAAAACTCGTTTCAAATCCAATTTATTTAAAAATAAACGGGTTTAATTTTAGTTCAAAACTAGTTCATTTTGATAAAAATCTATTTTTATCTTTTCAAATATGGAGTTTTTCATCCTAATTTTTCCCAAATCATTTCTTATGATTTTATACAAATTATTACCATTTTTAATAATTTTATCAAGGCCCGTACAATCAATTTCCATCAACGGTCATCGAACTGCACTTACAACGACCTTTTCCAAATTTGATTTGGACGTATCTCCAAATCCAACCGTTAGATTTCAAATTTCTAATATTCGTTAGAAAGCTCTTTTCGATACGAACCCAACGATTCCAGTTTTAGGAGAATCCGACGGTCGGATCTCCCGTAATATCCGTTCGAAGTCAGTGGTCGAAATTCGCGAACTGCCGCTGCGCGGCGCGTTCTATTCAGGCCTTTATATTATATATATAATATATATTATATATATTTCGTCGATTTCTATTTAAAACAAACTTTATAAATAGTTTAAATTCGTTTCAAAAACAATTTCTACTTCTATTTCAAATTCAAATCAAAATTGAAATTTCCCTTATAAATTCGTTTTAAATTCATTTCAATTCAATTCAAATTTCAATTAAATTTGAATTCATCTGAAATCGATTTTTATTCTATTTCAATTCGTTTTCAATTCAAATTCATTTTCTACTCAATAAAATTCAAAAACGAATATAATCGATATAAATATCGTTCGCGTCAAAATAGCGCATCTCTGATCAACACGGCTTTATATATTTCAACTACTTCATTATTCTATTCAACAAATGAATCTATATTTCTTTCAATACATGACTCTATATTTTTGTCAACACACGACTAATCTCAACGAATGAGTACTGTCCACATGTGACTATTTTTGTTATTAAAATATTTCGTTCAACACATGACTAATCTCAATGGATGAGTACTGTCCACATGAACCTTTATTTTATAAGGATAAAGATGTAAATTTTATTATCAAAATATTTCGTTCAACACATGACTAATCTCAACGGATGAGTACTGTCAACACATGAACCTTTATTTTATAATATTCTTTATCTTCTAAATTGGAATGAGGCCCAATCAATTACCATATAAAGTTAATTATATGGATTCCATACAACACATGTATATAATAGCAACGATAAATAATCAACCATCATCCAAAGTGCACTACACTGTATAAGCATCAAATATAGATATCTAACGCTTATAACAGCCTGTCAATCAATTGATCGACATACAACTAATTATTGGGATTAGTGTATGCAGTATTTTATCCCAATACCCATGTGGGGTTTCAAACAATCAAACACAGAATTTATTTGTGCAGTTGGGCGATGTGTAAAATTTATCGACCCAATCAATGTCCTTCAAATAGGTGTACATAAACAAACTGTCCGGTTTGTAAATGAATATTTTATTTTATTCACTTCCACGTTAAAAATTATATTTTTAACGATAAAATATTTTATTTCAACACATGAATTTCTATTCAGTTCATTTACACAATAAAAATGATATTTTTATTTTTCTAACATATTTTAGAAAATTTCGGCGGCATAACGGCACGATACTAGAAACGGGACGAGGCCTAGCCTTATCCCCGGTCTAGTGAAGGCCCACGCCATTCACACATCAATCAAATCACTTTCATTTCACCAAACAATTCAATTCAAACCAAATAATCTAACCAACTACACAACCAAACAATTAAACAAACAAGTCATCCATGGTCTGTGGATGACGGGTGTCGGGTGCTACTAAACACTGTCTGCATCTTAGTATATACATAACTAGAAAAGAAATTGAAGAGTGAGAAGTTCTCACCAATAGATATTCCAACTCCACGACACTTCATTTAGAGAAATCATCGCCATTCTCGCCTTTTGTCGCTTTCGTTGCCCGTAGCCACTACATGTATAAAAATCACATTTTTATTATCTACATTATATAAAAATCTTATCTTTATATCTTCTATAAGTTAAAAATCGGATTTTTATCCTCTCTATAATATAAAGATCATATTTTTATTTACTTCATATGTCAAAAACTGTAGAAGCTTTAAAATGGAGAAAACTCACTTTTTTTCTAATGCCCGGATTCGCTGTTCGGGTCCTAGAATTTGCAAACGAGTTTCAATCTGCACACCATCTTTTGTCCATCTTAAACGCGCCATTCCGGACAACTTTCGCCTAAGGGTCTTTTTGCCGAAAATGCTCCAATTCGCCAGAATTCGCGAAAGTACACGAATTTTACCACATTTGAACAGCAGACTTCGAACGCGTTTTCCGAGCAGCTCCGAACTCCAAAACATGACTTCCATATAGCCAAATCGAAGAGAATTTCGTGCTCTACAACTTTGGTCTAGAGGGACTTTGGCCAAAAGCGCACCGTTTGGAAGTTATTGGCGAAATACGGTCAGGGACTTATTTGCAAAACGGGCGATTAGTGTAAAATGGGTTTTTGGTGACCAGGGGGCCCACGGCCGGAGGGATGGCCTGAGGGGGGGGGGCGCCGGACCTGATTGAGGTGGGGGAGTCCGCTGGTGGGCGGTGGCGGTGGCGGTGGGGCCCGTCGTGGTGGTGGTGGCTTAGGGCTTTGCATTTGAAGAGAGAAAGAGGAGGAGAGAGAGAGGAGGAGGAAGAGGAGGAGGGGGTGCGGCGGCCGGCGCGGCGGAGGGGAGGGGGCTGATGGGGTGCGGCAGCGGCGTGGTGGAGGTGAGACTCCATTTTTGAGTTTTTGTGAAGAAAGAGGAAGAGGAAGAAAGTGAAGAAGAAAAGGAAGTAAAAGTGTTTATATGTTAGTTTCTCACGTATCGCCTGAACGCTAGCGATCTCCGATGGCCGCGGATTTCGGACACGAGATAGTAGACGTGAAGACGAGTCCAACGAAACAAGTTTCGTCGAATTTCGAGTTCGTTTGACCATTCAAAAAAAATCACAAAAATGCTCAGATAAGCTCTAAAAATGCGATTTTGGCGCACCTTTTCTTCTCGCACGCCCACATGCTAACTCAAAAAATCAAGCCCTCTTGGATTTAACCATTATTAAACGATACGAATCCATAAAAAAAACGAAATCGAATTCTGAGGTCGTATCAATAATGTTCCTTTGTAAAATGACTGCTCGCTTTACCCTGAACTGTTTCAGCTCGCACGGCCACATACTAACTCCGTTCGACGCGCCATTTGGAACTCAATGGAAGTGGTTTCGAGTCCAAATTCATCCGTATGCAAAATTTGACTTTTTGGGCCATGTATAATTTGCATAGCGACTATTCTGAATTTTCAACTGGGCATAACTTTTGATTCCCGCTATGAAATTTCGATTTTTCTGATTCGTTGGAAAGATATTATCAATTAGATCCTATTATTTTTGGTTTCACTAAAATCTGGATTGTTTTGCACCCGGTACGTTCAATTGAAATTTGAAATCGAATTATCGAACTACCGCGCCATTTTCAATTCTATTTATAATTATATATAATTATTTATATTCTAACGACGGCGTATATAAATATATACGTTCTAAATATATTCAAAATAAATTTCTCGTCGATATTATTTAAAATAATCTATTTTAAATATTCAAAATTCGCTAAAATTGTCTAAATAAAAATTTTAAACTGATTCAGAATTTCCGGGTTATTACAATCTCCCCCACTTAAAACTTTTCGTCCCCGAAAAGGAACGAAGTCGAAAGTGGTTTGATCAATCAACTCTACGTTCGATCTGGCTTCCATTCTCCAACTTTTCAGTTTCTGAGAATTTTCAAATTTTCAAAAATTTGGCTAACACCCTAATTTTTCGAAAAATTTCGCCATAACCTACCCTGCACCGGGAGCCACGGGAAAATCCCGAAATTGCCATACAGGCCTTCTTATCTCAAAAAGAAAAAGAAAAAGCCAAGCGGCTAGCCAATCGGCTCATAAACTCATCATCACCCAAACAAAACAGTAAATTATAGTAAACATGTACCTATTTGTCGGGCAACCAAATTTTATTCTCTGCTCTAGCCTCCTTGTTATGAACTGTTCAATGGATATACATGTATATGCAAGCAAATACGACTAATTTTCAATACAATTCAATTTCTGATGCAATTAGGCATAATGGTTCAAAATTATCAAACAACTAAACAAACAACACAAACATCAATCTATTAGTGAATTAACATTTCAAATTCATAATTTTGATATGTATACTGAAAATCATGTTTTTGATGCCAATTCACAACAATAAACCTATCTATATTAGTTTTGGTTCTCACACCAGTCTAATGGAAATATATAGATATCATACCTTCGAAACACGAACATAAATATTGGTGATGGAGCTCCATCATCAAAATCATCTCCGAGCGACTAGAGTGTGATTCTATATCTATCTAGTATATTAAAACTTCGAATATACGTTTCATGACGCGTACATGCAAAACCTTTATATACTCGATTGTCCAAATTCAAAATAAATAAATATTCAAATACGTATAAAATGATTTAAATTTCAAAACAAAATTGTTTTCATTTGAAAAATATACTCTTCACACTCGTTCTAGGATACTACTGATCCTATCTCTAACGAGTCATTCTAATTGGATATTACTAATCCAATATCTGATGAATTCTTTCGTATGGTTCTAATGTGTCTTGTTCTCGAGCTCTGTAAACCAAAGCTCTGATACCAAATGTGAGGACCCGTAACTTCCCCGTAAAGGAAAGCGCGGATACTTTGAGAACAACACACAAATGAACACAGACGGAAGAACATTTCATTGTTATTACAACAATTCCATCAGAATACAAGAATATACAGAGTATAAATGAATAAATTACATTCGATAAATATCAGAGATTACAATAAATTACATAGCAGTGGAAAATAATACAAAGGACAACTGAAGGTGATATACAGATACAGAGCTTTCCGGATATCATTCCAGCTGTAAACCAGGATCCTGTGAATATAAATCTGCAAAACCAAAACTACTAGCTGCCCGTGCGGAAAATGAGGGCACCCAGAGTTTAGGTTAAAACAATAAACTCCAGGTCAGTCATGTGACTGGTGTGAGAACTAAAACAGTTATTTAAAACTTTACTTTAAAAGAGAGTAATTCAAGGGACCACGCCGTATAACACAGAACGGGTTTTCTCCCAAGAATACCAGTGCATAGAAAAGACAACGCAATGCTTTTTCGAAAAATGAGGCTATTATAAGACCCTGGTCCCATCACACAATGCAACGCAAGCCGGAGGATAGGGTTTTCCCTTATAATAGCCAAACATGCTTGGTACGTTTAAAACAATTCATTTGATACTATAGTAAGTGTATAGTATCAAAACAATTTCAATCATAAATATAAATCATAGACGGCATAGCATCCCATGCTACTATGTCGCCATACTAGGCTCTACAAATAAAACCGAAATGCACTTATTGGAAATTGGATTTCCGTCATGAGTCGAGGCAAGGGGCAAGCTCCTCTCCGCTTCGAGACACTCTAGCAAATGCCTTAGGACTACACACTCTGGGTAACCCTAGGATCCTCCAAGACCGGTCCTCTCTTACGTTTGAGGATTAGTTATTCCTGAACACACGTTTCCCGACCCTAAAGGACCTATAATCGAGGCGCCTCGCATCCAAACCACAAAGGTGAAAAGTATATAAATGTCAGGGCTGGTAGGTCACTGACACCACTCATAGCTAGAAAGAAACGTCGTGCACTCCTTGGGTCCTCATCCCGTTTTTGACTCATACCGAGGTGTGAGGCTCGTGAATCCACGCTATACACAAAGCTGCCACGTAGGCCGTGCTTTGATCATCAACCACAAGACTTTGCTTTTCAACAGAGCCTTGATCCATGCAACTCAACGTGCCACATAGGCAGTTCATGCCATGCGATTGATATCTATCGATATATAACCTCTAAGCTCGTACGTCTCAGAGAAGGGCGTTAAGCAAGAGAATAAATTCTCCGCCGCCAAACAGATATATATTTAACAGAGATCAATCAACACAGAATAAAATCCAATGTCAGACACACAATCCATTTACAATTTCGTTCTGGGTCTGAACGAAACCGGAGGCACTTTCCTCGCATATCCATCCATCTCCAAGTACGTCTGGACGACAACCAACTGATTCCCTCATCTTGGGTGTACAGCCCAATCAAGATCATCAGTAACCACCCAAACGATGTGGAGACTTCCAGTCTTCAATCACCGTCTTCATCTTCGACATATCGTCGAATCGGTTATTCAGAATGGGTAAAAACCCGGCCTTTCCGAACAACCCGCGTATATTAAAAACAAATGTTACACAAACACAACATACGCCTCATTCCAATTCTTAGGGAAAGGTTCCCATTAATTTTATCCAAGATAAATTCTTTAGAATTTATCCTTTAATCTTCATTTGGATGTCATTTCAAACCAAATTATGGTTTTCCAAACTAGTCGAGATTAGCGAACCACACCGAAGTAATTATTTATTTTATTTCTCAATCCCAACCTATTCATCCCATGAAGCAAAACTGGTAATACTCCATATCTAACACCACGTTGTTATCGGCAAAATTAATTACCATTTCACGTTCAAATCTAATTAAAGATTTAACTATCGCTTTGGAGCAAAACTGGTAATACTCCATTCTAGCTCTATTTCTAAATTTGATAATTTAGATATCAATTCACATTTCAATCTAATTGCAGATTCATTAAAACTCCTTTACTGGGTTAAAGAACTAATGCCATTTAAAGCACAGTTCACGATAAACCCACAAATCAATTCGATTAAAACTCGTTTCAAATCCAATTTATTTAAAAATAAACGGGTTTAATTTTAGTTCAAAACTAGTTCATTTCGATAAAAATCTATTTTTATCTTTTCAAATATGGAGTTTTTCATCCTAATTTTTCCCAAATCATTTCTTATGATTTTATACAAATTATTACTATTTTTAATAATTTTATCAAGGCCCGTACAAACGATTTCCATCAACGGTCATCGAACTACACTTACAACGACCTTTTCCAAATTTGATTTGGACGTATCTCCAAATCCAACCGTTAGATTTCAAATTTCTAATATTCATTAGAAAGCTCTTTTCGATACGAACCCAACGGTTCCGGGTTTAGGAGAATCCGACAGTCGGATCTCTCGTAATATCCGTTCGAAGTCAATGGTCGAAATTCGCGAACTGCCACGGCGCGGCGCGTTCTATTCAGGGCACTATATTTTATATATAATATATATTTCGTCGATTTCTATTTAAAACAAACTTTATAAATAGTTTAAATTCGTTTCAAAAACAATTTCTACTTCCATTTCAAATTCAAATCAAAATTAAATTTTCCCTTATAAATTCGTTTTAAATTCATTTCAATTCAATTCAAATTTCAATTCAATTTGAATTCATCTCAAATCGATTTTTATTCTATTTCAATTCGTTTTCAATTCAAATTCGTTTTCTACTCAATAAAATTCAAAAACGAATATAATCGATATAAATATCGTTCGCGTCAAAATAGCGCATCTCTAATCAACACGGCTTTATATATTTCAACTACTTCATTATTCTATTCAACAAATGAATCTATATTTCTTTCAATACATGACTCTATATTTTTGTCAACACACGACTAATCTCAACGAATGAGTACTGTCCACATGTGACTATTTTTGTTATTAAAATATTTCGTTCAACACATGACTAATCTCAATGGATGAGTACTGTCCACATGAACCTTTATTCTATAAGGATAAAGATGTAAATTTTATTATCAAAATATTTCGTCCAACACATGACTAATCTCAACGGATGAGTACTGTCAACACATGAACCTTTATTTTATAATATTCTTTATCTTCTAAATTGGAATGAGGCCCAATCAATTACCATATAAAGTTAATTATATGGATTCCATACAACACATGTATATAATAGCAACGATAAATAATCAACCATCATCCAAAGTGCACTACACTGCATAAGCATCAAATATAAATATCTAACGCTTAAAACAGCCTGTCAATCAATCGATCGACATACAACTAATTATTGGGATTAGTTTATGCCGTATTTTATCCCAATACCCGTGTGGGGTTTCAAACAATCAAACACAGATTTTATTTGTGCAGTTGGGCGATGTGTAAAATTTATCGACCCAATCAATGTCCTTCAAATAGGTGTACATAAACAAACCGTCCGGTTTGTAAATGAATATTTTATTTTATTCACTTCCACGTTAAAAATTATATTTTTAACGATAAAATATTTTATTTCAACACATGAATTTCTATTCAGTTCATTTACACAATAAAAATGATATTTTTATTTTTCTAACATATTTTAGAAAATTTCGGTGGCATAACGGCACGATACTAGAAACGGGACGAGGCCTAGCCTTATCCCCGGTCTAGTGAAGGCCCACGCCATTCACACATCAATCAAATCACTTTCATTTCACCAAATAATTCAATTCAAACCAAATAATCTAACCAACTACACAACCAAACAATTAAACAAACAAGCCATCCATGGTCTGTGGATGACGGGTGTCGGGTGCTACTAAACACCGTCTGCATCCTAGTATATATATAACTAGAAAAGAAATTGAAGAGTGAGAAGTTCTCACCAATAGCTATTCCAACTCCACGACACTTCATTTAGAGAAATCATCGCCATTCTCGCCTTTTGTCGCTTTCGTTGCCCGTAGCCACTACATGTATAAAGATCACATTTTTATTATCTACATTATATAAAAATCTTATCTTTATATCTTTTATAAGTTAAAAATAGGATTTTTATCCTCTCTATAATATAAAGATCATATTTTTATTTACTTCATATGTCAAAAACTGTAGAAGCTTTAAAATGGAGAAAACTCACTTTTTTTCTAACGCCCAGATTCGCTGTTCGGGTCCTAGAATTTGCAAACGAGTTTCAATCTTCACACCATCTTTTCCTTATCTTAAACGCGCCATTCCGGACAACTTTCGCCTAAGGGTCTTTTTGCCGAAAATGCTCCAATTCGCCAGAATTCGCGAAAGTACACGAATTTTACCGCATTTGAACAGCAGACTTCGAACGCGTTTTCCGAGCAGCTCCTAACTCTAAAACATGACTTCCATATAGCCAAATCGAAGAGAATTTCGTGTTCTACAACTTTGGTCTAGAGGGACTTTGGCCAAAAGCGCACCGTTTGGGAGTTATTGGCGAAATACGGTCAGAGACTTATTTACAAAACGGGCGATTAGTGTAAAATGGGTTTTTGGTGACCGGGGGGCCCACGGCCGGAGGGATGGCCTGAGGGGGGGGGGCGCCGGACCAGATTGAGGTGGGGGAGTCTGCTGGTGGGCGGTGGCGGTGGTGGTGGGGCCCGTGGTGGTGGTGGTGGCTTAGGGCTTTGCATTTGAAGAGAGAAAGAGGAGGAGAGAGAGAGGAGGAGGAAGAGGAGGAGGAGGGGGTGCAGCGGCCGGCGCGGCGGAGGGGAGGGGGCTGATGGGGTGCGGCAGCGGCGTGGTGGAGGTGAGACTCCATTTTTGAGTTTTTGTGAAGAAAGAGGAAGAGGAAGAAAGTGAAGAAGAAAAGGAAGTAGAAGTGTTTATATGTTAGTTTCTCGCCTATCGCCTGAACGCTAGCGATCTCCGATGGCCGCGGATTTCGGACACGAGATAGTAGACGTGAAGACTAGTCCAACGAAATAAGTTTCGTCGAATTCCGAGTTCGTTTGACCATTCAAAAAAAATCACAAAAATGCTCAGATAAGCTCTAAAAATGCGATTTTGGCGCACCTTTTCTTCTCGCACGCCCACATGCTAACTCAAAAAATCAAGCCCTCTTGGATTTAACCATTATTAGACGATACGAATCCATAAAAAAACGAAATCGAATTCTGAGGTCGTATCAATAATGTTCCTTTGTAAAATGACTGCTCGCTTTACCCTGAACTGTTTCAGCTCGCACGGCCACATACTAACTCCGTTTGACGCGCCATTTGGAACTCAATGGAAGTGGTTTCGAGTCCAAATTCATCCGTATGCAAAATTTGACTTTTTGGGCCATGTATAATTTGCATAGCGACTATTCTGAATTTTCAACGGGGCATAACTTTTGATTCCCGCTATGAAATTTCGATTTTTCTGATTCGTTGGAAAGATATTATCAATTAGATCCTATTATTTTTGGTTTCACTAAAATCCGGATTGTTTTGCACCCGGTACGTTCAATTGAAATTTGAAATCGAATTATCGAACTACCGCGCCATTTTCAATTTTATTTATAATTATATATAATTATTTATATTCTAACGACGACGTATATAAATATATACGTTCTAAATATATTCAAAATAAATTTCTCGTCGATATTATTTAAAATAATCTATTTTAAATATTCAAAATTCGCTAAAATTGCCTAAATAAAAATTTTAAACTGGTTCAGAATTTCCAGGTTATTACAAAGCTCTTTTGGATACGAACCCAATGGTTCCGGTTTTAGGAGAATCCGACGGTTGGATCTCCCGCAATATCCATTCGAAGTCAATGGTCGAAATTCGCGAACTACCGCGGCGCGTTCTATTCATGCCATTATATATATAATATATATATATATATTATATATTTCGTCGATTTCCTTTCAAAACGTATTTTATAAATCGTTTTAAATTCGTTTTCGAAACGATTTCAACTTCATATTCAATTTCTAGTCAAAATTGAATATTCCAATATAAACTCGTTTTAAATTCATTTCAAATTGATTTCAATTCAAATCGATTTTCAATTCAATTTCAGTTCGTTTTGAATTCTATTCAATTTCAATTCGAAATCAATTCTGTTCAATTTCAATTCGAATTCATTTCTAATCAATTTCAATTCGAATTCATTTCTATTCAATTTCAATTCGAATTCATTTCTATTCAAAATATCATATTTTGAAATCACTTTCGATGTTCATTATAAAATGAATAAAATCAATATAAATATCGTTCATGTCAAAATGGCGTAAATCTAATCAACACTGCTTCATTTATTTCTATTTTCAAATATTCTATTTCAAATATTTCTTTTTCAAAACTAGAATGAGGCCCAATCAATTACCATATAATGTTAATTATATGGATTTTCTACATCACATGTATAAATAACAACGATAAATAATCAACCATCATCCAGAGTGCGTTCTACACTATATAAGCATCATATATAAATATTTAACGCTTATAGCAGCCTGTCAATCAATCGATCGACATACAACTAATTATTGGGACTAGTGTATGTCATATATCATCCCAACACCCATGCGGTGTTTTCAAACAATTAAACAGAGATTTTATTGGTGCAGTTGGGCGATGTGTAAAATTTATCGTCCCAATCAATATCAGTCAAATGTGTGTATATAAACAAATCGTCCGATTTGTTTATATTTATTTCATTTTAAATATACGTTAAAAATTCTACTTTCAATTATAAAATATTTTTAACTATCTAAATATTTTATTTCATTTCACATCACCACACAATCAACTACACATCAAAATCAAACAAACAAGCATACAAGCCGTCCATGGTCTGTGGACGACGGGTGTCGGGTGCTACTAAACACCGTCTGCATCCTAGTATATATTTTAACTAGAAAATTAAATTAAAAGTGAGAAGTTCTCACCGAGGGCTCCACTCCGTCGTGCTTTGCTTCTAAACTGCTGAACCGTCTGGATCTGTTTGCAGTTCTTTTCACGCTGTTCAAATATAAAAATTATATTTTTATTGCTTCATTCAATAAATAAAAATCATATTTTTATTCCTACTTCATATATTTTTATACTTCTACTTTATATATAAAGATCGAATTTTTATAGCTTCGCCATAAAAATCACATTTTTACTTCACTATATATATAATAAAAATCAGATTTTTATTTCGCTAAATATATAAAGATCAAAATTTTATATTCTCTATTATATAAAAATCATATTTCCAATACTCCTACCTTATAAAAATCATATCTTTATCTCTTCTATAAATTAAATATCGAATTTTTATTCTTTCTAAAATATAAAAATCATATTTTTATCTTCTACATCGTATGAAAATTTCCCCTTTCTACTTTGAAAAATATCGCCTTTCTACGATTAAAAATCCGACCTTTCTACACATTAAAAATCGTATTTTATGATTCCATTCAAACGATAAAAATCAATTCTGTACATACACAAAGGTCAAATTTTTAAAAACTAAAAACCATAACTTTTACACTTAAAAAATCACGACTTTACTTTCATAAAAATCTACTCTTTTTATTTATAAAATCCCATATAAAACTGATTTTAAAAGAATATATATTTTTAACATATAAAACCTGTTTAAAATTAAAAGTAAAAACTTACATTGAATCGGGATAGGGCGTGCTTGCTGTGGTCGGCACGTCGGAGGAAAAGGGGGTTTTGGGCGAGCTCTGTACTAGAGGAAAGGGGGAGGAAAGAAGGGGACGGGAGGAGAAGAAAGGGAGTGGTGCGGGGGTAGAGGAGGAGGTAGGGGAAGAGGCGCGGGGGTCCTTGGAGTGTGCAGTGGCGGATACGGGGGGGGGGGGGGGGTCTCCCTCGATCGATCGCTGGTGGGGGGGGAAGGAACTGGGAGGAGGAGGCGAGGTGGAGAAGAAGAAGAGGAGGGGGCGGCGATAGGAAGCGTCGATCGGCGGTGGAGTTGGACGGCGGGGGGGGGGGGGGGGGGGGGGCTGCGGTTTTTTTTTCTGAATGAGGAGAGAGAAGTGGGTAAGAGGGTGTGAGGGATATATATTTTAATATTTAATTATTTTTATTTTCAAAAAGCAACTTTTAATTTCGACCTCGAAATCGAACCCACTGCCTGTTGTCCATAGCTAATTACCCCCATTCCGAACACAATGGGATATGTATCGTAAGCTGATTCGATCAGTTTTTGTTAAAATTCAAATATAACTCTTTATATTCAATTTTAAACGTACATTTCAATTTACTGGGGTCACATACTAACTCTAAAAATTCCCGAAAAATATTTTCTATCTTCGTATTGACGATACGGTCCTAACAAATCTAGTTTCGTCGAATTCTAAGACCGTTTGAAAAATGGCCATTTTCCAGTCGATTAAAATCAACTAAAACTGGTCAAACGCGTTTAACTTCGCCACGCTCACATATTGATTTGAAAAATTATGAAATTTGAAACCTAGCAATAATTTGACATCGCGGATCCAACAAAAGTGGTTTCGTCGAAATCCAAGGTCGTTTGCAAAATGGCTATTTTCATTGGCCAGAAGTCCATAGCGACTATTCTGAAATTTCAACTGGACATAACTTTTTATCCCCGCTATGAAATTTCGATTTTTCGGATTCGTTGGAAAGATATTCTCAAATAGATTCTAATATTTTAGGTTTCACAAAAATCCGGTTTATTTTGCACCCGGTACATTCATTTGAAATTTGAAATCGAATTATCGAACTACCGCGCCATTTTCAATTCCTATTATAATTTAAAATAAATATTTATATTCTAACGACGATCTATATAATACATACGTTCGAATTCTATTCAAAATAAATTTCTCGTCGATATTATTTAAAATAATTCATTTTAAACAATCAAAATTCACTAAAATTGCCAAAATAAAATTTTTAAATTGGCTCGGATTTTCGGGTTATTACAGTCATCTTCATCCCTTTTAAAATTCAGAGAGTTTACAGTGTGTGTGTATGTATATATATGTATATATGTATGTATATATATATATATATATGTATATATATAAGTCTATTTAAATACAAAATGTTGACACATATTTAGATACAAGATCTTCCCTTGAATTACACCTCACACATTAAAACAAACAATTCTAATGGTTTAGATTTTTGTGTTTCCAATTCTGTGTTTAATTTTGTGTGGCAATAGCTAAAATCTAAAATGTATGATCTGTTTGTCTTTATGTTTATGTTTGAGGTGGAATTCAAAGAAAATCTAAATTTATGTTAATATGTTTGAGGTGGAATTCAAAGAAAATCTAAATTTATGTTAATATTAAACAGTCCTGTTGGTTTTAACAGTCAGTTGGAACTTGAAACTGTGTCGGGGTGGGAACAGTCGAGATGCCCCACCCTTTTCATTTAAAATGTGGTGTCCATTCGCCACAGTAGTGAGAACCGCAAATTTCAGTATTTGAAAATTATCAACGGGACATAGGTTAAAAAACTTGTGCATTCATATAATTGCAAGGGTGTGGAAGAAAATGGTGGCAACATATAACAGTTTACAATTTGTCACCAACACCGTATATCATAGAAGATACCTATTCAACAATTAGATACTCTTTAACTTTTTAAGACGATCTAGTTTAAGATGCCCCTTCAATGAGTTGGATGTTTTAATAGTATTTCTTTTAGAAAAAGGCATGTAAAACTATTATTTTAATTTGTGATCATTAATGTGTTTTTTTGTTAACCCTGGAATTATGATGATGCACAATGAAGGGCAAAGGCCACAAGCTACTCACCGAAATTAAAAACGAAAAACTTGTGGAATCGAGTCTTTGGAGCTAAAGACGCCTTTGAGCTAAGATAGTTTGGTAAGGAGCTGACAGAGATTCTTAAGTGGGCCAGCGATCTTAGTGTCATGCTGAAAGCAGATCGACATGAGAGGAATGATCATAATAAAGATCCACATACATTCTTATGCTTTGTTGTACTGTACTGTTCCGGATGGCTTGCTGAATCAGTATAATAGAAGTAGAGCTGTTATGGTTGAACAATCAACCGCTTAATCGCATCAATCATCTGCGAGATTACCATCTATAATGGTAATGGTTATGGTAGCGACTGAAAATTTAGATTATCATGACTAACCACACCACCCATAGATGATTGTTTCATATAGTATTTACATTCGAATATAAAAATTGGTAAATTAAATCAATGGAATAGCTTGTATGTCAATAATATGTGCCTTCATGAATTAATAATATATACACGTATGATTAGGGCTATCAATGGATACTTTCGGATACGGATAGTGCCATATCCGCATCCGCATCCGAAACCATTTTCGGATATCGGATATCCGCATCCGCGAATACGGATGGATATCAGATAATTATCCGTTCCACCAACAATCGATAAATCAATTAACATAAATGATTTTTTTAGCTTAATATTAAGCTTTTTTAACCTAATTGATTACTAAATTGCTAAAAATAAATAAATATGATGATAATATATAATTTTGAGAAATTAACATGCGTTTAGTAGACTTTTAACTTTGCAAATTGAAAAATTAGTATATTTAGTTATGTTAAAATACACATAATTTAAGCTATAATCGAAAAAAAAGCGGTTGGATAATTTTCGGATGCAGATATGCCTATTTCCTCATTCGCTTTTCCAGATATCGGATATTTATCCGCTTTTCGGATACGAATGCGGACAGATTTCGGATTTTTCGGGTATCCATTTACAGCCCTATGTATGATCATTATATATACAAATAAATATATTTGCAAAAAAGTTACACCTATATGAATTTATCATAATAATATATATATATATATATATATATATAATTAGAAATATATATAAAAAATGCTTTAAAATTTGAAATACGACAATTAACCACCATAGATGATTGCAGCGACGGTTACTATAATTTATAACCATCAACAACGGTTAAAGTTAAGGTTAATGGTAATAATGACGGTTAACATAACCATAACACCGATAAATAGACAAGCTAATATGAGCCTGACCTAGAGTTGAGATGGTGACCATGTTAGCTTGCCCAAGATCTTTGGCTAGCTTTAGGGCGCATTTGCTTGGACTTTAGGTAACCAAGGTCAGGTTGGGCTCAAGAGCCATTACCATTGTATCTTTACTTACAAATTCTTTTTTTAATGAAAGAGCAATTTATTTTTCTGTAGTCATGTATTATTTTGTTATGAATGTATAAAGTTCAATAACCAATAGGCTCAATACGACTACAGGCCCAATTCTACATGTATCGTATATATTGCCGTGTATAGAAGAAAATGTAACAGTGTGCGAAATAAAGTCCACTTCCATCATTTACTTTCTAAACCAATATCTTCGTACTACATAAAATTTTCCTCAATACAATATCAACATCAAAACTTCAAATTCAAACAATTCTTTCATGGTGTAACACCCCACGCCCGCTAAGGTCACTCACTAAAGGAATGCCTTAACTTCAGTGGAGTATTTTAAGTGAATATAGAACAGAAAAATTACAACAAGACAGATATAAGTAATACTTGAAATTTTAAAACATCATTTCATTGCAGCAGAAGGTAAACATGTTTGGTTACATATCAAAAACCAACAAGAGTCAAGTACAAAATATCCATCTCGTTAAAACATAAGTACATAATCCCCCTACATACTAATAGCCATAATAGGAAAGATAACCGAGCTTTACTTCAAGAGTCCAAGCTCCAAAAGATAGATAAAGCAATCTGATCAAAGCCCACTAGTGCTATGCCCACTCTGATAACCTGAGGGTTGGGAAAAAGATAAAAACAACGGGGTCAGACATAAGTCTGAGTGAGCCCTATAACTTTAACAATACAATCATTAAAGTAATTAGGGTATGATATAAACCTGGTACGGTACGACTGGGGATAAATGACTACACTAAGCAGCCAATAAGACTTAGGATGAACTAAGATAACGGTAAAGACGCGCCTATCCACCCAAGGACAAATACTACACTGCACCACACCAGATCTACCCACCCAAGGGTAATTCTTACACTGCACCACACCAGATCTACCCACCCAAGGGTAATTCCTACTTAAAGGTTGATCCCTCCCAAGGACTTAGAAAATTTAACTAGTAGTTTCGTGTACCCCTAGCTGACAACATAGGTGCTGTCTGCCCCTATCTCCACTAGGTGTACCTAGTAATTTTAATAGTAGTTTCGTGTACCCCTAGCTGACTACATAGGTGTCGTCTGCCCCTATCTCCACTAGGTGTACCCACTACCCCCATTCGATCGGCTCCCTAACGTAGATACCCGTGCTGGCCCCACAGTGGGGTGTATCACTCCCCAAAGTGGCAACCCGATACAATCAATGGTGCACGGCTTATACCTACACGATGCAACAACGTCTTACCTACCAGCCCGGGTCCACACACGCATATGAAACCCGTTGGACTTGCGTTGCCACCGCTAACCCGTTTTGGCCTCTTTTAGTCAAGCCCAGTACGCGTGTCCCGTCCTCGACATGGGTCGAGCCCAATAAGATACATATGGGTTACTGGTTGAAATGGGCCCCCACAAGCTACCCACCTAAGCTTGTCTCTTTTTCTAGTGTATCCCACTTAACCCTTTTGAATAATCATGTCCACTTACATGTTTAAAGTTTGGTTAAGTCATCTAATCATATTTCAATTGCCACTCAAGGCACCCACTAGATTTCCCATGCCACCCAAGGCACTTATTTGATTTCCACATGCCACCCAAGGCACTTACTTAACCCTTTTATCATGTTTAATTACATGTTCCACCTTGGTTAAGTATTCTAATTGTATTTTCTATTGCCACCCAAGGCAACCACTAGATTTTCCCCATGCCACCCAAGGCACGCACTTAACCCTTTATCATGTTTAATTACATGTTCCTCTTTGGTTAAGTATTCTAATCGTATTTTCTATTGCCACCCAAGGCAACCACTAGATTTGTTCCCATGCCACCCAAGGCACGTACTTAACCCTTTAATCATGTTTAATTACATGTTCCACTTTGGTTAAGTATTCTAATCGTATTTTCTATTGCCACCCAAGGCAACCACTAGATTTTTCCCCATGCCACCCAAGGCACGTACTTAACCCTTTAATCATGTTTAATTACATGTTCCACTTTGGTTAAGTATTCTAATCGTATTTTCTATTGCCACCCAAGGCAACCACTAGATTTTTCCCCATGCCACCCAAGGCACGTACTTAACCCTTTAATCATGTTTAATTACATGTTCCACTTATGTTAAGTATTCTAATCGTATTTTCTATTGCCACCCAAGGCAACCACTAGATTTTTCCCCATGCCACCCAAGGCACTTACTTGATTTCCACATGCCACCTAAGGCACCCACTTAACCCCTCATGCCCTACTACATGCTTATCTGGTTAAGTGTTTCTTAATTGATTAAGAACGTAACTGTTGTAAAGACCTCTCACATTAGACTATCTTTTATGGCAGCTGGATTTGCCGGTTGGGTCCGGGCAGCCTTACGCCATAACCGAGTCTAACCCCGTGTCTATACACTTGTCACGTATTTAGTTTGTGCCTAAGACCTCTCACATTGGGCCAATCATTTGTAGCCGCTGGATTTTCCGGTCGGTTCCGGGCAGTCTTATGCTACAAAAGGGTCCAACCTCGTGTCTTAGTCGATTAATTACACCTAATTAATCACCCCCATATTTCGAATTAATTTTCCCTAATTAATTCCAATTTTAACGATGTACATAATTGACTCAATTATGTCCATCCACTTTATGGTATGCATAATCATACCAACTTCACACCATTTCATTAACATGTATATTAACCCCATCGTTCCCCATGTAATTCGCTAACATGACATAAAAGGGAAGATTCATCACAACTACAATGGGTTCAACTTACATAACATTAGCATCAACATGGGTTTTAAAGGTGTCAACATGCATATAGCATCAAACCCAACTAGCATAAATAACCAACCCAAACTTGCATGAATCACATATGTCATAAAGAGGTTAACTTGCATAAGTGACTTATGTCATACAAAGGGGTAAACTTGCATATGTATGTATGACATGCTAATGGGTTAACTTGCATATGTATGCATATCATACTAAGGTGTAAACTTGCACATGTTACTTGCATATAATCAAAAACCAAACTTGCATAACATGTCTTATATGAACTTGCATATAATCATACACCAAACTTGCATAACATATCATATATGAACTTGCATATAATCAAACACCAAACTTGCATAACATGGTGTCATAATGGATCAATGTTTATCATAGCAATTTCCATAACTAGCATCATGAACACATAGCCTAACACTTGCATAACTTGCATAACATCATGATCATATAGCATATAACTTGCATAACTTGCATAACATCATGAACATGTAGCATATAACTTGCATAACTTGCATAACATCATGATCACATAGCATATGACTTGCATAACTTGCATAACATCATGAACACATAGCACATAACTTGCATAACTTGCATAACATCACAAACACATAGCATATGATAACATAATCTTGCATTGATCCACATTCATAGCCATAACCTCATTATATCCTATCATAATCATTTCAACAATTGGTCATTAAGGCTATAGAAACTCACAACTTGTTGATTAGCACTCCTATGAAGAAGATTAAGTTGCTAGAGTTGATTAGAAGTTGATTTGAGAGGCTATCTTCTTCTACAATTTGATGGAGGCTCCTTCAAGTTGCATTTTGACAGCATGACGACATTGTATCTATTTTTAGTATGAACTAGGGTAGTCTTAGGGTGTATTTATAGATTAGTTAGGTGTTTTAGGCCATTAGATTAACCCTAAATCAGATTAGAGCCGTCAGATCTCGTCACTAGCCATCAAGCACAGCCCAAAAGCCAAAATGGTGCACCCAGGTCACACAGACCGACAGGGGGGGTCGACCCCTGTGTCGACCCCTGGGTCGACCCCTAGGTAGGGGGTCGACACCCATGTCGACCCTTGGGTCGACTCCCTCTGCCTGGCGGGAATTTTCCCGCCTCTTCTGAAATGTTTAAATTTTTGTATTTAAATCTGTTTTGAATTTCTGAAAACTTCTTCGGGCCTTAACTAGGTCATACGGACTCCGATTTTCGAAAACTCGGACTCTATTTCGCGTATTTTTCCGAGACGAACGCAATGGCATAGCCCGTTTCTCCTGATTCAGATTTTAAAATTTAATTCTGCCCTGTTTTATATTATAGCAAGTTATTCAACATACGGGGTGTTACATTCTCCCCTACTTAAAGTATTTCGTCCCCGAAATCTCTAAGTCAAGGGGAATGTATCCTACCATCCAAACAACCATCTACTCAAACCATCAAACACTGGCATCCATTGTCCTTAAAGTTTCTAATGCTGTATGAACATATGCAAAGAGTGTGTGTATATGCTCCCTGTCTAATGCAAAATCAGGCGGTCTACTGATTTAGTTGACCTCCTTAATGCAAACCATGATAGTGCCATGCATCCAATATGTATGCGAAAGAACCCTATCGACACATACTATTTCTACATGAGTGCACAATCATTCACCAAAATGCATCATCCATATGATAGCACAACCATTATACATCCATTAATATAACTACCTACACACAATTATATGCAATATGCAATATGAAGTGACTGAGCCGATCTAGTGCCTAGAGTGTGTGTATATGCATCCACGAGCAACCACTAGAAACCACTTGCATCCACTCGCATCCATCAATCATAACATGTCTCAAACACATGTTTCAACCATAGGTTTACCCTATCTAAAGGTCAAAGATACTAATGAGAGGACATACTAAAGATAAGATAAGTACTAGACAAACGATAAAGAAGAAGTTAAAAGACATACCCTCAAAAAGGAATGGGTACAATGAACGCATCTTCGCTTCTGTCTCCCAAGTAGCATTGCTCTCATCTTCTCCCCATTGCACTTTGACTAGTCAAACCTCTCTGTTTCTCAACTTTCTAATCTCTGACCCAAGGATGCAGGTAGGAGCTCGTCGAATAGTCGGATCACACTCTACCTCCACCTCTCTAAGCAAGCTCGGCTCTACCACCTCTACGGTCTCATGTAGGCACTTCCTCAAATGTGAAACATGGAATAAGCCATGTAACCCACTAAGTCTCTCGGGTAAATCCACTCTATATGCCATGGAGAAGTCCTCTTGCTCTTCACGGGTATGAAATGGGCGCTCTTAGTAAGTCTGTCTACCCCAACCCAAATTCCCGTATTACCCTTCCTCGATCCCGGTAGCCCATCAATAAAATCCATCGAGACGCTATCCCACTTCCATTGTGGAACTTCCAATGGGTGAAGCAACCCACCTAGTTTCTTTTGCTCTGCTTCCACTTGTTGGCACACCAAGCATCTAGCGACATACTCGGCCACATCTTTCTTCATACCGGCCCAAAAGAAAACTCGCTTCATGTCTTGGTACATCTTGTCCCCACCGGGATGAATGGTCATCTTTGAACGACGCGCATCATTAAGTATAACCTTCCTCAAACCCTCATCTTGCGGTACACAAGGTCTACCATCTCTACGCAACCACCCCCTATCGTCTAGGGTGTACCTACTCAAATGGCTGGACGACTCCCCCACCCCCCCGTATGAGCCTCTCTACCAACTCAACCAACTATGGGTCGTCTCGCTATGCCTCACCAATCCGTCCCAAAAGAGTAGGTCTGACCTCTAAGGATGCTAGTAAATCGGGTATAAAGTCAACGGAAGGCCTGAAATCCAACATCGAGATAAATTCCAAGCTTCGTCGTTCCACGAACAATGGACTCAAGGACAACTTTTTCTGCTCAAGGCGTCCGCCACCACGTTACCCTTGCCAGGGGTATACGCTATCTCGAAATCATAGGATGCTAAGAACTCCATCCACCTTTGTTGTCTTAAGACTATGCGCTCGCAGAGTCCCCAGCACTTCCCTAAGATGTAGGGCATGCTTTTCTCCACTTCTAGAGAAAACCAGGATATTCTCCCATGCAAAATCATCACAACTATCCATCTCTCACACAGACCATCCTAGTCGAACTCGACATCCCCCAAGTGCAAGCCCCAAAGGCCTAAACCAATATCAGACAAACACCCAAGGGATACCTCCTTCGAATTCAGACGACCTACGTGAGATGATACTAGTAAAAACGGCTAAATAATTAAGCACTTGTCCAACTCTGGATATCCTTGCCAGTCTCGCTCCAAAACCACCGATGATCAAATAACTGGCTTTGCTTAACCTATTAAGCACATACGAAAACTTATTTCGCTCTTAGAAAAGACCAAGATGTCATCCACAAAGACCACTACGAAGTTATTTAGGTACTCCCTGAACACCCTACTCATCAAATCAATAAAGTATGTAGGGGCGTTCGTCAAACCAGATGGCCTCACCAGCCACTCATAGAAATCATCCGGAGTCCTAAAGGCGGTCTTCTCTATACTATCCTCAGCCACTCCCAACTGATGAAACCCCGTGGCCAAGTCCAACTGCGAAAACACTGAGGCGCCAACCAATCTGATCAAAGAGATCCTCAATCCTCAGCAATGGGTGTCAATTCTTCTTTGTGAGCTTGTTGAGTTCTCTATAGTCTACACAAAGTCTGAGGGACCCATCCGCCTTCGTGGCAAAAACTACTGGAGCACCCCACTCCGATATACTTCGTCTTATGAACCCCTTCTCAAGCAACTCCCCTACTTGCTTATGGAGTTCCCTCCTCTCACTAGGAGCCATGTGGCGCACGGGCAAAGATACTGGTTTAGCATTGTCCGCCAGATATATTCGGAAGTCTATCTCCCGCCTCGGAGGTAAGCCCTTCACCTCCTCAAACACATCCGAGTATTCCCAAACCACTCTAACAGATCGCAAACACTCGACCGAAGCGTCAAGCGATTCAAGATAACTTAGCATAACAGAATCTATGGGATTACAAGAGATCTCGAGAGTGTTCCCCAAGCGGGTCATGAGCCTAACAAGTCTCCTTTCACAATCAAGAACGGCACCATTACTGGATAACCAGTCCATGCCCAAAATCAACCCATAGCCCGTGGAGCCCAAAACAAAAGCATCACATCTAAACTCAACGCTAAGTATAGAAATCTTCAAACCCAAACATATCATGGACAAATAAGTGGAGCCCCCAATTGGGTTTGAAACAACCAAGGGATCATATACTAGACTGGAGTCTACGTGCAGTGACTCAACTAACGATGATGAGATAAACGAATGCGATGCGCCAGAATCGAATAAAGTTCGAACAGGATGATCGAGAGAACCAAATTTCAACCTAGACGGTCCTACCCCCATCAGGTATACCATCCGTGAGGGAATACATCTACCCTCCCGAAGATCCTGTACTTTGTCCTTACCTCTTTGGACAATCCTAATAAGGTGTCCTATTTCTCCAAAACAACTAGCCTTCTCCTTCACATTCTCCTTTCGTGACCTCCTACCACGATGAGGTTTCGTCCTTTATTTACCTAATAGCTATTTGAACCTTCCTCCCTCGTCCATCTTAAAGGTACCCACAAGCCCTTCACCTCCTTGGACTAACTTCTTAGCCCGACAAACGTCTTAGTCCCTTGAAGTGGTTCTTCCGTCCTTCATACGGAAGTCCTTATTTATCTTAAAAAGACATCTATACACGGAGGGAAAATTCAAAAAGAGAAAGAGATTCAAAACGGAGAATCCAAGGAAGGATACATGGCTCTTGGGGATTATGTTCTTTTCTTTCAAAAACTTTTCTCTTAAAAGACATGTTTTTGAAAATACTTCTTCCAAAAATGTTTTTAGAAAAATAGTTTTCTACAAAATTTTTCTGTTCCGGTAACCTTCAGCTCTGATACCACGTGTAACACCCCACGCCCGCTAAGGTCACTCACTAAGGGAATGCCTTAACTTCGACGGAGTATTTTAAGTGAATATAGAACAGAAAAATTACAACAAGACAGATATAAGTAATACTTGAAAATTTAAAACATCATTTCATTGCAGCAGATGGTAAACATGTTTGGTTACATATCAAAAACCAACAAGAGTCAAGTACAAAATATCCATCTCGTTAAAACATAAGTACATAATCCCCCTACATACTAATAGCCATGATAGGAAAGATAACCGAGCTTTACTTCAAGAGTCCAAGCTCCAAAAGATAGATAAATCAATCTGATCAAAGCCCACTAGTGCTAGGCCCACTCTGATAACCTGAGGGTTGGGAAAAAGATAAAAACAACGGGGTCAGACATAAGTCTGAGTGAGCCCTATAACTTTAACAATACAATCATTAAAGTAATTAGGGTATGATATAAACCTGGTACGGTACGACTGGGGATAAATGACTACACTAAGCAGCCAACAAGACTTAGGATGAACTAAGATAACGGTAAAGACGCGCCTATCCACCCAAGGATAAATACTACACTGAACCACACCAGATATACCCACCCAAGGGTAATTCTTACACTGCACCACACCAGATCTACCCACCCAAGGGTAATTCCTACTTAAAGGTTGATCCCTCCCAAGGACTTAGAAAATTTAACTAGTAGTTTCATGTACCCCTAGCTGACTACATAGGTGCCGTCTGCCCCTATCTCCACTAGGTGTACCTAGTAATTTTAATAGTAGTTTCGTGTACCCCTAGCTAACTACATAGGTGCCGTCTGCCCCTATCTCCACTAGGTGTACCCACTTCCCCCATTCGATCGGCTCCCTAACGTAGATACCCGTGCTGGCCCCACAGTGGGGTGTATCACTCCCCAAAGTGGCAACCCGATACAATCAATGGTGCACGGCTTATACCTACACGATGCAACAACGTCTTACCTACCAGCCCGGGTCCACACACGCATATGAAACCCGTTGGACTTGCGTTGCCACCGCTAACCCGTTTTGGCCTCTTATAGTCAAGCCCAGTACGCGTGTCCCGTCCTCGACATGGGTCGAGCCCAATAAGATACATATGGGTTACTGGTTGAAATGGGCCCCCACAAGCTACCCACCTAAGCTTGTCTCTTTTTCTAGTGTATCCCACTTAACCCTTTCGAATAATCATGTCCACTTACATGTTTAAAGTTTGGTTAAGTCATCTAATCATATTTCAATTGCCACTCAAGGCACCCACTAGATTTCCCATGCCACCCAAGGCACTTATTTGCCACATGCCACCCAAGGCAGTTACTTAACCCTTTTATCATGTTTAATTACATGTTCCACTTTGGTTAAGTATTCTAATTGTATTTTCTATTGCCACCCAAGGCAACCACTAGATTTTCCCCATGCCACCCAAGGCACGCACTTAACCCTTTAATCATGTTTAATTACATGTTCCTCTTTGGTTAAGTATTCTAATCGTATTTTCTATTGCCACCCAAGGCAACCACTAGATTTTTCCCCATGCCACCCAAGGCACGTACTTAACCCTTTAATCATGTTTAATTACATGTTCCACTTTGGTTAAGTATTCTAATCGTATTTTCTATTGCCACCCAAGGCAACCACTAGATTTTCCCCATGCCACCCAAGGCACGTACTTAACCCTTTAATCATGTTTAATTACATGTTCCACTTTGGTTAAGTATTCTAATCGTATTTTCTATTGCCACCCAAGGCAACCACTAGATTTTTCCCCATGCCACCCAAGGCACGTACTTAACCCTTTAATCATGTTTAATTACATGTTCCACTTTGGTTAAGTATTCTAATCGTATTTTCTATTGCCACCCAAGGCAACCACTAGATTTTTCCCCATGCCACCTAAGGCACTTACTTGATTTCCACATGCCACCCAAGGCACCCACTTAACCCCTCATGCCCTACTACATGCTTATCTGGTTAAGTGTTTCTTAATTGATTAAGAACGTAACCGTTGTAAAGATCTCTCACATTAGACTATCTTTTATGGCAGCTGGATTTGCCGGTTGGGTCCGGGCAGCCTTACGCCATAACCGAGTCTAACCTCGTGTCTATACACTTGTCACGTATTTAGTTTGTGCCTAAGACCTCTCACATTGGGCCAATCATTTGTAGCCGCTGGATTTGCCAGTCGGTTCCGGGCAGTCTTATGCTACAAAAGGGTCCAACCTCGTGTCTTAGTCGATTAATTACACCTAATTAATCACCCCCATATTTCGAATTACTTTTCCCTAATTAATTCCAATTTTAACGATGTACATAATTGACTCAATTATGTCCATCCACTTTATGGTATGCATAATCATACCAACTTCACACCATTTCATTAACATGTATATTAACCCCATCGTTCCCCACGTAATTCGCTAACATGACATAAAAGGGAAGATTCATCACAACTACAATGGGTTCAACTTACCTAACATTAGCATCAACATGGGTTTTAAAGGTGTCAACATGCATATAGCATCAAACCCAACTAGCATAAATAACCAACCCAAACTTGCATGAATCACATATGTCATAAAGAGGATAACTTGCATAAGTGACTTATGTCATACAAAGGGGTAAACTTGCATATGTATGTATGACATGCTAAGGGGTTAACTTGCATATGTATGCATATCATACTAAGGTGTAAACTTGCACATGTTACTTGCATATAATCAAACACCAAACTTGCATAACATGTCTTATATGAACTTGCATATAATCATACACCAAACTTGCATAACATATCATATATGAACTTGCATATAATCAAACACCAAACTTGCATACCATGGTGTCATAATGGATCAATGTTTATCATAGCAATTTGCATAACTAGCATCATGAACACATAGCCTAACACTTGCATAACTTGCATAACATCATGATCATATAGCATATAACTTGCATAACTTGCATAACATCATGAACATGTAGCATATAACTTGCATAACTTGCATAACATCATGATCACATAACATATGACTTGCATAACTTGCATAACATCATGAACACATAGCACATAACTTGCATAACTTGCATAACATCACAAACACATAGCATATGATAACATAATCTAGCATTGATCCACATTCATAGCCATAACCTCATTATATCCTACCATAATCATTTCAACAATTGGTCATTAAGGCTATAGAAACTCACTACTTGTTGATTAGCACTCCTATGAAGAAGATAAAGTTGCTAGAGTTGATTAGAAGTTGATTTGAGAGGCTATCTTCTTCTACAATTTGATGGAGGCTCCTTCAAGTTGCATTTTGACGGCATGACGGCATTGTATCTATTTTTAGTATGAATTAGGGTAGTCTTAGGGTGTATTTATAGATTAGTTAGGTGTTTTAGGCCATTAGATTAACCCTAAATCAGATTAGAGCCGTCAGATCTCGTCACTAGCCATCAAGCACAGCCCAAAAGCCAAAATGGTGCACCCAGGTCACACAGACCGACAGGGGGGGTCGACCCCTAGGTAGGGGGTCGACACCCATGTCGACCCTAGGGTCGACTCCCTCTGCCTGGCAGGAATTTTCCCGCCTCTTCTGAAATGTTTAAATTTTTGTATTTAGATCTGTTTTGAATTTCTGAAAACTTCTTCGGGCCTTAACTAGGTCATACAGACTCCGATTTTCGAAAACTCGGACTCTATTTCGCGTATTTTTCCGAGACGAACGCAATGGCATAGCCCGTTTCCCCTGATTCAGATTTTAAAATTTAATTCTGCCCTGTTTTATATTATAGCGAGTTATTCAACATACGGGGTGTTACACATGGTATCAGAGCTGCAGCTTCACAACACATTATTGAAAGAAGTTGCTCATATTAAACTCATCAGAAAGTCATATGAGTTTTTAGTTATCCAAAATCAAGTCTCATCATCAGAGAGTGGATTCCATATAACAACAAAGTTCCTCGCCAAACACATTCATTTGGCATCAACAATGCCATTACTCAGAATAAAAAAGGCAGTAATAAAGAAAGGATGTAAGAAAATTATCTCAGAAAAACAGAAATCAACACGACAAAACCAAGAAAAGTGCCTCGCCAGAAAACCAACTAGAATCAAATTTCATCATTTTAAAAGTTGCATGGCTGCAACAATTCAGTTTTGAAGAATCCTTTCTGTTACCTAATCCTTCTCCAGTTTTTGATCATCATTCTTACCCTCAAGATCCGTCTCTTCTTCATTCCTAATTCATATTTGCTCATAACTCATCAATTTGTTCATCATGGCTGAAGATACTCGATCTGAAACTACAAAAAGCATTTCAAATCATCATCATCACACTACAACAATAGACAAACTAATCAAGACTATCATAATTTCTCAAAGTCAACTGATAACAGTACATCTATTATAAGACAATTATCTACGATGAAAGTTTCAAGTTGAAACTGCTATCAAAGGATATGGTTTAGAAGGACACATTCATGGAACTATTGCAATACCACCAAAGTACAAAATGGATGATAAAAACATAACAATGAACAATAATGAATATATTAAGTTTCATAGGCAAGATAGACTTATCAGTTCTTGGCTGTTATCATCGATAAGTTCAAATTTACTATCACAACTTATAGGATGCAAATCTATAACGACATATGGGTAACTGTTGAAAAGGCATTCAACAAACAATCTTAGGCTAAAGTGATGCACTACAAGAGACAGTTGCAGATTGCAAAAAAAGATTATTAAACCATGAGTGAGTTTGTTGCAAAAATTAAGAATATATGTGACTTGTTGGAAGCAGCTGGCAGTAAAGTGATAGATCAAGATCATATTTTAACTATTCTGAATGGTTTAAATTATGACTATTAAGCAGTAGCGACAGTAATCTCATCTAACAATGTTTTGCCATCAATTGATGATGTTTATTCAATATTGCTAGCACATGAAGCAAGAATTGAAAACAAGAAAGCTCAAGACTTATAACCGTCTATCAACTATGCCACCAACTATAAAAACAAAAACTTCAACAATTCAAAGCCTGATCTGTTATCGCAAAGTAGTCAAAGAGGTGGATGCACAAATAGATCAAGGGACAGAGGCAGATTCAATAGCAATAGCAACAAAACAAGATACCAAATATGTGAAAGAATTGGGCATATTGTCCTAAAATGCTATTTCAGGTTTAATCTGAACTACTCGGGCAGCAGAATCAACAAAACACAAGAAGATATAATCTAAGTGCTAATGTTGCACAAATTGAAACAAATCAACCAGAAATCTTTCAAGGAAATCAACAAGGAGCCAATACAAAAATGATCATATATTGGATGAAAGTTGGCACCCAGATTCTGGAGCAACCAACCACATCACTAACAATCTTGGACAGGAGGAGTATAGAGGTAAAAAGTCCGTACACATGGGCAACGGTGAAAGAATAAAAATTACACACATTGGACTTTCTTGCATAAAAGGTGAAAGGCAAATATATCTTAATAATTTGTTAAGAGTCCCTCAAATTAAGAAAAATCTTATGAGTGTGCCTCGATTTGCAAGTAACAACAACATATATTTTTAGTTTTATCCTAAACATTGCTTGGTTAAAAACATACTTACTAAAGAAATTCTTTTAAAAGATAATGTTGAAAAGAGACTATACAAATTTAACTTTGTTAATTAAGAAGTAAAGAAAGGATGTTGTATTTTTTCAGTGATCGCTGAGAAGAAAAATAATGTAACTAATGCTTGGCATAACAAGCTAGGAAATCCAAACGTAAAAGATGTGAAATAGTTTGTTGAACAATAACATTCAATTTAAAAATGTGAAGGAACCATATGTGTGCGCACACTGTCAAATGGGGAAAGTCACACTCTCCAATTTGCTGATTCCCAAACTGGTTAAGGTTATCCACTTGAATTAATTGTCACTGACCTATGGGGTCCAACTCCAATCAATTAAGATTATGGATATAATTACTAGATCTCATTTGTTAATGCACACACAAGATTCACATAGGTTTTTTTTCTTCAATCAAAATCTAAAACCAGTAATGCAGTAATACATTTTGTAACACTAGCTGAGAGACAATCAAACCATTTGTTGAAAATATTTCAAATAGATGGGGCACTAAATTTAAACCATTAAAATATTTCTTTCAAAAGAAAGAAATAACACGTAGACTCACATGTCCATACACTTCAAAACAAAATGGCTTAATTGAAAGGAAACATAGACATATAGTAGAGTGCGGCCTTATATTACTGGCTCAGGCTTTATTGCTAGGCCAGATGCTTTTAATACAACAGTATATTTAATAAACAGACTGCTTACCAAAGCTCTGAAAAACAAATGTCTTCTAGAAGTTATGTTTAATATAAAACCAAATTTTCATCAATTAAATTTTTTTGGATGTTTTTTCCTTGCTTTGGACCACATATTACACTCATAAGTTAAACTTTAGATCCTGAACGTGCACCTTTTTAGGACATGCAAGTCATCAAAAAAGGTACAAGTGTTTAGACAGTAGTGGTAAAATAATCATGAGCATGCATGTTATGTTCAATAAAAATGTGTTTCCATTTTCTAAACTAGTGTAGTTCCCACTAAAAAAGTCTACAATAGAAGGTTTTCAATACCAAGTATACCACTGTACGCAAAAGTTCATACAATCGAATTGTAATAGCCTGCATTTTACGTATCGAAAGATTGTAAAATATTTTTATTTTATTCCCTGAGGGTTGGATCATTCTCATATTTTACGAATGTTGTTTATGGAGATGTGAGACATGTCACAAACAAAATTGGTAAAAATTATGGACATCTCTCACATCCCCATAACCAACATATTAAAATATGAGAATGATCAAACCCTCTGTGAATAAAATAAAAATATTTTATGATCCTCCGATACGTAAAATGCGGGCTATTATACCCCTCCTAGGAACTTCGCCCTCGAAATCCCAAGCAACCAAAACAGTTCTGCATGCCTATCACTTATGAGAAGCCGATTCTATAATCCAAACCATCCTTAGCCTTATCCTATCACGCGGAATTCTAAAAACAAATACAATAGTACAAGTTACAATGATGTAAGGTGACACGATACTACGTACAAACGAAGAGTTCTGGATGGGTCGCCTTCATGTTCTCTTCTGTTTCCCACGTACAATCGTCGCCATCCTCACTCCATTGTACCTTGACTAGCTTAACCGTCTTCCTCTTAAGCTGATTCATGTAATTCCCCACAACCTGAAGCGACTTATTAGGTCTCGTAATTACAGTTTCTATTTCTAGATATTCGTACTGTTCTGGGGATACCAGCACATTCGAATCATGCATGCACTTCTGTAGAAATGACACATGGAAAACATTATGCTCTTCTGACATCTTATCGGGTAACTCCAATCTATATGTGAGCTTTCTAATCTGCTCAACTATCGGAAACGGTCCAACGAACCTTGGGGCCAACTTTCCTCTACTTCCGAATCGAACAACATGCTTCAACAGTGAAATCTTCATGAAATCCTTACCTCCAACGTCGAATTCCAAATCCTTTCGATGCTTATCAACATAACTCTTCTGACGATCTTGGGCTGCCTTCATTCATTGTCGAACGATCTCGATACAATCTGTGGTCTCTCTAATCATCTCTGGCCCAAGTATCCACTTATCTCATGTATCTAACAAACAAGCTGGAGAATTGCACGGTCTACCATACAACACCTCGTATGGTGCCATCCCAACTCGACCGTTAGCTATTATTATAAGCAAACTCCACCAGATGTAGATGGTCTTCCCACGATCCCCCAGAATCCAACACATAAGCTCCTAGGATATCTTCTAGAACTCGGTTAACCCTCTCAGTTTGAACATTAGTTTGAGGATGATAAGTCGTACTCAAACAGAACTCGGCTTCCAAAGTTTCCTGCAAACTCTTCCAAAATCCACTGGTGATCAATGGATCTCGATCACTGACTTTGCTCTTTGGGATACCATGGAATTGAACTATCCATTTTATATAAAGCTCAGCCAACTTTGATGTTGTCCTAGTCGATTTGACAGGAGTGAACCTTACACTTTCGGTCAAGCAATCCACGATGACCCAAATTCCTTTATTTCCTACCCTGATTCTAGATAGTCCATCGATAAAATCCATCGATATCTGCTCCTAATTCCACGTAGGAACTTCCAAAGGCTAAACCAATCCACTCGGCTTTTTCTGTTCAACTTTCACTAACTAACAGTTCATGCCCTTGGAAATGAGCTTTCCAATATCTCTTTTCATCTTTTCCCAATAGTAGACCTGCTTCATGTCCTGATACATCTTGTTACCACTAGGATGAATCGTCAACTTCGAGTGATGACATTCCTTCGTAACCTCATCTCTCAATCCATCGATATTAGGATCAACCAATCGCCCTTGCTTTCGAAGCCATCCCTCTCGATCGACCTCAAACTCTTTATTATTTGGTTCCAACTTCTTGATAAACTCGACAAGCTTTGCGTCTTGCTTTTGGCTTTCTCCAATCCTTTCGATAAGAGTTCATCTTATTGACAAGTTTGCCAACATTTCAGGTTCCAACTCACACCTTGGCCAGAAATCAAACTCTGTCGAAAACTCGAGGCTCTTCCATTCCGAAAACATTGCTTCCAATCCTGCATGTCTTCGACTGAATGCATCTGCAACTGTGTTACCTTTACTAAGAGTATAGGCTATACCAAAATCATATGAATCAAGAAACTCCAACCACCGCTGCTGCCGAAGATTCAAATACTTTTGGGAGAAAAGATACTTCAGTGATTTATGGTCTATAAATAACTCGAATCGAACTCCCAGTAAGTAATGTCTCTACATCTTCAGAGCAAATACGATTGCTGCTAGCTCCAAATCATGAGTTGGATAATTCCTTTCGTGCGGCTTCAGTTGTCAACTTGCGTAGGCCGTAACCTTATTCTTCTGCATCAGCACTGCTCCTATCCCAGTACCACATGCATCGGTATATACCACCATTTCTTCATTCCCACTTGGAATTGTCAAAGCTGGAGCACTCATCAGTCTTTCTTTCATGATACCGAAAGCTTTCTCACACTTTGTATCCCACGTGAACACTTGGTTCTTCTTCGTCAATCCTGTTAATGAAGCAGATATCTTGGAGAAATCCTTGATAAACCATCAATACTAACCTTTCAATCCAAGGAAACTTCTTACGTTTGTTACATTCTTAGGTCTATCCCAGTCCTAGATTACTGCCACTTTAGTGGGTCAACTGTTATTCCATTTTTAGAAACTACATGGCCTAAGAATCTCACTTCGCTCTTCCATAAGTGACACTTCGAAAAAACTTAGCCTTCAGCTGATTCTTTCGCAATATTTCCAAAGCAACTCTTAAGTGCGTCTTATGCTCTTCCCCATTCCGAGAGTAAACCAAAATATCATACACGAACATAAGTACGAACTTGTTCAACTGATCTCTGAGAACCCTATTCATAAGATACACAAAATACGCTAGCACATTAGTCAACCCTAATGGCATCACCAACCATTCGAAGAAACCGGATGGTGTCCTAAATGCAGTCTTTAGCACACTATCCTTCACCACTCTCAACTGGTGAAATCCCGTTGCCAAATCCATCTAAGAAAACACTTGGCTTCGTGAAGCTGATCGAACAAATCATCTATCCTCGGCGACAGATACTTGTTCTTCTTGGTCGCCTTATTCAGTTCATGATAGTCCACACACAATCTCAACAATCCATCGACCTTGGTTGCAAATCCAACTAGCGCTCCCCATTCGGATACACTTCTCCAAATGAATCCTTTTCCCAAAATGTCACAAACTTGCACCTCTAACTCTCGCTGTTCCTTAGGTGCCATCCGCCTAAGAGGCATAAGGATTGGTCTAGCATCCTTGACCAAATAGATTCTAAACTCGATCTCACAATGCGGTGGCAACCCTTTGACCTCGTCAAAGATATCCTCAAACTCATTAGCGATCAACACAGATGACAAGTCTTCATATGGAATCACAAGAAAATATAGATAGCTCTCGAAGACCTCATCTTCGGGCTTACATCTAATTAACACCTTTCCCCTTCCACATTCCCGACCCTCACCTTTAGCTTCTCGCAATTCACTTTTGTCGCATACCTCTTGAGCCAATCCATGCCCAAGATGATCCCAAACCCAGCGAAGTTCAACACAAAGCAATCATACACAAAAACGCAACCATGACTCGACAACACTAGACCATGACACAACATGCACAAACTGGACGAACCCCCAACTGCATCAGTCGTGGTCAATGGTCTATCACAAATCTCGGGTTCCAAACCCAAGCAGCACACAAGCTCATTACAGATGAAAGAATGTGATACTCCAATATCAAACAACACACGAACTGTAACACCATTAACTAAAGGAGTACCTTGAACGATGACACTCTTTCCCTTCTCCTCTGCAGAAAGAGCTCTTGAAGAAGACGACATGACTTCCAAAGCATATGCCTTCACAACCTGTTTTCCCTTAGCTGATTCTGGACAATCTTTGTTCTCATGCCCAGGCTTTCCACATTTAAAGCACTTCTTCTAAGCTTTGGAATTCTCGCACTTATTAGCAAAATGAGCATACTTTTGGCAGTTAAAGAAAACTACCTCACTTTTAGGTTTCTTTTTACCATCCTTTCCTTTCTGATGTTGCTGCATCACTTTTTATTGTTATTACCACCCGACTATGGTTTATATGCTTCCTTGGTTGCAGCAACAATAGTTCCTTCCTTTGGAAACAAGCTTTCATGTCTCATGACTTTTTTCCACAATCTTCTCATATGGATCGTCAAGATGATCCATCAACAACCTTTCGATATAGGTATCCAGACCCATCACAAACTTCTCATTCTTCTGATAAGGAGAATCAATGTATGAACAAGCATATTTGGACAATGCCTCAAGTCAGAAATATAATCAAGCACAACTCTACCTTTCTGTTTCAGCTTCACAAATTTCTTGAATAGAACGGACTTCTGAGCAGTAGAGATAAATTTCGTCTCTAATTTAACTTGGACCTGCTCCCAAGTTAACTCTTCTTCCGGAGTCTCAAGGATAACAGAATTCCACCACTCCATGGCCCTGCCTTGCAGTTGCCTTGATGCAAGCTTTCTCTTATTTGCATCTTCTATGCCCAAATTTCCAAATATGTGAATGCAAGCATCTAACCACCTTTGAACATATTCGGTCGGCTCCATTCCTTTTAATGGTTTTCCCCCTAAAGATGTGAAGTCTTTGCATAGCTTCGCGAAATCCACTACTATAGGAACTTACACACCTACATCTATTGTGGCTGCCACTGGAGCGGGTACCCTTCACATGAATGCTTCCATCATAGCCTCAATCATGAGTGTACCTCCATTTCCCCCTCTAGGCATAGCCTCCTCCCTAGCAGTATGTCTTGAAGTACGTTGACTCATTCTAAATTTGCAAATTAGAATGATTAGCCACTTGCAAGAAAAATTGCTAATGAAGTTCAAATGCTACTATACCATATACACTATATAGTATACATTCAACTGAAATCTACAAATATGTCTCTCGTACGTGATTACATCTTCAAATTTTGGCTAAAATCAATAACCGGATCTCTGATACCAAATGTGACGACCATCGACAACCCCTGCACTTAAAGAAGAGGAATAATGCGCTGAAAGACGTGCTAAGTAGCTATGGATGATCATCTAGGTAAGATAACAAAAGAAGAACCTGTCGTACATCTCACAACGCAAGGATAAAGTATAATAGAACATATACAACAAGTAGAAATAGCTAAGCATCATATATCAAACTTTCAAAGTTTCACAACATCCTGAAGGATCATCCATACATCAACTGTATATAACATCAAAGTTTGTACATGAAGCCTCACTAGAACCCTCATCAAACAACGAAAACAAAGATACTATAGTAAAAGATAATACACCAGCCTCTGCTTACCTCCGAACGGCAACATCGTCAGCACTAAGCTATCACCTTCCACCTAGTCTGCCCATCCACAACCAGATGAACAACCCAAGGTAAAAGGAGGGAACATAAAATCATGAGTCAGATAACAGTCTTAGTGAGCGATAAAATATCTAACAAACATCATCAATAAAGTATATAAGAATAGGCAGATTAACAAACCAATCTACCAAACACCAGAGAAGAACCCAAACATTCCTTCCTCACATTGGACAGTGATAGCCTTTACAATAAGCATTTCAACCATACATACATAGTAATCAGAAACAGGCATTTCACTCCATAACAATCACGAAAACTAGTTATATCTCATGTAAACCATCGTAATTGAACTCAACATTCCTCAAGCACAAGCCCCAGAGGCCTAAACCAATACCATACAAGCACCCAAGGAACATCTCCTTCGACTTTGGACAATCTACGTGAGATGATACAAACAAGGTGACCAATCACCCATGACAAACTCCGGCTATCATCACCAATCCTGCTTTGAAACCCTCGCTAATCATATGATGGCCAACCCTGCCATATTTCAAGGGCTAATGGTAACTCCAGTTCTAGCAAAAACCCTATATGCCTTCACAACTCGTATGTTTGTCCAACCTTGACAACTTGGCCCTTCATGACTGCCCAGGGTACTCGACCAGCAGCCTTCCAGTCATTTATATGTCTCTATTTTACCCTTTCTTTGAGCCCAATAGAACCTACAACAACGATAATTTCTCGGCCTTCAATATCTCTAATCGTCCTTCCTGATGGCTATTCTTAGCTCAAGCAACCTTCTCGAGCAACCATTATCCTCAACTCACAACCTTTGAGTTATCTTTACATTCGTTACTTTAAGACAGTCAGCGAACCCTCCACAATGCTTTGAACATTCCCCCTTGAACTTGCTTTAGAGTTGCGATCATCGTAGACTCAAAAACAAGCTTCGTTTGGTCGATACTGCATTTTATAGCATTTCCAGCTCTTTTGCAATGAAAAACTGGTCACAATGTCAAAAAAGCCTTTCTGAAATGCTATTGCATCCCCTGGTTCAATTCATCATCAATCTTGTGTGAAAAACCAAACAGAACATCAAAATTGGTTTCATAGCATTTCTGCCTTTTTACAGCGTTTTGGAAGTGCTGTCAATGCTCTTGTGCGACATACGACATTAGCTCATTCCTGTACCAGGAGTTTACATGACGCTTTTACTTTCCACAGCGTTTTTCCAGCTTTGTCAAATCTCGCACGACATACGACATTCTTGTTCGAGGACTTTCCATGGTGCTTTTACTTTCCACGGCGTATTTCCAATGCTGTCAAATGATGTAAATTTCCAGAACTTGATTTTTGGCCCGATTCTTGAAAATTCACCCGATTCGCGTGATTTTTCTTGACGAACCATGATTTTTCAACTTACTAAACATGTTTCCAAACACTCCCAAACTCTCCAATCCATCTCAACTCAAAATCAATCAATTTCATCAACAAATCATCAACATCAAAACAACGATTCAACAAATGATTAAATCAATATGGATCCAAACATAGAATTAAAACATGAAATTACCTTTTATAAATTGGTAGATTGGATCCTATGGTTATTCATATGAAAATACACTTACCATGATGTAGATCTAAGGAAAAAAACTTGAAAATGATGAAATTAAGATCATAGAACTCATATACTTTATTGAATATGCGTGAAAGATGCATATCACTCACCAATTCTTCAAACAACTCAAATGCAATGAATTATGACTTCAGACAGCGAAGGATTTGCTCTAAAATCTTCGATTCGATGAACTCTCTCATGGTATGGCATAGATCTAGCTTCAAACGATGTAGGTCTTCGATTCTCTAAGCTCTAATGGTGGAAAGGTTAGGAGATGGAGAAATGGAGGACCTCTAACCCTTCCAAATGAGAGAATGGAGAAAGTAAACTATTCTCCATGCCTCTTACCCCTATTTATAGTCTCCCACCAGCCCACTAATGGGCCTCTCCTAACAACGATTCCTCCTAAACCTTTTAACCAAATCTTTAATGTGACCACTCTATGGAAAGGGAAACATCATTTCCTTTCCAATGGCACAGGTTTCAACACCTTATTCAACACTAATCAAAAGTTATGCCCTGCACAAGACTGATAGGGAAAAATTGTCACAAACAAAATTAGTAAAAATTATGATCATGTCTCACATCCCTATAGCCAACATATTAAAATATGATAATGATCGAACCCTTGGGGAATAAAATAAAAATATTTTACGATCCTTCGATACGTAAAATGTAGGTTGTTTCAATTAGAACGTTTTTTTTCGATCCACCATGATGAGAGAGAAAACCCTAGCCGACTTTAAGAGGGGAGTGACGAGAGAACAGTGTAATATGATGTAGTCATGTATTCTTTTGTTATGAATGTATGGGTTCAATATCCAGTAGGCCAAATACGGCTATAGTACTAACTCTACATGTATGATATATATTGCCATGTACAGAAGCAAATGTAATAGTGTGTGAAATAAATTCCACTTCAATCATTTACTTATGATCCAAAATCTCCTCAGTATATAAAAATTTCCTCAATACAATATCAACATCGAAACTGCAAATTCAAACAATTGTTTATAAAATTGAGTAATATTTCCCACTAAGTCCATGTCTACACACAGATGTGAGCTTATTAGATTAAAAAGCACCATCAATCTAATGGTTTTGTTGTGTATTTAATGTGCTTTTCATGTGACATTGTGCCACTAGCGACAATGATTGCATGCAAAGGGACGTCATTTTCCCCGCATATATGGTTTGACACATCATTTAAATATTCTTTGACGGTTCAGGTCTTTTTCTTCCCATTTAAGAATAAGAGATATAATTTAAGGAAGCCAAATAAGAACACTATTTCCCCCACCTTAACTCATAAATACACTACTGCATAATTTCATCATCTAACTCGAATCTTGCATGGTTTTCATTCCTTGTCTTCCTCTCCAAATGTTGTCATGCGTCTTTGACTTTGTAAAACTTCTTTGGGTTTAGCAGATAGGATGAAATTTTCTTAAGAGTTGAAGTGCGACCGATTGCAGTTCAAACCCCTATATATTTGGGATTTTTGGTTCTTGAGATGCATCTTGGTTCGCTGTTGTTCCTAGGCTTGTGCTTTATGGCCATCTGTTCGATGGTTACTGCTCATTGGTCTAACGATAATTATCTGGCTAATGTTGATGTTGACGTCAAAAGTTGGTCACTCGTGATAGCCAACCCCCAATCGTGTGGAGAGCACACGAATATTAATCACAAAGTATAAATAAGTAAAGAAAACAAGGAACAATAAGTCTTTTTATAGTGGTTCGGCAAAGATGGTTCCTGCGTCCACTTTATATGTATTGATTCTTTATTCGCTTACAAGTACAATGCTTTTTTCTATTTTGAGAAAACAAGAAGAAATGGATATTTTTTGGCTTAGCTGTAGATGAGAAGTTAGAGAGCAAAAGTTGAAAAGAAGTCTGGCCAAAAGGTCCTTTTCCATTTAGAGCTTGGAGGTATTTATAGGTGAAGTAGTGGGCTGAGCAGGCCACCACGTGGATTCCCTCTTTTTGGAGCTTGGACACATAGAACTCGATTATTGGTTGTAGTTGAGACAATGGGACCCAGTCCACTGCTGATTAATAGTATCCTCGGAAATAGTGGCTTACGTGGCACTCGTGGTGAGGTGTGTCAAAAGTAGGGCTTTGTCTGGGAGTGGTTGACCGTCTTTGTTTCCTTGAGAGTCGGGAAGAGTATTCAATGACTCAGCTGGATATTTCTAAATGGATTCGAGATATTTGGTCGATCCTACTTTGACGGGAATGATGGACTAGGTCAGTTGAGATAAGCGGTCCTTTCGGTGCTTGATGAGACATTTATTTGAAGGAGAACAACTCGGGTTGGCCTAAGCTCGGGCCATTTCTGAAGAAGGTTGGCTCGAACTGAACCTTGCGTGGGATTCCTGGAGTGTAAGTCATTCTATCGGTCGTTTGACCCATATTGAGAATGAACTTTCTGACATTGGGCTTTGATTCGTTGAGCCGTGACAACTTTAGCCAAAAAGTTGGCCAACACTTTGCCCCTCAGAATACATCTTTCTTGGTAAGGGAGGTGTGTTATGATCCTTGCATCGAAGTTCAATGTAGAAGCAGCGAGGTTACGCCGAACCATACTGAGGACAGAATTCCGACGAACCTGGTGGTTGTATTAAGACCGGAAGGCCAATGATCGAGCTAGATTGTATTAAGGTAAGAAAACTGACAACCAACGACAACGTACTAAGGACGTAAAATTGATCGTTGACTTCGTGTGTGAGATCTAGCACCTGCAGAGAGTGTATGGGCCATTCTTGGTCTAAAGAAGGCTCCGACATTGATTGAGCGAGAATTAACCATGCTCAGCTTAAAGACATGGACGAGCAGTTATCACACTTGACTTTGAAAGATGGCGAGTATTAACCATACTCGGCTTACAGGGATGGCGAGTATTATCCATACTCGGCTTATGGAGATGGTGAGTATTAACCATACTCGGCTTATGGAGATGGCGAGTATTAACCATACTCGGCTTGTGGAAATTGTTAATTATGCTCAACCCATGTAAAATTATTCATGAAGCCCGACAAGTGGGAAATGCACTTACTACAGAAGATGGGCGAGTATAATCCATACTTGGCTTAAGGAGTAGGCTCAAATATGGTGGAAGGCTTTGATCATGCGCTATGGATGATGGCTTAGCACTGACCATATTCAATTTAGCGAGCGCTAGTGGGGCTCTACTCAAATCATTCAAACATAATCCATGTTTGCAAAAGAAAGTTCATTGTTGCTAAAGAGATATTATAAAGAAATGAAAATAAATTCTAAGAGGACATCTGTCGATTCCAAAGCATGCCTAGGCGCTAAATCGTAACCCCGTACATGTGTACATCAACGTATCCTTTTATTGAATGAAGTTAACAATACATTAAAAATAAGAAATCTAAGTCTTATTGGTTAATGATGATGTCGCGACTGCTGGGCTCAGGGTCCTTTCCATTTATAGAAGCTCGAGGACCGACTTGAGGAGCTTGGGCAGAAGACTGAGGCGGAAAGGCCGGTGTGTTTTTTCTTGCATACTCGGGAAGTTCTCCTCCCTTACCCTAGCCTCAATGAGATCACGCAGGTGCCTGCATTCATTGGTACTATGATCGGCTATGTTATGGAACATGCAGTGCTTGCCGTAATCGAGCTCTTTCTGGGTGGCTCTCTTCGAGGAGGTTTTGGGAAAGGCAGGGATCCTCATACGTCAAGGTAGATGTCGAGCAAAGAAGAATTGAGCTCGGTATTGATCATACTTATTTTCTCTTCAAAGTCGTATGTTGCGTTCATTCTTTTCCAAGGCCTTTCCTCTTCCTTTATTCTGGACATTGGCATTGGATGGACTTCCTTATTTAGTGGCGAGGACACCGAGGCTCTCCATCTCAATGCTGGCATCTTCTTGTCGGAGGAATCGATCGGCCTCTGCATAGAAATCTTCAATATCCTTGGGGGGATCTCTGGTTAAAGCGATACAAAATTATGATTGGTTCTAGATGCCTGCAATGGCAGCCATGGGCACCATCAACGGCTTCGGTCGATCAACTGATGCTACGGCGGCGTTAAATCTTTTGAGGAAAGATCGAAGTGTCTCTCCCGGTCTTTGCTTGATGGAGGTCATGAACATGACAATTTTCGGTCGGGGATATGAACTCTGAACTGCTCAATGAAGTGGGTGACCAGCGTGTTCCAACTGTCGATCACTCTGTTGTTAGTTGCTGAAACCACATACTAGCTATATCTATGAGAAAGAGTGGGAAGCATTTGGCCATAACATAGGTCGATGCGTCGAGCACCTCCACGTGACGCATATATCATATAAGGTGGATGGTTGGGTCTGTCCGACCGTTTTAAGGCTCGATAACTGGGAACTTGAAGTCCGGAGGATTATTGTAACGACCTAGAAAATCTGAACCAATTTAAAATTTTTAAATTGGCTAAAATAATGGATTTTAAAAATTTAAAATAAATATTTTAAATAAAAGCAATTAGAAGTGAGTTGGAATCAACATTTGAAAACGAATATAATTAATTATAATTATAAACAAGGCCTGAAAAGGCGCTGCAGTTTCAAAAATTGAATTCAAACTTTGTCGGACTGTACCGGGTGCAAAACAAAACGGATTTTAGTGAAACCAAAAATATTTAAATCTGTTAGTGAATGCCTTTCTAACGAATCTGAAAAATCGAATTTTCATAGCAGAAAGCAAAAGTTATGGCCGAATGAATTTTCAGAAAGGTCGCTATGGGATTTATATAGCCCGTTGAAATTGGCCATTTTGCATACGACCTCGGAATTCGATGAAACCACTTTTGTTGGATCCGGGATGTGAAGTTATTGCTAGGTTTCAAATTTCATAATTTTTGAAGCTAATATGTGAGCGTGGAAAAGGAAATTGTGTTTTGGTCAATTACAGTTAAATTGGATCGACCAAAAATGGGCCTTTTTGCAAACGGTCTCAGAATTCGACGAAACTAGTTTTGATGGGACCGTATCGTCAAAACATAGCTAGATTTATTTTTCTGGAATTTTTCGAACCAGTTTGTGGCCCTGGTAAATTGAAATGTACGTTCAAATTAAATATTGAATGTTATATATTTTAATTTGAAGGAAAACTGGCTGAAACAGTCGAATGGGCCTTCGAAACATATCCCATTGTGTTCGGAATGGGGGTAAAACGCTGGGGACGACAGTCGTTGGGTTTAGATTGGTGGTCGTGTTAGAAAACCCCTTATAAAATCTCCCGGCCAATCAGAATTTAATAAAAAAAAGGAAAATATCGTTTTCTCTCTCCCCTACGAATGACGGAAACGCATTCGAAACTTCCCGTCCACTTTCCGATCAATCCTCGCAAAATTAGCCCCTCCTTCAGTTGAAGATTTTGTAGAGCTCGGAGAGATCTTCAAATCCATATAAGGATTGGATTTTTTCATTGTGTGGTTTGGGAGAACGGACGTCAGGAAGTCATCGCCTTCAGTTCGCCGCCGCCGCCTCCGACCACCGGAGTTCGCCGCTCCACCGCGCGCAGGCGCGCCCCACTTCCCCCTTCGATGCTGTACCCTCGGATCCTCGCATCGCTTCATGGATTTCGCGGAAAATCCAAACCTAGTTTTGAACGAAACAGCTGAGGTACGGCCTTGTTTATTTTCAACTGTTTTAACACCTTTAAACCGTTGCAAACTTTGAAAAATCATATCTTTTTCATTTCTAGACGAAATTCAGTGAAACAGGAAACATCGTGACCTTGTGGACGCCTTCTACATTTTAGAAGAGACCGCATATTTTTCTGAGCCTTCTACTATTTTTGGTGGAGTGGAACCCAATGTGAGATTTCTAATTTAAAAACGATATGGAAAACGACGATGTATAAATTATATAGTCGATGTATGAGTTATATAAGCATTGTACACCTCTTGTATAAGCATTGTATAAGTTGTACGTTCGATGTATAAGTTGTATATGCATTGTAAAAAATATATATGTTTTGAAATAGAAATGAATTGCTACATATAAATATAAATATAAATATATATATATATATATATATACACACACGCCCCTCGTCCACAAACCATGGACGATATTTATTGGTTGTGATTGGTGTGAAAATTGATTGATAGCGAATGGTTGTTTGGGATTGTTTGTGGTTGATATTGATTGATTGTGGTTGAAAAATACATGTTTGTGGTTGAAAAATATTTGGTTGAAACCACATAGGATAGTTTGTGGAAATGAAATAAATATATACATGCCGCCTGCGTGCGAACTAGATGCATGATCTCCATTGTCAAAAACCGCGAGGTTTTAAGGTAGAGCGAGGAGCCGTACTAGGGACGGTCCCGGTTTCAACTACCCTGCCGTTATGCTGCCGAAATTTTGAATAATATTCATGTGTTCGAATTATTTTCATTTGCTGAAACTATATTTATTCGTTGAATAGAAAACCTTCATGTGTTGAATCGATACTCATTCGTTGATTAGAAATTCATGTGTTGAATGGTATTCGTGTTTTAAATATAAAAATAACATTTTTATCTATATATAGAAACTATAGAAAACCTTCATGTGTTGAATCGATATTCATTCGTTGAATTGAAATTCATGTGTTGAATGGTATTCGTGTTTTAAATATAAAAATCACATTTTTATCTATATATAGAAACTATAGAAAACCTTCATGTGTTGAATCGATATTCATTCGCTGAATTGAAATTCATGTGTTGAATGGTATTCGTGTTCTAAATATAAAAATCACATTTTTATCTATATATAGAAACTATAGAAAACCTTCATGTGTTGAATCGATATTCATTCGTTGAATTGAAATTCATGTGTTGAATGGTATTAACGTTTTGAAATAAATTGTTTTATAATAAAAGTCACCTTTTATTCAACTATATAAACTATATAAAATAAAAGTGTTTTGAAATGAATTGTTTTACAATAAAAATCACATTTTTATTATATACATGAATTGTTGAAATGTGAAGTGTTAAAAATAGCAACTCGTTCAAATAAATATGCATGAGTTGAAATATTCATTAATTAGCTAATGATATGATTTTTGCCTATACATGCAACATTAGAATGAATGGTGTTTTTAAACCAAATGGAATCAAATATGAAGTTGAATGGAAAATGATAAATGATAAGAACTGTATATATGTACATGCATATTTATTGAACAGGTTATAGCAAAAGGGGCTAGAGGAGAGGAATAAAATTTTGTGCCCGACAAATAGGTACACATTTACTGTTTTGTTTGGGTGATGATTTTATGAGCCTGTTGGCTAGCCGCTTGGCTTTTTCTTTTTCTTTTTGATATGAGATGCCCGTGTGGCTATTTGGGAATTTTCCCAGCCCCTCCCGTACAAAGGAGGTTATGGCGAAATTTTCCAAAATTTAAAGGCGTTAGTGAAATATTTGAAGTGAAAACGATATTGAAATTGTTCAATGAACTATATTTTTATAAATATATAGATATAAATAAAATTAAAATGAAACGTGGCCGTGCAGTTCGTGTTTTGAAACCGTGATTTCAAACGATTATACCGGGAGATCCGACCATCGGATTTTCCTGAAATCGCAACCGTTGGGTCCGCTTTGGAAAAATCTTTCCAACGGCACCAACTTTGTAAAAGTCCAACGGTTGGATTGTCTGGAATGTTTAATTCAAATCTGAAGAAAAACAGCGCCAGAAACGATTATATTCATATATATATATATATATATATATATATAAAATTATATTTAATCGAATAACGACGCTGCAGTTCGCATTTTGAAATCGAAACTTCAGACGATTGTACCGGGAGATCCGACCGTCGGATTTTCCCGAAACTAGAACCGTTGGATTCGTTTTGAAAAGACCTTTTTAATGATGTAAATTTTGTGAAGATACAACTGTTAGATTTTCAGATATGTATAAATCAAATCTGAAGAAAAACAGCGCCACGGCCGCGTTATAGCCCGAAGTGTCGTTTTGACTAAATTGGCTATTTTGAAATAAATAAAAATAGCGATAAATCGTTATAAAATATCATAAACGATATGGAATGGAAATAAACTGAATTTGCTCGAGTTATGTGGTATTTGATGGTTGAATGTGTTTGGTGTGAAAATTACATTAAAGAACAAAATAGGTGTTGTCGAATGATTTAACCATTGAAATAAATTGATTTGAACTTCTAAATATACGTGAATTATTTGAAAAGGCCGAGTTAATTTTCATTTCAAATAATTGACCGACGATTGAAAGTCGAAGATGAAGACGGTGGTCAAAGACCGGAGATCTTCACCTCGTTTGGATGGTAACCGAGGTCCTGATTGGGAGGCATCCCGAAATATGGATAATGAGTGGTGATCGTCCAGATGTACGTGGTGACCGATGGGTTAGCGAGGTATTTAGTGCCTCCGGTTTCGTTCAGACCCAGAACGGACTTGTAAATGGACTGTGTGTCTGACATTGGGTTTTATTCTGTGTTGATTGATCTCTATTAAATATACATATGTTTGGCGGCAGAGAATTTATTCTTTTGCTTAACGCCCTTCTCTGAAACGCACGAGCTCAGAGGTTGTATATCGATGGACATCGGTCGCATGGCATGAATTGCTAGTGTGGCATGCCTAAGTGGCAAATGATCAGGGCTTCTGTTGGAAAGAAAAGTCTTGTGGTAATGATCAAAGCACCGCCTGTGTGGCGTAGCTTTGTGTATAACGTGGAATCGCGAGCCTCACACCCCGGTATGAACCAGAAACGGGAGAAGGACCTCAGGGAGGGCATGCGTTTCTTTCTAGCTAAGGTGGTGTCAGTGACCTACCAGCCCTGACATTTATATACTTTTCACCTATGTGGTTGTTTCTGTTGCGAGGCGCCTCGGTTTGATCGGACGATCCGGGTCCGATGGAGTCATTCGTTTGCTCGTTTATGCCCCAAAGGACGGGGAAACGTATTGTTCAGGCATTTTAATCCACATCGATGGACCGGCCCTGTCGCTCCAAGGGCCCACCTGAGTCTGGGTCATGTGGCTCGGGCTAAAGAGTCACGAATTCGGTAAGGACTATCTTTTGCCTTGGTTAATGATGGAAATCCAATTTCCAAATACGTGACTGTGCGGTTTTGATTGTATATATATGTATATGGCGACATGATATATGGTACCCATGCCGTCTATGATTGATAGTTATGACTTGAAATTGTTTTCACAACATATGAACACTAGCAATAATATCAAATGCCTTTGTTTTATTCGTATCAAGCATATTTTGGCCGTTATAAGGTAAAACTTTATCCTCCGGTTTGCATTGCATTGTGTGATGGGAACTGAGTCTAATAATGGCTTCATTTTTATAAAATGCATTGCGTTGTTTAAAAGAAAGATTTGTTTTAAAGCACTGGCAATCCCATGGAGAAAACCCGTTCCACGAAAGTGGCGTGGTCCTGTGATTAGCCAAATTATATATGTGTTGAGTAGATTTCTCATACCAGTCCCATGACTGACTCGTAGTTTGTTTCACTTTCAAACTCGGGTGCCCCTCTTCCTACACGGGCAGCCTTGTATTCAGGTTTAGCTGGTTCTTTCTGGATAGCTGGAGCTGAAGACGGATTCTATCATTTATCTCTTTTTATGCTGTTCAGCTCCTATTGTACATATTTTGTTTGTTTTCCGCTGTAGACATTTATGTATAGCTGAACTGTATTTTTACTAAGTATGATCCTGTATACTGTGTAACTCTGATGATTACTTTTATCCAGCATATTCTATTGTTCATTATCTGGTGTATTTATTTAATTCCGTTCTGCTATTATTTGTTTCTGTGTTATATTCCACGGATTACCCTTTCCACCGTCAGTACGGGGTTTGGGGTCGTCTCAGTTTGGTATCAGAGCTTTGGTTAAGCTTAGTTCTAGAATATAACATTTGAACGAACTCGTTAGAAATAGAACCAGTAGTGTTCTAGGACGGGTAACTCTATACAGATAGGATCAGTAATATCCTAGTATGAGTAGCAGAATGAAATAACACCTCGATAGACACATTTACATAGAAGTATATGTCTCTATATTTTAAAATATCTTTTCTGTTGACCTGACACTTGATCTGCTATTTGCAGAAGTACTAGAAAATGAGTGTCAGAAACAGAAGGAATACAGAACCGGATATTGAGTCCCTATTGATCAAATATCGAAATATGGGTGGAATACCATTCTCTGGTGATGAATCTATTATGAAGACACAGGCTTGGATTCGTTCGGCTGAAAAGATCTTTGATGGTATAAAGTTGAGGGATGACCAGAAAAGATTACTGGCATCCTGGGCACTCAAAGATGAAGCTTTGTTCTGGTGGGATTCGGTTATAGAGAATAATCCAGAAGGTGATATCACCTGGGATAGATTCAAAGTGACTTTCCTAGAAAGATTTACTCCTCCAGAAGCGACTGAGCGATTATGCGACGAATTTTCTTATCTGATACAAGGTGACATGACCATCCCAGAATATCATAAGAAATTCAGCGAACTTTCTCACTTTTCTCCTCATCTGATTAAAGACCCAAAGAGGAAAAATCTGAGATTTATTCACGGGCTTCAAAGAAAATATCAGAACAGTGTAATGAGGAACGTGAAGCTCCCCTTTTCTGAAATGATTTATATGGCTTATCAGTATGAAAATCTCCATAAGAAAGGGATGTTATGCGATGAAGAAGAAGTCAGTTCTAGTGACAAAGTAGAGTCGGAAACTGATATTCCTGAAGCTAGTACGACGTCTGAGATCAGTAAGAAGCCCAGTGCCAAGAGGAAAAGCGCTGAGTCTGGGAAAGAACTCGTAACGACTGCCGTATGCAATGACTGCAATAGGCAAGGACATCTCTCGATAAGTTGCAGGTCTCTAAAGAAACAAGTAAAGGATGGGTCTAAATCCGGTAAGAGGTTACAAGAGAAAAGAGGATGCCATAAGTGTCATCAGGCTGGGCATATTGCGAAAAACTGCCCGCTATCTCAGAAATCTGAAGCAGTACAAGTGAATGAAGTGGCAGAAGTGCCTGCATCTTCATCTGCTCAGGGAAGGTCTGATGTTTTAGAAGGCACGCTCAATGTCAAAAACATTCCAGTTAAAGTACTGTTTGATACTGGCGCGTCACGAAGCTTTATTGCAAAGAGTACAGTCAAGAAATTGGATTTGAAATTGAAGAAGCTCAAAGAACCAATGATGGTCCAAAATCCAGTTGGGGGTTCCATCAATCTCAGTTGGATCTGTGCAGTACATATCTCTTTTTCTTGCTATAAATTCCCTATTATCTCTATCGTCATGAATTTTAATGAATTCGATCTTATTCTGGGATTGGATTGGCTAACAAAATATGAAGCAGAGGTTAGAGGCGTCGAGAGAGTTGTAAAGGCAAAGGCACAATCGGGGAATTATATAACCATACCTTGTGAAGGCCCGACATCAAATAGAAAGGAATTCTGGGCAGCTTTGAATGTTTCTCCAGCTCAAATAGAAAGTACCCCTGAAGTCACAGAGAATATTCCTGACCTCATCAAAGACATTCCTGTCGTCAAGAACTATGCGGATGTGTTCGAAGAAGTTGTTCGCTTACCTCCGCAGAGAGAAATTGATTTCAAAATTGCTTTAATTCCGAATGCAAGGCCGGTAGTTCACGCTATTCGAAGAATGTCCTTGAAAGAGAAAGAGGAATTAGACAATCAAACACGACAGCTAGTATGGAAAGGCCTGATCAGGACTAGTTTCTCTGACTGGGGTGCAGCAGTGGTGTTTGTCCCAAAATCTGACGGTACTCTACGTCTATGTGTGGATTATCGTGATTTGAACAAGCAGACCATAAGGAATAAATATCCATTGCCGCGAATTGATGATTTGTTGGATCGATTAAATGGAGCACAAGTATTTTCACGAATGGACCTGGCTACGGGTTTCCATCAACTTCGAATTGCCGAAGAGTGTGTTCCAATGACAGCATTCAGAGGTCCCGACTTATTCTACGAGTGGTTAGTAATGCCGTTCGGCTTATGTAATGCTCTTGCTTAGGGGTGTTGAATAAATTTGTTCTGGTTTTCATTGACGATATTCTAATTTTCTCTAAATCAAAGGCCGAACATGAAAAGCATTTGGAACAGGTTCTAGAAATTCTGAGAAGGAATGTATTGAAAGAAAAGTTTTCCAAATGTATATTCTGGCAAGATGAAGTGAAATTTCTGGGCCACGTCGTATCAAAAGAAGGAATCGCTGTGGATCCAAGCAAAATCACAGCTATTCAGAATAGGAAACAGCCCAGTACCCCCACAGAAGTCCGCAGTTTTCTCGGATTGGCTAGTTATTACCGGAAGTTCATTAAAAACTTTTCGAAGATATCTGGTCATTTAACGAAGCTTACAAAGAAGCATTCTAAATTCAAGTGGACTCCAGAATGCGAAGAGGCTTTTGAGGAGCTAAAATTAAGACTAACGATGGCTCCAGTGTTAACCATCACCGATGGCAACCAGGATTTGAAAGTCTGGACTGATGCTTCTAGAGAAGGCCTTGGCGCAGTGTTAATGCAAAGAGGCCAAGTGATTGCTTATGCTAGCCGTCAACTGAAGCCGCACGAGAAAAACTACGTCACTCATGATCTTGAGTTATTGGCGATAGTATTCGCCTTGAAAATTTGGAGACACTATCTCCTGGGTGAGAGATTTGAACTGTTTACAGATCACCAGTCGTTAAAGTATTTGTTCACCCAGAAAGACTTGAATCTGAGGCAGCAGCGTTGGCTGGAGTTTCTTGCAGCTTACGATTTTGAAATCGTATACACTCCAGGGAAAGCCAATGTCGTGGCAGATGCGTTAAGCCGAAAAAATGAAATGATCGCCAGTTTTATCATTGCAACTTCATTGATAGATAAAATATCTGCTCTTCAAAAGGATGATCACTTCATTCAGAAGATCAGGGAGATAATTCAACAAGTCGAACCCTCGAGTTTTCAAGTTGATAATGATAAGGTTCTAAGGCTCAAAGGTCGAATCTGTGTCCCTAACATTCCTGAGCTTTGAAAGGAAGTACTGGATGAATGCCACAAGTCAAAACTCAGTATCCATCCAGGAGTAAGAAAAATGTATAATGACATCAAACGCACTTTCTGGTGGAAGTCGATGAAGAGGGACATTTCTTTATACGTTAGCCGATGTCCTACTTGCCAGCTAGTCAAAAGTGACCAACAGAAACTAGCTAGATTATTACAATCGCTAGAAGTTCCGGGTTGGAAGTGGGAACATATTTCAATGGATTTCATTGATGGTCTGCCCAGAACCAGAAAAGGAAATGACAGTATTTGGGTGATCGTAGATCGCTTCACGAAGACCGCCCATTTCATACCTGTCATATGAAACAGAACTGCTCAGAGTCTGGCGCAGATATACTTCAGGGAAATAGTTAGACTACATGGAGTGCCGCTCAGTATAGTCAGTGATAGAGATACAATTTTCACTAGCAAATTCTAGAAGGCATTTCAAGTCGAGCTAGGGACGAAGCTGAACTTGAGCACCGCCTATCATCCTCAGACAGACGGTCAGACTGAGAGGTTGAATCGTATTTTAGAAGACCTATTGCGGGCTTGTGTTATAGATTTCGGTGGATCATGGGAAGACCATCTGCATTTAGCTGAATTCTCTTATAACAACAGCTACCAGGCGAGTCTGACAATGTCGCCATTCGAAGCGTTGTATGGTAGACCGTGCCGATCTCCTGCTTGTTGGGTCGAACCCGGAAATAGACTTGTGTTGGGTCCTGATATGATTCGAGAAGCTGCCGACAAAGTCGATTTTATTAAGAAGCGATTACTCGCCGCTCAAAGCCGACAAAAGAGCTATGCCAATAGAAGAAGAAGAGATATATCCTTTGCTGTTGGCGACTATGTATATTTGAAAGTATCGCCGATGAGAGGAGTAATCTGGTTCGGTAAAACAGGGAAGTTGGCGCCCAAATTTATTGGTCCGTTTCCTATTTTGGAACGGATCGGAACTCTCGCTTATAGGGTCAAATTGCCTGATTGGATGCCTGGAGTTCATGATGTATTTCATATATCTCAACTTAGAAAACACGTTCATGATCCAGACTTGATCGTGGAAGAAGCAGCTCAACAGGACATTGAAATTACCCCAGAATTAGCTGTGAGACGAGAGCCGCTAAAGATTATCGGCAAAGAAACCAAAGAGCCGAGGAACAAGAAGGTTCACTTAGTCAAAGTGCAATGGAGTGGAGATCCGCGAGATTGTACTTGGGAAACTGAGGAGAGCATTCAGAAAGCTTATCCTAGATGCCGAGTGGATATCTCTGATTAACTCCGGTGCAAGGTATATTTACCATACTTTACATCACCATTTAATTCTCTATTCTATTGTTATTTTCTTTCCATGGATGTGCACTTTTAACTCTATAGTCTGAATGATTTTAAACGGAGAATAGGAATTAATTTAAATGGTTTTGAAAAGTTAAAAACAAATTGCTTGTTGGTTGTGTTGTGTGATTGTAGATTAGATTAATTAAAATTATTGAAACGATAGTTAATTTAATCAACAATAGATTAATGTTAGAATTTATTCATTTAAATCACACATTGAACGATTTAAAAATAAATAGAAATATATACATGTACATTTTATATATTTGAACAGGTAAATGGATCAGCTGTTGAGTAAAGATTTTATTTGCGTACCCGACAAATAGGTAAACCTTAATGAGTTGGATGCGAAATATTATTATATCAACTCCTGTGAATGCCATTGGATGCGGAGTGCTGGTTTTTCTGTGTGAAATAATAAACGTCGCCATAGGATAGTAACAATTAATTTTGAACTACATTACATGGCATACTTCAGAAGATAGGCATACTTCATCATATACCACATAAGCATTTGGGGCTTGTGTGACGAGGTGGAAGATTTACCATACGAGCGAGAGGCTTGTATGGCGATGACTATATTTTACAGGTTGAACTGATGACTGATATGGACTATTTAAATTGTAACGATTAAATTGCCAGAATATTAAAAAAACCCACACGGTTCTGGAGTTGACAATAATCACGTCTCTCTAGTTATTAGATACGGCACATGGACTATTTATTTCCCATACAGGGCAGGGTGACGAGAATTTATTCTCTGGAGTTATTATCAATACATGCTCCCCTGTAAACACCAGAATATATCACTATAAATATGTGTATGCTTATTAGGATTTATTGCGTACCTAATACGGCCTAATAAATTTCCAAACCTCTCTCCGTACAAAGGAGGTTATGGCGAAATTTTTTCGAAAATTCCGGGTGTTAGCCAAATTTTTGAAGAATTTGAAATTTCTCAGAAACTGAAAAGTTTGAGAATGGAAGCCAGATCGAACGTATAGTTGATTAATCAAACCACTTTCGACTTTGTTCCTTTTCGGGGATGAAAAGTTTTAAGTGGGGGAGATTGTAACGACCCCGAAAATCTGAACCAATTTAAAAATTTTAAATTGGCTAAAATAATGGATTTTAAATATTTAAAATAAATATTTTAAATAAAAGCAATGAGAAGTGAGTTGGAATCGACATTTGAAAATGAATATAATTAATTATAATTATAAACAAGGCCTGAAAAGGCGCTGCAGTTTCAAAAATTGAATTTAAACTTTGTCGGACTGTACCCGGTGCAAAACAAAACGGATTTTAGTGAAACCAAAAATATTTAAATCCGTTAGTGAATACATTTCTAACGAATCTGAAAAATCGAATTTTCATAGTGGAAAGCAAAAGTTATGGCCGAATGAATTTTCAGAAAGGTCACTATGGGATTTATATAGCCCGTGAAATTGGCCATTTTGCATATGACCTCGGAATTCGACGAAACCACTTTTGTTGGATCCGGGATGTGAAGTTATTGCTAAGTTTCAAATTTCATAATTTTTGAAGCTAATATGTGAGCGTGGAAAAGGAAAATGTGTTTTGGTCAATTATAGTTAAATTGGATCGACCAAAAATGGGCCTTTTTGCAAACGGTCTCAGAATTCGACGAAACTAGTTTTGATGGGACCGTATCGTCAAAACATAGCTAGATTTATTTTTCTGGAATTTTTCGAATCAGTTTGTGGCCCTGGTAAATTGAAATGTACGTTCAAATTAAATATTGAATGTTATATATTTTAATTTGAAGGAAAACTGGTTGAAACAGTCGAATGGGCCTTCGAAACATATCCCATTGTGTTCAGAATAGGGGTAAAACGCTAGGGACGACAGTCGTTGGGTTTAGATTGGTGGTCGCGTCAGAAAACCCCTTATAAAATCTCCCGGCCAATCAGAATTTAATAAAAAAAAGAAAAGGAAAATATCGTTTTCTCTCTCCCCGACGAACGACGGAAACGCGTTCGAAACTTCCCGTCCATTTTCCGATCAATCCACGCAAAATTTGCCCCTCCTCCGGTTGAAGATTTTGTAGAGCTCGGAGAGATCTTCAAATCCATATAAGGTTTGGATTTTTTCATTGTGTGGTTTGGGAGAACGGACGTCGGGAAGTCATCGCCTTCAGTTCGCCGCCGCCTCCGCCTCCGACCACCGGAGTTTGCCGCTCCACCGCGCACAGGCGCGCCCCACTTCCCCCTTCGACGCTGTACCTTCCGATCCTCGCATCGCTTCACGGATTTTGCGAAAAATCCAAACCTAGTTTTGAACGAAACAGCTGAGGTACGGCCTTGTCTATTTCAACTGTTTTAACACCTTTAAACCGTTGCAAACTTTGAAAAATCATATCTTTTTCGTCTCTAGACGAAATTCAGTGAAACAGGAAACATCGTGACCGTGTGGACGCCTTCTACATTTTAGAAGAGACCGCATATTTTTCTGAGCCTTATGCTATTTTTGGTGGAGTGGAACCCAATGTGAGATTTCTAATTTAAAAACGATATGGAAAACGACGATGTATAAATTATATAGTCGATGTATGAGTTATATAAGCGTTGTACACCTCTTGTATAAGCGTTGTATAAGTTGTACGTTCGATGTATAAGTTGTATATGCGTTGTAAAAATTATATATGTGTTGAAATAGAAATGAATTGCTATATATAAATATATAAATATAAATATATATAAATATATATATACGCCCCTCATCCACAAACCATGGACGACATTTATTGGTTGTGATTGGTGTGAAAATTGATTGATAGCGAATGGTTGTTTGGGATTGTTTGTGGTCTATATTGATTGATTGTGGTTGAAAAATACCTGTTTGTGGTTGAAAAATATTTGGTTGAAACCACACAGGATAGTTTGTGGAAATGAAATAAATATATACATGCCGCCTGCGTGCGAACTAGATGCATGATCTCCATTGTCAAAAACCGCGAGGTTTTACGGTAGAGCGAGGAGCCGTACTAGGGACGGTCCCGGTTTTAACTACCCTGCCGTTATGCTGCCGAAATTTTGAATAATATTCATGTGTTCGAATTATTTTCATTTGCTGAAACTATATTTATTCGTTGAATAGAAAACCTTCATGTGTTGAATCGATACTCATTCGTTGATTAGAAATTCATGTGTTGAATGGTATTCGTGTTTTAAATATAAAAATAACATTTTTATCTATATATAGAAACTATAGAAAACCTTCATGTGTTGAATCGATATTCATTCGTTGAATTGAAATTCATGTGTTGAATGGTATTCGTGTTTTAAATATAAAAATCACATTTTTATCTATATATAGAAACTATAGAAAACCTTCATGTGTTGAATCGATATTCATTCGTTGAATTGAAATTCATTTGTTGAATGGTATTCGTGTTCTAAATATAAAAATCACATTTTTATCTATATATAGAAACTATAGAAAACCTTCATGTGTTGAATCGATATTCATTCGTTGAATGGTATTAACGTTTTGAAATAAATTGTTTTATAATAAAAGTCACCTTTTATTCAACTATATAAACTATATAAAATAATAGTGTTTTGAAATGAATTGTTTTACAATAAAAATCACATTTTTATTATATACATGAATTGTTGAAATGTGAAGTGTTAAAAATAGCAACTCGTTCAAATAAATATGCATGAGTTGAAATATTCATTAATTAGCTAATGATATGATTTTTGCCTATACATGCAACATTAGAATGAATGGTGTTTTTAAACCAAATGGAATCAAATATGAAGTTGAATGGAAAATGATAAATGATAAGAGCTGTATATATGTACATGCACATTTATTGAACAGGTTATAGCAAAAGGGGCTAGAGGAGAGGAATAAAATTTTGTGCCCGACAAATAGGTACACATTTACTGTTTTGTTTGGGGGATGATTTTATGAGCCTGTTGGCTAGCCGCTTGGCTTTTTCTTTTTCTTTTTGACATGAGACACCCGTGTGGCTATTTGGGAATTTTCCCAGCCCCTCCCGTACAAAGGGGTTATGGCGAAATTTTCCAAAATTTAAAGGCGTTAGTGAAATATTTGAAGTGAAAACGATATTGAAATTGTTGAATGAACTATATTTATATAAATATATAAACATGAATAAAATTAAAACAAAACGTGGCCGTGCAGTTCGTGTTTTGAAACCGTGATTTCAAACGATTATACCGGGAGATCCGACCATCGGATTTTCCTGAAATCGCAACCGTTGGGTCCGCTTTGGAAAAATCTTTCCAACGGCACCAACTTTGTAAAAATCCAACGGTTGGATTGTCTGGAATGTTTAATTCAAATCTGAAGAAAAACAGCGGCAGAAACGATTATATTTATATATATAAATATAATTATATTTAATCGAATAACGACGCTGTTGTTCGCATTTTGAAATCGAAACTTCAAACGATTGTACCGGGAGATCCGACCGTCGGATTTTCCCGAAACTGGAACCATTGGATTCGTTTTGAAAAGACCTTTCTAATGATGTAAATTTTGTGAAGATCCAACGGTTAGATTTTCAGATATGTGTAAATCAAATCTAAAGAAAAACAGTGCCATGGCTGCGTTATGGCCCGAAGCGTCGTTTTCACTAAATTGGCTATTTTAAAATAAATAAAAATAGCGATAAATTGTTATAAAATATCATAAATGATATGGAATGGAAATAAACTGAATTTGCTCGAGTTATGTGGTATTTTATGGTTGAATGCGTTTGGTGTGAAAATTACATTAAAGAACAAAATGGGTGTTGTCGAATGATTTAACCATTGAAATAAATTGATTTGAAATTCTAAATATACGTGAATTATTTGAAAAGGCCGAGTTAATTCTCATTTCAAATAATTGACCGACGATTGAAAGTCGAAGATGAAGACGGTGGTCGAAGACCGGAGATCTTCACCTCGTTTGGATGGTAACCGAGGTCCTGATTGGGAGGCATCCCGAAATATGGATAATGAGTGGTGATCATCCAGACGTACGTGGTGATCGATGGGTTAGCGAGGTATTTAGTGCCTCCGGTTTCGTTCAGACCCAGAACAGACTTGTAAATGGACTATGTGTCTGACATTGGGTTTTATTCTGTGTTGATTGATCTCTATTAAATATACATCTGTTTCGCGGCGGAGAATTTATTCTTTTGCTTAACGCCCTTCTCTGAAACGCACGAGCTCAGAGGTTGTATATCGATGGACATCAGTCGCATGGCATGAATTGCTAGTGTGGCATGCCTAAGTGGCAAATGATCAGGGCTTCTGTTGAAAAGCAAAGTCTTGTGGTGATGATCAAAGCACCGCCTGTGTGGCGTAGCTTTGTGTATAACGTGGAATCACGAGCCTCACACCCCGGTATGAACCAGAAACGAGAGAAGGACCTCAGGGAGGGCATGCGTTTCTTTCTAGCTAGGGTGGTGTCAGTGACCTACCAGCCCTGACATTTATATACTTTTCACCTATGTGGTTGTCGTTGTTGCGAGGCGCCTCGGTTTGATCGGACGATCCGGGTCCGATGGAGTCATTCGTTGGCTCGTTTACGCCCCAAAGGGCAGGGAAACGTATTGTTCAGGCATTTTAATCCACATCGGTGGACCGGCCCTGTCGCTCCAAGGGCCCACCTGAGTCTGGGTCCTGTGGCTCGGGCTAGAGAGTCACGAATTCGGTAAGGACTATCTTTTGCCTTGGTTCATGACGGAAATCCAATTTCCAAATACGCGACTGTGCGGTTTTGATTGTATATATATATGGCGACATGATATATGGTACCCATGCCGTCTATGATTGATAGTTATGACTTGAAACTATTTTCAAAACATATGAACACTAGCAATAATATCAAATGCCATTGTTTTATTCGTATCAAGCATATTTTTTCCGTTATAAGGTAAAACTCTATCCTCCGGTTTGCGTTGCATTGTGTGATGGGAACTGAGTCTTATAATGGCTTCATTTTTATAAAATGCATTGCGTTGTTTAAAAGAAAGATTTGTTTTAAAGCACTGGAAATCCCATAGAGAAAACCCGTTCCACGAAAGTGACGTGGTCCTGTGATTAGCCAAATTATATATGTGTTGAGTAGATTTCTCATACCAGTCCCATGACTGACTCGTAGTTTGTTTCACTTTCAAACTCGGGTGCCCCTCTTCTTACACGGACATCCTTGTATTCAGGTTTAGCTGGTTCTTTCTGGATAGCTGGAGCTGAAGACAGATTCTATCATTTATCTCTTTTTATGCTGTTCAGCTCCTATTGTACATATTTTGTTTGTTTTCCGCTGTAGACATTTATGTATAGCTGAACTGTATTTTTACTAAGTATGATCCTGTATACTGTGTAACTCTGATGATTACTTTTATCCAGCATATTCTATTGTTCATTATCTGGTGTATTTATTTAATTCTGTTCTGCTATTATCTGTTTCTGTGTTATATTCCACGGATTACCCTTGCCACCGTCAGTACGGGGTTTGGGGTCGTCTCAATTACGGGAGTTTCTGATCTTCCTAGTGAAGGGACTGCGATGGATATTATGTATATCCCGCTGAGAAGAGTTACCCAGGGTGAAATGCTGGATAATGCTCGAAAACTGGCTTTTGTCTCCGAGGAGTCGTTGCCATGAATCTACCTCTGCATTCTGGAGAACTCAAGCACCAGAATCCAATGAAAGCATGCTCAGAAGGGTAGCCATTGGTTGGGCTTGGCCTCTGAGACTTGAGTGAAGGTGAAGGTTAGGATAATCCCTGGATGGTGGTTTTGGGCAGAATGGCCCCTCTTGAACCTGATGAGAATTGGATCGAGTCGTACCCATGATAGAAGGTCCGGTTTTATCCATCATAACATATGATGTTCGGGGCTCAGCGTTTCCCCCAGTTGGGGCGATGTTAGATGGGTTTACGATAGCGTTTTCTTCTGCCACGGTGAGAGCGGGTATGATAGAGTGATCTCCCTGGTTCGAAGGGAAGGCTCCAGCAGCTCTTCATCGAAGGGGAAGAGTCGTTAGACGAGTCTGTGGTAAGATATCGGGTTGTAATGGAAATGGCATTGATTCTGATGGGCCCAACGATTGTTCGATTGATCCGGGGGGTCGAGCTGCTCCTCGGGGTGGAGGCAGTATGATCGAATGACCTAGATCTTGATCACAGTCCTCCTATGAACCTATAGCTGCGGCAATGCTGGTTTCTTAAAGTAATATTCCTAGTTGTGATTAGTCGAGAGGTGGAGCCGAGCCAGGAGGAAGCAGAGATGGTACCTGATCAGTAGCCTGATTTTGTGCGGACTGATGATCAGTTGCTTCCGCAGTCCTAGTTGGTGGAGGAATTGATGTTGAAGCGTTTAATCCCATCTCCACTCGATCGAGATGGTGATCCATCAACTGTTGTTGTTCGAGGAGTTTACTCTGAGATGTCATCTGGCCGTTGAACCTTGCCAGAATCTTGTCTACTCATCGCTGGTGATGTATCGAGACACGTCTTCATGACAGGGGACTTCCAAACTTGCTTCTGCAGTGTTTATCTCGGGTGAATCGGCGTTTGAGGGGGCGGGAAGATGCTGCATCTTTCTTCCACTTTTTCGCCATGAAATAAAACTCGCTGAAGGTCGTAGGGTATATTGGTGTGCTTACCCTTCCGAGTGCACCAAAGTATTGATGTCAAAAGTTGGTCAATTGCGACAGTCAACCCCCAATCATGTGGACAACACACGAATACTAATCACAAAGTATAAATAAGTAAAGAAAACGGGGAACACGCAAGACTTTTTATAATGGTTCGGCAAAGATGGTGCCTATGTCCACTTTATATGTATTGATTCTTTTTTCGCTTACAAGTACAATGTTTTTTCTATTTTGAGGAAAGAAGAAGAGATGGCTTTTTTTAGACTTAGCCATAGAAGAGAAGTTAGAGAGTAAAAGTTTAAAAGAAGCCTGGATAGAAGGTCCTTTTCCATTTAGAGCTTGGAGGTATTTATAGGTGAAGTAGTGGGCTGAGTGGGCCGCCACGTAGCTTTCCTCTTTTTTGAAGCTGGGACACGTGGAGCTCGATTATTGGTTGCAGTTGTGGCGGCAGGACCCAGTCCATTGCTGATTAATAGTATCCTCAGAAATAGTGTCTTATGTGGCACTCGTGGTGAGGTGTGTCAAAAGTAGAGCTTTGTCCGCGAGTGGTTGACCGCCTTTATTATCTTAAGAGTCGGACGGAGTATTAAATGACTCAGCTGGATATTTCTAAATGGATTCCGAGATATTTAGACGGACTAGGTCATTTGAGATAAACGATTCTTTCGGTGCTTGATGAGACATTTATTTGAAGGAGAACAACTCGGGTTGGCCTACGCTTGGACCGTTTCTGAAGAAGGTTAGCTCGAACTGAACCTTGCCTGGGCTTCCTGAAATGTAAGTCGTTCTATCGGTCAATCGATCGATATTGAGAATGAACTTTCTGACATTGGGCTTCGATCCATTGAACCATGACAACTTTGGCCAAAAAGTTAGCCAGTAGTTGATATGCTTCCTCATCGTCTCATTGTTTTGGATTTATGCTTCTTGAGATGGATCTTGCTTCAATACTGGTTTAGGCTTATGTTTTCTAGCCATCTTTACGATGTGATTACTTTAATATGACTTTGGATGATTTGAACCCAACAATATCTTTGGTTGTGAAGTAATCACAACATATAATAAGAATTATTTCCACTAAAAAAACCATGTAATTTTATAACACTAAAATGACATTGAGATGAATATGAAGATGAAAGTTTGTGAACTTATTTTTTAATGGATGATAAACGTTGTTTTGGTTTCATAGCCGAGTATCTTTACTATACTCGAATAAATTATTTATAAACTTTATGATGTAAGCAAGCATATGTTGATTAAAAATCTTTTAGGAATTCTATATATTTGTGTTATGATGATACGTTTTAATAAAAGTTGGCGAATATTTTTATAAGAGATCAAGTGATTTTATGACACGACCTGAAACCCCCGCCCGACCTAGGCCGAACTGGAACCCGGATTGTTTGGGAACACGACGCATCAGAACACAAAACAAGAAAAAATTTCATTTCTATTACAACAACTTACATTAGAGTACAAGAATCAAAGTGCGAAAAATAAATATACAGCGGAAATACAAATATTAGAGAATAAATAAATTACATAGCAGCGGAAAAACATCAACTAACACAGTCGTAGGAAAAACACAAATACAAAGCTTTCCAGAGTATAGCTCCAGCCATAATCTACGATCCCATTAAAAGAAAAGATCTGCAAAACCAAAACTACTGACCTCCTGTGTGGAAAATATGGGCACCTAGAGTTTTAGTGGAAACAATAAACTTCGGGTCAGTCATGGGACTAGTACTAGAGCTGAAAATAATTATTAAACTTGACTTTAAAATAGGGTAAATCATGGGACCACATTGTATGACACGAAATGAATTTACTCCACATGAATATCGGTTTGGAAATAAAACAACGCAATGATTTTTGAAAAATTAAGCTATTATAAAACTCAGGTCCCATCACATAATCCAACGCAAGCCGGTAGACAGAGTTTTACCTTATAATAGCCAAAGATGCTGGGTACGCTTTCAAATTTTTTTGTTAGATTATTATAAGTGCATAATGTATAAAACAACTTCGAGTATAAATGTATCAATCATAGACGACATAGTACCCCATCATACTATGTCGCCGTATAGGTTTACAACTAAAACCAAAAAGTCGCGTATTGCAAATTGGATTCCATCTACGAGTCGAGGCAAGTGATCTTCCTCAACCGATTCAGGCAATCTCTAGCGGGATTGCTGGAGAATTGATTTTGATGACAACAACCTTATTTCAATTATCATTAATTATAAAATATATACTAGCATTTTTGTATAGAATACACACACACACACACACACACACACACACACACACATATATATATATATATATATGCAGGAATTATATACAGGAAATATAACTGAAGATTGTACAGTTATAAAGATGATAGAAATTCATAGATCAAAGAAATTTCAAGAATCATGAGTAATCAAGATTTCAAGAGTTCAAGAGTTCAAGAATAATATATTTATAGAGTCTAGATTTTGTAAGACTCTAAATAGCACTTTAGGTTCAAATTCAAAATCTAATTTTCCAATTCTGATTTTCAATTCTACCCTCAATCCTCTCTATTTTATTTTCTATCTTTTCTATTTTTATCTTTTTTTATTCTTCTTTGTTTTCCAAACTTAAATTTTATATATTTATATTCTTATACTTTATATATTTATATAGTTTAAAACCTTATAATGTTTTAATTTTATAAATATATTTATATACTTTATATTTATGTTTTCATACGTTTTTCTACCATATAATATTAATTTACAACACTAGATTTTTACTCAATAATTGCCAAAATTATTTTTATATCAAAACACTTAAAAAATGCTTTAAAATTCAAAAATACACTAGGCTATGTCGACATACCAAAAACACCTTATCGACATTTAACTGTAACTTTTTCCAATTTTGAAAGGAAGTGTCTTTTCACTGTCTGAAATGATTCAGAACCATTGCAACTTTTCATTCTCTATTTAAAACTGAATTTTTTATCACCTCTTCTTCTTTAACTTCATCCTCTTTCACTACACCATTGTTCTTAATCATTTTTATGGTTTTTAAACTTATACTCTGCCAAATTCAATTCCATTTTGATTAAACTTCTTCTCTCTACACTCTCTACTCTCTAAATCAAGTGCTATTGAAGAGTTATAGGGTTGTTTGTAATTGCTTGGGTTGAGTGAAATAGGAATCAGTATGTCCTTGTAGCTGTGAAATCAGGGAAATAGGAATCGGTGTGTCCTTGTAGCCGTGAAATCAGGGAAGTAGGAATCGATGTGTCCTTGTAGCCGAGAAATCAAGGAAGTTGTACTTGACTCTTGGAAATAGTAATAATACTCCGCGCAATCTAGCGTTGTGCGGGACTGGACGTAGGAGCAATCAGAACCAGTAAAAATCCGGTGTGTTCTTTCCTTTTTTTGCATTTTATTTCTGTATATTTTGCATTTGCGTTTGAATATGTGTCGGTGATTGTGTTTGTGGTGTTTGATTCATCCCGTAGTTCACATTAGTTTTAGATTTTGTTTAAATTCTTACACACACTATAAGCCCCCCTCTTGTGTTTTCTTTGCTTTAATGATCCATTCTGCATTCGCTAAAAATTGGTATTATAGCAAGGTCTTTAAAAAAGTTCATAATCTAGTTTTTGAAATATGGGTGAAATGGTAAATTTTGGAATCATTGATAATTCTAGTGTCTGTTCATGCATGGCATCAATGTTGAAAGAGTCTGCATATAATAATGTTAAAGAAGCATGGGATCTACCGAAAAATTATTCAATTCAGAAAAGAATGAGTTTTATGGCTGTTGAAATTTCAAAAATTGAAAAGATGGTTAAAGTGGCTATTGGCAATTCAAAATTCTAAAAAGATGGCTGTTGGAAATTCAAATCTCGAACTGGTGTGTTACATAGCTGTTGAAAATTCAAATTCTGGAAAGCAATTGGTTGAAATGAAAAAGGACATATGGATACTGGATAGTGGTTGTTTGAGGCATATGACTGGAAATCCAGAACTACTCAATTACCTGAAGTATGAAGATGGTGGAGTAGTGAACTTCGGAGATGATTCTAAAGGATATATCATTGGAATCGGCAATGTTGGTAATTCTGAAACTCCTATTATTTCTTATATTTTATTAGTTAGGAATTTAAAACACAACTTGCTAAGTATAAGTCAGCATTGCAATAAGGGTTATAAAAGAAATTTTGAAAAGAATAGATGTCATAGAAGATAGGAATTCAAAAGTTATATTCGAAGGAGATAGAAAGAAAAACATCTATATATTAAGTATGAAAATATCCAACGATAATTTATGTCTTATGGCCAATACAAGTGATCCCTGGATTTGGCATATGAGATTTGGTCATACAAATTTCAAACACATCTCTAGGATTTCTAAATTAGATTCAGTTAGAGGATTACCCAAAATGAAATTTAAAGTTAATAATTTATGCGATGCTCGTCAATTCGGAAAATCAAAGAAGAGTTCATTTTAATCAAAAGAAGAAATTACTACTTCAAAACCATTAGAGTTAACACACATTGATTTATTTTGTCCTTCCCAAATCATAACAGATATGTGTATGTAATAGTTGACGATTTTTCTAGATTCACTTGGACTTAGTTTCTTGTAAATAAAAGTGAAGCTTTAGATCAATTTAAAACTTTTTCTAAAAGGATTCAAAATTTATTATCACTAAATGTTAAAAAAATACGTAGTGATCATGGCGGAGAATTCGAAGATGAGAATTTTGAAAAATACTGTAATAAAAAGGGAATAATCCACAATTTTTAAATTCGAAGAACTCCTCAACAAAATGGAGTATTTGAATGTAAAAATAGAACGATACAAGAATGTGCAAGAACTATGTTAACCGATAGTAATTTATCAAGGAATTTTTGGGCTGAGGTAGTTGCAACAGCTTGCTATATTATTAACAGAATTTCAATTAGACCTCTGACTCATAAAACACTATAAGAACTTTTTATAACAAGAAACCAAAAGTATCATATTTTAAAATATTTGGAATTAAATGTTTTAATACTAAATACAAAAGATAGTTTAGACAACTTTGATTCAAAGTCTGATAAAGGAATTTTTGTTGGATATTCAGAAAGAAGCTATGCTTATAGAGTTTTCAATACTCGAACCAACACTATAGAAGAAACATTAAACGTATATTTTGACGAAAATTATAAAAATATAACTCAAAACAACGAAGATGAATATGAGAATGAAATTAATGAAGTAAATTATGAAGATAATCAACCAAATGAAAGAATTAGATAACTTATAGGGCATCCCGTAGAAAATATCTTAGGAGATATTGAATATGTGTTAGAACTCATAATCAATTAAATAATATGAGTAATACTGCATTTATATCAACTATTGAACCAAAAACATCCAAAGGAAGCTTCTTCCGATGATTCATGGATACTTGCTATGCAAGAACAACTGAATCAGTTTACTAGGAATGAAGTATGGGAACTTGTTCCTAGACCAGTGGATAAAACTATAATAGGAACAAAATGGGTCTATAAAAATAAAATGAATGAACATGGTGAGGTAGTAAGAAATAAGGCACGACTAGTAGCACAAGGTTATACTCAAGAAGAAGGAATAGATTATGATGAAACTTTGCCCCAGTAGCAAGACTAGAGGCTTTTAGAATTTTACTAGCTTTTGCGAACTATAATAATTTCAAATTATATCAAATAGATGTCAAGAGTGCTTTTTAAAATGGATTTGTCAAGGAAGACGTATATGTAGAGCAACCACCCCTATTTGAAGATGAGAAATTACCAAATCACGTATATAAGTTGAAGAAAGCATTATATGGATTAAAACTGGCCCCTAGGGCTAGGTATGATAGATTATGAAATTATTTATTACAATTAAACTTTGAAATAGGAAAATTAGACAATACTTTGTTTATCCAGAAAAACAACAAAGATATACAACTAGTACAATTATATGTTGACGATATAATTTTTGGATCAACAATCGATAAAATGAACAAAGAAGTTTCAGAAATTATGACCAAAGAATTTGAAATGAGCCATATGGGAGAATTATCATTCTTTTTAGGTTTACAAATTCGACTATTAAAGAATGAAATATTTATTAATCAAGAAAAATACGCAAGATATTTAATTAATAAATATAATTTAACAAAAACAAATGGTAGGCCAACACCTGTGGCAACTAATATTGCTTTAATTTAGGATGATACATCAAAAGACATTGATCAAAAACTATGTAGAGGAATGATAGGATCTTTATTATATATCACCACTAGTAGACCAGATATATCGCATAGTGTATGTCTCTATGCAAGATACCAATCACAACCTAAGGAAACACATTTAGCAGCTGTAAAACGAATTCTAAGGTATGTAAAGCACACATCATATTTTGGATTATTTTATCCTAAGAATGATCCACTCGATTTAGTTTCGTACTGTGACGCTGATTATGCAGGATGAAAATCCGATCGTAAAAGTACTAGTGGAACATGTCACTTTCTAGAACATTCCCTTATATCATGGTTCAGTAAAAAGAAAAATACTGTATCCTTATCAACAACTGAAGCAGAATATATATCCGTTGCTTTGGCTTGTTCACAAGTAATATATATGCAACAAACTTTAAATGATTTTTGTTTAAGTATAAATAAATCACCTATATACTGCGATAATACAAATGCTATAAATATTTATAAAAATCCAACTCATCATTCGAGAACTAAACATATTGATGTGAGACATCATTTTCTAAGAGATAACGTAAGTAAAGGAAAGATTTCACTTGAATTTATAGAAACAGATAAACAAATTGCAGATATATTAACTAAAACATTAAACGAAACAACTTTCACTAAATTTAGGAGAGAGTTAGGCATATGTTTATTAAGTTGAGTTAGAATAATTAAATATAGTAATATATATATAATAAGAAATCAAAATAATAAAATTTAAAACAAGACTATGTCAAACAAAATTTGAAAAGGTCGCTATACGTTCAGTTCGTCGACCATAATGGAAAGCGAATAAAACAGAATTATATAAATTATATAAAATATGGGAATTTTTTTGATAAAACTTATTTTATTATTTAAAAGTGATTAAAGCTGAAATATTTGAATTTTGAATAATTTTGGGTCGAATATATGTTCGAAACCATTCCAAGTAATAATATGACATTATAAATAATCGACGACGTGGAAATCGATAAGTGAAGACCGACGATCTTCGAATTGCTTGGATTGATTGCCGACGTCTCAGTTGGGCTGATCACCCAAGACGAGCTTATAAGTGGAATGTTATCCGGGATATATACTTTTGCGTTATGTATTCGGTGTCCGTTGTTTGGATGTTAACTGGGAGATACTTAGCTTCGTGTACTCGATTGATCTTTCATGTTAGGAACCATCATGTTGGAAACCCAATCTCTAATACGAGCCCATGCGATTTTGATTGTGTACCTATATGGCAATATAACCAATTGGGGTTATGGGGCTATGATTCTATATTTATTTGCGAAATGATTTTTCAACACTATGCACTAATAATAGTATTAAAAGGGGATTTTCACATATAAAAGCATTTTGGTTATCATAAGATAAAACTCACCCATCTGGTGTGTGCTTGCATTGTGTGATATGGGATGAGCTTATCATAGCTTCATTTTTCCAAAGTCATTATGAATTTTTATGCATGGGTATTCACATGGAGTAAACCCATTCTGCGATAGCAGCGTGGTCCGGTGAAATTCCCAACTTTAAAATAAACCTTATATATATATGTATATATATTGTATAAACACTGTTTTGAGTTCTCACACCAGTCCCACGACTGACCTGGAGTTTATTGTTTTCCACGCCTAAACTCTGGGTGCCCACATTTTGCACGGGCAGCTTGTAGTTTAGTTTGCAAGTTAGTTTACGAGCCATTTTTTAGATTTGGAGCTAAGAGTTAAGGTTTGGATGATACTTCTTCCGCTAAGAGCATTCGTTTTGTTTCCGCTGAGCTTATGGTATACTCTGATTCCTTGAAATTCTGATGCAAAAATTTTGTAATGAAATAAAAGTTCTGTTGTTTGTGTTTAAGTATGTTAGTACATATAACCATCCGACTTTGTGAACGATTTTAGTTGGTTTAATTACCAGCGAGAATCAGGCAAAAAGGCGGGTCGTTACATAGAATTTTTGGTATGTCGACATTTAACTCCCAAAAATTTCAAATTTAATTCCCACCAAAAGTTAGTTATTTCAACTATTTAAACCTTTTATTTAGACTTTTCTTCTTCATTTTCATTCTTCTTCTTTGTAAAAACTCTAAATTAAAAATTAAAATGGCCTCCACTAATCCAAATACTCAAATTAACTATGATTCATATATGCTAGACCATCCAAAGGTCCGTTTCAACGATCTACCCTATCTAGAGTTATCAAAATCGAAGAGAAAATGGAGAATGCGTTGCAAGTGATGGCTGAGATACAAGTACTTCAAATTAGAATGAGTTAGGAGAAGAATATGCTAGGGAAAGTGACAAGAAGCCTTCTGAAATTTATAATGAATAACGAGGCTAATCCGATTATCATCGATGATGATAATCAAGCCATGAAAGAGGAGGAAGAACAACAAGAGACTCAACCAACGATTACGGACGAAGATGATAACGTTGAGTGCTAGGAGAGGTTCTATTTGACGAAAATGGGAATGTGATTGAAAAGAATGGAGTATTCTGTCTCCATTATCCAAATTGTCCAATTCACAAATCTCCCATTGTCAAATAATTAAGTGTTTAAGGATTTTTTTTCCTTTTCTTTCGTTTTATTATGTTCCTACGATAAGTTGTATGTGTATAAATTCGTGTATTTGTACAAATTATTTTTTAATAAAACTGTCATTTATGGTTTAATTAGTTATAATCTTCTAAACATAAATATGTGAATATCATATTCAGGGGGAGTATTTTTATTGAGTGAAGTTCTATTCAGAAAGTTACACAATTTAGGGGGAGTACATTTAAAATTTCTTTTTGATAATGCCAAAGGGGGAGAAATTATAAAATATAGGAATAGTTTGTAGGATTATTACAGATATGGGGAATATTAGAATGATCATCATTAACAGATACATACAGGTATGATATTTTACAAACTAAAATTGTTATCATAAAAAAGGGGGAGATTGTTGGAGAATGGAGTTTTGATGACAACATCCTTATTTCAATTATCATTAATTATAAAATATATACTAACACTTTTTGTATAGAATATATATGCAGGAATTATATACATGAAATATTACTGAAGACTGTATAGTTATAAAGATGGTACAGACTCAAAGATCAAAGAAATTTTAAGACTCATGAGTAATCAATATTTCAAGAGTTCAAGGTAATATAGTTATTGAGTCTAGATTTTGTAAGACTCTAAATGGCACTCCAGGTTCAAATTCAAATTCTAATTTTTTCAATTCTGATTTTCAATTCTATCCTCAATCCTCTCTATTTTATTTTCTATCTTTTCTATTTTTATCTTTTCTTATTCTTCTTTGTTTTTCAAACTAAGATTTTATATATTTATATTCTTATACTTTATATATTTATAGAGTATAAAACCTTATAATGTTATAATTTTATAAATATATTTATATAGTTTAAATTTATGTTTTCATATGTTTTTCTACCACATAATATTAATTTACAACACTAGATTTTTACTCACAAATTTCCAGAATTATTTTTATATAAAAACACTTGAAAAATGCATTAAAATTCAAAATACACTAGGGAATGTCGACATACCAAAAACACCGTGTCGACATATAACTGTCACTTTTTCAAATTTTGAAAGGATGTGTCTTTTCACTATTTGAAGCAATTCAGAATCGTTGCAACCTTTCATACCTTATAAGAAGGGGTTAAACCGAATTTTTTCTCATCTCTTCTTCTCTAGCTTCATCCTCTTTCTCTACATCATTATTCTTAATCATTTTTATGGTTCTTACACTTATACTCTGCCGAATTCAATTATGTTTTGATCAAACTTCTCTCTACACTCTCTACTCTCTTAATCAAGTGTTATTGAAGAGTCATAGGGCTGTTTGTAATTTCTTGGGTTGAGTGAAATAGAAATCAGTGTGTCCTTGTAGCCGTGAAATCAGGGAAATAGGAATCGGTGTGTCCTTGTAGCCGTGAAATCAGCTAAGAAGGAATCGGCGTGTCCTTGTAGCCAAGAAATCAAGGAAGTTGTACTTGACTATTGGAAATAGTAATAAAACTCCGCGCAATCCAGCGTTGTGTGGGACTGGACGTAGGAGCAATCCGAATCAGTATAAAATCCGGTGTGTTCTTCCCTTTTCTGCATTTTATTTCTATAAATTTTGCATTTGTGTTTGAATCTGTGTCTGTGATTGTGTTTGTGGTGTTTGATTCATTCCGTAGTTTACATTAGTTTAAGATTTTATTTAAATTCTTACAAACACTATTCACACCCCTTCTAGTGTTTTCTTTGCCTTACTGATCCATTCCGCAATTCCTAACAGGGATGCCCAGGGCCAACACATGTGACCCTTGGATCTTGCAGGCCCTGTCCACACTTACTTTTGTGGATTTTTGTAGATTGGAAATTCCTGAACAATACGTTCCCTAGTCCTATCAAATCTATAACATGGTCAGTACATCGACCATATGATCCTTTTATGGGCCTATATCCTGGACGCCTCGCTATCCGATCATCCACATAAGTAAAATGTCTGGGCTCTATACCATGACATCACCTCTAGCTAGAAAGAAATGCATGCACTCCCTACTGTTCCTAATCCCAATTTTGACTCATATCGAGTGTGGCTCATGAATTAACGTTATACACAAAGCTATGCTTTATTAAATTCATGCATTGATGATTATCCACAAAGCTCTGCTTTTCAACAAAAGCCTTGATCATTGCATCTCAGCATGCCACATTGTCAACACATACCATACAACTAATGTCTACCGATATATAATCTCTGAGCTCGTACGTCTCAGAGAAGGGTGTTAAGCTAAGAGAAGAAATTCCCCGCCACCAAATAGATATATATTTAGCAGAGATCAATTTATACAGCATAAGATACAGTGTTAGACATACAATCCATTTACAAGTTCGTTCTGGGTCTGAATGAAACCGGAGGCACCTTATTCATCCTCCCATATGTCCAATACAGGAGAGAGGCCCTCGCATACCCGGTCGATCTCCAAGTACATCTGGACGACATTTATTACCTTGTCTTAGGGGATTAGCCCAATCAAGGTATCAACAAGAGCCCAAACGATGTGAAGATCTTCAGTCTCTAACCACCGTCTTCAAATCTTCTACTTTTAATCGTCGTAACAGTTATTCAAAGTGGGTTAAACCCGGTCTTTCCGAATTCACACATTTTATAATCTTGTGATGTATAAAAAGAACACAACTTGTGACGACCCCAAACCCCGTACTGACGGCGGCAAGGGTAATCCTTGGAATATAACACATAAACGGATAACAGCAGAACAGAAATAAACAAATACACCAGAAAATGCACAATAGAATATACTGAATAAAAGTAATCATCAGAGTTACACAGTATATAGGATCATACTTAGTACAAATACATTTCAGCAAAACATATATGTTTACAGTGGAAAACAAACATAATGTACAATAGGAGCTGAACAACATAAAAAGAGATAAATGATAGAATCCATCTTCAGCTCCAGCTATCCAGAGGAAGCCAGCTAAAACCTAAATACAAGGCTGCCCGTGTAGAAAAAGGGGCACCCGAGTTTGAAAGTGAAACAAACTACGAGTCAGTCATGGGACTGGTATGAGAAATCTACTCAACACATTTACAATATGGCTAATCACAGGACCACGCCACTTTCGTGGAACGGGTTTACTCCATTGGATTGCCATTGCTTTAAAACAAATCATTCTTTTAAACATCGCAATGCTTTTTATAAAAATGAAGCCATTATAAGACTCAGTTCCCATCACACAATGCAACGCAAACCGGAGGATAGAGTTTTACCTTATAATGACCAAAATATGCTTAATACGAATAAAACAAAAGCATTTGATATCATTACTAGTGTTTATAGGTTTCGAAAACAATTTCAATCATAACTATCAATCATAGACGGCATGGGTACCATATATCATGTCGCCATATATATATATATACAGTCAAAACCGCACAATGTCGTATTTGGAAATTGGATTTCCGTCATGAACCAAGACAAAAGATAGTCCTTACCGAATTCGAGACGCTCTAGCCCGTGTCTCAGGCACAGCCGCAACCGTACCTTGGATCGTCAGGGCCGGTCCACACAGAGTGGATTATAATGCCTGAACAATGCGTTTCCCCGCCCTATGGGGCGTCAGTGAGCCAACGAATGATTCCATCGGACCCGGATCGTCCGATCTAACCGAGGCGCCTCACAATAGTAACAACCACATAAGTCAAACTCATCAGGGCGTGTAAAACCATTGACGCCACTTCTAACTAGAAGGAAACGCATGCCCTCCCTGATGTCCTCTCCCGTTTCTGGTTCATACCGGGGTGTGAGGCTCGCGAATTCACGTTATACACAAGGCTACGCCACACAGGCGGTGCTTTGATCATCACCACAAGACTTTGCTTTTCAACAGAAGCCCTGATCACTGCATCTTAGCATGCCACACAGGCAATTCACACCGTGCAACTGATGGCTATCAATCACACAGAATAAATTCCAATGTCAGACACACTGTCCATTTTCAAGTCCGTTCTGGGTCTGATCGAAACCGGAGGCACTATATACCTTGCAAACCGATCGATCACCACGTACGTCTGGACGATCACCACTCATTATCCATATTTCGGGATGCCTCCCAATCAGGACATCGGTTACCATCCGAACGAGGTGAAGATCTCCGGTCTTCGACCACCGTCTTCATCTTCGATCTCTTATCGTCGATTCGGTTATTCAGAATGGGATAAACCGGTCTTTCTAAGCAACTCGCGTATATAATAAACAAGTGCTACACAAACACTACTATGCATCATTTTAATTCATTAGTCACTAACCGTCAATCAGTTAGAGAACGATTTCCCAAATATTAACCCCGAAGGCCGAAACCAACATCAGATCAATACCCAAGAAACCATTCGACTTAGCCAACCTTCAGTTAGTTTCTGAATTTCACATCCATATCGTTTATAATATTTTATAATGATTTATCACTATTTTTATTTATTTTAAAATAGGCAATTTATTCAAAATGACGCTTCGGGCCATAACACGGCCCTGGCGCTGTTTTTCTTCAGATTTGATTTACACATATCTGAAAATCTAACCACTGGATCTTCACATAATTTACATCATTAGAAAGATCTTTTCAAAACGAATCCAACGGTTCTAGTTTCGGGAAAATCCGACTGTCGGATCACCCGGTATAATCGTTTGAAGTTTCGATTTCAAAATACGAACTGCAGCGTCGTTATTCGATTTAATATAATTACATTTATATATATCTTTATAAATATAATCGATTCTGGTGCTGTTTTTCTTTAGATTTGAATTAAACATTCCAGACAATCCAACCGTTGGATTTTTACAAAGTTGGTGCCGTTGGAAAGATATTTCCAAAACGAACCCAACGGTTGCGATTTCGGGAAAATCCGATGGTCGGATCTCCCGCACTAATCGTTTGAAATCACGATTTCAAAATACGAACTGCAGCTTCGTTATTCGATATATTTCAATTCTATTTATATATATATATATATATATCGATTCTTCGATTTCAAAACTATATGATTTTCATACCTTTGATAAAAATTATATTTTTATCTAACTATCTTCTATTTCAACACTTCACTACATTTAACAATTCATGTATATAATAAAAATGTGATTTTTAATGGAAAACTATATATTTCAAAACACGACTATTTTATATGGTTCATATAGATGATGAAAATATGATTTTTATTATAAAACAATTTATTTCAAAACAAGATTATTTTATATAGTTCATATAGGTAATAAAAATATGATTTTTATTATAAAACAATTTATTTCAAAATACGAATACCATTCAACACATGAATTTCAATTCAACGAACGAATTTCGATTCAACACATGAAGGTTTTCTATTGTTGGTATATATAGATAAAAAAGTGATTTTTATATTTAAAACACGAATACCATTCAACACATGAATTTCAATTCAACGAATGAATTTCGATTCAACACATGAAGGTTTTCTATAGTTGGTATATATAGATAAAAAGGTGATTTTTATATTTAAAACACGAATACCATTTAACACATGAATTTATATTCAACGAATGAATTTCAATTCAACACATGAAGGTTTTGTATTCAACAGACGAATATAGTTTCAACACATGAAAATAATTCTAACACATGAATATTATTCAAAATTTCGGCAGCATAACGGCAGGGTAGTTAAAACCGGGGCCGTCCCTAGTACGGCTCCTCGCTCTAACTTAAAGCCTCGCAGCTTTTGACAATGGAGAATCATGCATCTAGTTCACACGCATGTGGCATGTATATTTTTTCATTTCCACAAACTTATCCTATGTGGTTTCAACCAAATATTTCTCGACCACAAACGGGTATTTTTCTACCACAGTCAATCAATTTCAACCACAAACAATTTCAATCAACCATTCGCTATCAATCAATTTTCACACCAATCACAACCAATAAATATCGTCCATGGTTTGTGGACGAGGGGCGTATATATATATATATATATATATAGCATTTCATTTCTATTTCAACACATATATAATTTTTACAACGCATATATAACTTATACATCGAACGTACAACTTATACAATGCTTATACAGGAGGTGTACAACGCTTATATAACTCATACATCGACTATATAATTTATACATCGTCGTTTTCCCTATCGTTTATAATTTAGAAATCTCACATTGGGTTCCACTCCACCAAAAATAGCAGAAGGCTCAGAAAAATGTGCGGTCTCTTCTAAAATGTAGAAGACGTCCACACGAGTCCACTATCTCTTGTTTCACTGAATTTCGTCAACACATGAGAAAGATACGATTTTTCAAAGTTTGCAACGGTTTAAAGGTGTTAAAACTGTTGAAAATAAACATAGCCGTACCTTCATAGTTTGGTTCGAAACTAGGTTTTCGATTTTCGTTCAATCTGTGTAACTATATGACGATCGGCCTGTGCCACGACGTAGGGCTTCGAACGGCGCACCAGGGGGTGGTGACGCTGGTGAACTCGAACTGATGAGGAGGGGGTATCGGCGGCGGGAAGTTCAAAACTTTGAGGGGCTCAATCTCGATGCACAAAACACGATAGAAGATGAACCTTATATGGATTTGAATAGGGCGTTTAGATCTATGAAAAACTCCAAAGGAGCATGCAGTTTCGATGCGTGTAGGAGGAGGAAAGGAGGAGAGAAGGGGAGAACGAATTCCAACGTCGAGAGCAGGCGTATCGGGGAGAGAGAGAAATACACCTGGCCAATGAGAGATTTTTTTTAATATTTTTAAATTTTTAAATTTGGAAAATACCCCCTTTCACACACGAACTCCAATCCAAACCCAATGACAGTTGTCCCTAGTGTTTTATCCCTATTCCGAACACAATGGGATATGTTTCGTAGACCCATTCGACTGTTTCAGTCAGTTTTCCTTCAAATTAAAATATATAACATTCAATATTCGATTTGAACGTACATTTCAATTTTCCAGGCCCACAAACTGATTCGAAAAATTCCAGAAAAATAAATCTGGCTATGTTTTGACGATACGGTCCCAACAAAACTGGTTTCGACGAATTCTGAGACCGTTTGCAATATGGTCCATTTCTGGTCGATCCAATTTAACTATAATAGACCAAAACACATTTTCCTTTGCCACGCTCACATACTAGCTTCAAAAATTATGAAATTTGAAACCTAGCAATTATTTGACATCCCGGATCCAACATAAGTGGTTTCATTGAATTCCGAGGTCGTTTGCAAAATGGCCAATTTCACGGGCTATATAAATTCCATAGCGACCTTTCAGAAAATTCATTTGGCCATAACTTTTGCATCCCGCAATGAAACTTCGATTTTTCAGATTCGTTAGAAAGGTATTCACTAACAGATTTAAATATTTTTGGTTTCACTCAAATCCGTTTTGTTTTGCACCGATACAGTCAGTCAAAGTTTGAATTCAAATTTTGAAACTACCGCGCCATTTCAGGCCTTGTTAATAATTAGGATTAATTATATTCGTTTTCAAATGTCGATTCAAACTTAGTTTTCATCTTTCTAATTTAAAATATTTATTTTAAATATTTAAAATCCACTATTTTAGCCAATTTAAAAATTTTAAATTGGTTTAGATTTTCCGGGTCGTTACAATCTCCCCCACTTAAAACTTTTCTTCCCCGAAAAGGAACAAAGTCGAAAGTGGTTTGATTAATTAACTCTACGTTCAATTTGACTTCCATTCTCCAACTTTTCAATTTCTGAGAATTTTCAAATTCTTCAAAATTTTGGCTAACACCCGGAATTTTCGAAAAATTTCGCCATAACCTCCTTTGTACGGGGAGAGGTTTGGAAATTTATTGGGCCGTATTAGGTACCTAATAAGCATACACATATTTATAGTGATATATTCTGGTGTATACAGGGGAGTGTGTATAGATAATTACTCCAGAGAATAAATTCTCGTCACCCTGTCAAAGCCTGAGGGAGTGTATATTTTAATTGCTCCAGAGGATAAATCCTCGTCACCTCGTCCCATGTGGGAAATAAGTAATCCATGTGCCATATCTAATAACTAGAGAGACGTGATTACTGTCAACTCCAGACCCGTGTGGTTTTTTTTATTAATCTGGCAATTTATCGTTAAAATTTTATATGGTCATATCAGTCATCAGTTCAACCTATAAAATATAGTCATCGCCATACAAGCCTCTCGCTCGTATGGTAAATCTTCCACCTCGCCACACAAGCTCCAAATGCTTATGTGGTATATGATGAAGTATGCCTATCTTCAGAAGTATGCCATACAGTGTAGTTCAAAATTAATTGTTACTATCCTATGGCGATGTTTATTATTTCACACAGAACAACCAGGACTCCGCATCCAATTTCATTCATAGGAGTTGATATAATAATATTTCGCATCCAACTCATTAAGGTTTACCTATTTGTAGGGCACGCAAATAAATTCTTTACTCTACAGCTATCCATTTACTTGTTCAAACATATATAATGCACAAGTATATATTTCTATTTATTTTCTAATCAGTTCAGTGTGTGATTTAATCGAATAAATTCTATCGTTCATTCTATTGTTGATTAAATTAACTATCGTTTTAATAATTTAATTAATCAAATCTACTATCACACAACACAAACAATCAATCAAATTATTTTTAACTTTTCAAAAATATTTCCTTTATATATTCAAAAATCATATTTCTAAAACCAGGCTATATAATCACAAATACGTTATTTACAAACATATAACTCTCGACTCGTTCTGAGGCACTTCTGACCCCATCTCTAACGAGCTATTCTGATTATGCTATACTCATACTAGGATATTACTGATCCTATCTGTATTGAGTTACTCGTCCTAGAACACTACTGGTTCTATATCTGATGAGTTGGTTAATATGTTATATCCCAGAACTAAGCTTAACCCAAGCTCTGATACCACGATGAGACGACCCCAAACCCCGTACTGACGGTGGCAAGGGTAATTGTTGGAATATAACACATAAACAGATAACAGCAGAACAAAAATAAACAAATACACCAGAAAATGCACAATAGAATATACTGAATAAAAGTAATCATCAGAGTTACACAGTATACAGGATCATACTTAGTACAAATACAGTTCAGCTATACATATATGTCTACAGCAGAAAACAAACATAATGTACAATAGGAGCTGAACAGCATAAAAAGAGATAAATGATAGAATTCATCTTCAGCTCCAGCTATCCAGAGGAAGCCAGCTAAAACCTGAATACAAGGCTGCCCGTGTAGAAATGGGGCACCCGAGAGGAGAGAATCGGATTTTTATATGTGTAAATGAAGTGAAAAGAACGGATTTTTATATATGTGAATGAGGTTAAAAAAATGGGATTTTATATAAGAGGTAGTATAATAAAAATAATATTTTTATATATTATAGAAAAGATAAAAATATAATTTTTATATTATAGAAAGGTGAAAAATATAATTTATATAGTATAGAAAGGATATAACTATAATTTTTATATTATAAAAAGGATGAAAATATAATTTTTATAAAGTAGAAGTATTAAAAATATAATTTTTATCTGAACAGCGTGAAAAGAACTGCATTGGTATTTCAAGCAAATCCAGATATTCAGCAGTTCAACAGCAAAGCACGGCGGAGTGGAACCCTCTGTGAGAACTTCTCACTTTAAATTTCCTTTTCTAGTTATAAATATATACTAGGATGCAGATGGTGTTTAGTAGCACCCGACACCATCGTCCACAGACCATGGACTTGTTTGTTTGGTTGTTTGGTAATTGATTAGAATAGTTGTTGGAATTTTGTTTATGGTGTGAAAAATGAAATTGATTTGATTGATATGTGTATGGCGTGGGCCATTATTAGATCGGGGATAAGGCTAGGCCTTGTCCCGTTTCTAGTATCGTGTCGTTATGCCGCCGAAATTTTCTAAAATAAGTTAGAAAAATAAATATATCATTTTATTGTGTAAATGAACTGAATATAAATTCATGTGTTAAAATAAAATATTTTATCGTCAAAAATATAATTTTTAACGTGTGTGAATAAAATAAAATATTCATTTGCAAACCAGACGGTTTGTTTATGTACACTGATTTGACTGATATTGATTGGGACGATAAATTTTACACATCGCCCAACTGCACAAATAATATTCAGTGTTTGTTGATGTGAAACCCCACACGGGTATTAGGATGATATTTGACGTACACTAATCCCAATAATTGGTTGTATGTCGATCGATGGATTGACAGGCTGTTATAAGCATTAGATATCTATATTTGATGCTTATACAATGTAGTGCACTTTGGATGATGGTTGATTATTTATCATTGCTATTATATACATGTGTTGTATGGAATCCATATAATTAACGTTATATGGTAATTGATTAGGCCTCATTCCAACTTGAAAAATAAAGAATATTATAAAATAAAGGTTCACGTGTTGACAGTACTCATCCGTTGAGATTAGTCATGTGTTGAACGAAATATTTTAAAAATAAAATTTACATCTTTATCATATATAAAATTAGAAACTAACTTCTTTATAAAATAAAGGTTCACGTGTTGATAGTACTCATCCGTTGAGATTAGTCATGTGTTGAACGAAATATTTTAACAATAAAATTTACATCTTTATCATATATAAAATTAGAAACTAACTTCTTTATAAAATAAAGGTTCACGTGTTGAGAGTACTCATCCGTTGAGATTAATCATGTGTTGAACGAAATATTTTAACAATAAAATTTACATCTTTATCATATATAAAATTAGAAACTAACTTCTTTATAAAATAAAGGTTCATGTGTTGACAGTACTCATCCGTTGAGATTAGTCATGTGTTGAATGAAATATTTTAACAATAAAATTTACAACTTTATCATATATAAAATTAGAAACTAACTGGAAAATAGTTAAGATGAGTGGTCTCCTGGATATTGATCTGATGTTGGTTACGACCTTCGGGGTTAATATTTAGGGAATCGTTCTCTTCCTAATTTACGGTTGGAGTCTGATTTGAAATCAAACGATAGATACCATAATTTTTATAAAATATATTAAATAACAAAATAGTCGCGTGTTGACAGTACTCATTTGTTGAGATTAGTCATGTATTGAAGGAAATATAAATTCATTTGTGGAATAGAATAATGAAGCTATTGAAAAATATAAATCCGTGTTGATTAGAGATGCGCTATTTTGACGCGAACGATATTTATATCGATTATATTCGTTTTATAATGAATATTGAAAAGAGATTTAAAAATCAAATATTTAGAAAATCGAATTTCAATTGAATTGAATAGAAATCGAATTTGAATTGAATTGAATAGAAATCGAATTTGAATTGAATTGAATAGAAATCGAATTTGAATTGAATTGAATATAAATCGAGTTTGAATTGAATTGAATAGAAAACGAATTCGAATTGAATTGGATAGAAAACGAATTTGAATTGAATTGAAAACGAATTGAAATAGAATTGAAATCGATTTGAATAGAAATCAAATAGAAATGAATGTAAAAAGAATTTATAAGGGAAAATTCAATTTTTATTTGAATTTGAAATGGAAGTTGAAATCGTTTTGAAACGAATTTAAAACTATTTATAAAATTCGTTTTAAAAAGGAAATCGATGAAAAATATATTATATATATTATATATATAATATAATGGCCTGAATAGAACGCGCCGCGCCGCGGCAGTTCGTGAATTTCGACCATTGATTTCGAACGGACGTTACGGGAGATCCGACCGTCGGATTCTCCTAAAATTGGAACCGTTGGGTTCTAATCGAAAAGAGCTTTCTACTGAATATTAGAAATTTGAAAACTAGCGGTTGGATTTAGAGATATATCCAAATCAATTTCAGAAAAGGTCGCTGTAAGTGCAGTTCGATGGCCGTTGTTGGAAATCGACTGTACGAGCCTTGATAAAATTATAAAAAATAGTAATAATTTATGTAAAATCATAAGAAATGATTTGGGAAACATTGGGATGAAAAAACTCCATATTTGAAAAGATAAAAATAGATTCTATCGAAATGAACTAGGTTTGAACTAGAATTAAAACCCAGTTATTTTTAAATAAATAAATTGGATTTAAAAAGGGGTTTTAAATAACCAGAATTTTTAATATATTTAATTGGAATTGAATTAGAATTGATTTGTGGGTTTATCGTGAACGGTGTTTTAAATAACACTAGTTCTTTAACCCGATAACAAATAGAATGTGATTTGGGTTTATCGTGTGTTTTAAATGACATTAGTTCTTTGACCCAGTAAAAGGAGTTTTAATGAATCTGAAATTAGATTGAAATGTGAAGTGATAATTAAAATTATCAAATTTGGAAAATGAGCGAGAATGGAGTATCACCAGTTTTGCTCAAGGCGATAGTTAAATCTTTAATTAGATTTGAACGTGAAATGGTAATTAATTTTACCAATGACGCCGTGGTGTTAGATATTGAGTATTACCAGTTTTGTTTAATGGGATGAATAGGTTGGGATTGGGAAAATAAATAATTACTTCGGTGTGGTTCGCTAATTGTGACGATCCCAAAACTCCGTGACACAGTGTTAAGGATAATCATTGGAATATAACACATTAATCATCATTAGTAGATCACAGATTATAGCATAAACAGAAAATAGAATAATTTACACACATATGACAGCGGAATCATATAGATATCATCACATCAGAGAAGCACAGTACAGGATACAACTTAGTGCATAATGATACATAGTCAGTCACCATCGCCTGAGGCGGAATCATACATAAAGAGTACACAAAATAAATATCAGTCTACATCGCCAATGGCGGAATCATAATATAGATACAATAATGGCGGAGAAAATCCAAGTCAGCACGGTGTATTCAAGCCTCGTCATGAGCCAAAAGGTGCGTCAGAAACTTGTAACTAGGCTACTCGTGTGAAAATGAGGGCACCCGAGTTTGCAAGGTGAAACAAACTACGAGTCAGTCATGGGACTGGTATGAGAAATCTACTTAACTTATTAACAACAATAATAAGGCAAATCAAAGGACCACGCCACTTTCGCAGAACGGGTTTACTCCAATGAGTGCTAGTGCGTGAAATAAAGTAAATGATTAAATCATCGTAATGCTTTTTATAAAATGAAGCCATTATAAGACTCAGGTCCCATCACACAATGCAACGCAAGCCGGAGGATAGAGTTTTTACCTTATAATGGCCAAAAATGCTTCATACGAATTAAACAAAAGTGTTTGATATTATTACTAGTGCATATATGTTTCAAAAGCGACTTCAATCATAAATATCAATCATAGGCGGCATAAATGACCCATACCACTATGTCGTCGTACTAGTAATACAATCACGTCCGCATATTTCGTATTGGAAATTGGATTCCTTCATGAGTCAAGGCAAGGGGCAAGCTCCTTTCCGATTCGAGACACTCTAGCAAATGCCTCGGGACCGCACACAACAATCCCCTGGATCCTCCAAGGCCGGTCCTCTCTTACTTTTGAGGATTGGCAATTCCTGAACACACGTTTCCTGGTCCTTACAGACCTATAATCGAGGCGCCTCGCATTCCAACAACCACACAGGTGAAAAGTAGATATAAATGTCAGGGCTGGGAGGTTACTGACACCACCATAGCTAGAAAGAAACGTCGTGCACTCCTTGGGTCCTTCTCCCGTTTTTGACTCATACCGGGGTGTGAGGCTCGCGAATTCACGTTATACACAAAGCTACGTCACACAGACCATGCTTTGATCATCAACCACAAGACTTTGCTTTGCAACAGAAGCCTTGATCATATGCCACTTAGGCGTGCCACACGGGCAATCCACTCCATGCGACTAATTTCTATCAATACATAACCTCTGAGCTCGTACGTCTCAGAGAAGGGCGTTAAGCAAGAGAATAAATTCTCCGCCGCCAAACAGATATATATTTAATAGAGATCAATCAGCGCAGAACAAAATCCAATATCAGACACACAGTCCATTTACAAGTCCGTTCTGGGTCTGAATGAAACCGGAGGAACCAATTCCTCGCATATCCGTACAATCAGCAGTATGTTTGGACGGCAACTACTTCAGTTCCTTCATGGTAGATACTCCAATCACGAGCATCAGTAGCGCCCATCCATCCAATGTGAAGATCGTCGGTCTCCAACCGTCTTCGACTCTTTGACTTCTCAACGTCGATCGATTATTTGAAATGAGATGAACTCCGCCTTTTCAAATAATCCACGTATATTTAGATTTTCAAATCAATTTATCACATGGTTGGACTATTCAACATTCACATTTCAGTTCTTTTGTTACAATCTTCATGTTAAATACATTCAACCATCACATATCAAGCAAACACAACGAAATTGGTTAATTTCCACTCTATATCGTCTATAGTATTTTATAACGATATATCGCCATTTTTATTTATTTTAAAATGGCCAAGTTTAATTAAACGACGTTTCAGGTCGTGTCGATGCACTGGCGTTGCTTTTCACTAATTTTGTCTTACACATATCTAAAAATCTAACCGTTGGATCTTCACAAATTTTATATCATTAGGAAGGTCATTTCAAAACGAATCCAATGGTTTCAGTTTTAGGAAAATCCGACGGTCGGATCTTCCACACTATTCATTTGAAGTTACGATTTCAATATACGAATTACAGCGTCGTTATTCGATTTAATTTAATTACATATATATATATATATAAATATAATCGTTTCTGGCGCTGTTTTTCTTCAGATTTGAATAAAACATTCTAGACAATCCAACCGTCAGATCTTCACAAAGTTGGTGCCGTTGGATAGATATTTCCAAGGCGAACCCAATGGTTGCGGTTTCGGGAAAATCCAATGGTCGGATTTCCCGCACTAGTCATTTGAAATCACAGTTTCAAAACACGAACTGCACGGCCACGTTTCGTTTTAATTTTATTTATATTTATATAAATATAGTTCATTCAAAAATTCCTATATCGTTTTCACTTCAATTATTTCACTAACGCCTTTAAATTTTGGAAAATTTCGCCATAACCTCCTTTGTACGGGAGGGGCTGGGAAAATTCCCAAATAGCCACACGGGCATGTCATGTCAAAAAGAAAAAGGAAAAGCCAAGCGGCTAGCCAACAGGCTCATAAAATCATCACCCAAACAAAACAGTAAATGTGTACCTATTTGTCGGGCACAAAATTTTATTCCTCTTCTCTAGCCCCTTTGCTATAATCTGTTCAATAAATATGCATGTACATATATACAATTTGTATCACTTATCATTTTCCATTCAACTTCATATTTGATTTACTTTGGTTTAAAAACACCATTCATTCTAATGTTGCATGCATAGGCTAAAATCATATCATTAGCTAATTAATGTATATTTCAACTCATGCACATTTATTTGAACAAGTGGCTATTTTTAACACTTCACATTTCAAAGATGATAAATTTGGCGAACTAAAATAGATTTCAACACATGACTATTTTATTTAGTTCCTATGGATGTTAAAAATAATATTTCTTCACAAATATTTATTTCAACGCCCGCATATCTCTAGCATATAACATATATGATAAAAATGATATTTTTATCATTTAAATATTTATTCAACAATTGGATGTTTTCGACACTTCATAGTTTCAATAAAAATGTAATTTTTATTGTTCGATCTTTTTGTTCAACACATGAACTTTTCCACTACACACACTTCTCAACACATGAGCATTTCCACACATGGATATTTTATTTATGTTGTTCATATTAGAAAGATGGAATTTTTATTGTTGAAACAATTTATATAAGGCGAATATTTTTCATACTTCATACATATTATAAAAATGTTATTTTTATTGTTTAAACACTTCATTCATTCACAAATGAATTTAATTTTCTCACATCACTTTTCAACACATGAACATTTCCACACATGGATATAGTTTCAACATATGGCTATAATTTCAACGCATGAAGATAATTTCAACACATGAAAATTATTCTAACACTTAAAGATTATTCAAAATTTCGGCAGCATAACGGCAGGGTAGTTAAAACCGGCACCGTCCCTAGTACGGCTCCTCGCTCTACCTTAAAACCTTGCGGTTTTTGACAATGGGGATTCATGCATCTAGTTCGCACGCAGGCGGCATGTTTTATTTTTATTTCCACAAATATTTCCAATTCATTTCAATCACCAATGGGTGTTTTTCAACCACAACCAAACAATATCAACCACAAACAATTATTCAACCATTCGTATTTTTCATCCAATATTTCACACCAATTCACAACAATAAATATTGTCCATGGTTTGTGGACGAGGGGGGTATATATATATATATATATATATTATTGCTATATTTCACTTGCATTTCAACACATATATCAATTATTCTATGCATGTAAAATTCATACTTCGCTTATATAGCTTACACCACGCATGTACATGAGGTATACTACACGTGTGTAATTTATATTTCACTAATATAATTTATACACGACATTTTCCATTCAAAATTATTTAATTTAAATTTCTCACATTGGTTTGCGGAGTGCTAAAAATCATAGATGACTCAGAAAAATCCGCGGCTTCTTCTATAAGGTAGAGAGCTTCCTTGCGGTCCCGATGTTTCCTGTTTCATCGGATTTCGTCAACACACCAAAAAGATATGATTTTTCAAAGTGCAGACATCAAAAAGAACTCACCTTTCACGATGGTTCAAAACTAGGTTTGCGGTTTTCGCGAGAACCGAGGCACGAGGGGATGATCGGCGGGTTGGACGTGGAAGAGGGAGGAGAGGGCTATAGGAGCACGGCGGTTGGAGGCGACTCGGTGGGGCCCAGAGCTCGCGGCGACGGCTGGAAGGTCGGGACTTTGGAGGGAGATATCTCGACGTAGGAGCAACGATAGGGGAGCTCCTTATATGGATTTGAAGAGGGGAAGGAGAACTACAAAAATTGAACTGGGGGAGGGGCTGATTCGGGCTGTGGCGATCGGAAATCGCCAGGGAAGCGGAGGAAGCTTTCCGTCATCGATGTCGGGGGGGGGGGGTCAAGGGTTTTCTGATGTTTTTTATTTATTTATGAATGGAGAAATATGATTGGTCGATGGTTTTATTAAATTTTTAAATAGTGTTTTCTCAAACGAACTCCTTTTCAAACCCAACGACTGTCGTTCCTAGCTAAATACCTCCATCCCGGACACAATGGGATATGTTTCGTTGGCCAATTCGATGTTACAGTCCGTTATTTCTCAAATTAAAGTATAAAAAATTTAATTTTTAACTTTGAACGTACATTTCAATTTGCCAGGGCCACAAACTGATTCGAAAAATTCCAGAAAAATAAATCTAGCTATGTTTTGACGCTACGGTCCCAACAAAACTAGTTTCGTCGAATTCTGAGATCGTTTGAAAAATGGCCATTTTCTGGTCGATCCAATTTAACAGAAATTGACCAAACACATTTTCTTTTGCCACGCTCACATACTAGCTTCAAAAATTATGAAATTTGAAACCTAGCAATAGTTTGACATCCGGACCCAACAAAAGTGGTTTCGTCGAATTCCGAGGTCGTTTGCAAAATATCAATTTTCCCGGGCTATATATTCTATATAACGACCTTTCTGAAAATTCATTCGGCCATAACTTTTGATTCCCGCTATGAAACTTCAATTTTTCAGATTCGTTAGAAAGGTATTGATAAACAGATTTAGATATTTTTGGTTTTGCTAAAATCCGTTATATTCTCCACCTTGCACAGTCAGTCAAAGTTTGAATTCAAATTTTCAAACTGACTCACTATTTCTAATTCACTATTTTATTGAAATATTCTATTTCAATTGTTCAAATTCCTTTGAAATCACCAATTTAAAATTTTTAAATTGGCTCGTATTTTCCGGGTTATTACAAACTCCCCCACTTAAAACTTTTCGTCCTCGAAAAGGAAACAACAGTAAAGTTGGAAACAAAATGTAAATGCAAAGTATTGTAAAGGTACCTTGCACCGGAGTTAGTCAGAGATGTCCACTCTTCATTTGGGGTAAGCCTGCTTAATGCTTTCCTCAGTCTCCCAAGTACAGTCTCTAGGATCACTGCTCCACTGCACTTTAACTAAATGAACCTTTTTGCTTCTGAGTTCTCTAGTTTCTTTGCCAACAATCTTTAATGGCTCTCTTCTGAGTGCTAATTCTGGAGTTATGTCTATATCCTATTGCGCTGCTTCTTCTACAACAAGATCTGGATCATGCACATGTCTTCTAAGTTGTGATATGTGAAATACATCATGCACTCCAGGCAACCAATCTGGTAATTGAACCCTATAAGCAAGAGTTCCAATTTGTTCAAGTATAGGAAAGGGACCAATAAATCTCGGTGCCAACTTCCCAGTTTTGCCAAATCTGATTACTCCTCTCATCGGAGAAACCTTCAAATAAACATGATCACCAATAGCAAATGTCAAATCTCTCCTTCTAGAATATGCATAACTTTTCTGTCAGCTTTGGGTGGTTCTCAATCGCTTTTTGATGAAGTCGACTTTATCAGATGCTTCTCTAATCATATCGGGTCCTAACACAAGTCTGTTGCCAGGTTCTACCCAATATGCTGGAGATCTGCATGGTCTGCCATATAATGCTTCAAATGGCGACATTCCCAAACTTGCTTGATAGCTATTGTTATATGAGAATTCTTCCAAATGCAAGTGATCTTCCCATGACCCACCAAAATCAATTATACAAGCCCACAATAAATCTTCCAGAATTCTATTCACCCGCTCAGTTTGGCCATCTGTTTGAGGGTGATAAGCGGTGCTCATATTCAGTTTTATTCCCATTTCCGTCTGGAAAGCCTCCCATAATTTGCTAGCAAATATCGGGTCTCTATCACTGACTATGCTGATGGGAATTCCATGCAGCTTAACGATTTCTTTGAAATATATCTGTGCTAGACATTGAGCAGTTCTATTGGATCTGACAGGTATAAAATGGGCAATCTTCGTGAAGCGATCTACGATTACCCAAATGTTGTCATTACCTTTCCTGGTTCGCGGTAAGCCATCTATGAAATCCATGGAAATTTGTTCCCATTTCTGACCTGGGACTTCCAATGGTTGCAACAGTCCAGCTAGCTTCTGTTGGTCGCTCTTGACCAATTGACAAGTAGGGCATCTGCTAACATACAAAGAAATATCCCTTTTCTTTGCCCTCCACCAGAAAGTGCGTTTGATATCGTTGTACATTTTACTCACACCAGGATGGATGCAAAATTTTGATTTATGGCATTCTTCCGGCACTTCTCTTTTGAGCTCAGGAATGTCGGGAACTCATATTCTTCTATTCAGCCTCAGAACTCCCTCACTATCCACCTGGAAACTGGAGCCTTCGCCCCTTTGAATCCTTCTTATCATCTCCTTCACAAAATTGTCACTTTTCTGAAGAACAGATATTCTATCAATCAATCCTGGTGTAATTACAAGATTGGCAATGATTGCGGTTTTCCTACTAAGCGCATCCGCTACAACGTTAGCCTTCCCCGGCGTATACAGGATATCAAGATCATACGCTGCAAGAAATTCTAGCCAACGCTGCTGTCTCAAATTCAGATCTTTCTGGGTGTATAAATACTTCAATGATTGATGATCTGTATACAGTATAAATTTCTCCCCCAATAAATAATGCCTCCAGATTTTCGATGCAAAAACGATGGCTAGCAACTCAAGATCATGAGTCACATAATTCTTCTCATGCGGTTTAAGTTGGCGGCTTGCATAAGCGACTACTTGGCCTCTTTGCATTAACACTGCACCAAGACCTCTAATAGAAGCATCTGTCCAAACCGTTAAATCCTGATTGCCATCAATAATGGTTAACACTGGAGCAGTGGTCAGTTTTGATTTCAGTTCCTGGAAAGCTTCTTCACAGTCGGAAGTCCACTTGAATTTCTCATGTTTCTTCGTGAGCTTCGTTAACGGACCGGATATCTTCGAAAAATCCTTAACGAACTTTCGATAATAACTAGCCAACCCCATAAAACTTCTAACCTCTGTTGGAGTAGTGGGTTGTTTCCAGTCTTGAATCGCTGTTATTTTTCTTGGGTCAACAGAAATCCCTTTCTCTGACACGACATGGCCAAGAAACTTCACTTCTTCTTGCCAGAAGACACATTTATAGAATTTGGCTTTGAAGACGTTCTTTCTCAGAATCTCCAATACTTGTTCTAAGTGTTTTTCATGCTCGGGTTTTGATTTGGAGTAGATTAAAATATTATCGATGAATACGAGGACAAATTTATTCAGAACTCCCCTGAACACTCTATTCATTAGATCGACAAAGTATGCTGGAGCGTTACACAGGCCAAACGGCATTACTAACCATTCATAAAATATGTCTGGACCTCTGAAAGCTGTCAAAGGAACACACTCTTTTGCTATTCTCAATTGGTGAAAACCTGTAGCTAGGTCCACTCGGGAAAATACTTTCGCCCCATTCAATTGGTCTAGCAAATCATCGATGCGGGGTAATGGATACTTGTTTTTGAGTGTCTGTTTGTTGAGGTCTCGGTAATCAACGCATAATCGAAGAGTACCGTCTGACTTTGGGATAAACACAACAACTTCACCCTAATTAGAAAAACTAGGTCTAATTAGACCCTTCCACAACAGTTGACGAGTTTGATTGCCTAATTCTTCTTTTTCCTTCGGAATCATTCTGCGAATTGGATGTACCACTGGTCTGGCATTGGGAATTAGATCGATTCGAAATTCTATTTCTCTTTGCGGATGTAAGTTTTCAAATTCTTCAAACACATCCGCATAGTTTCTAACAATCGGAATCTTTTCTATGGAAGTGGGGATAATTTCTAATGCTGACCAAAATTCTTCTCTACTTGGATTCGAACCATGGCAGGGTACCGTAATATATCCAAGCTTCGTTCGAATTTTAACGATTCTTTCCGCACACTTCACTTCAGCTTCGTATTTCGTTAAATCTAGCCCAAGGATGATATCGAATTTGGGAAAATCCATAACGATCAAATCAAAGGGTAATTTGCAGAAAGAATAAGAGACTGGCACTCTACAATATGAACCAAGAGTAATATGACCCCCTATCGGGTTATGTACTTCTACCGATTCTTTGAGCTTTCTCTGTTTTAACTTTAATTTGTGCATTGTGTTACTAGTAATAAAACTACGCGACGCACCCGTGTCAAATAATACAGAAACAGGAATATTTTTAATTGTAAGGGTACCTCCCAAAACATCGGGTTTACCTGCTCCATCGGAAGCAGCTGGCGGGCTCGACCCGTCATATACGTGAGCTACTGCGGCTTTCTTTAGCAAAGGATAGTCCTTGACTAGATGATCTGTCTTGCGTCAATTAAAGCAGGAGCGAGGGTTTTGAGAACCCTGGCTTGAGCCTTGTGAATTTGTCTTCTACCTCTTCGGGGCTGTGCACAAATTAGAGTAGTGCCCCGCTTTGCCACAGTTAAAGCAATTTCCTCTCGGCGGCTTGCCAGTCTGAGGGTTTGAAGATGCTGCTTGGCTTGACTCAGCTTGATTTGCTGCAGGCTTGCGTTTGTTCCCGGCTTGGCTTCTGCCGCGATCCTGCTCCAGATGCCTATGGTCAAGGTCTTCGTAGTTGCATGTCATTTCCACTAGTTCGTTGAATTCCAGCTTGACATGGGCCATGGATCTATCATGATACTGTCTCCTTAGCCCAAGGATAAACCTCTTGTTTTTGGACTTTGCAGTGGCGACGAGCTCCGAAGCATAGGGCGATAACAGTGTAAATTTATTCAGATAATCCTGCACGGAAAGATCCCCCTGCTGGTGGTTGGCGAAGTCATCGTGCATTCGTTCTAGAGCTTGTTCTAGGACATATTTCTCCTTGAAGAGTTCTTTGAATCCATCCCATGTTCTTCCAGCTTCTCTATTCCCGGCGGTGAGAGATTCCCACCATAGTTCAGCTTGTTCCTGCATAAGCCAGGCGCCCATAATAGCTTTATCTTCGTCTCCAAGCCTTAGTCCTTCAAGAATTTTCTCGCATGTTTTGATCCATCCAAGAGCCTCTATTACTGTGCCAGTTCCCGAGAAGGTCTTGCCTCCTAAGTTTTTGTATCTCTTAGCTACACGGTCTAGCTCGAAGTATTGAGCGGCCGGAGGTTGTATCAAAGGTCCTTGAACTGGGGCTTCTCCCCGTCCTCGGCCGGCACGGCCTCCTCTAGCGGCGGCTGCTCTGGTAGTCATTTGTCAAATTCTGTATAAGCAAGGAAAGAGTCAGCTAACAGAAATGATAGTTTATTGCATGATTAAGTAGAAAATTTACGGAAAGATAACGATGGACTGATCAAATTGTTTTTTTTTTTTTTTGCTATTCTGCTCGGCTCATTCTAGGACTTTACTAATCCTATCTCTAATGAGCGACTCGCCTTAGAATACTACTGATTCTATTTTTACGAAGTGTTTAATGTGTTAGACTCCAGAACTATGGTTAACCAAAGCTCTGATACCAGCTGTGACGATCCCAAAACCCCGTGACACGGTGTTAAGGATAATCATTGGAATATAACACATTAATCATCATTAGCAGATCACAGATTATAGCATAAACAGAAAATAGAATAATTTACACACATATGACAGCGGAATCATATAGATATCATCACATCAGAGAAGCACAGTACATGATACAACTTAGTGCATAATGATACATAGTCAGTCACCATCGCCTGAGGCGGAATCATACATAAAGAGTACACAAAATAAATATCAGTCTACATCGCCAATGGAGGAATCATAATATAGATACAATAATGGCGGTGAAAATCCAAGTCAGCACGGTGTAGTCAAGCCTCTCCATGAGCCAAAAGGTGCGTCAGAAACCTGTAACTAGGCTGCCCGTGTGCAAATGAGGGCACCCGAGTTTGCAAGGTGAAACAAACTACGAGTCAGTCATGGGACTGGTATGAGAAATCTACTTAACTTACTAACAACAATAATAAGGCAAATCAAAGGACCACGCCACTTTCGCGGAACGGGTTTACTCCAATGAGTGCTAGTGCATGAAATAAAGTAAATGATTAAATCATCGTAATGCTTTTTATAAAATGAAGCCATTATAAGACTCAGATCCCATCACACAATGCAACGCAAGCCGGAGGATAGAGTTTTTACCTTATAATGGCCAAAAATGCTTCATACCAATTAAACAAAAGTGTTTGATATTATTACTAGTGCATATATGTTTCAAAAGCGATTTCAATCATAAATATCAATCATAGGCGGCATAAATGACCCATACCACTATGTCACCGTACTAGTAATACAACCACGTCCGCATATTTCGTATTGGAAATTGGATTCCTTCATGAGTCGAGGCAAGGGGCAAGCTCCTCTCCGATTCGAGACACTCTAGCAAATGCCTCGGGACCGCACACAGCAATCCCCTGGTTCCTCCAAAGCCGGTCCTCTCTTACTTTTGAGGATTGGCAATTCCTGAACACACGTTTCCCGGTCCTTACAGACCTATAATCGAGGCGCCTCGCATTCCAACAACCACACAGGTGAAAAGTAGATATAAATGTCAGGGCTGGGAGGTCACTGACACCACCATAGCTAGAAAGAAACGTCGTGCACTCCTTGGGTCCTTCTCCCGTTTTTGACTCATACCGGGGTGTGAGGCTCGCGAATTCACGTTATACACAAAGCTACGTCACACAAACCATGCTTTGATCATCAACCATAAGACTTTGCTTTGCAACAGAAGCCTTGATCATATGCCACTTAGGCGTGCCACACGGGCAATCCACTCCATGCGACTGATTTCTATCAATACATAACCTCTGAGCTCGTACGTCTCAGAGAAGGGCGTTAAGCAAGAGAATAAATTCTCCGCCGCTAAACAGATATATATTTAACAGAGATCAATCAGCGCAGAACAAAATCCAATGTCAGACACACAGTCCATTTACAAGTCCGTTCTGGGTCTAAATGAAACCGGAGGCACCAATTCCTCGCATATCCGTACAATCAACAGTATGTTTGGACGGCTACTACTTCAGTTCCTTCATGGTAGCTACTCCAATCACGAGCATCAGTAGCGCCCATCCATCCAATGTGAAGATCGTCGGTCTTCAACCGTCTTCGACTCTTCGACTTCTCAACGTCGATCGATTATTTGAAATGAGATGAACTCGGCCTTTTCAAATAATCCACGTATATTTAGATTTTCAAATCAATTTATCACATGGTTGGACTATTCAACATTCACATTTCAGTTCTTTTGTTACAATCTTCATGTTAAATACATTCAACCATCACATATCAAGCAAACACAACGAAATTGGTTTATTTCCACTCTATATCATCTATAGTATTTTATAATGATATATCGCCATTTTTATTTATTTTAAAACGGCCAAATTTAATTAAACGACGTTTCAGGTCGTGTTGATGCATTGGCGCTGCTTTTCACTAATTTTGTCTTACACATATCTAAAAGTCTAACCGTTGGATCTTCACAAATTTTATATCATTAGGAAGGTCATTTCAAAATGAATCCAACGGTTTCAGCTTTAGGAAAATCCGACGGTCAGATCTTCCACACTAGTCATTTGAAGTTATGATTTCAATTTACGAACTGTAGCGTCGTTATTCGATTTAATTTAATTATATATATATATAATTGTTTCTGGCGCTGTTTTTCTTCAGAATTGAATTAAACATTCCAGACCATCCAACCGTCGGATCTTCACAAAGTTGGTGCCGTTGGAAAGATATTTCCAAGGCGAACCCAACGGTTGCGGTTTCGGGAAAATCCAATGGTCGGATTTCCCGCACTAGTCGTTTGAAATCACAGTTTCAAAACACGAACTGCACGGCCACGTTTCGTTTTAATTTTATTTATATTTATACATTTATATAAATATAGTTCGTTCAAAAATTCCTATATCGTTTTCACTTCAATTATTTCACTAACGCCTTTAAATTTTGGAAAATTTCGCCATAACCTCCTTTGTACGGGAGGGGCTGGGAAAATTCCCAAATAGCCACACGGGCGTCTCATGTCAAAAAGAAAAAGAAAAAGCCAAGCAGCTAGCCAATAGGCTCGTAAAATCATCACCCAAACAAAACAGTAAATGTGTACCTATTTGTCGGGCACAAAATTTTATTCCTCTTCTCTAGCCCCTTTGCTATAATCTGTTCAATAAATATGCATGTACGTATATACAATTTTTATCCCTTATCATTTTCCATTCAACTTCATATTTGATTTACTTTGGTTTAAAAACACCATTCATTCTAATGTTGCATGCATAGGCTAAAATCATATCATTAGCTAATTAATGTATATTTCAACTCATGCACATTTATTTGAACAAGTGGCTATTTTTAACACTTCACATTTCAAAGATGATAAATTTGGCGAACTAAAATAGATTTCAACACATGACTATTTTATTTAGTTCCTATGGATGTTAAAAATAATATTTCTTCACAAATATTTATTTCAACGCCCGCATATCTCTAGCATATCACATATATGATAAAAATGATATTTTTATCATTTAAATATTTATTCAACAAATGGATGTTTTCAACACTTCATAGTTTCAATAAAAATGTAATTTTTATTGTTCGATCTTTTTGTTCAACACATGAACTTTTCCACTACACACACTTCTCAACACATGAGCATTTCCACACATGTATATTTTATTTATGTTGTTCATATTAGAAAGATGGAATTTTTATTATTGAAACTATTTATATAAGGTGAATATTTTTCATACTTCATATATATTATAAAAATGTGATTTTTATTGTTTAAACACTTCATTCATTCACAATTGAATTTAATTTTCACACATCACTTTTCAACACATGAACATTTCCACACATGGATATAGTTTCAACATATGGCTATAATTTCAACGCATGAAGATAATTTCAACACATGAAAATTATTCTAACACATAAAGATTATTCAAAATTTCGGCAGCATAACGGTAGGGTAGTTAAAACCGGCACGGTCCCTAGTACGGCTCCTCGCTCTATCTTAAAACCTCGCGGTTTTTGACAATGGGGATTCATGCATCTAGTTCGCACGCAGGCGGCATGTTTTATTTTTATTTCCACAAAATATTTCCAAATCATTTCAATCACCAATGGGTGTTTTTCAACCACAACCAAACAATATCAACCACAAACAATTATTCAACCATTCGTATTTTTCATCCAATATTTCACACCAATTCACAACAATAAATATCGTCCATGGTTTGTGGATGAGGGGAGTATATATATATATATATATATATATATATATATATATTATTGCTATATTTCACTTGCATTTCAACACGTATATCAATTATTCTATGCATGTAAAATTCATACTTCGCTTATATAGCTTACACCACGCATGTACATGAGGTATACTACACGTGTGTAATTTATATTTCGCTAATATAATTTATACACGACATTTTCCATTCAAATTTATTTAATTTAAATTTCGCACATTGGTTTGCGGAGTGCTAAAAATCGTAGATGACTCAGAAAAATCCGCGGCTTCTTCTATGAGGTAGAGAGCTTCCTTGCGGTCCCGATGTTTCCTGTTTCATCGAATTTCGTCAACACACCAAAAAGATATGATTTTTCAAAGTGTAAATATCAAAAAGAACTCACCTTCAACGATGGTTCAAAACAAGGTTTGCGGTTTTCGCTAGAACCGAGGCATGAGGGGATGATCGACGGGTTGGACGTGGAAGAGGGAGGAGAGGGCTATAGGAGCGCGGCGGTTGGAGGCGACTCGGTGGGGCCCAGAGCTCGCGGCGGCGGCTGGAAGGTCGGGACTTTGGAGGGAGATATCTCGACGTAGGAGAAACGATAGGGGGAGCTCCTTATATGGATTTGAAGATAGGAAGGAGGACTACAAAAAGTTGAACTGGGGGAGGGGCTGATTCGGGCTGTGGCGATCGGAAATCGCCAGGGAAGGGGAGGAAGCTTTCCGTCATCGATGTCGGGGGGGGGGGGGGGGTTCTGATGTTCTTTATTTATTTATGAATGGAGAAATATGATTGGTCGATGGTTTTATTAAATTTTTAAATAGTGTTTTCTCAAATGAACTCCTTTTCAAACCCAACGACTGTCGTTCCTAGCTAAATACCTCCATCCCGGACACAATGGGATATGTTTCGTTGGCCAATTCGATGTTACAGTCCGTTATTTCTCAAATTAAAGTATAAAACATTTAATTTTTAACTTTGAACGTACATTTCAATTTGCCAGGGCCACAAACTGATTCGAAAAATTCCAAAAAAATAAATTTAGCTATGTTTTGATGCTACGGTCCCAACAAAACTAGTTTCGTCGAATTCTGAGATCGTTTGAAAAATGGCCATATTCTGGTCGATCCAATTTAACAGAAATTGACCAAACACATTTTCTTTTTCCACGCTCACATACTAGCTTCAAAAATTATGAAATTTGAAACCTAGCAATAGTTTGACATCCGGACCCAACAAAAGTGGTTTCGTCGAATTCCGAGGTCGTTTGCAAAATATCAATTTTCCCGGGCTATATATTCTATATGACGACCTTTCTGAAAATTCATTCGGCCATAACTTTTGATTCCCGTTATGAAACTTCGATTTTTCAGATTCGTTAGAAAGGTATTGATAAACTGATTTAGATATTTTTGGTTTTGCTAAAATCCGTTATATTCTCCACCCTGCACAGTCAGTCAAAGTTTGTATTCAAATTTTCAAACTGACTCACTATTTCTAATTCACTATTTTATTGAAATATTCTATTTCAATTGTTCAAATTCCTTTGAAATCACCAATTTAAAATTTTTAAATTGGTTCGTATTTTCCGGGTTATTACACTAATCCCTACTAGTTTGAAAAACCATAATTTGGTTTGAAATGATATCCAAAGGATGATTAAGGATTAATTTTAAAGTATTTATCTTTGATAAAATTAATGGGAACCTTTCCCTAAGAATATATGAAATTTCGAAACTAGCTGTAGGTCAGCGAAGAAAAATGGTTTCCTGAGTATTGATCTGATGTTGGTTTCGGCCTTCGGGGTTAATATTTTGGAAATTGTTCTCTTGCTAATTTACGAGTAGTGACTGCTGAATTGGAATGAGGCGTATGTTGTGTTTGTATAACATTTGTTTATTATATATGTGGGTCATTCAGAAAGGCCGGGTTTATACCCATTCTGAATAACCGATTCGACGATATGTCGAAGATGAAGAAGGTGGTTGAAGACCGGAAGTCTTCACATCGTTTGGGTGATTACTGATGATCTTGATTGGGCTGTACACCCAAGAGGAGAGAATCAGTTGGTGATCGTCCAGATGTACTTAGAGATCGATGGATATGCGAGGAAAGTGCCTCCGGTTTCGTTCAGACCCAGAACGAACTTGTAAATGGACTGTGTGTCTGACATTGGATTTTATTCTATGTTGATTGATCTCCATTAAATATACATCTATTTGGCGGCGGAGAATTTATTCTCTTTCTTAACGCCCTTCTCTGAGACGTACGAGCTCAGAGGTTGTATATCGATGGACATCAGTCGCATGGCATGAATTGCCTCTGTGGCACGCCTAAGTGGCAATTGACCAAGGCTTCTGTTGAAAAGCAAAGTCTTGTGGTTGATTATCAAAGCACGACCATTGTGGCGTAGCTTTGTGTATAACGTGAATTCGCGAGCCTCACACCTCGGTATGAGTTAAAAACGGGAATACAACACATAAACAGATAATAGCAGAACAGAAATAAACAAATACACCAGAAAATGCACAATAGAATATACTGAATTAAAGTAATCATCAGAGTTACACAGTATAAAGGATCATACTATCCGCCCCGTTTTACCATGCCAAAGGTACTCTCTCGTCATGGGTTTCATTGTTCATCTTTCTCCCTCCTTTGAGGACTAAGCCATACCAACAAGTTGCTCATCCTTAAGCTCGTATCCTTTATCCTTCTTTCTCACGATCCTTTCTTATAACGCGGCCACTGGTCTCTCGAGAACCACCTCCATCGTATGGAAAGCACTTTCGTAGGTAGAAAAGACTAGTCGCAGTTAAAACTACTGTGACTATAGATGGAGGAAAGAAAGGAAAAGAGACTCAATTAAGGAAACAAGGATAGTGCTAATGGCCTTTGGGGAATAGCCTTTTTCTTTTAAAAGAAAATTTTCTTGAAAAATACTTCTTTGTAAACGGCTTTTTTTTTCAAATAGTTTTCAGAAGGTCTTTAAAAACTTTTGCCCAGTCTGGTAACCTTCTGCTCTGATACCACGTGTAACACCCCGCCTCCGCTAGGGTCACTCGCAAAGGAATGCACTAGCTTTAGAGGGGCATTATTGGTAAACATGCACAGAAATATCACAAGACAGAACATATACAATAGCGGAAGTAAAATCAAACTTTCATAACATGAATAAATAAGGTCTAAAGCCTTTTACATCAGAGTACATCAAAACCTGTCTTGCAATAGTAAAGAAGCATAAAGACATTTTCATAAATTATTCCCCAAGTAAAAACAGTAAAGTAGCCATTAGCCAAGAAAAGTCCAAGCCATCCATGATGACCTTCAAGCAGAAGAAGTCTGAACTAAACAACAGTATTTCCTCCCTGTAACCTGGGGGGGAAACGGAAGAAAAGAGGCAAAACAAAACGTGTCAGTCAAAAAGACTGAGTAAGCCCTATCTACTATTAGCATAAAAACTAGTAAAGTTAACTGACATGAGAAACTGAGATGAACATAAGCATGATAACAAGATAGATAAGCTAAATCAAAATAACAGGATGAACTACTGAACTCAGATAAACTAAGGTGTCATGATAAATTACGATGTCGAGATAAAACAAGGTATCACATCGTCAGGTTTCTATCAAGTATAATATCCCCAAGATATCTGTCACGTATAACGCCCCGTGATATCTATCCTGTATTTTAGCTCTGCACCTACCGTACTAGTATCCCCACCGTGTCATGTGTTAACCAAGAATGACCCTCACTCAAAAGTCGTTTAATGGTCCATGTCAACCTAATATTTTGCATATATAGGTTACTCAACTTGTATGTTTTATTCCACGTAAATGTTCAGTCCCTTGCCGTAGACCATACGGGCTTTCCCATGAGATTCTATATTACTTTAACATAGTTCCATGATCCTTAAGATCGGTTTGGACTGTTACCCTAAACCTAGCTAGGGTCTTCCAACATGAATTATCGTTTGTACAACTAGGACTTATGCTACCTAGGGCTACTAGGGATTATGCTTACCTATTGCACGTTTTTGTATCTCGGTTTTGGTTCAACCACCCAGGGCCGCTGGGGATTACGCTAACCGTCAACCGCGCCCTTTTTCCCACGCATTCATCGTGAATCGTTTTTCCATTACTGTATGCACATGTATCACATCGTGCCATCCGAGTCCTGTCATAGGGCAGACCAGGAAATACAGGACTCGGTCGGGAGCTTTAGATTTATCTGCCGATGCAGATGCTAAGGTCTGTTTTTCCTATACGTGGCTATGGTCCCACGAGACCACTCCCTCAACTAGCGAAAGACAAGACAGGATAAATCCTGTATGAGAACACAACACTGGCCAACCCACATCCGAGCCTTACTGCACCCATAATTAGATAGCAATTATGGTCTATTGGGTGTTCTCTGCCTTTCCGTACGTACACGCTTGACCAAAGATGGTAGGTAGCCTGACGAAAATGCTATCTAGGGTACGACCGTGTATCGTCGACTATCCCCTATCCATCCCCGTCTTTAGGTTGCTCGTATAGCAACCAAGGCATACTCTTGGTTCTTCTAACGCAGACCTTAACCTCTCATGAGCCTAGTATAATCACCTGGCAGCTCATAGAGGGATACCAAGAATACCCTCACGTTCCCCGAAGCCGCTGCTTCGTTACCCAGTTCGCTGGAGCCTTTATCCAAATCAGATACTTGCTCCTACTCGTATATTTAAATGATGACCTACCGTATCAGGTTACTCATCTATCTATGAACTGGTCTAAATTTCCTTGACTAAGAATCATTACTTAGTTATCCTTCAACTAAGGTTTACCACTTAGCCTTATTCCCGTTATCCTTGTTAACTACGGTTATCCACCTAATTCTCCGAATTAGGGTTTATATAATAGATTAAGTGTCACTTAAGTTCATGACTTAATCCCGTCTACAAATCATGTCAAAATTGGCTAAGTATCCAAGTCCAAGACTTAACCCTACAAACCATGCTCAAGTTGGTTAAGTATGTATTAACTTGACCCCATCAAATTACTGAGTCGAACTGGTCAAGCGTATTCAAACGATTCGTGACTTAGCCTTGTCATGTCTTCACGTTAGATTGGTTAAGTATAGGTTAACTTAACCTCAATAAATTCACGGGTTAGATTGGTTAAGTATAGGTCACTTAACCTCAATAAATTCACGGGTTAGATTGGTTAAGTATAGGTCACTTAACCACATCAAATCATCATGTTAGATTAGTTAAGCGTTTAACTTAACCCCATTAAACTGCCAAGTGGGATTAATTAAGTCTAGGCTAACTTAACCCCATCCGATTTCCCTGTTTAGACTAGTTGAGTCTAATCTTAACCCCATCCATTAACTGTATCTTTCGGTTAAGTGTCATTAAGAAAACTTACTTAACCTTACCAAATTATCGTGTTGGATTGATTAAGTGTTGGTTAACTTAACCCCGTCCACTAGTCGTATAAAAATGGTTAAGTGTCATTAGGCAAATCAAGTCCCTTAACCTTCCCAACCTTGTCATGTTTTGTTAAGTACCATTAGCCTAATCAAAATAACTTAACCCATTTGTCCATGTCATATTTGGTCAAGAGTCATTAATCAAATTAACTTAACCATATCATGTGGCATTAATTACTTAATGCACCTTCACCTCTCACATTAGACTTTGTTGTGGTTACTAGTTAAGCCGGTCGGTTCCGGGTAGCTTTACACCACAACTTGGTCTAACCTCGGGTTCAAGCACAACATGACCAACTTCTCACATTGGGTCCTATTGTTTGCAACTACTAGTTAGGCCGGTCGGTTCCGGGTAGTTTTACGTTGCAAACTCAACCCAACCTCGAGTTGGCCACTTTCATGTTTAGTCTAGTGTCATGTTCATATTCAAGTTTTCAAGCAATTGGGTAGACCTAACTTAATAGGTAAATTGCCAATGGGTAGACCTAACTTAATAGGTAAATTCCCAAGCTTATGTTTTCAAGCATACTTACATGTCAACTTCCATGTTATGATTCAAGTCATGTTTTCAAGTTGTATTTTCATGTCATTAGAAATTACCCATAACATAACCCAACACTTTTAAACTCGCATATACGTTCGCAACAACGTAATGGATTAAAAGAAGAGACTTGGCAAAGGCATGACAAAAATGGATATTAAGCCACAAGTTAATCATGGTGGCAAATGAGGCACAAATGTGTTCATTAGCTTGCATGTTACATTCTTAATCCTCAAAATCATGCATAAACCCAAACTTGGCACATAAACGAATCATGGTGACAAAAGACATGGAATGATGACTAGAAACTTGCATGTATCATCATATAAGGGTTATGACTTCATATGCAAGTTGACATAAAGATTATGAAGGTTCTCATGTTGCATAATGCAACATTTCAACATAAAGGTTGTAGCTTTTAGCTCATAAGATCAAGATAATGACTTCATAAGCTTGCATGACATGATAGCATGTATCATTCTCAATGATCAAACCCAAACTTGCAACATGAACATTTAACTTCATAGTTAATATCTAAGAGTAGGGAAAGGGCTTACATTGTTATGAAGGCACAAATCGAAATGCAAAACAAAGATTGTGATGAAGCCTATGCATGCCATCACCCAAAAACCCAAAGATGAACACTCCAAATCAATAAAAACCCCATCTTTATGAACAAAGATCAAAGCTTTAGCCTTGAGATCAACTTGAGAAGCTCTCATACTAACATAGGGACTCTCTAATACTCTCATGATCATGAAACCTCTCATAGAAATGAAGTGGAGGCTAGGATAGTTGAGTGGAGGCCATGAGAGTAGCAATTTTGCCATAGTTTAGTTGCATGAATGAATAATGAGGGTTTAGGATAGGTTAGGGTCTTATTTATAGATTAGGCAAGTGTTTTAGGCCATAGGATTAAACCTAGATTCAATCCAAGCCATCAAAGCATGTCTTGGGGAAGAAGTCAAGTGTAGGAACCATCTAGGGCCTTTAGATTAAAGATGAACCATGAGAACCATCCAAATGCAAAATCTGCATTTGAGCGAATCGGCCCACGGGTTGACAGCCAAACACCCTGGATTAACCCCTAGTCGACCCAGCGAGCTCGGGTCGACCTCAAAAATCGGCCGGTTCGGTTATTCCCCTCTCCCAATTCGCTGTTTTGAACATTTTTGCATATTTATTTATTAAATTTTCAATTATATATATATATATATATATATATATATATATATATCAATATATATATATTTCTCTGCACAACCCATTTCACTTAATTAAGTATACTTTAATTTGGGAATTTTTCGTGAAACTTCGCGAGGCCATATCTTGGTCATACGGACTCCGATTTTCGAAAACTCGGACTCTATTTCGCGTATTTTTCCGAGATGAACGCAATGGCATAGCCCGTTTCCCTTGATTCAGATTTTACAGTTTAATTCTTCCTCCATTTATGTTATAACAGGTTATTGAAAATACGGGTTGTTACATTCTCCCCACCTTTTAGGATTTCGTCCCCGAAATCTCCAAGTTAGGAAGAACATATCCTACCATCCATCATCCATCTACTCAAAACATCATCCACAACAACCATTGTCCTTAGATGATTTCTAATGCTGTATGAATATATACAAAACGTGTGTGTACATGTTCCTTAGCTAATGCTAATGATCAGGCCTGAATAATCTTTCTAATGCAAAAATATGTATAGTGCCATGAATCCAACATGTATGCAAATAGTCCTAGTCATATAGATACTATATGCGTGCACAATCATTCATTCATATGCAACAACCGCATGATAATACATTCGATTTCATCCATAAACAAGTATAAATACTCGTGCATATGCAATATGAAGTGTGACCGAGTCGAGCTAGTATCTAATGTGTATTCGCGCATCCACGATCAACCACTTGCAACCACTTGCAACCATATCAATCATAACATGTTTCAAATACATGTTTACATCCATAGGGTTCTACCTAGGATTCCCTGAAACAGGGTCGAGAAGATAAACAAGACAAACTCCTTACGGGGTTTGTAACAGAAAATAGGACCGAGGGGATGTCCACAAAAGATAGCCTACAAGCAAGCTCTACAGGAAAACAGGGATCAAGGATATACTCCCAAAAAGAGATATCATGCGCGTATCTAGTCTTTGACCATCAAAGTCGTCTTTTAACTTCGCGATTTTGTAGCTTCTTATTCCTGTTTCCATAACATGAGCTGGAACTCATTTCTTCGTCGCCTCTCGTTCCACTTGCACTTATCCTTTTCCTAGAATACTTGACGCAAACATGACTGCGTACTCATGATCTCATGCAAGCTTTCCAAAGTTCACTAGTGAATCTTGGATCTCGTTTATATACTATAAGGCATTCCATGTAGAAGAACTTTCTCTTGAAAGTAAACAGATGTCAATCAGGTTATCATGCGCACTAACTAGGGTGATCTCTATAACCCATGCATAAATGAAGTAAACCATCCGTCTTATTGGCGAACACCACTCGATCGGGCTTCAAATTTCCAATAAAGGCATCAAGGGATTCTAAGTAACTAGTCATGACAGAACCTCAAAAAGGTTACCCGATACTTCGAGGGCATTACCAAGGCTAGTCAAAAGGTCTAACTACCTTCCTATCAAAACCGAGAGTGGCACCCCCTACTGGATAACCACTTCATCCCTAGAATCCATCCATAGCTTATAAACATAAGCATTATTTCCAAACTCAACACTTGGCATAGACATTCCCAAATCCAAACAAGTCATGTATAAATGGACTGATTCTCCAATAGGACTTTGAGACAAAAATGGGATTCTCTATTACGCTAATACTTAAGGTGCAGAGACTCAACTATCGAAGCAGACTTAAATGATACGAACAACGAAGTCCTAACGGGATGATAGAGAAGAAAAGCTAAACCTTTAACAAGATCGTTATCCTCCTTCCGAGGTACTCTAGAAATGAGAGCATACTACTGCCCTCCCGATGATCTTGTCCTTGTCCCATAATACTTAACTATCTGCCCCGTTTTACCATGCCAAAGGTACTCTCTCGTCATGGGTTTCATTGTTCATCTTTCTCCCTCCTTTGAGGACTAAGCCATACCAACAAGTTGCTCATCCTTAAGCTCGTATCCTTTATCCTTCTTTCTCACGATCCTTTCTTATAACGCGGCCACTGGTCTCTCGAGAACCACCTCCATCGTATGGAAAGCACTTTCGTAGGTAGAAAAGACTAGTCGCAGTTAAAACTACTGTGACTATAGATGGAGGAAAGAAAGGAAAAGAGACTCAATTAAGGAAACAAGGATAGTGCTAATGGCCTTTGGGGAATAGCCTTTTTCTTTTAAAAGAAAATTTTCTTGAAAAATGCTTCTTTGTAAACGGCTTTTTTTTTCAAATAGTTTTCAGAAGGTCTTTAAAAACTTTTGCCCAGTCTGGTAACCTTCTGCTCTGATACCACGTGTAACACCCCGCCTCCGCTAGGGTCACTCGCAAAGGAATGCACTAGCTTTAGAGGGGCATTATTGGTAAACATGCACAGAAATATCACAAGACAGAACATATACAATAGCGGAAGTAAAATCAAACTTTCATAACATGAATAAATAAGGTCTAAAGCCTTTTACATCAGAGTACATCAAAACCTGTCTTGCAATAGTAAAGAAGCATAAAGACATTTTCATAAATTGTTCCCCAAGTAAAAACAGTAAAGTAGCCATTAGCCAAGAAAAGTCCAAGCCATCCATGATGACCTTCAAGCAGAAGAAGTCCGAACTAAACAACAGTATTTCCTCCCTGTAACCTGGGGGGGTGGAAACGGAAGAAAAGAGGCAAAACAAAACGGGTCAGTCAAAAAGACTGAGTAAGCCCTGTCTACTATTAGCATAAAAACTAGTAAAGTTAACTGACATGAGAAACTGAGATGAACATAAGCATGATAACAAGATAGATAAGCTAAATCAAAATAACAGGATGAACTACTGAACTCAGATAAACTAAGGTGTCATGATAAATTACGATGTCAAGATAAAACAAGGTATCACATCGTCAGGTTTCTATCAAGTATAATATCCCCAAGATATCTGTCACGTATAACGCCCCGTGATATCTATCCTGTATTTTAGCTCTGCACCTACCGTACTAGTATCCCCACCGTGTCATGTGTTAACCAAGAATGACCCTCACTCAAAAGTCGTTTAATGGTCCATGTCAACCTAATATTTTGCATATATAGGTTACTCAACTTGTATGTTTTATTCCACGTAAATGTTCAGTCCCTTGCCGTAGACCATACGGGCTTTCCCATGAGATTCTATATTACTTTAACATAGTTCCATGATCCTTAAGATCGGTTTGGACTGTTACCCTAAACCTAGCTAGGGTCTTCCAACATGAATTATCGTTTGTACAACTAGGACTTATGCTACCTAGGGCTACTAGGGATTATGCTTACCTATTGCACGTTTTCGTATCTCGGTTTTGGTTCAACCACCCAGGGCCGCTGGGGATTACGCTAACCGTCAACCGCGCCCTTTTTCCCACGCATTCATCGTGAATCGTTTTTCCATGACTGTATGCACATGTATCACATCGTGCCATCCGAGTCCTGTCATAGGGCAGACCAGGAAATACAGGACTTGGTCGGGAGCTTTAGATTTATCTGCCGATGCAGATGCTAAGGTCTGTTTTTCCTATACGTGGCTATGGTCCCACGAGACCACTCCCTCAACTAGCGAAAGACAAGACAGGATAAATCCTGTATGAGAACACAACACTGGCCAACCCACATCCGAGCCTTACCGCACCCATAATTAGATAGCAATTATGGTCTATTGGGTGTTCTCTGCCTTTCCGTACGTACACGCTTGACCAAAGATGGTAGGTAGCCTGACGAAAATGCTATCTAGGGTACGACCGTGTATCGTCGACTATCCCCTATCCATCCCCGTCTTTAGGTTGCTCGTATAGCAACCAAGGCATACTCTTGGTTCTTCTAACGCAGACCTTAACCTCTCATGAGCCTAGTATAATCACCTGGCAGCTCATAGAGGGATACCAAGAATACCCTCACGTTCCCCGAAGCCGCTGCTTCGTTACCCAGTTCGCTGGAGCCTTTATCCAAATCAGATACTTGCTCCTACTCGTATATTTAAACGATGACCTACCGTATCAGGTTACTCATCTATCTATGAACTGGTCTAAATTTCCTTGACTAAGAATCATTACTTAGTTATCCTTCAACTAAGGTTTACAACTTAGCCTTATTCCCGTTATCCTTGTTAACTACGGTTATCCACCTAATTCTCCGAATTAGGGTTTATATAATAGAATAAGTGTCACTTAAGTTCATGACTTAATCCCGTCTACAAATCATGTCAAAATTGGCTAAGTATCCAAGTCCAAGACTTAACCCTACAAACCATGCTCAAGTTGGTTAAGTATGTATTAACTTGACCCCATCAAATTACTGAGTCGAACTGGTCAAGCGTATTCAAACGATTCGTGACTTAGCCTTATCATGTCTTCACGTTAGATTGGTTAAGTATAGGTTAACTTAACCTCAATAAATTCACGGGTAAGATTGGTTAAGTATAGGTCACTTAACCTCAATAAATTCACGGGTTAGATTGGTTAAGTATAGGTCACTTAACCACATCAAATCATCATGTTAGATTAGTTAAGCGTTTAACTTAACCCCATTAAACTGCCAAGTGGGATTAATTAAGTCTAGGATAACTTAACCCCATCCGATTTCCCTGTTTAGACTAGTTGAGTCTAATCTTAACCCCATCCATTAACTGTATCTTTCGGTTAAGTGTCATTAAGAAAACTTACTTAACCTTACCAAATTATCGTGTTGGATTGATTAAGTGTTGGTTAACTTAACCCCGTCCACTAGTCGTATAAAAATGGTTAAGTGTCATTAGGCAAATCAAGTCCCTTAACCTTCCCAACCTTGTCATGTTTTGTTAAGTACCATTAGCCTAATCAAAATTACTTAACCCATTTGTCCATGTCATATTTGGTTAAGAGTCATTAATCAAATTAACTTAACCCTATCATGTGGCATTAATTACTTAATGCACCTTCACCTCTCACATTAGACTTTGTTGTGGTTACTAGTTAAGCCGGTCGGTTCCGGGTAGCTTTACACCACAACTTGGTCTAACCTCGGGTTCAAGCACAACATGACCAACTTCTCACATTGGGTCCTATTGTTTGCAACTACTATTTAGGCCAGTCGGTTCCGGGTAGTTTTACGTTGCAAACTCAACCCAACCTCGAGTTGGCCACTTTCATGTTTAGTCTAGTGTCATGTTCATATTCAAGTTTTCAAGCAATTGGGTAGACCTAACTTAATAGGTAAATTCCCAATGGGTAGACCTAACTTAATAGGTAAATTCCCAAGCTTATGTTTTCAAGCATACTTACATGTCAACTTACATGTTATGATTCAAGTCATGTTTTCAAGTTGTATTTTCATGTCATTAGAAATTACCCATAACATAACCCAACGCTTTTAAACTCGCATATACGTTCGCAACAACGTAATGGATTAAAAGAAGAGACTTGGCAAAGGCATGACACAAATGGATATTAAGCCACAAGTTAATCATGGTGGCAAATGAGGCACAAATGTGTTCATTAGCTTGCATGTTACATTCTTAAGCCTCAAAATCATGCATAAACCCAAACTTGGCACATAAACGAATCATGGTGACAAAAGACATGGAATGATGACTAGAAACTCGCATGTATCATCATATAAGGGTTATGACTTCATATGCAAGTTGACATAAAGATTATGAAGGTTCTCATGTTGCATAATGCAACATTTCAACATAAAGGTTGTAGCTTTTAGCTCATAAGATCAAGATAATGACTTCATAAGCTTGCATGACATGATAGCATGTATCATTCTCAATGATCAAACCCAAACTTGCAACATGAACATTTAACTTCATAGTTAATATCTAAGAGTAGGGAAAGGGCTTACATTGTTATGAAGGCACAAATCGAAATGCAAAACAAAGATTGTGATGAAGCCTATGCATGCCATCACCCAAAAACCCAAAGATGAACACTCCAAATCAATAAAAACCCCATCTTTATGAACAAAGATCAAAGCTTTAGCCTTGAAATCAACTTGAGAAGCTCTCATACTAACATAGGGACTCTCTATGTAATAACCCGGAAATCTGGGCCAGTTTAAAATTTTTATTTTGGCAATTTTAGCGAATTTTGAATATTTAAAATAGATTATTTTAAATAATATCGACGAGAAAATTTATTTTGAATATAAATAGAACGTATATATTATATACGCCGTCGTTAGAATATAAATAATTATATATAATTATAAATAGAATTGAAAATGGCGCGGTAGTTCGATAATTCGATTTCAAACTTCAATTGAATGTACCGGGTGCAAAACAATCCGGATTTTAGTGAAACCAAAAATAATAGGATCTAATCGATAATATCTTTCCAACGAATCCGAAAGATCAAAATTTCGTAGCGAGAATCAAAAGATATGTCCAGTTGAAAATTCTGAATAGTCGCTATGGAATTCAGGCCCTTAAAAATAGAAATTTTGCAAACGACCTCGGATTTCGACAAAACCAGTTTTGTTGGGTCCGCAGTGTCAAATTATTGCTAGATTCCAAATTTCATAATTTTTCGAATCAATATGTGAGCGTGGCAAAGGAAAACGCGTTCGACCAGTTTCAGTTGATTTTAATCGACTGGAAAATGGCCATTTTTCTAACGGTCTCAGAATTCGACGAAACTAGTTTTGTTAGGACCGTATCGTTAATACGAAGCTAGAAAATATTTTTCTGGAATTTTTCTAGTTAGTATGTGACCCCGGTAAATTGAAATGCGCGTTCAAATTCAATATATAGAGTTATATGTAGATTTTGACGGAAACTGATTCAAACGATCGAATCAGCTCACGATACATATCCCATTGTGTTCGGAATAGGGGTAATACGCTAGGGACGACAGTCGGCAGGTTCGATTTCGAGTTCGAATGGAAAGAGTATTTTATAGAATTCAAAATATAAAATAAATAATAAATTAAATATATAAAACACCCTTACTTCCCCCCTTTACCTTTCTCTTTCTCCCATTGACCCGGTCAGATTAAAAAAAAAAACAAATGAAGAACGCGACAGAACCCTAGCCTCTCCCCCTTGCGCCACCGCGCCTCCACCGGGGGAGCCCCACCCCGTCACCGCCTCCTCCCCATCGAACCCCCCCTTCCTCTGCTTCTCTCTCCTCCTGCTTTGATCAAAACCGTGCCCCCAAAACAACCACAACCCCATCAGACTTCACCGCGCCTCCAGGCGTGTGCCGCCACCACCCATCGACTTCGCATCCCTCCCCATGACCAACCGCAGCCCCTCCGCCCTAATCTCCGACCAGCGAAGGAGACCCCCCTTGTTTGCGTTAAAACTCGAGTCCCGTTCCTCTTTGAGAGCCTGGAAGCCGCGCAACAATTATTCCGGTGTGCTCTGGCAGTAGCGAAGACGATGGATTACCTTCGGGCAGTGAAACGGGGGTTCCAAGCTTTAAAACGGTGAGTTCTCTTCCCCTTTCCTTTCCTTTTTATATATGGTTTCAAAAAAAAATCTGAAATTAATATGATTTTAAAACTGAAAAGGGTTTATTTTTAAAGTGGAAAAATGAGGTTTTTCATATTAGAAAAATTTCAGTTTTGATTTATAATATACAGAGTTTAAATTCAGTTTTGAATATAAAAACAGATATAGTTTAAAAATATAAGGAGATGAATTTTGAATCTATAATGATTTCATTTTTAACATAGCGAAGATGAGATTTTCACTTATATGAAGTTAGCGAAGAAAGGATAGATTTTTAATAAAGAAGAGGCGAAATCTTTATATGGAAAATAGCGTGATAAAAATATAATTTTTATCTATATAACATAGTAGTAAAAATTCGATTTTTATATATTGAATAACGAAATAAAAATTCAATTTTTAAAGGTATGAAGTGATTATAAAAATATGATTTTTAAATTGAAAGTGAATAAATAAAAATGTGATTTTTATCTTAAAGACATCAAAATATAAAAATGTGTGATTTTTATATATGTAGTGACAACGGGCAACGAAGATGATAAAAAGGGCGAGAGCAAAGGAAGATTTCTGTCAATAAGGAATCGAAGTATTGGATAGCTTTCGGTGAGAACTTCTCACTCTAAATTCTTTTTCTAGTTATATATATACTAGGATGTAGACGGTGTTTAGTAGCACCCGACACCCGTCATCCACAGACCATGGATGGCTTGTTTGTTAAATTGTTTGGTTGAGTAGTTGGTTAAATTATTTGATTGAAATTTGAGTAGTTGGTGAAATTATTTGATTGAAATTTGAGTTGTTTGGTGAAATGAATTGATTTTGATTGATGTGTGAATGGCGTGGGCCTTCACTAGACCGGGGATAAGGCTAGGCCTCGTCCCGTTTCTAGTATCGTGCCGTTATGCCGCCGAAATTTTCTAAAATATGTTAGAAAAATAAAAATATCATTTTATAGAATAAATGAATTGAATAGAAATTCATATGTCGAAATAAATGTTTTGTCGTTAAAAATATAATTTTTAACGTGAATGTAAATAAATAAATATTCATTTACAGACCGGACGGTTTGTTTATGTACACCTATTTGAAGGACATTGATTGGGTCGATAAATTTTACACATCGCCCAACTGCACAAATAAATCTGTGTTTGATTGTTTGAAACCCCACACGGGTGTTGGGATGAAATGTGAAGTTCACTCATCCTGATTAATTAAATATGTCGATCGATTGATTGACAGGCTGTTATAAGCGTTAGATATCTATATTTGATGCTTATACAGTGTGGTGCACTTTGGTTGATGGTTGATTATCTTTCAATGCTATTATATACATGTGTTGTATGAAAATCCATATAATTAACTTTATATGGTAATTGATTGGGCCTCATTCCAATTTAGAAAATTAAGAATATTATAAAATAAAGGTTCATGTGTTGACTGTGCTCATCCGTTGAGATTAGTCATGTGTTGAACGAAATATTTTTATAATAAAATTTACATCTTTATCAATATAAAATAAAGGTTCATGTGTTGACTGTACTCATCCGTTGAGATTAGTCATGTGTTGAACGAAATATTTTGATAATAACAAATATTTTGATAATAGGAAATATTTGTAATAGAATATTTGAAATAGAAATATGTGAAGCCGTGTTGATTAGATTGACGCCATTTTGACACGAACGATATTTATATCGATTTTATTCATTTCGAAATGAATTGAATATATAACGATTTCGAAATGAATTGAATATATAACGATTTCGAAATGAATTGAATATATAACGATTTCGAAATGAATTGAATATATAACGATTTCGAAATGAATTGAATATATAACGATTTCGAAATGAATTGAATATATAATGATTTCGAAATGAATTGAATATAAAACAATTTCGAAATGAATTGAATAGATAACGAATTTGATTTCAATGGAATATATAACGGATTTGATTCGAATAGAAAACCAATTTGAATTGAATCGAATAGAAAACGACTTTGGAATTGAATTGAATTGAAAACGAATTCAAAACTATTTATAAAATTCGTTTTAAATAGAAATCGACGATATATATATTATATATATATATAATAAAATGGCCTGAATAAAACGCGCCGCGCCGCGGTAGCTCGTGAATTTCGACCATTTATTTCAAACGGACATTACGGGAGATCCGACCGTCGGATTCTCCTAAAACCGGAACCGTTGGGTTCGTATCGAAAAGAGCTTTCTAACGAATATTAGAAATTTGAAATCTAACGGTTGGATTTGGAGTTATGTCCAAATCAAATTTGAAAAAGGTCGCTGTAAGTGCAGTTCGATGGCCGTTGATGGAAATCGACTGTACGGGCCTTGATAAAATTATTAAAAATAGTAATAATTTGTGTAAAATCATAAGAAATGATTTGGGAAAATTTGGGATGAAAAACTCCATATTTGAAAAGATAAAAATAGATTTTTATCGAAATGAACTAGTTTTGAACTAAACTTAAAACCCAATTATTTTTAAATAAATAAATTAGATTTAAAAAGGGGTTTTAAATAAATCAGAATTTCTAATATATTTGATTGGATTTGAAATGGGTTTATCGTGAACGGTGTTTTAAATAACACTAGTTCTTTAATCCGAGAATAAATAGAATGTGATTTGGGTTTGTCGTGAACTGTGTTTTAAATAACACCTAGTTCTCTAACCCAATAAAAGGAGTTTTAACGAATCCGCAATTAGACTGAAATGTAAATTTGTAATCTAAATTATCAAATTTAGAAAATGAACGAGAATGGAGTATTACCAGTTTTGCTCCAAAGCGATAGTTAAATCTTTAATTGGATTTGAACGTGAAATGGTAATTAATTTTACCGATAACACCACGGTGTTAGATATGGAGTATTACCAGTTTTGCTTCATGGGATGAATAGGTTGGGATTGAGAAATAAAATAAATAATTACTTCGGTGTGGTTCGCTAATCTCGACTAGTTTAGAAAAACCATAATTTGGTTTGAAACGACACCCAAAGGAAGATTACAGGATAAATTTTAAAGAATTTATCTTGGATAAAATTAATGGGAACCTTTCCCTAAAAATGTGATTTTGTGAATAAAAGAATATTATGAAATGGAATGAGGCGTATGCTGTGTTTGTGTAACGTTTGTTTTTAATATACGCGGGTTGTTCGGAAAGTCCGGGTTTATACCCATTCTGAATAACCGATTCGACGATATGTCGAAGATGAAGACGGTGGTTGAAGACCGGAAGTCTTCACATCGTTTGGATAATTACTGACGATCCTGATTGGGCTGTACACCCAAGAGGATGGAAATAGTCGGTGGTCGTCCAGACGTACTTGGGGATGGATGGATATGCGAGGAAAGTGCCTCCGGTTTCGTTCAGACCCAGAACGGACTTGTAAATGGATTGTGTGTCTGACACTGGATTTTATTCTGTGTTGATTGATTTCTATTAAATATACATCTGTTTGGCGGCGGAGAATTTATTCTTTTGCTTAACGCCCTTCTCTGAGACGTACGAGCTCAGAGGTTGTATATCGATGGACATCAGTCGCATGGCATGAATTGCCTGTGTGGCACGCTAAGATGCAAGGATCAAGGCTTCTGTTGAAAAGCAAAGTCTTGTGGTTGATGATCAAAGCACGGCCTACGTGGCAGCTTTGTGTATAACGTGAATTCGCGAGCCTCACACCTCGGTATGAGTTAAAAACGGGATACGGACCGCTGGGAGAGCACGACGTTTCTTTCTAGCTTTGGTGGTGTCAGTGACTTACCAGCCCTGACATTTGTATACTTTTCACCTTTGTGGTTGTTGGAATGAGGCGCCTCGATTATAGGTCTGTAAGGACCGGGAAACGTGTGTTCAGGCATAATTAATCCTCTAACGTAAGTGAGGACCGGCCCAGCCGCATCCAGGGTTGCCCAGTGTGCGTAACCCTGAGGCATTTGCTAGAGTGTCTCGAACGCGGAGAGGATCTTGCCCCTTGCCTCGACTCATGACGGAAATCCAATTTCCAATACGTGTATTTCGGCTTTATTTGTAGAGCCTAGTATGGCGACATAGTGGGATGGGGCACTCATGCCGTCTATGATTTATATTTATGATTGAAATGTTTTGACACTATACACATATTATAGTATCAAATGATTTGTTTTAAACGTATCAAGCATGTTTGGCTGTTATAAGGTAAAACCCTATCCTCCGGCTTGCGTTGCATTGTGTGATGGGACCTGGGTCTTATAATAGCTTCATTTTTCGAAAAAGCATTGCGTTGTTTATTCTATGCACTAGTATTCTTGGGAGGAAACACGTTCCGTGTTATACGGCGTGGTCCCTTGAATTACCGTCTTTTAAAGTAAAGTTTTAAATAACTGTTTTAGTTCTCACACCATTCACATGACTGACCTGGAGTTTATTGTTTTAACCTAAACTCTGGGTGCCCCTATTTTCCGCACGGGCAGCTAGTAGTTTTGGTTTTGCAGATTTATATTCACAGGATCCTGGTTTACAGCTGGAATGATATCCGGAAAGCTCTGTATCCGTATATCACCTTCAGTTTGTGCTTTGTATTATTTTCCGCTGCTATGTAATTTATTGTAATCTCTGATATTTATCGAATGTAATTTATTCATTTATACTCTGTATATTCTTGTATCTGATGGAATTGTTGTAATAGCAATGAAATGTTCTTCTGTTTGTGTTCTGATTTGTCCTGTTCTCAAACGATCAGGGGTTTCGAACGGTCTAGATCGGTTTAACGACTGATTCGGACCGAGCGAAATTCCAGGCCGTCACATTTGGTATCAGAGCTTTGGTTTACAGAGCTCGAGAACAAGACACATTAGAACCATACGAAAGAATTCATCAGATATTGGATTAGTAATATCCAATTAGAATGACTCGTTAGAGATAGGATCAGTAGTATCCTAGAACGAGTGTGAAGAGTATATTTTTCAAATGAAAACAATTTTGTTTGAAAATTTAAATCGTTTTATACGTATTTGAATATTTATTTATTTTGAATATGGACAATCGAGTATATATAGATTTCGCGTATACGCGTCATGAACGTATATTCGAAGTTTTAATATACTGGATAGATATAGTGTCACATTCTAGACACCCGGGGATAATTCTGGTGATGTGGCCACATCATCAGTATTTATATTCGAGTTTCGAAGATGTGATTTTCTATATATTTCCATTAGATTGGTGTGAGAACCAAAACTAATATAGTTAGAACACATTGTTGTGAATTGGCATCAAAAACAAGATTTTCTGTATATATATCAAAATTATGAATTTGAAACTCTAATTCACTAATTGATTGATGTTTGTGTTGTTTGTTCATTTGTTTGATAATTTTGAACCATTATGCCTAATTGAATCAAATATTGAATTGTATCGAAAATAGGTCGCATTTGCTTGTATATATATATACTTACATTGAACAGGTCATAGCAAGGAGGCTAGAGCCGAAGAATAAAATTTGTTTGCCCGACATATAGGTACATGTTTACTACATAATTTACTGTTTTGTTTGGGTGATGATGATTTTATGAGCCTATTGGCTAGCCGCTTGGCTTTTTCTTTTTCTTTTTGAGATCTGAAGGACCGGGGAAGCTATTTGAAATTCCCCGATGCTCCCGGTGCAGGGGAGGTTATGGCGAAATTTTTCGAAAATTTAGGGTGTTAGCCAAATTTTTGAAATTTTGAAAATTCTCAGAAACTAAAGATTTGGAGAATAGAAGCCTGATCGAGCGTAGAGTTGAATAATCAAACCACTTTCGACTTTGTTCCTTTTCGGGGATGAAAAGTTTTAAGTGGGGGAGATTGTAATAACCCGGAAATCTGGGCCAGTTTAAAATTTTTATTTTGGCAATTTTAGCGAATTTTGAATATTTAAAATAGATTATTTTAAGTAATATCAACGAGAAAATTTATTTTGAATATAAATAGAACGTATATATTATATACGCCGTCGTTAGAATATAAATAATTATATATAATTATAAATAGAATTGAAAATGGCGCGGTAGTTCGATAATTCGATTTCAAACTTCAATTGAATGTACCGGGTGCAAAACAATCCGGATTTTAGTGAAACCAAAAATAATAGGATCTAATTGATAATATCTTTCCAACGAATCCGAAAGATCAAAATTTCGTAGCGAGAATCAAAAGATATGTCCAGTTGAAAATTCTGAATAGTCGCTATGGAATTCAGGCCCTTAAAAATAGAAATTTTGCAAACGACCTCGGATTTCGACGAAACCAGTTTTGTTGGGTCCGCAGTGTCAAATTATTGCTAGATTCCAAATTTCATAATTTTTCGAATCAATATGTGAGCGTGGCAAAGGAAAACGCGTTCGACCAGTTTCAGTTGATTTTAATCGACTGGAAAATGGCCATTTTTCTAACGGTCTCAGAATTCGACGAAACTAGTTTTGTTAGGACCGTATCGTCAATACGAAGCTAGAAAATATTTTTCTGGAATTTTTCTAGTTAGTATGTGACCCTGGTAAATTGAAATGCGCGTTCAAATTCAATATATAGAGTTATATGTAGATTTTGACGGAAACTGATTCAAACGATCGAATCAGCTCACGATACATATCCCATTGTGTTCGGAATAGGGGTAATACGCTAGGGACGACAGTCGGCAGGTTCGATTTCGAGTTCGAATGGAAAGAGTATTTTATAGAATTCAAAATATAAAATAAATAATAAATTAAATATATAAAACACCCTTACTTCCCCCCTTTACCTTTCTCTTTCTCCCGTTGACCCGGTCAGATTAAAAAAAATAAAAACAAATGAAGAACGCGACAGAACCCTAGCCTCTCCCCCTTGCGCCACCGCGCCTCCACCGGGGGAGCCCCACCCCGTCGCCGCCTCCTCCCCATCGAACCCCCCCTTCCTCTGCTTCTCTCTCCTCCTGCTTTGATCAAAATCGTGCCCCCAAAACAACCACAACCCCATCAGACTTCACCGCGCCTCCAGGCGTGTGCCGCCACCACCCATCGACTTCGCATCCCTCCCCCTGACCAACCGCAGCCCCTCCGCCCTAATCTCCGACCAGCGAAGGAGACCCCCCTTGTTTGCGTTGAAACTCGAGTCCCGTTCCTCTTTGAGAGCCTGGAAGCCGCGCAACAATTATTCCGGTGTGCTCTGGCAGTAGCGAAGACGATGGATTACCTTCGGGCAGTGAAACGGGGGTTCCAAGCTTTAAAATGGTGAGTTCTCTTCCCCTTTCCTTTCCTTTTTATATATGGTTTCAAAAAAAAATCTGAAATTAATATGATTTTAAAACTGAAAAGGGTTTATTTTTAAAGTGGAAAAATGAGGTTTTTCATATTAGAAAAATTTCAGTTTTGATTTATAATATACAGAGTTTAAATTCAGTTTTGAATATAAAAACAGATATAGTTTAAAAATATAAGGAGATGAATTTTGAATCTATAATGATTTCATTTTTAACATAGCGAAGATGAGATTTTCACTTATATGAAGTTAGCGAAGAAAGGATAGATTTTTAATAAAGAAGAGGCGAAATCTTTATATGGAAAATAGCGTGATAAAAATATAATTTTTATCTATATAACATAGTAGTAAAAATTCGATTTTTATATATTGAATAACGAAATAAAAATTCAATTTTTAAAGGTATGAAGTGATTATAAAAATATGATTTTTAAATTGAAAGTGAATAAATAAAAATGTGATTTTTATCTTAAAGACATCAAAATATAAAAATGTGTGATTTTTATATATGTAGTGACAACGGGCAACGAAGATGATAAAAAGGGCGAGAGCAAAGGAAGATTTCTGTCAATAAGGAATCGTAGTATTGGATAGCTTTCGGTGAGAACTTCTCACTCTAAATTCTTTTTCTAGTTATATATATATACTAGGATGTAGACGGTGTTTAGTAGCACCCGACACCCGTCATCCACAGACCATGGATGGCTTGTTTGTTAAATTGTTTGGTTGAGTAGTTGGTTAAATTATTTGATTGAAATTTGAGTAGTTGGTTAAATTATTTGATTGAAATTTGAGTTGTTTGGTGAAATGAATTGATTTTGATTGATGTGTGAATGGCGTGGGCCTTCACTAGACCGGGGATAAGGCTAGGCCTCGTCCCGTTTCTAGTATCGTGCCGTTATGCCGCCGAAATTTTCTAAAATATGTTAGAAAAATAAAAATATCATTTTATAGAATAAATGAATTGAATAGAAATTCATATGTCGAAATAAATGTTTTGTCGTTAAAAATATAATTTTTAACGTGAATGTAAATAAATAAATATTCATTTACAGACCGGACGGTTTGTTTATGTACACCTATTTGAAGGACATTGATTGGGTCGATAAATTTTACACATCGCCCAACTGCACAAATAAATCTGTGTTTGATTGTTTGAAACCCCACACGGGTGTTGGGATGAAATGTGAAGTTCACTCATCCTGATTAATTAAATATGTCGATCGATTGATTGACAGGCTGTTATAAGCGTTAGATATCTATATTTGATGCTTATACAGTGTGGTGCACTTTGGTTGATGGTTGATTATCTTTCAATGCTATTATATACTTGTGTTGTATGAAAATCCATATAATTAACTTTATATGGTAATTGATTGGGCCTCATTCCAATTTAGAAAATTAAGAATATTATAAAATAAAGGTTCATGTGTTGACTGTGCTCATCCGTTGAGATTAGTCATGTGTTGAACGAAATATTTTTATAATAAAATTTACATCTTTATCAATATAAAATAAAGGTTCATGTGTTGACTGTACTCATCCGTTGAGATTAGTCATGTGTTGAACGAAATATTTTGATAATAACAAATATTTTGATAATAGGAAATATTTGAAATAGAAATATGTGAAGCCGTGTTGATTAGATTGATGCCATTTTGACACGAACGATATTTATATCGATTTTATTCATTTCGAAATGAATTGAATATATAACGATTTCGAAATGAATTGAATATATAACGATTTCGAAATGAATTGAATATATAACGATTTCGAAATGAATTGAATATATAACGATTTCGAAATGAATTGAATATATAACGATTTCGAAATGAATTGAATATATAATGATTTCGAAATGAATTGAATATAAAACAATTTCGAAATGAATTGAATAGATAACGAATTTGATTTCAATGGAATATATAACGGATTTGATTCGAATAGAAAACCAATTTGAATTGAATCGAATAGAAAACGACTTTGGAATTGAATTGAATTGAAAACGAATTCAAAACTATTTATAAAATTCGTTTTAAATAGAAATCGACGATATATATATTATATATATATAATAAAATGGCCTGAATAAAACGCGCCGCGCCGCGGTAGCTCGTGAATTTCGACCATTTATTTCAAACGGACATTACGGGAGATCCGACCGTCGGATTCTCCTAAAACCGGAACCGTTGGGTTCGTATCGAAAAGAGCTTTCTAACGAATATTAGAAATTTGAAATCTAACGGTTGGATTTGGAGTTATGTCCAAATCAAATTTGAAAAAGGTCGCTGTAAGTGCAGTTCGATGGCCGTTGATGGAAATCGACTGTACGGGCCTTGATAAAATTATTAAAACTAGTAATAATTTGTGTAAAATCATAAGAAATGATTTGGGAAAATTTAGGATGAAAAACTCCATATTTGAAAAGATAAAAATAGATTTTTATCGAAATGAACTAGTTTTGAACTAAACTTAAAACCCAATTATTTTTAAATAAATAAATTAGATTTAAAAAGGGGTTTTAAATAAATCAGAATTTCTAATATATTTGATTGGATTTGAAATGGGTTTATCGTGAACGGTGTTTTAAATAACACTAGTTCTTTAATCCGAGAATAAATAGAATGTGATTTGGGTTTGTCGTGAACTGTGTTTTAAATAACACCTAGTTCTCTAACCCAATAAAAGGAGTTTTAACGAATCCGCAATTAGACTGAAATGTAAATTTGTAATCTAAATTATCAAATTTAGAAAATGAACGAGAATGGAGTATTACCAGTTTTGCTCCAAAGCGATAGTTAAATCTTTAATTGGATTTGAACGTGAAATGGTAATTAATTTTACCGGTAACATCACGGTGTTAGATATGGAGTATTACCAGTTTTGCTTCATGGGATGAATAGGTTGGGATTGAGAAATAAAATAAATAATTACTTCGGTGTGGTTCGCTAATCTCGACTAGTTTAGAAAAACCATAATTTGGTTTGAAACGACACCCAAAGGAAGATTACAGGATAAATTTTAAAGAATTTATCTTGGATAAAATTAATGGGAACCTTTCCCTAAAAATGTGATTTTGTGAATAAAAGAATATTCTGAAATGGAATGAGGCGTATGTTGTGTTTGTGTAACGTTTGTTTTTAATATACGCGGGTTGTTCGGAAAGTCCGGGTTTATACCCATTCTGAATAACCGATTCGACGATATGTCGAAGATGAAGACGGTGGTTGAAGACCGGAAGTCTTCACATCGTTTGGATAATTACTGACGATCCTGATTTGGCTGTACACCCAAGAGGATGGAAATAGTCGGTGGTCGTCCAGACGTACTTGGGGATGGATGGATATGCGAGGAAAGTGCCTCCGGTTTCGTTCAGACCCAGAACGGACTTGTAAATGGATTGTGTGTCTGACACTGGATTTTATTCTGTGTTGATTGATTTCTATTAAATATACATCTGTTTGGCGGCGGAGAATTTATTCTTTTGCTTAACGCCCTTCTCTGAGACGTACGAGCTCAGAGGTTGTATATCGATGGACATCAGTCGCATGGCATGAATTGCCTGTGTGGCACGCTAAGATGCAAGGATCAAGGCTTCTGTTGAAAAGCAAAGTCTTGTGGTTGATGATCAAAGCACGACCTACGTGGCAGCTTTGTGTATAACGTGAATTCGCGAGCCTCACACCTCGGTATGAGTTAAAAACGGGATACGGACCGCTGGGAGAGCACGACGTTTCTTTCTAGCTTTGGTGGTGTCAGTGACTTACCAGCCCTGACATTTATATACTTTTCACCTTTGTGGTTGTTGGAATGAGGCGCCTCGATTATAGGTCTGTAAGGACCGGGAAACGTGTGTTCAGGCATAATTAATCCTCTAACGTAAGTGAGGACCGGCCCAGCCGCATCCAGGGTTGCCCAGTGTGCGTAACCCTGAGGCATTTGCTAGAGTGTCTCGAACGCGGAGAGGATCTTGCCCCTTGCCTCGACTCATGACGGAAATCCAATTTCCAATACGTGTATTTCGGCTTTATTTGTAGAGCCTAGTATGGCGACATAGTGGGATGGGGCACTCATGCCGTCTATGATTTATATTTATGATTGAAATGTTTTGACACTATACACATATTATAGTATCAAATGATTTGTTTTAAACGTATCAAGCATGTTTGGCTGTTATAAGGTAAAACCCTATCCTCCGGCTTGCGTTGCATTGTGTGATGGGACCTGGGTCTTATAATAGCTTCATTTTTCGAAAAAGCATTGCGTTGTTTATTCTATGCACTAGTATTCTTGGGAGGAAACACGTTCCGTGTTATACGGCATGGTCCCTTGAATTACCCTCTTTTAAAGTAAAGTTTTAAATAACTGTTTTAGTTCTCACACCGGTCACATGACTGACCTGGAGTTTATTGTTTTAACCTAAACTCTGGGTGCCCCTATTTTCCGCACGGGCAGCTAGTAGTTTTGGTTTTGCAGATTTATATTCACAGGATCCTGGTTTACAGCTGGAATGATATCCGGAAAGCTCTGTATCCGTATATCACCTTCAGTTTGTGCTTTGTATTATTTTCCGCTGCTATGTAATTTATTGTAATCTCTGATATTTATCGAATGTAATTTATTCATTTATACTCTGTATATTCTTGTATCTGATGGAATTGTTGTAATAGCAATGAAATGTTCTTCTGTTTGTGTTCTGATTTGTCCTGTTCTCAAACGATCAGGGGTTTCGAACGGTCTAGATCGGTTTAACGACTGATTCGGACCGAGCGAAATTCCAGGCCGTCACATTCTAATACTCTCATGATCATGAAACCTCTCATAGAAATGAAGTGGAGACTAGGATAGTTGAGTGGAGGCCATGAGAGTAGCAATTTGGCCATAGTTTAGTTGCATGAATGAATAATGAGGGTTTAGGATAGGTTAGGGTCTTATTTATAGATTAGGCAAGTGTTTTAGGCCATAGGATTAAACCTAGATTCAATCCAAGCCATCAAAGCATGTCTTGGGGAAGAAGTCAAGTGTAGGAACCATCTAGGGCCTTTAGATTAAAGATGAACCATGAGAACCATCCAAATGCAAAATCTGCATTTGAGCGAATCGGCCCACGGGTTGACAGCCAAACACCCTGGATTAACCCCTAGTCGACCCAGCGGGCTCGGGTCGACCTCAAAAATCGGCCGGTTCGGTTATTCCCCTCTCCCAATTCGCTGTTTTGAACATTTTTGCATATTTATTTATTAAATTTTCAATTATATATATATATATATATATATATATATATATATCAATATATATATTTCTCTGCGCAACCCATTTCACTTAATTAAGTATACTTTAATTTGGGAATTTTTCGTGAAACTTCGCGAGGCCATATCTTGGTCATACGGACTCCGATTTTCGAAAACTCGGACTCTATTTCGCGTATTTTTCCGAGACGAACGCAATGGCAAAGCCCGTTTCCCTTGATTCAGATTTTACAGTTTAATTCTGCCTCCATTTATGTTATAACAGGTTATTGAAAATACGGGTTGTTACATTAACCCCGAAGGCCGAAACCAACATCAGATCAATACCCAAGAAACCATTCGACTTATCCAACCTTCAGTTACTTTCTAAATTTCACATCCATATCGTTTATAATATTTTATAACGATTTATCGCTATTTTTATTTATTTTAAAATAGCCAATTTATTCAAAACGACGCTTCGGGCCATAACGCGGCCGTGGTGCTGTTTTTCTTCAGATTTGATTTACACATATCTGAAAATCTAACCGTTGGATCTTCACAAAATTTACATCATTAGAAAGATCTTTTCAAAACAAATCCAACGGTTCTAGTTTCGAGAAAATCCGACAGTCGGATCTCCCGGTATAATTGTTTGAAGTTTCGATTTCAAAATACGAACTGCAGCGTCGTTATTCGATTTAATATAATTATATATATATAAATATAATCGATTCTGGCGCTGTTTTTCTTCAGATTTGAATTAAACATTCCAGACAATCCGACTGTTGGATTTTTACAAAGTTGGTGCCGTTGGAAAGATATTTCCAAAGCGAACCCAACGGTTGCAATTTCAGGAAAATCCGATGGTCGGATCTCCCGCACTAATCGTTTGAAATCACGATTTCAAAATACGAACTGCACCTTCGTTATTTGATATATTTCAATTCTATTTATATATATATATCGATTCTTCGATTTCAAAACTATATGATTTTCATACCTTTGATAAAAATTATATTTTTATCTAAATATCTTCTATTTCAACACTTCACTACATTTAACAATTCATGTATATAATAAAAATGTGATTTTTAATGTAAAACAATATATTTCAAAACACGACTATTTTATATTGTTCATATAGATAATGAAAATATGATTTTTATTATAAAACAATTTATTTCAAAAAAAGATTATTTTATATAGTTCATACAGGTAATAAAAATATGATTTTTATTATAAAACAATTTATTTCAAAATACGAATACCATTAAACACATGTATTTCAATTCAACGAATGAATTTCGATTCAACACATGAAGGTTTTCTATTGTTGGTATATATAGATAAAAAGGTGATTTTTATATTTAAAACACGAATACCATTCAACACATGAATTTCAATTCAACGAATGAATTTCGATTCAACACATGAAGCTTTTCTATAGTTGGTATATATAGATAAAAAGGTGATTTTTATATTTAAAACACGAATACCATTCAACAAATGAATTTCTATTCAAAGAATGAATTTCAATTCAACACATGAAGGTTTTCTATTCAACAGACGAATATAGTTTCAACACATGAATATTATTCAAAATTTCGGCAGCATAATGGCAGGGTAGTTAAAACCGGTGTCGTCCCTAGTACGGCTCCTCGCTCTACCTTAAAGCCTCGCAGCTTTTGACAATGAGGAATCATGCATCTAGTTCACACGCAGGCGGCATGTATATTTTTTCATTTCCACAAACTAATCCTATGTGGTTTCAACCAAATATTTCTCAACCACAAACGGGTATTTTTCAACCACAGGCAATCAATTTCAACCACAAACAATTTCAATCAACCATTCGCTACCAATCAATTTTCACACCAATCACAACCAATAAATATCGTCCATGGTTTGTGGACGAGGGGCGTATATATATTTATATATTTATATATAGCATTTCACTTCTATTTCAACACATATATAATTTTTACAACGCATATATAACTTATTCATCGAACGTACAACTTACACAACGCTTATACAAGAGGTGTACGACGCTTATATAACTCATACATCGACTATATAATTTATACATCGTCGTTTTCCCTATCGTTTATAATTTAGAAATCTCACATTGGGTTCCACTCCACCAAAAATAGCAGAAGGCTTAGAAAAATGTGCGGTCTCTTCTAGAATGTAGAAGACGTCCACACGAGTCCACTGTCTCTTGTTTCACTGAATTTCGTCAACACATGAGAATGAAACGATTTTTCAAAATTTGCAACGGTTTAAAGTTGTTAAAACTGTTGAAAATAAACATAGCCGTACCTTCACAGTTTGGTTCGAAACTAGGTTTTCGATTTTCGTTCAATCCGTGCAACTGTATGACGATCGGCCCGTGCCACGACGTAGGGCTTCGAACGGCGCACTAAGGGGTGGTGGCGCTGGTGAACTCGAACTGATGAGGAGGGGGTATCGGCGGCGGGAAGTTCAAAACTTTGAGGGGCTCAATCTCGATGCACACAGCACGATAGAAGATGAACCTTATATGGATTCGAAGAGGGCGTTTAGATCTATGAAAAACTCCAAAGGAGCATGTGGTTTCGATGCGTGTAGGAGGAGGAAAGGAGGAGAGAAAGGGAGAACGGATTCCGCCGTCGAGAGCAGGCATATCGGGGAGAGAGAAATACACCTGGCCAATGACAAATTTTTTAATATTTATAAATTTTTAAATTTCGAAAATACCCCTTTTCACACACGAACTCCAATCCAAACCAAACGTCTGTCGTCCCTAGAGTTTTACCCCCATTCCGAACACAATGGGATATGTTTTGTAGGCCCATTCGACTGTTTCAGTCTGTTTTCCTTCAAATTAAAATATATAACATTCAATATTCGATTTGAACGTACATTTCAATTTGCCAGGCCCACAAACAGATTCGAAAAATTCCAGAAAAATAAATCTGGCTATGTTTTGACGCTACGGTCCCAACAAAACTGGTTTCGTCGAATTTTGAGACCATTTGCAAAATGGCCCATTTCTGGTCGATCCAATTTAACTATAATTGACCAAAACACATTTTCCTTTGCCACGCTCACATACTAGCTTCAAAAATTATGAAATTTTAAACCTAGCAATTATTTGACATCCTGGATCCAACAAAAGTGGTTTCGTCGAATTCCGAGGTCGTTTGCAAAATGGCCAATTTCACGGGCTATATAAATTCCATAGCGACCTTTCAGAAAATGCATTTGGCCATAACTTTTGCATCCCGCTATGAAACTTCAATTTTTCAGATTCGTTAGAAAGGTATTCACTAATAGATTTAAATATTTTTTGTTTCACTCAAATCCGTTTTGTTTTGCACCCGGTACAGTCAGTCAAAGTTGGAATTCAAATTTTGAAACTACCGCGCCATTTCAGGCCTTGTTTATAATTAGAATTAATTATATTCATTTTCAAATGTCGATTCAAACTTGGTTTTCATCTTAATTATTTAAAATATTTATTTTGAATATTTAAAATCCACTATTTTAGCCAATTTAAAATTTTTAAATTGGTTCAGATTTTCCGGGTCGTTACACAACTCATTCCAATCCAGAATATTCTTTTATTCAAGTATTCTTATAACTAGGAATCATGCTCATTAATCTTATCAAAAAATTTCTCATTTAAACTTATTGTTTAATCCATTCCTTTGAAATCATTTCAAAAGATTTTATAATATTTTTTTCATAAATTAAACCAGATTAAGGTTTAAAAAACTAGTCGGAAGTATCGAGCCTAATCGAAGTAGTCATTCATTTTATTATCCCAATCTTAACCTATTTATCGCATGGAGAAAAACTGGTAGTACACCATATCTAACACCCATTGTGTTATCAATAAATTTAATTACCATTTATCATTCCAAACCTAATTAAAGATTTAATTATCGCATGGAGTAAAACTGGTCGTAATCCATATCAAACACTTCTCGCGTTTGGCAAATTTAATTACCATTTAACTTTCAATCTAATCAAAGATTCATTAAAACTCCAACTTAGTTTTAATCTCAAAAATCATTACTTAATGAATATTCACCTTTAGGGAATTAATCTTGTCTGCAACTGGGTTAAAGTACATATTTCATTTAAAACACCACTCACGATAAACCCAAAATAAACTTCCATTAATATGAAATTTTCACAGAAATCTGAACAATTTATAATCGATACAAATTTTTGTATCAGACAAATATTATAAGTGGAATAGCAGCAAAGCTTTTTAAATTCTATAAATAGTAAAGGCCTTCCTTTATAGAAGCTCATTTCGATTATTATTAAATCGAATTCTATTCAATTCTAATTTAATTTAATAAATTGGAAAACTTCTCTAAACCTTAACTAAAAGATTTATTCCATTTCAATAGGGTTTAAGAACAATGTTATTAAAGAAACCATACACAACAAATCCAAAATTCAATTTGATATTTAAATACAAGACTTTGAATAGAAATCATTTCGACTTATATTCGACATCAAATTCTGAAACCAACAAATATCGTATTAGAACAACGATCTATGTATCTTCGAAATTCCTCAACAATATTCGTATAATCACAGAATCTGATACTAGAAACATCCAAAGATAATTTATATCCAAATCCTTTCCAATTTATGAGTTGGAAAACCTGGTTATATTAAAACCACTTTTTAAGTCCATTTCATTATATTAAAACATTGGATTTTCCTTCTAGTTATAAAACATCGTTTTCAAATAAAAATAACGTTTATCTTTTAAACCTCGAAATATTTAATCCAAAATCTTCCCAAATCATTTATTAAGATTTACCATAATTTATTCATATTTTTAATAACTTTTTTAAGGTCCTTATAGTTAGTTTCCAATATCGGCCATCGAATTGCATTCATAGCGAGCTTTTCCAAAACTGATTTAGATATATTTAAAAATACAACCATTAGAATTGAAGTCTCTTATATTCGTTTGAAAGGTCTTTTCGATACGAACCTAATGGTTCCGGTTTTATGAGGATCCGGCAGTCGGATCTTCCGTCACATCCATTCGAAGTTACAGGTTGAACTTTACAAACAGTCGTTGTGCAACACGTCCTATTCAAACTCAAATTCGATTTATAAATTTAAAAATAAATCGATATAATTCCAAACCAATTTTATAAATTATAATATATATACATATTCATCTTTGAAAACTCGTTTCAATCGTTTATCTTCAAAATCTTATCCACGCGTCCATCTAAAATTGGACATCGAAATCAAACTTCAATTTTTCACTGAATTATTAAAATATTAATATTTATTCTAGGTTGGAATAAAATTCAACCAAACATCATATAATTTCACTGGCATGAATTTTGTACATCTAACAATAGTTCTGAACAACTATAAGACATCCAAATAACATCCAGTGCACACCTATATTCATATAAGCTTAAATCAAATAGTTGACGCTTATTTCAATCTGTCAATCAACCGGTCAGCATACAAACAACATACAAGGGAGATGTCACTACAACAAAAACACCATATTACAACTTTAATTTTACAACGGTGGTAAAAGCACCGTTGTAATAAATGGTTTTTTACAACGGTGGTAAAAGCACCGTTGTAATAAATGGTTTTTTACAACGGTGGTAAAAGCACCTTTGTAATAATGGTTTTTTACAACGGTGGTAAAAACACCATTGTAATAAATGGTTTTTTACAACTGTCAGTTCCCTAAAATTGTAATAAACATATATATCACAACTTTTCATTTTATTAGTTGTAATAGATGCATATTACAAACTTCATGTTTATAATACCTATATTTAATAACTATTATATTAATATTTAATAATAACAATTAATAATAAACTTTGGGAATCAATAATATTTATCAATTATTATTAAATAGTTAATAAATAGTAATTTATTTTTAATAGTTAATGTATGTTAACTACTTATTAATTAATAATTAGTAACATAAGCTTTTATAATTGTTGTTACGTATTTAATAGTCAACTAGTAACATATATACATAATAATTAACTTTTAATCATTATTATTCAATTATAACTAAGAAGAAATGAGTAATAATTAATAATAATAATAATTTTTTTGGCAAGGCAATAATAGCTATTATTAGTAAGTAATATTTAGTATTTTAGTAAAAGATAATTATCAAGAATCCACATTATATTTAATATATAAGTTTTTACTTATTAATTCTAAATAATAATAGTTAATTTTAAAAACTTTGAATTTTTTTGATAATGAACTTAAGAGAAAACTTGGCAAAATTGAGCATTTGAATTACACTGGAACTAACCAATGACTCACAAATCAGACCAAGGATAACTATACTAAAAATTTAAACTTAATTTCAGCCCAATTTCAGGATCCAGCTCATTATTAACGTGCAGCCCTCATTTGATTTACCAAACCCTAACACGCAAGACTCACTCAACAAGGAGCCGCCGCCTATACCTTTTGCATTCCAATTCGCTTGGAAAAAAAAACCTAGTTCCAAAAGAAAAAAATGGCGACTTCCGATTTCCAGCATCTCCGAGTTCCGATTTCCAGCATCTTCATCCTCCTTCGATTTCCAGCATCTTCGAGTTCCGAGCTCCCAGCAATCGAGCATCCAACGAGGAAGGACCCGTTTATTTATTCCCAGCAATCGAGCATCCCAGCAATCTCCTACTTCCGATTTCCAGCGACGCCGCCTGTACTCGAAGTAGACTGATAGTGGTATGAATTCTTGTTTACTGGTTTGGCATAATTTCAGGTTAATTAAAATAGCCTTGATCGTTTTCGATTTCCAGCAAATGCTTTCTTGTTTCTTCATATCCTTGATCTTTTTTATTGTCGGCATCTTGTTCAAGATGCTTTGGCATAATTTCGGGTTAATTAAAATAGCCAAGAGAAGATGTATTGTTCACCTTTGAGGTCTAATAAAAATTATTTGTTGAGATATCACGCATCATGTCATGATATTTGTTCCTTCTAGTATACATGTGAACTATGATATACAGTCAATCATAACACAAAAATTTATTGCTTCTTTGATATTTTTAATGAATAGGATTTTGAGTTTATCTGCCAATAATAACATGGGATTTCATTTGGATAGCGATGGATGTGCTTGTTAATATGTTCCTGCACACTTCGATCAATGGTTGTTTTTTTTAATCAGATCTCCAACTCATCCACTTACTCAAGCAAGCAAGATAACCAATGTTAGTTTCTTGATATTTCAATCCAGTAATATGGTTCCTGCAATCCTTAAATTTTTTCTTTAGTCCGTTAAAATGATGCTCATTTTGTGTAAATATTTTTGCAAATCAGAATCAAAATCAAAGTTTGTTCTCTGTTATATTGGCCACTTTTTGTTGTTTATTTCTCCATTAGGCAATGTTTAGATAGAGTAAAAAATGTCCACCGTCATTGGTTGCTGGGAAATTGTTTTTTCTCAATTTTTTCTAGTAATAAGTTTCTTAAATTGTTATTAGTCTCTTCTCAAATAAATTGAGTCATCAATCTTCAAAATTTGGTTGATACACTTGCTGTAACAAAATGAATCTTCCAACGTTACATGCATTGTATATAATGGTCGGGTTATTTACGTATATAATGGTTTGAATGCATTGTATTAGATGTTTATTTTGTGCACTCACATTTTTCCAATTTTCGTTACATGCATAAATCTATACCGCAGCACTAACAGTTTGATAATTTCTTTCTTAGGAATGGATATTAAGGAGAAAAAGGAGCACAAGCAGATTAACAGGAGCATAATAAAGTTAGAACTGTTATAAAGTCTTTGTATCTTCAATTTTGTCAGTGTATTATGTAAAAAAAATGATGAGTTTGAAATGAATAATATATTGTTTTGGTTCATGTTTTTAGTTTGTTTGATATCTTCAGTTTTGTAGATAATATGTTCTGCAATGAATTCTTTTATTAGTAATATGTATATAATTTGTGGATATATTACAATTATAAAATATAAAAATTGTAATAAAATATATCACAACGGCTATAATTAGTTGTAAAAATTAAAACAACAACGGTGCATAACTGTTGTAATAAACTTATTACAACGGTGGAAAAAAGTTGTAAAATATACATATTACAACGGTGTTTCAACAGTGCAGAAAAGTTGTAAAAGATATTAGGCTATTACAACTTCTTCATACACGACGGTTTGCCCACCGTTGTAAAATGTATATTACAATGGTGTTCCACCGTTGTAATAGGGTCATTTTGTTGTAGTGTGTGGAAGTCAAATATCATCCTGAGACCCCTGTGGGGTTTTCAACCAAAAAATAATCAATTTAGATGAACTATTAATTCATGAATATAATCATAACTAGTTCAATTCAAATATTTTTCTGTCTAACAATTTTTACTTAAACAAGCAATGATAAATTCATCGTTTAAACTATAAATTGATATTTAATCCAATTTCAACTACCACAAATATTTTAACATCATTTTAGCATATTAATTAACTCAACAACGCATGCATCCAAATCATTATACAATCAATCAATCATTCATCCAAATAGTGTTCAAACAATTTGTGATATGAGCTACTATATACTGTATAACAAATTTGTGATAATTAACTAATAAAATCGTCATAAGAAATCCATATATATTCAGTTGTGATTATAATAACTGTAAAAAAATCTTTTTAAGTGAGAAGCTCTCACATTGGTCGTTTTCGCCAAATAACAGCAAACAGTCAATTGACCGAATCTGATGTTTTCTTCCGCCAAAAATTGCCACAAGCTCCAAATCAGTTTCATAAGGAAGCTCTCGTAGTTACGGTCCCAAGGCATCTTGAATAGTTGAATTTCGAGTTCGTATGAAAAAATTATGCATTTTACATGTTTATACATACATACATGTCATTAACAATTAAAATAAGTAAATAACTAACCTTAATTTCTTGCTAATCACTCCTCTAATCTCCTCCTTCTGCATTTATGGTCGATGTTACATGATCCTTCACCCTCCATTCATGCATTTTCATATTTCTCTCTCTCACTCTTCACTTCACTAGAATCTATGCTACCACCTCCGTTCATCTTCTCTATACTAGCTCAACACAATTATCGTTATCTCATTCAAGCTCGATCTCCCCTATAAAATGTGTTCCCTTGCTCTAACCATGCTGCCCCCTTATTCTTCTCGATAAAAAATTTCAAAGAAACCCCTAAAACTCCACCATAACATGTTAAAACACCTCATGAACCCCAAAAAAATGTTAGTTTCAAGCATCGAAGCTTCAAGTTCACGAATTCATCAACCCTAGCCATCAAAAACAAAATGCACGCCGACTGTATTAAAATGCAACACACAAAATCAATTCGAACCCCCCCCCCCCCCAATACCCATACCAAATCGAAGAGAATGCTTTGTGGATCACAAATATATAAATTTCAGGATTTATGATTTTTTCTTTGATTTGTTTTGATTTTTAAAGCTTTGCAAATTAGGGTTAGAAATGGGAAAAGGTGGCTGTGTGAAATTTGGGTTTAGGGTTAGGAAAAGAAGAGTTTGAGACAATTTACAATGGAACCAATGAGACGACCCAAACTCACCCTTATGGGAAATCCCGGATTGAATTGAGAACACGACAAATCAGAACACAAACAGAAGAACATTTCATTGCTTATTACAACAATTTATATCAGAGTACACGAATATCCAGAGTATGAATAAATATTACATAGAAAAATACAATAGATTAAAATACAAAGTAGCAGAAACAAAATTGTATAAATACAATGCATAGCGGAAAACAACAAATACAACGGAAAGAAGTACACGGATACAGAGCGTTCCGAATATAGCTCCAACTGTAAATCCAGGATCCTGTATAAATAAATCTGCAAAACCAAAACTACTAACTGCCCGTGTGTAATATAGGGGCACCCAAAGTTTAGATTAAAACAATAAACTCCAGGTCAATCATGGGACTGGTGTGAGAACTAAAATAGTTATTTGAAACTTTATTTTTAAAATAAGGTAAATCAAGGGACAATGCTGTATAACACGGAACGGGTTTACCCCTAAGAATACCAATGCCTAAAACAAACAATGCAATGCTAAAAAAAGAAAAATGAAGCTATTATAAGACTCGGGTCCCATCACACAATGCAACGTAAGTCGGAGGATAGAATTTTACCTTATAATAGCCAAATATGCTTGTTACGTATTAAAACAAATCTTTTTGATATTACTATAAGTGTATAGTGTTAAAAACAATTTCAAATACAAATGTGTCAATCATAGACGGCGTAGTATCCCTGCTAGTATGTCGCCATAATAGGCTTTACAATTAAAACTGCAAAATGTCGTATTGGAAGTTTGGATTTCCATGCTGATGGCTCCTGATTCGAAAGATCTATCGCGTAGTGCAATACCCAACGGTTTACGTCCCCTGCATGAGAAAACGCCGTAATGCACATCCACCCTATATCCAAGAAACAAGTTACCGCGGCTTACGTCCAAGCATTGGAAAACACCGCTAACTCTATCCATCTAGGAATCAGGGAGGGTGTACCCTATCCCTACGGGTGTGGGGTGACCACACCTAGTATCACGTCGGTTGACCGAGTCCATGACAACCCGTAGGATGTCTATCCTTATCTCTAAAGTATACTGATCTAACCATCAGGTTACCACCATACCGGTCTGTGAGGCTCGCGAATTAACGCTACACAAAGCTGAGCTATTTAAAGATGAGTTTTGATCATCATCCACCAAGCTCTGCTTTTCAAAAGCAGCTTGGATCACTACATCTCAGCATGCCACACAATCAATCCATGTCATGCCATTGATTCCTGCCAATATATAACCTCTGAGCTCGTACGTCTCAGAGAAGGGTGTTAAGCAAGAGAATAAATTTTCCGCCACCAAACAGATATATATTTAGCAGAGATCAACGAATACAGTATAAAGGAATACAACGTCTGACTTACCATCCATTTACAAGTCCGTTCTAAGTCTAAACGAAACCTGAAGCACCTTATTCCTCGTCCTGTATGTCCAATACAGGAGAGAGGCCCTCGCATATCCGTACAATCAACAAGTACGTCCGGACGGCTACCACTGTAGCCCCTTCAAGGTAGCTAATCCAATCATAGGCATCGGTAGCAACCCATCCATTCGATATGAAGATCGTCGGTCTTGCACCGTCTTCAATCTCTTCGACTTTTCATTGTATTAGTTATTCAGAATGGGTTAAACCTGGTCTTTTCGAATAACTCGCGTATCTTATACTCAAGTGCTATAACAACACATCATTCGCCTCATTCCAATCCGGAATATTCTTTCATTTAAATATTCTCATCTTTAGGGAAAGGTTCCCATTAATTTTATCAAAGATAAATTCTTTAAATTTATTATTTAATCTTCCTTTGGATATCATTTCATTATCTTTTCAATTCTAAACCAAATTAAGGTTTTCCAAACTAGTCGGGATTAACGCACCTTATCGAAGTAATCAGATTATATTTCCCAATCCCAACCTATTCATCCCATGGAGCAAAACTAGTAATACTCCACATCTAACACCACAGTGTTATCGGTAAAAATTAATTACCATTTCTCGTTCAAATCTAATTAATGATTTAACTATCGCTTGGAGCAAAACTGGCGATACTCCATTCTTGATCATTTCCCAACTTTGATAATTTAAATTGTCACATTCACGTTTCAATCTAATCAAAGATTCATTAAAACTCCACTTAGTTTTATTCTTCTCAAAAATCATTATTAATAATTATTTAAATTTGGGAAATCAAAGATGTCACATCGACCATCTACACTGTACCACTGATTTCTGCCAATATATAACCTCTGAGCTCGTACGTCTCAGAGAAGGGTGTTAAGCAAGAGAATAAATTCTCCACCACCAAACAGATATATATTTAGCAAAGATCAACAAATACAGTTAGACATGTAATCATGTCTTTAACTGGATTAAATAACCAATGTCCTTTAAAACATGTTTCACAATAAACCCAAAATCACATTCCATTAACCATGGAATCTTCACGGGAAATAGATCAATATATGATCGATATCAATTTCCGTAATATAAATGGAGTAACGACAAAGCCTTTTAAATTCTATTTGTATTAGCAGTCTTCCTCCATAGAAACTCACTTCGATTATTACTAAATCGAATTCCATTAAATTACAATTTAATATATATTTAAATTGGAAATCTTTGCTTTGGAAAATTCTAGTAATCTTAATTATAAAAAGATTATAAATTCCAAATCATATTCTTCACTGTTAATTGCTTTAAAGAATAAGTCTTGTTTAAAACACAACTCACGATAAACCCAAAAATCCAATTTTTTATTCAATTCCAATTAAATATTAATTAATTGGAAAACTTCACAAAATCTTAGTTTAAAGATTTATTCTTTTCTCAACCGGGTTTAAGAACGGTGTTAATGAAGACATCATTCACGACAAACCCAAAATCCAATTTGATATCAAATACAAGGCTCTGAATAGAAATTATATCGGCTTATATTTAATATCAAATTTTGAAACCAACCAATATCGTATTGGAAGTAACGATATATATATATATACATATACATATATATCTTTCAAATTCCTCAACAATATACGTATAATCATGCAATCCAATATCAAAATATTTTGAAAATTATTTCCATTCCAAATCCATTCCAATTTATTCTTTGGAAAATTCTGGTTATTTTAAAACCATTTTCAAATCCAATTTATTTATTTCTAAAAATAATTAAATTATTATTCTAGTTAAATAACTAGTTCATTTCAATGAAAATATATTTTTATCCATTCGAAACTAGAATTTTCCATCCAAAATCTTTCAAAATCATTTATTATGATTTTACATAATTTTTTCATATTTTTAATAATTTTATTATCGCCCGTACAGTCGGTTTCCAATAACGGCCACCGAACTGCATTCATAGCGACCTTTTCTGAAATTGATTTGGACATATCTTAAAATCCAAACGTTAGATTTCAAATCTCTTGTATTCACTGGAAAGCTCTTTTCCATACGAACCGAAGGATCCAGTTTTAGGAGAATCCGGCGGTCAGATCTCCCGTAACGTTCATTTGAAGTTATTGCTCGAAATTCGCGAATGGTCGCTGCGCGGCGCATTCTATTCAGGCCATTATCATATACTTATAATATATATCGTTGATTTGCATTTAAAACGAAATTTATAAATTGTTTTAAAAATGATTTCCACTTCCATTTCAATTTCAAATCAAAATTGAATATTCCATTATAAATTCGCTTTAAATTCATTTTAAAACGATTTTAATTTGATTTTCAAATTTAAATCAAAATTGAATATTCCTATATAAATTCGTTTTAAATTTATTTTAAAACGATTTCAAATTTGATTTTCAAATTTAAGTCAAAATTGAATATTCCTATATAAATTCGTTTTAAATTCATTTTAAAACGATTTCAAAATTGAGTTTCAAATTTAAATCAAAATTGAATATTCCTATATAAATTCATTTTAAAACGATTTCAAATTTTAATTTTGAAATTTAAATCAAAATTTGAATATTCCTTATCATTATAATACTAAATGATAATATTTTCAAAATATCAGATTTTGAAATCCCTTTTCGATATTCATAAAAAAATGAATAAAATCGACAGAAAATCTCATTCATGTTTAAATGGCGTTTAACTTCTTAACCCAGCTTCACATTTCAATATTCACTGAATATTATTTTAAAATATTCATTAATTCAAAATATTTTTTATTTTAAAATATTCGTTATTTTCTGAATCGGAATCAAACTTAATCAATTACCATGTAATTTTATTTATATGGATTTCAACATCACATGTATACCACAATAATGATAAACCATCATAAAAAATTCATACAACATCCAAAGTGCAACTGTATAAGCATTAAAATAAATAAATAACGCTTATACAATCTGTCAACCCATCGATTGACATACCACTAATTATTGGGATCTATGTATATCAAATAGTATCCCAATACCCATGTGGGGTTTTCAAACAACAAATATTGTTTATTATTTGTGCAATTGGGCGATGTGTAAAATTTATTGTCCCAATCAATATCCAATAAATAAGTGTACATAAACAAACCGTCCAGTATGTAAATGAATATTTATTTTATTTCATAATAATTTATATATATTTTATATAAATAATTTTTATATACGCAATAATACAATCAATGACAATCTGAATCACAATCGAAACAAACAATCAACTGGTTTGTACAGAAAAATAGTGTTAGGGGCTTTTAATCCCCATCTGCATCCTAGTATATATTAACTGTAAAATAATTTGAGTGTGAGAGAGTTCTCAGAGTCGTTTCCACTCCTCCATTCTTTTATTTCTAAAATTATGTTATGTTTTAATTTGAATTTGCCCCAAATTCTGATTTGCTCCGTTTTGGTTCTGGTTAGTTCCATTGCGAATCTCTCATTTTTTTGATTCCAACGCAATTTGAATCGTCAATTTCTGATGTCGAACGAACAAGTTATGGTCATTTATACTTTTGGACAATTTAAATATAATTAACTATATTAATTTTTTAATTAATTTTCCTAATTAACTCCTTACCCCGCTAAACCATCCTTCCCCGTTCGCTCTTTAGCCAACCGAGAAACTCAAACCTCGCTAGAAAATCCCCATCGTCGCACCCTCCGTTTGAACGGACCACAATCGCCTCCTACCACAAGAAGCCCCTTCGTCCCTTCCTCCTACATTGGCCATGGTACCAAACTCGATCCCCCATCAAACGCTGAAAACGCACGCAAACGCTTCCTCTTTGAGGCCGAAATTCTCACTATCGACAACGTTATAATCGATCTCGTCCGTTGATCTTTGTAAGCTCGAAAGTTTATTCGATTTTTGCTTTGGATTGAGGTTATAATTCGCGATGATCTTGGGGAAATCGAAGGAAGAAAAAACGAGCATCTCGGTCGTTGAAAACTTTGATCGGCGGTTGGTTATTGTAGAGAGAATTAGGGTTAATGGAAATTGGTTTTTATATATAATATATTTTAATATTTGATCCGTAAATTACCTGTTTAATGTCACGAACTCCAAATCAAACCCAACGAGGTCGCCCCCAGCTAAATACCCTTATTTCGAACACAATGAGATATGTTTTGTAAGCCAATTCTAATGTTTTGATCTGTTTTTATCCAAATTAAAGTAATATTTAATATATATTGAATTCAAACGTACATTTTAATTTACCGGGGCCACGGACTGAATCCAAAAATTCTAGAAAAATAAATATAGCTATGTTTTGATGATACTGTCTTAACAAAACTAATTTAATCGAATTTGGAGACCGTTTGAAAAATGGTCAATTTAACTGGTCAATTAAATTCAAATTTAAATTACCAAACACATTTAAATTTACTGCGCTCACATATTAAATTCAAAAATTATGAAATTTTATACCTAGTAATAATTTAACATTATGGATCCAACAAAAGTGGTTTCATCAAAAATGGAGGTCGTTTGCGAAATGGGTATTTATTATATTGTATTAAATTCCATAGCGACTATTTCAAATTTTAAACTAGACATAACTTTCAATTCCCGTTATGAAATTTGGATTTTTCACATTCGTTGGAAAGATATTTTTAAGCAGATTCAAATATTTCTTGTTTTACCGAAATCCGATTTATTTTGAATCATGTACATTCATTTGAAATTTGGAATCGAATTTTTAAACTAACAAGCCATTTCAAGCTCGTTTCATAATTAATATAAATTTATTCGTTCTAGCTTCATTTAAAATAAATTTTTAGTCGTTACTATTTAAAATAAATTATTTTAAATTTCCAAAATCCATTAAAATAGCTAAAATAAAAAAAAAATAGTTCTGATTTTCCGGGTTGTTACAATCTCCCCCACTTAAAATATTTTCGTCCTCGAAAAGGAACGGAGCTGAAAGTTGTTTAACAAACCAACTCAACTTTCATTCTAGCTTTCATTCTTCAACTTTTCAGTTTCTAAGAATTTTCTAATTCTTCAAAAATTTGGCTAACACCCTAAATTTTCGAAAAATTTCGCCATAGTCTCCTTTGTATGGGTTGATATTTAAAACCGCAACTAGCCTCACAAGGCCCTCACCAATCCAAAAGAAAAAGAAAAAACCAAGCGGCTAGCCAATCGACTCATAAAATCATCAAAATAAAATAAAATGGTAAACATGTACCTATTTGTCGGGCATATAATTTTATTCCTCTTCTTAGCTTCCTTGCTATGACCTGTTCATTATATATACATGTACATGTATGCAATTCAAATAAATTTTCAATTCTGTTCAAAATTTGATTCTATTTGGCTAAATTTACCTTCCGTTCATATATTGGTTAAATTTGGTTCAATTCAACTTTTCATTCTCATATTGGATTTATTATTCCAATATTTTTATTTAGTTGAACTAATAATCATACAACACAACCAGCAATCAATTAGTGAATTAAATTTCCAAAACATATTACTTTTGTATATATATAAAAAAATCATATTCTAAGTGTCAAGTCACAAACAACAAATTCTAGCTAAGTTTTGGTTCTCACACCAGTCGATTAGAAATATATAGATATCCCACTTTCGAAACTCGAACACAAATACTGATGATACTATAGTAATCATTGGGATTATCTTCGGGCGCTATATCTACCCAGTATACCTAAGACTTCAAATACACTTGGATCAGACATATATAAAAAATCTTCTTATACTCGATAGTTCAAAATCAATATAAAATAAAGTATACAAATACGTATAATAAGTTATAATTTTTTTTCAAAATCTAATTTGATTTTAATAATAACACTCTTCCAACTTATTCTAGGATACTACTAATCCCATCTCTAACGAGTCAATCTTATTGGATATTACAAATCCAATCTCTGATGATTTGTTTTGTTCGGTTCTAATGTGCCTTTTTCTCGAGCTCTGTAAACCAAAGCTTTGATACCACAGTGAGGTGACCCAAACTCGCCCTTATGGGAAAGCCGGGATTGAATTGAGAACACGACAAACAGAAGAACATTTCATTGCTTATTACAACAATTTACATCAGAGTACACGAATATTCAGAGTAAGAATAAATATTACACAGAAAATATCAGAGATTGAAATACAAAGCAGTGGAAACAAAAATGTATAAATACAATGCATAGCGAAAAATAACAAATACGACCAAAAGAAATACACGGATATAGAGCGTTCCGAATATAGCTCCAGTTGTAAATCCAGCATCCTGTATAAATAAATCTGGAAAACCAAAACTACTAGCTTCCCGTGTGGAAAATAGGGGCACCCAGAGTTTAGGTTAAAACAATAAACTCCAGGTCAGTCATGGGACTGGTATGAGAACTAAAATAGTTATTTAAAACATTACTTTTAAAATAAGGTAAATCAAGGGACCACGCCGTATAACACGGAACGGGTTTCCCCCCAAGAATACCAGTACCTAAAACAAATAGCGTAATGCTAAATAAAGGAAAATGAAGCTATTATAAGACTTAGGTCGCATCACACAATGCAATACAAGCCGGAGGATAGAGTTTTACTTATAATAGCAAAATATGCTTGGTACGTTTTAAAACAAATCTTTTTGATATTACTATAATTGTATAGTGTTAAAAACAATTTCAAATATAAATGTATCAATCATAGACGGCATGGTATACAATGCTACTATGTCGCCATACTAGGCTCTACATTTAAAACCGCAAAATGTCGTACTGGAAATTTGGATTTCCATACTGATGGCTCCTGATTCGAAAGATCTATCGCGTAGTGCAATACCCATGGGCTTATGTCATGTGCATGAGAAAACGCCGTAATGCACATCCGCACTATATCCAAGAAACAAGCTACCACGGCTTACGTCCAAGCATTGGAAAACACCGCTAACTCTATCCATTTGGGAATTGGGGGGTGTACCCTATCCCTACTGGTGTAGGGCGACCACACTTAGTATCACCTCGGTCGATCGAATCCATGACAATCCGTAGGATGTCTATCCTCATCTCTAAAGTATACTGATCTAATCATCAGTTTGCCACCATACCGATGTGTGAGGCTCGCGAATTAACGCTACACAAATCTGTGCTATTTAAAGCTGTGCTTTGATCATCATCCACCAAGCTCTACTTTTCAACAACAGCTTGGATCACTACATCTCAGCATGCCACACTATCAATCCATGTCGTACCATTGATTTCTGCCAATATATAACCTCTTAGCTCGTACGTCTCAGAGAAAGGTGTTAAGCAAGAGAGTATATTCTCCGCCACCAAACAGATATATATTTAGCAGAGATCAACGAGTACAGTATAAAGGAATACAACGTCAAACATACCATCCATTTACAAGTCCATTCTAGTCTGAACGAAACCGGAGGCACCTTATTCCTCATCCTGTATGTCCAATACAGGAGAGAGGCCCTCGCATATCCGTACAATCAACAAGTACGTCCAAATGGCTACTACTGTAGCCCCTTCAAGGCAGCTACTCCAATCATGGGCATCAGCAGCAACCCATCCATTTGATGTGAAGATCATCTGTCTTGCACCATCTTAAAACTCCTCGGCTTTTCGTTGTATTCAGAATGGGTTAAACCCGGTCTTTCCAAATAACTCGCGTATCTTATAATCACACATCATACGCCTCTTTCCAATCCAGAATATTCTTTCATTTAAATATTCTCATCTTTAGGGAAAGGTTCCCATTAATTTTATCAAAGATAAATTCTTTTAAATTTAGTCTTTAATCTTCCTTTGGTTATCATCACAAAAGATTTCATTATCTTTTCAATTCTAAACCAAATTAAGATTTTCCAAACAAGTTGGGATTAACGCACCTTACCGATGTAATCACTTATTATATTTCCCAATCCCAACCAATTCATCCAATGGAGCAAAACTGGTAATACTCCATATCTAACACCACGGTGTTATCGGTAAAAATTAATTACCATTTCTCGTTCAAATCTAATTAAAGATTTAACTATCGCATGGAGCAAAACTGGTGATACTCCATTCTCGATCATTTCCCAAATTTGATAATTTAAATTATCACATTCATGTTTCAATCTAGTTAAAGATTCATTAAAACTCCACTTAGTTTTAATCTTCCCAAAAATCATTATTAATGATTATTTAACTTTAGGAAATCAAACATGTCACATCGACCATCTACACCGTACCACTGATTTCTGCCAATATATAATCTCTGAGCTCGTACATCTCAGAGAAGGGTGTTAAGCAAGAGAATAAATTCTCCACTACCAAACAGATATATATTTAGCAGGGATCAATGAATACAGTTTGAAATACAATGTTAGACATGTAATCCTATCTTTAACTGGGTTAAAGAAATAATGTCTTTCAAAACACGGTTCACGATAAACCCAAAATCACATTCAATTAACCATGGAATCTTCATGGAAAATAGATCAATATATAATCGATATCAATTTCCGTATCCGACTAATAATATAAATGGAATAACGACAAAGACTTTTAAATTCCATATGTATTAACAGTCTTCCTCCACAGAAATTCACTTCGGTTATTACCAAATCGAATTCCATTCAATTCCAAATTAATATATTTAAACTGGAAATCTTTACGTTGAAAAATTCCATTAATCTTAATTATAAAAAGATTATAAATTCCAAATCATATTTTTCACTATTAATTGGGTTAAAGAACAAGCGTTATTTAAAACACCTTTCACGATAAACCAAAAATCCAATTCTTTTATTCAATTCCAATTAAATATTAATTAGTTGAAAAAAAACGTCACTAAACCTTAGTTTAAAGATTTATTCTTTTCTCAACTGGGTTTAAGAACAGTGGTAATGAAGACACCGTTCACGTCAAACTCAAAATCCAAATTGATATCAAATATAAGGCTTTGAATAGAAATTATATCGGCTTATATTCGATATCAAATTCTGAAACCAAACAATATCGTATTGGGAATAATGATATATATACATATTATTGGGATATGTGTATTCTACAACTGTATAAGCATTAAAATAAATAAATAACACTTATTATTGGGATATGTGTATGTCAAATATTATCCCAATACCCATGTGGGGATTTCAAACAACAGATACTGTTTATTATTTATGCAGTTGAGCGCTGTGTAAAATTTATCGTCCCAATCAATATCAGATAAATAAATGTACATAAACAAACCGTCCAGTTTGTAAATGAATATTTATTTTATTTCATGATAATTTATATATATTTTATATATAAATAATTTTTATATACACAACAATACAATCAATGACAATCCGAATCACAATCCAAACAAACAATAAACTGGTTTGTACAGAAGAATAGTGTCGGGGGCTTCTAAGGCCCGTCTTCATCCTAGTATATATAAACTGGTTTGTACAGAAGAATAGTGTGAGAGAGTTCGCACAGTCGTTTCCACGCCTCCATTCTTTTATTTCTATTCTATTAGAATTTGAATTTGCCCCTAATTCTAATTTTCTCCGTTTTGGTTCTGCATTCCATCACGAAGCTCTCATGTTTCTGATTCCAAAGCAATTTGAATCGTCAATTCCTGATGTTGAACGAACAAGTTATGGTCATTTATACTTTTGGACAATTTAAATATAAATAACTATATTAATTTTTTAATTAATTCTCCTAATTAACTCTGCACCCCGCTAATCCCTCCTTCCCCGTTCGTTCTTCAACCAACCGAGAAACCTAAACCTCGTCAAAAAATCCCCATTGTCACACCCTCCATGTTTGATCGGACCGCAATCGCCTCCTTCCACAAGAAGCCCCTTCGTCTCCTCCCCCTACACCGGCCATGGTGCCAAACTCGATCCCCCATCAAATGCTAAAAACGCACGCAAACGCTTCCACTTTGAGGCAGAAATTCTCACTATCGACAACGTTATAATCGATCTCGTCCGTTGATCTTCGAAAGCTTGAAAAGTTATTCGATTTTTGTTTTGGATTGAGGCAATAATCCGCGATGATCTTGGAGAAATCGAAGGAAGAAAAAACGAGCATCACAGTCGTTGAAAAGTTTGAGCGGCGGCTGGTTATTGTAGAGAGAATTAGGGTTAATAGAAATTGGTTTTTATATATAATATATTTAAATATTTAATCCGAAAATTACCTATTTAATGTCACGAACTCCAAATCAAACCCAACGAGTGTCGCCCCAAGCTAAATACCCCCATTTCGAACACAATGGGATATATTTCGTAAGCCAATTCTAATGTTTTGATCAGTTTTTATCCAAATTAAAATAATATTTAATATATATTGAGTTCAAACGTACATTTTAATTTATCGGGGCCACAAACTGACTCCAAAAATTCAAGAAAAATAAATCTATTTATGTTTTGATGATACGGTCCTAACATAACTAATTTCGTCGAATTTGGAGACTGTTTGAAAGATGGTCATTTTAACTGGTCAATTAAATTCAAATTTAAATTACCAAACACATTTAAATTTACTGCGCTCACATATTAAATCCAAAAATTATGAAATTTGAAATTTAGCAATAATTTGACATTTCGGATCCAATAAAGTGGTTTCATGGAAAACGGAGGTCGTTTGCAAAATCATTATATTATATTAAATTCCAAAGCGACTATTTCAAATTTTAAACTGGACATAACTTTCAATTCCCGTTGTGAAATCTGTATTTTTCACATTCGTTGGAAATATATTTTTAAACAGATTCAAATATGTCTTGTTTTACTGAAATTCGATTTATTTTGAATCATGTACATTCATTTGAAATTTGGAATCGAATTTTCAAACTACCACGCCATTTCAGGCTCGTTTCATAATTAAAATAAATTTATTCTTCTAGCTTCATTTAAAATAAATTTTAGTTGTTATTGTTTAAAATAAATCATTTTAAATTTCCAAAATCCATTAAAATAGATAAAAAAATTAAATTGGTTCTGATTTTTCGGGTTGTTACAGCAAAATTATTTTTTTATTAAATTTATATTTTATTCTACTCAAATTTTGCTCGTTTTCATCGTTTCCAAATTCTTGTGGTCATCTACGGATCTCGTTTCAATGCAAATTGACACGCATGTACTCTCTAATATTACGAACGTAACGAAACTGGTTCGTCAAGTTTCGAGTCCGCTTGCACAAACATCAAAATTTTAAATTCAAAATATTGACTGTTGTTCACTGTAAAATCACGCAACAACACATACTGATTCCAAAAATCATCAAATTTGTAGTTCTACCATTATTTGGTGCTACGGATTTAATAAAAAAATCCCGTTGAATTCTGAGGTCGTCTAAATAATATTTCTTCGTAAGACTGCTCAAATTATCACATCGACTGGTTTTATCGTGCATGACCTCATATTATTTGCATTTGGTGCGAAATTTGAAATCTAGCAATAATTTAATATTCTGAATCTAACAAAATTAGTTTCATAAAAAACGGAGGTCGTTTGCAAAATATCCATTTTAAGGGCTATGTGATATTAAAATATTAATAAATTCAAAAAACGTTTAACCAAATAAATAATAATAATAAATTAATATTATCATATATATCCAAATAAAATATCATTTAGATGTAAAATAAACATACTTGAGTTTACAACTCGATACTACAGTTTTCTGGTCAAACGGTGTTCAAGTTACGTGAAAATACTTTTATTTAAATAAATAAATCATTATATTTTATAAACGATTCCATAATGACTATTCTAAATTTTAATCTAGACATAATTTACAATTTACAATAAGAAACCTAAAATTTTCACTTTAGTAAGAAAGATATCGTTAAATAGATTCTAACGTTTCTTGTTTTATTAAAATCTGACTTATATTGAATTCTATACAGTCATTTAAAGTTCAAAACGTATTATTACGAACTACTGTGACGTTACGAGTTCGTTTTAATTAAAATTTTAATCTATATGTTCTAACTTCATTTTAAATAAATTTTAAGTCGTTTATTCTCAAAATAAATCATTTAAAATATTTAAAATCCATTAATATTAATTAAAAATAAATTTTAAATTGGTTCCAAAATTCAGGGTTGTTACATTCTAAAAATGAATAGTTAAAATAATTTAGAAAGCTGATTTCGAGTAACAAAAAGGAGAAATTAAGTAATGTATGATCAAGTCGATCTCACAATTCAAACCTAAATTCAAATTTTAAGATTCCTCATCCTCAATAAAAATCTGTGAATGTCCAAAAATACAACCATATGTCAAATAAAAATTAGATAAATATCCTAAGATTGTGAAGATCCAGTAAAATTCAACTAATTGTAAACCAATTATTACAGGTGGATTATGGATGAACTATGTTTCAGTAAGACGGAGGAATCATAAAATTAGAGGCTTTATACCATTTGTTAAGCCTAAGTTCATCAATAAGGCAAGAATAAACCCAATATCATGAAAAACAATATTGAAAATAGCATCGTAGTACAACAAATGAGCAGAAGAATGTTCTAATCATAATACAAGAAATAGAGGATAAAAAACTTACTAAATTTGTTGAAAATATGAGAAAATTTGAGCTTACTTTAAGTGTCAATGGCAATAACATGAAAATTTCAATAAAAATAAATGAAAGAAGAATTTATTGGTTATTATGTGAGAAGTTAAATAAACAGTAAGGAACTATTAACTATACAATTCAATGAAAATTGTGAAATAAGTTATTTTAGAAAACTACCATGTTAGGAGGCAAAACCCCCCTCTTTTAGAAATGAAAAACCACTTTTTAAATAAACTTATCATGTAAAGCTATATGCAAACATCATTTAATACATGGCAGAGAAGTCGCTTCATTTTCAAATAAAAACTTTTGAAGGATAACCAAGTTGAAACATTACGATATACAAAAGCCCATTTTTTTTCTTTAGGGCTTAATGGATGTTAGCATCAACACTTAAGATTCTTTGGCTACAACCTATAATATACTTAACTTCAACATCCACTCAATAATCCTTATAAAATAAGACAATTTTAACTTTAGAAATTTAATTATATAAAATTAATGGAGGATAAACTTTTTAGCTTCTGGCATACAACCAAGTAAGCCCCCACGACATATTGTCCATTTAATCCCCAGTTTCAATCAACTAAATCTTATGGCATATAATCTTCTAAGCCGATGGCAATAAATCCGTAACAACCCAAATTTCAACAGGCCTAATTTTTTTTTGTAAAATGCTAAAATTCAAGTATACTGGAACTTGAGTCGTTTTGTTTGGTATTCTACAGAAAGGCAAAGATAAATACATCAAAGCTCACAATAAATATCTCACAGTGGAATGAACTAAAATATAATAATATGTTAATATTTACCATAATAATGACACTGTCTAGCAAGTGTCTCTAAGTTGTAAAATCTCTACCAGTTGTCTAACCTGCGTGTTTGTTATGAGGAGGGGATCAGAACAAAAGTTCTGGTGGATGGAAAAATTATACTTGCTATACATTACATTACATATACTGTTCTATCACCGGTTTACCTTTATTAAGCTAATTAGGTTTATTACATGTTATGCCTTCAGATTTACACATAAATCATACCATCTACTCCCAAATAGCTAAACCTAATAAATCATATATATGTAGTTATAAGCCCAACATATCAAGGTACCTCCCATAATAACCTCATCGAAAGGTCTCCATCGTTGTGCAACGAAAGCATACTAGATCTCCTTCATTACGCTATGAAAGTGTACAAGGCCATGCTACATAAGAGTATTATGGCTCCATCGGTACGCTACAAAACCATACTATCTACCATCGCCACGCGACATAAGTGTAACAACCCAAAATTTTAAAGAAAAATAATCAATTAACAAATTGATTAATTAAAGAATAATATAAAAAATGAGAATTGAACAACATGGTTTGCGCCATTAGGATCGCTATGATTTTATGGTTTGGATAGACTTTTTGTTTGCAATAAATACATTTAAAATGAATAAGTTATGACTAGTTGAAATTTAAATCAAAATTTAAAATAAAACATAATGAAATAAATAAATAATTATGCACAATCAGCGGATGACCCAGTCCAAAAAGGGTCGACCTCTGGTTCAAGCTAGACCCTAAGTGGGTTGACCCTTATGTCGACCCACCTGTGAGGTGGATTGACCCAGGTAACGTAACTAGACACATTTTCGTGCCTAGCATGAATCGAGACACATTGGAAGGTTCAGGATTTTTTTAATCTGACATTAGAGGATGAAAACCTAACTATCTTAAGGCCTAAAACTACCTACCATATCTATAAATAAACTATACTTGTTCCCTATAATTCACATTCTTCACTCTATAGCCTCCACTATGCCTTTCCTCTCCAAAATAAGAATAGATTGTTCGTGCACAAATTGGAGGAGTTTTATCCATAGATTTTAGGGATTTTCTACCGAGGCCATTCTATCTGCATTTTTTAGGTGAGATTTATGTGATTTCTAGATTTCTTTTAAGCTAAAAGTTAAATCTATAAAATAATAATTGTAGTTGTATCAGATTTGAGTTATTCGAAGTTCTTAGATTAAGATTCATTTGTTTCTGTTCTTCTTTTTGAATTTCTTCTATCTTTTTATTTTATTTTATTCAGATTTTTAAACATTGTTGTATCCGATATATTCTTTCTTTTTTCTATTCTCTTAGATTTTGTTGTAATGTTGAAATATGCCTAAAAAGTATATAAATACGATAAAAACAGGCTTGAACCTATATGCTTATAATTGCATTACATTATTTCTTTTTTTCATTTACTCAGTGTTGGATTGAGAATAAAAATAAATTGAAAAGAAATAATCAAGATCGAGGTTTAATTTGAATATGTTAAAAACTGAAAATAAGAAGGGAATAACATAATTAAGGCAAATCGAATTGTAAATGTCTATTTGATAGATTTTCATAGAATTAGACTATAATCTAAATTTTTTCAAAATTATGATAATTGGAAATCATAATAAAACATGAATAGTTTAATTGCAATTTGACTTGGAATATTTTAGAGAAACAATTAGGCCTTATATGTACATACTAATTTACAATGTGTGGGTAAATTATGAGCCTGGTATTTCTCGTTGTCAGGCTTTAATATGAACATATCAATTTACAGTGTGTGGGTAAATTAGGGGTCTAATGTATTGAATAACAAGCCTAGCACTCCACATTGTCAGGCTCCAAGATAAACATATTAATTTATAGGGTGTGGGTAAATTAATAACTTAATTGTCATTGTTAGGCCTTATATGTACACATTGATTCATAGTGTATGGGTGAATTATGAGCCTAGTACTCTTCATTGTTAGGCTTTAATATGAATATATTAATTTACAATGTGTAGATAAATTAGGAGCCTAATATATAGAATTTGTTTGTTAGGGGTCAAATCAAGGTTGGCGAATTGGCCAAGTTATTTTGTTGGGATTCATTCCATGTATCATACCCTTTTAATCATTTTCGGACTCATATGAGGCATGTGCAAGCACCATATTACATTATGGATATAAGTTGGTCTAATTGAAGGGTGTGAGAGTGTTTCGGTGGGTTAGTGCATGTGCACTAATTCGATTTGGAAATATAAGCCACTTTGACACCTACGTGTAAGGTTATGTCTTTTGTATTATGGGTTAGGGTCTGATAAACCCGAACCCATAGTAGCATAGGTTATCCATGATTCGTTGTAGCCGATCGATTGGGTAGTATTAGGAACTTCTTCCTGATTATTGTTTCATTTTGAATTTGTAGAAGTTTAAATCAATCATTCTTATTGAATTTTTTTTAATGAGAATACTTGCATCTTTTGTCATCCATATTCTAATTGTCACATAAAGGTGTGCACAAACACTTACCATTTTATGACACTTTAGATATTGTTTTATCTAATTTATTTCGCTTGTCAGTTGTTCTAGGAATCACTGTAGCTTATCAGAATTTTTGTCTGACCTATTTCCTTTTCTTCTTCCCTTTTTGTTCACCCAGGCTCTTAGGGAGGAAGTTCTTAATTTGGACTGCTTAGTTGATTTCGTCTTGGATGACTCTTGCAAAGGCATATTGTTTATTTTGTTTCCAAGATTTGTTTGTACCATTTTGGCTATTTGGGGATACTATTATTATTGTACTCTAATATTTCTATTACGGCTGAGATTTGTGAAATGGTATTGTAAGAGTTTGATTTGGCTGAAATAATAAAGATGGTTTTGTTATTTTTAGTATAAATTGTCATTTCCTTCCGATTTGAATTTATTTTATGTCTTGTGAATTCTTAGACTCTATGATGTTATTTGTCTTTATACCTACAACATTACATATTTTAACGAGATTATATATGTTGGGCTAACATTAAGGGTATAGGATTTTACATTTTGTATAAGTGTAAAGACCCGCAACTTCCCCGTAAAGGAAAGTGTCGGATAGTTCGAGAACAAACCACAACAGAACGCATACAGAAGAACGTTTCATTGTATATTACAACAATGCATCAGATTACAAGAATATACAGAGTATAAATGAATATTACACAGAAATATCAGAGATTTAAATTACATTTAAATACATAGCAGCGGAAAAATAATACAATACACAACTAGAATGAGATATACGGATACAAAGCTTTCCGAATATCGTTCCAGCTGTAAACCAGGATCCTGTGAATATAAATCTGCAAAAACCAAAACTACTAGCTGCCCGTGTCAAAATAAGGGCACCCAGAGTTTAGGTTAAAACAATAAACTCCAGGTCAGTCATGGGACTGGTGTGAGAACTAAAACAGTTAATCTTTATTTTTAGAGTTCGGTAAATCAAGGGACCACGCCGTATAACACGGAACGGGTTTCCTCCCAAGAATACCAGTGCATAAAAACAACAGCACAATGCTAAATAAAGAAGAATGAGGCTGTTATAAGACCCAGGTCCCATCACACAATGCAACGCAGCCGAGGATAGGGTTTTCCCTTATAACAGCCAAAGAATGCTTGATACGTTTAAAACAAATCCTTTGATACTATAATAAGTGCATAGTGTATAAAACAACTTCAATCATAAATATCAATCATAGGCGGCATGAATGCCCCATCCCACTATGTCGCCATACTAGGTTCTACAATTAAAACCGCAAATGTCACGTATTTGGAAGTTGGATTTCCATCTATGAACCGAGGCAAAAGATAGTCCTCAACCGATTCGAGACGCTCTAGCCCGTGTCTCAGGAACAGCCGCAACTGCCCCTTGGATCGTCAGGGCCGGTCCACCGATGTGGATTATTATGCCTGAACAATACGTCTCCCCACCCTATGGGGTGTAAGTCTGGTCCGTCTGCCGACCAGAATGCATCGGCCGAAACCGATATAACCGAGGCGCCTCGCAACAGCAACAACCACATAAGTCAAACTCGTCAGGGCGTGTAAAACCACTGACGCCACTTCTAACTAGAAAGAAACGCAAGTCCTCCCTGAGGTCCGTCTCCCGTTTTTGGTTCATACCGGGTGTGATACTCGCGAATCAACGTTACACAAAGCTACGCCACACAGGCCTTGCTTTGATCATCACCACAAGACTTTGCTTTTCAACAGAAGCCTCGATCAATTGCCACTTAGGCATGCCACACAGGCAATTCACTCCATGCGTTTGATATCCATCAATATATAACCCCTGAGCTCGTACGTCTCAGAGAAGGGCGTTAAGCAAGAGAATAAATTCTCCGCCGCCAAACAGATATATATTTAATAGAGATCAATCACACGGACTAAAATCCAATGTCAGACACACAGTCCATTTACAAGTCCGTTCTGGGTCTGAACGAAACCGGAGGCACCTAGTACCCCGCATATCCATCGATCTCCAAGCACGTCTGGACGATCACTAACTGTTTCCATCTTCTTGGGTGTACAGCCCAATCAAGATCATCAGTAATTACCCAAACGACGTGAAGACTTCTGGTCTTCGACCACCGTCTTCATCTTCGACACCACGTCGAATCAGTTATTCAGAATGGGATCAACCCGGTCTTTCTGAATAACTCGCGTATATATTATAAAAGTGTTACACAAACACAACATACGCCTCATTCCAATTCAGAATATTCTTTTATTCAAATATTCCTATACTTTGGGAGAAGTTCCCATTAATTTTATCCAAGATAAATTCTTTAAATTTATTCTTTAATCTCCTTTGAATATCAATTCAAACTAGTCGGGATTAGAGAACCACACCGAAGTAATCATTTATTTTATTTCCCAATCCCAACCTATTCATCCCATGAAGTAAAACTGGTAGTACTTCATATCTAACACCACAGTGTTATCGGTAATTCAATTACCATTTCACATTCAAATCTAATTAAAGATTTAACTATCGCCTGGAGTAAAACTGGTGATACTCCATTCTCGATCTTTTCAATCTAATTAAAGATTCATTAAAAATCCACTTAGTTTTAATTGTTATCTGGGTTAAAGAATCAGTGTCATTTAAAACACGATTCACGATAAACCCAAAATCACATTCCATTAATTATCGGGTTAAAGAACAAGTGTTATTTAAAACACTGTTCACGATAAACCCAAAAATCAATATCAATTCAATTCCAATTAAATATTATTTAATTGGCACACTTCATTAAATCTAAATAAAAAGATTTAATCATTTCTCAACTGGGTTCAAGAACAGTGTTAGTGAAGACACCATTCACGACAAACCCAAATCACATTCGATATTCAATACAAGGCTCTGAATAGAAAATATATCGGCTTATATTCAATATCGAATTCTACGACTAACAAATGCCGTATTGGAAATAACGATATAAATATATATCTTTCAAATTTCCATAACCACACCTATATAATCACGAATTCCAACATCGAAATATTCCGAAGACAATTTCGATTCAAATCCACTCCAATGCAATCATTGGAAAATTTGGTTATTTTCAAAACCCTTTTCAAATTCAATTTATTTATTTAAAAATAAATAGAATTATATTTCTAGTTCAAAACTAGTTCATTTCGATAAAAATCTATTTTTATCTTTTCAAACATGAAGTTTTTCATCCCAAATCTTCACAAATCATTTCTTATGATTTTACACAAATTATTACTATTTTTAATAATTTTATCAAGGCCCGTACAGTCGATTTCCACCAATGGCCATCGAACTGCACGTATAGCGACCTTTTTCCAATTTGATTTGGACATAATTCCAAATCCAACCGTTAGATTTCTAATTTATCACATTCGTTAGAAAGCTCTTTTCGATGCGAACCCAACGGTTCCGGTTTCAGGAGAATCCGACGGTCGGATCTCCCGCAATGTCCGTTTGAAATAAATGGTCGAAATTCACGAACTGTCGCGGCGCGGCGCGTTCTATTCAGGCCAATATATTATATATATAATATATATAATATATACTTCGTCGATTTTCTATTCAAAACGAATTATATAAATAGTTTTAAAATTCGTTTCAAAATCTATTTCAAAATCTATTTCAACTTCCATTTCAATTCAAATCAAAATTGAATTCTTCTTTATAAATTCGTTTCAAAGTTCATTTCTATTCAATTCAAATTTCAATTCAATTTGAATTCATTTCAACCCACTTTCAATTCAATTTGAATTCGTTTTCAATTCAATTCATTTCGAAATCGCTTTCAATTCAATTCATTTCGAAATCGCTTTCAATTCAATTCATTTCGAAATCGTTTTAAAATCGATATAAATATCGTTCACGTCAAAATGGCGTCAATCTAATCAACACGGCTTCATATATTCCTTTATTTTCAAATATTCTATTTCAAATATTTCTTTTTCAAATATTTCTTTTTCAAAACTGGAATGAGGCCCAATCAATTACCATATAAAATTAATTATATGGATTTTCATACAACACATGTATATAATAGCATTGAAAAATAATCAACCATCAACCAAAGTGCACTACACTGTATAAGCATCAAATATAGATATTCAACGCTTATAACAGCCTGTCAATCAATCGATCGACATATTTAATCAATCAGGATGAGTGAAATTCATATTTCATCCCAACACCCGTGTGGGGTTTCAAACAATCAAACACAGATTTTAGTTGTGCAGTTGGGCGATGTGTAAAATTTATCGTCCCAATCAATGTCATTCAAATAAGTGTACATAAACAAACCGTCTGGTTTGTAAATGAATATTTATTTATTCACATTCACGTTAAAAATTATATTTTTAACGATAAAACATTTTATTCCAACATATGAATTTCTATTCAATTCATTTATTCAATAAAAATGATATTTTTATTTTTCTAACATATTTTAGAAAATTTCGGCGGCATAACGGCACGATACTAGAAACGGGACGAGGCCTAGCCTTATCCCCGGTCTAGTGAAGGCCCACGCCATTCACACATCAATCAAATCAATTTCATTTTGCAAACCACAAAATTTGGAGTAAGAGTCTAACCTAGCCTTACTCCTTCGCCTTATAACGGCGCACGTCTAATCCTAACCAATTTATCGATTCGATTTTTCACACCACAAACCACATTCAAACCAATATCGCAATCAATCACCAAACAGCCAAACAAACAAGTCCATGGTCTGTGGACGATTGTGTCGGGTGCTACTAAACACCGTCTGCATCCTAGTATATATATATAACTAGAAAATTTAAATTGAAAGGTGAGAAGTTCTCACATAAAGCTATCCTAGCTCCACGGCTCTTCATTTGCAGAAGTCTTCGTCGTTTCGCCTTCTTGTCACCTTCGTTGCTGCTTTCACTACATACGTAAAAATCGAATTTTTACTTCACTATTCAATATATAAAAATCACATTTTTATTTCGATGTTCAATAGATAAAAAACACATTTTTATTTCGATGTTCAATAGATAAAAATCACATTTTTATTTTCCTACACATATAAAGATTATATTTTTAATATTCCTATGATGTAAAAATTATATTTTTATTACTTTAAAAATACAAAAATCATGTCTTGCTCCTTCTACCTAATAAAAATCCCGTCTTTTCTTTTTTTTAAAAATATGATCTTTTTTTTTTTTGCAAGTTCAAATCTTTTTCTACTAAAAAAAAATTAAACCTTTTTCAAATCAGTTTTTATATTTTTAACATATCAGTTTTTAAATTCTTAACAAATCAGTTTTTAATATTTAAAAATTCAGTTTTTAATATTCTTAAAAATCAGTTTTTAAACTTCTTTTTTTCTTTCCCAAATCAGTTTTAAATCATTTAAAAATCGGTTTTCTTTTCTGTTTTAAATAAAAATAAAAATAAAGTAAATAAATAAAAAACTTACAGGGGGGGTGCTTTCCACCGTTGAACTTCGAAGGGGGGGGGGGAGAGGGAGTCGCGGATCGGAGGGGTAGGGGTGTACCGCTCCAGCGGTGGTCCACGTCAGCGCGGGGGGGGGGGGGTCCCAGGCTAGGGCGCGGCGCGTTCTTCGAGGGTCGGGGGGGAGTCTTCACGCCTGGGAGGAGAGAGGGAGGGGATCGAGTTGGGGGGAAACTGACGTCGCGGAGGAGGAGATGAAGCAGCGGTGGATGACGGGGATGCGGCGTCGGCGCATTCAGCAGAAGGGGGCGACGGATTTGGTTCGTTTTTTTTTTTCTTCTTTTCTTTTCTGAAGTGAAAATGAGAGGGGGGGGTTTATATATATTTTTATTTATTATTTTATTATTTTATAAAAGTTGACTTTTACATACGTCATCAAAACGAGGCCCACCACCTGCCGTCCATAGCGTTTAACCCCCATTCCGAACACAATGGGATATGTATCGTCAGCTGATTCGGCTGTTACAATCAGTTTCCGTTAAATTTACATTTAAATCACTATATTGAATTTTAAACGTACATTTCAAATTACCGGGGCCACATACTAACTTTAAAAATTCTCAAAAAATATTTTCTAGCTTCGTATTGACGATACGGTCCTAACAAAACTAGTTTCGTCGAATTCTGAGACCGTTTGAAAAATGGCCAATTTCCAGTCGATTAAAATCAACTGAAAATGGTCAATCGCGTTTTCCTTTGCCACGCTCACATATTGATTCGGAAAATTATGAAATTTGAAACCTAGCAATAACTTGACACTGCGGATCCAACAAAACTGGTTTCGTCGAAATCCGAGGTCGTTTGCAAAATGTCCATTTTTAAGGGCCTGAATTCCATAGCGACTATTCAGAATTTTCAACTGGACATATCTTTTGATTCCCGATATGAAATCTTGATTTTTCGGATTCGTTGGAAAGATATTCACTATTAGATTCCATTATTTTTGGTTTCACTAAAATCTGGATTGTTTTGCACCCGGTACATTCAATTGAAGTTTGAAATCGAATTATCGAACTACCGCGCCATTTTCAATTCTATTTATAATTATATATAAATATTTATATTCTAACGACGACGTATATAATATATACGTCGAATTATATTCAAAATAAATTCTCGTCGATATTATTTAAAATAATCTATTTTAAATATTCAAAATTCGCTAAAATTGCCAAAATAAAAATTTCAAACTGGCTCGCATTTTACGGGTTATTACAATAAGTGCTTAAGGTTACAAGATCACTGAACTTTTTTTATAAAAATAAAACTTTTAGAAAGAAAAACTATTTTTAAAAAGCCAAAAGTTATGTTTGAAAATAAAATTTATCCCCTCTAGTCAGGTTACTACATTCCTTTGATTCCTTCGAATTCAAAATTTCTATCCTTTCTTTTGTGCAGCATGTCGGGATCCCCTAATCTTTGTGAGAGCGTCCCAATTCCTAGTTGGTTCCGTTGGTATTTAGAAGATACGACGCCTGCTGAGGGATAAGAACATACCCAAGCTCCAAACCCATTGCAATGGTTCCTCCCAACCCATCGACAATCGCGAATTTATCTAAGCTTCGAAAGGACTTCTCTAACTTGGGCGGTTAAACTTTTTTGGGTACCGTGATGTTTGTGGAGGCGCTCACTTGGATTTAAGAGTCAAAGAGGATTTTCGAGCTATTGTTACTTGAAGATAGGATGAGAGTTTGACTTACATCTTGGCAACTTAAGGAGATTTCTAGTAGGAGACTGTAGAGGCTGAAGAAGGAATATGATTTGTACCAAATTCAGGAATAAATTTGAGAGGAAGTTTCTGCCTTTTATCGAGGAAGGGACGTAGTTGGAGCATTTTTTGAGCTTAAAGCAAGGAGATTTGTCAGTAAAGGAATACATCGACCGGTTCAATGAGTTATCGAGATTTGGTATGGATTTGGTTAATGCTACTCATAAGAATGTTGTTCGATTTACGAGAGTGTTGAATTAACCTCTCTAAGGTCTGGCAATGACTCACATTCTTGGGAGCGACATTCGAGGCTTTGATTGAGATGGAACTAATGCTTGAGGATAAGAAAGAAGAGTTTAAGGATGATAAGAGTGGAGCTTCTAAGTTTTCTAGTCCGAAAAGGAAATTCTAGAACAATAAAGATAAGAATAAGCAAATTGGAAATCCTCAGAAAGGGCATCAAAACTGAGATCAAGTGTTATGGGTGTGGAATACCAGGACACCTCATTACGGATTGCAGGAAGATGAAAGGAAAGTGTTATAATAGTGGGCAGCCAGGATATCTGAGTAGGGCATGTCCACAAAGGACTGGACAGCGTACTAGTACAACAACAACAGCAACTCAGATGCATGTTTTGGAGCAACATCGACTAGCAATGGTTCAGATAGTGGTAGGATAGTCTCTGTTGAATGTTTAATCTCAATCTCTAATTTTCCTGTTTGCACCCTTTTCAATTCGGGAGCTTCTCACTCATTTATTTCTAGTACAATGGTTGACTGTTTGCACATAGAAATCTCACTAGTTATTGACGCCATAGTAGTATCCAACCCTATTGGTAGTTTAACACATCTATCTATTATTTGTAGGTGCTTAAAAAAATCAATTTTAGGCATTGATTTTGATTGTGATGCCTGTGTTAGGACTTGTTAGCCATTTACGGGGATGTACATGACTGCAAGAGGAGGGTCGTTCGTTTGATGACATGTAGTGGTAGGACACTAAAGATTTCTAGTGATTTATGAGGGTCAGTCATGTTGAATTGCCTTTACTCCCTAGATTATTCCATTTATATTTATTATGTACCCGTTGTTTGTGAGTATCTGAATGTATTCGAGGAAGTTTGAGGATTGCACCTAAGCGAGAGATCGATTTTCAGATTTATCTTAGTGAGAACGCGAAGCCTATAACATTACTTGTTCGGCATATAACTCTGAGGGAATGGAAAGAGTTGAGTAAGCAAATGGGTGAGCTTTTGGAAAAGGGTTTTATTAGATGGAGTATTTCTAAGTGGGAAGCACTTGTTGTCTTCACCACTATGGTTGATGGATCCCTCCGTCTATGTGTGGATTACAGAGAATTGGACCAGCTCTTAAAGAAGAACTGGTACCCACTCCCTCAGATAGATGATTTGTTTGACCAGTTGATAGGCACAACAATATTCTCTCAATAGGATTTGGCTACTGGTTTTCATCAACTATGCAAGGTTGAGGATAACGTCGATAAAATGACATTTTGTACTCTTGATGGCTTCTTTAAGTGGTTGGTTATGCCATGTGGGCAGACAACTGCCCTAGCATATTTCGCGGATTTGATGAGTAGGGTATTAAGAGATGTTCTAAATAATTTTATGGTGTCTTTTATGGATGATATCCTTTTCTTCTCGAGGAACAAGGATGAGCATGCTTCGCATTTGGAAGTGGTTCTCATGCTCTCTAAGTTTACCTGTTGAAGGCGAAATTCTCACGTGTTAGTTTTGGAGGAAAGAGGTGCGTTTCTTGAGGCAATGGTCTTAAGGAATGGGTTGGTTGTTGATCCCGCTAAGATAGTGTCATTATAGGATTGGAGTACCCCCAAGAATGCAATTAAGGTGAGGAGTATTCTTGGCTTAGCAGGTTACTACAAGAAGTTCATTAAGGACTTCCAACGGATATCGCCACAATTAACCCGACTTACTAGGAAGAACTTAGCTTTCTCTTGCAGTGTGGATTGTGAGGATGCCTTTCAGAGACTGAAGAATTCTCTCACCAGTGCTCTATTTTTTATATTACCTGATGGATCTATGATATTCATAGTTTATACCGACGCTTGTGGGATTGGTCTAGGTGCTGTGATGATGCAAGAGGGTAGAGTAGTGTGCTATGGTAGTAGGCAACTAAGGGTTCTTGAGAAGAATCACTCTATCCACGAGTTGGAGTTAGCTGCTATAATATTCACACTTAAGTTTGGGAGACACTACCTACCTTGCGAGAGGGTCGAGCTCTTTATAAATCACAAGTCACTCAAGTATTTGTTCACTCAAAGGGATCTCAATTTGAGGCAACAAAGGTGGATAGAATTCTAAGCATCATATGATTTCGAGATTGCTTATACCTAGGGAAAGGATAATGTTGTGCAGATGCTTAGAGAAGACAGAGGGCGACATTGAGTCCTTTATTTGTTGAGTGGCGGAGTTTGAAGTAAATAGTCACATTCGATTTTCAACCATCCACGGATTACACACCAGGACTTGGCTTCTTTGGAGGTGCAATCTACTTTGATTGAGTAGAACGGGAAGAGACAGAGAGGGGATCCGAAGCTCTCGAATATTTTGGATAAATTAGGTAGAGAAGACGTTTCTAAACACCTCCTTAGATATACAATGGATTGTAGAGGTTGGCTTAGACAGGATGGTAGATTATATGTACCTTGCATGGATGACTTGACTAGTGCGGTATTAGCCGAGGCTCATCATTCTCGGATGACTTGAAGAAGTGTGTGGCTGAGTATGTAGCCACATGTGTGACTTGACAAAGAGTTAAGGAAGAGTAAAAGAATCCCCGTGGTCTACTTTAGCCTTTGGATATACCATTATGGAATTGAAAAGTGTTTCTATGGATTTTGTAGATGGGTTGCCTATGTCAAGAAAGGGAAACACCAGCATTTGAGTTAACATGGATCAATTGACCAAGAGCGCCTATTTCCTCCCAGTTAAGAGTAAAAGGACAGCTGCATGGTTGGCTTCATTGTAAATTCAAGAGACTATTAGAGTCTATGGTATTCCTCCGAGCATTATAAGCAATAGAAATTTAAAAACATGGAACAAGTTGAGAGCTAAGGATAACCAATGAAACAAACTACAGGAAGACTTTAATTTTGCATTCTTACAGCTTGATCAAGATCTAGATAACAATTTTTTATATGACATGGTGTTTCAGATAAGTACAACCTTAACGGAGAAGCTTCCGAATCTGAATTTACTATTACAACAACAAATCAAGGTGCTCTGGCTATAGCAAGGAGACAGTAACACAAAATTCTTTTATGCAAAAATGTCTATGCATAGACAAAGAAATAAAAGCCAAGCTCTGTTAAAGCCAGACGGAAGTTACATTTACTATCATGAACAAATCAAGAATGAAGCCATTTCATATTATCGTTCTTTATTTAATGGTCACGTTACTCAAGACTTTCTAGCAATGTCAGTTCTAAAAAAGATAAATATTGAAGGAAAGAGATACTTAGCTTCAGCTGTAACCATGGATGAAATCAAAGCAACTTTATAATCTATTGATGATGCTAAGAGTCCGACGCTAGACGGTTTTCTTCCAAATTCTACAAATTTCACTAGGACCTCCTGAAACAAGATTTATTTTAGATAATTGATGAAATATATCAAACAAAGGGACTACCTCTCGGTTTGAACCATAATTTCATTACGCTGATTACCAAAAAGGATAAGCCCCAAACAATTCCAGATTACCATCCTATTTCTTGTGTAAATGTGCTTTACAAAATTGTTATCAAAATCTTATGTAATTGAATTAAAATATTTGTATCCTCATTAATTGCAGAGAACCAATTGCAGTTTATACCGGGAAGAAATATTGGTGAAAATGTGTTGTTGGGTCACGAACAAGTTAGAGACTTTACCAGACAAGGAAAAGGTAAAATGTGTATTAAAGTTGATCTTCAAAAAGCGTACGATACGGTAAATTGGTGTTTCATTTGTCACATGCTTACGACAATGGGTTTTCCCGATGTTGTCCATCTTATACACGACTGTATAACTACCCCAACATTTTCTATCATGATCGATGAGACCGTACAGATTTATAGATTCTAACTGGGGATTTCGACAAGGGGATCTGCTCTCCCCTACCTATTTTGCATAGCCATGGAGTATTTTTTGCTACTTACGGAGGAAGGCGTGTTATATGGTCAGCTTCGCCTACTACTATAATGGAGCCTAACATATCTCGTCTACTCCACACCGACGATGTGATGATTTTTCTCGCTGCTACTACTGGAAATGCTACTTACATGACTAAGATTTTTAACACTTTCACCTAAACCATAAGTGTACATGTTAATCAAACCAAATCACATGCCTACTACAATAAAGGAGGTAAGGCAACACATTGAATTTCTACAATTTTAAGAACAGAAGAACGTAGTTTACTTGTCAAGTACCTCGGAGTTCCTCCGACTTCCGATTATATCTGTGTGATCCACTACTCTCCCATGTTAAATAAGATTATTAATAAGCTTAAAGGACGGGACTGTAGTTTTCCAACTACGGCTGGTAGAGCTGAGCTTATACACAATACGGTAACTCCTATATACTAATGTATTGGCTGCTGATATACAATTACCTACCTCCGTGTTAAAGAAAATAGATAAATTATGTGCAGATTTTTTCAGGAAGTGTTAATTGCATAAAATATCGTGGGATATACTGTGCAAACCTAAGGTAGAAGGCGGCATAGATCTACGTAAGTTTGCTAACTTAAACACTACTGCACGATTAAAACAGCTATGGAACTTACTGATAGAAAGTTCTTTATGGTTGAGTTGGATGCAAGCGAAGTATTTAAAAAATATGAATTTTTGGACTGCTCCTATCAACATCAATTTTCTGGGGCTATGAAATCAATTTTTCAACAGCACGACATGGCCAAGCAAATTATGAATAGATTATAGTGAATGGTGAACAAATGGATTTATGGTTTGATCCATGGATAAATCACAAATCGTTAGTGGATTTAATTGGTTGGAGCCATGTGCATGTGACCTCAACTAATGACTAAAAAGTCAGCTGTATACTACGTAATCGACAATGGCAACCACATTTGTTATCTAAAACTAGGGAAGTGGCATATCAAATAACTTAATTTCCTGTGCTTTCGGATAAGAATCAAGACTACTGGAAAATATCAAACAACAACAATTTCAAGTTTTCACATGTTTGGGATGCTATTAGAGAACATTATTTGTGATCAGAACCTTAAACTTATATGGAATGGTAAAGTGACAAAGAAGTTCTCTTTTACAACATACATGGCGTATTTAGGACACTTAGCAACTACATATCGATTAAATACTTGGGGAATTACTGTTGACAACCTATGTGTTATGTATGGTAAATATAATTAAAATCATGATCACATTTTCAGCAATTGCGATTATTCGACTTATCTTTGGAATCATTTATGCTCAAAATTGGAAGTGCCTATGCTCTTCGTGGTTCACCTTCAGGCTCGATTATCATAGCTCTGATCTCCTCTTCCAGCAAGTTCTCTCTACAAGACTTCCACCTTTATGCATCATCTACTATTATTCATCAGATTTGGGTTGAAAGGAACAAGTGTCGATGTGAAGCCAAATCAATATCTACGCCATAGAGATTCATGCTAGCTGAGATTGAGATATGTCTTCAAATTGACTGTCGATATACATTAAGCAAACTCCAAAGTGATGAAAGATTGCTTCTTCAAAGATGAGGCGTAGACCTAAAAGATGCTGGATAAGTTTAAATGTCTGATGGTAATATTAGGTTATAACTAGGTAGTCCAGTTATTTTCTAGTTTAAGTAGTGGTGTGTATTGTTGGTCTTGGGTTTATGAAGCTCACGTATGACTTTTGTTGTTTTCTTTTTGCAATTTTAGAATCTGTTGTATATTATGATGTACAAAGCTCCATAATAGCCGATGTCGCACTCTTTTTCCTTACTGCGATGGTAAGGATTTTTAAGAAGGCAAATCATGCTATTGGTTCTTCGACGTCATCAATAAAGAACCACTTTTCCAAAAAAAAATTAGGAGAATTTCGACTACACTGATTTGAAGGTTCAATCAAATTATCAGATTTTACAATGAGTTGTTATTCTCCTCTTCCTACCTCTATGAGTGGAAATTACGTCAGTTTTCTATTTTCTGTATGATGTTCATATACATTTTGATTGTTATGCCAAAAGAGATTTGGATTTATATAAAAACAAAACATTACCAAATCCTCCAGATAACTTACATTTTAGAAAATGGTCAACCAATTGCTTTTATTGGGTTTTGATTATTGAGGTAATAAAAGATAGTTAGTTGTTATAAAAGTTCTGATGATGGTTTGATTCATTTTCCTCATAAATATTATTAATTTTATATATATGCATGTATAAGCATGAGACTTGAGTATTGCAAATCTAATAGGTTTATGCATATATTTCTAAATAGATATTTTGAACGTATTATATACAAATCATTAAAGTCTTAAGTTTTGTGTGTGTATATATATATATATATATATATATATATATTCATATGAATAGTGAAGAAGTATTAAAAAGGAAATTTTGCATATATATATATATACACACACACACACATAATATTTGGAATATCGCACCTTGTCATCTTTTGTTATTGAAATAATCATTTGAACCTTGGTTACAAGTTTTATGTTTGTACTGTTATTTCCCTGTTGTTGATTTTGACATATTTGTTCATGCTATATTGTGGAAGTTAGGCAACTAAACTTCTATACCTTATTTTGATTGTAGGAATGACTTTTCAAATAAATTAAGATGTTTATTCAAGTGTGCTTGATTTACATTTATTTACTATTATTTATTAACATAACTAACATATTATTAAATATGTTAAATTCATATTAAATAGCGTACTAAATAAGTTAAAATAAGATATTAGAATTATAAATGTCCACATAAGAAATTTGTATGTGTATGAATTTTTAATGGCTTTTGTTATTATTAATGAAACATTGACACGAGGTTACTCCCTACTTGTAGTAGAAGTCTGCCAAGAATTGGCCGACATATCCAGTAATTACAAGTTAGTCGGGTTAATGTGAGTTGTCCAGGTGCAATGGTCCATTATAATAATTAAACCATGGTATGAGGTTAAGACCAACTTGTAGTAGAACCTTTCCTGGAACCGCCCGATAGATCTAGCATCTATAAGTGGTCGGTTTAATGTGAGATTTCTTATGTGTGTGTGTGTGTTTGTATGTGTGTGTGTGTGTATATATACGTATATGTGAAGACGGTCTACCTAAAGAAGATATTAAGTGGCTGACCTACAAATTTAGGTATTAAGTAGCTAGGACTAGGTCCATTCTTAAGGTTCACTCCTTGCTTTAGAACCCAAGTCATGGGACTCACCCTTATAAAGTCTTAAGCGGGCACGAGGTCCGTCTTTCTCTTAAAAAGTTATTAAATGATCTTAAATAACGATATACATTGAGTGAGGGTAGTCCTTTGAAAGTTGTCTACTTCCACTCTGAAGGCTGTTTGAGGGCATACCAAGAGAAATGGAAAATATAAACGATGGCAAAATGTTAGCTTTCTAAAAAAGACCGCCTGCTTACCTGAAGTATTAAGTGGTTAGGAGTTCACCCATAATATTAGCTAAATAGCTGCTTGCTATTTCTCGTATTACAAGTGAGAAAATTTAATAATGTTAGCGATCGATTAGAATACGCGGTCTTAAGTGATTAAGGTTCACAATTGGTTCTTAAGTGATGGGATCCACCCTTAAATAAGTATTTATCAAATGGCCTTAAGTGACTAAGTGGTAGTCCTCCTCGTATGGTATTAGGTGATAATAAAACCCGCCCTTATAAATGTGCATGTTAGCATCAAGTGACTTTGGGATAATCTTCCTAGTTTATACATGAACTTATGTGTTAAGTCTGCGTAGACATAATTTGATAAATTTATACTGCCATATATAGGAAACAGTCATTCCTTAAACGTATGTGATTTTCATTCACTAGAGCCTTTGTTATGACCTTACTCCTCTTAGAACATAAATAGGTTAGTAGGTGGGATGCTCCGTTGATGCAATCACGGATGAGGAGGCTCGACGAAGAAGGATTTTTAGTTATTATTATTACTAACATGATTGTTGTTGTTACTGAGATATTACTATTATTATCGATGTACCTTATTGACAGTTGAGGATTTTATGTAATCAACATTTATCAATTTTTATTAGTGCTACATCTACTTACTATTATTAAATTTTATCCCTTCCGTTGTGAGATTCTGATGCTGTTATTAGTTTTTCTTTATGAATGCAATCCTTTTAGAAATCATTAATCTGTTTATTATGAATCTATGTTTTGAGGGCATTTTCTGGTTAGAATTTAGGCCCATTCCGGGTGGGCTGTTACATTTGGTATAAGAGCCTAGGTTACACGATTATGGGGAAATATACGTATGAGAAACGTACTTTCATTTGAAAAGTTATCAAATTATATAAATTTACACACACACACATATATATGTACCATACCCCATAAACGTACGAAGATATACTAGGCAACTTTGATCTTTCTTCCTTTAGCTTTTGGCTTAAATACTGAAGTTCCAATGAGGATTTCTGCCTTATCAGGTAGTAGAAATGGCTAAAAATCATCCCGAGCAAGGGAATCAGGAAAGACCTCGATACTTACCCGAGTGGTTCCAACAGTAACTTAGGACTGTGGATCAAGTTCCCGTCGCTCCTCCAGCCCCAGCAGAACTAGCAGCTTAACCCATTGAAGCAACTCTCAATTTCCCTCGTCTCTGTAAGTATTTTGTAAACTTAGGAGGCAAGCCCTTTGTTGGAACATATGTCTTCCGAGATTAAGGCAAGGATATCTGATTATGACCGTATCTTCAAAGCTACAGGATGGGAAGACCCTTTGAAACGTATAATTGTTGCTTGGTATCTTAAGGGAGAAGCACTAGAGTGGTGGAACATAGTTTCCAAAGAAAACATGGGTAGAGTGTTTTCATGGGATGAGTTTAAGACTCGATTCAAAATAAAGTTCTTATCCAATGTGGAGATGAGCCTACATATGGAGAGATTTATTCAACTTAAGAAAGGAAAGTCCAGATTGAGGGAGTACGTTGCGAAGTTTATTAAGTCATCTAAGTTTGGTAAATACACCGATGAATAAGGCATTAAGATTTGTAGGAATTTATTTTCCATTGAGAGAGATGTGCTTAGCTCGGGTGACCTTCGGAGCTATTTTTTAGTCATTGGTAGAGATTGCCATCCTTTGTACCGCTGAGGAGAAGAGGGAGAACAAGGATGAGAAAGCTGAAAGTCCTTTTGAGCATGGAAAGGACAAGCAGAGAAATTTGTGACTAAATTAAAAGAAGAATGGGTAGTTTAAGAGAGAGTCTAAAATATGCAAGAGATGCCACAAGAAGGGCCATGAGACCACAGAACGTAGGGTGAGCTTAAGGAAGTTTGAGTTTAAAGGAAAACGATTCAATTATCATGATTAAGGACACCTAGTGAGGAACCGACTCAAGAAAAAGGGAGGACATACTGGTCAGAATTATGCTTTAGGTATAGCACGACTTCAGAGTTAACCCCCAAGAGACTAAGGATAGCCAACTTTGTAAGGTATAACCTCTTTTTTTAAAGCTTCTGTACGTACTTTATTTGATTTTGGATCAACCTATTCCTTCATCGCTAGGAGTATCGTTGATTTCTTAATTCTTCCTATATCCTTTGCTAGTAGTCCATGGAGGAGTACAACCCTATCAGAGGAGCTAATCAACTTTTGCTAGTTTGTAAAGGCCTAGTATTAGATATTGACGGTGTCAATTTCTTATGTATTAATGCACATGTGTTAGATTTCGAGGGGTATGGTCTTAAATTAGGGATGGATTGGCTATCTTATTATGAGGCCATCCTTAATTGCGTCAGGAAAGTTGTTTGCCTGAAAAGTTGCGGAGGCCATATTTTGGAGATCCCTTGTAGGGTTCGAAATAGGGATTTGACCTTATTGCATTTTTTATCGTCAGATTCGAAATGACCGTCTTCAGTACCAGTTATGTGCGAGTTTCTAGATGTCTTTGCGGAATTCATGGGACTTATACCCCACCATGAAATATCATTTTGGATAGACCTCAAAAAGGATGAGAGGCCAAGATAGTTATAATAGGCTCCCTTTACCTAGGATAGATGACTTATTTGACCATTTAGGAGGTTCCCAAGTCTTTTCTCAGCTAGATATGGCGATATGATTTCAATAGTTGAGAATTTTGGAAGAGAGTAAACCTAAGATGGCATTTAGGACACTTGATGGATTATTTGAGTGGGAAGCGATGTCCTTTGATTTGACAAAGGCCTCCGTTTTCTTTGCAAATCTTATGAGTACAGTATTTGGGGACATTCTCAACAAGATAGTTATGGTATTCGTAGATGGCGTACTCATATTTTTCAAGGATTTAAGGAACATGATGATCATTTAAGGAAGGTCCTATGAATTTTAAGGGAAAATCAACTTAAGGCTAAATTTTTGAAATGTCACTTTTGGAGAAAGGAAGTCAAATTTCTTGGACATATAATTTTAGGGAAAGGATTGGAAGTAGACCTCGCGAAGGTAGGAGCCGCTCAAGTATGAAGGATCCCCCAAAATCAGTGGTTAGAAATTTTCCAAGGTTGGAGGCTACTATAGGAAATTTATTAAGGACTTCTCAAGGATTGCAGCCCTTTAACTCATTTAATGAAGAAAACTCTTAAGTTCGTGTGGAGTAAGAAGTTTAGTAATGCTTTTGATAGGTTAAAGGAATCTCTTATGAGTGAGTCTGTTCTTATTATTCCTGATGATACTAAGATGTTCACGGTTTACAACGACGCTTATGAGACAGGGTTAGGAGCAATATTCATGCATGATGGTAGGGTAGTTTCCTATGCAAGTAGACAACTTAAGGATAATAAGAAGTGGTACCCTATGCATATCTTGGAACTTGCAGTTATTGTGTTAGCCTTGAAGATGCAGAGACACTATCTTTTAACCATAAGTTCTTAAGTACTTGTTTTCTCAAGTTGACTCAAATATTAGGCAGTAGTGGTGGATGGAGTACATAACATCGTTTGACTTCGCTGTTCAATATACCCTAGAGAAGGGTAATGTCATTCTCGACTCTTTATGTCAGAGACATGCCACACCAAGTGCGACTACTAAGCAGAAGCATTTGTAGTTTCTTTCTAGATTTAATCTTCAGCCGCCATTTGAAACATCTCAAGGATTTCTTAGAACTTTGGTAGTAAGACGGCCATAGTGGAAAGGATCAACCATGAGCAAGGTCTCGGTAATGAGTTCAGGATATTGAGGGAAAGGATTGTTAAAGGAGAGTGCTCTCCTCATTCTGATGGGTATTCCATTGACAGTACTGGGAGCTTGAGAAGGGACGATCGACTTGTGTCTCTAAGAAAGGAAATCTTAAGGAGGTGGTCCTGGAGGAATGTCATCGGTCGAAGATGATCATACACCTCAGAGGAGATAATATATTTAGAGATTTGAGAATTTTTTTATTGGGAACGTATAAAGAAGGATGTTGCAGAGTTTGTAGGCAGATGTCTAACATGTGAAAAGGTTAATGTAGAGCAAGGTAGGCCTAGAGGGTTGTTGTTACCTTGGAAGTTCCCACTTGGAAATGGGAACATATTTCGATTAGATGGGATTCTAAGATGTCTGAAAGGGAATGAAGCCATTTGGGTCATTGTGGATCGTTTGACGCAGTGTGTCCATTTTATCCCAGTCAAGAAGAGTGTGACCGCAACTTTGTTAGTCCAGTTACACGTCAAGGAGATAGTTCGACAGCATGGAATCCCAACGAGCAAAGTTAGTGATATAGACCCTTTGTTTAGAGCAAATTTTGGTGAAGCCTACAAGTGGTCTTTGGGATGACGCTTAATTTGAGCACAACATGTCACCTACAGATCAATGGACAGACAGAGTGGTTCAACAAATAGTTCTTGAAGATCTACTCAGAGTCAACATCATCGACTTTAGAGGAGCTTGGGAGCAGTACTTAGCGCTAGCGGAGTTTTCATACAACAATAGCTTTCAAGCGACGATTGGTATGGCCTCTTATGAAGCATTATATGGGCGGCCATGCAAATCACCTACTTGTTTGTAGGAAACTACCAACAAGATGTTACTCGAACCCAACCTTATCCACTATTCCATAAAGAAGATTCATCTTATACGATAAAGAAAGAAGGCATTCCAAAACCAATAGAAATCATATGCTGATAGAAGGAGGAAGGAACCCGAGTTCAAAATTGATGATTTAGTGTTCGTGAAAGTTTCTACTGTTAGGAAAGTTGTCCAGTTCGGAAATGCTGGGAAATTAGCTCTTAGATTTATTGGAACATTCAAGATCTTTGATAGGATAGGGAATCTGGCTTACCATGTGGACCTTCCCGAGCGCTTATTGGGGGTCTATAACGTTTTCCATATTTCTCATCTTAGGAAGTGCCTTCATGATTCCTTTGTTAGTCTTAAGCTTGATTAGATGGGAGACTTAGGGAGTTTTGAATTGAAGCCTGGGATGCCCAATGCCACCACAAGAATTATGTAGCACGGAATTAAAAGTCTTCGCAATAAATCCATCACCCTATTTCGAGTACAACGGGGAGATAACCCTGCGGGAAACACGTGTGAAACAGAAGAAAAGATGAGACAGAATCATATAGAGCTTTTCACGGGTAATTATTTCCTCTAAAAAAATTCCTTTATGGTTGCATCGTGGTAGCTAGGCTGGATGGTAAGAGATGGTAGAAAAATAAATGAACTGGGCACTCATGTAGGAATTAAATGCATATTATAGTGTTTTGCATACATTCTACATTATATATTACACTTTAGCGTTAGGACTGAGCTCACCTTAGCAAGTCTGCAATGTGTAATCACATCGAGTAATGGAAGTTTTACGGGTGTTTCATAAATAACATGGATGTATAACATGTTTGTTTGACCAAATTGTGCTTTTCACCCCTTTTGAAAGATTTCATGACGAAATCTCTTTTAAGGGGGAGAATGTAACACTCCATAAAATATACCCTAAATAAATATAGATTATTAAATTAAGATAAATTAATAAAATATAATTGGTTGAAAATAAGAATTTATACTATTGAGAATTTAGCTATGAAAATATCACTAATGTATTCATGGTAGGATTCTGATCTATTTTCATATTTTATATGTCAAAAACGGAGCCCGTATAAAGAAGTTATTAATAAAACAAGTTAGACGATAATTATATACACAAGATTTGAATTTCAAACTTAAAATCTGAATTTCAGACTAAATATATATATATATATGTATATGTATATATATTGGATAGTATAATTGAATATTCCCTAAAGATTTGAAATTGTGTTTTTTTTGTGTATATATATATATATACAGGAGGGGACAAGAATGAATAATAAATGTAAGAATTACATGTAATTAATATAAAAAGAAACACTCAAACAAAACAATCTCCCAACATATACCCAAGAAGGGGAGTCGACCGCCCTTCAAATTGTGGGTTGACCGGCCGGTTGATCGCCCTCCTGGTTGAGGGTGGGAGAAAATATTGTTTTAAGCATTTTTCTATAGTTTTGCTTCATTGGACTGCCCAGATTAAATCTATCTAATCCAAGGGTCCGCATACAAATAAGCAACTATAAAATTACCACTTTGCCTCCCCCTAAAACCCTACCTTCATCTTCCTCCATCCTTCCATTCTGTTTCTCTCGATTTCTTAATTCCATATACATGTTCAGTTTCTTCCCTTCTTCTAACATATATTCTTTCTCTTCTTATCTGAGTTCTTGTATAGATTCTAGAATTAAGTATAATATATATATGTATGAGATTCTAAACCCGATTTTCATATATATATATATATATATATATATATATATACATACATACATACATACATACATACACACATACATACATATATATATATATATATATATATATATATTGAAAATTGGTACTCTTTATTGCTAATACCAATAAAACCTCCTTATATTCCTCGCTAAAACCTTGCAACCCCATAACCTAGATGGCTACCTTGCATGGGAAAAGAGCACATATAAATTTAGTATACAAATTCAAATACAAGTACAAAAGAAGCTTTCAACACTGAATAGAAAAAGTACACAAAAAGTAAACAAAGACCCGCTGCAAAGCCCACAAGGTCCAATTCGCGAATTACTTCTTCTCCAACCTTATTCAACCAGTATCTAGAACTTCAATGCCCCAACGATCAAGTAACTCAACGCTCCTCTAATTCCGCCCTGATTTACTCCCATTATTGGCCAAGTACCAACTTCATTCTCGATTTGCTTCAATTTAGTCAATGCATTAACCTTTCTGCTTTGAAAAACTCTCAAATTATGTTCTCTCCATAAACCATAAATTATAGCAGTAAATGCATCGTAAGCAACATCTCTAATCTGATCATGTTCTTTAAAAGCATTGTGCAAACTTCTAGCTTCTCCTTTTAAATCTGGATTAATTGTCAATGGCAAGTCAAGTTTTTGCCTAACAGACAACCACAAAAATGAAGAATTAATACACTCGAAATAAACGCTGAATTGATTCTGGGTGTACTTCACACAATGGACACAAGATGTTTGATAGATTGCCAAATCGAGCCACTCTATCTTTAGTATTCAGCCTTATTACGAGATACTTCCCAAGCTTTATGAAATGTAAACGATCCTCCACTTCCCCATTTATAAAAAAATTTATTTTTATTGGGAAAAATCTGAATAGAATCAATTTCATTCAATAGCTCTCTTGTAGTAGGATGAATATTTGGACCAAGTCTTTCATTTCTGATGATGGAACTAACTTTCATATCATTGTTTCCAAGTAGATGAATTCTATCATATCCAAGCAAATCCACTAAACAGCAGCAATTTATCCATGGATCATACCAAAGATAAGTATCCTCTCCATTTGCTACTTTTCTATTGAATAACTGCTTGTTTGAACGTAATCTTAGGATATATTTCCAAGTCGATGAAGCATTATTATCCACTGGTAAAAACCAGAACCTCTTATCTTTACAATATTTATTAATAGACCATTTACTCTATAATGAATTTTCAGAGAGAATTTTCCAAAGCAGTTTAATATAGGAAGCTTTTTTCAGATCTGAATTTTTTTAAAAACCAACACCTCCTTCTTTTATTGGTTTACATAAAGTTAGCCATGCAACTTTATGTGCCGAGCTTCCTCAAAAGAAATCTGCACACATAGACTGTAATTTCTCTGAAGTGTATTCAGGAATTTGGTATATGAACAACCAATACAAGATAATAGGGTAATGATTCCATTAATGAGTTCAGCTCTACCAGCAAATGAAAGCAACTTAGATTCCCAACCCTGAATTTTGTTTTGAACTTTCTATATAAGAGCATTACATTCTGCATAATAAAGATACTTGGTAGAGATAGGAACCCCCAAATATTTCACTGGAAGATGCCATTGTTCAAAGCCAAGAATGTTTAAAATATCATTAGCATTTCAAACTGAATCACTAAAGAATATTTTAGTTTTAGCAGTATTTATAAGTAAGTTAACAGTACTTATCTTGTTAAACACTAGCTTTAGAGTATTTGCATTTTGAACAGTGGACTTTCCAAAGATCATCAAGTCATCAACATAGAGTAGATGTGAAATAACTGGTTGAACTTTACTGCTGGGCTGAAATGTTCTGGAACTAGTAGCTTCATCCATCAGAAATGTAAAATATTTCATCGCAATAGCAAAAAGAATAGTAGATAATGGATCCCATTGACGAATTCCTCTTGTGGATTGTATAAACCCTTTTGGAATGCCTTGAATTAGAAATGAAAACGTAGCTGTATCCATTCATTCATAGACCAGGTTTATGAAATGAGGTGGAAACTTTATGAGGAACATAATTTGACAAATATGTTCTCGACTAATTCGATCATAAGCTTTTTGCAAATCCACTTTGATACAAAAAAAATTCATAGCTTTCTTTTTAAAGTCTCTAAGTAGTTCATGAGCTAACGAAATGTTATCCCCAATATATCTCCCCTTTATAAATGCACTTTGATTTTCAGATATCAAATATGGCATAAAAAATCTTCATTCTAGCACACAAAATCTTTGCAAACACTTTGTAATACACATTACAACATGAGATTGGTCTATGATGAGAAATTTCTGTAGGCTTGTCATTTTTTGGAATTAAAGTGATGAAAGTATAGTTTAAAGACTTGGGTAGTTTTCCTGATCTGGAAATATCATTCATAGCTGCTACTAAATCATCCTTTATCTCGTTCCAGTGAACTTTGATGAATTTAGAGTTAATACCATCTGGTCCTAGGCTAGTATCATCTATGATAGAAAATAAAGCCTCTTGAACTTCTTGTACTGAAATATTATTCAAAAGAAACTCTTGTCTTGCTTGATTTATATAAGCTATAGGCTGAAAACTTGTAATCAAAGGAACTTTGCCTCCATTGAATAGATCTGAAAAATATTTGATGGCCTCACATTCAAAATCATCAGGTTTAAAAATGAGATGACCACTGTGATCAAACAAAGTTCTAATGTGATTACAAATTCTTCTATTGGACATATGAGCATAAAAAAACTTTGAGTTAATATCACTTTGTTGAAGCCAAGATGTTTTAGCTTGTTGCTTGAAGCCATCAAAATATATTTCTTGCAGTTTTTGATAATTCCTTTTTGCTTGTAGGAAATTTTCATATACAAGAAGGTCTTCAGGATTTTGATCTGCAGTAGATTCCAGAATTGATAAGAGTTTCTCTGCATTATTCAGGTTATCAACATTCTTCTCTCTCAATTTGTTCCATAATTTCAACTCTTTTTTACAATTCTTTAATTTGTACATCATTTTATAACTCTGCTGTCCCCAAGTACCAACACTTAAACCTCTTTCAACAGCCTCTTTATAACCAGAAAATTTGGACCATTCATTTTTATATCGAAAAGGATATCCCTTAATTTTTAGAGTTGGAATTAATTCCAATAAGATAGGATTATGGTCATTAGTATGTTATGACAGAGATAAGGCTTCAAATTTAAAAATTTCTGAAGACAAAAATTATTGACCAATATCTTATCAATGTTAGTTGCCAAGCCTTTTCATCTCCATGTAAACCTAAATCCCATTGGTTTAATCTCATTTAAAGCATTTTGTGAAACAAAATTTTGAAATTCCCTTAAATAATGATAAGGCACAGTCAATCCACCAATCTTATCTCTTCAGGATAGCGCATTATTATAATCACCCATTAAGATCCAGGTTTCACTAACACAATTAGCATCATTAGCTAGAAGTTGCCACAAATTTAGTCTATCATTAAAAAAGTTGCTTGCATATATCATAAAAAGAACCGCAGAGAAACCACCTTTATTGTTTGCCACCACTGTAATATGTTGAAATGAAGAAGCCACACTTGTTAAATCCCAAACATCACCATACTAAATTAAAAGAACTCTGCCTTTAGACTGATTAGAATTATTGGTTATAAATTTCCATGAGTTTGGCAACATAGAGATAAACAAAGCTAAATTTACAGTAGACAATTTATTTTCAACTAAGCCAACAATAGTTGGCTTAGCTTATGTTAGGAGATTGATTACTACTCTCATACATGCAATAGTGTTCAATCCCCTAACATTCCATGCTGGAATTGTCATTTAATTATTGAAGAGCTCCTTGTTTCTCTTCTTGGAGTGGCTGTGAAAACATTAGAAGCATTTTTCATGTTATTTTGCAAATAGTTTGTGTTATTCACTATAAAACCTGAAGTATCTACTTCTTTTCCTTTTGCCTTATCTCTCAACTTTTCACTCTTTTCTAATACCTCAGCTACATTATCCAATTCATCAGGTACAATGGAATTAGGCAACTTGGAATTTAGAAATGCAAGATCATCTAAGGTATTCTCTGGATTTAAATCCGAGGCATTACTTGCATTTGGATTCACATCTGGATCTGCTACATTTTCTTCTTCATTCACAGGAGCTGATGAAGAAGGAATATCATCTGCTTGCCATTAAGATTCATTATTCAATTCACGAATACTGTCATCATGTCCAAACTCTTTACATTTATTACATATGTCTGGTATAAACTCGTATTCCACTGTAACCACAATATTCTGACCATCGTGTAATGAGATAGGTATAAAGGTTATCAATTTAGTTGTTGTATCCACAGAAATGAGCACACGTGAATATATAATGAATTTTCTTGCTTCATTATTTTCATCTATTAATATCGGATTTGAGATGAAGCTAGTTACCATTTGAATTGCTTCCTTAGTCCATAATTCTAATGGCAAATGATATAATCTGTCCAGATTTGAATTGAACTACTCAATTTCGTAGTAAAATCATAACCAGGAGTCCATACATTAACCATTAACAAACGACCAAAGTAAGAATGCGTAGTACTTTCAGTAACTCGTAGAAAATATATCTGATTATCGAATTGAACAACAAAGTTATAAGTAGGAGTAACATGAACATTATAGTTACCAGAAGGCCTCCATACTTTCTTGATATAATCTCTCAATTTTGTTGTTGATAATTCGAATTGAACAGGAGTAAGAGCCACTGTGTACTTCCATATAGATTCAGACTGATTGAAAATAGATTCCGGAATTACTACTTGCTCAGTTGAAGATTGAACAAATTTCATACTTCGTTTACTCGCTGCAATATAGGATAAATTTCGATCTGGATTATCCTCGGATACTTCATGATCCAATGAAGTCATATTTGGATTCGTCTTTGGATTCAGATTTACTTTAAATGATTGATTAGGAAGAGGATTTGCAGTAGAGAAAGATGGATTGGATCTCAGATCCGATCGAGAATTCAACTTTTTGGCGGGTTCCGCCATCAAATTCTGAAAAACAGGTTACATATACACATACATATACATACACACACATACACAGATATATATATATATATATATTCGTGTTTGTGTATAAGGAGAATTTGCAGTACGCTATAGTTTTCACACTGAGTTGATATTCTCCTCTTCCTACCTCTATGAGTGGAAATTACATTAGTTTTCTATTTTTTGTATGATGTTAGTATAAATTTGGATTGTTATGCCAAAAGATATTTAGATTTATAAGAAAGCAAAACATTAACAAATCCTCCAAATCTCTTACCTTTGCGAAAATATTAAGTCAATTGTATTTGTTGGTTTTGATTATTGAGGTAATAAAAGATAGGCTTTTTAGGTGTTGTACAATTCCTGGTAATGGTCTGATTCATTTTCCTCATAAACATTGTTAATTTCGTGTATATATATATATATATATATATATATGTGTGTGTGTGTGGGTGTGTAAAGGCATGAGACTTAAGCATAGTAAATCTAATAGGTTTAAGAATCTATTTCTAAAATAGATAGTTTGAACGTATTATATACAAATCAATAAAGTCTTAAGTTTTTGTATGTGTGTATATATATTCATATGAAAAGAAAAGCAGTACCATAAAGGAAATTTTGCATATACATATTTGGAATATCGCACCTTGTTTCTCTTTTGTTATTGAAATAATCATTTAAGCCTTGGTTACAAGTTTTATGTTTATACTGGTATTTCCCTATTATTGATATTGATATACCCGTTCATGCCATATTGAGTAAGTTAGGGAAATAAACTTATAAACCTTATTTTGATTGTTAGGATCGACATTTCAAACAAATTAAGACATTTATTCACGTGTGCTTGATTTGCATTTATTTACTATTATTTATTAATGTAAGTAATGTATTATTAATGTGTATTAAATTTATATTAAATAGCAAATTAAATAAGTTAGAATAGGAAATGGGAATAATAAATGTCCCCATCAAAAATTTGTATGTGAGTTTATAATGCCTTTTATTAGTATTACTAGCACATAAACACGAGGTTAATCCCTACTTGTAGTAGAAGATTGCTCGGAAATGACTGACATATCCAACACCTCAAAGTTAGCTGAGTTAAAGTGAAAGGTCTAGGTGCCATGGTACATTATAATAATTACACAAAGGCACGAGGTTAAGCCCAACTTGTAGTAGAAGCCTTCCCGGAACCGCCCGACAAATCCAGCATTTACAAATGGTCGGTTTATTGTGAGATGTCTTTTGTGTGTGTGTGTATATATAATATTTTTTTGTTTATATAAAAATAACACACTCAAACACGGTGGATTCCCAACGCAATAACTACCCACTTCCATCCAAAAACCCGCCCGATCCTCAACCGTCTTCCACAACCTCAACCACTGCCACATCAGTGACTTCCAAGACCAATGTTGAAGTTACTCATTCCCCTACAACAACAGCCAATTCTAACTGCAACCCTCAGTATGTTCATCCATCAGAGTAGTATGTCTTTTTGCCTACAAATGTTATTCAAAAGTCAGAATCACTGTAGATTAACATGACAGTTCTCCACCTTATGGAATTTAGAATATCCTTTCGCAAGTTAAATGATTATATTTCAAGTATATGGAAACCTAAAGGAGAATTTCACATTCATTTGCCGTAAAACTATAGTTGTTCAATTCGACAACAAGGAGGACTTCGATTCAGTGATGGAGAGTACGACTTATTTATACTTCGGTAAATTGCTTTTGATAGATGCATGGGTCCCTGATTATGATTATTCTAAGTTCACGGCTACTAAAGTGAAAATTTGGAAAAGATTACATAATTTGAAGTAATAGATGTGGACGGTAGAAGCTCTACAAATGATTACAATTTTTATTGGTATACCTCTACGCACTGATGCAAATACTGTTGAATGCAAGTTTACCAAATGTGCATGTGTTCAAGTAGCTATAAACATGGATATAGAATTGAAGAAAGTTATTCCAGTTTTAATGCAAAATGGGATAAAGCATGAAGTAGATGTAGAATATGAGTATGTACCTTCCAAATGTGATCAGTGTAAGATGTTTAGCCATAAGAAATCAATCCATTAAGTTAAAACTAACCCCAAGTGGGTGAAAAAGAATTCTGTTCAACCGACCACATTAAATGATAATACTCTAGAGAAAACTAAAGAAGATGATTTAACTTTCCTCAACACTGGACTTCCTTCTGACTTACTTCATGATGAAATCCAGCATGTAGTAGAAGTTATGATGACCCTCCACAGGAAGAACAACTAGATGTATTGAGTCTTGTGTCGTTTAACCATTCATACATATTTCTCTCAGACTTCACACATCACACCAAAATTCCTTCTTTTAAAAGAATTCTGGGGAGTTCATCCTCCTTTAAATGAAACTCCTGATTTCGAATGTCTGGGGTATGAATACTGTGACACGAATGTCAGACGTACTCAATCTCCTGGCATAATTCAAGTCATAACTAGTTTGTTTGGCAGAGCATAAATTTAATATGAGGATATTTGCTATAAAACTTCTAGCACTTGGAGTATGTTAACTAATGACACCATTGACTGCACTGGCCATATCCTACTTCATGGGATGCATCAGTAAGGTCGATACAAACTATCACTATTTCACGACAACATATCACATGTTTAGCACATAATACTGGTGGACTCTCGTTTTACTTCACTGTAGCGTATGGTAGAAATATTTTTTAGTGAGAGACAGGATTTGGGGGAAATCATAATTGACGATTCGACGACTATCAACGAAGCTTGGATACTAATGGGTGATTATAATAATGCGTTATCTCCTCTGTATAAACTGGGTGGCCGGGCTATCCCTTTTCAACATATTCAAGAATTTCAACTTCGTTTAACACAGGCTCAGCTACTTGAAATTAAACCTTTAGGTTCCCATATAGATAAAATTTTGTCCAACCCTATTTTTCTCTAAAAATTTCAAAATTGGAAGGCTCTGACATTGTCACAAATGAGTAGTGACCATAATCCTCTTCCACTTGAACTCATTCCTACCTTTGTTGTTAAAGGGTATCCACTCAAGTATAGCAACGATTGGCATTTGTGTGAAGGGTATGTTGAATGTATTGATAGGGGTTTACAAGCATCCACTTGGGGGTTTGCTAGCTACCAATTCCAAAGTAAATTATTATCGTGCAAGCCTGAACTGAAAAGTGGAATAAAACAAGGAAGAAACAAAGTGAACATATTACACAATTGGAAGAGCAACTTAGAAATTTGGAAATAAGTGCAGATCAATATCTTATAGATTTGATACTATGTGAAGATATGCTGAAAAATAAGCAACAACTACAGTAGCACCCAAGTAGCAAGTTCTTGGCACTTCTTCAACAGGCAAAAGTGGCATGGCTTCAACAAAGGGATACTAATTCAAAGTTTTCTTAATGCCAAAATGAGTGCACGTAATTTCTACAATAATGTTAGTGTAGTCATTAATTCAGAAGGACATTTGGTTTATAAGAAAGAAGAAATCAAGGCTAAAGCGATAAATTATTACACTTCTTTATTTAGTGGCGATAATAACGTCGATTTTCCTCGTTTCCAATCTGCTTATATAATCAACTCAGGTGGTCGAGACTCCCAGCTACAAGAAATTTCACTCAATGAGGTTAGAAAGACGGTGTTCTCGATACACGAAGATTGATCTATTCCAAAGGTACTTTGGAAAAATGATAATCCTACCAACATTAGACAGTATCGCCCCACTGCATGTTGTAATGCCTACTAAATAGTATTTTCTAAAATTATTTACAACAGGATAAAGCCTTTTCTGACATATTTGATCTCTTCCAATCAATGCGCTTTTATCCCTCAAAGGCATATAGGAGATAACATTATACTTGCTCATGAACTCTTGCGAGACTTAAAAAACCTGGTATATCTAAATTCTGTATCAAGGTGGATCTTAAAAAAGCTTATGATTGGGTTAATCGAGAGTTCAGTTGCTTCCTAATGGCTCAAATGGGCTTCCCAACCCATTTTGTAAATATTGTTTACGAATGCATCTTAACCCCTACTTATTCTATACGATTACAAGGCACTCCCAGGGGTTCAATCTACTTGAATCGTAGGATCAGGCAGGGGGTCCTTTATCCCCATATCTCTTTACTACAGCAATGTAATACTTCTCCTTTTTGATGCAAACAAAAACTTCTTTAAACCAGTTCTTCCTAGTTTTTACCTTTGAGCCCGTAATTTCACCTTTATATATTTTGACGATCTTATGATTTTTGGAGAGTTGTTTGCGAACAAATTTACAACTGTAAACAATTGTTTAATTCGTTCGGCTTTCCTAAACACAAGGGTTGTTGTAAAGGGTGTCAAACTTTGGGACCAAAAATTATTTTACTAATAAATCCAATCAAGTCGTTCTGAAATTTTGATTGTTTAAAAATAACAAAAAATAAATAAAAAGAGAGTTTTTAATAATAAATGAAAACAATTAGGTAGCAATGACATAAACTAGATTAATATGAATTAATAACCAAATAGATTAATATAGATCTAGTTCATGTTTCTGTCATAAACATGAATCATTTCTTTTAGGTTGACGATCTAAAGTTGCTAAAGTTTCAAAATTTTCAGAATTTGAAAGAGGAAGACCAAATTGAATATTGATGTCTTCGTTTTTTAGAGAATTTGAATTCAAATCAATTACAGAGATTCAACAACTTCATTAATATTTTCATCAATTTTAAAAGTTGTAAGTCGAAAATTTTCGATTTCAGTAAGAGTTGAATTTTCAGCAGAAGCATCAGTTTGAGTTCGAATTTCAGTTTAACAGAAATCAGATTGTTGGACAAGAGATTTTTCAAACTTTCATTTTCATCAGCAGTCACATCGTCATAATTATCAATAATCGTTATGTAATGTTGTGACGAAGTTAATGGCTGTCTATTTTTTCAAAAGAAGCATTGGTAGATACCTGTTTGTCATTAGATTGGCATTTATAGTTGTTGTACAAGTTCGTAGCCTTAGCTATAAGAAGAGCAATTTGAATTTCTATCCTTTGAATTTCAGGGCAACTTAGTTTGCTATGTATTATTCTTTGAAGTAGTTTTTCGAAGTAAGTCAAGCAAAGTTTCATGAGATCCTCAAATTCATCAACATCATGAATTCCCTCCAGTAATTTATTTTTTAGATTTTGCCAAAGTTCAATAGTGTATCGAGCTTGTTGTTGAATGAAATGCATGTTTTTGACGTCTTTATTTTCTTGATTTTGTTTTTCATCTAAAATTCTTGCCCATTCCTTGATTTCCTCACGACAAATTTGAATTTCATGCATTAATTGATCAATTTCACTCAGGCTTTCTTCAAGAAAATTGGTAGACGCATTAGACTTCAAAATGTTGTTTTTAAGATTCATCGTTTCTATGTGTTCTATATTGGTTGACCTTAAAAATTAATCCATATCATCTCTAAAGAGTTTTCCATTCTTTATTTTCCACAACCAACATCGCTAGAAATTTAGCTTGTTAGCAACACATTTTTCCATATTCGATAACCAAACTTATATCCCCACTCGAATTACGAAAATCATTTTAGTTTTGATCGTTGAAAACCGTGTTGAAATTATTTTGATTTTCAGCACTTCACTTAGTCATTTGGGCTAACAGTCGACTGACCTAAGATAAATTTCCCTCAATCGAAATTTTTTTAGCTTGAAATTCATTCTGGTTTGAAATGTTACCAAATCATTTAAACTTTGAAAATAATTGCAATTTTGGTTGTATATGGGGAAAGCACGCATGTACTAGAAGAAGAGAGTTTTTCGTCGACAAATCAGTTGCCAAAATTGTGGCTCTAAAGAAGCTCTTAAAAAATATGTTAAAATTAACAACTTTGGATTATATGAATACAAGTTTGGGCCAGGTTTGGAAAGTGATTATCAGTATGCCATGAATCACTGTAGAAACACGACTGAAGGTTTAAGAACCTATTTAAGTTCTAGACTCTACCGTTCCTTAGACATCTCAGAGAGTACCAATCCTAATTGTCAATTTAACGAATATTTTGTTCTATGAGCTTTGGGGAATCCTCGATTTGACTTCAAAATAATTTGTTCCACGTTTGTTTAAAATTTTCAACCACACATCAACAGGCAAAATAATCAATCACAGAATAGTCACGAAATAATAAATTGCAGAAATAAATTTTTTACAAGCAAGCCGCGATACTTGCACAAAATCTTTATAAGCAATTTCTATATTTTTCAAGCAACAGTGGACCTTGTAGAGTTAGAAAATTATCACTTATATCGGCAGTTCGTCCAGTGCAACTGAGTAGCGCTAGCGCGTTCACACCCCCCTTGATGTACAACCGCTCCTGTAACATCCTGAATTTTTAACGACACTGAAATAGGATAAATTAAATAATAATTTATTTAATATTCAGAATCAAGGAAAATGGAGTTCGCCATTGCGTCTGTCTCGAAATTCTGGTTAAGATAGACATTTAGTTTGTGTAAAACTGACACCGTATGAAGAAGTTATGATAGTTTTAAATTTGTATGCGTAGAAAGAACATATATACACATACGAGTCAGATATGAGTCAGACCCTACCCAGAACAATTCGAAAATCAAAAATTCATCAAGGGGGCAAATTTCCCTCTCTAAGGGGTCGACCCCCTAGAGGGGTGACGACACCGGGGTCAACCCCCTTAAGGGGTGTCGACCTATGGGTCGACCCACCCACAGGGGTGTCGCCACCCCTAGGGCTGAGGTGGTAGTCGGTTTCAGAGGGTTCTTAGCTATATATATGTGTCCAATTCTCCTATTTCTTCATTGGAAATTATGGGAGCCAAATGCTGCCGGCGTGTGAACTAAGACGGATTTGTTTTCTTCAGCAATGTACAACATTCAACTTAGCAAATCAAATCAAGAAATTCAAGATCAATTCTTTCTCTATTCTCTAAACCTAGCGCTGTGAGTTTCTAGTTGCTTTTAGGTTTAAATGAATAAAAGTGTAAAAGTGAATTATGAAAGACTATGAATTGGATATGATAAACTATAAATCTATGCTATTGTTAAACCTTATACTATGTCATGATAGATCTACACCTTTAGATCTAATGCAATTGTGGTTATTCTATTATATTGCCTATGTGAATCCATATTTAGATCTAAATATGCTACTATGTCATCCTAATGGTGTTAGATCTATTTTAACCTTTGAATTTGAATTATGTGATCTAATTTATTTCCTTGTGCTTATCATGTTAGATCTAAACCAATTGGAAATCTAAACTGTTAATTTAGATCTCACTATGCTTATTGAGACATCGTAGTTATGTTAGAATCAATTGACTGCCACAAGTTTACTAGTTTTATCTCCACCTTGTTATGATGTTAATTACATGTCCATGCCAGTATGTATATTCATCTTATCACCAAGATAGTATATGCTTATGCTAAGTTGAACAATCACTTTTGCTCCACTCCTACTATTTTCCTTTTTTATCGTTAATGGCTAGGCTATTATCTAGCCTAGGCATGCTGCCAATTTTGTGAGGACGCTAGTTAAGGAATGGGGGAAAAAAGGTTAATAATGTGTAACGACCCAAAAAATCTGAACCAATTTAAATTTTTTAAATTGGCTAAAATAATGGATTTTAAATATTTAAAATAAATATTTTAGATAATAGCAATGAAAAGTGAGTTTGAATCGGCGCTTGAAAAGGAATATAATTAATTCTAATTATAAACAAGGCCTGAAATGGCGCAGTAGTTTCAAAATTTGAATTCAAACTTTGTCGGACCGTACCGGGTGCAAAACAAAACAGATTTGAGTGAAACCAAAAATATTTAAATCTGTTAGTGAATACCTTTCTAACGAATCTGAAAAATCGAAGTTTCATAGCGGAATGCAAAAGTTATGGCCAAATGAATTTTCAGAAAGGTCGCTATGGAATTTATATAGCCCGTGAAATTGGCCATTTTGCATACGACCTCGGAATTCGACAAAACCACTTTTGCTGGATCCGAGATGTGAAGTTATTGATAGGTTTCAAATTTCATAATTTTTGAAGCTAGTATGTGAGCGTGGCAAAGGAAAACGTGTTTTGGTCAATTATAGTTAAATTGGATCGACCAGAAATGGGCCTTTTTGCAAACGATCTCCGAATTCGACGAAACTAGTTTTGTTGGGACCGTATCGTCAAAACATAGCTAGATTTATTTTTCTGGAATTTTTCGAATCAGTTTGTGGCCCTGGCAAATTGAAATGTACGTTCAAATCAAATATTGAATGTTATATATTTTAAATTGAATGAAAACTGACTGAAACATTCGAATGGGCCTTCGAAACATATCCCATTGTGTTCGGAATAGGGGTAAAATGCTAGGGATGACAGTCATTGGGTTTGGATTGGTGTTCGTGTGTGAAAGGGGGTATTTTCGAAATTTAAAAATTATAAATATTAAAAAAATTCTCTCATTGGCCAGTTATATTTTCTCTCTCCCCGACTATTCTTCTATCGCACGACGGAAAGGAGGCGCCACCTTCTCTCCTCCGTTCCTCCTCCTACACGCAAAATTAGGTATCGGTTCTTTGGAGCTTTTTGAAGAGCTCGGCGAGAGCTTCAAATCCATACAAGGGTGGTATTTTTTCGTTGCCCGAATTAAGAGAATCACCTCTCTGAAGTCGATGACTTCAATTCGTCGCCGCCGCCTACAGGGACCACCGAAGTGGCCCCCCTCCCTGGCGCCAACGTGCCTCTCCCCCCTCTTTGTCGCTGCGAAGGCCGATCGTCGAACCGCTTCAACGTTTGCACGAAAAATCCAAACCTAGTTTGGAACCTTTTGCTGAGAGGTACGGGTTTATTTATTTTTAACTGATTTCGACAAATAAAAGCGTTGCAAACTTCTAAAAATCATATCTTTTTCGTTTCTTGACGAAATTCGATGAAACAGGAAACATTGTGACCGTGTGGACGTCTTCTACCTTCTAGAAGAGACCGCATATTTTTCTGAGCCTTCTGCTATTTTTGGTGGAGTGGAACCCAATGTGAGATTTCTAATTTATAAACGATATGGAAAACGACGATGTATAAATTATATAGTCGATGTATGAGTTATATAAGCGTTGTACACCTTTTGTATAAGCGTTGTATAAGTTGTACGTTCGATGTATAAGTTACATATGCATTGTAAAAATTATATATGTGTTGAAATAGAAGCGAAATGCTATATATAAATATATATTTATATATACACGCCCCTCGTCCACAAACCATGGACGATATTTATTGGTTGTGATTGGTGTGAAAATTGATTGATAGCGAATGGTTGATTGGAATTGTTTGTGGTTGATATTGATTGATTGTGGTTGAAAAATACCCATTTGTGGTTGAGAAATATTTGGTTGAAACCACATAGGATTAGTTTGTGGAAATGAAAGAGTGTAACCCAAGGTGAGATTTCTAATTTATAAACGATATGGAAAACGACGATGTATAAATTATATAGTCGATGTATGAGTTATATAAGCGTTGTACACCTCTTGTATAAGCGTTGTATAAGTTGTACGTTCGATGTATAAGTTATATATGCATTGTAAAAATTATATATGTGTTGAAATAGAAGTGAAATGCTATATAAATATATATATATATATATATATATATATATATATATATATATACGCCCCTCGTCCACAAACCATGGACGATATTTATTGGTTGTGATTGGTGTGAAAATTGATTGATAGCGAATGGTTGATTGGAATTGTTTGTGGTTGATATTGATTGATTGTGGTTGAAAAATACCCGTTTGTGGTTGAGAAATATTTGGTTGAAACCACATAGGATTTGTTTGTGGAAATGAAACAAATATACATGCCACCTACGTGCGAACTAGATGCATGATTCTCCATTGTCAAAAACCGCGAGGTTTTAAGGTAGAGCGAGGAGCCGTACTAGGGACAGTCCCGGTTTTAACTACCCTGCCGTTATGCTGCCGAAATTTTGAATAATATTCATGTGTTCGAATTATTTTCATTTGTTGAAACTATATTTATTCGTTGAATAGAAAGCCTTCATGTGTTGAGTCGATATTCATTCGTTTGATTGGAATTCATATGTTGAATGGTATTCATGTTTTAAATATAAAAATCACAATTTTATCTATATATATAAACTATAGAAAACCTTCATGTGTTGAATCGATATTCATTCGTTGGATTGAAATTCATGTGTTGAATGGTGTTCGTGTTTTAAATATAAAAATCACATTTTTATCTATATATATAAACTATAGAAAACCTTCATGTGTTGAATCGATATTCATTCGTTGAATTGAAATTCATGTGTTGAATGGTGTTCGTGTTTTAAATATAAAAATCACATTTTTATCTATATATATAAACTATAGAAAACCTTCATGTGTTGAATCGATATTCATTCGTTGAATTGAAATTCATGTGTTGAATGGTATTCATATTTTGAAATAAATTGTTTTATAATAAAAATCACATTTTTATCATCTATATAAACTATATAAAATAATCTTGTTTTGAAAGAAATTGTTTTATAATAAAAAATCCTATTTTTAATACCTATATGAGCTATATAAAATAATAGTGTTTTGAAATGAATTGTTTTACAATAAAAATCACATTTTTATTATATACATGAATTGTTAAATATAGTGAAGTGTTGAAATAGAAGACAGATAGATAAAAATATCATTTTTATCAAATGTATGAAAAGAATATAGCTTTGAAATCGAAGAATCGATATATATATATATATATAAATAGAATTAAAATATATCAAATAACGAAGCTGCAGTTCGTATTTTGAAAACGTGATTTCAAACGATTATACCGGGGGATCCGACCATCGGATTTTCCCGAAATCGCAACCGTTGGGTTCGCTTTGGAAATATCTTTCCAACGGCACCAACTTTGTAAAAATCCAACGGTTGGATATTCTGGAATGTTTAATTCAAATCTGAAGAAAAACAACGCCAGAATCGATTATATTTATATTTATATATATATATAAATATAATTATATTTAATCGAATAACGACGCTGCAGTTCGTATTTTGAAACCGTGATTTCAAACGATTATACCGGGAGATCCGACCGTCGGATTTTCCCGAAACTGGAACCGTTGGATTCGTTTTGAAAAGATCTTTCTAATGATGTAAATTTTGTGAAGATCCAACGGTTAGATTTTCAGATATGTGTAAATCAAATCTGAAGAAAAACAGCACCACGGCCGCGTTATGGCCCGAAGCGTCGTTTTGAATAAATTGGCTATTTTAAAATAAATAAAAATAGCGATAAATCATTATAAAATATTATAAACGATATGGATGTGAAATTTAGAAATTAACTAAAGGTTGGCTAAGTCGAATGGTTTCCTGGGTATTGATCTGATGTTGGTTTCGGCCTTCGGGGTTAATATTTGGGGAACCGTTCTCTTACTGATTGACGGTTAGTGACTAATGAATTGAAATGGTGCGTATGTATGTTAGTGTTGCACTTGTTTATTATATACGCGAGTTGCTCAGAAAGACCGGGTTTATCCAAATTTGAATAACTGAATCGACGATAAGAAATCGAAGATGAAGACGGTGGTCGAAGAACGAAGATCTTCACCTCGTTTGGATGGTAACCGAGGTCCTGATTGGGAGGCATCCCGAAATATGGATAATGAGTGGTGATCGTCCAGACGTACGTGGTGATCGATGGGTTTGCGAGGTATATAGTGCCTCCGGTTTCGTTCAGACCCAGAACGGACTTGCAAATGGATAGACATTGGAATTTATTTTGTGTGATTGATAGCTATCAGTTGCACGGTGTGAATTGTCTGTGTGGCATTTTAAGATGCAGTGATTAGGGCTTCTGTTGAAAAACAAAGTCTTGTGGTGATGATCAAAGCACCGCCTGTGTGGCGTAGCTTTGTGTATAACGTGAATTCGCGAGCCTCACACCCCGGTGTGAACCAGAAACGGGAGAGGACCTCAGGGAGGGCCTGCGTTTCTTTTTAGTTAGAAGTGGCTCAGTGGTTTTACACGCCCTGACGAGTTTGACTTATGTGGTTGTTACTGTTGCGAGGCGCCTCGGTTAGGTCGGACGATCCAGGTCCGATGGAGTCATTCGTTGGCTCATTTACGCCCCAAAGGGCGGGGAAACGCAGTGTTCAGGAATTTTAATCCAAATCGGTGGACCGGCCCTGACGATCAAAGGGTTGATGCGCTCTGACCCTGAGGCTCGGGCTAGAGAGTCTTGAAGTCGGTAAGGACTATCTTTTGCCTTGGTTCATGACGGAAATCCAATTTCCAAATACGACATCGTGCGGTTTTGATTGTATACATATATGGCAACATGATATATGGTACCCATGCCGTCTATGATTGATAGTTATGATTCAAAATTGTTTTTGAAACATGTAAAACACTAGTAATAATATCAAATGCTTTTGTTTTATTCGTATCAAACATATTTTGGCTATTATAAGGTAAAACTCTATCCTCCGGTTTGTGTTGCATTGTGTGATGGGAACTGAGTCTTATAATGGCTTCATTTTTATAAAAAGCATTGCGATGTTTAAAAGAAAGATTTGTTTTTAAAGCACTTGCAATCCAATGGAGTAAACCCGTTCCACGAAAGTGGTGTGGTCCTGTGATTAGCCATATATTAAATGTGTTGTGTTGATTTCTCATACCAGTCCCATGACTGACTCGTATTTTGTTTCACTTTCAAACTCGGGTGCCCCTTTTTCTACACGGGCAGCCTTGTATTCAGGTTTAGCAGGCTTTATCCGGATAGCTCGAGCTGAAGATGGATTCTATCACTTATCTCTTTTTATGCTGTTCAGCTCCTATTGTACATTATGTTTGTTTTTCCGCTGTAGACATATATGTATAGTTGAACTGTATTTGTACTAAGTAAGATCCTGTATACTGTGTAACTCTGATGATTACGTTTACCCTTGTCACCGTCTGTACGGGAAATGGGGTCGTCACATAATGTCATAATTTGAATATGAACATTTTTAGACATATAATTCAAACTATTGGGTAGAGTGAGCATTAACACCTATAACATGAAAGGTTTAATTAATTGATTAATTAATAATGGAATGTCTAGTAATTACAATTAGGAATTATAATTGTACTTATGACACGAGGTTTGGTTGCATTAGTGGTGGAAGTCTGCCTGGCCCCGACCGGCATATCCAACAGCCACTAATGTTCAACCAAATGTGGGAGGTCTAAGTACGCAAATACGAATCAGGCTAAGACATAAAGTTAGGCCAAACCGTGGAATAAGTCTACCCGGACCCAACTGGCATATCCAGCATCCACACGTTTTAGGCCTAATGTGAGAGATCTAGCCCATTATAAACCATAAATGGACATGGTAATGAATTGGACTACTTCACCAAATCTAATCCATAGGGATTGTATGATTGTGAACTAAGGTTAGGGTTAAGTAAATTGATTGGATAGTGGATGGGTTAAGCAAAATCTGGAGGGGGTGGGTAATATCTACATATAGTCCCACAAACTTAACCCGATAAGGTTATGTAATTAAAGACACCTAGTGGTATACATAACCGGAGGAAATAATAGAGTTATGTAATTAAAGATACCTTTTAGGGTAAGCATAACTGGTATAGGGCTATGTAATTAAAGACACCTAATGGTATACATAGTCAGTGAAAACCTAGTGGGGGATACAAGACAAAGGGGAGAGCTTGTATCATGTTTCTTAGGACCCATTTCAGTCAGTAATCCGGAGTAGGTATAAAATAAAAGTACTCCGTACTAGGCTGAGAGGGGACACGCGTACTGACTAATTGTAAGAGATCCAAACGTGGAAGACGGTGTGAGCGGCGCAAACCGACCATGCCATGTGCGTGCATGAGCTGGGAAGAGGGGGATAAGATGACCGTGACACCTATAGATATGGGGCTGCGCATATCAGTGAGGGGTTGCCACTTTAGGACATGATACATCCTATCGTGGGGCCGGCACAGAGTATCTACGGAGTAAGGAGCCGATCGATTATGGTAGTATCTAGGGCATTTTTGGACGTATGCCCAAGTCTACCACCGTGAAATGTAAAAGGGATCATCTCATTCTGGTTATACTAGTAATAGTGCAGAGTAATCATTAGAAAAGTGTACACACCTTATCTTGTCTACCTTGTCTACCTTGTCGCACCTGCCATTTATGTAATGATCTCTCTTATCCACTTTATATGCCTATCATGTTACTTTTATTTATTTACAGGCTAAAAGTAACTAGAGTCGCCAGACTTTACGTCTGACCCTTTTGTTTCTCCTTCTTTCTTCCGTTCCCTCCCCCCAGGTTTTCAAGGAGCAAACACTCAGGCTTAGTCAGGACTCATATATTATCTTGCTAGGAGCTACCTCTGAAGTATGGCTCAATTTCTTGTCTCTACTATGGCTTAACTCTTTTATTTGGGGAATTATGTTTTTTATATATTTATGTACTCTGATAGTGCAAGACAGAAGCTATTTTATCGTAATGGTTTTTGTTACTTATGGTATTGTGGACCACGACATTATGATTTATGTTTGAAATAAAAAATTAAATTTCCGCTGTTATCTTATTTATATCTATCTTGTAATTATTCTGTGTGTATTTACCTATAACGCTTCTCGAAACTTAATGCATTCCCTTAGTGTGTGACTTTAACGGACGTGGGGTGTCACACTTGGTATTAGAGCTAAAGGTTACCTGATTGGATAAAGTTTTTGAAAATTATTTTCAAAAAGATTTTAAAAGAAAGCAATTTCAAAAAGAAAAGTCTGTTTTGAAAAACATTCCCCCAAAAGCCATATGTAGTATCCTTTGGTCCTTTATCTAAATTTCTTCCTTTTTCCTTTTTCAACATGTCTAGAGAACAAAACATTCCTAATATCCCAGAGGGCATCACAATACCTGGATGGTTCCATAGGTATTTGGAGGCTACGGCGCCTACAGAAGGCCAAGGAAATGTTCCTCCCCCAGCTGCACTAGTCATTCCTCTCCACCTTTCCCTCCAAGAGCATATAACTTCGCCAAGATCTGCAAAGATTTCCATGCTATATGATGAAAGCCATTCCATAGGAACGAGACATTCTTAGATGCTCAAAATTGGCTCAAGGAGCCCGAGGACTTATTCGTAATATTTAAAGTTAGGGATAGAAGGAAGGTTCAGTTAGTCGCCTGGCTACTGAAGGATGATGCCTCATTTTAGCCGGAAGTCACCCAAGTTGAATGTCCGGCGGAAACTTGGGAAGATTATAGACAGATGTTCGAAATGAAATTTCTTTCCCAAGCCGAAAGAAGCATGCGGATGGAGATATTCTTAGCACTCAAACAAGGAAACTTGCCGGTAAAGGAGTATTTGAATAAATTTAACCAACTAGCAAGGTTCGGTTTAGAGTTGGTGGATACGCCACACAAAAGGGCTTTGCGGTTTGCTAAAGGGCTGAATGAGCCTCCGCATGGGTTAGCCATGTCCCATATTCCAATGAGGGCCACTTTTGAAATGCTTGTCGATATGGCCCCAATGCATGAGGAAGACAAGGGAGAAAAGAAGGCCAAGGAGACATCGCAAAATAGGAAGGTGTGGCCCAAGAAAGGGCAGTTGCAATGGCAACAACAGCAGAAGAAAGGAAGGAAATATGATAAAGGCAAGGATAAGAGAAAATGTCACAATTGTAGGAAGGAAGGTCACCTGATTAAAGAATGTAAGCAAAGGAAGAACTCTTGTGACCACTGCGGAGAGGTCGGACACTTTACTAGAGAGTTCCCAAAGAAACAGGGATCACAGCGACAGGGACTTCTGGAGGGTAGGTGCATGCTCTCACAATCAGTGCTCCTGATAGAGGTAGAAAATTTTCTGTGGAAGATTTAATTTCTCTTTCAAACCATCCTATTAGAACACTTTTTTATTCTGGTGCCTCAGATTCATTTATATCAAGTTCTGTAGTTGAATCTCTGCACTTAATTGCTAGTATGGTAGTGGATCCCGTAGTCGTTTCAAACCCCATTGGTGGTTCAGCTCATTTATCTATGATTTATCGGGGTCTAAAAATATCTGTGTTAGGCGTCGAGTTTGAGTGTGACGCGTATGTGCTCTGATTTATGGGCTATAGGTTCATTCTAGGAATGGATTGGCTTACCACTTATGGTGCAATTCTGGATTGTGAGAAGAGGGTCGTTAGGCTTCTAACTTGCCATGGGAGGACCCTCGAGATTTCTTGTGACCCTCAAGGGTCTGTTATGCTTTGCTTCCTAGAGTTTCTTGATGCATCTATCGACGATCTGCAATCTGTTCCAGTAGTCCGAGGTTTTTTCGATGTTTTTGATGAGGTTTGGGGATTACCTCCGAGGTGTGAAATTGACTTTCGTATATATTTGGTGGACAATGCAAAGCTAGTTGCATTTCTAGTGCGCCACATAGCTTCGAGGGAAAGGAGGGAGCTGAGTAAGCAAGTATGGGAGCTACTTGAGAAAGGGTTTTTCAGATGAAGCATATCTGAATGGGGTGCTCCAATAGTATTCGCGACTAATGAGGATGGTTCGCTTTGTTTGTGTGTTGACTATAGAGAGCTGAATAAACTTACTAAGAAGAATAGGCACCCGCTTCCGAGGATTGATGATTTATTTGATCAGCTTGTTGGTGCCTCGGTATTTTCCCAGTTAGGCTTGGCCATGGGGTTCCATCAGTTGAGGGTGGCTGAGGACATCATAGATAAGACTGATTTTTGGACTCTGGACAGTTACTTTTAATGGCTAGTTATGCATTTTGGGCTGACGAATGCACCCGCCTATTTTGTCGATCTGATGAGTAGGGTGTTTCGGGAGTTCTAGTCTTTGTTGATGATATTTTGATCTTCTCCAAAAGCGAAGAAGAGCATGCCCAACATTTGAGAGAAGTTTTGAAAACTCTCTGTGACCATCAGCTTAGGGTGAAGTTCTCCAAATGCCATTTTTTGGAGAATATAGGTGAGATTCTTAGGGCATATGGTCTGCAAAGAAGGGATAGCCATATATTCCGTGAAGGTGGTTGCAGTGCAAGATTGGAAGGTTCCTAAAAATGCAACCGAGGTGTGAAGCTTTCTTGGAATAGCAGGTTACTATAGGAAGTTCATTAAGGACTTCGCAAACATATCAGCCCTACTCACCAGGCTGATGAAGAAGAACTTGGCATTTTCGTGGGATATAGATTGTGATGATGCTTTCTAATGACTGAAGAGGGCTCTAACAACAGCCCCAGTCTTGACCTTGCCTGACGGGAGTAAGGTGTTTACCATTTATACTGATGCGTGTGGTACAGGGCTTAGTGCGGTTATATTGCAAGAAGGGAAAGTAGTGTGTTGTGGGTGTAGACAGTTGAGGGTTCGTGAAAAAAAAACTACCCCAACCATGATCTAGAGCTAGTTGCCATAGTATTTTCGTTAACGGCGTGGCGTCATTACTTACTTGGAGAGAAGTTCGAGTTATACACCGATCATAAATCTCTCAAGTATATGTTCTCGTAGAAAGACCTCAACTTAAGGCAACAATGGTGGATGGAGTTTCTAGATTCTTATGATTTTGAGATTGCTTACACCCCTTGCAAGGGTAATGTGGTGGCAGACGCACTAAGTAGGCAGAGGGTGGCCCTGAGTCCTCTGTTTGTGGAAAGAAAGAACTTGAAGTTCATATCAGCTTTTGATTTTAGACCCTCCATCGAGATTTTGCCTGATTTGTTTGCATCCTTGGAGATATGACCAACTCTTATGGACCAGATAGGAGCTTCGCAACAAGGTGACCCACAGATTCTAGACATCATGGATAAACTCAGAAGAGGGGAGATGTGACGGTCCTCCCTGCACTAGCCGACATTTCACTCGAAATGCGCTGTATCGATGCCCAACCAGCACGGGATGGTCGTCAAAAGAAAGAAAGAAGACAATGAATCACCAAAGAACCTGTAGTATATCTCATAGCGCATGGAATAAAATATAATAATAACAAAACTTGATATCAAACAGGCGAGACAGTGCATAACTTGAAAACTATTCCATCATAGCAGCAGAATACAAAACACAGCTCATGATCCAAACCATTACTACAACTCCAAAATACTGTCTCTAAAAAGGAAATAAAGAAGGTACACTACTAATGCCCAAAGCAGTGACCATCAAAAACACAGGGAGAATATATGTAAATAGTACATGAAAGCCTCCTGCTCGTCTCCGGACACTATTCGCGCATCACCACGTAACATGCCTCTTGTTCGCTCTTTAGGAGCACCCAGAGTAATAAGAAGAGACATAAAACTCTGGGTCAGACAAAAGTCTGGTATGAGCGATAACAGTAAAGTAAGCAATATAAGGTGTAATTATCATACCTGAACCTGGACCTACAACCAAAGAGTTAGCACAACAAGATGTACAGTACTCTAAGGTAACACTAACATAAGGTGTAAAATGGAAGTGTGCATGTCATCGTGATAGCAAACATCAAACATAGAAACTGCCCTCACATCTCGCACTCAGTGCGTAAAGCATATGATATCCACCGCTTTGGTCACCAGAACCATTGGGGCCATGACGGCAACTTCATTGACTATTGTTATAAACATACTTTCCTGGTCTATAGTCAATAACCCTACCCAGTCCACACATCCCTGGCTCTAGGTTAAGGGCCAACCAGTCCACACTTCCCTGGCTATGGTTCATCTACATGCCCCCTCTCTTCATCGGTGAACCAAAGTTATAGATATCGATAACCCCTTTACACACTTCCCGCAATAAAGCCCAACTCTAGAAGTTGACTCGTTGGTTCCTGTCTACATCCTGAGTAATACTTCGAATTTGGACTTCCATTGCATCTTGGGTTTTGGTATCATCATCGTGGTTCGTGTCGTGGTCCTCGTCAGGATCGGTTCATTGCTCGTGACCCTCCCCGGTTCGTGACCACACCCCTCTGGGTTCATGACCAACCCCTCCCCGGTTCGTGACCACACCCCTCTGGGTTCATGACCAACCCCTCCCCGGTTCGTGACGTAGCCCCTTCAGGAATCGTGACCATACCCCCTTCAGGAATCGTTAGCATACCCCCTTCAGGAATCGTCAGCATACCCCCTTCAGGAATTCTGGGCGGTTCGTAAGGCACCCTCTTCAGGAATTCTGGGCTGTTCGTGACCTTTTGATCAAAGTGGTTCATGACCATCCTCCTCAGGAATTCTGGGCGGTTCGTGAACCCCTGATCAAAGCAGTTCAGGGCCACCCTCTTCAGGAGTTCTGGGCGGTTCGTGACCCCCTGATCAAAGCAGTTCGTGACCACCCTCTTCAGGAATTCTGGGCGGTTCATGACCACCTAATCAAAGCGGTTCGTGACTACCCTATTCAGGAATTTTGGGTGGTTCGTAACCACCTGATCAAAGCGGTTCGTGACCACCCCCTAGCCACCATCAGGAATTATGCAGTTTTTCCAGCAAGCTATTTTCGCCAAACAACGGCGTTTTCTACCATTCTAACTTTAATGTGAAGTCACAAAACATACCAAACAACAATAGTATCATGTAAAATCAACCAAAAACACCAAAATATCAACCACGTGGAATATTTTACATCAAACATACCCAAAAAGCATGATTTTCTCCTTAATCCCCTTAAGCATGTTTTAACTAAAATATTAACAAACTTAATCCAAATTAACCCAAATTTTCACCAGTGACATAAAATAATATTTTAGAATTTCTAAATATTTTTCCAGATTTTTACAATGCATAATTTCGCTAATTATCACTAATCAACCCTAATTATCCGTAATTAGTGAATAAAAGTGCAAATCACTCACCTTAGCTACAAATGAAATCTTAGATCTGAAAATTTACTGTTATGGCATGGATCTCTAAGTATTGCAGCAGCCCCAACTATAATTTGATACTAATTTGACTTGATTTGGTGTAGATTAGCTTAATATTTGATTAGAAAGTGATTAGGGGGTAGTTTAGAAGGTGGAAGCCATTGTTAGGTTTGAAGAGAGGTAAGTGGCGGCTGTAAAAATGACAAAGAAAGGTTTCTCTAACCCTTTTTAGCCTTTATATAACCCTAATCCCGAAATCCCCAATGGGCCTAGCTGCTAATTACTAATTAATCCCAATTATGCTATTTTTCACCCTCCATACATTATTTCAGCCATATCTCCTAAACGGTAAGTCCGTTTGATTAATGTGACCACTCTACTAAAAGGTAAACCATCATCTAAATCCAATGGAAGTGATTTTAGGTCAAAAATCCTTACCAATCAAAAGTTATAGGCGAAACAAGATTCGCTAGGGGTAAAATGGTCATTTAAAAATTGGCAAAAATCGTGAACATGGGAAATAACCCCAATAGTCGTTCCCCAAAGTTACACGATCATACGACTTCATATGAGAATGAAATAAATATTCTACAATCCTCTGATACGTAGAATGCGGGTCGTTACACTCTTCCCCTCTTAAGAAATTTCGGACCCGAAATTCCTTAACCAAACATATAATGGAGTCTCGCATGCCTATCAGCCATTTACAAACAACAAACATACATAATAACACAACAAGCCTAACCTAGCATGCGACTTACTAACAGGAAAATAACCATATAGCAATTAAAATCATACCAGGCAAAGAGTTCTGGATACAACTTCCTTATACTCTCCTCTGTTTTCCAAGTACAGTCATGCTCATTATCACCCTGCTGGACTTTCACTAATTTCACCGTCTTCCTTCGAAGCTGCTTCGTATCGTGCTCGGCAATACGAATCGGTCTGCGGTTCCCAACTGCTTCGGGTACTACCTCGATATCGTCCAATTGGTCCGATGAAATAGTCATATCAAAATTGTGCACAAACTTCCTTAACCGGGAAACATGAAATACGTTGTGAACTCCTGCCATCTTGTCAGGAAACCTAACTTTGTACGCCAAATTCCCCACTTGCTCGAGGACTGGAAATGGACCAACAAACCTTGGTGCCAATTTACCTCTCCTACCAAAACGAATTACATGCTTTAATGGAGAAATCTTGACGAATACTAAGTCACCAATGGAGAATTTCAATTATCTTCGCCTTTTATCAACATAACTTTTCTGCCAATCTTGGGCAGCCATCATTCGATGTTGGATAACCTTGATCTTATCTGAAGTTTCCCTTATTAGATCTGACCCAAGCACAAACTTCTGACCAGTTTCCAACCAACATGATGGTGAGTTGCACGGTCTTCTGTACAAAGCTTCAAATAAAGCCATACCAATACTGGACTGATAACTATTATTGTATGCGAACTCAACCAGATGCAAATGGTCATCCCATGAACCTCCAAAATCCAATATACAAGCTCTCAAGAGATCCTCTAATACACGATTCATCCTCTATGTTTGACCGTCGGTCTGAGGATGGTACGCGGTACTGAGATGTAATTCTGACCCTAAAGTATCCTTTAATCTCTTCCAAAACCCACTAGTAAATAATGGATCTCGGTCACTCACAATACCTTTAGGTACTCCATGAAATATCACTACCCACTTCATATACAGTTCCGCTAACTTAGTTGTCATTCTATTTGACTTGATTGTTATAAACCTTGCACTCTTGGTAAATCCATAATCACCCAAATGTTATCATGACCCGATCTAGTCCTTGGTAGACCATCAATGAAATCCATTGAGACTTGTTCCCATTTCCATTTAGGAATTTCCAACGGTTGTAACAAACCACTAAGCTTCTTTTGCTCGGCTTTAACTAACAGGCAGTTCATGCACTTGGAGATAAACTTTCCAACGTCTCTCTTCATCCCTTCCCAGTAGTAGGTCTGCTTCATGTCCCGATACATCTTGTTACCACCAGGATGTATAGTCAATTTAGAATGATGACATTCTCTAAGCACGTCATCCCTCAATCCATTAACATTGGTACAACTAGTCTCCCATCCTTTCGAAGCCATCCCCCCGATCAAGTCCATACTTGTTCATCTCCTCACCGTCGATGCCTATCTCTAACTTGGAGATGATTTCTAGTAGGTTAGGATCATCCCTCTGACTGGAACCAATCCGCTCAATCAAAGTCGGTCTGATCGTCAAACTTGCTAACATCTCTGGATCCAATTCACATTTAGGTCTGAAATCATATCCCGGGATATTCTCCAGTTTCTTCCACTCAAGAAAGATAGCCCCCAAACTGGCATGTCTCCTACTCAATGCATCAGCTACCGCATTGCCCTTCCTGGGTGTGTATGCGATATTGAAATCATATGAAGCCAAGAACTCTAACCATCTCTGCTGTCGAAGATTTAAATCTTTTTGAGAGAAAAGATACTTTAATGATTTATGATCGGTAAACAACTCGAATCTTTCTCCCAAGATATGATGTCTCCACATCTTTAACATGAACACGATCACTGCCAATTCCAAATCATGGGTAGGATATCTCTTCTCATGCGGTTTCAATTGTCGACTAGCATAGGCTACAACCCTACCTCCTTACATCAATACAGCAACTAGTCTGGTACCACAGGGATCTGTGTATACATCGTCTCTCCGTTATCTTTAGCAATAACTAATACTGGTGCGCACGTCAACTTTTCTTTTAGACTTTTAATGCATTCTCATACCTTTCGTCCTAGACGAAAGCTTGATTCTTCTTAGTCAACTGAGTTAATGGTGCTGCTATCTTTGAGAAGTCTTGGATAAACATGCGATAATATCCAGCTAACCCTAAGAAACTTTTTATGTCCATTCATTCTTGGGCGTAGACCAATCTTTCACCGTAGCCACCTTCGCAGGATCTACGGCAATACCATTCTCTGAAACAACATGGCCCAAGAATCTCACTTCCCTCCTCCAGAAGTGACACATAGAAAATTTTGCTTTCAGTCGGTGTTTCCTCAACACCTCCATCACTGTCCTCAAATGTTCCTTGTGTTCTTCCTCTGTCCTTGAGTAAACCAAGATATCATCTACGAACAAAGGAACAAACTTTTTAATTGATCTCTGAAAACTCTATTCATAAGATCCACAAAATATGCGGGTGTATCGGTCAAGCAAAATGGCGTGACCAACCACTCGTAGAATACCGACGGCGTCCGAAATGCCGTTTTAGGAATGCTCTCAGCCCCTACTCGGAGCTGATGAAAACCTATCGCGAGATCTACCTGGGAGAACTCTCTTGCTCCATTCAACTGATCAAACAAATCATCTATCCGCGGAAGAGGATACTTATTTTTCATCGTCACCTTGTTCAACTTGTAGTAGTCCATACATAAGCGAAGGGAACTATCGGCCTTGGTAGCAAATACAAAGAGTGCTCCCCACTCGGAAACACCTCTTCTAATAAATCCTGTATTCAAAAGATCGCTAACTTGCACCTCGAGCTCTCGCTGCTCCCTTGGTGCCATACGATGAAGTGGCATCACTATAGGTCTGGCGTAATTTACTAAATCAATTCGAAACTCAATCTCTTGGTGTGGTGGAAGTCCGGTCACTTCCTCAAAGATGTCTGGATACTCGCCACCAATAGGCACATCTGATAACTCATCCTGCAGGATGTCGAGGGAATGTAGAAAACTACACCTCATCACTAGGTAGGCAACCCAATACCACCCTTCGTCCATCATCCGTTCTAACGGTCACCGAAGACCCCTCACAATCTACCACCACCCCCAAACCTTTAGAGCCAATCGACTCCCAAAATAATGCCAAACCCAGCAAAGCCCAAAACAAAACAATCACAAGCAAACATACATTCATGACTTGATAAGACCAAATTACGACAAATCATACTAAGGCTAGTCGAACCACCGATCGGTTTCATCACAACTAAAGATCTATTGACAAGTTTGGGTTCCAATTTTAACCTATCTACCAGGTCACTAGATATGAAGGAATGGGAAAGTCTGGTATCAAACAATACTCGAACAGGAACATCATAAATGGAAAGCATACTTGAATAACGATATCCTTTCCCTTCTGCACAGCAGTTGGGGCATTCGACGAAGAAGGAACATCGTTGATAGCATATGCTTTCACCATTTTCTTCTCTTTAGGAGGTTGTGGACATTTATCCTTGAAATATTCCACTTGGCAATAATTGAAGCACTTCTTTTCCCCTGGTTTCGCTCGACATCTACTGGCATAGTGGCCCTTTTTGCCACAGCTAAAGCACTCGATATCTTTCCTACTCTTCTTTTTCTGACCATCCTTGGTCTGGCTCTACTTCCTCTTATTCTGGGGATTATTCTTGCCTCCACCGCTTGTCTGCGGCTTTGGCTCTTCTGCAGATGCAATAGCAACCTCGGTCTTCGACTTAGGGTAAAGGCTTTCTGATCTCAATGCCTTTCCCACAATAGATTCGAACGTATCATCGATGTGGTTTATAAATCTTTCCCCTAAGTACTCATCTAAGCCAGTTATAAACTTCTCATTCTTCTTTTTGGCAGTATCAATAACGGGTAATCCATACTTTGACAAAGTATCAAACTCAGCAATATATTCTGAGACTGCCCTCCCATTCTGCTTAAGCTCCAAAAACTTCTTAAATAATTCCGATTTCTGAGCAGTCGGAATAAACTTGTCACTGAATCGGGTCTTGAACTGATTCCAAGTAATTTGATCTTCAGGAGTAGCCGCTTTAATAACATTCCACCAATTCATAGCACGTCCTTGAAATTGACGCGATGCTAACTTTCTCTTCATTGCATCCTCGATCCCCAAATCCTCGAAGATGTGCTCACAACTATCAAGCCAATCTTGAACCTCCGAAGCCGATTCTGTTCCGTGGAACAAATTTCCACCAAGACTAGTACAATCCTTGCTGAGCTTGAGGAAATCATCCCTAGGCGCCTGCACTGCTGCACCACCACCGTTAGTAGCATTAGGAACTGCTCCCTGAACATCCCTAAGCATCTCCCTCATGAAGGTAGTAAACATCATCCTCATATCAGGGACATACCCGTTGTTGACTCCTGAACCCGTACTCCTTGTATATCGGCTCATCGTTCAATCTGCAAAGAGAAAACGATTAACCATCTCCATAGTGGTGCCAGTACAGTGCGACTTCATCCTAAGATATACTAATAGTGTATATATATATAGCATTCTAAAAAACCAAAATATCACAAATACGCGCTCTCATATTCGTATACTATCTCTCCATGGTGTCTTCCCCTAGGTTAACTGTGCAACCTAGGCTCTGATACCAAGTGTGATGGTCCGCCCCGCACTAGCCAACATTTCCCTCGAAATGCGTTGTACCAATGCCCAACCAGCACGGGACCGTTGTCAAAAGAAAGAAACAAGACGATGAATCACCAAAGAACCTGTACTATATCTCACAGCGCATGGAATAAAATATAATAATGACAAAACTTAATATAAAATAGGCGAGACATTGCATTAGTTGAAAACTAAACCATCATAGCAGCAAAAATCCAAAACACGGCTCATGATTCAAACAATTATTACAACTCCAAAATACTGTATCTAAAAAGGAAATAAAGAAGATATACTACTAATGCCCAAAGCAATGACCATCAACAACACAGGGAGAACATATGTAAATAGTAAAGGAAGCCTCCTGCTCGTCTTCGGATCGCGCATCACCACCTAACCTACATCTAGTCTGCTCGTTTAGGAGCAACCAGAGTAATAAGAAGAGACATAAAACTCTGGGTCAGACAAAAGTCTGGTATGAGCGATAGCAGTAAAGTAAACAATAACAGGTGTAATTATCATACCCGAGCCTGGACCTGCAAGCAAAGAGTTAGCACAACAAGATGTACAATACTCTAAGGTAACATTAACATAAAGTGTAAAATGGAAGTGTACATGTCATGGTGATAACAAACATCAAACATAGCAATCATCCTCACATCTTTAACTCAGTGTGTAAAGCATACGATATCCACCTCTTTGGTCACCAGAATCATTGGGCCATGACGACAACTCCATCAACTATTTTTATAACCATACTTGCTTGGTCTATAGTCAATAACCCTACCCAGTCCACACATCCCTGGCTCTAGGTTAAGGGCCAACCAGTCCACACTTCCCTAGCTCTGGTTCATCTACATGCCCCCTCTCTTCATCGGTGAACCAAAGTTATAGATATCGATAACCCCTTTGCACACGTCCCTCTGCAAAGCCCAACTCTAAAAGTTAACTCGTTGGTTCCCATCTGGATCCTGAGTAATAACTTCGAATTTGGACTTCCTTTGCATCTCGGGTTTTGGTACCATCATCGTGGTTCAGGTCATGGTCGTAGTCCTCGTCAGGATCGGTTCATGGCTCGTGACCCTCCCCGGTTCATGACCACATCCCTCCTGGTTCGTGGCTAACCCCTCCCCGGTTCGTGTCATACTCCCTTCAGGAATCGTGACCATACCCCCTTCAGGAATCATCAGCATACCCCCTTCAGGAATCATCAGCATACCCCCTTCAGGAATTTTAGGTGGTTCTTGAGGCACACGCTTCAGGAATTCTGGGCGGTTCGTGAACTTCTGATCAAAGTGGTTCATGACCACCCTCTTCAGGAATTCTGGGCGATTCGTGACCCCTTATCAAAGTGGTTTATGACCACCCTCTTCAGGAGTTCTGGGCGGTTCATGACCCCCTAATCAAAGCGATTCGTGACCACCCTCTTCAAGAATTCTGGGCGGTTCGTGACCACTTGATCAAAGTGGTTCGTGACCACCCTCTTTAAGAATTCTGGGCGGTTCGTGACCACATGTTCAAAGTGGTTCATGACCACCTCCTGGCCACCATCAGGAATTATGCAGTTTTTCCAGCAAGCTATTTTCGCCGATCGACGGCATTTTCAACCATTCTAACCTTACTATGAAGTCATAAAATATACAAACAGTAGTAATAACATGTAGATTCAACCAAAAACACCAAAATATCAACCACACGGAATATTTAGATCAAACATACCCAAAAAGCATGATTTTCCCCTTAAGCATGTTTTAACTATAAGATTAACAAACTTAATCAAAATTAACCCAAATTTTCACCAATGACATAAAATAATATTTTATAATTTCTAAATATTTTTCCAGATTTTTACGATGCAATATTTTGCTAATTATCACTAATCACCCTAATTAGTCGTAATTAGTGAATAAAAGTGCAAATCATTCACCTTAGCCACAAATGAAATCTTAGATCTGAAAATTTACTGTTATGGAACCGATCTCTATGTATTGCAGCAGCCCCAACTCTAATTCGATGCTAATTTAACTTGATTTGGTGAAGATTAGCTTAATATTTGATTAGAAAGTGATTAGGAGGTACATTAGAAGGTGGAAGCCATTGGTAGAGTTGAATAGAGGTAAGTAGCGACAGTAAAAATGACAAATAAAGGTTTCTCTAACCCTTTTCAGCCTTTATATAACCCTAATCCAGAAATCCCCAATGGGCCTAGCTGCTAATTACCTAATTAAGCCCAATTATGTTGTTTTTTACCCTCCAAACCTTATTTCAGCCATACCTCCCAAATGATAAGTCCGTTTGATTAATGTGACTGCCCTACGGAAAGGTAAACCATTATCTGAATCCAATAGAAGTGGTTTTAGGTCAAAACTCCTTACGAATCAAAAGTTATAAGCAAAATAAGATTCGCCAGGGGTAAATGGTTATTTAAAAATCGGCAAAAATCTTGACCATGGGAAACGACCCCAGTAGTCATTCCCCAAAGTTGCACGACCATATGACTTTGTATGAGAATGACATAAATATTATATGATCCTCCGATACGTAGAATGTGAGACATTACAGGAGACTTTTAGTCACCTTAGTAGATATGCCATAGATGAAAAGGGGTGGTTGCGACGAGATGGAAGGCTTTGTGTTCATCAAACTGGAAGCCTGATAAAGGCAGTCCTAGAAGAAGCTCACCATTCTAAGATGACCGTTCGTCCAAGCAGTGATAAGATGTACAGGGACATGAAGATGGTTTTCTTTTGGACTGGGATGAATAAAGATGTATTCGAATTTGTTTCTCAATGTTTAATTTTCCAGCAAGTTAAAGCTGAGCAAAAGAAGCCCGGGGATTACTTCATCCATTGGAGGATCCGCAGTGGAAATGAAAAAGCGTCTCTATGTATTTCCTGGATGGTTTGCCTAGATCGAAGAAGGGCAACACCAGTATTTGGGTTGTGGTAGATAGACTCACTAAGAGCGTTCACTTTATTCCAGTTAAGAGTAAGAGGACGACATCATGGTTAGCATAAATTTACGTTTGTGAGATGGTTCGTCTTCATGGAGTATCTTCCAGCATCGTGAGCGATCGTGACTCCATCTTTACCAGCGAATTTTGGAGCAGCTTGCAAGAAACATTAGGTACACAGTTATGTTTGAGCACCGCTTATCATCCTCAGAACGATGAATAGACGGAGAGGGCGGACAGGATTCTTGAAGATCTTTTGAGGCTGTGTATCCTAGACTTCGGAGGTGTAACAACCCGGAAATGCAAGCCAGTTTAAAAAAATTTATTTTGACAATTTTAGTGAATTTTCAATATTTAAAATGAATTATTTTAAATAATATCGAAGAGAAATTTATTTTGAATGGAATTAGAGCATACATATTTATATAGATCGTCGTTAGAATATAAATATTTATTTTAAATTATAAAAGGAAATTGAAAATGGCGCGGTAGTTCGATAATTCGATTTCAAACTTCAATTGAACGTACCGGGTGCAAAATAAACCGGATTTTAGTGAAACCAAAAATATTAGAATCTATTTGAGAATATCTTTCAAACGAATCCGAAAAATCAAAATTTCATTGCGGGAATCAAAAGATATGTCCAGTTGAAAATTCTGAATAGTCGCTGTGGAATTCAGGCCCTTAAAATAGCCATTTTGCAAACGACCTCGGATTTCGACGAAACGACTTTTGGTGGATCCGTGATGTCAAGTTATTGCGAGATTTCAAATTTCATAATTTTTCGAATCAATATGTGAGCGTGGAAAAGGAAAATGCATTTGACAAGTTTCAGTTGATTTTAATCGACTGGAAATTGACCATTTTTCAAACGGTCTCAGAATTCGATGAAATTAGTTTTGTTAGGACCGTATCTTCGATACGAACTAGAAAATATTTTTTTGGAATTTTTCGAGTTAGTATGTGGCCCCGGTAAATTGAAATGCGCGTTCAAATTCAATATATAGAGTTATATGTTGATTTTGACGAAAACTGATCGAAACGATCGAACCAGCTTACGATACATATCCCATTGTGTTCGGAATAGGGGTAATTAGCTATGGACGATAGGCGGTGGGTCTTATTTGGAGGCCAAAAGAAAAAGTAGCTTTTAAGGAGTTTAAAATAATAAAATAATTAAATTAAATATATATACCTATTACTCTCCCTTCCCCCGTTGACCTATTTCAGAAAGAAAAAAAAGAAGAGGGAAAAGGGAGGGAATCGCGATCCCCCCAGGTGATCCGTCGCCCTCGACGCGCGCAGGCGGAGGCGCCTCCAACCGACCCGCCCTCCCCTTCTCCGATCCTTGCCCTCGCTCCTCCCTACCCCCTTCTTCTTCCCCGAGCCCCTCCAAAATGCACGAGATCCAAAATCACCCCCCTGTATTCCTCCGACCACCGCTCTCCGTGCCTCCTTCCACAGTCTTTGGCCCCCTTCACCTCAGACCCCGCGCTCCCCTCAGTCGAAGAACCACGGCCCCATAGCAACAACGACCGTCGCAGCCACCTGCTCGGACCAGATGCCGCCGCCACCAAGCTCCGATGACTCGTCAGCGCACCCCCTTGACCCACTCCAGCACCTCCTCAACCATTTCCCTCCTATGATAACGCTGTAAGTTTTTCTTTTGTTTTCATTTATTTAATAAAAATCGAATTTTTATGAATATTATAGCTTAGGAAAAATCGGATTTTTATTAAAAATATAGCATTATAAAAAGATTGGATTTTGAATTACAAAAGATTTGATTTTAATAATAAAAAAGGTTTGATTTTTAATTTTGAAAAGTTAGGTTTGTATAACGATAAAGATTAGATTTATAGTCAAGTTAAAAAAAATACGATTTTCACTTTGATTTGAAAATATAAAGGATCGATTTTTAGAGGAATAAAAATAAGATTTTTAAACATGACAAGAAATAATTTTTATAAATGTAAAGAAGTGATTTTTAATCTATGAAAGACGATATTTTGATATAATGAAAGGCGTGATTTTCATATAACGTAAAAGTTAAAAATATAATTTTTATAATATAGGAAGAAGAAAAATATGATTTTTATTATTTTTGAAAAGGCGAAATCTTTATATAGAGAATAGCGTGACAAAAATATAATCTTTATTATATGAACACCGTTGTAAAAATAGAATTTTTATCTATATAGTAGCGATGTAAAAATAGAATTTTTATCCATATGTAGTGATCATAAAAATATGATTTTTATATACATAGCGACAATATAAAAATGTGATTTTTATACATGTAGTGGCTACGGGTAACGAAAGTGACGAAAGGCGGGAACGACGAAGATTTCTACATTTGAAGTGTCGTGGAGTTAGGATAGCTTTGGTGAGAACTTCTCACTCTAAATTTCTTTTTCTAGTTATATATATATATACTAGGATGTAGACGGTGTTTAGTAGCACCCGACACCATCGTCCACAGACCATGGACTTGTTTGTTTGGTTGTGTAGTTGGTTAGATTATTTTATTTGAATTTCATTGTTTGGTGAATTGAAATCGAATTGATTGATATGTGTATGGCGTGGGCCATCACTAGACCGGGGATAAGGCTAGGCCTTGTCCCGTTTCTAGTATCGTGCCGTTATGCCGCCGAAATTTTCTAAAATAAGTTAGAAAAATAAAAATATCATTTTTATTTTATAAATGAACTGAATAGAAATTCATGTGTTAAAATGAAATATTTTATCGTTGAAAATATAATTTTTAACGTGAATATGAATATAGTGAATGTGAATAAATAAATATTCATTTACAAACCAGACGATTTGTTTATGTACACCTATTTGAATGACATCGATTGAGACGATAAATTTTACACATCTCCCAACTGCACAAATAAAATCTGTGTTTGATTGTTTGAAACCCCACACGGGTATTGGGATAAAATACGGTATACACTAATCCCAATAATTAGTTGTACGTCAATCGATGGATCGACAGGCTATTATAAGCGTTAGATATCTATATTTGATGCTTATACAGTGTAGTGCACTTTGGATGATGGTTGATTATTTATCGTTGCTATTATATACATGTGTGGTATGGAATCCATATAATTAACTTTGTATGGTAATTGATTGGGCCTCATTCCAATTTGAAAAATAAAGAATATTATAAAATAAAGGTTCATGTGTTGACCGTACTCATCCGTTGAGATTAGTCATGTGTTGAACGAAATATTTTAATAATAAAATTTACGTCTTTATCATTATAATAAAATAAAGGTTCATGTGTTGACAGTACTCATCCGTTGAGATTAGTCATGTGTTGAATGAAATATTTTAACAATAAAATTTACATCTTTATCATATATAAAATTAGAAACTAACTGGAAAATAGATAAGGTGAGTGGTCTCCTGGATATTGATCTGATGTTGGTTTCGGCCTTCGGGGTTAATATTCAGAGAATCGTTCTCTTACTAATTTACGGTTGGAGTCTGATTTGAAATCAAACGATAGATATCATAATTTTATAAAATATATTGAACAACAAAAATAGTCACACGTGGACAGTACTCATCCGTTGAGATTAGTCATGTGTTGACAAAAATATAGATTCACATATTGGATAGAATAAATATTCATTTGTTGAATAGAATAACGGAATTATTGAAATATATAAAGTCATGTTGATTAGAGATGCGCTATTTTGACGCGAACGATATTTATATCGATTATATTCGTTTTTATAATTGAATTGAATATAAAACGAATTCGAATTGAATTGAATATAACGAATTCGAATTGAATTTATAATGAATTCGAATTGAATTGAATATAAAACGAATTCGAATTGAATTGAAAACGAATTGAAATAGAATAAAAATCGATTTGAAATGGATTCAAATTGAATCGAAATTTGAATTAAATTGAAATGAATTTAGAACGAATTTATAAGGAAAAATTCAATTTTGATTTGAATTGGAAATGGAAGTTGAAATGTTTTTGAAACGAATTTAAAACTATTTATAAAATTCGTTTTGAATAGAAATCGACGAAATACATATTATATATATAATATAATGGCCTGAATAGAAGGCACCGCGCCGCGGCAGTTCGTAAATTTCGATCGTTGACTTCGAACGGACATTACGGGAGATCCGACCGTCGGATTCTCCTAAAACCGGAACCGTTGGGTTCGTATCGAAAAGAGCTTTCTAACGAATATTAGAAATTTGAAATCTAACGGTTGGATTTGGAGATACGTCCAAATCAAATTTGGAAAAGGTCGCTGTAAGTGCAGTTCGATGGCCGTTGATGGAAATCGACTGTACGGGCCTTGATATAATTATTAAAAATAGTAATAATTTGTGTAAAATCATAAGAAATGATTTGGGAAAAATTGGGATGAAAAACTCCATATTTGAAAAGATAAAAATAGATTTTTATCGAAATGAACTAGTTTTGAACTAAAATTAAAACCCATTTATTTTTAAATAAATCAATAAATTGGATTTGAAATGGGTTGTAAATAGAATTGATTTGTGGGTTTATCGTGAAGGGTGTTTTAAATAACACTTGTTCTTTAACCCGACAATAAATAGAATGTGATTTGGGTTTATCGTGAACTGTGTTTTAAATGACATTAGTTCTTTAACCCAGTAAAAGGAGTTTTAATGAATCTGCAATTAGATTGAAATGTGAATTGATAATTTAAATTATCAAATTTGGAAAATGAGCGAGAATGGAGTATCACCAGTTTTGCTCCAAGCGATAGTTAAATCTTTAATTAGATTTGAACGTGAAATGGTAATTAAATTTACCGATAACACCGTGGTATTAGATATGGAGTATTACCAGTTTTGCTTCATGGGATAAATAGGTGGGGATTGGGAAATAAAATAAATAATTACTTCGGTGTGGTTCGCTAATCCCGACTAGTTTGGAAAACCATAATTTGGTTTGAAATGATATCCAAAGGAAAATTAAAGAATAAATTTAAAAGAATTTATCTTTGATAAAATTAATGGGAACCTTTCCCTAAGATTATGAAATTTAGAAACTAGCTGTAGGTTAGCTAAGAAGAATGGTTTCCTGGGTATTGATCTGATGTTGGTTTCGGCCTTCGGGGTTAATATTTGGGAAATTGTTCTCTTGCTGATTTACGGTTAGTGGCTGTTGAATTGGAATGAGACGTAAGTTGTGTTTGTGTAACATTTGTTTACTATATATGCGGGTTGTTCGGAAAGGCCAGGTTTATACCCATTCTGAATAACTGATTCGACGATAGGTCGAAGATGATGACGGTGGTCGAATGCTGGAAGTCTTCACATCGTTTGGGTGATTACTGATGATCTTGATTGGGCTGTACACCCAAGATGAGGGAATCAGTTGGTGGTCGTCCAGACGTACTTGGAGATCGATGGATATGCGAGGAAAGTGCCTCCGGTTTCGTTCAGACCCAGAACGAACTTGTAAATGGATTGTGTGTCTGACATTGGATTTTATTCTGTGTTGATTGATCTCTATTAAATATACATCTGTTTGGCGGCGGAGAATTTATTCTTTTGCTTAACGCCCTTCTCAGAGGTTGTATATCGATGGACATCAGTCGCATGGCATGAATTGCCTGTGTGGCACGCCTAAGTGGCAATCGATCAAGGCTTCTGTTGAAAAGCAAAGTCTTGTGATTGATGATCAAAGCACGACCTACGTGGCATAGCTTTGTGTATAACGTGAATTCGCGAGCCTCACACCTCGGTATGAGTTAAAAACGGGATAAGGACTGCAGGGAGAGCACGACGTTTCTTTCTAGCTTTGGTTGTGTCAGTGACTTACCAGCCCTGACATTTATATACTCTTCACTTATGTGGTTGTTGGAATGAGGCACCTCGATTTTAGGTATGTAAGGAGCGGGAAACGTGTGTTCAGGAATTGCCAATCCTCAAACGTAAGAGAGGACCGGCCCTGAAGATCCAGGGGTTACACAGAGTGTGTAGTCCTGAGGAATTTGCTTGAGTGTCTCGAAGCGGATAGGAGCTTGCCCCTTGCCTCGACTCATGACGGAAATCCAATTTCCAATACGTGATATTTCGGCTTTATTTGTAGAGCCTAGTATGGCGACATAATAGCATGGGATGTTATGCCGTCTATGATTGATATTTATGATTGAAATTGTTTTGACACTATACACTTATTATAGTATCAAATGATTTGTTTTTAAACGTACCAAGCATGTTTGGTTGTTATAAGGTAAAACCCTATCCTCCGGCTTGCGTTGCATTGTGTGATGGGACCTGGGTCTTATAATAGCTTCATTTTTCGAAAAAGCATTGCATTGTCTTTTCTATGCACTGGTATTCTTGGGAGGAACCCGTTCCGTGTTATACGGCATGGTCCCTTGAATTACTTTCTTTTAAAGTAAAGTTTAAATAATTGTTTTAGTTCTCACACCAGTCACATGACTGACCTGAAGTTTATTGTTTTAACCTAAACTCTGGGTGCCCTTATTTTCGACACGGGCAGCTAGTAGTTTTGGTTTTGCAGATTTATATTCACAGGATCCTGGTTTGCTGCTGGAATGATATTCGGAAAGCTCTGTATCCGTATATCACCTTCAGTTGTGCTTTGTATTATTTTCCGCTGCTATGTAATTTATTGTAATCTCTGATATTTATCGAATGTAATTTATTCAATTATACTTTGTATATTCTTGTATCTGATGGAATTGTTGTAATATGTAATGAAATGTTCTTTCGTCTGCGTTCTTTTGTGTGTTGTTCTCAAAGTATCCGCTCTTTACTTCACGGGGAAGTAACGGGTTCTTACAGTGGTATCAGAGCTTTGGTTTACAGAGCTTGAGAACAAGACACATTAGAACCATACGAAAGAATTCATTAGATATTGGATTAGTAATATCCAATTAGAATGACTCGTTAGAGATAGGATCAGTAGTATCCTAGAACGAGTGTTAAGAGTATATTTCTCAAATGAAAATAATTTTGTTTTGAAATTTAAATCGTTTTATACGTATTTGAATATTTATCTATTTTGAATTTGGACAATCCAATATATAAGGATTTTGCATATACGCGTCATGAACGTATATTCGAAGTTTTAATATACTGGATAGATATAGAATCACATTCTAGACACCCGGGGATGATTCTAATGATGGTGCATCATCATCAGTATTCATATTAGTGTTTCGAAGGTGTGATTTCTATATATTTCCATTAGACTGGTGTGAGAACCAAAACTTATATATCGATTTATTGTATTGGATTGGCATCAAAAACATGATTTTCTGTATATATATCAAAGTTATGAATTTCAAACGTTAATTCACTAATTGATTGATGTTTGTGTTGTTTGTTTATTTGTTTGATAATTTTTAACCGTTATGCCAAATTGAACCGAATATTGAATTATATTGAAAATTTGTCGCATTTGCTTGCATATACATGTACTTACATTGAACAGGTCATAGCAAGGAGGCTAGAGCAGAAGAATAAAATTTGTTTGCCCAACAAATAGGTACATGTTTACCATAATTTACTGTTTTGTTTGGGTGATGATGATTTCATGAGCCGACTGGCTAGCTGCTTGGCTTTTTCTTTTTCTTTTTGAGATCAGAGGGCCTGTATGGCAATTTCGGGTTTTTTCCGTTGCTCCCGGTGCAGGGGAGGTTATGGCGAAATTTTTCGAAAATTTAGGGTGTTAGCCAAATTTTTGAAAATTTTGAAAAGTTCTTAGAAACTGAAAAGTTGAAGAACTTAAGCCGTAATCAAAATACTGTAAGTTGAGTTGAATTGTTAAACAACTTTCGACTTCGTTCCTTTTCGGGGACGAAAAGTTTTAAGTGGGGGAGATTGTAACAACCCGGAAATGCAAGCCAGTTTAAAATTTTTTATTTTGACAATTTTAGTGAATTTTCAATATTTAAAATGAATTATTTTAAATAATATCGACGAAAAATTTATTTTGAATGGAATTAGAGCGTATATATTTATATAGATCGTCGTTAGAATATAAATATCTATTTTAAATTATAAAAGGAAATTGAAAATGGCGCGGTAGTTCGATAATTCGATTTCAAACTTTAATTGAACGTACAGGGTGCAAAATAAACCGGATTTTAGTGAAAACAAAAATATAAGAATCTATTTGAGAATATCTTTCCAACGAATCCGAAAAATCAAAATTTCATAGCGGGAATCAAAAGATATGTCCAGTTGAAAATTCTGAATAGTCGTTATGGAATTCAGGCCCTTAAAAATAGCCATTTTGCAAACGACCTCGGATTTCGACGAAACCACTTTTGGTGGATCCGTGATGTCAAGTTATTGCTAGATTTCAAATTTCATAATTTTTCGAATCAATATGTGAGTGTGGCAAAGGAAAATGCAATTGACCAGTTTCAGTTGATTTTAATCGACTGGAAATTGGCCATTTTTCAAACGGTCTCAAAATTCGATGAAATTAGTTTTGTTAGGACCGTATCTTCGATACGAAGCTAGAAAATATTTTTCTGGAATTTTTCGAGTTAGTATGTGGCCCCGGTACATTGAAATGCGCGTTCAAATTCAATATATAGAGTTATATGTTGATTTTGACGAAAACTGATCGAAACGATCAAACCAGCTTACGATACATATCCCATTGTGTTCGGAATGGGGGTAATTAGCTACGGACGACAGGCGGTGGGTCTTGTTTGGAGGTCAAAAGAAAAAGTAGCTTTTAAGGAGTTTAAAATAATAAAATAATTAAATTAAATATAGATACCTATTACTCTCCCTTCCCCCGTTGACCTATTTCAGAAAGAAAAAAAAGAGGGAAAAAGGGGGGAATCGCGATTCCCCCAAGGTGATCCGTCGCCCTCGACGCGCGCAGGCGGAGGCGCCTCCGGCCGACCCGCCCTCCCCTTCTCCGATCCTTCCCCTCGCTCCTCCCTACCCCCTTCTTCTTCCCCGAGCCCCTCCAAAACCCACGAGATCCAGAATCACCCCCCATGTATTCCTCCGACCACTGCTCTCCGTGCCACCTTCCACAGTCTTTGGCCCCCTTCACCTCAGACCCCGCGCTCCCCTCAGTCGAAGAACCGCGACCCCACAGCAACAACGACTGCCGCAGCCACCTGCTCAGACCAAACGCCGCCGCCACCAAGCTCCGACGACTCGTCATCGCATCCCCTTGACCCACTCCAGCAACTCCTCAACCATTTCCCCCTATGATAATGTTGTAAATTTTTCTTTTGTTTTCATTTATTTAATAAAAATCGAATTTTTATGAATATTATAGCTTAGGAAAAATCGGATTTTTATGAAGAATATAGCATTATAAAAAGATTGGATTTTGAATTACAAAAGATTTGATTTTAATAATAAAAAAGATTTGATTTTTAATTTTGAAAAGTTAGGTTTGTATAATGATAAAGATTAGATTTATAGTCAAGTTAAAAAAAATACGATTTTCACTTTGATTTGAAAATATAAAGGATCGATTTTTAGAGGAATAAAAATACGATTTTTAAATATGACAAGAAATAATTTTTATAAATGTAAAGAAGTGATTTTTAATCTATGAAAGACGATATTTTGATATAATGAAAGGCGTGATTTTCATATAACGTAAAAGTTCAAAATATAATTTGTATAATATAGGAAGAAGAAAAATATGATTTTTATTATTTTTGAACAGGCGAAATCTTTATATAGAGAATAGCGTGACAAAAATATAATCTTTATTATATGAACACCGTTGTAAAAATAGAATTTTTATCTATATAGCAGCGATGTAAAAATAGAATTTTTATCTATATAGTAGCGATGTAAAAATAGAATTTTTATCCATATGGAGTGATTATAAAAATATGATTTTTATATACATAGCAACAATATAAAAATGTGATTTTTTTATATGTAGTGGCTACAGGTAACGAAAGTGACGAAAGGCGGGAACGACGAAGATTTCTACATTTGAAGTGTCGTGGAGTTGGGATAGCTTTGGTGAGAACTTCTCACTCTAAATTTCTTTTTCTACTTATATATATATATACTAGGATGCAGACGGTGTTTAGTAGCACCCGACACCATCGTCCACAGACCATGGACTTGTTTGTTTGGTTGTGTAGTTGGTTAGATTATTTGATTTGAATTTGGTTGTTTGGTGAATTGAAATCGAATTGATTGATATGTGTATGGCGTGGGCCATCACTAGACCGGGGATAAGGCTAGGCCTTGTCCCGTTTCTAGTATCGTGCCGTTATGCCACCGAAATTTTCTAAAATAAGTTAGAAAAATAAAAATATCATTTTTATTTTATAAATGAACTGAATAGAAATTCATGTGTTAAAATAAATTATTTTATCTTTGAAAATATAATTTTTAACCTGAATATGAATATAGTGAATGTGAATAAATAAATATTCATTTACAAACTGGACGGTTTGTTTTTGTACTACTATTTGAATGACATCGATTGGGATGATAAATTTTACACATTGCCCAACTGCACAAATAAAATCTGTGTTTGATTGTTTGAAACCCCACACGGGTATTGGGATAAAATACGGCATACACTAATCCCAATAATTAGTTGTACGTCAATCGATGGATCGACAGGCTGTTATAAGCGTTAGATATCTATATTTGATGCTTATACAGTGTAGTGCACTTTGGATGATGGTTGATTATTTATCGTTGCTATTATATACATGTGTGGTATGGAATCCATATAAATAACTTTGTATGGTAATTGATTGGGCCTCATTCCAATTTGAAAAATAAAGAATATTATAAAATAAAGATTCATGTGTTGACCGTACTCATCCGTTGAGATTAGTCATGTGTTGAACGAAATATTTTAATAATAAAATTTACATCTTTATCGTTATAATAAAATAAAGGTTCATGTGTTGACAGTACTCATCCGTTGAGATTAGTCATGTGTTGAACAAAATATTTTAACAATAAAATTTACATCTTTATCATATATAAAATTAGAAACTAACTGGAAAATAGATAAGGTGAGTGGTCTCCTAGATATTGATCTGATGTTGGTTTCGACCTTCGGGGTTAATATTCAAGGAATCGTTCTCTTACTAATTTACGGTTGGAGTCTGATTTGAAATCAAACGATAGATATCATAATTTTATAAAATATATTGAATAACAAAAATAGTCACACGTGGACAGTACTCATCCGTTGAGATTAGTCATGTGTTAACAAAAATATAGATTCACATATAGGATAAAATAAATATTCATTTGTTGAATAGAATAACGGAATTATTGAAATATATAAAGTCGTGTTGATTAGAGATGCGCTATTTTGACGCGAACGATATTTAAATCGATTATATTCATTTTTATAATTGAATTGAATATAAAACGAATTCGAATTGAATTGAATATAACGAATTCGAATTGAATTTATAATGAATTCGAATTGAATTGAATATAAAACGAATTCGAATTGAATTGAAAACGAATTGAAATAGAATAAAAATCGATTTGAAATGGATTCAAATTGAATCGAAATTTGAATTAAATTGAAATGAATTTAGAACGAATTTATAAGGAAAAATTCAATTTTGATTTGAATTGGAAATGGAAGTTGAAATGTTTTTGAAACGAATTTAAAACTATTTATAAAATTCGTTTTGAATAGAAATCGACGAAATACATATTATATATATAATATAATGGCCTGAATAGAAGGCACCGCGCCGCGGCAGTTCGTAAATTTCGACTATTGACTTCGAACGGACATTACGGGAGATCCGACCGTCGGATTCTCCTAAAACCGGAACCGTTGGGTTCGTATCGAAAAGAGCTTTCTAACGAATATTAGAAATTTGAAATCTAACGGTTGGATTTGGAGATACGTCCAAATCAAATTTGGAAAAGGTCGCTGTAAGTGCAGTTCGATGGCCGTTGATGGAAATCGACTGTACGGGCCTTGATATAATTATTAAAAATAGTAATAATTTGTGTAAAATCATAAGAAATGATTTGGGAAAAATTGGGATGAAAAACTCCATATTTGAAAAGATAAAAATAGATTTTTATCGAAATGAACTAGTTTTGAACTAAAATTAAAACCCATTTATTTTTAAATAAATCAATAAATTGGATTTGAAATGGGTTGTAAATAGAATTGATTTGTGGGTTTATCGTGAAGGGTGTTTTAAATAACACTTGTTCTTTAACCCGACAATAAATAGAATGTGATTTGGGTTTATCGTGAACTGTGTTTTAAATGACATTAGTTCTTTAACCCAGTAAAAGGAGTTTTAATGAATCTGCAATTAGATTGAAATGTGAATTGATAATTTAAATTATCAAATTTGGAAAATGAGCGAGAATGGAGTATCACCAGTTTTGCTCCAAGCGATAGTTAAATCTTTAATTAGATTTGAACGTGAAATGGTAATTAAATTTACCGATAACACCGTGGTATTAGGTATGGAGTATTACCAGTTTTGCTTCATGGGATAAATAGGCGGGGATTGGGAAATAAAATAAATAATTACTTCGGTGTGGTTCGCTAATCCCGACTAGTTTGGAAAACCATAATTTGGTTTGAAATGATATCCAAAGGAAGATTAAAGAATAAATTTAAAAGAATTTATCTTTGATAAAATTAATGGGAACCTTTCCATAAGATTATGAAATTTAGAAACTAGCTGTAGGTTAGCTAAGAAGAATGGTTTCCTGGGATTGATCTGATGTTGGTTTTGGCCTTCGGGGTTAATATTTGGGAAATTGTTCTCTTGCTGATTTACGGTTAGTGGCTGCTGAATTGGAATGAGGCGTAAGTTGTGTTTGTGTAACATTTGTTTACTATATGCGCGGATTGTTCGGAAAGGCCGGGTTTATACCCATTCTGAATAACCGATTTGACGATAGGTCGAAGATGATGATGGTGGTCGAAGACCAGAAGTCTTCACATCGTTTGGGTGATTACTGATGATCTTGATTGGGCTGTACACCCAAGATGAGGGAATCGGTTGGTGGTCGTCCAGACGTACTTGGAGATCGATGGATATGCGAGGAAAGTGCCTCCGGTTTCGTTCAGACCCAGAACGAACTTATAAATGGACTATGTGTCTGACATTGGATTTTATTCTATGTTGATTGATCTCTATTAAATATACATTTGTTTGGCGGCGGAGAATTTATTCTTTTGCTTAACGCCCTTCTCTGAGACGTACGAGCTCAGAGGTTGTATATCGATGGACATCAGTCGCGTGGCATGAATTGCTTGTGTGGCATGCCTAAGTGGCAATCGATCAAGGCTTCTGTTGAAAAGCAAAGTCTGGTGATTGATGATCAAAGCACAGCCTATGTGGCATAGCTTTGTGTATAACGTGAATTCGCGAGCCTCACACCTCGGTATGAGTTAAAAACGGGATAAGGACTGCAGGGAGAGCACGACGTTTCTTTCTTGCTTTGGCGGTGTCAGTGACTTACCAGCCCTGACATTTATATACTTTTCACCTATGTGGTTGTTGGAACGAGGCGCCTCGATTTTAGGTCTGTAAGGAGCGGGAAACGTGTGTTCAGGAATTGCCAATCCTCAAACGTAAGAGAGGACCGGCCCTGAAGATCCAGGGGTTACCCAGAGTGTGTAGTCCTGAGGCATTTGCTAGAGTGTCTCGAAGCGGAGAGGATCTTGCCCCTTGCCTCGACTCATGACGGAAATCCAATTTCCAATACGAGATATTTCGGCTTTATTTGTAGAGCCTAGTATGGCGACATAGTAGCATGGGATGCTATGCCGTATATGATTGATATTTATGATTGAAATTGTGTTGACACTATACAATTATTATAGTATCAAATGATTTGTTTTTAAACGTACCAAGCATGTTTGGCTGTTATAAGGTAAAACCCTATCCTCCGGCTTGCGTTGCATTGTGTGATGGGACCTGGGTCTTATAATAGCTTCATTTTTCGAAAAAGTATTGCGTTTTCTTTTCTATGCACTGGTATTCTTGGGAGGAACCCGTTCCGTGTTATACGGCGTGGTCCCTTGAATTACTCTCTTTTAAAGTAAAGTTTAAATAACTGTTTTAGTTCTCACACCAGTCACATGACTGACCTGGAGTTAATTGTTTTAACCTAAACTCTGGGTGCCCTTATTTTCGACACGGGAAGCTTGTAGTTTTGGTTTTGTAAATTTATATTCACAGGATCCTGGTTTACAGCTGGAATGATATCCGGAAAGCTCTGTATCCGTATATCACCTTCAGTTGTGCTTTGTATTATTTTCCACTGCTATGTAATTTATTGTAATCTATGATATTTATCGAATGTAATTTATTCAATTATACTCTGTATATTCTTGTATCTGATGGAATTGTTGTAATAGGCAATGAAATGTTCTTTCGTCTGCGTTCTTTTGTGTGTTGTTCTCAAAGTATCCGATCTTTCCTTCACGGGGAAGTAACGGGTTCTTACAGGAGGGACTTGGGAAGAGCACCTTCCTTTAGTAAAGTTTGCCTATAACAAAAGCTACTAGTCCAGCATCGGCATGGCACCCTTCGAAGCATTGTACGGATGACCCTATAGATCACCAACTTGTTGGTGGGATTCTACAGAAAGATTGTTACTTGGACCAGATTTGGTTAAAGAAATGTCCGAAAAGATTAACCTTATTTGACGGCGGATAAAGACAGCTCAAGAAAGGTAGAAATCCTATGCAAACTAGAGAAGGACTGACATCGAATTTGAAGTAGGAGACTTAGTTTTTATCAAAGTGTCACCTTTGAGGAATGTGGTTCGCTTCATATCAGTAGGGAAGTTGGCACCTAGGTTTGTGGGACCATTTCCTATAACCAAGAGGATTGGCCAAATGGCCTACAGAGTAAAGCTCCTAGAAATTCTATCCAGTGTTCATGATATTTTCCATGTTTCTCATTTACGGAAGTGCTTGCATGACACCGCGGACGTTGTTGAGCCGAGTGTGGTGGAAGAAATCGAAGTGGAATGGGAGGCAACAGTCAGGCGAGTCCTTACCCGTATTCTGGGATCAGAAGTTAAGAAGCTACGCAATAAAGAGATTAAGTTGCTAAAGGTTCAATGGGGAGATAACCCAGAGGATGCAACTTGGGAAACCGAAGACAAGATTTGTGCTTCGTACCCTTTCCTATTCGAGGGTATGTTCTTAACTCCTTTTCCCAAAGTTTTATCAGTGTTTGTTTCTATCATTTGAGTATATCTTATCCGTAATATTTTCCGACCGTTAGATAGGAATCCTATGGATGTAAATACATGTTTTAAACATGCTATGCTTGATGGATGCAAGTGGATGCAAGTGTTTTCTAGTGGTTTCCTGTGGACGCATATACACACACATTAGGCACTAAGATCGGCTCAATCACTTTCATACGGCATATGGATGTGTGTACATTTTCTTTTCTTTATGGATGGAAATGGATGTATTAGCATATGGATGTTGCATTTGGACGAATGAGTGTGCACACATATAAAGCTTACATGTTATAATAGGATTATTTGCATACATATTAGTTTCATGGCAATAACACACATTGCATTAAGGAGGTCAACTGAATCAGTATATCGCCTGATTTTTCGCACTAGTGTTGGGACATAAACAGACACCTTTGCATATATTCATATAAGCATTAGAAGTATTAAAGGACAATGGATGCCAATGGTTGTTGGATGAATAGATGTATGATGGATGGTAGGATATGCATTCTTCTCAACTTAGATTTCAGGGACGAAATCTTTTGAGTAGGGGAAAATGTAACACCCCGAATTTTTAGCGACACTAAAAGAGGATAAATTAAATAATAATTTATTTAATATTCAGAATTAAGGAAAATGGACTGCACCATTGCATCCGTGTCGAAATTCAGGTCAAGATAGACATTTGGATTGTGTAAAACGGACAATGTATGAAGAAATTACGAGGGTTTTAAGTTTGTATACGCGTAGAAAGAACATATATACACATATGAAACACGTATGAGTCAGATATGAGTCAGACATTATCCAGAATAGTTTGAAAATCAAAAATTCATCAAGGCCATAAATTCCCCGCTCTAGGGGTCGACCCCACTAGAGGGGTGTCGACACCGGGGTCGACCCCCCGTAAGGGGTGTCGACTATGGGTCGACCCACCTATAGGGTGTCGACAACCCTAGGGATGAGGTGGCAGTCAATTTTAGAGGGTTCAGCAGCTATATATATGTGTCCAATTCTCTTATTTCTTCATTGGAAATTATGGGATCGAAATGTTGTTGGCGTGCAAACTAAGACGGATTCGTTTTCTTCAACAACATACAACATTCGACTTTGCAAATCAAATCCAGAATTTCAAGATCCATTCTTTCTCTATTCTCTAAACCTGACACTGTGTGTTTCTAGTTACTTTTAGGTTTAAATGAATAAAAGTGAATTATGAAAGACTGTGAATTGGATATGATGTAAACTATGAATCTATGCTATTGTTAAACCTTATACTACGTCGTGATAGATCTACAACTTTAGATATAATGCAATTGTGGTTATTCTATTATATTGTATATGTGGATCTTGACTTGTAACTATATTGTGGTGAATGTATATCTGTTAATTTGGACAGTTGTAACATTGGTTAGGTCTAATTCTTTATACAAATCACCTTTCACCTATCGTATTGCGATCAACTTAGATATGTTGTAAATTGGACATGTGAATCCATATTTAGATCTAAATATGCTATTATGTCATCCTAATGGTGTTAGATCTATTTTAACCATTTAATCTGAATTATGTGATCTAATTTATCACCTTACGCTTATTATGTTAGATCTAAACCAATTGGACATCTAAACTGCTAATTTAGATCTCACTATGCTTATTGAGACATCATAGTTATGTTAGAATCAATTGACTTCCACAAGTTCACCAGTTTTCCATCTTGTTATGATGTTAATTACATGTCCATGCCAGTATATATATTCACCTTATCACCATGATCGTATATGCCTATTCCAAGTTGAACAATCACTTTTGTTACACTCCTACTATTTTCACCTTTTTATTGTTTATGGCTAGGCTATTATCTAGCTAGGCATTCTGCCAATTTTGTGAGGACGCTGGCTAAGGAACGGGGGAAAAAGGGTTAATATCGGCATAATTTAAATATGAACATTTTTGGACATATATTCCAAACTACTGGGTAGAGTGGGCATTAACACCTATAAAGGGAAAGGTTTAATTAATTGATTAAGTAATTAATAATGGAATATCTAGTAATTACAATTAGGAATTGTAATTGTACTTATGACACAAGGTTAGGTTGCATTAGTGGTGGAAGTCTGCCCGGACCTGACCGGCATATCCAGCAGCCACTAATGTTGAACCTAATGTGGGAGGTCTAAGTACGCAAATACGAATCGGGCTAAGACACGAGGTTAGGCCCAACTGTGGAATAATTCTGCCCGGACCAGACCGGCATATCCAGCATCCACACGTTGCAGGCCTTATGTAAGAGGTCTAGCCCATTATAAACTATAAATGGATATGGTAATGAATTGGACTACTTAACCAAATCTAATTCATAGGGATTGTATGATTGTGAACTAAGGTTAGGGCTAAGTAAATTGATTGGAAGTGGGTGGGTTAAGCAAAATCTGGAGGGGGTGGGTAATATCTACATATAGGCCCACAAACTTAACCCGAAAAGATTATGTAATTAAAGACACCTAGTGGTATACATAACTGGAGGAAATAATAGAGTTATGTAATAAAGACACCTTTTAGGATAAGCATAACTGGTATAGGGCTATGTAATTAAAGACACCTAATGGTATACATAGTCGGTGAAGTGGGGGATACAAGACAAAGGGGAGCGCTTGTATCATATTGTGTGGGACCATTTCAGTTAGTAACCCGGAGTAGGCATAAAATAAAAGTACTCTGTACTAGGCGGAGAAGGGACACGCTTACTGACTGATTGTAAGAGATCCAAACGTGGAGGACGGTGTGGGCGGCGCAAACTGACCGGGCCATTTGTGTACATGAGCTTGGTAGAGGGGGATAAGACAACCGTGACACCTGTAGATATGGGGCTGTGCATATCAATGAGGGGTTACCACTTTAGGACGTGATACATCCTACCGTGGGGCCGACATAGAGTATCTACGGAGTAGGGAGCCGATCGATTAGGGTAGTAGCAAGGGCATATTTGGACGTACGCCCAAGTCTACCACCGTGAAGTGTAAAAGGGATCATCTTATTCTGGTTATACTAGTAGTAGTGCAGAGTAATCATTAGAAAATTGTACACACCTTATCCTGTCTACCTTGTCACACCTGCCATTTATGTAATGATCTCTCTTATCCACTTTATATGCCTATCATGTTACTTTTATTTATTTACTGGCTAAAAGTAACTAGACTCGCCAGACTTTATGTCTGACTCTTTTGTTTCTCCTTCTTTCTTCCCTCCCTCCCCCCCTTTCAGGTTTTCAGGGAGGAAACACTTGGGCTTAGTCAGGATTCAAATATTATCTTGCTAGGAGCTACCTCTGAAGTATGGCTCATGTTCTTGTCTCTACTATGGCTTAACTCTTTTATTTGGGGAATTATGCTTTTTATATACTTATGTACTCTGATAGTGCAAGACAAAAGTTATTTTATTGTAATGGTTTTTGTGACTTATAGTATTGTGGACCACGGCATTATGATTTATGTTTGAAATAAAAATTTAAGTTTCCGCTGCTATCTTATTTATATGTGTCTTGTAATTATTCTATGTCTGTTTACCTATAAATCTTTACAAAACTTAATGCATTCCCTTTGTGAGTGACATTAACGGATGTGGGGTCATCTTGAATCGTCCGCAAATTTATTGTTGTCACCTTCTGTTAATTACTTGACCTCTAAATAAAAACTAAGACTCAACGAACTCAAGACTGGCGGAAACTAAAACTAAACTAAAAAAATTAAAATAAAACAAAATTAAAGAAGACCCAAGTATCTAAACCAAAGTACCACCATTCAATCACATTTAAAATAAGAGAAACGCATTACCCCAAAATAAAACATGACAATTCAACAAATAAAACATGCTCAATTATTTCTCAGAAAAACAAGAACCGAACCCTAAACATTGGTTTTGTTTTGGCTATAAAATACCATAGCTAAATTCCTAGAAACCAACACAATTGAGCCCAAAACAATTCACATAATATTTTTCTTTCTTTCTTTTCCACTCACAGACTTAATGAAATCACTGCGTTCCCAATCGGATTTTGGTTTGAATTTTCTCAAATCGGATTCTAAAAGTCGAGTTTGGGTGAAAATGTGAGGTCTGAGGTTTTGAGATCATTCGACAGCGTTCGATTTAGGGATACAGATTGGGGTTTTTGGTTGCGCGTGGTTGTTCGAAAGTGGGAATTGGTGTTTAGCAGGGAATTTCAAGTCGGGTCCACCACCGTTGGTGATTCTAGGTTCGAGATGGAGAGTTACGGTTTGAATTTGGGTTCTAGGTGGTGTTCTTTTCGGTGAAGGCAGTTTGTGTAGATCGATTTTATGATGAAGGCGGATGAAGTTTTGCAACAGTGGTATGATGTGGATAGTGGTTCATGGAGGAGTAGTAATATTCTGTCGAGGCTGAAGTTCAGAGGGAAAGCTGAATGTTGTCGATGTGGTTTTGAGAACAAGGTTGATGAAATGTAGTGGTTAAGGCATAAGGCAATAGTTTGAAGTGGAGTTTGCCTGGTGTATTTGGTTAGAGGAATGAATGGTTGGGTTGATCGGAGTTGCGCTGTGGATTTGAGCGAGGGGTTTCAGGAGTGGACTGTCGAATTGATGGTTGGGTATGGAATAATAGTTTTATTTTTAAAGAGGTGGTCGATATCTTAAGATGGTGGAAGAGGTAACAGGGTGTAAGATGGTTGAATAAGTGGGAATAAGAAAGACAGTTGAGAGTTCCTGGAGTTTGGAGGAAAGTTGAACTGAGTTTTGTGTAGAGGGTGGTATGGCTGTTAGCAGGAGATGTTGGTTTGTGGAAATTTTTGTGGAGGAGAAGTAGCATTAGTGGCAGAGATGACTCGTGTTAGATGATTGAAGCATAGTTGGAGTGGTGAAGAAGGTTCGGATTTTGATCTGGGGTATTGGGAAATGGTAAGAGCAGTGATGATGTTGGGTGATGCAAGTTGTGTATTTGAAGGAGGAGGATGGTGGTTGCTTTCTGACTGGGTTAGGAGAATTCCACAGTTTGGTGATTGATGAGTCGGCCAGAATAGAATAAAGAAAAATAGAAAGGAATTGAAAAAGGATTTGTTTTTTTATTTGTAAGAATTGTTAAAAGGAATGAAGTCTTTAGAATCGGAAAGATATGAATGAAAGAAAGGAAAGGAACTTGTAATTAAAACGGGAAGGAAATTGAAACAAAAGCAAATGTTTTGTTCCTCTTAATTAGAAGATTGTAATAGAATAATTTAATATATAATCGTCTAAACAAGAATTTATATATATATAACAAAAGCAAGTAATAAATTAAAAATATTTTTGTGTTCTTTTATGGAAAAAAATAAGAAAATAAAAATATAACCCGAAGATTCTACTAATAAAATTATTTTGGTCCCCAGCAATGGTGCCAAAATTTATTTGTGAACAAATTAACAACTATAAACAGTTGTTTAATTCGTTCGGCTTTCCTAAACAATAAGGGTTGTTGTAAAGGGTGTCGAAATCTAGGACCAAAAATTATTTTACTAATAAATCTGATCAAGTCATTCTGAAATTTTGATTGTTTAAAAATAACAGAAAATAAACAAAAAGACAGTGTAATGGCCTGCAGATCCGTACTATCTGAGTTGACTAAGACAACACACGTCCAATCCAAATAACATAGAATTATGAGTCATCAGGGTTAAAGAAATAGAAATATATAGAAGAAGAAGAATAGAAATAACAACACAGAATCTCATAGCGGAACGAATAAAATATAATAAATCATAACTTTCAAATACAAATCTGTTTAGTATATACATACCATATCAGAGTACAACACATACACATCACAACCGAAATAAGTCTAAAAAACTAGCGATGAAGCCTCCTATTTCAAGCCGCTCCAAGGGCATCTGTAAAATCCTGAAACAGTTGACTGCCCATACAAATTTGGTCACCCAAGAGTTTAAGAAAAACAAACAAAATAAACTTTGGGTCAGTCACGGGACTAGTGTGAGTAAACTCCAACCATATTTTTTAACTTTGAAAATCCTTTAAAAGAAAGGGTAATAGTAAGACCGGCCCACACATAAACATGGACGGCTTTTACCTTACTATAACCGAAACATTTTGATATCAAAATCCGGTGATATTATAATAATGTCTATTCAAACAAATAACTAAATAGTAGAACGCTTGCATCTCACACTATATATATAGTATAAAATCAAAAACCGCATGGCGCTTATTGGAGATTGGATTCCAACTATGAAAAGGTATGGGACCACCTCCCGATTAGTGTACTCTAGAGGGGATACACTGGGGTTCAGCAAGAGCGTCTTGCAACCCGGCCACACATGACCGCCCGCTCATTTAGCTAGAGTGTAGCGAATATATTATCACCCACGGTTATTGGTCATCCAACCGTAATCCGTAAGATATATAATCGTAAGAAGATAATAATGAATTTTCTCAAGTTCGGTGACAAATATACCCTGCTTTGGTATGACACACCTAGCCATGCTGCCTGCCCGATTTTTGTCATTTCCCGGTTGTGAGGCTTGAGTCTACGTTAATCGTTCAGAACATCTGGCCACCATACACTTTGAATGCCACATCGTCAACCCGTCAAATCACTAGTTGATCTTCTCAAAGTATTACGGGTATTAAATCTAAGAGAAACGAATCCCTCCACAACCAGACGTAATATCTTGAAAAGATCATTTTATGTGATCTGCTAGGAATACTCTGTCAAATTCATCCATACAATTTGTCCTGAGTTTGGACAAACAAAACAACCATTGCATTTTTCTCCATCTTCAATTATCTTCAGTATAATCTAATTTGCAACACCTATGCCTATACAGAGTGGTTTCCGGATAATAAACCTAACAGATTTCTCCGTATTGACAACGATGGTCAAAATATCTTTGATAGCCAGTGATTTAACTATCAAAGGAAAATAAACATCCATCAAACAAATCAAACAATCACTGGCCCCTTTTAAATTAATACTCATTCGTTAGCTATTTTTCCAATCTCCTTATCGAATTCCGCATATATCGATATACTGATTTCTATTATCTAAATTTCTAAAAAATATTCTATCTCCTTAAATTTTCGGAAAATTTTGCCAGCACCTCCTTTGTACCGGTCAATAGTTCAAACTCCAACTCCCCTCTCTGTGCCCTTTCCATTCAAAAAGAAAATCAAAAAGCTAAGCGGCTTGCCCAATGGGGTCATAAAATCTTATATGGAAATTGAAACATGTACCTTTTTATAAGGAACTCAAATTAAAATCTTCATTATCTCCATTCCATACCTATTTAAAATATACACGACCATTTCCAATTCATTTTAATCAATTCATCCCCTTTTACATAACTCGCTTCCCATTTTCTAATTAAATTTCCTAATTAAATTCTTGGTTTCATTTTCTTTTAATTTGAACATTGTCGTTCAAATATATTGGTATTCACATATATACAAACCAAACTCAAATTCCTTTCTCACTTCCAAATTCTAGTTCACGTTTCATACCCCGATTCCCAATTTCAATTGACCAGTTCAGTTTACTTAACAAATGTTAAGTTCGATCAAAAAACCATATTAACTACTTTATTTCTAAATTAGTTAAATTTATCCGATAATTAAAAATCTGATTTTTTATGTTTTAAAGATCAAACCATTTACTCGACTTGAGTTCATATTTATTTTATAACTCAAGTCCGGATTTTACTAATGGAAATTCGGATTTTTATTCACTAAAAATCCTTTTATTTAATTAAATAAACCATTATAGTTTTAAATCAATTATGGCGTTGTTTTTCTGACTTTATTTCATTTATAAACATTGTTTATAATTTAACTGCCTCATTTCATATCTTAAAGAAAACTTCCAAATTAAACTCCATTTAAACCTAAATTTCCATTATAACTTATGTATATGAACATCACGTATATTTTCAAATTTAAATATTGAAGCACTAGCTTCTTGGATTATAGTTCTAAAATATGATTTCCACTAAATATAATCATAATTTCCTTTCTGAAACAATTTGCATTTGTAAATTCGATATAGTCAAATTCTAATAGTAAATATGATGAATTTATTTCAATTCAATTTACATTCCGAACATCAGAATAAATTTTCATTATTCCCTTTCCTTGAAATGATTCCAAATTATAAATTCCCTTTGAACTTCACACTTGGATTTAAATTTATAAATTTTCCAATGACAATTTCCCTCTTTTATTTATAAACATCATTTATAATTTTCGCTTCATGTTTTAACTATTGGAACAAGTTTCTATTTCAAATATTATTTGAAATCCAATTCCTATTCTAGAAAATATATTTTCCTTTTTAAATTCAGACATGAATTCAAAATCTAACATTATCAAACAATAACATTTCTTTCCATTTATAACATTGCTTACCAATTCAGCTACTTGTTTTACAATCAAAAACAAGTTAATATTTCTCAATCCATTTGAAATTCCATTTCCATTTCGAAAAGTAATTTTCCTTTTAAATCCAAAAATCCCTTTTTCATATTTTTAAATATAAATATCTAGGGCCAGTGATATTCTAATATCCAAACACAAAAATAATACATTCAATTCACACATCACACACATGTATAAATATGCAAACAACAGTGAATAAATTTGAGGAATCCAGTTAGATTCCTCCAACCTGTTTTCTCTGCATCCACAGATGTTAGTTAACATAAATAATAATCCTGCTTCAAGGGAGAATATCGCGGTATAGAAGGTCATCCACTCAAATATCGTGGGGCGATAGGGTCATTCGCTAATGATACTGCGGTCATTCGCTAATAGTACTGCAGGAAATATCCAATATATATAGCCACAACCACCAAGCCTAATATAACTGATATATATATAATAACCAAGACTGATAAACAATTTATAAATGCAACCAAGCAGCCAACAATTTATTTTAATGATAAAAATAAATTTTTAAGTGAGATGTACTCACCTTGGTTTTTACAGTCGTTGACGAGTTTATTTCGACGGAAATTAAAGGATTGTTTAATTCAAATAATAATTTCCACAATCTCAAATAATTTGGATCCGTTCCAGCTTCTTCCTATTGTATTCGTCCATTGATGCATGTTTGGTTTGATTCTGATGACTTATGCAAAATAGATACATTTTATAAGTTAACGGTTTATAACTATATAAGTTAACTAATCTAATTAATTAATTAAATTAATTACCATTTACCTTAATCCATATCTTTAGCTGTTAATCACCAAGCTATCTAGTCTTCTATACATATGAAGTGATTTCATATTTTCTAAAACAAGACTCCACCAAACTTTTCACCATCCTGCACTTTCCGACAATTTAACTGCAATCGTATTCACAAATCACCGACTACTTCATTTCGTCACCATCATTTTACTGCTTTAATTCACATGGAAGCAAATCCCCACGTTAAACACCACTGTCTTGTTACGGAACTGCTGTAAATCTCTATCTAAACCACTGAAATGCCTTAAAATTGTTCAGCTAAATTTCACCAATTGACATGCAGATTCTGGTTACATAGAGCTCCCGTTATTCCCACATTCATGGACCCTAAACACCCCCATCACCCCACTGTCGAACCACTCCATCAACAGCAATTCATATACCATCTAAATTACAAGTCGCACACCCTATACTCTACTGTAGAACTGCCACAAGCCCATCCGTAACTCACATCGAACCATTAAAAATCGCACCACCTTGAATCGTTTGAAAATGCCACCAAATCAACGTCGGCCTTACCAGAATTCACTACGCTTCAAATCAGGGTCAGCACAATTCGACGGAACTTCGAACAACTCACGATAACCACAGTTCAACACTTTCGAACCTCACCTCAAATCAGTACATTGCCCCCAAACTCCATGCTCGAACCCAATTTGTGGACGCCTCCTGAATAGTTCGAGCTTCAAGCCCTTGCGATTTCCCATCGCGATACCCACTTTCATGAAAGCCCAAAGCAACCACGCTCGATAAACCATGTCGCACCCAAAATTACAAGCCTATCGAGCTCAAGGGATTTGCAATTTCTTGATTGAACTTTTTTTGTTAAAACACTGTTGAAATTGATTTGGGTTCCGAAAAGAATAAGGCTAGAATAGCTTTCTCGAATTAGAAATGGTAGAGGTAAAATAGAAGGCCAAAAAGGATTTTAAAACTTTCGGTTCGTTTGAGAAAATGGGAACAAAGGCTTCAATATATAGACGAGTGAAAGAAACTAATGTACTCGCCATTAAATTAGTTGTTCTAGTTAGTTATGAAGCCGGGGAACAATTTTAGTCTGCTCGAGGAGATAATAGGTCTGCGATTAAATGGGGATAGGTCGGCTTTTATGTTTTTTTTAATATATATTTATTGATTTTATTTTATTTAATATAAAACTCCAAAATATCTCGTGGTCCTTTAATTTGAAATCCCGAACTGCTATTCAAGTAACGACCGGCGTTACAAGATTATAACCTATTCTGGATCAACGGAACCGATTTTGGAATTTAACTCAGCCATATATACATAATAATATTATTAAATTGACGAATTAAATTAAATTCGATTAAAAATATAAATCGATTTCAAACAATTAATTTCATCGATAATAAATTATTATTATCGTTCTAATTTTAACATAAAATTTATATTACTTAACTGCATTGTTTTCAATTCAGTTTTAAATTCTGAATCGCATTGTTGTCAGTCTCATATTACAATGATTCACTACATTCGAAATTAAATCGTATTTGATTATTAATTCGATAAATTCCATATAAAATCCATTTATTATTCCAAATCAATATTAAAAATAAATTTATATATTCAAATTAATTAACCAAAAATCTGGGACATTACATTTCTTCCCCCTTAGAAGAATTTCGTCCCCGAAATTACTAAGGTAAAAGAAATGTTATAGACCCGTTAACTTTTCAAAAGCCATTTCAATTTAATTCCAAATCTATATATTTAATTCATTTAACTTGCTTAAGTTAAATTCCAGAATTTAAATTCCCGGGGTTTTATTTCAAATTCGTTTTGAAATCATATATATATATATATACATACATTTATTTATTTCCATTTAAAATTCATAACATTTGAATTTTCCAAAGCAACTGGTTTTCTAAAATAAATTTCCATTGGAAATCTCACTAAGGTAGCAATCCATCACTTAGAAACTCGAAAATGAATACCGATGATGTTTGGATCATCATCGAAATTATATTCCAGCCACTACAGTGAGTTTAATGCTTATCACTTTCAAATTCTATTCAAAACGATATTTATATCAAAAAAAACCTTCCAAAACAAAACCATATTATTTTATAACATTGCATAAAATATTTTTTAAATATCTGAGATTTAAAATCCAATCTGGTTTCAGTTCAATTTAATTTCATCTCATTTGTATATATTATGCAAATTCTATTTGGTTATCTATAATCATTTCAATTTTATAATCTCGTTTGATTATAATAATGACTATCGACACATCCATATATTATAATAATTTCGAAAAATTATTCTTTTCATATAAAAATATATTTTTGGGAAAAAATTATTTCATTTGCCTAACTTTTAAAATATACTGTGTCGAATTACTCTACTCAAGTGTTTAGAAACATCTATCGATACAGTTGTACATTCTGTATCGACCAGAATTCATAAACCACTTGACAAGTACGCTCTCTCATATATATATATATATATATATATATATAGACTCAACTCATTCTAGGGTACTACTGACCCTATCTCTAATGATTAAACCCCACCAAAGCCTAGGTGTTCACTCAACCGAAGCTCTGATACCAACTATAACGGCCCGCAAATCCATCCTATCTGAGTTGACTAAAACAACACACGTGCAACCCAAATAACATAGAATTACGAGTTATAGGGTTAAAGAAATAAAAATAGATAGAAGAAGAATAGAAATAACAACACAGAATCTCACAGTGGAACGAATAAAATATAATATCATAAATCATAACTTTGAAATACAAGTCTGTTTTGTACATACATACCATATCAGAGTACAACACATACACATCACAACGGAAATAACTCTAATAACTAACAGTGAAGCCTCCTACTTCAAGCACCTCCAAGGGTATCTGTAAAATCTTGAAACACTTGACTGTCCGTACAAATTTGGGCATCCAAGAATTTAGGAAAAACAAACAAAATAAACTCTGGGCCAGTCATGGGACTGGTGTGAGTAAACTCCAACCATATTGTTTAACTTTGATAATCCTTTAAAAGAAAGGGTAATAGTAAAGTCGGCCCACACATAAACATGGACGGCTTTTACCTTACTATAACCAAAACATTTTGATATCAAAATCCGGTGATATTATAATAATGTCTAATGAAATAAATAACCAAATAGTATAACGCTTGCATCCTACGCTCTACATATATAGTATAAAATCAAAAACCGCAGGGCGCTTATTGGATATTTGGTTCCAACTATGTCAAGATATGGGACAACCTCCCGATCAGTGTACTCTAGAGGGGATACACTGGGGTTCAGCAAGAACGTTTTGCAACCCGACCACACATGACCGCCCACTCATTTAGCTTGAGTGTAGTGAATATATTGTCACCCACGGTTGTTGGCCATCCAACTATAATTCGTAAGACACAGAATCGAAAGAAGATAAACAATGTATTTTTTCTAGATCGATGACAAATATACCCTGCTTGGGTATGACCCACCTAGCCATGCTGCCTGCCAGAATTTTGTCATTTCCCGGTTGTGAGGCTTGAGGCTATGTTAATCATTTAGAACATTTAGAATGCCACATCGTCAACCCGTCAAATCACTAGATGATCTTCTCAAAATATTATGGGTATTAAAGCCAAGAGAAACGAATCCCTCTGCAACTGGACGTAATATCTCGAATGATCGTCTTATGTCATTTGTTAGGAATATTCTATCAAACATCCGTCCATACAAGTTGTCATGGGGTTGGACAAACAAAATAGCCCTTGAATTTTTCTCCATCTTCAATTATCTTCAGCATAATCTAATTCACAACGCCTATGCCTATACGGAGTGGTTTTCGGATAATAAACCTAAATGATTTCTCCGTATTGACAACGATGGTCAAAAAATCTTTGATAGCCGGTGATTTAACTATCAAAACAAAATAAACATTCAACAAACAAATCAAACAATCACTGGCCCCTTTTAAATTAATATTCATTTGTTGGCTATTTTTCCAATTTCCTTATCGAATTCGACATATATCGATATACTGATTTCTATTATCAAAATTTCTAAAAATTATTCTATCTCCTTAAATTTTCAGAAAATTTCGCCAGCACCTCCTTTGTACCGGTCAATAGTTCAAACCCAACTCGCCTCTCTAAGCTCTTTCCATTCAAAAGGAAAATCGAAAAGCCAAGCGGCTTGCCCAATGGGCTCATAAAATCTCATATGGAAATTGAAACATGTACCTTTTTGTTGGGCACTCAAATTAAAATCTTCATTATCTCCATTCCATACATGTTTAAAATATACACGACCATTCCCAATTCATTTCAATCAATTCGTCCCCTTTTACATCAATCGCTTCTCATTTTCTAATTAAATTTCCTAATCAACTTCTTGGTTTCATTTGCTTTTGATTTGAACATTCTCGTTTGAATATATTAGCATTCATATATAAACAAATCAAACTCAAATTCCTTTCTCACTTCCCAATTCTAGTTCACGTTTCATACCCCGATTCCCAATTTCAATTGACAAATTCAGTTTACTTAACAAATGTTAAGTTCGATCAAAAAACCATATTAACTAATTTCTTTCGAAGTTAGCTAAATTTATCCAATAATTAAAAATATGATTTTTTTTATTTCAAAGAACAAACCATTTACTCGACTTGAGTTCATATTTATTTTAACTCAAGTATGGATTTTACTAATGGAAATTCAAATTTTTATTCACTAAAACTCCTTTTATTTAATTAAATAAACCATTATGGTTTTAATCAATTATGGCATTGTTTTTCTGACTTTATTTCATTTACAGACGTTGTTTACAAATTAACTGCCTCATTTCATATCTTAAAGCAAACTTCCGAATTAAACTCCATTTGAACCTAAATTTCCATTATAACTTATATATATATAAACGTCACGTATATTTTCATATTTAAATATTGAAGTACCAGCTTCTTGGATTATAGCTCTAAAATATAATTTCCACTAAATATAATCACAATTTCCTTTCTGAAACAATTTGCAATTATAAACTCAATATAGTCAAATTCTAATAATAAATTTGATTAATTTATTTCAATTCAATTTACATTCCGAACATTAGAATAAATTTTCATTATTCCCTTTCCTTGAAATGATTCTGAATTAAAATTTCCCTTTTAACTTCATACTCTGATTTAAATTTATAAATTATCCAATGAAAATTTCCCTCTTTTATTTATAAACATCATTTTGAAATTTCTCTTCTTGTTTTAACTATTAGAGCAAGTTTCTAATTCAAATATTATTTGACATACAATTCCCATTCTAGAAATAGTTTTTTCCTTTTAAAATTCAGACTTGAATTTAAAATATAATATTTTCAAATGATAATATTTCTTTACATTTATAACATTGTTTACAAATTAGGCTACTTGTTTTATTATTAAAAACAAGTTAATATTTCTCAATCCATTTGAAATTCCATTTCCATTTCGAAAAGTAATTTTCCTTTAAACCAAAATTCCCTTTTAAATATTTTTAAATATAAATATCTAGGTCTAGTGATACTCTAATATCCAAAAACACAAATAATCCATTCAATTCACATATTACACACATGTATAAATATGTAAACAACAATGAATAAATTTGAGGAATCCAGTTGGATTCCTCCAACCTATTTTCTTTGCATCCACAGATGTTAGACAACATAAATAATACCAATTCTGCTTCAAGGCAGGATATCGCGGTATAGAAGGTCATCCACTCATATATCGTGGGGCGATAGGGTCATCCGCTAATGATACTGCGGGCATCCGCTAATAGTACTGTAGGAAATATCCAATATATATATTAATAGCCACAACCACCAAGCCTAATATAACTAATATATATAATAACCAAGACTGATAAACAATTTATAAATGCAACCAAGTAGCCAACAATTTATTTTAAGTGATATAATTAAATTTTTACGTGAGATTTACTCACCTTGGTTTTTATAGTCGTTGACGAGTTCATTTCGATGGAAATTAAAGGACTGTTTAACTCCAATAAGAATTTCCATAATATCAAATACTTTGGATCCATTCCAGCTTCATCCTATTGTGTTCATCCATCGGTGCATGTTTGGTTTAATTATGTTGACTTATGCAAAGTAGATGCATTTTATAAGTTAACAGTTTATAACTACATAATTTAACTAATCTAATTAATTAATTAAATTAATTACCATTTACCTTAATTTATATCTTTAGCTGTTAATCACCAAGCTATCCTGTCTTCCATACATATGAAGTGATTTCATCTTTTCTAAAACAAGACTTCACCAAACTTTTCACCACCCAACCCTTTCCAATAATTTAACTGCAACCATATTCACAAATCACCGACTATTCATCTCATCACCATCATTTTATTGCTTTAATTCACATGGAAGCAAATCCCCATGTTAAACACCGCTATCTTGTTACTGAACTGCTGCAAATCTCTGTCCAAACCACTGAAATGCCTTAAAATTGTTGCGCTAAATTTCACCAATTGACATGCATATTCTATTACATAGAGCTCACGTTATTCCCAAATTCACGGACCCTGAACACCTCATCACCTCACTGTCGAACCACTCCATCAACACCACTTCATCCATCATCTAAATTATAAGTTGCACCCCCTATACTATACTGTCGAACTTCCGCAAGCCCATCCTTAACTCACATCAAACCATTAAAAATCACATCACCTTGAATCCCTTGAAAACTCCACCAAATCAACGTCAGCCTTAACTGAATTCGCTACGTTTCAAATCAGGGTTAATACCCTTCGACGGAACTTCAAAAAACTCACAATAACCGCAGTTCAACACTTTCTAACCTCACCTCAGATCAGTACATCGCCCCCAAACTCCATGCTCGAACTCGATTTATGGACACCTCCTGAATAGTTCGAGCTACAGGCCCTCGTGATTTCCCATCGCGTACCCGCTTACGTAGAAGCCCAAAGCAGCCACCCTCGATAACCCATGTCGCACCCTAAATTGCGAGCCTATTAATTCGTGATTTCTTGATCAATATTTTTTGTTTAACCACTATTGAAATCGATTTGGATTTCGATAAGAATAAGGCTTCAATAGCTTTCGTGAATTTGAAATGGTAAAAGAGAAATAGGAGGCCAAAAAGGATTTTAAAACTTTTTGTTCGTTTGAGAAAATTGGAACAAAGGCTCCAATATATAGATGAGCGAAAGAAACCAATGTACTCGCCATTAAATTAGTTGTTCTCCTTTGTTATGAAGTTGGGGAACAATTTTAGTTTGCTCGAGGGGGTAATAGGTCTGTGATTAAATGGCGATAGGTCGGCTTCTATGTTTTTTTAATATATATTTATTGATTTTATTTTATTTAATATAAAACTCCAAAATATCTCATGGTCTTTTAATTTGAAATCCCGAATCGCTATTCAACGTACGACCGACGTTACAAGATTATAACGCTATTCTAGATCAGCGGAACCGATTTTGGAATTTAACTCAGTCATATATACATAATAACATTATTAGATTGACGAATTAAATTAAATTCGATTAAAAATATAAATTGATTTCAAACAATTAATTTCATCGATAATAAATTATTGTTATCGTTCTAATTTAATATAAAATTTATATTACTTAACTGAATTGTTTTCGATTCAGTTTTAAATTCTGAATCGAATTGTTGTCAATCTCATATTACGATAATTCACTATATGAAAAATTAAATCATATTTGATTGTTAATTCGATAAATTCCATATAAAATCCAGTTATTATTCCCAATCAATATTTAAAATAAATTTATATATTTAAATTAATTAACTAAAAATCTGGGATATTACAAAGAGTTTTTAATAATAAATGAAAATAATTAGGGAACAATAACATAAAATAGATTAATAGAATTAATAACCAAACAGATTAATACAGATCTAATTCATGTTTCTGTCACAAACATGAATCAATGATAATTAGGTTTCTAGAAACAAATAGGTGAATAACGACAAGTATAACCCATGCAGGAGCTAAGCTCTTAAACAACCATAGGCTATTAGGACATATTCACTATTTTATTTCTAAAACCCTAAAAGTTAAATATAAATATGATAAGCATTAGATTGAACTCGAATATACCCTGTGAAGGAGCATAGCTCTTAAACGACAAAGAGTATGAAGCTTCAGATCAAACCCTCGGTTCAAATCTAAATCTATACACATAAATTCCTCATCTCTTTGGCTATGTGATTCATATTGAATCTAATCTAAGCGTCATCACCCCCTAATAATACGGGATTAGCTAGATATAGCTAAAGAAGAAGAAGAGAAAAAGAAAATAAACAACATAAACATAAATAAAATGAAATAATAGCTAAGAGGAAAAGGAGAAGAATTTTATTCCAAAAGAATAGTTAAAGGACAAAACCCAATGTAATTACAAATGAAGGAAATATAGTGTATTTATAGTTTCTATGGGCAAGACTAAGTGGCCAATTACACAATGTGGGACAAAAGCCCTTTTCCCAATTAACAAATAAACCAATTAGTTAAGTGTGAACGCGCGTGAATGGACATGAAAATATCATAGCATGCGGGCATCAAATGGCATCAACTTCAATTGTTTTGAGCATGAATAAGAACTCCATAACATCTGAGACAAGTGATCTTTATGAAAAGCATTGAATCTTGACTTTAAAATATGCAGCAGAAGGTGGTTGAACAACAACATTTCTGTAGGTCTTGAACCTTTAATCCAGCTTTAAAATTCAACAATCTTCTTGCATCAATTCTTCAAGATTTTCAACAATTAAGTGCATCAATCCATTCATCATAAATAATCTGGAAACACAACCATAAATACACGGTATCAATTATTTTAAAGCTAAAACAAAATAAATAAGCGGATAAAATACACACATTTATGTGTATATCACAAGTCCATCTCACTTAATGTTGTCACTATAAAAGAGGTATTCCACAACCTCTGTTTGCATGCTGGTTTAGATGTGAATTCTACCAAGATGAGGATTTTTTTTCAGCTCATCATCTTCACATAGACAAGCTATTACTGAAATTTTGCCTTATGAAGTCGGGAATCTTACTATAAAATATCTTGGTGCACCACTCTCAACAAATTATTTGCACTATTATGAATGCAATGCACTTATTCACCAATTTCAAGATCGAGGGATGGCAAGCCAAACTACTAAGTCTAGTAGGTAGGGCCAAATTAATACATACTGTGATTACGCCAATTATTTTGTACTGGCTATCAGTATATCAAATATGTAAACACACTTGAGACAAACTCCAGTCTATATGTGCTGATTTCTTTTGGGGAGATTCAAAACACAAAGTGTCGTGGAAACAGACATGTAAACCAAGGGCTGAAGGCGGTGTTGGTTTGAAATTCTTTCTAATTTAAAAAAGGCATCATGTACTAAACTACTTTGGAACTTTCAAACTAAAGACACTCTATAGAGCAATTGGATTAGGCAGAGATACTATCATAACAAATATTTATGGAATATTCCCGTAAACAACAATGCATCCACCGCTTGGAATCTATCCTGTGACTACGAACTAATGAGTGACAGCTAATGAATAAAGCGATAGTTAATGGTGATCATACCTCCTTATGGTTTGAACACTGGCTCAACAACAAGTGTTTAGTGGATCTCCTAAGTATGAATAGAATGCAAGTACTTAGGGGTCATGATGATAAAGTGAACATACTACTACGACAGTTAATCTTGGATCAAGCTTGCATCCTACGACAAGGGAGGTTGTTGAGGAGTTCATCACCATTCCTGTTTTCCCTCAATGGCAACAAGATTATTATGAGAGGTGTGATGGAGGCGACCATAATTTCTATACAGCATGGAATAATGTTAGAGGCGGGGGAGAAGCTCATTCTATTTATAATATTATATGGCATTCAAAGAATAACAAACGAATGTCTTTCATTTCCTACCTTGCAGCACTCGATCGGTGTAACGACCCGGAAAATTTGAACCAATTTAAAAAAAATAATTGGCTATTTTAGTAGATTTTAAATATTTAAAATAAATATTTTAAATAATATCAATGAAAAGTGAGTTTGAATCGACATTGAAAATAAATATAATTACTTTGAAATATAAATAAGGCCTGAAATGGCGCGGTAGTTTCAAAATTTGAATTCAAACTTTGACTGACTGTACCGGGTGTAAAACAAAACGGATTTGAGTGAAACCAAAAATATTTAAATCTGTTAGCGAATACCTTTCTAACGAATCTGAAAAATCAAAGTTTCATAGCAGGAAACAAAAGTTATGGCCAAATGAATTTTCTGAGAGGTCGCTATGGAGTTTATATAGCGCGTGAAAATGGCCATTTTGCAAACGACCTCGGAATTCGACGAAAACACTTTTGTTGGATTCGGGATATCAAATTATTTCTAGGTTTCAAATTTCATAATTTTTGAAGTTAATATGTGAGCGTGGCAAAGGAAAACGTGTTTTGGTCAATTACAGTTAAATTGGATCGACCAGAAATGGGCCGTTTTTCAAACGGTCTCAGAATTCGACGAAACTAGTTTTGTTGGGACCGTACCGTCAAAACATAGCTAGTTTTATTTTTCTAGAATTTTTCGAATCAGTTTGTGGCCCTGGCAAATTGAAATGTACGTTCAAATTGAATATTAAATGTCTTATACTTTAATTTGAAGGAAAACTGACTGAAAAAGTCGAATGGGCCTACGAAACATATCCCATTGTGTTCGGAATGGGGGTAAAACACTAGGGATGACAGTCGTTGGGTTTGGATTGGAGTTCGTAGGAGGCAAGGGGTATTTTTGGATTTTTTTAAAACTTTATAAATAAGAAAAATCTATTGGTCAACAGTTATCTCTCTCTCCCCGACATACGAATCACGACGACGGAGGGGCCTTCAAAGATTCTCTCCTCGATATCTTCCAATCCATGCACCATTATTGAACGCCCCAGTTAAGGTTTTTGTAGATCGTGGCCCCCTCTTCAAATCCATGTAAGCTGCTCCTCCCCTCGTTGCGCCATCGCAGAGAACGGAGCCCCCGAAGTGGCCAGCTTCAAGCCACCGCCGCCGCCAATTCTTGGCCAAATCGAGTGGGCCCCCTCCACCATGCGCCTGAGCACCTCTCGGCCCTCTTCGACGTGGTACAACCCGATCGGCGTATCGTGCTACGGATTGGTCGCAAATCAAAAACCTAGTTTTGAAGGATATTGGAAGGTAACGACTGATTATTATTTCAACTATTATATAGCACTTCTAAACGCTACGGTTTTTAATTTCACTGTAAAAATCATTTCTTTTTCATTTGTTGACGAAATTCAGTGAAACAAGAGACAGTGGACTCGTGGGGACGTCTTCTGCATTTTAGAAGAGTCCACATATTTTTCTGAGCCTTCTACTATTTTTTGTGGAGTGGAACCCAATGTGAGATTTCTAAATTATAAATGATATGGAAAACGACGATGTATAAATTGTATAGTCGATGTATGAGTTATATAAGCGTTGTACACCTCTTGTGTAAGCATTGTATAAGTTGTACGTTCGATATATAAGTTATATATGCGTTGTAAAAATTATATATGGGTTGAAATAGAAATGAAATGCTTATATAAATAAATATATATATATATATATATACACGCCCCTCGTCCACAAACCATGGACGATATTTATTGGTTGTGATTGGTGTGAAAATTGGTTGATTACGAATGGTTGACTAGAATTGTTTGTGGTTGAAACTGATTGATTGTGGTTGAAAAATACCCATTTGTGGTTGAGAAATATTTGGTTGAAACCACATAGGATTTGTTTGTGGAAATGAAATAAATATACATGCCGCCTGCGTGCGAACTAGATGCATGAAATCCCCATTGTCAAAAGCTGCGAAGCTTTAAGTTAGAGCGAGGAGTCGTACTAAGGACGGCCCCGGTTTTAACTACCCTGCCGTTATGCTGCTGAAATTTTGAATAATATTCATGTGTTTGAATTATTTTCATTTGTTGAAATTATTTTCATATGTTGAAACCGTTCATGTGTTGAATATAAATTCATTCGTTGAATAGAAATCCATGTGTTGAAAGGTATTCGTGTTTTAAAATAAATTGTTTTATAATAAAAATCATATTTTTACCATCTATATGAACTATATAAAATAGTCGTGTTTTGAAATAAATTGTTTTGCAATAAAAATCACATTTTTACTATATACATACAAACTATAGAAAACCCTCATGTGTTGAATAGAAATTCATTCGTTGGATAGAAATTCATGTTTGGAATTGTATTTGTGTTTTAAAATAAATTGTTTTATAATAAAAAACATATTTTTACCATCTATATGAACTATATAAAATAGTCGTGTTTTAAAATAAATAGTTTTACAATGAAAATCACATTTTTATCATATACATGATTTGTTAAAAATAGTGAAGTGTTGAAATAGAAGTCAGTTGGATAAAAATATCATTTTTATCAAAGGTATGAAAAGAATATGGTTTTGAAATCGAAGAATCGATTATATATATATATATATATATATATAATTAAATTAAATCGAATAACGACGCTGCAGTTCGTATTTTGAAATCGAAACTTCAAACGATTGTACCGGGAGATCCGACCATCGGATTTTCCCAAAACTGGAACCGTTGGATTCGTTTTGAAATGATATTTCTAATGATATAAATTTCGTGAAGATCCAACGGTTAGATTTTCATATATGTGTAAATCAAATCTGAAGAAAAACAGCGCCACGGCCGCGTTATGGCCCGAAGCGTCGTTTGAATAAATTGGCTATTTTAAAATAAATAAAAATAGCGATAAATCGTTATAAAATATTATAAACAATATGGATGTGAAATTTAGAAACTAATTGAAGGTTGGCCAAGTCGAATGGTTTCCTGGGTTTTGATCAGATGTTGGTTTCGGCCTTCGGGGTTAATATTTGGGAAATCGTTCTCATACTGATTTACGGTTAGTGACTAATGAATTGGAATAAGGCGTATGTGTGTTTGTGTTGCACTTGTTTATTATATACGCGAGTTGCTCAGAAAGACCGGGTTTATCCCATTCTGAATAACTGAATCGACGATAAGAAATCGAAGATGAAGACGGTGGTCGAAGACCGGAGATCTTCACCTCGTCTGGATGGTAACTGATGTCCTGATTGGGAGGCATCCCGAAATATGGACAGTAAGTGATGATCGTCCAGACGTACGTGGAGATTGATGGGTATGCAAGGTATATAATGCCTCCGGTTTCGTTCAGACCCAGAACGGACTTGTAAATGGACTGTGTGTCTGACATTGTAGTTCATTCTGTGTGATTGATAGCCATCAGTTACATGGCATGAATTTCCTGTGTGGCATGCTAAGATGCAGTGATCAGGGCTTCTGTTGAAAAGCAAAGTCTTCTGGTTGATGATCAAAGCACCGCCTGTGTGGCGTAGCTTTGTGTATAACGTGAATTCGCGAGCCTTACACCCCGGTATGAACCAGAAACGGGAGAGGACCTCAGGGAGGACATGCGTTTCTTTCTAGTTAGAGGTGGTGTCGGTGCTTGAACTGGCTGACATTTACATTACTTTCACCTATGTGGTTGTTGCTGTTGCGAGGCACCTCGGTTATATCGCTCGATCTGGGACCGATGGAGTCATTCGTTGGCTCACTTATGCCCTAAAGGGCGGGGAAACGCAGTGTTCAGGAATTTTAATCCACATCGGTGGACCGACCTTGTCGCTCCAAGGGTCGATGCGCTCTGACACTGAGGCTCGGGCTAGAGAGTCTCGAAGTCGGTAAGGACTATCTTTTGCTTTGGTTCATGGCGGAAATCCAATTTCCAAATACGTGACTGTGCGGTTTTGATTGTATACCTATATATGGCGACATAGTGGTATAGGGCATTAATGCCGTCTATGGTTGATACTTATGATTCGAAATTGTTTTTGAAACATATAAACACTAGTAATAATATCAAATGCTTTTTTTTTATTCGTATCAAGCATATTTTGGCCGTTATAAGGTAAAAACTCTATCCTCCAGTTTGCGTTGCATTGTGTGATGGGAACTGAGTCTTATAATGACTTCAGTTTTATAAAAAGCATTGCGATGTTTAAAAGAATTATTTATTTTAAAACATCGGTAATCCAATAGAGTAAACCCGTTCCATGAAAGTGGCGTGGTCCTGTGACTGGCCATATTATAAATGTGTTAAGTAGATTTCTCATATCAGTCCCATGACTGACTCGTAGTTTGTTTCACTTGCAAACTCGGGTGCCCCTTTTTCTACATGGGCAGCCTTGTGTTCCGGTTTTAGAAGGCTCTTTCTGGAGAGCTGGAGCTGAAGATGGATTCTATCATCTATCTCTTTTTATGCTGTTCAGCTCCTATTGTACATTATGTTTTGTTTTCCGCTGTAGACATTTATGTATAGATGAACTGTATTTGTACTAAGTATGATCCTGTATACTGTGTAACTTTGATGATTCCGTTTATCCAGTATGTTCTATTGTTCATTATCTGGTGTATATATTTATGTCTGTTCTGCTATTATCTGTTCATGTGTTATATTCCAAAGATTATCCTTAACACCGTCAGTGCGGGTTTTGCAGTCGTCACAATCGGCTTAATACGAAAGTAAGACTACATCATTTTGGCATTGTTTTAAACACGGACTTCTCATTATGTGATCACCATGATGAAACTATGCAACATTTATTCTTCTCCTATGACTACTCTATGTCTATTTGGGGATTAATAAAAACAAAGCTTAACTTCCCACCCTTCAGTCTTCCCACGCTTCATGAGGAAGCCGATCAACTTCTGGATGTTTTCAGAGACAAAAATCAGGTTCAAGACGTGGCTTTTGGGGCCTTTATTGCAGCAATTTACAATATTTGGCAAGAGAGGAACTCCATAATTTTTAATAATCGACAATCTCCTAATTCAGTTGTTTTAGGAAAGATTGAGAAAGAGATGTACTACTTGGTTCATGGCAATAGAAGTACGACTTTGAATACGGACATTAATCATCTTGTACTGTGTGGATGGGGGATTGAACTTACTGATCCAAGTTAGAGGGAAATTGATGTGGCAGAAAAATGAGGCAGATGGGCTTCTGGGCTGAATGCGGATTTAATATTTTTTTCATGTTTTTGCATTTCTTTTCTTTATTTGTATCTATATGTATAAAGCTTCTATGTACTGTTAATATGTGGAACCTATATGTACGCTTTTCCTTGCAAGGTACCTAGTAGGGGGTTGTAAGGTTTTGACAAGGCATATAGCAGAAGCATATGATTGTCATCAATAAAGCGTACCAATTTTCAATATATATAAGCGTGTGTGAAGAAGGCCTGCCTAGAGAAGGTATTAAGTGGCAGTCCTAACTAGTTTTGGTATTGAATAGTTAGGACTAGGTCCATTCCTAAGGTTCACTCCTTGGTAGGACCCAAGTCATGGGACTCGCCCTTAAAAAGGTCTTAAGTGGTCACAAGGTACGACTTTCTATTAAAAAGGTACTAAATGGTCTTAAATAACGATATATGTTGAGTGGGGTAGTTCTCTGGAAGTTGTCCTCTTCCTCTTTAAGGGCTGTGTGAAGGCATACCTAGATGGTTAGGCAGTTCAAATAATGACAAAATGAAAGCTTTCTAAAACAACTACCTATCTACGGGAAGTATTAAGTGGCTAGGAGTTCACCTGTAATACCAGTTAAATAGTAACAGAAGGGTCCATCAGAGGGTCTTAAACAACAGTGGATGTTTTCTCAAACCAGTGCCAAGTGGTTTCTTACTATTTCTCGTATTACAAGAGAGAATATTTTATAACGTTGACGATTAGAATACGAGGTCTTAAGAGAGTAGGTCCCGTCATAGGGTCTTAAGTGATGGGGTCCACACTTAAATTTGTATTTATCTAATAGCCTTAAGTTACCAAGTAGTACTCCTGCTCGTAGAGTATTAAGCAATAATAGAATTCATCCTTATAAATGTGCATGTTAACCATAAGCGACTTCGGGATAGTCCACCTAGTTAATACATGAATTTTTGTGTAAAGTCTGCATAGACATGATTTGATAAATGTATACTGCCATGTATAGGAACTAGTCATTCATTAAACTTACATGATTTTCATTCACTAGAACCTTTGTTCTAACTTCCCTCCTCTTAACAAATAAACAGGTTAGTAGGTGAGATGCTCGGCTGATGCAATCATGGATGATGAGGCCTGACAAAAAAGGTTTTTTTAGTTATTATTATTACTATAATTATTCTTTTGTTGGGATATTACCGTTCTTATCAGTTCACATTATTGATAGTTGATATTTTATGTAATCAACATTTATAGGTTTTTATTAATGATACATCTACTTTCTGATATTATATTTTATCCCTTCCGATGTGAGATTCTGATGTCGTTATTAGTTTGTATCTGTAAATGTAATCCTTATAGTAATCAGCGATCCATTTAGAATGACTCAAAGTTCTAATGGGCCTTTTCTAGGTCTAAATTTAGACTAATTCCGGGTAGGTTATTACAGTCTAGGCAGCCACCGAATCCTAAAATCATCCCATTAGTCTTCTGGTTGCCCTCAACATAAACAGGTTGTTACATCACATGTATACTCTAGATACATCTAATGTATGCTTATGTATATGAATGATGTTTCACACGTTTACTATATGTACACTTGATGTATATAACTAGTTGCTTTATTCACATGTAGAATAAAATAAATGTTATTTTATTGTACACGTTCTAAAATCTAATTTAATGAGCTGCTAATGTTTATCAAAAGCTGCAGGCATTACTGAAAGCTAAACAAGTATGACTTAATCATAGCTTCAGTAATACTTGCATGTGTATATCCTTGATGTAATACACCATGCAAACTCAGTTGCAATATTAGTGCTGATCCATTTATTAATGAATCAGTTTGTAAAAGGCAACTGATAAACATATTAATGCAAAATTGGTTTACAATAGCAAGTATGCAATTATCATTTTTTTCTTTATAATATGAACTGGTCATATATAAAGTGATACATGAATGTTTTATGCATTATGGCATTTATACTTAGCTAATCTAACTATGCTGAAATTGTTTCAGCAGGTAGTGGCAGCAATACTCAAGGATTGAGACTACCTATACAACAAACACAAATAAAAAAGGAAACAAGTGTGACTTGTCCTTTATTTCGAAATGTTTATACACATATGTGTATGTAAAACACTATATGCATTTCGATGTAAATAAAATTGTATTAGACTGTGAAGTAGTAGATTTATGTGTATGAATTATATTTATGTTACATATATAACTGTAAATGTGCAGTTCTTGTATCATTCCCTCTGGCATTTGTTAATATACATGTGTATATATATAAAGTCATGTGGACTGTCCATGCAATTATTGATTCTATGATATATGTCATTTGATATTTAATATGTGCATGTTATAAATTTATGTATTTTATAAGGTATGCACCTTTTATATATTATGCAGGAGTAAGATTATGGTCAGATTCTTAAAAACAGACCCTTAAATTAGTTTTTGGATGGGATGTTAAATACATATACATAGAAATTGATTTAGTTTATTAGAATTCATGTTAGACTTGAATTTAATCTTTGATTATAAAGTTTAAATAAACTATTGTTTTGAATTGTTCAAAAGGAATATGTAAGCATAATTCTTTTGTATATATAGCATTGAATTTGAACATATATGCTTCATATACTTAAATCCGGTTTATATTACGAATATATATATATATATATATATATATATATTATGTATATTACACATATTATGATATATGTAAATTAACTCTAATATTGTTTCCACAATGAATTATAAATTTCCTTTAAAGCAAATTTTGTTATATTAAATCATGGTGAAGTCTTCCAATAGTACACCCATCAATGTCCAATCTCATTTGGTGTAGGTAACGTTAAAGCATTGTGCATCCTCTTATATTAGTTATATGCGGTAGGAGTAATTGTGGTGCTTCGACTGTATTATTTGGTCTAATTTAACTAAGGCTGCATAATAGGATTATGGCCTTAGAGACAACAACATGAATTATTCTGTATTTTGAGCAAATGAATAATACCAAACAAAATGTTCATCATGCGATCCAAGAATTATATACACGATGTAATTGACATAAGATGCCTACCTAAAAGGTTGTGTTTTGGGGATTAGCCAAAGCTAGGTCAAGGCATGACTAGATACAGATCTTGGAACACCATTATATATATATATATATATATATATATATATATATGCATGTATGTATATACTGGTATATGTATATAAATAGAGGGAGTTAATTTGAGTGGGACTGTGTTTTAGTTTAAAGTTATACATTTATGTAAATATAAATTTTGATTGTCAAAATTTTATATTTATATTAATAAATTTTACAGAATCATTTATTATTTATTATCTATTGTAGATATTAAATAACAGGAGAACTCTGATAATTTAAATTAATCCTTAAGAAGGATAAATTAAATTAAATCAAATTTCTTGACTAACATTAAAATTTGAGGATTGTCCTTAAACAAATCAAATGTAATTGCTATACAAACACAGCAGATCTAAAATGAAAGTTGAAGTATGACTTCAACCGAATAATATATAAATGTTATAACAATCTACATATACATTTCTAATATTAGATACTATATAGAAATGGCATGAATGTATGTTAATTTACAGAAATTACAAAATAAGTAGAAATCTGATAAAAGGACAAGTGGACTTACGATTGAAAATAAAGCAATTGTTGTTGGATTATCCATAGGAAGTTGATTCTTGTTGAATACACTGGCTTAATTAAATAAATTAAATAACTATTATTATAAAATTCCATTTAAAATAAATGTTATTATAGATCTTGTTTAGACAAGTTTGAATTTCGTTTATAATAAAAGAACAATTGTTATTCATTTTATTTAAATGAAATATCATATGGAATTTCAGAAATAGTTTATGATATTTGTAAATTCTTAACTACAATGTACTTGACATAAATAATAGGTGGATTAAATTTAGTGATTTAAATCCAACATAACTTTAGCATTACCAGTTAACCCACATAAACAAGAAAGTATATCAAAACTCCATAATGATAGAATTTGGAGATCATTTGATTTTGAATCATATAAAGAATAAAGATCTTGTTTATTAGGCAAAAATAACTGAACGTTTCATTTGACACAGTGAATAAGTGATAAGTGTTGGGTCTTATACATTATGATGACTATGGAGCAATGAGTACACAAGCTAGAGGCAGATTTTATTAATCAACTTTATACTTACCATATAACCATAGAATTGCCTAGTCGCAAGACTACCATAGAATATCGCCTAATCACAAGGCCACCATGGAATATCACCTAATCGTAATACCACCATAGAATATCACTGAAACACAAGGCCACCATATAATATTTATAGTCTTATTAGACTTAATTCCCAATTTCAGTTTTTTATAATAATCTATACTTTTTTCCTTTCACTTTTCTAATTATAACTTTTATGTTATAACATCTCTTGTACCATAAAATTACACACCTTTGTCATAGAGTCATGCTTATTAAAGTACAATTATAAGCTTATAATGAGCCTCTCATACTCCTTTTTTTTTCATAACCTTTTTTTAGTTATGTTACCCTTTTTCTTTCCGTCTTTACCATTTTATTCTTTAGGAAGTTAAGTCTATTTCTAATTAATTGTTTAATAAAACTGCAATTATTTCCTTAGTTTTAGGTAATTATTTCAATAGGAACCCACGATTGTAAGACATTCCTTTTTTTTTACTAATCTTTGGTCATTGAATTTGTGCACAATACGACTAGTTCCCAATTTCGCACTAATCCTTGTTTCACCTATTTTCATGCTTGTAATTATGTCCATTATTTTCTCACTGACCAAACTATGCAAATATATTCAGCTTTTCCTAACCAATCAATCTATGTTATTCCTAACCTTTCATCTTATAGGTATAAGTGAATTCTTATTTTCCTATTTTTTTTATTTTCCCTAGATTTGATATATTTCCTGTATGTTTGAATACAATTAGGCTTATGCCCATTTTTCTGTTCTAACCTATTCTATGATTTACCAAATTAAAATTTGAACCATAGTCCTAGCACACAATATGGGAATTCTCAATTTTACAATCAAGTTTTAGGTTTGTTTCGCATGAAATTTCTTATATCACTCCAATGAGGATTTATAGTAAGATTTAAACTAACATAGAATTATATCCAAATTGCATATTGAATAGATTACCATAATCAATAATTTTGAATTAACAATATTTTACTGGAATAAAATGATATCATATACTATTATACGAAAATATAATTTAGATCCACTCGCTTGTAGCCAATCTAAGGCCTGGATATAACTTTTTTCTGTTTTATTTTCAGTTCGGATTTACAAATCTATTTGGATAGGGGATATGGGTATCTATACCTTGAATCCACAACACTCGCCTCCATTTCTTGAATCAGAAATCCTAAATCTAAAATATTTTATTTTTGAATAGTTTGGATGAGATAGGAAATGGCAGGGCTTCAACACCTTTTTAGAAAATATGAGTTTGACGTCTTGGCTCAGTAGGTTTAATTATAGTTGTCCAGATAAACCACGTTGGTCATCTATATATTAGTATAAATCCCTCCATTCAAATCAAATCCGATCCAGAAATCACATAAAAAAAGTTCCAGGCCGACATGGGTCGACTCATGCTCATGCCTGGGTAGACACATTAGTCGACCTAGCCCCCATATGGGTCGACCCGACCGAAATATGGGTCGACCCGACCGAAATATGGGTCGACCCATGTGATTAAATTAAATCGATTTGTAGCCATTTTAGGCACAATTTATTTATTGATTGTTTTGTTTTGTTGTGTATTTATTTCCGGTCGTTTTTGTTTACTTTATAGTTTATTACATTCTTTTCCAATTTTTGAAATATATTCACATTTCAAATTCATATACGTGTGTGTGTGTATATTCGCATACATTCACACATGATTTCAAACGTTAATAACTTTCTCGTACGAACTTCTTTCAAGACATATTATATATGTAGATTAATCAGAAGATTACCACGAATGCAATGATATACATTTCTAAGCAAAATTCCAATAGTCTCAAAATGTTGATTTTCCATTAATAATTGTTTTTTTTATCATTTCAAAAAAAAATTATTTAATAATACGGGTATTACATTCTCCCATCCTTTACGATATTTCATCCTGAAATTTGGTGACGGTTAATTATGTAACCACTTGCATAATTCACAATCATCATGTGTGCATCCAATTTTTCAACCATTCGTGTACTGTTTCAAAGTGTAATACATCATAAAAATTCATGAATGCAATGAATGCCTAAGAGGTACCTCCTATATGAATGCACTTTTCTTTGAACAATATTTTGAAAACATGATGCACACAATCTAAATATACTTGCAATTTTTACATGAATGCAATAATTTTAAAAATCAAAAATAGTTTTTCATCAAATTTTCCCACACTCCTAATGAATAAGAGCGTACCACATCCAATTTTTTACATCCAAACCCTAGCAATCAACTTTAAATTTGCGAATTGCATAAAAAACTAATTTTTCGAATTCGATTTCTTACATTGGAAAAAAGTTGAAAATGGGAAATTTTTTACTTCACTTTTGCGCACCTTTCTTCCCTTACTTGGAAATTTCCATCGCTACCCCCTTAAAATTTCTACTTCCGATTCCCAGCATAACTTACGCATGAGAAATTTCTTTTTATTATTTCCAAAATTTAATTTAGAAGACTTATCTTCTTTTACTGTTCTCATTTATCACTGTTATCGCCTTTGTCGCTTTTTGGAAAATTTTGTTTGTTCTTCTTTTAGTTATTTATCTTTTGCTTTCATTGTTATTTAATTACAACATCTTGTGTCTTTATTCTTTTCTATTGATCATCACAAACACCAACAAAGAAAATATCACACTAAACTATCCTATTTTCAAAATAAAACGAAATACTACATAGGATTGCAAATCTGTACAAAACGAAAACATGCTCTACTACAATCACTACTAGGTAAAAGATACAACAGCTAAATCTGGCTATCCACTAGGACTAAGAGGTCTAGGACTATGTCCCACTGACATAAAAAGGTCCTCGTCACTGAATTTAGACAACCATAGTGATCCTCCTTTCCATCTACCACTCTCTACAAACTCATGGCGCATACCCCTCGTTCTTATTCCAAGGTAGATTGAGACACCATATCAAAACCTTCCTATTTCCTCAAGATGCGCTGAAAAAGGAATTCCATTAATTACAAACCATGTCATATTTTCACTTATAAAAATCCTAACTTGCTCTTTCAAATTCATTTCCTATTTGTCATTTTCACACAAACCATGCAAGTTTAAAAATTACCTTAAGCTTTTCTCAATTAAACAATAACCACATGAGAAACGTCTTTTCAAAATTTCATTTTTCTCAGTTCTCTTATATTACTACATAGCCTTTGAGTGTTTACCATTTTTCATTCTTACATCGTAATATCTCCCTTAAGAAATTTTTATGATTACCACTCCAATCCTAAGTTTTACTCACATATCAAAATAATTCCTCATAACTTTACGAACTGTTCATGCACACTACTAGACCATTCTTACTGTATAGTCTTTTCTAAATAAAATTTTATATTCCCAGTTGCAGCTTCTACTCAGTTGCAGCGCTTTTATTTATTTTAAAACACATTTCCTTACCAAGTGGAATTAATAAGATCAAGTTTCCATATATCTTTTCTAAAGAAGATTTTTGTGTTCTGTGTAAAATAATGAGGAAACTTCATTATTTTAATATTTTCCATTACTTTATTGAAAAAGATAGCACAAAGTATGGCTTACTTTTTCTCAAATTCCCACAACGATTGCCTAAGTGTACAAAACTAATATTCTAACAAATTATTTTTCATATGTAACTCCCCTTATTTAGTGGGTTTCTCTATGGATCTATGAGACAACCTCCCATAACTCCCGCACTTGACAAGTGGAATTACGCGCTGAAAGATGTGCCGGGCAGCTATGGATGATCATCAGGGAAGGATAACATACACAGAAACTCTCGTACAACTCACAGCGCTAGGATAAAATATAATAAAACATATACAACAGACAATAATAGTGAAGCATAATTGAGTAGAAACTTAAACTTTCATATCAACTCGAAAGAATATCCATACATCATAGGACTACAACATAAGAGTCTATACAAAATGCCTCACTACAAGGTCACTCGGAGTAGCATACATCAAACATAACAGCGGAAACAACTAGATAGTAGGTAATAAGAAATAGTACGCCAGCCTCTTGCTTGTTGTCGCTCAGCAGCATCGTTCACATCAAGATCTACTACATGTTATCTGCTACTCAGTCTGCCCATCCATCACATGAATGAACATCCCAAGTTAATAAGAGGAAACATAAAACCTTGAGTCAGACAATAGTCTTAATAAGCGATAAAACAACTATCTAACATCATCAACAAAGTATATGAGAAATAGGTAGGTCAATAAACTAATCTACCAACATATCAAAGAAGATCCCAACCCGTCTCCTCCATATCCGACAGAGATAGCCTTTACAACAATCAGAAAGAAAACAACCAGTACATTCATAACAACTATTTATCAAGCGTAGACCGTCCTAATCGAATTTGGCATCTCTCAAACACAAGACCCGAAGGCCTAAACCACATCAAACAAGCACCCAAGAGATATCTCTGTCAACATCAAACAATCTACGCAAGACGATACAAGTAAAACAATCAACATCCATGACTCTGGCTATCATCGCCAGCTTTGCCTTGAAACCATCATTGATTGTATGACTGACCGACTTTGCCATCGGTCAAGGGCTAATGGTAACTCAGGTTATAGTTATCCTACTGCACGTCCCACGTACATTCCCCCTAAGACAATTAGGCCTTTCAATGATACCGACCCATCATTCAAAACCTTAACTCGATCCATGGATCTACGCTCCAGATCCTTGCCCAATACGCTAATTATATCTGCAGGTCCATAGCATGGGAACGCTACCGATCCAGGCAACTCCATGTTTCCCGATCCATCAAGACCCTTGCCGATCCACTGAGTGTCGCCCCACCAATCCATCATATTTTTCGTGTCTGATCCGTCCAGTCTTGCAACACCGATCCATCAAGAACCACATGTCTGATCCAAGCATTTTAATGCTGTCGATCCACTTTTTTATTTTTGGCATGCCGATCCATCAACGTTTGATGGCCTGATCAATGCTTGCACATGGTACTCTGATCCATCACCCAAAAACCCAAACTGATCCATCCACCTGAAGCCTTGCCGATCCATTATGAAATCACCATGCCCGATCCTTCCAAGAACTGACAAAATCCGATCCATACCATCATGTCTTTCACAACAAGTTAGGCGATCCAAGCTCGAAATCAACTCGATTCCAAATTCAAAATTAACACAATAAGTCAACCAAACAATTAACAATCATAAACACAATGATTTATCATTAAACAATCATCAAATAATTATCAACGATCATATGACATTCACCAAATCATGATAAACAATGATCAAATCAATAAATGGAGATAAACATGGAATTAGCATATAAATTTTGTCGTTATAAGTTACTAGAATAGATCCTCTGGTGATTCGAACAAAAGACATACTTACAATGATGTAGATCTAGGTGAAACCAACTTGAAATGGTGAAAATTAGATCAAACAACACATATACTCGATTAAATCTGTGTGAGAGAAGCTTATCACTCACCAAATCCTCAAATTAGCTTTAAAACGATGATCTACAAATCCGGACAACAAAGAACGATCTTCAAATCTCCCAATTTGACGCGATCTACTCTCTCTTAGTGTTGATCTTCAATATACTAATCTAGATCTATGAATTTAAAGGAGTGGACATGTATTCGATTGGAGTAGGGAGAATCACAAACCCTAACCAAATAGAGAAATGAAGAAACTAAACAATTCTCCTTGCCTCTACCCCTTTATTTATAGCCAACAACCCCTATCCTTAATGGGCCTCACTAATCAGCCCACTAATGACTAATTAGTCTGTCCAAAAATTGTATAACACTAAAACAATGATTCCTCCCAACTGAACAAAATCTTTGATGTGACCACTCTAAGGAATTGGAAACATCATTTCCTCTCCAATGAACTCAATCTCAGCACCTAATCCAATTCAAGTCAAAAGACATTCCCTATACAAACTGAGAGGTAAAATGGTCACAAATAAAATTGATAAAAATTATGGACATGTCTCACATCCCCATAAACAACATATCAAAATATGAGAATGATCCAACCCTTAGGGAATTCAATAAAAATATTTTATGATCCTTTGATATGTAAAATGTGGATCGTTACATTCACCCCTCTTTAGAAATTTGCTCCCGAAATCCCAAAAAACCACATGCAAACATAGACAATTCCACATGCCTATCATTCATAAGCAGTCAATTTACCATCCAAACTAGCATCCATCAAGCCATGCATCCATAGCCTTAACCTAGCACACGGAATTCTAACAAATAGTACGAGTTACAATGGTGTAAGGTGACACGACATTAATAGGTAATACCAAAAAAGAGTTCTGGATGATTCGTCTTCATACTTTCTTCTGTTTCCCATGTGCAATCGTCATCATTCTTACTCCATTACACCTTGACTAGATTTACCGTATTCCTTCTAGGCTGTTTCATGTCATTCCCTACAACGTGAAGCGGCTTACGAGGTTTCATAACTATGGTCTCGACTTCTAGGTCTTCGTACTATTTTGGAGATACCACCACATACGAATCATGCACACACTTCCGAAGAAACGAGACATGGAAAACATTGAGCATACTGGACATCTTTTCGGGTAAATCAAACCTATAAGCGAGATTTCCAATCCTCTCGACTATCATAAACGGTCCAACGAACCTTGGAGCTAACTTTCCTTTATTTCTGAATCGAACAACATTCTTCAATGGTGAAATCATCACGAAAACCATACCATCCACGTCAAACTCCAAAAAAAATCGATGTTTATTGGCATAACTCTTCGAACGATCTTAGGCTACCTTCATTTGTTGCCAAACGATCTCGATACAATTTGATGTCTCTCTTATCATCTCTGGCCCAAGCATCAATTTATCTCCATTCTCTAACCAACATGCCAGAGAATTACATGGTCTACCATACAGTGCCTCGTATGGTGCCATCCCAATGCTCAACTGGTAGCTGTTATTATATGCAAACTCAACCAGATGTAGGTGGTCTTCCTACGATCCCCAAAGTCCAATACACAAGGTCTTAGGAGATCTTCCAAAACTTGGTTAACTCTCTCAGTTTGGCCATTAGTCTGGGGTTGATAAGTCGTACTCAAACATAACTCGGTCCCCAAAGTCACTTGCAAACTCTTCCAAAACCCACTTGTGAACAATGGATCTCGACTACTAACTATGCTCTTCGGGATACCATGAAATCAAACTACCCATTTAATATAAAACTCAACCAACTTCGATGATGTCCTAGTTGATTTGACAAGAATAAACCTTGCGCTTTCGGTCAAGCGATCCACTATAACCCAAATCCCTTCATTTCCAGCCCTAGTTATAGGTAATCCATTGATAAAATCCATCGACATTTGCTCCCACTTCCACGTAGGAACTTCAGATGGCTGAAGCAGTCCACTCGGCTTCTTCTGTTCAGCATTTACCAACTGTTCATGCATTTGGAAATAAAATTTCCAACATCCCTCTTCATTCCTTCCCAGTAGTAAGCTCGCTTCATATCCTAAAACATCTTATTACCTCCGGGATGAATCGTCAACTTTGAGTGATGACATTCCCTCAGAACCTCATCTCCTAATCCATCGATATCAGGAACAACTAGTTGTCCTTTCTTACGAAGCCAATCATCTTTATCAACCTCGAATTCCTTATCCGTTGGTTCTAATTTTTAGATAATCTCGACAAGCTTTGAATCACACTCCTGGCTTTCACCAATCCATTCGATGAGAGTAGGTCTTATCGATAAGCTTGCCAACATATCAGGCTCTAATGCACACCTTGCCCGGAAATCAAATCCTTCCAAGTACTCGAGGTGCTTCCATTCCGAAAACATTGCTCCTAAACTTGCATGTCTTCGACTCAATGCATCCTCCACTGTATTACCTTTACCAGGAGCATATGCTATACCAAAATCATACGATGCCAGAAAATCTAACCTCAGTTGCCACCGAAGATTCAAATCCTATTGCGAGAAGAGATACTTCAACGACTTGTGATCAGTAAACAACTTGAATTGAACTCCCAACAGGTAATGTCTACACATCTTTAGAGAAAACACGATCGCTGTCAACTCCAAATCATGAGTTGGATAATTCCTTTCGTGCGGCTTCAGCTATCGACTTGCGTAGGCCACAACTCTATCCTTCTGCATCAGCACTGCTCCAAGTGCAGTACTGCATGCATCAGCATATACCACCATCTCTTCATTCCCACTTAGAATGGTCAAAATAGAATCACTCGTCAATCTCTCTTTCAGGATTCCAAAAGCATGCTCACACTTCGCATCCCATGTGAACACTTGATTCTACTTCATCAATATTGTTAATGGTGCATCTATCTTGGAGAAATTCTTGATAAACCGATGATAATATCCCGCCATCCCAAGGAAACTCTGAACATCTATCGCATTCTTAAGTCTATCCTAGTCCTAGATTGCTGCCACCTTAGCGGGATCAACCGCTATTTCATTTACAGAGACAACATGGCCTAAGAACCTCACTTCAGTCTTCCAGAAGTAACACTTAGAAAACTTAGCTCTCAGTTACTGCTTTCGCAAGATTTCCAAAACAACTCGCAAGTATGTCTTATGATCTTCCTCATTAACCAAAATATCGTCCATGGACTGTTGAACTGATCTCTAAATGCCCTATTCATAAGATCCATGAAATACGCTGGCGCGTTAGTCAGTCCAAATGGCATCACCAACTACTCAAAGAAACGGGACGGTGTCCTAAAAGCTGTCTTCGGCACACTATCCTTCGCCACTCTCAACGGGTGAAATCCTATTGCCAAATCCATTTGAGAAAACACCTTGGCCTCATGAAGCTAATCGAACAAGTCATCTATCCTTGGCAATGGATACCTGTTCTTCTTGGTCAACTTATTCGGCTCACGATAATCAACACACAATCTCAGAGATCCATCGGCCTTGGTTGCAAACACAACTAGTGCACCTCATTCAGACACACTCCTCTGAATGAATTCTTTTCCCAAAAGGTTACGAACCTGCACATCTAACTCTCGCCGTTCCTTAGGCGCCATTCGCCTAAGAGGCATAACAATAGGTCCAGCACCTTCGACCAAATCGATCCTGAACTCAATCTCATGATGCGACGGCAACCCTTTGACCTTGTCCAAGACATCATCAAACTCACTAGCGATCGATACCAATGACAAGTCTTCCTGTGGAATCACAAGTGAATATAAATAGCTTGCGAAGACCCCATCTTCTAGCTTACATCGAATCAAAACCATTTCCCCTTCCAAATTCCCGACTATCACCTCAACCTTTTTGCAATCCACTTTTGTCGCATACCTCTTGAGCCAGTCCATACCCAAAATAATCCCAAACCCAGCGAAGTTCGAAACAAAGCAATCACACATAAAGGTGTAACCATGACTTGACAACACTAGACCAGGACAAATCATACAAAAACTGGATGAACCACCATTAAGATTAGTCACAATTAATGGTCTACCACAAATCTCGGGTTCCAAACCCAAGCGGTACACAAGCTCATTACAAATGAAAGAATGTGATGCCCCAGTATCAAACAACACTAAAACTGAAGCGTCTCTAATAGAAAGAGTACCTTGAACGACAACACTCTTCCTTTTATCCTCTGCCGTAGGAGCCCTTAAAGAAGATGACACAACTTCTGATGCATAAGCCTTCATAACCTACTTTCCCTTAGCCGGTTCTGGACAATCTTTCTTGTTATGCCTAGGCTCCCCACAATTAAAACACTTCTTCTCAACTTTCAGATTCTTGTAATCCCTGGAATAATGGCCCTTCTACTAGCAGTTAAAGCATATCACCTCGCTTTTTTGCTTCTTTTGACCCTCTTATCCTCTCTGCTGTTGTTGCTTCCTCTTTTTGCTATTACCACCATGCGGTGGTTTTGGTTCTTCTTTAGCTATAACAATAGTCTTTCTCGTGGCTCAAGGATTTCTCCATGATTTTCTCGTATCATCCAAGTGATCAACCAGCTAATTCCCAAGATATTTATCTAAGCCTATGACAAACTTCTCATTCTTCTAGTAAGAAGCCTCAGTATACGAACGAGCATACTTGGACAAAGCTTCAAAATCAGAAACATACTCCAGCACTGGTCGATCATTCTGCTTTAGCCCCACAAACCTCTCGAACAAAATATACATCTGAACGATAGAAATGAACTTCATCTCAAAATTGACTTGGAACTAATCCCATATGATCTCATCTTGTATGGTCTCTAAACTAACAGTGTTCCTTCAATCCATAGCTCTGCCTTGTAGTTATCTCGGTGCAAGCTTCCACTTTGTTGCATCGTTAATGCCTAAGTCTTTGGATATCTGAATGCAAGTATCTAGCCACCCATGAACCTCTATCGTCAACTCTACTCCTTTGGATGACTTTTCTCCTAGTGTAGTGAAGTATTTGCATAACTTCGCGAAGTCCACAACCCTAAGCATTTGCACTTGAACTCCACCATCTATCGCATCTATCTCTGGAGTGGGCATCCTCCTCATGATCGCTTCCACCATGGCCTCGAACATAGCTGAATAATCTGGTATACCGCAATCTCCCCCTTCAAGAACAGTCTCCTCCCTAGCAGTATGTCTCGACATTTGACAACTCATTATAAATCTGAAAAATAGAATAATTAGTCGACACATTAGAAAAACTGCTAATGGAGTTCAAGCGCTATTGTACTATACACTAATATAATGTATACATCCATTAAAAATCTGCAAGTATGCCTCTCATACGTTACTACGTCTTTGAACTTTAGCTAAAATCGATTAACCAGTGCTCTGAAACCAAATGTGATGACCGCCCATAACTCTCGCACTTAACAAGAGGAATCATGCATTGAAAGACGTGCCAGGCAGCTATGGACGATCATCAGAGTAGGATAACATACGCAGAACTTGTCATATAAATCACAGCATAAGGATAAAATATAATAGAACATATACAACAAGTAATAACAGTGAAGCATAATTGAGCAGAAACTTAAACTTTCATATTGACTCGAAAGAGTATCCATACATCATAGGACTACAACATAAGAGTTTGTACAAAATGCCTCACTACAAGGTTACTCAGAGCAGCATACATCAAACATAACAGCAGAAATAACTAGAAAGTAGGTAATAGGAAATAGTACGCCATCCTCTTGCTTGTTGTCGCTCAGCATCATTGTCCTTATCAAGATCTACTACATGTTACCTGCTACTCAGTCTGCCCATCCATCACATGAACGAACAACCAAAGGTAATAACAGGAACAATAAAAGCTTGAGTCGGACAATAGTCTTAATGAGTGATAAAACAACTATCTAACATCATCAACAAATTATATGAGAAATAGGTAAATCAATAAACTAATCTACCAACGTATCGGAGAAGAACCCAACCTGTCTCCTCCACATCCGTTAGTGATAGCCTTTACAATAATCAGAAAGAAAACAACCAGTAGATTCATAGCAATTGGTTATCAAGCGTAGACCGTCCTAACCGAATTCGGCATCTCTCAAGCACAATCCCCTAAGGCCTAAACCAACATTTAACAAGCACCCAAGAGATATCTTAATCAACATCGAATAATCTACCCAAGACGATACAAGTAAAACAATCAAACTCCATGACTCTAGCTATCACCGCCAATCTTACCTTGAAACCATCATTGATCGTATGACTGACCGGCCTTGCCATTGATCTAGGGCTAATGGTAACCCTGGTTCTAGACAGACTACTGCAAGTCCTGCGTACATTTGCCACCCCGAGACAACTAGGCCTTCCAACGATATCCAGGGTACTCGACTAGCCCTACTAGTCTTTTAGGCGTCCCTATTATAACCCTGCTTTGAGTCCGCTAGAATCTCTGACTAACATTAATTCCTCGTCCTTCAATATCTCTAGTCATCGTCGGCGACTATTCATAAGCTCAAACTCCACCTCGGGCAACCATTATCCACTAACTCATAACTTTGAGTCGTCTTCACATTCATTGCATTTCGACGATCAGTGAACACTTCATAACACTTAGAATATTCCACAATGAATTCACTTCGAAGCCACACCCAATGTCGAACCAAAAACATACTTCGTTTGGTCTATATTCGATTCACAACATTTCACTCTTTTGCTGTAAATAAAAATCCACAGCGTTTCATTTTCCTTTTATAGCATTTACAAAATGTTATCGTCCCTATCACCGACCCATCATGCAGAGTCTGGCCCGATCCATATATCTGCGCTCTAGATCTTTGCCCGATTCGCTAATTATACCTGCCGATCCATAGCATGGGAACGTTATCGATCCATGCCACTCCATGTTTCCTGATCCATCAAGACCCTAACCGATCCACTAAGCGTTTCCCAATACATCAAGACCCTTGTTGATCCACTGAGTGTTGCCCCACCGATCCATCAGATTTTTCAAGCCCGATCCACCCAGTTTTGCGCCGCTGATTCATCAAGGGCCACATGTCCAATCCAAGCATTTTAATATTGCCGATCCACTTTTTTTTGGCATGTTGATCCATAAATGTTTACTAGCCTGATCCGTTCATGCACATGGTATTCCTCACTGGTACATCACCCCAAAACCCATACCGATCCATCCACCTAAAGCTTTGTCGATCCGTTATGAAATCACCACGCCCGATCCATCCAAGAACTCACAAAATCTGATCCATACCATCACGTCTTGCACAACAAGTAAGGTGATCCAAGCTCAAAATCAACTCGATTCCAAACACTAAATCAAGTCAATAAATTAACCCAACAATTAAGAATCTTAAAAACAATAATTTATCATTATACAATCATCAAATAATTATCAACGATCATATAACGCTCACTAAATCAAGATAAACAATGATCAAATCAATAAATGGATCTAAAAATGGAATTATCATATAAAATTTACCGTTATAAGTTGCTGGATTATATCCTATGGTGATTCGAACTGGAAACATAATTACCATGATGCAGATCTAGGTGAAAACAACTTGAAATGGTGAAAATTAGATCAAACAATACATATACTCAATTAAATTCGTGCAAGAGAAGCTTATCACTCACTAAATCCACAAATTAGTTTTAAAACGATGATCTACAAATTCGGACAACAAAGAACGATCTTTAAATCTCCCAATTTGACGCGATCTACTCTCTCTTGGTGTTGATCTTCAATCTACTAATCTAGATCTATGAATTTAAAGGAGTAAACATGTATTCAATTGGAGTAAGGAGAATCTCAAACCCTAACCAAATAGATAAATGAAGAAACTAAACAATTCTCCTTGCCTCTACCTCTCTATTTATAGCCAACAACCCCTAGCCTTAATAGGCCTCACAAACCAACCCACTAATGACTAATTAGTCTGTCCAGAAATCGTATGGCACTAAAACAGTGATTCCTCCCAAACTGCTGAACCAAATCTTTAATGTGACCACTATAAGGAATTGGAAACATCATTTCCTTTCCAATGAAATCGATCTCAGCGCCTAATTCGATTCCAGTCAAAAGATATTCCTTGTACAAAACTAATAGGGGGAAAATTATCACAAATAAAATTGGTAAAAATTATGGACATGTCTCACATCCCCATATATAACATATCAAAATATGAGAATAGTCCAACCCTCGTTTAATTAAATAAAAATATTTTATAATCCTTCGATACGTAAAATGTGGGTTGTTACAATCTTGCTGTGTGTATATGTATAATATTTATATTTTGGAAAATATAAATACACTCTTTCACTATCTATGTAACGATCCAAAACCTAAGATCTGATACCGTATGTAATAACCCAAATTTTAGCAAGCTCACATTTTTCGCGAAATGCTAAAATCCGAGTCTACTAGAACTCGAGTTGGTCTGTCTGGTATTCTACATAAAGGAAAAGACAAATATATCAAAGCTCACAATAAATATCTCATTGAATGGAATAAAATATAATAATAAGTAAATACTTACCATAATCATGACACTATCTAACAAGTGTCTCTAAGCTGTTAAATCTCAATCACCTGTCTAACCTGCACATTTGTTATGAGGAGGGGGTCGGAATAAAAGTTCTGGTGAATGGACAAATTATAATTTCTAAATATAACACTACGTATATCATCCTTTCATTGGTTTACCTTTATTAAGTTATTTGGGTTCATTACATGCCATGCAGTTAAAGCGCTTAGCGGTTCTATAGTAGTGGAGGTGCAAAAAGGTATATCAGGGATATAGAGGAAACACAAAGAGGTTAATCAGACATTGAAACAAAACATTTAAAACTTAATTATCATTCCTACATTATATGTGTAGAAGAAACAAATATTAATTAAACTTATATAACAAAACCAGATAATATATTCACTATGCACACTAGATTTGATGACTATGATAGATTTCTATAATATACTAGATGCATATGCATAAAAATAGCTCTTTAATATATCTTTATTGATTTTTTTATAAAGAGGACATGCCAAATCAAGCTCTATTTATTAATATTACTAAAGCAATAAAAAAACCTTGATTTAGTGGATGTAGTGGAAAATAGCTGGACTAAAAGCAGATCTACTGTTCATCAGCGCTAAATTGAAATAGCGTTGCGGTTGAAGAGTGCTATGAGCTATAGCAAAGATTTTGCGGGGCTTTAACTGCATAGATTACATGTTACACCTTCATATTTACACATAAATCATATCCATCTACTCCCAAGTAGATTAACCTAATAAATCATATATATGTAGCTATATGCCAAACATATCAAGGTACCTCCCATAGTACCCTTCTCGAAAGGTTTCCATCGCCATACTACGAAAGCATACTAGATCTTCGTCTTTACACTATGAAAGTGTACTAGGCCTTGCTATAAAAGTGTATTGATCTCTATTAATATGCTACGAATGCATAATATCTACCATCACCACGGTACGAATGCGTACTATCTATCATATGATTTCCACTTATGAAACTCGGTTGGGGTATTTCAATATATGTACAGGAAAGCCTCATTGGGCCTACAATATAGATATCTGTAGATTAGTCTGTCTCTTTTCTCGATGGTTATGGCCCCATTCGTCCCCCTAACTAGAGAAAGACCATTCCAAGAGCTAAGTGACTGTAACATTATAAACATCTAATTTTACATGTCCCTCATCCAATGTCTCGACAGTGAAAGATCATTGGAATATTTGTTTAGCTTTAGCCTTTCCCATACTTACTCTGAATGATGGTGATAGGTATCCGACAACTTACTATCCTTATTCGGTCCTGATCACGAATCCTGCTCTCAGAGCCATGACAGCCGCTGAATCTTAAAAATCTTCCATCAGTCCTCTCGTTGCCCTCAGTATAATGCATCCAAGGATTACTCTGTGGATGGAACCATACAGACTTGTGTTTAGGGGTACAACTTCGTTAGGCCTACCCCCAGAGGGCCATATCAGAGATCTTGCTTCGTTGAAGTCTTGCACTTTCTTCTGGTCTTGAGGAATAATAAGTTGGACGTGCTCCCACCATGTCTCCGGACACCTACGATGATTTTCCCCATTGGGCTCTTCATCCCTTTTAACTAGACCAAACGTATATCGCTATTTTGGTAAACCCTGTGTAGTTAAAGCGCTTAGCTTTCTATAGAAGTAAAGGTGTAAAAAGCTTAAAACAGGAAAATAAGAGAGGTATTGGGGAGGTGCAAAAATTTTAATTAGATGTAAAACTATATAACTAAAATTAATTAATTATCATTCTAGCATCATTTTTGTATAAGAAATGATTATTAATTAATATTATATAACAAAATCAAATAATATCATGGTTAATTGGTTATGCACACTAGATTTGAGGATTACTACAGATTTCTATTATATATAAGGCACTTATGACTTAAAATTAGCTCTTTACATTAACTTTTTGATTTATTTTAAAAGAGAACCGGTCAAATCATCCTTTGTATGTTAGTATTGCTAAATCGAGTGCTAAATAACGTTGGTTTAGCGGGTGTAGCAGAAAATAGTGGGGATTAAAGTTGAACTACTGTTCGTTAGTGCTAAATTGAAATAACGTAGTGGTCAGGGAGTGCTACGGGCTATAGAAGAAATTTTACGGGGCTTTAGCAAGGCTTTAGCCGTATAGATTAGATCGTATGTCTAATTTATCATCATGCATTTTACTTATGTTTCTTATCATTATTTTTGAATATTCTTTAAACCATTTAACTCGATTGTTCATTATTTGTTAATCAACTTTATTGGTTACCATATAACCATAGAATTTCCTAGTCGCAAGGACACCATAGAATATCTCCTAATCCTAAGGCCATTTTTAGACCAAAAAAATGGCACTTACACCCAAAAAGTCGTGTTTATAGCTTAGAATAGGAAGAAATGGTAGGAAAAAAAATCAAGGAAGAGCAAGAAGAAGCAAGACAAAAACATTTTATAGTGGTTCGGCGTTAACAAGCCTACATCCACTTCAAAATTCAATTTATAACATCAAAAAGGTGAAGTTAGAATAAATGAGATTATCAAATACAACGTCGTTTCAAGTGTTTATCTCAAATTATAAACATGAATTTCACTCATATTCCAAGATTATAGTGGATGTAAGCTATGGATGAGTCTCTCCAAGATTCACTTGGCCAAATAATCCCCTGAATTACCTGCGAAAACATGTATTTATATTTCTGGTAAGTTCCCGGGTCGAATGGGACATGTGGTGTTCGACTAAGGGAATTAGGAGGTAGTGGAGAGACGGCTTTGGAGCAATTGCAGCAAGATAATGGGTTGGTCCGTGGACATGTGGTGCGAGATCCGGACCTTCAGGAGGTAGTGGGATGAGTGCTGGAAGTTACAACATGTATGGGTTTAGGTCCCATTCGCCCCGACCCAAATTCTGTTCGACCCCAACTAGGTATTATTCGAACTGAGCTCTGTTCGATCCGAAGCTTTGTTTTTACTGAAATGTGGTCTTTGACCTGTAGCTTCATTCGATCCGAGATGGAACCCCATTCAAGTTGAGGTAAGTAGGAAGGATTTCCTTTGATCCGAGACTTCGTGTGCCCTCTTCTTCGACCCCGGTATGTCCTTAATGTTGCTGGACTTAGACGAGCCCAAAGGTGATCGAAACAGGGGTTGGGCTAGTGGTGTCCAAGCTTGTCCAGATCCATGCTCGAGCCCTAATTAGATCTACCAGTGGTAGCTCATAGGGTGATGACCTTGCCAAAAACTTGGTCAACATTTTCTCCCCTAAAGTACATCGCGTGTCAAACGAGATGTGCTTTGAATAATCAAGTTGCTTCTCTTTGGAATGTCATTTATCTTTGAAAAGGCATTACAGAATTGTTGTGTCCTCTGGAGTAGTTCCAATACCTAGATTCCTTCCTGTACAAACAACTTGTCATGTATCACACCACTTTCATTGGTGCTTATCGGGTCAAAGTATGCGGCCGGAATAACCAAGATGATCAAGTGGTCATTTAAACCTCATCATGTGAAGTGGTCAAATTCTTTCACCATAAGTCATGTTGGATCGTTGGCTCCCGAGTGTGATTATACATGCATGGGTCATTGTCGAACGATGTTATCTTCCCACGTAGGTCAAGCGCATGATTGAGTCAAACCTTCTTTTGCAAATGAGTCAATGGATGATGAAGTTATTCAAGTCATGAGATAGTATATGAACTTTCGAGCTCTGAGCAAGCATGTGGACTATTGGGCAAGAGGATATTAGAACTGGCATGTGAACTTGACATTTGCATTTGGTTTTGGATTGTACCAATATAGGAATATTAAACTAGGACTCCATGATCGCATTGAATCGTAATTATAATTAGTCAGAAAACCACGACCACTTCGGATTATATTAATAGAAATCCAGAAATCCATAGTCGCACCAAACCATATTTAAAGAAATCCATGGTCACTTTGGATGCTTTATAGTCCATTGATTACATACGAGTCAGTACGAGATGTTATTGTAATCATGTGAGCCAGTGTCTAGTATGATCGTCAAAAACTTAAGGTGGTCGAGGGGTTTATCTCACTTTCCATTTAATGTAGTCGCGGTTTAAGTCTTTGAAGTCACACTTGATCCATAAGTTGGCTCGCTTGAACGGGCGAGACAAACTATGTCATGGTCCAGAGATGTAGTGTATATGTTTCAAATCACGCGCTAAGTCAGGTTCATCCTTCAAAGTCATTATGTGAGTCGACGCTTGTGCTCCCAGTGCCGGTGGAGGACAAGCGAGCAAAGTCAGTGCTTATGCCCCCATCATTGGTACGGGTTGAGCTAAGTTAATCGGACATCCAGTCTTCAAGTCTTTATACTTCCCATCGTTGTGCCAGGTCAAAGTTGTGGGTTTAGCAATCTTAGTCGCCCTAAGTCTTTTTATACCCTCTCTCGAGTCAGCAAGATTTAGAGTTGAACACGCAAATGGTTAAATCCAATTCGCTTTGGCACCACCCCTTCACTTTAGTCAGAAAGTGAGGATTGCCTCATTAAGCATCAACGTAAACTTTGTTACTCTCATCAGATTAGTTGCAGAGTTAAATAAGATCATCAAGTGGCAAGCGAATTAACATAGTTAGGAAGTTATCCAAGCCCATTCATGTCCCAACATTGTCCTAAATTGTCATCACACTCCTGTTAAGTTTATTTATTATGCTCGGTTCCATTGAGCTTAACATACAAGATTGTAAACTTGATCAGTAAAAATTGATTCATTCCGGAGCTGCACATTCCTGTCATTTTTTCCTTAGGTTTTTACCTCACCTTTATCATTTTCAAAGTTGGATGGTGCTCCATTCTTTATTATGGGAACATCAAGATCATCTTTCTCGATGTTAGCATTCTCTTTTCACAAGAATTTGTCTGCCTCAGGGTAGAATTCATCAAGATCTCTAAGCGAATCTCACCGTAGAAATTTTTTGTAGTCTTTTATACAAGATGCTGGACTGCAACAGTAAATACCATAGATGGTTCTAGTCGATCCACCACGCCACCACCACATTAAACCTTTCCAAAAATGAGCGCAGGGTCTCACCAGACCCATGCTTAATAGGAGTAAGGCACATCACGCTTTTGGGTTGAGTTATGTTGACCCTAAATTGCTTAATGAAATGGGTGACCAACATGTTCCTACTGTTGATCGATTCGGATTCCAACAGCTGAAACAACAAAGCAGCAATGTCCGCCAAAAGTAGAGGGAAGCACTTAGTCATGACATTGTCCGATGTCGTAAGCACTTCTACATGGTGCATGTACTGCATCGACTGCACGGTAGGATCAGTCCTGCCATTGTAAGCCTCCTAAGATGATAGTTTGAAGTCCGGGGGATTGCAAAAATTCCTGATGAAAGGGCTTTGACTGATGTTATCCATGTTGTCTTGAGATGTGCCGCCTCGGTAAAGCATCAAATAATGTTGCGATCTAACCTCCGTCTCCGAGAAGTTGTTACCAGTCGTTGAATTCAGTGTTAGTGCCCCTAGCATGAAGTCCTGAAGTAGGTGGTTCGACCTTGCGCATCTTGGTTCTACATATGTAATAGCCATCAATCAGTCTTCTAGGCGATGCGTTTTTCATTCAATGTACTTGAAGTTTTGCCACTTGTCATTTAATTATGGATGATGATCTATTACTCAGATATATGTGCGTTAATCTTGATGAGTCATCCTTTTAGCTGTAGTCTGGGATCCTGCAGAACTCTGAGGATAGTAAATGTGCATAGAGTACTCAGGTAGTCGAATCATGCTTTTCATGGCTTGCATTCCTCGTCCCTAGTCATTGAGGCTTGGCAGAGTTGTAGAATTCAAATCCATGTCTTCTTTGAATTTATACGCCCTACAAGTCATGAGTTAGATTTGGATTCAAAATGATTTGTTGATACTCAACCCATGCTAATCTCTAGTATCTTATCCAGGCTCTGAGGATCGGAGTCAAATGATGAAAAATCAGACCGTAGTCGCCTCGAGTGCTCCCGCTTACCCACTACATCAAGGGAAAATCCGAGTATAATGTTTTTGGGTCACATCAAATAATCATATGATATAAGACAGTCAATCCATGTCCGGTTTTATGTGACCATTCCAGTCGGGAAATCGGTTGGGACTAGCAAATAGATGTTCACTCTGCATCCATTTCGTGGTCCTCAAGCGGCCTGTCAGGGTCAAAGCATAAGTTAGATACAAACAAATAAGTTATGTCATTTGCAAATACTTGCAATGGTTATTCCCCCAGTTCAGGGATAACAACAAAAAAAAGGTTGTTGATCATACCCCTTTCGAATTTAGGCATGTATGCATGAAAAAGAGACATTGCTTTCAAAACTTAAGTGATTGTGTTATCCAAGTACTTGAGCCATTGCATTTTCAATTCAATGTACTCACAAGGTGATGCTCGTCATTGCACTTGCGCTATAGTTAGTTACACATGGGCATGTGTGTCGATTTTAGATATCACTCTCAAGACCCCCCTTTCGGTTGTTGCCTTAGGTTGCGTGATATGTTACCAGACACTCCACTCTCAAGGTCTCCTTTCGGTCATTTCCTTGATTCATGTGGGAAATTTAGCATTAGGCATCGTCTTCAACCTTTCGAGCATGGCCCTTTTTTGGTGTATGTGAGTGCATCCCTCACGTCTGTGCTTTGTATCTATACATGAAACTGCAATTCAAATAGGATAATTCGCCTAGTCTTGCAAGCTCCTAAGTCGATCTTTAAGTCACAAGAAATTCTAGCTTGAAATGAAAACATGTTAAGTGCTAAGATGTCTAGCATAAAATGAATAAATGTCAAAGTATAAAGTGTCATAGTCTGGAGGTATAATGTCTATAGTCCCCATTTAACTTTGAATCACGAGTCGTTTCTGAAATGTGTTCAAAGTTAATTTAGAAGTTTATGCTCGTGCTCCCATCATCAGTGGCAACAAGGTTAAGTCATTCTGACGTCCGATCCATAAGTCATTTATGCTTCTATCCTTGTCCATAGGATTATGGAGTTTGTGTGGACATCGTAGTGTCATCCTTTATACTCTTCCTTCATCTGTCAGGTTTAGAGTTGTGGACGTCGTGATTCATCCTTTATAATCTATCCTAAATCATGAGAGTTAGAGTTTAAGATGTCGTGGTTCGTCTTTTATACTCTCCCTTCATCGGCTAGGGTTAGAGTTGTGGATGTTGTGATTCTTCCTTTATACTCTCTCCCAATTCATGAGAGTTAGAGTTAGGTATCAAGTGGTCTTAAATCTTGGTGCGCCCATCACACTTGTAACACCCCAAATTTTCAGTTAACATTAAATTAACAAATTAAAGTATAGTTAATTCTAAATGAAAGAATTAAGGGAAATGGGTTATGCCATTGCGTTCATCTCGGAATTCTGCTTGAGATAGAGTCCGAGTTTGTGTAAATCGGACTCCGTATGAAGGAGTTATGACCTTCCGAAGTTTCAGAATTCAATTCAAAATTCAAACAGTTCAAATTCAGTTCAAAAATTCGAAAAAAAGAACCAAACTGGGTTGGGCCGGAAAATTCCCGCCCAGGAACCAGGTCGACCAGGGGTTCGACCTACCCAGTCGACCTGGTCAGGCCTAGGCTGGCCTGGTCGGGTTCTGGTCGAATTTCTAAGCTCTGGTGTGTCACTAGGGATGATTTGTCACTTTCTGATTGGCTCCTCTTGGTGTGTATGGTCTGGATTCACTCTATGGTCATCTGACGGCTCAAATCAATCTGAAATTCTATAAATACAACCCAACACTCAACCTAAATTCACAAAAATAAAATAGAATTAGAGCCGTCATGCTGCCGGGAAGAAACTAAGAGTAGCCGTCAGTTGGAGAAAGTTTAGGGACGAGCAAAACTAAAGTAAAAACAAGATTCAAACAACGTTTACCTACCCAAAGGAAAGCATTGCAAATTCAAAACTCAGAATCCAGAATTCAAGTTCGTCGTTTGTTGTAAGTATAGTGATTTTTCCGATGAGAATAAAATTAAGACTTGATTCGATGTAAAGTGGAAATGGAATTTTACTAGTTGTATAACGACGATGATAATTCATTTTTGTGTATTGAAATGATTGTATTGTGAATGGTATTGGGATGTTTGTGGTATAATTGACATAAAGTTGATCTTATTGTACATTTAGAATGAAAGCAACATCACATACAAGTATATGGTTAATGTTAGAATTTACACCTATATATTTATATGTTTAATATAGGTTGTATACATTTTTCTAAGTCCAAGTTAAGACTTATATACACATGTTCTATGTTAAGACCATTATGCCTACATGATAAAATCCCATGTATATGTTCTTTGCAAGTTTGTAATTGGGTCCATGCCAAGTACCATTTAGTTTCACACGATTATTGCAAGTTTCATGTTATAAAAGGATACATGATTTAATCTAGTTCACGCTTTTGGGTTAATGACAAAAATAGACATTTTTATGGACAGGTAATAACTTTGACACATGCTAGTTTGTGTTTGAAGTTATGCCTAGATAAAAATATGTTTAGGCTTATGTTTTATGCAAGTCTAAATTATGCCATTTCATGTGATACCTATTTAACTAGATTCTTATTTGAATGCAAGTTCACATGACAAGTTGAAACCCATGATTTATGTTAATTAGATCGCAAAAGTTGCAAGTTCATATGTCACACACCCTTTATGTTATTTATAATATTTCATGTTCTTGGCTTTCCTTTCTATGTTTATAAGTTGGGCTGGAATATCTAGCCCAACATTCATTATAATCTTGCGAACGTACAAACGGTGGAATATCGTTGGGATTAAACATGAAAAATATATGTGTTGGCATGTTTGGCACATGCCAATGATTAGTGACATTTAAATGGTATGAATTGCCATGCCTAAAAAGATAACGAACTTTGAAAATGGGCCATAACATTTACATATAACAAGTAAAAGAGACAAATGTGTAAATTTAGAAAATTGGAATATGCTTAACCCGAGGTTGGATTGAGTTGTGATGTAAACCTGCCCGCACCCGCCTGGCTGTCCAGTAATCACAACAATACCTATCCAATGTGGGAGGTTAAGGCATTAAGCCCAATAAGGACCCGAGGTTAGACTGAGTTGCGGTGTAAACCTGCCCGGAACCGACCGGCTGTCCAGTAACCGCAACAATACCTATCTAATGTGAGTGGTTGGTGCTTTAATGAATAGATTAAAGCTAGAATGAGGATGGTAGGGTTAAGTTAACTAAAACACTTAACCAATTCAACATGTTAATTAAACTGATGGGTGGGGTTAGGTTAATACAGACACTTAACCACTTAACATGTTTGACTGGAAAACCCTAGTAATGGGGACCATTTCAGTAGTAACCCAATGAGGTATCATGGTACCCTGAAACTAGGCAGGATGGGGCACGATTACTTGGCTGATTGTAAGTGGTCAAAGGCGACGACAGTTGGTGCAGCAGTATGGGTTCTAACGGAGTGCGGGCATGCACACACTTTGGAGTAGACAAACAGGGCACTAGGCACCAGTAGTATGCACTATGCATTCTAGAATTGTGTCGGGCCGCCACCATGGGACTTGATACACCCCGTGGTGGGACCAGCATTGGGGGCCGTATGACACATATGATTTTGCGAGTAGGAGCTGATCTTTAGAAAGGGCATCACTTCACCCCGATCATGGGGTGCCAATCGAAAAAAATAGATACAAATAGGTGCAGAGATATAGTGTGGGGTGTTATAGTATATTCGGTTCAAAACTGCTTTATCCTTGTTTATGATACTTCCCTGTTTCCAGTTTATACCTGTCATGCCCTTTTTCTTATTCTCATACTGAAGAGTCACTAGACTTACCAGGCTTTATGTCTGACTCTATTTTTCTTTCGTTTTCTTTTCTTCCGTTTCCTCCCCCTAGGTCCACAGGGAGGAAACAACCTGGCTTAGTCAGACTCTTTGCAAGCTTCAAGATAGTAGATGTATGGTTTGGACTCTCTTTCCTTGGCTATGGCTTTTAGACACGTTCTATGGGGATTTATGCAGCTTTAATTATGTTTTATGCTTCTTTATTTAATAATCAAGACAGAAATGATGATGTAATGTTTTGAAAGTTATCGTGAGACAGTTATGGAAATGTTTTGTATGAACACGTATTTATGAAATGAAAGTCTGTTTGTTTTCCACTGCTTATATATATGTGTTTATATTTGTCTTGTGTTTTATCTGTGACTTTTACTTATAAACCTCCATCGAAGTTAAGGCATTCCCTTCGTGAGTGACCTTAATATAGGTGGGGTGTTTCACTTGGTATCAGATCATAGGTTTACCAGATTAGATAAAGGTTTTTTTAAACTATTTTCAAAAAGAAGTTTAAAGAAGCATTTTTTTTTTCAAGAAAAAGCGTTGTTTTTAAAAGGCATAATTCCCCAAAGTCATATGCACTATCTCTCTTTCCTTTTGTCTTAAATCTCTCCTTTTTGTTTCAGCATGTCTGGAGATCTTAATCTTCCAGAAGGAGTACCGATACCTGTCTGGTTCCGGAGGTACCTAGAGGCTAGGGCCAATGATGCGGGCCCAACAGACATTCCTCCTCCCACAGTGGCAGCGGTTCCTCCTCCTCCTCCTCATGGAAATACTTTCACTAAGACGTGTAGAGACTTCAAGGCTATGGGTGGAAAGGACGTTTATGGAACTAAATCCTTTGTGGTAACAAGGAACTGGCTGAAGGAGACCGAAGATTTGTTCGTCATCTTCGAAGTTGACGATAGGCAAAAGATACAGCTAGTAGTATGGTTTCTTAAAGTCGAAGCTTCTTATTGGTGGGAAGTTACCCATGCTGAGAGGACAGTGGAAACTTGGGAAGATTTCAGGATGAGGTTTGAGATGAAATTCCTCTCCCAAGCTGAAAGAAGCCTGCAGATGGACAAGTTCCCAACTCTTAAACAAGGAAGTATGACGATCAAGGAGTACGTCATTCAGTTTAATCAGCTGGCCAGATTTGGGCTGGTTTTAGTAAACGCCCAACACAAGAAGGCCCTTCGCTTCATCAAAGGTCTAAATGAGCCTGTACACAGCCTTTCTATGACCCATATACCTATGGGAGCGACTTATGAAAGCTTGGTGGACATGGCGCTGCTACACGAGGAAGATAAAGGCAAGAAAGAGGCAAAAGTGGAAGTGCCTCAAGAAAAGAAAGAGGGTTTATAGGCTAATAAAACAGACTTCAAGAAGGGCGGGAAGAACAACAAATCCCGTGAAAACAGAAAGTGTAATTTCTGTGGCATTGTTGGACATATAGCGAATGAATGCAGAAAGAAGAAGGAAAAGATGAATGGTGGTTGTTTCCATTGCGGTGAGACTGGACACATGGCTAAGGACTGCCCAAAAAAGCGGGGGCAGGGACAGAAGACTGGATCCACTTCAGGGGGACAGGTTCACGCGCTGGTGGCACCTCCGCAGGAACGAGGTAGAAATATTTCTGTAGAAAGCTTAGTTTATCTCTATAATCATCCAGTTCGCACTCTCTTTGATTCTGGCGCATCACACTCCTTTATTTCATCTGCTTTAGTGGAATCTCTGCACCTAGAGACTAGTATGGTAGAAGATCCCTTGGTTGTTTCAAATCCAATTGGGGGCTCAGCTTATTTGTCAATGGTTTGTTTGGATTTGAAAATCTCTATTCTAAGCGCTGAGTTTAGATGTAATGCCTTTGTTTTGGGTTTCTCGGGATATGGATTGATCTTAGGCATGGATTGTTATCTAGTAATGGTGCCATTCTTGATTGTGAGAAGAGAGTGGTTAGACTCTTGACTCGGCTTGGTAACACTCTAGAAATTTCTTGTAGTCCCTTGAATGTTGTTGTGCTTAGTTATCTAGAGTCGCTTGATGCTTCTGTTGAGAATTTGCAGTCGGTTAGAGTGCTCCGTAGATACCCGGATGTCTTTGAGGAGGTGAAGGGCTTACCTCCGAGGTGGGAAATAGACTTCCGCATATATCTTGTTGATAATGCAAAGCCCGTAGCTTTACCTGTTAGACACATGGCTCCAAAAGAGAGAAGGGAGCTCAGTAAGCAAGTTAAGGAGCTTCTCGAGAAGGGGTTTGTAAGGAGGAGTATCTCGGAATGGGGTGCTCCAGTGGTGTTCGCCACCAAAGCAAATGGCTCACTACGTCTTTGTGTGGACTATAGGGAGCTAAACAAGCTGACTAAGAAGAATAGACACCCGCTTCCCAGAATAGACGATCTGTTTGATCAGCTTGAAGGAGCGTCAGTTTTCTCCCAACTTGATCTGGCTACTGGGTTCCATCAGCTAAGGGTAGCTTAAGATAGCCTTGATAAGATGGCATTCAGAACCCCAAACGGTTTCTTCGAGTGGCTTGTCATGCCTTTTGGCTTGACAAACGCACATGCTTATTTCGTAGACCTAATGAGCAGGGTGTTCAGAGAATTCCTCAACAAGTTTGTGGTTGTCTTCGTAGATGATATCTTGATCTTCTCAAAGATTGAGGAAGAGCATGCTCAGCATTTAAAGGAAATCATGGATACTCTCTGTGCACATCAGCTAAAACCAAATTCTCCAAGTTTCACTTCTGAAGAGAAGAAGTAAGGTTTCTTGGACATATAGTGTCCAAAGAGGGGTTAGTTGTGGACCCCGTGAAAGTAGCGGAGGCGCAAGATTGGAAGGCACCAAGAAATGCAACCGAAGTTTGAAGCTTTCTCGGGCTAGCAGGTTTTTACCGAAAGTTCGTTAGAGATTTCGCGAAAATCTCTGCTACACTCACAAGGCTAACAAAGAAGAATCTAACGTTCGCTTGGGATTTGGATTGTGATATTGCTTTCCAACGCTTGAAAAGGGCTCTTACAACAGCCCAAGTTCTGACATTGCCTGATGGAAGCAAGATGTTCACAATATACACAGAGGCATGCGGAATGGGACTATGCGATGTTCTGATGCAAGAAGGGAAGGTAGTGGCTTATGGTGGAAGACAATTGAAAGTACATGAGAAAAACTACCAGACCCATGACCTACAGTTGGCATCCATCGTTTTTGCGCTTAAGTCTTGGCGCCATTATCTTCTAAGTGAGAAATTTGAACTGTATAGTGACCATAAATCGTTGAAGTATCTTTTCTCGTAGAAAGATCTTAACTTGTGACAGCAAAGGTGGATGGAGTTTCTTGCCTCGTATGATTTTGAGATTTCCTATACTCCTGGCAAGGGCAACGTAGTAGCAGACGCCTTGAGCAGAAAGAAGCTGACCTTAAGCCCTCTCTTTGTAGAAAGGAAAAGCTTGGAGTATATAGCCAGTTTTGACTTTAGGCCCTCCTCTGATTTTGTACCTGGTTTATTGGCATCACTAGAAGTACGACCCACTCTTTTAGACTCAATAGGGGCCGCACAACGCGAAGACCCTTAGCTTGTTGATGTAATCGATAAGCTAATTAGGGGTGAAACTTCCAGTCACCTCAATAGGTACTCCATCGATGATAAGGGTTGGCTAAGGCGAGATGGAAGACTATGCGTCCCACAGGCAAGGGATTTGGTAAAGATGGTTCTCAAGGAAGCACACCATTCCAAGATGACAATACATCTAGGTGGAGACAAGATGTACAAAGACATAAAGAGAGTTTTCTTTTGGAACGACATGAAGAAGGACGTGGCAGATTTCGTTTCTAAGTGCATGATATGCCAACAGGTCAAGGCGGAACAAAAGAAGCCTGGAGGACTGCTTCATCCTCTAGAAGTCCCACAATAGAAGTGGGATAGCATTTCAGTGGACTTCATTGATGGGTTGCCTAGGTCAAGAAGGGGCAATACTAGCATTTGGGTAATAGTGGACAGGCTCATAAAAAGCGCCCACTTTATACCTGTCAAGAGTAGAAGGACTGCCTCATCTCTAGCATCTCTTTATCTCAAGGAAATAGTTCGACTCCATGGAATGCCATCCAGCATAGCGAGTGACCGAGATTCTATCTTTACGAGCGACTTTTGGCGGAGTCTGCAAGAAGCCGTAGGCACACAGTTATGCTTGAGCACGGCCTATCACCCCCAAACCGATGGTCAGACGGAAAGGGTGAACAAGTATTAGAAGATCTTTTGAGATTGTGCATTCTTGACTTTGAAGGGACGTGGGAGGATCATCTTCCTTTAGTGGAATTCGCCTACAACAACAGCTACCAAGCCACCATCGGCATGGCGCCCTTCATAGCTTTTTATGGAAGACCGTGCCAATAACCAACTTGTTGGTGGGAGTCTACAGACAAATTTATACTTGGGATAGACATGATTAGAGAGACTTCAGAAAAAGTGGACTTGATACGAAGGAGAATGAAGACTGCCCAAGATAGACAGAAATCCTACGCAGACAAAAGAAGGGCCGACCTTGATTTTGAGGTTGGGGACAGGGTTTTCCTTAAGGTATCTCCATTAAGGAACGTCGTTCGCTTTGGATCCGCAAGAAAGCTAGCACCAAGATTCGTAGGATTGTTCCCTATCATCGAGAAGATTGGGAAAATGGCGTATAGAGTAGAGCTGCCCGAAAGGTTGGCTGGAATTCACAATGTCTTTCACGTTTCACATATCCGGAAATGTTTACATGAGTCTGCGGAAGTGGTGGAGCCAAGCATTCTAGAAGAAGTTGAAATAGAACAAGAAACAACTGTGAGGAGAGTCCCAATTCGAATTATAGGAACTGAAATAAAAAAGCTACACAACCGCGAAGTCAAAATTGTTAAAGTTCAATGGAGCGATGCCGAGGAAGATGCGACTTGGGAAACTGAGGACAGAATACGCGCTGCCTACCCTTTTCTTTTTGAGGGTACATCTTTGACTTCTCTTTTTCCATAAGTTTATGCTTGTATCTACCTTTTAGTGTATCTTCTTGGTCCTTTTTCTCCTAACTCCTTAGGTAGAAACTAATGGATGTAAACATGTATTTGAAAACATGTTATGATTAATGGCTGCAAGTGGTTGCTCGTGGATGCATATACTCACACATCCTAGGTATTAGATCGGCTCAGTCAATTCCATATTGCATATGCATATATGTATTTGTATGTGGTTAAAACTTGATGTGTTGTCATATGGATGTCACATTTGTATGAATGGTTGCGCACTCATGTAGAATTATGAGTAGGGAAAAATCTGCATACATAATGGATTCATGACACTTAAATGATTCGCATTAAGGAGGTCAACTGAATCAGTAGACCGCCTAATTTTTGCATTAGATGAGGAAATATACACACACTATGCATATGATCATGAAGCATTAGAAGTCTTTTAAGAACAATGGACGCTTGTGTTTGTTGGTTGAGTAGATGGACGATTGGATGGTAGGATATACGTTCTTCCGGACTTGAAGATTTCGGGGACGAAATCATTTAAGGAGGGGATAATGTAACACCCTGAATTTTCAGTTAACATTAAATTAACAAATTAAAGTACAATTAATTCTAAATGAAATAATTAAGGGAAACAGGTTATGCCATTGCGTTCGTCTCGTAATTCTGCTTGAGATAGAGTCCGAGTTTGCGTAAATCGGACTCCGTATGAAGGAGTTATGACCTTCCGAATTTTCAGAATTCAATTTAAATTCAAATTCAGTTCAAAAATTTGAAAAACAGACCCAAACTAGGCAGGGCGGGAAAATTCCCGCCTAGGAACCAGGTCGATCAGGGGTTGACCTGGGGGTCGACCTGCCCAGTCGACCTGGTCAGGCCTAGGCTGGCCTGGTCGGGTTTTGGTCGAATTTCTAAGCTCTGGTGTGTCACTAGGGCTGATTTGTCACTTTCTAATTGGCTCCTCTTCGTGTGTATGGTATGGATTCACTCTATGATCATCTGACGGCTCAAATCAATCTAAAATTCTATAAATACAATCGAACACTCAACCTAAATTCACACAAATAAAATAGAACTAGAGTCGTCATGCTGCCGGGAAGAAACTAAGAGTAGCCGTCAGTTGGAGAAAGCTTAGGGACGAGAAAAACTAAAGTAAAAACAAGATTCAAACAACATTTATCTACCCAAAGGATAGCATTGCAAATTCAGAACTCATAATCCAGAATTCAAGTTCGTCGTTTGTTGTAAGTATACTGATTTTTCCGATGAGAATAAAATTAAGACTTGATTCGATGTAAAGTGGAAATGGAATTTTACTGTTGTATAATGAAGATGCTAATTCATATCTGTGTATTGAAATGATTGTATTGTGAATGGTATTGGGATGTTAGTGGTAAAATTGACTTGATATTGATCCTATTGTACATTTAAAATGAAAGCAACATCACATACAAGTATATGGTTAATGTTAGAATTTACACCTATATGTTTATATGTTTAATATAGGTTGTATACATTTTTCTAAGTCCAAGTTAATACTTATATACACATGTACTATGTTAAGACCATTATGCCTACATGATAAAATCCCATGTATATGTTATTTGCAAGTTTGTAATTGGGTCCATGCCAAGTACCATTTAGTTTCACACGATTATTGCAAGTTTCATGTTACAAAAGGATACATGATTTGATCTAGTTCACACTTTTGGGTTAATGTCAAAAATAGACATTTTTATTGACATGTAATAACTTTGTCACATGCTAGTTTGTGTTTGAAGTTATGCATAGATAAAAATATGTTTGGGCTTATGTTTTATGCAAGTCTAAATTATGCCATTTCATGTGACACCTACTTAATTAGATTCTTATTTGAATGCAAGTTCACATGACAAGTTGAAACCCATGATTTATGTTAATTAGATCGCAAAGTTGCAAGTTCATATGTCACACACACTTTATGTTATTTAGAATATTTTATGTTCTTGGCTTTCCCTTCTATGTTTATAAGTTGGGCTGGAATATCTAGCCCAACATTCATTATAATCTTGCGAATGTACAAACGGGGGAATATCGTTGGGATTAGACATGAAAAATATATGTGTTGGCATGTTTGGCACATGCCAATGATTGGTGACATTTAAATGGTATGAATTGCCATGCCTAAAAAGATAACGAACTTGGAAAATGGGCCATAACATTTACATATAACAAGTAAAAGAGACAAATGTGTAAATTTAGAAAATACGAGTATGCTTAACCCGAGGTTGGATTGAGTTGTGATGTAAACCTGCCCGGACCCGCCCGGCTGTCCAGTAATCACAACAATACCTATCCAATGTGGGAGGTTAAGGCATTAAGACCAATAAGGACCCGAGGTTAGACTGAGTTGCGGTGTAAACCTGCCCGGAACCGACCGGCTGTCCAGTAACTGCAACAATACCTGTCTAATGTGAGTGGCCGGTGCTTTAATGAATAGATTAAAGCTAGAATGAGGATCGTAGGGTTAAGTTAACTAAAACACTTAACCAATTCAACATGTTAATTAAACTGATGGGTGGGGTTAGGTTAATACAGACACTTAACCACTTAACATGTTTGACAAGAAAACCCTAGTAACGGGGACCCATTTCAGCAGTAACCCAATTAGGTATCATGGTACCCTGAAACTAGGCAGGGTGGGGCACGATTACTGGGCTGATTGTAAGCGGTCAAAGGCGACGGCGGTTGGTGCAGCATTGTGGGTTCTAACGAAGTGCGGGCGTGCACACACTTTGGAGCAGACAGTAGGGCACTGGGCACCAGTAGTATGCACTATGCATTCTTGAATTGTGTCGGGCCACCACCATGGGACTTGATACACCCCGTGGTGGGACCAGCATTGGGGGTCGTATGACACATATGACTTTGCGAGTAGGAGCCGATCTTTAGAAAGGGGATCACTTCACCCCAATCATGGGGTGCCAATCGAAAAAAAGATACAAATAGGTGCAGAGATATAGTGTGGGGGTGCGATAGTATATTCAGTTCAAAACTACTTTATCTTAGTTTATGATACTTCCTTGTTTCCATTTTATACCTATCATGCCCTTTTTCTTATTCTCATACAGAAGAGTCACTAGACTTACCAGGCTTTATGTCTGACTCTATTTTTCTTTCGTCTTCTTTTCTTCCGTCCCCCCCCCCCAGGTCCACAGGGAGGAAACAACCCAGCTTAGTCAGAATCTTTGCAAGCTTCAAGATAGTAGATGTATGGTTTGGACTCTCTTTCCTTGGCTATGGCTTTTGGACACGTTCTATGGGGATTTATGCAGCTTTAATTATGTTTTATGCTTCTTTATTTAATAATCAAGACAGAAATGATGATGTAATGTTTTGAAAGTTATTGTGAGACAATTATGGAAATGTTTTGTATGAACACATATTTATGAAATGAAAGTCTGTTTGTTTTCCGCTGCTTATATATATGTGTATATATCTTTCTTGTGTTTTATCTGTGACTTTTACTTATAAACCTCCACCGAAATTAAGGCATTCCCTTTGTGAGTGACCTTAATGGAGGTGGGGTGTTTCAACACTCGTCCTGGGTTTAAACTCCTATTCAAGCTCTGAGGATTAGAGTTAGTCGAGAAAACAGTCGGGTTAATTTGTCTTGGTGTCGTTCCCTTTGCCTCCATATCAAACGCAAAGATCGCCTTGAGGATGGTCGGGTCACATTCATGTTGAGTTTATATTCCTCCCGTCAGAAGCATGGGAAAGAGTTAAAGAACATCGTTGGGAGAGCGGTCGAGTCATACTCATCCTCATCCATTTCTCTTTTTCCCACACGTTGAAGGTAAAAGTTGTCGGGTGGACAGCCGAATCATGTTTGCCAAATCTTTGTGTCTTCCCGATCAAACTAGGGGAGTTCTGATTGGTTTCAAACTCTCGGTAACTGCATCATTCATACAAAAATTTACATGAGTTAGTCATGTCAATAAGTCAAATAGCATGTAAAGGTAAGATGCATTATTAGAAAGTAAATATGTTGATGGGCGGTGTTTCCTCCTCTGTTTGGATTTATGTAATCGGATGGCGTTGAGCACATGATCTAACCAGATGGACAGTTGAATTGCGTCCATCTGGAGTTGGATTCCAACCTTGAAGTGCAAAGATCGATGCATAATTGTCTTGAGGTCTTCCATGCATGAGCCAAGGAGTGGAGGGTCATATCAGATCTACATTAAGCTATAAATCTTCCATCATACATAGGGCATGGTTTTGTAAACAAGTGGTTCAGTTATGCTTGTTATGGTAGTGCTCCATAATTCTCCATGCAGATGTTAGAAGTCTGATCGGTACCGGACTCTGGTTGCCTACACCATCCATACATAAATTCATATGAACTAGTCACATCAATAACTCATAAAGCATGCAAAGACAAGAGACATGGTTAAGAAATAATCCTATTAAAGGAATGAGTAATATTCTGAGTGAAAATGGCATCACATATTCTTTGCAGGTCCATTTCGCTTTGTCCCATCTCAACAGGAGATGACTGCGGAAGTACTTAGCCGATGAAGTACATCTTTAAAATTATGGTGCGGCGGTAGTTCCAAGAATAAATAGACGTTGATTGGGGTCTTGAAATGATAAAAGCAGTTAGGTGGATTTTAGCGAGTGAAGGATGAGATCGTATCTACTTTAAATCTCTTTCTTTCCCCCCACATCAGGGGCAATGAATAAGGGTCAGACAGTCGGACAAAGACCGTTAATGGTAGAATCCCATCTTGTCGGCGCTAGAATGGCAACTAGAGGGAGAAAGATAGTTCCACGCTTATAGAAGCTTTGCACTTTCCATGCCAAGAAGTAGGATATAGTTGTTAGGAAGATAATCATGCCTCGTCCATTCGCAGCTGTGTCTTGGGTCCTATGTCAGGAGTAAGAGCTTATGTGTAAGAAATCAATCAACATCCAATCTTAGGTGTTGCAGATCCTTTACTTGCTAACCCTCGAGTAAGGCTAGAGTAGTCAGCCATGCTTTGGATCCAAATACGGTCATGTGAGGCAACGATGTATTAGCTTTGGATTAGATAATGGAATCATGAGCAATCCACACTAGGACATCCAAATTGCCCCATGCGTTTGGAGAATGAGACAATCGACAAACGGTATATGAAGGGAGTCGAATTGGTGTCTTCATATTATATTACCAAAATGTTAGCTGCTACAAGTCTCATTCGTGTACATCTTCCATGAAGCAGGAAATTGACTAGTGCTTGTCTAATCATTCAGGGCAGTGAATTTAGCAATGAGATTCATTGATGTCTATCCCGTGATGACCTTCCAGTAGAAAGAAGTATCGTAAAATTAGTCTAATTCAATGTTCCATTTAGATACTCTTCTAGATGCCTCAGATCGTTGAAAGGCCTATCTTAGCAGTTGGTCGGTCTAGACTTTGATCGAACAAGCTTGAATACGGTAGCATGGCTTGCTAGGCTTTGAATTTTATTTGTTTGTTACACCACAATAGGAGTGTTATGCAAAGTGCATATGGTTTATCCGTATTTTCTTTGATCTCGAGCTCTCATCTCTCGGTTGGAGTCGCATAGTGCCTAAAGAGCTATCAAGTTGCTATAATCTTGATAAGGAATCATAGGCCTGATCATTGCCAATAGAGGTGTTATTGGTTCCTAACTCTGGGTACCTAAGTATATTGCTTTAGCACTTATCAGGTGGAAACTGATCATCATCAATGCGGTTGATAGCAAATGGTTAATGCAAAGGATAGTTAGGTTCCTTAGTTAGTGAATTGCAGGACATATGTCCCTCACCATGTGACATAAGTGAAGGGTATCTGTGACGACCGCCCATAACCCCTTCACTAAACAAGAGGAGAAGCGTGTTAAACAATGTGCCAGGCAGCTATGGACGATCATCAGAGTAGGTAAACGCAAGCGGAACCTATCATAAATCTCACAGCGCAAGGATAAAATATAATAGATCATGTACCATAGGTAATATTAGTGAAGCATATTTGAGCAAAAATCTCAAATATTAAGAACAAAAAGGAAATATATCCTTACCCCAAGATTGCAACATATGTCTGTATAAATTTGCCTCACTACAGCACCGAGAGTAGAATAACAAATAGCGGAAACACAAATACTATATAGTAAGAGAGATAGTACGCCAGCCTCCTACTAGTCTCTGAACTGCTACAACGTCCTTACTAAGCAACACCTGTCCACTGCCACAAAGTTTGCCCATCCTAAAATGGATGAACAACCCAGGATAATAAGAGGGAGACATATAACCTTAAGTCAGACAATAGTCTTAGTGGGCGATAAAATAGCTAGCAAACTTCATCAATAAAGCATAAGAGAATGGGTAAATAAACAAACTAATATACCCGCAACACCAGAGAAGGACACTACTACCATCTTTCCCACATCGGATAGTGATAGCCTTTACAATTCAACAACCAATGAACAACCATACACCTATGGGAATCAGAACAGCCATCAATAACATTCATAACATCTAGAATACATATATCATACGTAAACAAATTCCTCAAGCACTATCCCCAGAGGCCTAAACCAATATCAGTCAAGCACTCAAGGAACATCTCCCTCGACGTTGCATAATCCACATGAGATGGTATATCATCCAGGCATTCAATCATCCATGATAGACTCTGGCTATCACCGCCAATCCTGCTTCGAAACAATCATTAATCGTATGACTGGCCATATCATACTGCCTTCCATCAAGGGCTAATGGTAACCCTGGTTCTAGCAAAAAACCCATACGCCTTGCAACTGATACATATCTAGGCCTTTTCAACCGATACCCAGGGTACTCGACCTACATCCGTTCTTTTAGGTGCTCCAATTATACCCCTGCATTGAGCCCGCTAGGACCTACGACAACGATAGTTCCTCGGCCTTCAGTATCTCTAGTCATCTTCACTTGCGACTATTCATAAGCATAGGACACTTTAGAGCAACCATTACTTTACACGAGCTCAATACATCCTTGAGTCATTCCTACGTTCGTTGTATACAACAAACAACGAACAAATCACATCACTTCAAATATCCTAATCTGGACTCTCGTCGAAGCTGCCATCATTACTCATGAACCAACAACATCATCGATGAACCATCACTGACTGATCCCTCACTAACTGATTCCTCACTGGACCGATCCCTCACTTTACCGATCCCGCACTAACTGATCCCTCACAGGATCGATCCCTCACTAGAACGATCCCTCACTAACCGACTCCTCATTGGACCAATCCTTCACTAGACCGATCCCTCACTGGACTGATCACTCGCTCGAACGATCCCTTACTGGACCAATCCCTCGATCAACCCATCCCTCATAGGACTGATTCCTCGCTCGACCGAGCCCTCACTGGACCGATCCCTTACTGGACCAATACTCACTCGACCGATCCCTCACTAGACTGATCCGTCACCAGACCGATCCCTCACCGGACGTGCACGATCAGACATGCATGACTAGACCTTGCATGACCAGACATGCATGACCAGACCCTTCTTGACCAGTCATGCATGACCAGACATGCACGACCAGACATGCATGACCAGACCTGCAGGACCAGACATGCACGACCAGACATGCATGACCATACCCTTCTTAACCAGACATGCATGACCAGACATGCACGACCGGATAGCATGACCAGACATGCACGACTTGACATGCATGACCAGACCATAAATTTTACTATACGTGTACTGCGCTCGATCTGTGGCCTGTACGCTCGACCAGAAACCTGCAAAACTCCAATTCAAGCCCAATTTCAACCGAAACTTAACCAATCGACTATCTCGATGAAATCCATTCATCCAATTCATCAATTATAATGAAAAACATGTTATGAAACCACTATCAATATGAATATGACGATTTTCACCAAAATTATGCAAACCACTCCCCAATCATGATAAATGATCAAATGAACAAAAATGATAAATTTAACTTGCATAAATGCATGAAATAACATTGGAATTACCAGTTTTAACTTACTAAATCAATTCCTAAAGTGATTCATATGAAATAGAACTTAACATGATATAGATCTATGGAAAATAACATGAATTTGATGAAAAACATGATTAAACATCCATATACTTCATTGAATCCATGGGAGACATGCAAATCACCCACCAATTCTCCAAATCAAAGCAAAAACGGTGAAATAAGATTCCGAACAACGAAGAACTTAATCCAAATCCTTCGATCTGACGAATTCTCCATTGTAACGTTGTAGATCTAGCCTCCAATGGTGTAGATCTTCGATTTCCTTCCTTAGATCTCAATTTTTAATGGTGTAAAGGTGTTAGAGAAAGGAGGAACATAGGACACCAAATGAGAGAATGGAGGAAGTAACTATTCTCCATACCTCCACCCCCTATTTATTGCATTCCACCAGCCCACTAATGGGCCTCTACAAATAAACCCATTAAGGCTCCCAAAACCTGAGCAGCAAACTGAAAAACCTTAAAACAAACCGCTGAGCCAAATCTTTAATGTAACTACTCTACGGAAAGGCAATCATCATTTCCTTTCCAATGGCACAGGTCTCACCCACTGATTCGACCTGAGTCAAAAGTTATGCCCTGTACAAGACTAACAGGGGAAAAATGGTCACAAACAAAATTGGTAAAAATTATGGACATGTCTCACATCCCCATAAGCAACATATTAAAATATGAGAATGATCCAACCCATAGGGAATAAAATAAACATATTTTACGATTTTTCGATATGTAAAATGCAGGCTATTACAATAGCTTCGGAATGTTGGGATCCTTGGCATCTCTTCAGTATCCTTCCATCGAGACTTATCGTTGCTAAGATCATTGGAGCCATCTTCGGAATTGTGCTCAAACTGCTTCATATCAATGTCATTTGAGATTTGGCTGGTTGGACAGGTTTAAGTCATGTAAATCAGGTGGTCGCTACTCGTTCAGGAACATCATCAGTTGCATTGGTGAAGTCTATACACTATCCGAACCCTGGAAAAGGAGGCTATCAGGAAACAATTTTTCCCTTATATAGTGTCACAGCTGGCATTCTGAATCTGATCAGGAACTCCCAGTGTTGAATAATGTCGGTAAATAGGAGATATGGCTCTAGGAAGTATCCCAGTCATTGCGATTTTGTTGTTAACATTCCAGGACTAACCGATGAGTCTTGGTGATTAATGTTGATCACAACGTTGCGGCTAGGGTTCGGGGGTTGCTCCCATTTTTTTGTAAAATGATCCTATCTCTAGTCGGATTGAAATATAAGAATCCAGAAACGATTAGCGGTTTGGGTCGGTACAAGTGGTTCAATGCTGTTCATTTCGATCCGGAGGCATATTCGACCTGACCCAGGGGTATGTTCAAACCGACTAGCGAGGAATGTTCGAACTGAAGTCTGTTCTTCTACACTATTCGATTGAGGTCCATTCGAACTGGAAACATATTCGACCTGGAGGAGAATTCGAACCAGAGGCATTTTCGATCCGATCCGAAAGCAACTCTGGACTTCGCTTCTGTTTTATTGCTGCTACTAGTAGGCGTGAAGGTAGATTCATGTCTGGTGACCTCCATAATTATAAAGCCAATGGGAAAAAGAGAATTTGTAGCATTTCCACTTCGGACATGACGATCCAAAAAGTAGACCGAATATCCATATATTTCGGGAAATCTTCAATTCTCAGTGAAAGCACCAAAATTTAGACCAAAAAATGGCATTAACACCCAAAAATTCATGTATAGAAAATGGCATTAACACCCAAAAATTCATGTATAGAGCATGGAATACGAAGAAATGACTAAAAAGAAGGGAAGAGCAAGAAAAAGGAAGAAAACAACATTTTATAATATTTCGGTGTTAACTAGCCTACATCCACTTCATAATTCGCTTCATAACATCAAAAAAGTGAAGTTACAATAAATGAGATCATCATAATCTCTCATATAACATTGTTTCTAGCGTTTATCTCAAATTAAAAATATGAATTTCACTCATATTTCGGGATTATAGTGGCTGGCAGCCATGGCTAAGTCTCTCCAAGCCTCACTCTACCAAATAGTCCCCTGAATTGCCTACGAAAACATGTATTTATAGTGCTGGTGGGTGCCCAGGTCAAATGGGACACGTGGCATCCGACCAGGGAAAGTTGGACGTAATGGAGAGGCAGTTATGGAGCAGTTGCAGTAAGATAGTAGGTCAGTTCATGGACATGTAGCGCGAGATATGGAACTTTAGGAGGTAGTGAGAGAAGTTTAGAAGTTTCAATATGTATGGATTCGGGTCCCATTCGACCCGACCTGAATTCCATTTGACCCTAACAAGGTACCATTCAAACTGAGCTCTATTCGACCCAGGGCTCTGTTCGACCCGAAGCTCTGTTTTTACTGAAGTGTGGACTTTGACCTAACCTGTAGCTTCATTCGATCCGAGATGGAACCCTATTCAAGTTGAGGTAAGAAGGAAGGATTTCCTTTGATTCGAGACTTCGTGTACTGTCTTCTTCAACCTTGGTATGTCCTTAATGTTGCCGAACTTAGACGAGCCCAAACGTGATCGAAATGGGGGTTGGGCTAGTGGTGTCCAAGCTTGTCCAGACCCACGCTCGAGCCCTGATTGGATCCATCAGTGGTAGCTTATAGGGTGACGATCTTGCCAAAAGGCCATTCAACAGCCATCATAGAATATATTTTTAGCGTATTGAACTTAATTCCCAATTTCAACTTTATTTAATAATAAGTTTTACATCTTTTCTTTCACTTTCTAAATTATAACTTTTATATTATAACCTTTCTTGTACCATAGAATTGCACGCTATTTCCATACAACCATGCTTGTTAAATTATAGTTATAAGTTTATAATTAGCCTCTCATATTCCTTTCGTTTTCATAACCTTCTTCAGTTATGTCACCCTTTTTCTTTCCGTTTTTACAAATTTATTCTTTAGGAAATCAAGACTATTCCTAATTGATTGGTTTCCAAAACTGTAATTTATTTCCATAGTTTTAGGTAATTACTGCAATAGGAACCCATGATTGCAGGACATTCCTTTTACCTAATTTCTGGTCATGAATTAGTGTGCAATATAGCTAATTCCCTATTTTGCACTAATCCCTGTTTCAACTGTTTTCATGCTTGTAATTATGTTTCCTATTTTCTCACTGGCCAAACTATGCAAATATATTCCCCTTTTCCAAACCAATCAATCTGGGCTATTCATAACCTTTCATTTTACATATATATGTGAATTCCTGTCTTCTTTTTTATTTTTCCCTGATTTGACATATTTCCAGTAAGCTTGAGTACAATTAGGCTCATGCCCTTTTTTCCATTCCAATCTATTCTAAGATTTACCACACTTGAAATTTGAACCATAGACTTAACATAATATGGGAATTCTCAACTTTACAATCAAGTTACAGGTTATTTTGCTTGAAGTTACTTTATCACTCCCATATGGATTTATTGTAAGATTTAAACTAACATAGAATTATATTTAAATTGCATAGGGAACATATTACCACAATCAATAGTTCTGAATTAACAAGATTTTACAATAATCAAATGATATCATACCATTACATGAAAATAATTTATATCTAATCACATGTGGTACGTTCTAAGGCCTGGATCTGACTTTATTTTCTCTTTTCTTTTCAGTTCATATTTATAAATCAATTTGGATAAGGGATCTGGGCGTCTACACCTTGAATCCACTATATTTTCTTCCAATTCTTGAATCAGAAATCCTAAATCTAAAATATTTTATTTATAAAGAGTCTGGAGGAGAAAGGAAATGAAAGGGCTTAAGCGCCTTCTAAGAAAATATGAGTTTGACGGTTAGGCCTTGTAGATTTATTTATAGATGTCTAGATAAACCACATCTGTCAGATTTATATTAACATAAATCCCTCCATTCAAATCAATACCGGTCCAGAAATTATGTAAAAAAAGTTTCAGACCGACATTGGTCGACCCATGACTATACCCGTGTCGACATATAGGACGATCCAGCCCCCATATGGGTCGACCCATGCGATTTAAATTAAATCGCTGGGTAGCCGTTTCGTGCGCGATTTATTTGTTGCTCATTTTGTTTGATTGCGTAGTTATTTTTGGACCGTTTTTGTTTATTTCTATATTTTATTATATTAGTTTCCGATTTTTGACATTTATTCACATTTCAAATTCAAACACGCACGTATGTATATATTCGCGTACATTCACACAAGATTTCAAACATTAAAAACGTTCTCATATGAACTCTTTTCGTGACATATTATATGTAAATTAATCGAAAAATTACCACAAATGCAATGATATACGTTTCGTAGCCAAATTGCAGTAGTCTCAAAATGTCTATTTTCCATTAATAATTAATTCTGCAATTATTTCAATTCCTTTTATTATTTCAAAATACAGGTGCTACAAAATCAACTAAGCTTAGGCCTCAAATTAACTGAGTCTTATGGTATACAGTATGTTTAGTATTCAATATTCAATCAAATAAGCACTAGGACATATAAATTACATAGCCTTATGTATTTCATATTCTTACTATATGATAAGTTTCGACTTTCAAGTCTTCACTATATAATGGATTTAGACTTTTTAATCCTTATTATAAAATGTTGTTATACTTTAAATTCCACTAAACACTTGTTGCAGTGGAATATCCAATTACTAATTAATCTACCCTACTAAATTAAAAGTTTGCTTTGCATTGCTCTTTACAAAGTAAATTTTTTAGAGGCATGTGCTATATAGAATTTTGCAAAGGAACCCATAAAATAAAACTAATCTGACAAACTATACGATTGATTCACACCAGAACGTTTTTAACTAAAAAAATATAATAAAGAAACTAGTCATGAAAACTTAATTAATCATTTGTGTTCTACAAACAAAAGTTAGATAATGTTATTTAACTCTTAGAAACTAACTCAACATTTTTCAAAATGACACGAAAATAAACATTAATTGTGCTTCTCGATTATTGAAATCTTTCAACATACATGTAGAGAGAACTAATGCTATTATATATAGAAAAATGCTATAATTTCCCTAATGCACATTTCTAATGTCAACAAAGTCTTTTCATTCAAATACTGCATTGGTAACATTCCCTTGGCCATATGACATATCCTCAACCAAGTGAATTCTATTTTGTATTGAAGTGGAAATTCCTCTTGCCTTTCTATAGTGCCATGTTTCTTATAATTACAAGTATATTAGTTGAATCTCTAGCACCACCATTTGATTTGTTAGCTTATATATGATTCATCCGTTTGTTGTTTGAAATTTGTTAGGTGAAGATAGAGTAGAAGATGAAAGAAGATAAATAGTGAAGAATGTTAATATGGTCATTGGTGTTGGACGTGTCAGATGCCAACATAACAATGTTAATGGTCCATGAAACGACACGTATTTTACATATCGCAAGTTCATAGAATAATTTTAATTAATTAATAAGTGGTCATATCATTCTTATATTTTAATATGAGGTTAATAGGATGTGACACATGCCCATGATTCTTACCGAATGTTTTTGTGACTGTTTTACCCCTTGTGAATATTGTTTTATCCAAAACTTTTGATGGAGATTAAACTAGGTGATTAACTAGTCTCATCGCTTCGAGATGGTGGTTGGTTATACCATAGAGCGATTACATTAAGAAAACAAATTAACGGTTTAGGAGAAATTGCAGTTTTAAGTTTTCATTTCTATTGGATAGACTCAATGAGAACAAGTGGGCCAGAATTGGATAACCTATTAGACTAAGGACTTGTAGTTATAAATAGAGTCTGAAGGGAGAGATTAGAAGCTTTCCCCTTATTCTCACATTACCTTGGACTATGATCTACTGCAGTTCACTCTAATCCTCTTAAACCGTAATTTTTTTTCTTTATTAGAACATCGATATTCATCGTCTAGATGCTGGATATACATCTGAAAAGATTAAATCTCTCTAAATCATCATTGATTTGTGCATTTTCATTACTATCCATATCAGATCTACATTATGTTGCATTGAATTGAAGGTTTTGGTCAGTGATAGTGATCTATCGCCTGAGTATGTTGTATTATATGTTGTAATTGGGTTACCCTACATGTTAAATTAACAATAAAATTACATCTTACATGTTTATTTTAGATCTTGAAACCCGTAGGTTAGTTAAATTATGACATAAGTTAAGTAATCTGTTAGATTCTATGAGATTATTATGTAATTATCCATAATCTGTGATATATCCATGATTGTTATCATTTGATTCATGTTTTCATGTGTATGTGACTAAAACTAAATGTAGTTGTTGTTTAATTTCTTGGATTATATGTTATACTTGATTTTTCTGTTTAGAACAATTTGAATTATGACTTACAATGGAGATCAGAGCATACCGGTGGATGGTTCGTTGTATTCAGATGAAAATTAGTTGATGGGGTCTGAAGGGCATCAAGACATGGAAAACAAATTGAAGTCAAAATTCACTAAGTATATGGACTAGTACTAGTCCATAGTGTATGGACTAGCATTAATCCATGAGGGTGATTCCAATGAGTGTGAGATTTCAGTTGGAGCATGGTGAGACCTTATGGAGGCTACGATGAAGTTTTGTTGGATTTGGATAGACCAAAGTTGAGATATTGGACAAATTGGCCAAGGGGTGAAAGGAAGGTCAAAATGAAGCTTGGACCGTTGTGACATGACCAAAGGATACTAGAAGGAATTCTGAACCAAGGAATAAAGTCACTTAGCGAAAAGTGGCTAAGTGTATGAATTGATACCGATATATAGGGGATGGATCAGTGCCAATCCATCAAATGGAGTCATGGGTTGGTGCAGTCCCCACGGGTGATTAAGGACTAAGTTCGGAACGTGCTGCAACTTGTATTTTGATGATTTCTTTTATGATATGGAGGTTATGATTTAGAGAAGTTGCAGCACTTCAATTATGAACTCAGATGAGAGTGGTCGAAGGAGAATGTGGTAAGCAGCTTGAGGTGGAACGAGGCTGCGAGATAATGGACTAGTTCAAGTGGGACTCGACCTAAAGATGGAGTTGTGTATGGCCCTTATGCTTGGAAGTGCTAAGGAATCATTGATAGCTCGGGGTATTCTAAGTGCAGACTCGAAGAAGGATTATCACTGGAATATCCATTAGGATTGGCACCTTTGTCTGTGTACTTTGGATTTCTTGAGAAGTGATCTAATTGTCTTGGGAAACCAAACACATGTGTGACATATAGTAATCCGACTAGGACCAGAGTTTCCCATTAGTCCCTGGCATAAGCGACGAACGTCATATGGGTAATCAATGTACTTAAGACTTCAGATGGTGAGAGCTAGGTTATTGTTTGATAGATGCTATGGATACACCGAATGTTCTCTTTCTTCTTTCTCTAGGTAGCCTATTACCTTAGGATACTGGTGTGAAGTGGGGATTTGGAATCCTATTATGTAAAGTATATATTTTTGTTGTTATTTGAGTAGCATGTTTTGCTTGGTTATTATATGCTAACTCTTTGGTTGCGGAGATGGGTCAGGTGAGACTTGAACTGTCTAGTTCATTTTTACAATATAGTTGTTGATAGACATTTATCGCTCATACCAAATTGCTATCTGATTCAAGATTTTATGTTTCCTTTTATTATCTTAGAGTGCTCATCGATGATGTTGTTGAGTAGATTGAGTAAAAGGTTTGGTGATAAGGATGTTGATCGACGACAAGCAAGAGAAAAACATATTATTTTACTACGTAGATATTTTCTTGTCCTATGTTTGGTTGATATACTGTAAGTGACTTATAGTGAGGTAGTAATGTATGTAGAGATTTGAGATACTTCATACCTGATTTGGAGATTTTATTTGAAGATGGGATTTATTCTTTATCATGCTTAACTACTATTTTATTGTATATTTTATTATTATATATTATTCATGTGCCATGACATATACAATAGGTTTTGCTTAGGTTTATTTTCCTTGATGGTTATCCTATATCAGCCTAGCACGGTTTATAATGCATCAATTATGTCACTCGGTGTAGAAGGTACGAGGCGACCATCATGGGACGACCTGACTATAATGACCTAAATTTTGACCTTCCTTTAAAGTGCCGAAATCAAAGCGTAAACTAAATTAGAGTCGCAACCCTTAATACTGTGAGAAATTACATAACTTGTCAGGTATTCAAATTTGATGATATGATTAACACGGTTAATAGCATGAATAAATATCAAAGTGCTAGATGGTTTTTGACCCGATGAACAAACTTTAATCACCACGTAATATTAAATCATAAGAAATATTCATAGTAGATTGTTTGCGGTCACCTTAAAAACTGGTTGGCTTTGCCAAAAATATACATTCACAATAGATATTTTCCCTTCCTTGAAATAGAAATCAATATTTTCATATACTAAAATCTCACTATGAAAATATAGTACAAATATTTTCCCTTCCTTGGACTAAGCCGAACATATTTCTTTTATTGCTAATTAAGTAAGCCAACAAAAGGGTAATTGTATAAAATGCGCACATGCAATAACAAAGTTAGTATCCATGATGTATAATTATAACGGAACATATTATAACGTCTAAAATAAATTAGTTGAAAAGCTTGTAACATCATGATTTCCTACACTTTTCTTGCATCTTAGAGTTGGTACATTTACATAATATAAATATAGTAGTGTACATACATAGCTTATGGTAATACAATAACATTACAATAATAAGATTTGGAACAACTCTCAATTAAATGCTCTATCAACTATAGCGAGGCAAAATACGTACTAAATCTATATTTGAATATTCTAGCAATGTAGGTAAATGTCACCAGTAAATCTTACTTATGTTTTACCTGTACAACCTACCTATTCAAGTCTTGCTATAGCGCCTGTATATGTACACACTTTTTTTGGAAATTTCTTTAAACCAATTTTCAAAATATTTTAATCTTTGTTTTTTTCAATGATCAAATGTTCGAGCTTACAAAATAAATTTTCCAAAATATTCAAATTTTTGACGCTTGTATAAAATTCCAAAATGCTACATTATTTAAATAATTTCAAATGGTTTTCAAAGCCAAGTACTAGGTGTTTGCCAAAATAGAATATCCAATCTTACAAAAGTTCAAATATCATGGACATGTATCACAATGTTGTGAACCAAACATTAAAATATTAGAATGATACAACCACTCAAGAATTAAAAAGAATTATTTCACGATCTTGATACATAAAATAAGAGTCATTATATTTTCCCCTACACCTTTAGGAATTTTGCCCTCGAATCCTAAACAAACAAAAGCAAATACTTCATTCTGCATGCCTAACATCCATGAACAAACAATATGTCATCCAATTGAGCATCCAACAATTCAAGCAAGCAATTTGTATCCTGACATGCAGAATTAAAATAGTGCAAGACAATAGTGGTGCAAGTAGATGTGATGTAAAGGACATAGTACTCAGAGAGCTCTGGATATGATATCTTTACACTCTCCTTTGTCTCCCATGTATAATCATCATCATTCTCGCTTCATTGTACCTTGACTAGCCTAATAACCTTCCTCGTAAACTATCCATGTCATTCGCAACAATCCAAAGCACTTACAAGATCTTGAGACTTCTAGCTCTACTCTATATCTTCAAGTTTATCTAGGGAAACGATAACACTTTAGTCATGCACAAACTTCCATAAATATGAGAGATGAAAAACATTGTGTACACCCACCATCTTCTCAGGTAATTCTATTCTATAAGCAAGATTCTTGATTCTCTCCAAAATTGAAAATAGTCCAACAAATCTCTGATCTACTTTTCCTTTTCTTCTGAATCAAACAACATTCTTGAGAGTTGAAATCTTAATAAATTCCAAGTATCCAACTGCAAATTCCAAATCTTTTATTCCCTTACTAGCGTAACTCTTCTAGCGATCTTGGGCTACCTTCTTCTTTTTTTTGAATGATCTCAATCTTATATGTAGTTCATCTTATCATCTCAGGCACAAATATCAATTTCTCACTTATTTCCAACCAACAAGATGGTGCATTACATGGTCTTCTATATGTTGCCTCATATGGTGCTATTCCAATGCCCAATTGATAGCTATTACTATAGACAAACTTAAATAGATGATGATGATGGTCTTCCCCTAATCCTCCAAATTCCAATATACAAGCTCTTAGACGATCTTCCAAAATTTGATTAACCTTCTCTTTTTTTCCATCAGTCCACGGATGATAAGTTGTACTCATATACAACTCAGTCCCTAATGCTTCTTGCAAACTTTTCCAACATCCGCTAGTGAATAGAGAACTATAACACTGGTTAATACTATTGGTTACTCTATGGAATCGAATTATCCATCAAACCTATAACTCAGCCAACTTAGATGTCATTCTGGTAGATTTGACAGGAATAAACCTTGTGCTTTTGGTCAAGTGATCCACAACTATCCAAATACTATAATATTCTCCCCTGGTAATATGCAATCCATAAATGAAATCCATCTACACTTCCATTTCCACGTAGGAAATTTTAGTAGCTGTAACAATCCACTTAGTTTCTTCTTCTTGGCCTTAACCACTTGGAAATTCATACACCTAGAGATGAATCTTCGAACATCTCTCTTTATACCTTCCCAGTACTAGGTTTTGTTATATCATGATATATCGTATCACCACCTGAATGGGATGGTCAACCTAAAATAATGGTATTCTCTTAAAACTTCATTTCTTAACCCATTTATATAAGGAGCAACCAATCATCCATCCCTGTGAAGCCGACTATCTCTGTTCATTTTGCATTGCTTTAAATCCTTGGATTCAACTCCAATTTCCAACCTCTTAATAATCTCAATGACTTGTCATCTTGTTTCTAGCTTTCGTCTATCCTTTCGATTTGAGTAGGTCTAATGGATAAACTTGCTAACATCTTAGGATCCAACCTACAAGGTGGCTTAAAATCAAATCTACCTAGATACTCCAATTGCTTCCATTCCATAAACATAACTCCTAAACTAGCATGTCTTTTTCTTAGTGCATCTACCACCATGTAACTGTTTCCTAAAGTATATGAGATTACCAAAATAATACAAAGCTAGAAACTCCAACCGTCTTTTCTACCTAACATTCAAATCCTTTTAGGACTATAGATACTTCAGTGACTTATGATCCGTAAATAGATAAATTCTAAATCCCAGTAGATATTGCCTCCACATCTTAAGAGAAGAAACTATAGCTGCTAACTCTAGATCATAAGAAAGGTAATTAATTTCATGCAGCATCAGTTGTTGACTTGCATATGCGAAAACCTTTCCTTCCTACGTCAACACTGCTTCCAGACCAGTTACCACATTTATCAAATATAAACAACTATTTCCCCATTCCCACTTATGATGACCAATGTAGGATCTCTGTTCGATCTATCCTTCAAGATCACAAAAGCATTCTCTCACATCATATTTCATGTGAAGGTTTGATTCTTCTTCGTCAAGCTGGTCAGTGGTGTAGCTATTCTATAAAAATCCTTTATATACTGTTGATAATATCCAAACAAATGAAGAAAACTTCTAACATCTATTACACTCTAAGTTCGATTCCAATCCCGAATTGTTGTAGCAAGCTCCACTGGAATTCCTTGTCTCAATACGACATGACCTAGGAATCTCACTTCTTTCTTCCAAAAGTGACATTTGAATATCTTAGTACTCAAGTGATGTTTTACTAAGGTTTTCAATACAGTCCTCAATCGTGACTTATGTTCTTACTTGGATCTAGAATATATCAAGATCTTATCCATGAACACGAGCACGATCCTATTCAAGTGATCTCAAAAAACTTGATTCATAAGATCCACAAAATATGTTGGTGTATTGGTTAATACAAACGACATCACCAGTCACTTAAAAAATCCATATGATGTTCAAAAAGAAATCTTTGACACACCATCCTTAGCCACTCTTGGTCGGTGAAATCTCACAGCAAAATTCATTTGGAAGACATCTAGGCCTCGTGAAGCTGATCGAACAAGCCATCAATCCTCGGTAATTTATACCTGTTCTTATTGGTCACCATAATCTGCTCACGGTAATCCATACACAATCTCAAAGATCCATCAGCCTTGGTTGCAAACACAGCTAGTGCACACATTCGGATACGCTACTCTAAATGAATCCTTGACTTTGTTGATCATTCACTTGCATCTCCAACTCACGTTCTCTTGGCGCCATCTACCTATGAGGCATAGCTATTGGTCTGGCTCTATCCACTAGATCAATTTGAAACTCAATTTCCCTTTGCAGTGGAAATCCTTGACCTCGTCAAATACATCATAAAATACTCAAGTGATTGACACAAATGACAACCCATCCTTTGGAATCTCAAGTGAATATAAAAGATAACAAGAACCCCATCCTCTAAAAGGCAACTAATCACAACCATTCACCCTTCCACGTTCCTGGTTATCACATTGAGCTTCTTACAATTCACTATAGCTGCATATCTCTTGAGCCAGTCCATACCAAAAATAATCCCAAACCCAGCGAAGTTTAAAACAAGAAAATCACAAAAAAAGGAACCATAACTTGATAAAAAAAACCCACGACAAAGCATAAAAGAATAGAAGATCCCTCTATTGGATTACTCACAACCAATGGTCTACTAACAATTTTAGCTTCAAAACCTTACTTGCATAGAATCTCATTACAAACAAAAGAATGTGATGTTTTTAGTATTAAACAAATCTCTAAACTAAAAATCTCTAATGGAAAGCATACCTTGTACAACAATGCTTTTCCCTTCTCCTCAGCAATATGAGCTCTTGAAATAGATGACACAACAATTAATGCATAGGCCCTAATAATCCGCTTATCCATTGTTGTCTCTTGACAATTCTTCTTCATTTGTCAAGACCTATCATAGCTTCTTGAAGAGAATAGACTTTTGGACTGTAGAAATGAACTTATTCTCAAAAATTGCCCGAAACTTCTTTTGTGATATTTGATCCTCTTGAGTCTTAATAGTAATAGAGTTCCACCAATCCATGGCTCGACCTTTAGCTGCCTGGAAGAAAGTTTCCTTTCATCGTGTCATCTATTCCAAGATCTCCAAAGTGAGATTACATGTATCTGATCAATTCTGAACATCAGTTATCAATTCCATCACAACAAACAACTTGCCATCCAGAGAAGAATGGTCTTTGCACAATAAGTAAAATCAATAATCCTAGGTGCTTATACATGAGCATCACCCTCTTCTTCTAATCCTGGAGTAGGTACACTGCTCATAGTCGATGCCATCATGGCTTCACACATAGCTGGGTACTTGACTGTAGTGACGCCCGATTTACCATCCTCTATTACCACTCCAGACACGGGATTGTTCCTAACATCATTCTTTGTATATCAACGACTCACTCTTTATCTGAAATAAGAATGATTAGTTCGTTCTAAAAAAAGCTGCAATAGTACCCGAGTGCATACTAATATACTATATATTATATGGTTATCATCTAAATAACTTACAAGTACGTCTCACATATGCTAATACTCTCAAAAACTTTGAGTAAGTCGACTAACTAAAGCTTTGATATTAAATTTGATGACTACCTATCCCTTCCTGCACCTAATGATAAGGAATGTGTGCAATAAACCATGCCAGGCCAATATGAGATGACTGCCAAGGAAAATAAACCTAAATAGAACCTGTCGTATATCTCATAGCGTATGGATAAAATATAATAAGAGCATCTATAATAGGATAAGTAGTGAAGCATGACAAAGCAGGAATCCCATTCCCAAATAAAATCTTAGAATCAAATAGAACGTGTCATAAATTTGAATACATAAAGCCTCACTTTAATCCCTCTCAGAGAATATTGATCAAAACAATGGAAACAAACAAATAACTATATAGAAGAATTATACGCAAGCCTCTTGCTTTCCATTGATCAACAACATCGTCACCAAACCTGCTACTCAATATACTTAACAACATCATTGATGACCATCCAAAGGTAATAAGAGGAAACTTAAAACCTTGAGTCAAACAACAATCTGGTGCGAGTAACAAATGACTATCAACCGCTATGTTGCAAAACATGATATTAGACAATTCAAGTCTCACCTGACTTGCTCCTGCAACCAAATAATTAACACATAATAACTTAATAAAACATGCTACTCATAGAACAACAACAGACATAAATACCGCATAAAATAGGATACTCAATCTCCATTTAGTTTTAGTATCGTAAAGACATAGATTACTCATAGAAAGTAGAAACAGAACATTCAGAACAACCATAACATCCATCAATCAAGTCCTATCTATCATTGTTTAAAGACTTGAATACATTGGAAACTCGTATGGTCATCCTCGCTTATGCATGGGCTAACGGAAAACCCCGATTCTAGTCAGACTACAGTAAGTCCTACGTACATTTGTCTTTCCTTGACAACTAGATCTCTTCCCAAGGGATCCAATGTACATGACCATCGTTGCTAATCCTAATGGGCGTACTCACGATACCCTTGATTCAGAACTGCACCTAGAACACTTCGATCTATCAACGATTCCTTATAACTTCCAAGCATATGATTCATCCAAAACTCCATCTTTATGTCGAATCCCACTTGAACCAATCTAATATGTTGCAGCGTCATTCCATATCGAGCTGCCTGTCACGTTCTCCTTCGACTAACCCATTTGAGTTCACAATTGAAGAGTTATAACTTCTCCATGTCATATTTCCACCTCGTAAAAGTCATAGACAAACCGTAGGTTCCACCTCGTTTCAGACAAAGCCCAAACAACCTTGAGGAGTTACACCCTTCCTGGCTTCCTCGTGATGGGTCGGTACACGGTCCATCACCCATGGATCAACTCCGGTCCATTGACTTAGACATTGTTGGCCAAGTCTTCCCATACTCCACTTTACCTTGCCTTCTAAAGCCTCCTGATTAAATCGTTTTCCAGTCCGACCATCTATAGTTATTTATGTATGTCCATTAAATTCCAAGCACTTGGCCTATCCAAATCAAATCAATCTTACACCGTAGAATCTATAAGGTCCCCACAATGCTCCAGCAAAAATCGCAAGTCCATATAAGCCACCTCATGGATCTGTTCCAATCCATGCCTTATGGATCCATACTTATCCCTATGCCTTGGAAATTTCCTTCCTAAATATTCTATGCTCCCTTCTGCCATCCTTTAGAGCATATCTTCCAAGTTTCATCTGAATTCGATGAACTATGCTCCTGATATGCTCTGATATACACCCTATGACCTAATTCAAACAATTCTAAACACACAAATCAAGAATAGCATATAATCCAAACACTCAAACAACAATTATATCCAATTCCAATCATATACAAACATATATTCACATGAAAAGATGAAACGGACAATAACAATAATAGATCTATCATTGTTTAAGACCAATTACATATTAATCATATAGTATCTAACAAGCTATTTAACATATGTTATAATTAGATTAACGTATAGTTTACTAGATCTGAAATAAATATGTATGATCTGGTTTTATGGTTAAATCAATAAGTAGGATATTTAAACACCTAATTGCACAACATGTAAAAAAAAGAGTAATGTGAGAGATTATTATCACTCATCAAACTTTGAATCCAACATAATTTGATGTAGATCTAATCTGGACAGTAATGAAAATGCACAACTCGATGAAGAGATGGTTAGATCTATTCTTTCTCGATATAGATCTAGCCTCTAGATGAAGAGTATGAACGATTTGATGAAGTAAAGTCTAGGGTTTGAAGGGATTAGTGCGAACCAACGTAGATCACAGTCCAACCTAAGGTGAGAGTCGGCAAAAAGCTTACATTTTCTCCTTATAGCCCTTATTTATAACTACAGGCCATTAGCCTAATAGGATAACTGATCTCAGCCCATTAGTTGTCCCTTAAATCTATCCAATAGAAATGAAAACTTAAAACTACAAGTTCTCCCTAATCGGTGAACCGTTTTCTTAATGTGGTCACTCTACAGAATAACCAACCACCATCTTGAAGCAATAAGGCCAGTTAGAGCACCTAGTTCGGTCTCTATCAAAAGTTATGGATAAAACAAGATACTGTAAGGGTTAAGCGATCACAAAAAGATCCGGTAAAAGTCATGGACACGTATCACATCTCGATGAACCATACATTAAGATAATAGGATGACACGATCGCTTACGAACTAAATAATAATATTTCATGATCCTTTGATACATAATATACGGGTCTTACAGAGAAAACACACCAGGAAATTTTACACTCGTTTGGAGTTACTATGCATCCAATTATGCACTAAGTATGGTCTTTATTAATATTGACAATAACACTCCAAGATTTCACAGCTACAAAGAGGCATCCTCCAAAACTCAGGTATCTGGGCAGGACAATCTGATTTGCAGGCCATAGATCCTCACCTAACTTAAGGAAAACAAGTCACTCGAACATGCTTTATACTGGGCATAATCAAACCCAACTCGATTCAAGGCCACCTAGTCATATCCATATTAGTTTTTGAGTTGATTGTACAATAAATGCAAAATTGGATCTTTAGATCTGAACTACAATTGTTTCTATAATTATGCTTTTTGCTTTGATCTTGGTAGGATTAAAGAGAGTTTGTGTAAAATCAAATTGAAGAAGAAATAACTTGATTCGGTAGAGAAATTGGCAGAATATAGTTATATAGATTTTAAGATTTTCAAGAGAAGAGAAAGAGAGTGAAGAAAAATGTAAGTAGTCAATAATTCTCGTTTTTGGAAAAAAAGGTTTATATTTGTGAAGAGATATGGTTGTTAGAGACAACAAATCGCGAAAAGGAACTTTTCAAGTTAGAAATTTGAAAATTTTCTATTATATTGTTCGGTGACCCTATATTGACATATTTTAGGGAAAACTGAAAAATAGTTTGTTTTGAAGTTATTTTGAAAATATAACCTTATATACATTTTTGGAACTTTTAAAACGTATATAATCATAGTAAATATAAAATTTAAACATAGAAAATCTTAAGAAAAATTACTTAAAATATTTTAGAGATTTCTGGTAAAAGTATATTAAAAACTATATGTAATCAAATATATGTAACCAAAAAAATTAAGATTGTGATAGTATTAAATCATAATTGCTGAGTTTGAAATTAAAATCAAAAGTATAGTTTAAAATTAAGAACTTAATTAAATAAAAAAGCTATAGTAAAATATCAAAATATAAATATAAGTATATAACTAAAATATATTTATTTATAAAAACCAAAGTGTAAAATTGAAATATAATATTAAGTATAAAAGTATTTCAAATCTACTATAATTTTTTTTTGAATTTTTTTGAAATAATTATTTGAAAACAATGGATATTTGAAAACTTTTGTGAAATGATTTTAATAAATGGATTCGATTTAAAATCATTTTCAAGCTATGAATTATTTTCTAAATCATTTTGTAAAGATGGATGGAGATCAGGTAAGTGCTTAACACTATTTCGAAGACACTATAATATTTCAATTCTTAAACTCTTAAACTCACTAGTCTTCATAATCTTAAATCAATGTTACGAATCTTCAATCTTGATATTATACAGTCTTGATTATCAATATCATGCAAAACACCTTGCTATATATCTTGCATTATACAATATATATATATATATTTGTGTGGATAAGATTAGTACATGTATAATATAAAATATAAATTATTCATTACCTTTTATCACCAAAACTACAATTCACGGTACTAACAGTTTCAAGCCAACTAGACATGTCTAACTATAGGATTACACTAAAACCTACCCATTTTCATGCAAAACAAACATAATTAAGCTATTCAAGCATTGTTTAATATAAACAACATGTTATTATCAACATAAACATAAAAACAATCTTGTAATCAAGTAAACTTTTTGAATATTCCCTATATGGAAACAAACATGGGTTCAGAATCATTACTCACCTTAGCTTTTGATGAGATGCTAAGATATGATGTTCTATGATCCAAAGCTTTAATCCTCCTAGCTTTATCTCTAGTTTTCTTCTTCTCTATTTTTTAATGGCCGACCTTCTAGGATTTTCTTTTAGGGTTTATAGAAATGAAATAATAAGTGTAAAGGAGTAGGAAACATTCTTATATACGAGGCCATGTATTTCCTACTTCGCCCCTCATATATTCCTCCTTATGTTTAATTCAAGTTATTTAGTTTCTAATGCCAACTCATTGATTATTAATATGTACAATTCTTAACTCAATGTCTAATTACTCTTATCTAATCTATCCAGTTAGATTTCCTGAATAATGTTTACCAAAAATGAGGGATGTTTACATTTTATATAACAATAACATGTGTAAGGCATGTAGTTCTATCATGCAACAAGGTTCCTTTTCAGCACCAGCAGGCCATCCACATAAAATGGTCCATTCTTCGTGTACATGATATACACACTGTACAGATTGTAACTTCCAATCGAATTAGTCGACATTCATAATTCACTTGTTAACACATGTAGGCATCCATTGGATTCTTGATGTCAGTCACATAGGTTCATATAAAATTTAGTACCAAAATATACATGTTTAGCAATGCTCATTATCAAGTTTTTAGTCCATAACGACTTTCCATTCAGCTACGTTGGGCATCGACATTGGGCTATCAACTCATTTCAAAGCTCATTCTAACATTGTCTAAGCCTTGACATTCACGGTTGTTGGACCTAGACATTCAGTCACCAGAAAGTTATAGAGAATTATAGTTCCCACAGCTCACTTTCATAAATAACCTCCTCCTCTTAATGAATAATTGTCCTTATAAGTTATAGGTTATCCGCCTAAGCAAATGCCAATTATCTTAACTGCTAATTCACTTTAAACCATATATTTCAGCATGGAATAACTAAGAGTGATGCCTCGTCCAAAAAATTAACCAATGGGCACATAATTTTCCTTACGGCTGCATATATATCTTACAGCAAGCACATGTTCTTGGATGGTGATGTACAACCCTTCAGCCCAATCCTCAGTATCTTTCATCAAGAGCTTGAGTTCGCATCGCTCCCACATAAACCCTTATAGTTATGCTTTGTTGAATTTTGTATATGCCCTATTCATGATGCAATTTCATTGGTCTCAATCTTTTACAGAGTAGATAAACCTTTTCAGATTCAAAAAAAGTGAGTCGCTATCTTCAATGATCAAAGAAGTATGATGTTGATGCAAAGTCTCCTAGCATTTCATAACAAAAGATCATATTATAAAAATGAGCAATTTTATGTCCAATTTCTATGTGGAGCCAATTAGGGATGGAAATGTGGCGGGTATAACGTCCAAACCCACTTGACCCACCACTGTTTTGACCCACTTAGACCCGCTCCATAGGATCTTCGGGGCGGGTAGACCTGTGACCCATTTTTGAAGGTCCTGGTGTAGGGTCGGGTCTGCGGAACAGCTAGCCCGACCTGCATGATTGAAACATCACTAAAACACTTTACAACTATAATTATTACATGTTAATATTCTTAGGTATACATGATTATAACTAGAATATTATGTATCTTTCAATCATCAAACTATAAAATTTTCATAGTATTAAGTTGCATCAACGATAATCATACGATAACAAATGCATACATTTTGATATTATCTTACAACTCATTTATTTATAATCTCTTATCATTGTGAAAACATTATAATATATTCATAATTTATCATTTAGTGATAAAAAATATAAGTATATAAAATTTTGTACATTAGAACACAATATCATCGGACCATGGGGCGGGTCGGATCTACCCTGACCCGTACAGGTTTCGGGTACGGGGCAAAATTCCAGACCTACACCGGGTCTACGGGGCAGGTATGGGGTGAGATTTAAAAAGTCCGGGGCGGGTATGGGGCATGAGAAACCCGCCTCTATCTGCCCTATTACCATTCCTAGAAATTACCATCCGGATGTAAGATTTCTTCATTTCCTTGCTTTCTCGTACTTGGATTCTTATCATCAAAGTGTCTAAATCCTTACTCATTCTATTTACAAATACTCCTGTTCGAGATAAAAAAGCAGTGCACTCCAAGATACTATAGAACCTCAAAACTTTAACATTTGATATTGCTCCAGTGCTTATCTATTAATTAAACCTAATCTATTACTTATAATACAAAACAAAGTCCCAGACTTGATTAGGTGGACAATCCGACTTCTTCCCAGTTCAAAATAGTTACTCCTACCTACACATGCTTTGTTAAATTTTTTCCCTCTACTCGCAACTGTTTCCCCCCATTACCAATTATGCACGTTATTTTATTTCCAACCTTCCTGTCAATTATTCCCATAATCCCATTTCTTCTTCCCCCGTAAATTTTATTCCCCAAATGTAATAACCCTAGGTCCCTACGCTTTCCAATAGTTAAAATCCTGCAATCATGTACTTTTGTCTAATTTTCTCCCCACTTCTCCTTTACTCCTCCAAATCCAACTCTGTTGATTCATAGACAGAAAAAGTTGAATGCCATCATTTTTCCAATTGTTGAATTTTCATGATTAATTGATTTTCAATTTTAGATTCATTTGGTGTTGAGTGAAAATCCCTTTTTATGATTTTTGGTTTTTACGTTTGGCTTTGTTTGTTGAGAACTAGGAGCCAGGAGGAACACAAAAGATTCTGAGTTTTGTTTGGGCCTATTTTTCAGATGTCTTGATTCTGATGGAGTTCATCATGTTCGTGCGATGATGGTGAGTCCTCTTTTTATCAAATCTATCTTTAAATTTCGATAAATCGGTTAATTTTTTTTTACACAAAATTTGTTTACCCAATTTTATTCCAGACATTAACTGTGCGTTTCCAACTACGACTATTGCAGCCTGTTTCCCTTCAAACATATACTATTTGTTACCTGAACCTTAAAACAGTGAACTTTCTTCTGTTATTCTGCTGCGAAGTTTGATTTAATTGTTTGCATAAAAAAAATTCTTCTTATTCATTCTACGTCATTGATTCTAGGGCCAAAAGAATAAGACTTTATGTGATGTAATATTTCTTTCAGCATTATATTTGTTTATTCTACGGAGAGAATAACTCAACATTGATTCCCTGATATGGATTTTGTATTTGAAAATAACTGATTTCTTTCCACTTATTCACATACTTTAGCACGGTACGAGTTTGTTAGACCATAAAGTGGTTCTAACACTCAATTGCTTGATAATTTCAGAGAATAACAACTCAAAACATATAAAACAGAGAATCAACACACAACGTTTATAGTGGTTCGTCTTTAATGAGCCTACATCCACTTTTTTACTACTTTGATTGCTAAAATAATTACAAGTACAATAATACTGTCTACTCAATCTCACTAGTACAATCAGTAATATCTCCAATTTCGTAGAATTTCACTCAACAATTTCAAGAACAATCTGAAATAAACAAAGAGATATTGTTGGTGATGAAGTTTGAGTAGATGAAGAGCCAAAAGATCCTTCCAAATGGTGTTTTGTGGTGTATTTATAAGCAGGAAGCATAGCTGTTTCGGATGCCACGTGGGTTCCATCCCATAAATCTCGGAAATTAGTGCATCATGATGAAGACAGCGCATAGAGATCGTGGGTGAGTGAGTTATAACCGCTCCGGGTTTATAACTACGTGGTGTCTAACTATTTCATTGTAACAGATTTGGGATCGGATCGGGTTTGGTATGGACAGACCCGCTTCGATGATGGTGAACGGTTATTTTGATTCATGTTTTCATGGGGTCGGGTATCGGTCTACCGATCTGAACTACTTCCTATTTGCTGGAGTTGAACTCCTTTGTGCATACTAGATGGGATCAGATCAAAAATGATCCACTGACCCGACTCGTCTTCTTCTAGCATTCGTCAATACTTTATTTTTCTTTGATTTGAGGTCCTTCCCACAATCTAACCCAATTCGTAACACCCCACCTCCGCTAGGGTCACTCACAAAGGGAATGCACTAGCTTTGGTGGAGCATTATCTAGGTAAACATACACAGAAATATTACAAGACAGAACATATATAAAAAAGCGGAAGAAAAACCAAATTTCATTTCTTTAAAATCTAGTAAGTTCTAAAGCCTTTTACATCGAAATGCCATTAAATCCATTACATCAAAATCTGTCTTGCAATAGTAAAGAAGCATAAAACCATAGTCATAAATCATTTCCCAAGTAAAGCAGCCATAGCCAAGAAAGGCCCAAGCCATATATGATGATCTTGAAGCAGAAAGAAGTCCAAACTGAGTAGTAGCGCTTCCTCCCTGAGAACTTGGTGGGGGGGAAATGGAAGAAAAAAGAGGCGAAACAAACTGGGTCAGTCATAAAGACTGAGTAAGTCCTAGTGGCTTTCAGCATAAAAACAGGTAAAGATAACATGGCATGAATAAACTGAAAGTAAACATAAGCATGATGGCTAGGTAAGCTACAGGCACGATGAATCAATTATAACATTGCAAGGTTTCTATTAAGTATAACATCGCAAGATTTCTGTGCTTCACCATTCCACTATTTTCTTTGATTTCCTATATTCTATGCACCAACTCTACTAGTACCCCAACCCGTATCATCCTTTCCATGTATATGTACAGTCCCTTGCCGTATATCATATGGGTTTCATCACGTATTTCTATACTACTTCAACGTAGTACCACCATTCTTAAAATCGTTTGGACTGCCACCCTTGTTCTGGCTAGGTTTCCTTATCATGAACTATCGCGTGTTCAACTAGGATTTATGCCACCTAGGACCACTAGGGATTATGCTACCTATTGAACGTTTTCTAGATTCAGTTAGGATTTATGCCACCTAGGACCACTAGGGATTATGCTACCTAACGAATTCCACGTAACGATCTATTAATCGATCGGCTCCCTACAAGTCCTAGCTCGTTCATGTGTCTGTGTCATACGGCCCAATCATGAAATGTAGTCACCTGTGCTAGGTCCACCATAGGGTGTATCAAGCCCTATGGTGCCAACAGTCGACACGAATCAAACACACACAAATAAACCTACTGATGCCCAATGCCTACTTTTTCTGCTCCGGAGTGTGTGCACGCCCGCACTCCGTTAGAACCTGCACTGGCGCACCCACACAGCCGTCGTTCTGGTCGCTTACAATCAGCCCAGTAATCGTGCCCCACCCTGCCTAGTTCCAAGGTACCATGATACATCTAGTGGGTTACTGCTGAAACGGACCGCGTAACTAGGGTTTCCGTCTAGTAGGTTAAGTGTTGTCATTTAAATTCGAGACTTAACCCCATCGATCTAGCATGTCAAGTTGGTTAAGTGTTGTCATTCAAGTTCGTGACTTAACCCGTCTACGTGTCATGTCAAATTGGCTAAGTGTTGCCGTTTAAGTTCATGACTTAGCCCTACGAATCATGTGTCAAGTTGGTTAAGTATATTCAAATGGTTCATGACTTAACCCTATCAAATCATCGTGTCCAATTGGTTAAGTATATTCAAATGGTTCATGACTTAACCCTATCAAATCATCGTGTCAAATTGGTTAAGTATATTCAAATGGTTCATGACTTAACCCTATCAAATCATCGTGTCCAATTGGTTAAGTATTTCAAGTAATTCATGGCTTAACCCGCCCACATATCATGCAAAGTTGGTTAAATATTATCTATACGTTCCAGTTGACTTAACCCTGCCACGTGTCATGTTATATTGGTTAAGTGTCATTAGTCTAGTCATATTACTTAACCCACCCATTGGTCTGATTAACTGTTACGTTGGTTAAGCCTACACTTGTAAGTTTTACATGTTCTTAACTCATACCGGTTAGGTCCACATTTACATGTCAAATTTCCATGTTATCCCACCTAACCCTCTAACCATGCCCACGTCTTATTGTGGTTAGTATTCCTTAATTCATTCAATATGACGAACGAATCATGACCTCTCACATTAGACCGTGCACTTTGTGGCCACTAGATTTGTCTGGCGGTTCCAGGCAGATTTACAACACAAACTAAGTCTAACCTCGTGTCATAAATCGTTACGCCTACAATTCGACCTTTGACCTCTCACAGTAGACTGACACTTTGTGGCTACTGGATTTGCCGGGCGGTTCCGGGCAGATTTACACCACAAACTGAGTCTAACCTCGTGTCAAAGGTTCATTAATGGTCGTATTACCCCCAAAACCCCAATGTCAGTTCACGTGTTTAACATATAGAAATGTTCATGTTCGTGCTCAAGTCAATTATCCAATACACAGTCATTTTCATGTTTCAAATTCCCAACTTTACATATTAATAAACATATGCCCAAGTTCGAAAATTACATGCCAATATGTATATATATATATATATATATATATATATATATATGGATATATATACCCAATTCTAGTCAGTTTACATATGTCCAATTCTTACCTATTTACATGTATGCCAAGTTTATGCTATTTCACCCATATCGAGTTCTAGCCAAAATTGCATGTATCATGCCCAAATAAACCCAAATCATGAGTCATGATGTAGTTATCCCAAATTGTAATCTTTTTATTACAACACACGCCAACTACCCAAGTTCAAAATACATATTTATGCCAATTATCAAATTTACAATCGCTTTTTTATTCAAATCCCCAATTCTACATATGCCCAATCGTAAGCCAAATCTTTTGATTTAATTTACATAGGCCCGAACTCGTGGTTTAATTTACCTGCCAAATTACATACATGTTATATATACCAAATCTCATGTTACATTACATAGATCCTATTTGTGCCAAATTCCATGTATATAATATTTATGCAAATTTGTTCATAACAAGATTATACCAAAATTTATAGATCAAGCCCAAACTTACAAATACAATGATAATAACCAATTTCATGTTGCCAATTATTACATCTGTTGGCTAGCTTTTTGACCAAGCCACCAAGGTTCACACACAAGAAGAGAGTATGAAGCTTTGTTTCTCTAGTTCATGAAAGGCCAGATCGCACCAGCGGATCGCACACACGGATCGCACCCCTCGGATCGCCAGCACAGAACGCGACCCGATCCGTCCATGGGAGCACGACCCGACCCGCACCTATGCCGCCACCTCACTCCGATCCGATCCCCTGCTACGTGGCGAAGTTCCAAACTTGTTCAACCACGAACTGGTCTTCAGCGATCCGCAATCCATGGATCCAGCGACACGTGTCCACAACGGTCACATTGACCATTTCTTCCTCATTGCTCGATCCAATCCGATATTCTCGGGATTTGCGCCACGTGTGACCGCGATCCGCCTGACAGAATCTGCTATAAATAGCCCAAAGGTTGGCATTTTTCGGGATCCTTTGGCAGTATTGAGCACTGATTCCACCATTACTGTCATACCACTATTTCTTATCAGTTTTACTTCGAGATTACTGAGAGAAATCATAATTGTAAGAGTGAGTTTGAGAGAAATCATTGATTGTACTAGCATTCAAAGTATAATCGATAACATATAAAGTGGACGTAGGCTCGTTAACGCCGAACCACTATAAATTCTATGTGTTTTCTGCTTTTTCTTCATTCTTCAGGTATAATTCTCTACAAATCAGAACAATTTAGGTGTTAGGTCCAAATTTTGATCTAACATTTTGGTTCTTTCACTGAGAATTCAATTCTCAGCCTACCGGATTGCTATCCTACTATTTGGATTTGAAAGTCCGAAGAAAACAGTCCCAAAACTTCACTATTCAGATTTCTGAAGATTCCAGCGACATCTGATATCATGGCTGGAAAGAAGTCTAAGGAAGTACGAGCTTCGCAAGCGAATGAGGCAGTTGAAGAAAGCGTACATGAACAGGTCGAGGAAGGCCTCGCGGATCGCGGAGACGTGGACACAATCTGATTCGAGCGTGGCGTCACGAGCCAATCAGAAGGGGGCGCCGCGGTCCGAAACGTTGAGGGCGACACGATCCGAACTGCAGAAGGAGTCGTCACCCGATCCCGAGACAACGCCGCGAACCCTCCTCGTAATGCTACCACGATCCGACCCCAGGGGGGCGCTACGAGCCACAGGCACAGGTCCACCACGATCTGAAATGATGACCAGACTACAACTCGACCTGGAAAGGAGGTTATAGCTCATACTTCCCGTCCCGGTACCTCTACTCGACCTGGTTCAAGTTCTCTGCGCATAAGAGAAAATGCTGATGATCAATATGACCCTTCTGCTCCCGTTACTGAGGGAGATCTTTCTCGCTTTTCTGAAATGTGGGAGAGGCTGTTTGATGAATTGGCTGCTCAAAGGCAGGAGAGCTCCGTTCTACGACAGAACTTGACTACTATGGATAGAAGGCTCAATGATCTTGCAAGGCAAAGGACGCCCCCAGTCCATCCGCTCACCCCAGAGTACTCTTCTTCGTCAGAGGAATCGCCAAGACCTCCGCGGCGACCGTATGAGAGGCCTGAAAACATAGAGCAGCTCCGATTTGGAACCCTGCCATCGCGGGAAGAAGAGGTACTGAGTGCAGGGCCCTCAAACCGCAATATGAATAATCGTGTCGTAACTCCCAGAGCTCGAGGTGTGGACAGCCCTGTTGAGAATAGACTACCTCAGCCCCTTCGCCGTACAAATGCTCATGGTAACAGGGGGCAGCGAAGCCCAATCCAAGCCCCAGATTTCGTGGCTGCCCCTGGAAGGGAGGTCAGAGAGTTCCACCGAGCAAGAAGCGCTGATCCCGAGCCTCCGCTGACCAGTGCAAATGTTGCAGCTCTAATCCATCAATTTCTGGCAGGTAGCCGTGGACAACGGAATGAAGATTGGGGAATTGACCGCAGTCACACCCCTTTCACTGATGACATTTTAGATGCGACGTTCCCGAGGCGCTTCAACATGCCGCAGATGAACCGTTACGCGGGCAGATCTGATCCCATCCAACATCTGATGAGATATTCTTGGTCAATGACCGCTGCCGCAGCTTCCGACGCTGTCAAGTGCAAAGCATTTCCTATATTCCTGGAGGATGTAGCGTTATTATGGTTTACTCGCTTACCAGCAAGATCAATTTCCAACTTCAGGGAGTTGAGTGAAAGGTTTGTGGAACAGTTCCGCATCTATGCACAAAGGACAAAGAGTGTGATTGACTTGTTCCTTGTCAAGCAACGACCAGGCGAGAGTTTGAGGGTGTATCTAGACCGTTTCAACCTAGCCGCTACTGAAGTCAAAGATCCTCATGAGCCAACTGTTGTGGCAGCCCTAATTGATGGGGTACATAAAGACACTGAATTTAGGAGATACCTGGCCGGCAAGCCACCTCATACTAGAGAGTTATTCTACGAAAAAGCTAACGTGCACTTACGCCGGGAGGAGGTATATGCTAACCGGAAGGCAAAAATGGCAGATAAGGAGGAAATCCAGAGCAATGTCGCCATTAAGCAGACAGGAGATAGCTCGGGGAAGGTCGAAGTTAATGTCAGAAACCGGAACCAGGGTGGTTGCCAGTCAGGAAACAATGGTAATAACAGTAATGGAAATAACCGAAAGAGGAATCGAGGGAACGACTCCCAGAGAAGGACTCGTCCCAGATCTTTTGAAAGTTATACGCCAATAAACGATACTTTGGAGAACATCTTCATGGATTCGTACAACGTCCTCCAAAATAAAAGGCCTCCTCCTAGAGAGTCGACGGAGAAAGAACGTGAGACGGGGAAGTTCTGTCTCTTCCATCAGATTCAAGGCCACTCAACAAATGAATGCCGTCACCTAAGAGATGTGGTCGAGAAGCTTCTCCGAGAAGGAAAATTGGATGAATACAGAGTGACACCCAGAGACAGGGGGCAAGCCGTACAGGCCCCAAATCAAAACCAGAATCAACCTGCTGTCAGGCCAACTGCCCAGCAAAAGGGAAAGGACCTTGTTATCAATACCATAATCGGAGGGCTTTATCTTGCCGGGCACGGTTCCAAGGCATTGGATCAGTATGTCAATGCGGCTAAGCAGCACCTCGAGGTAGGAGAGTGTAGCAACTCTGAGGACAATGTCCCGGTAAAGCAACAAAAGATGATGTCTGACGACGTCGTTTTCCGCGAACGAGAAAGCATCGGAGTCCATGCTCCAACCGAAGATCCATTTGTAATCACAGTTCCTATTGGCCCGGCCACTGTTCATAAAGTCTTGGTGGATAACGGGAGTTCTGTCAACATTCTTTTCAAAAAGACATTCGACCAGATGAATCTCGAGATAAAAGACTTGAAGCCCTGTGAGGGATGGATCCGTGGATTTAACGGAGCATCCACCGCTCCAATGGGATATGTAGAGCTACCAGTTACACTTGGGGATGGAGAACGCCAGAGAGTGAGAATTCTTCCCTTCGTGGTTTTGGGTATTGAATCACCCTATAATGCCTTCTTGGGCCGACCGGCCCTAGCCAAGTTCATAGCCTGTATAGCCCCCTGGTGCTTGTTTTTGAAGTTTCCTACAGAAGCTGGTGTTGGTATTGTCAGAGGAGATCAGGTTGCCGCACGAGCATGGTATATTGCAGAGCTAAAGCTACTCCGCAACGGAGGAGACATAGAAACCAAGGGCGCTTCTCCCCCCGCAAGGGCGGAGACCTCATAGCAATTAAACAGGATAACCGTAGGTGAGTCGCCCAGAGAGTTGCCCGAGGATATAGATCCCAGAGAGGACAAAGAACCTGGGGGCAGAATGGCGACTCCCAACGAGACAACTGTGGATGTACCGATCGATGATAGTGACCCAGAGAAGGTCCTTAAGATTGGATCCCAGTTAAATCCGAATTTAGCTAAAGAACTGACGGATTTCTTGAAAGATAACTTGGATGTATTTGCTTGGACCCACGCAGACATGTGTGGGATATCTCCATCAATCATGAGCCATTCATTAAGCATTAACCCTAAGCATCCTCCGGTAAAACAAAAAAGGCGAATGCTGGGCCCAGAGAGGTCCGCTGCTTTGAAAGAAGTTGGAAAGCTAAAGAGTAATGGATTTATCAGAGACTCAACCTACCCAGACTGGATTTCAAATCCAGTTCTGGTAAAGAAGGCCAACGGGAAGTGGCGAACGTGTATCGATTTCTCGGATTTGAATAAAGACTGCCCAAAACACAGTTTTCCGTTACCCAGGATCGATCAGTTGGTGGACTCAACGGCGGGTCATGAACTTCTCTCCTTTATGGATGCTTATTCAGGATATAACCAGATTCCAATGCATGTTCCAGATCAAGAACACACTAGCTTCATTACGGATCTGGGATTATACTGCTACGTGGTAATGCCCTTTGGCTTGAAGAACGCAGGCGCTACATATCAACGGTTAGTGAACATAATGTTCTATAACCAGATTGGGAAAACAATGGAAGTGTACGTCGACGACATGTTGGTTAAGTCCAGGCAATCCTCCAATCACACTACAGACTTGGCAGAGGTGTTTGGCATTCTTCGAAAGTACGGGATGAAACTCAACCCAACGAAATGTTCATTCAGGGTCACCTCCGGAAAATTCTTGGGATTCATCGTCAGTTCTCGCGGGATTGAGACTAATCCAGACCAGATCGCAGCAATCAGAGGCATTCAGGAGCCTAGGCAAATTAAAGATGTGCAAAGCCTTGCGGGGAAAGTAGCAGCACTAAGCAGATTCATCTCCAGGGCTACGGACAAATGCATCCCATTCTTCGAATTGATAAAGCGAGGAAAATGCCACTTCAAATGGACGCCTGACTGCATAGAAGCGTTTCAGAACCTGCTGAGTCACCTGGAGAAACCTCCGATATTATCTAAGCCGGTGGATCACGAGGACTTATTCATGTACTTGGCAGTGTTGTCCCACGCGATTAGCTCAGCATTGGTGAGAGAAGAATATAAAGTTCAAAGACCAGTGTATTACGTGAGAAAAAAATTGGCGGCAGTAGACCGTAATTATCCAAGGATAGAAAAGTTGGCGTACAGTTTGTTGATTGCCTCTAGAAAGCTTCGACATTATTTTCAGGCTCATCCCATCACCGTGTACACTGATCATCCACTCAAGCAAGTTCTACAGAGACCAGAAGTGTCTGGAAGACTACTCAAATGGAACATTGAGTTGAGTCAATTTGATCTGAACTTTCAGCCCCGGCGGTCAATACGGGGGCAAGTGATAACCGATTTCATAGCAGTGTTTACTGTCCCAGAGGAAGATATAGCAAACGAAGAAGCTGACCCCCCAAAGTTACTTCTCGATCCCAGTGCCTGGAGATTGTATACTGATGGCGCTAGGAATGACAAGAGATCCGGCACTGGAGTAGTGCTTGAAACTCCTGAGAAACGGCTGATATCCTATGCTATCCGGATGGAGTTTCACGCCGCTAACAACGACTCCGAATATGAAGCCCTGATAGTCGGGCTAAGGATCGCAAAGGAGTTGGAAATCACAAAGCTAGACATATTTTGCGACTCCAAGTTAGTTGTAAACCAGGTCACTGGAAAATTCCAAGCCAAAAGCCCAAGATTGATTTTATACTTAGAGAAAGTGAAGGAGTTGCTGAACTACTTCGATCACTACAGCATATCTCATATTCCATGGTCAGAGAACCAACAGGCGAATAAGTTGGCGAAGATGGCTAGTTTCGACGATCCTGAAGAGACCGGGCTAGCCCCAGTTGAAGTACTTTGGTCTCCTAGTATAGATCAGACGGAAATTGATCCGGTACTAGAGACGGAACCAGAAAGGGAGTCATGGATGACCCCTCTAAAGAATTTCTTGATGAATGGAACGCTTCCGACCAAGAAGAGCGAGAGGCGTAAAGTATTTCGTAAAGCTTCCCGATACGTTCTGCAAGGCGGAGTCCTTTACAGATAGGGATTTTCGATGCCCCTTCTCCGGTGTATAGCTCATGACGACATCAAGCGTGTACTGCAGGAGGTACATGAGAGTGAATGTGGCGATCACACTGGAGGGCAAACATTGGCAAAAAAGGTGTTGCGGCATGGTTATTTCTGGCCTACCATAAACAAAGATGCGGCGAAGTACGCGCGACGGTGTGATGCATGCCAGAGATTTTCAAAGATACCTAGGGCACCTCCTAGTCAGTTAGAAACGATGACAAGCCCATGGCCTTTCGCTATGTGGGGAATTGATATCATCGGAAGTCTCCCCATAGCTAAGGGCGGAGCGAAGTTCGCTATTGTAGCTGTAGACTACTTCACTAAGTGGGTCGAGGCTGAGCCACTGACTACAATCACAACCAAACGAGTGATCAACTTCGTCATTAGGAACATCACCTGTCGATTTGGGATTCCAAAGATCATTATAACTGACAATGGAACTCAGTTCGATAGCACTGAATTCAGGGACTTCTGTCAGAAATACCACATCGAGAAACGGTACACCTCTGTGGCGCATCCGCAGTCGAACGGACAGGTCGAAGCGGCAAATAAAGTGATTAAGTCCATTCTGAAAAGAAGACTGAAGCGGGCCAGAGCCATGTGGGTTGACGAATTACCCTTTGCACTATGGGCCTACAGGACAACGTATAAATCGGCAACAGGCCATACCCCCTTCTCTCTTGCTTTTGGAGCAGAAGCAGTCATCCCGGTTGAAATAAAAGTACCTTCTCACCGAGTGACTTATTAGGATCCGATGACTAATAACGAATTGCTCCTTGAATCCCTGGATATGATCGAAGAGAAGAGGGACGAAGCAGACCTGTGTGCCTTGAGATGCAAGCAACAGGTCGCCCGATACTACAACAAAAAGGTTCGAGCCCGAACCTTTGAACCCGGAGACTTGGTTCTGAAGCGTGTCTTTCCACCCCCAACTCATATGGGTGCGAAGTGGGAAGGAACGTACTCCATTCTGTGCAAGCTTGATAATGGAACCTTCAAGCTAGCAACCGTAGATGGAAAGGAAATCTCCAGAGTGCGGAATGCCCAACATTTACGGCTGTATTTAACGTAAAGATTTCAGATCTGTTCTTCTGCTTTATTAAGGACCATGTACAAGGCACGACTTGCCTAGAATAGTCCGATTTATTAAGCAAAAGATTATAAAGTGAACGTAGATCATGATTCGACCGAACCACTATAAAAATATTGTGTGTCGTTTACCTTTATTGCATTATTATTTATCTGCCTATCTACTTTTATGGAAATTGCTGTGAACCATACAACGATCACAGGAACATATAATTATAGGTGCCTTCCATCAGAATGGAGTGCAATCAACAGTCAAAACTCTGAGGGTGCGATAAAGTAAATCATATCATTGATAGCGCTCTAACTCTCCAGAGCCGTGAGAGAGCATAACGGACATGAAGGTGATGTCCATGAGTCACGGCGGTGTACCATGATCGGAACCGCCTTGACGGAACTCTAACCTCGGCGACTGCCAGGAGAGTATAAAAGTGTCTCCGACTGAGCGCTGAGAAAAAGCTCTTACCCCGCTGATGGATCGGGGAGCGACAGAACTACTGAGTTCGAACTCTAACCTCGGCGACTGCCAGGAGAGTATAAAAGTGTCTCCGACTGAGCGCTGAGAAAGAGCTCTTACCCCGCTGAAGGATCGGGGAGCAACAGAACTACTGAGATCGAACTCTAACCTCGGCGACTGCCAGGAGAGTATAAAAGCGTCTCCGATTGAGCGCTGAGAAAGAGCTCTTACCCCGTTGAAGGATCGGGGAGCGACAGAACTGCTGAGCTCGAACTCTAACCTCGGCGACTGCCAGGAGAGAATAAAAGCGTCTCCGACTGAGCGCTAAGAAAGAGCTCTTACCCCGCTGAAGGACCGGGGAGCGACAGATCAGCTGAGCTCGCATTCTAACCTTGGCGACCTCCAGGAGAGTATAAAAGCGTATATGATTAAGCGCTGAGAAAGGTGCTGGAGACTCAGCGCCCCTAGAACTCTCTCCCCGCCGAAGAATCGGGGAGTAGAATGAAAACCAAGCTCGAACTCTAACCCGCTGAAGGATCGGGAGAGTATAAAGGCGCTAGAGACTTAGCGTCACGAGAATTTCTACCCTGCTGAAGAATTGGGGAGCAAACAGGCATGATAACATATGCCGCTAAAGGGCTCCTATCCCGTAACACGACTGGGAACAAGAATGAAAAATGGACCCGAACCCCTCATCTCCGGGAATGGGGGCGGCACACACATGAATCTAATCAATCCCCAATAAACCCTGGCCAGGCACCATATTATTGGTTTATTGGGGACACACCCATACACATATATGCACGTAGAAGTGTAGTGCAGAAATTAAAAAAAAAGTTTTATTGTTAGAATGATTCACGATTTGAGTATTTGTATTCGTGACTAAGTATGATAAACTTGCAAGGACACAGCAGTGTAAAAAAGAAATAAACTTTCATTCATAAGCTGCAAACCTACAAGATAAAGAGGAACCTAAACAAAAGTGAGGGCCATTCTCACAATTACATTTCATGGCCAGTGGAAAGCCTAAAAAATCCTAAGGATAAAATATGGACTGATATCTGCCGCCTACTTATGTTGGGGGGAGGGGACTATGTAGACTTCTTGCTCTTTTTCTGCTTCCCCGATGCCTCCTTGTCAACATCCGGATGACCACCTTTTTTTCTCTTCCTCTTATCAACGAGAGGCTCCGGTGAACAACTAGAGGACTGAGAGGCTAGTTGTGAAGTTATCGATCGGGAGGAAAATCTTACGACCAACCCAATTTTGGGGTCGATCTCAGAGATAGGGGGCACATATACTGGATCCTGTCTCCCTTTCATAAGGAGCAACTACTCCTCCCCTTCGGCCTGTTGTTCAGCTAAGATTTCCTCATCACCGCCTCTGCTCTCTTTGGTAATGGCGACCTCCTCTTCATCACCGTCGTGGCGCCCGTCCATGTCTCTCAAAGCCTCGATAGTTTCAGCATCCGGGGGGACATCAGCACCAACGCCTGGCAGGATGTCAATCTTCTCCGCCCCTGCCTTCTTTTCGGCATCCTTATCAATCAGCCCACTACCTGTATCATGAGAAGCAAATGTTATTTTGGAAGAGATTGCGGTTTGCTCAGTTGACTGTCCGACAAAGCGACGACAAGTGACAATTGCTTTGGCAAGTTGTGGAGAAAATATAGAGATACCTTCCGCCGATCCTCCATCCAAGCCAGCAGCAGAACCCCCGACAGCTGGGGGAGTTGGACCTAGAGGAATCAATGGATAATCTGGATTGTATTCCTCAATTTCGGAAGCCTTGGGCTCTACGGCTGAGCTCGGGCCTTCTCCCATTTTCTCTTTGCCCTTCGCCTGAGTTTTCTCTTTTTCTATTTCTTCTTGGAGCAGGCGTCTGGCTTTCTCTAAATCCTCAGGCTTATTATCCCTCAGAATGGTCCGCATCAATTCATTCTCATCAATCTCGTCAACTCCTAATTGTTGTTTCTCGCTCTCAACGATTGCATCCCATAAGTTGGCTAGAGTGACATGATAGTCTGGGATCCAGGAGATATTACGGGTTCTGATGACCTGACCAAGGAAGTCGAATAACGTTTCTTCAAATCCTTCGATCTCCTTCTCTCTCTCAAGGAGCTTTTCATTAGAAACAGTGGTCATTTCAATGGCACTCTCCACATTATTTTCAGCAAGAATAGCGCGCTTCTCTGCACGCGCGAGTTGATCATTCAGGATCACCTTCTCCTTTTCGGACAGAGCTAAGCTATCTTTCAAACTTGCCTTTTCTTTCTCCCAAGCAGCTCTTTCGGCCTCGAAGTGATCCTGTGTTGTTTTCAGTTCGGAGTTGGCCATCCTGAGATCTTCCACCTCTTGCTTCAATAACGCTCGCTCTTTGCTATTAGAATCAAGTTCATTATGGAAACGTTGCCTGGCCTCCTCCAGCTCTGTTTTGTAAGCTTTAGCGTCTCGTTGAGCCAAGGCAAGCAGAGATTGTGCATCCTCTAAGTCCTTCTCCATTTTTTTCCCTGGCCCTTTCATTGTTATCTATCTTCACTTTGGATCTATGTGCTTCCATCTCAAGTGTTCGGACGACCTCTGAAAGATTAACTGCATATTTCTTCATCGCTTCATACTGCCTGGCTACATGGCGAATGTGCCCGATGACTTCAGTATCCCAGTTCCTAAGGACTGGTTCCAAGGCTGGAACAAACATCATCCTTTCGAAGAAGATGTCGGGGAATTGTTCTCGCAACTTTTCCAGCTTAGCCTGAGTCTCAGGACCATGGATGTAATCTCGTGACCCGGGGGCAATCAAACCTTGTTGGCTGGAAGGGACAATGTCAATTTTCTCCTTCTTAGAATCCTTGATTGGATCCTTGCTTTTATCCTTGGGCTCGTAGTGTCTTTTTGATAACCTGCTGTGAGAGGGTGCACTCTTCGGAGGGGTTAAGTCTTTGGGAAGTTGTTTTCCCCTTGTAGGTGGCACCGAATAACTGGGAAGCTTGCCAGAGGTTGGTTTTGATGGAGACTTGGATTGTGAAGAAGTAGGCTTGTGAGAAAGGCCGCGAGCACGCTCAGGATTTGGATGAAGGCTAGGTGTGCCTTCACGGAGAGAGCGATAAGAATAAGACCGCCTGCAAGACATCTTTCCTGCAAAAGAAACAAGAGCATATTAAAACCTTGAATACTATTGATATAAAAGTGTGGGGTCAGGCAGTGCGTGTGATTTGTGCATCCCATATAATTCCCCCCAACAGACCAGGGCCCGAAGTCAGGCTCATCTGAGTAGTTTCTCGTTCCCCAACTGGAGCGCTTGTTTCCTCAGAAACAGGGAAAAATGGCTCCCCTTCGAAGTCTCCCTGTGTGTATACATCATCAGGCAAAGGAATTTTGCTCAGCTCTTTAAATAGCTGCTCTTCTGTTAAATCATCGGGAGCAGCAGGTTCAACCGGAAGAGAGGCCCTTAAGGGGAAACCCCCCGGAGAAACTGGGATTTCCTTAGGCTTATCACCACGGGCCTCATCTCCTCTATATATGTTTAGGTATTCGTCGTCCTGAATGACTATCGGCGAAGGACTCTCACGAAATTTAATTGTTTCTGCTGCCCGTGACGTTCCTTCTCCCTCTGTCGGGGGCACGTATTTGTAGGGTTTGCCGCCCGCACCAAGTCCAAACCTTATATCCAGAAGGCGGTGCTTGTGAAGGTTCTCGTCAGTAATGCACTTCTTGATCTTTAGAAAATCAGTTTTGCTTTGTAGAAGAAGAGATAGTCGATTATTGTATACCGAGCCTTCCGTCTTGGGAAATGCGTGATCTGCTTAGAGAAAAAAAAGGGGGGCATGTTAATTCTTCGATTTCTTAAACAAGTTATTCAGTCAAAAGTTTAAAGTTTACTTGATTTAAGCCATCTTCTTGAACACCCAGCCTGTCTCTTTATATAGAACCAATCGGCCTTGGGATCCCTTATGTTACTATGTCCATCAGACAGAACCTTCCTATTTGCTATCGATTCGAAGAAAGAGAAATTTGGGGTTGCCGAGGAGCGATGCTTGAAAAGGTAAAAGAATATTAAATCTTTAAATGTGAGCTCGGTATGCAGGATTTTCGCGTATGCAATATATAGAGTGTATAAAGCTGCGTAGGCATTGGGATGAAGCTGCATTGGAGCAATACCCAATCGTTTTAGGGTCTCAATGACGATTGGAGGAAACGGAGGAATAGCTCCTACCCAGCACATGAGTCGGCTGACTGTCATATACCCCTCCGGAGCCAAATGAGGTTTATCTTCGCTGCCGGGTGTCCTCACATCATCCCAGGGGATCCCGTGTCTCAAGAAAATTCTCTTAAGCTTTATGTCATCAAGTTTGTAAGCTAAAGAGTCTGTGAATTTCTCTATTTCTATTGCACCAGGAACTTCGTCGGGAGCTCGGCCGTCTACCTCTGACTCTTCATCAAGCGAGGTACTCTCAGACGGATTCGATTCTATTTCAGCCTCATATTCGGATCCAGAATCCGCACCCTCTGGATTAGTTGGAAGAACCTCGGGGTTGAGATGCTCATACACCTCGGGATCCGTCTCTGTGTCAGATCTTGAAGGGGAACGATTATCCAACATTACTGTTTAGGCGAGAAAGCATGAGAAATAAGAACATAATTACCCGTCCCCCCTGTGTGTGTGAGTGCAAGTGTGTGCCTGTGCATGTCTTAAAGAAAAAGCATAAAGGTTATCAAAATCATCGAAGTATTGGTCGTCATATGCGGTCAAGTTATGCTTCTGTCCAGTCCAGAAAGTTCATCTCAAAGGCTCTAACCTAACTGTCCATTGATGTACTGGAATTTAGTCGCACTGCTTATTTTATAAGTTCTTTGGATCGTTCACTCTTTGGCTCGGGATACCCTTTCAGATCGCGGGTAAGGGTTCGGATCGCGCTACATGGTCAGTTCGCGATGAAGGGCTCGGTTCGTGGAAAGGTACTAGTTCAAGGAAGGGCCACGGATCGCGCAACGCTTCAATTCATGGTCCATATCCAAACGGATCGTGGTAACCCTCTGGCGATCCATGACTCATAACCCTCACCACGATCCGCAACTTTGCTCTTCCCCCGATCCGCCATCTCACTAATTCCACGATCCGATCCACTCCCTCACCATTTCCACGATCCGAACTGCTCCCTTGCCACTTCCATGACCCAGTGCCTCGCCATCCACACTTCATCGTTATCTCTTCGCACACGAACCGACCATCCCTTTTCCTTCCTTCATATTCTCCTTCCTCCCTTCTTCTCTATCGCTGAGTCTGAGCGACTAACGCCCTAGGTTCCACGCCCTCCTCCAAAACCTCAAAAACTACAAAGTCCCGCTGTACTTATGACAAAAGAGGGCGGAAATGACATGAAAACATTTTCGTCATGATTACCTTTTTAAAATTAGAGGATAAGTAGATTTCTGGAGATTTGAAGAATTAGGGTTTCCTGACGGCGTGATACAGAAAGAGGAAGAAAGGGTAAAAGTGAAGAGGGTCGGGTTTATATAGGAGAAACCCCGACCGTTAATATTTCCGCTTTTGTCTTATGCGAGCTGTGGGCTTCAGTGGATCGCGGATGCAGGCCCATCGGGCCCAACATAGAAGAAAAGGCCGATCCCTGACTTGGCTCGCTACGATGGATGGCCCACCATACTTAAAGCCCACCACGTTCCGCATAGAAGCCCGTAGCACTTCGTGAATGATCCCAAAGGTTCACCAAAGATCGGGAGGACAGCTCGCTCCGAGGACCGTAGAGATCCCGTGCGATCCGAACCATCAGCCAATGCAACGAGGTGATTTTTTTTAAAAAAAAGGAAGAAGAAATTCAGAAATTTACCTGGTGAATTCAATGACGAAGTCTCCAAAAAATTCCAGAAAAGAATTGTTCAATGAACGAAGAATGATCGAAGACTATACTAATATTTATACCTATCAAAAGATATGACTTTTCCGAAGTAGCAAGACTTTTTCAGACAGGTACGACCATTAAATGGCATCACTTCGCGAAAAGATATCTCTTCGAGTTCGAAGCATGTTCCATCAATGAAACATACTTCGAGGGGGCAAAATGTTGGCTAGCTTTTTGACCAAGCCACCAAGGTTCACACACAAGAAGAGAGTATGAAGCTTTATTCCTCTAGTTCATGAAAGGCCAGATCGCACCAGCGGATCGCACACACGGATCGCACACCTCGGATCGCCAGCACAGAACGCGACCCGATCCGTCCATGGGAGCATGACCCGACCCGCACCTATGCCACCACCTCACTCCGCTCCGATCCCCTGCTACGTGGCGAAGTTCCTGACTTGTTCAACCACGAACTGGTCTTCAGCGATCCGCAATCCATGGATCCAGCGACATGTGTCCACAACTGTCACATTGACCATTTCTTCCTCATTGCTCGATCCGATCCGATATTCTCGGGATTTGCGCCATGTGTGACCGCGATCCGCCTGACAGAATCAGCCATAAATAGCCCAGAGGTTGGCATTTTTCGGGATCCTTTGGCAGTATTGAGCACTGATTCCACCATTACTGTCATATCACTATTTCTTATCAGTTTTACTTCGAGATTACTGAGAGAAATCATAATTGTAAGAGTGAGTTTGAGAGAAATCATTGATTGTACTAGCATTCAAAGTATAATCGATAACATATAAAGTGGACGTAGGCTCGTTAACGCCGAACCACTATAAATTCTGTGTGTTTTCTGCTTTTTCTTCATTCTTCAGTTATAATTCTCTACGAATCAGAACAATTTGGGTGTTAGGTCCAAATTTTGATCTAACAACATCATATTCATATAGGCAATAATCCCATAATTCCCCCATATACATATCGTACGCAAATCGCGATTTTAGGCCAAGGTCCGAAATTGACCAAGGTTCATGAAAAGAAAATAAATTGGGGGAGATAGAAATTAAATAAAAACAAGATCAGAGGAAAACATCATCATAGGCATAAATATTACAACTTGATGATAATGTCATCACGAATCAAGAAAATTGCTGAATAGATCATAAACTTGTCATGAACATAAAGATAGACAAGTCCCAAAACAGAAGATTCAAAGAGCAACAGAAATAGATCAAAATCGATAAACATACTTAGATCCAATTCCATTTTATTTCATGTCCATATTATAATTAAATGTTTAAATCTAAAAACAACTAGAGCTTACAGGGCGTGGCTAGTGAATTAGGAACCGAAATTGTCATAGAACGTTGTAGTAGTGTTGATTTATCGTCTTGAATCATTGTACAAGCTTTAATCTTCGAATTGGACTGAGTCTGAATGCTTGTTCTTTAATTTGGGGACGACGACCATGGTTCAAGAGGGAGTTCAGCAGCGTAATAGTGTAAGAATGATTTGATATGAATTAGGTTAGGTCTAAGGGTGTTTTTATAGGTGTAGCAACTAGTTTAGGCCCTTAGATTAACCCTAGAATCAATCCGGACCATCAAAACACGTCTCAGGCTTCAAAAATGAGTTCTGGGTCAAACCAGGCCGACCATGTCGACCTGTAAGGTGGGGGGGTCGACACTATGGTCGACCTTGGGGGTAGGTCGACCCTATGGTTGACCTGGGGGGGTAGGTCGACCCTATGGTCGACCCCCTGGTCCAGTCTGCCTGAAAACTGCTGAAACTTGTACAGGCCATAACTTCTTCATACGGACTCCGATTTTCGAAAACTCGGACTCTATTTTATGTAAAATTTCGAGACAAACGCAGTGGCGTAACCCGTTTCCCCTGATTCTGATTTTAAAATTTAATTCTGCCTTGATTTCTTGTTTTAACATGTTATAAAAATACGGGTTGTTACATTCTCCCCTCCTTAAAGGATTTCGTCCCCGAAATCTTCAAGTTAAGAAGAATGTGTCCTGCCATCCAATCATCCATCTACTCAATCATCAATCACAGGCATCCATTGTCCTCAAGAGATTTCTAATGCTGTATGAGCATATGCAGAAAGTGTGTGTATATGTTCCTTATCTAATGCAAATGATCAGGCCTGATTGATCTTCTTAATGCAAAATATGTTTAGTGCCATGAGTCCAACATGTATGCAAATAGCCCTAATCACATAAACACTATATGTGTGCACAAACATCCATCCATATGCAACATCCACATGATAACACATTCAATCTCATCCATAAACAAGTATAAACACTCATGCATATGCAATATGAAAATGTGTCTGAGCCGATCTAGTGCCTAATGTGTGTTATGCAACCACGAGCAACCACTTGCGACCACTTGCAACCATCAATCATAACATGTCTCAAACACATGTTTCACCCAATTGTTCCTACCTAAAAATGTAGCCGAATGATAGATGCAAGTAAAAACCATGTGCCCATTAGGCAATGTCAAAGCTGGAAATCTACGTCACATATATATTGAATAGGAGGAGAACTCCCTAAGCACCAGCCCATATCCTATAAAACCCAAAAAGTTTAGTCAACCCAACGGACACTCTCAAGCCCTAACATGTATTACAACCAGATGAGTCATACTCCTTATGGGGTTTGCAACCAAAATAAGATTAAGAATAGGACCAAGAGGATATACATAAAAGATAACATGCAAGTAAGCTCTACAGGAAAAGAGGGATCAAGGATATACTCTTAAAAAGAGATATGATGCGCGTGTCTAGTCTTCAATCTTCTAAGTCGCATTTCCTTGAGCTTATCTCCATTGTGCTTTGTCCGTCTTTAACTTCATAATTTCGTAACTTCTTAATTCTTGTTTCCAAAATATGAGTTAGAACTCATTCCACCGTTGCCTCTCGTTCCACTTTTACTTATTCTTCTTCTAATATACTTGGCTTAAACATAACTGCGTACTCATGGTTTCATGCAAGCTCTCCAAAATTCACTAGTGAATCTTGGATCTCATTTACTTACTAGAAGGTATTCCACGCAAAAGAACTATCTCTTGAAAACGAACAAATGTCAACCATGTTGCCAAATGTACTTACTAAGGTGATTTTCTATAACTCATGCATAAGCGAAATGAACCATCCGCCTTAGTGGAGAACACTACTCGAGCGTATCGATCAATGTATCAAGAAGGGATCGATAAATGTATCAAGAGATTCTAGGTAACTAAACATGGCAGAACCCTAAGGGTTACACTAGACTTCGAGGGCATTACCAAGGCAAGTCGAGCGTCTAACTACCCTCTTTTCATACTCGAGAATGGTACCATTTCTGGACAACCACTCCATCCCTAAAATCAACCCATAGCTCAAAAACATAAGCTTTACTTCTAAACTCAACACTTAGCATAGACATTCTCAAATCCAAACAAGTCATGAATAAATGAGCCGATTCCCCAATAGGATTTGAGACAAAAATGGGATCCTCTACTACGCTAGTACTAAGGTGCAGAGACTCAACTATCGAAGCAGAAATAAAAAGGATGTGATGTACCATAATCAAAAAGGGTACGAACATGATAGAAAGATAAACTAGACTTTCCTACAGAAACATTTCTACCTTCTTGTTCTGAGCCTCATTCGCCTTAACCACTCTTATCCCCTCTTATATAACGTGTTAACAGGTCTCTCAAGAACTACCTCCATCGCACGGCAACCCTACAAAGCTTGAAATAAGATTAGTCGCAGATGGAATTAATGTGACTATGGATGGAGGAAAGAAAGGAAAAGGGATTCAAACAAGGAAACAAAGGATAATGTTAATGGCCTTTGGGGAATAGCCTTTAAAAATAAAAAAATTCTTGAAAAATGCTTCTTTGTAAATGGTTTTCAAAATAATTTCAAAAGGTTTTAAAAACTTTTGCCCAATCTGGTAACCTTCTGCTCTGATACCAAATGTAACACCCCACCTCCGCTAGGGTCACTCACAAAGGGAATGCACTAGCTTTGGTGGAGCATTATCTAGGTAAACATACACAGAAATATTAAAATACATAACATATACAGCGGAAGAAAAACCAAATTTCATTTCTTTAAAATCTAGTAAGGTCTAAAGCCTTTTACATCGAAATGCCATTAAATCCATTACATCGAAATCTGTCTTGCAATAGTAAAGAAGCATAAAACCATAGTCATAAATCATTCCCCAAGTAAAGCAGCCATAGCCAAGAAAGGTCCAAGCCATATATGATGATCTTGAAGCAGAAAGAAGTCCAAACTAAGTAGTAGTGCTTCCTCCCTGAGAACCTGGGGGGAATGGAAGAAAAAAGAGGCGAAACAAACTGGGTCTGTCATAAAGACTGAGTAAGCCCTAGTGGCTTTCAGCATAAAAACAAGTAAAGATAACATGGCATGAATAAACTAAAAGTAAACATAAGCATGATGACAAGGTAAGTTACAGGCACGATGAACCAAGTATAACATTGCAAGGTTTCTATTAAGTATAACATCGCAAGATTTCTATGCTTCACCATTCCACTATTTTATTTGATTTTCTATATTCTCTACACCAACTGTACTAGTACCCCAACCCGTATCATCCTTTCCATGTATATGTACAGTCCCTTGCCGTATATCGTATGGGTTTCATCACGTATTTCTATACTACTTCAACGTAGTACCACCATTCTTAAAATCGTTTGGACTGCCACCCTTGTTCTGGCTAGGTTTCCTTATCATGAACTATCGCGTGTTCAACTAGGATTTATGCCACCTAGGACCACTAGGGATTATGCTACCAATTGAACGTTTTCTAGATTCGGTTAGGATTTATGACACCTAGGACCACTAGGGATTATGCTACCTAACGAATTCCACGTAACGATCTATTAATCGATCGGCTCCCTACAAGTCCTAGCTCATTCATGTGTCTGTGTCATACGGCCCAATCATGAAATGTAGTCACCTGTGCTAGGTCCACCATAGGGTGTATCAAGCCCTATGGTGCCAACCATCGACACGAATCAAGCACGAATAGATAAACCTACTTATGCCCAATGCCTGTTTTTTCTGCTCCGGAGTGTGTGCACGCCCACACTCTGTTAGAACCTACACTGGCGCACCCACACAACCGTCGTTCTGGTCGCTTACAATCAGCCCAGTAATCGTGCCCGACCCTGCCTAGTTCCAGGGTACCATGACACATCTAGTGGGTTACTGCTGAAACGGACCGCGTAACTAGGGTTTCCGTCAGTAGGTTAAGTGTTGTCATTTAAATTCGAGACTTAACCCCATCAGTATAGCATGTCAAGTTGGTTAAGTGTTGTCATTCAAGATCGTGACTTAACCCGTCTACGTGTCATGTCAAATTGGCTAAGTGTTGTCGTTTAAGTTCATGACTTAGCCCTACGAATCATGTGTCAAGTTGGTTAAGTATATTCAAATGGTTCATGACTTAACCCTATCAAATCATCGTGTCCAATTGGTTATGTATATTCCAATGGTTCATGACTTAACCCTATCAAATCATCGTGTCAAATTGGTTAAGTATATTCAAATGGTTAATGACTTAACCCTATCAAATCATCGTGTCCAATTGGTTAAGTACTTCAAGTAATTCATGGCTTAACCCGCCCACGTATCATGCAAAGTTGGTTGAGTATTATCTATATGTTCCAGTTGACTTAACCCTGCAACGTGTCATGTTATATTGGTTAAGTGTCATTAGTCTAGTCATATTACTTAATCCACCCATTGGTCTGATTGACTGTTACGTTGGTTAAGCCTACACTTGTAAGTTTTACATGTTCTTAACTCATACCAGTTAGGTCCACATTTACATGTCAAATTTCCATGTTATCCCACCTAACCCTCTAACCATACCCACGTCTTATTATGGTTAGTATTCCTTAATTCATTCATTATGACGAACGAATCATGCCCCCTCACATTAAACCGTGCACTTTGTGGCCACTGGATTGGCCGGGCGGTTCCGGGCAGATTTACACCACAAACTGAGTCTAACCTCGTGTCATAAATCGTTACGCCTACAATTCGACCTTTGACCTCCCACATTAGACTGAAACTTTGTGGCTACTGGATTTGCCGGGCGGTTCCGGGCAGATTTACACCACAAACTGATTCTAACCTCGTGTCAAAGGTTCTTTAATGGTCGTATTACCCCCAAAACCCCAATGTCAGTTCACATGTTTTACATATAGAAATGTTCATGTTCATATTCAAGTCAATTATCCAATACACAGTCATTTTCATGTTTCAAATTCCCAACTTTACATATTAATAAACAAATGCCCAAGTTCCAAAATTACATGCCAATATATACATATATATATATATATATATGGATATATACCCAATTCTAGTCAGTTTACATATGTCCAATTCTTGCCTATTTACATGTATGCCAAGTTTATGCTATTTCACACATATCGAGTTCTAGCCAAAATTGCATGTATCATGCCCAAATAAACCCAAATCATGAGTCATGATGTAGTTATCCCAAATTGTAATCTTTTTATTACAACACACGCCAACTACCCAAGTTCATAATACATATTTATGCCAATTATCAAATTTACAATCGCTTTTATATTCAAATCCCCAATTCTACATATGCCCAATCATAAGCCAAATCTTTTGATTTAATTTACATAGGCCCGAACTCGTGGTTTAATTTACATACCAAATTACATACATGTTATATATACCAAATCTCATGTTACATTACATAGATCCTATTTGTGCCAAATTCCATGTATATAATATTTATGCAAATTTGTTCATAACAAGATTATACCAAAATTTACAGATCAAGCCCAAACTTACAAATACAATGATAATATCCAATTTCATGTTGCCAATTATTACATTATATTCATACAGGCAATAATCCCATAATTCCCCCGTATACATATCGTACGCAAATCGCGATTTTAGGCCAAGGTCCGAAATTGACCAAGGTTCATGAAAAGAAAATAAATTGGGGGAGATAGAAATTGAATAAAAATAAGATCAGAGGAAAACATCATCATAGGCATAAATATTACAACTTGATGATAATGTCATCATGAATCAAGAAAATTGCTGAATAGATCATAAACTTGTCATGAACATAAAGATAGACAAGTCCCAAAACAGAAGATTCAAAGAGCAACAGAAATAGATCAAAATCGATGAACATACTTAGATCCAATTCCATTTTATTTCATGTCCATATTATAATTAAATGTTTAAATCTAAAAACAACTAGAACTTACAGGGCATGGCTAGTGAATTAGGAACCGAAATTGTCATAGAACGTTGTAGTGTTGATTTATCGTCTTGAATCATTGTACAAGCTTTAATCTTCGAATTGGACTGAGTCTGAATGCTTGTTCTTTAATTTAGGGGCGGCGACCATGGTTCAAGAGGGAGTTCAGCAGCGTAATAGTGTAAGAATGATTTGATATGAATTAGGTTAGGTCTAAGGGTGCTTTTATAGGTGTAGCAACTAGTTTAGGCCCTTAGATTAACCCTAGAATCAATCCGGACCATCAAAACACGTCTCAGGCTTCAAAAATGAGTTCTGGGTCAAACCAGGCTGACCATGTCGACCTGTAAGGTGGGGGGGTCGACACTATGGTCGACCTGGGGGGGGGGTAGGACGACCCTATGGTCGACCCCCTGGTCCAGTCTGCCTGAAAACTGCTGAAATTTGTACAGGCCATAACTTCTTCATCCGGACTCCGATTTTCGAAAACTCGGACTCTATTTTATGTAAAATTTCGAGACGAACGCAATGGCTTAACCCGTTTCCACTAATTCTGATTTTAAAATTTAATTCTGCCTTGATTTCTTGTTTTAACATGTTATAAAAATATGAGTTGTTACACAATTCCATTATCTGCTAATGACCGTCTTGACTTTTGAGTGGACTGGCTACAAAGTAGGCCAACATTTTGTCCCCTAGAAGTATGTTTCATCGGGAATGAGACGTGCTTCGAAAAGCTATTAACTTGACTGTTCATGAATGGGTGGTAACCAAAAATCGTGTCTATTTGTAAAGCCATGACGCTTAATGAAATCACATTCCCTGATCCTGGTGATACATATATAAATAAGGGGTCCAATTCGTGGTCAATTGCATTCAACATAATGAAGCTTTTAAGCAGGATTTAATCGTCTTTCCAGGTAAATTTTCTGATTTTTGCTGCCTCAGAAGGTTTCCAATATTCAATTCTATCAAAACTATCTCATCTGTTTGTGTGTACATGTTTGTTTAACTTCGAGTAATGTCCTTGAATCCCCTTCGTTTTTAACCTGATCGAGTCTATTTGAGCACTGTTGGGTCGGCGTTCATATGTCAAGTCGGATTGAGGCTTTTTGACCTGCTTTCACAGTTGATCCATTCACTACGGGGCTACTCCCAACACTTCAACTAACGGATCAGTTCAGCCCATCTTGTCAAAAGAATACGAAGAGCCCTCTTGATCGAGTATATAATCTGTTCACATATCCTCTTTTCTCTTCTAATTCTTTAGCCGCCGTTTTCCCCAAATCCATTTAAGAAACCCTAATTTCTAAAATTCCAAAACTCATTCAATCCTTGAATCAAGATCCATAGGTAGGTGCAGAATGCTATTTCTTTAAATTTCTAATCAAAAAATGCTCTAATTCCAAGTCATTTTATGCCATTTTATCCTCCCCGACATTGGTACTGATGTTGGTGATCTTTGGTTCGCCACCGCCGTCGTTGGTGGGGTCATCACTGCCTCAGAGTGGCGGCGTTGGTGGCTTAAGCCCAGCGTCGAGAGTATTGATTCATGGGTGTATAATCAAGCTTGATGAATTAAAAACGATGAAGATATGGTTTTCGGTCTGATAGAAGAAGAAAGGAGATGAAGGAGATAAGGTGCTAGTAGGTCGGACGAGGTGAAATTAAGGCAAAGGGATGAAATATAGCATGCCAGACGGTTCGAATCGGGCTGAGCTCCTTCGATATGTTCTGCTGCTTCGGGGTCATTTCAACCCGACGCAGCGCACTTGCCTGAGAAGCCTCTAATCCGACCTGACGTTGATCCCCTTGCAGTGCCGAGCGCGATCCGCTATTATTTCCTCTTTAGCCCCGAACCGGTCTGATATCTTTAATGCGGAATGTACAGAATGTACATACAACTTAATACTATTGGACCTGATCAAAATTAAGATCCTGATGATGTGGACTTGCAACATGATTTTGTATATAACCCAATCAAAATCAAACACAATGTTAGCTTTGTGAACAGTTAGGTTAGAGCCCTATGAACTGGCATTCTTGTATGGAATTGACAAACAATTGCTTTAATTTTCCTTTATACTGCATCCTATTCTTCTTACTTTTCACTTTCTAATTTCAGCATTGCATACACTAGCACATATTAACGCGCACACACACATGGGGGGTACGGGCAACCATACTCTAATTTCTGTCATCTCCTGGATAATATAGCGATCACATCTGGAAGATGTTTAGCTAGATTGGCAGAAAGAACCGAAACTTCAGGATCATCTGAAAACCCTAGTCCCGAGGATGTTTCATCTACTTCAGACTCAAAATGGGATAGCGCAGGCTCAGACTATGAGATAACAGTTCACGAGGGTGGTGAATCGTCCGAAAGTGAGGTTTCCATGGATGAAGAAGAGGAAGGAGGAGTAGGAGATAATCATGCTCCTGACGAATTTGAGAGTGCAACTATCTTAGAAGAACCTATGGACTCTGTTCATTCGACAATTGATGAGCCCAGGCTTAGAAGCCTATGTTTAAAACATGAAATTCTTTAGTAAGATATTAAGGTGATTATTGAAACAGATCAGCCTCATAATCCGCCTGAAGGATACATGGCGATTAGTCTGTTGGTGTGTATTTTAGGGGCCATCGCTTTGTTTCCACCATTTGTCGTCGATTTTCTAAGACGAGTGCAAATTGCCCCCATGCAACTTCATCCCAACGCTTAGGCTTATCTGTATACATTATATATCACGTATAGGGAACTTTCCAGGGTAGAGCTTACTTTCGAAGACGTAAACTTCTTCTATCATTTTAAACACCAAACCAAGGAAACTCCGTCCTTCGTATACTTCGAGTTTGTGCCAAAGAAGAAAATTATTAATGAAGGATTCAGCAGTAAAGTAGGCGACGTGAAGCCTGAATAGTTTTATATCAAGCGTCAGAGGGATGCGCTAGGCGATGGCCCCAATCGAGTAAGTTTCAATATTCAATGCTCTGACTTCGATTATTGCAGCAAATGTATTAACCCATCTTATTCTTTTAAGATGCCAACCCAAAGAAGGAGGTGCACCAAGTGTATTTGGATCGCATGAACCATTTGCTTAATGGTGACCCAAAACTACTAACCGTTAGAGAATGTCTGGTGGACGACTATCTTTATCGTCGTCATCAACTTGCTATGACTCAGAGCATAGGCGACGGAGTAGGTGCTTATGTGTATGTGCCCCCAGCTGAGGGACTGGCTGCAACTTTGGTCAAAAAGGGAGAAAGCTCGAAAGGTCAAGAACTCGTTGGCTCCAGCTAGGAATTGCAATTAGGAGATAAAGGGTTAACAGGTGAGGAAAATCTAATTGTACTCCCGAAAAGTCCTTCTCCATTGTCGACTCATGGCAACGATGCTTTGAACATATCCGCCAGGGATAAACAACAAGATGATAATCCGAAAGATTCTTTTATTATTGAAAGGCAGCCATCTCTAAAGACTCCCTCTCCTGTTAGGTCTCCTATTGGTGGATCTTCTCCTATAGACCCCATATTCGGGGGTTTATCAAAACTTGCTTTACCTGATAAGATCTTTACTTCTAAGGATATTGGTACAGGACCGTTCTTTCTCACATTCGAAGGGGAAGCTACTCCTGAAAAAGACGGGGAGACTACATAGACCAGCCTAGCTTGGGGCTCTGGTCCGTTGGGGGATCACTTAGGACATATGCACTACACTTGCACCGCATGTCACAACACTTGTGTACTATATTAATCCTAATTTCTAATGTTTGTTTTATGTAAATTCGCAGGAGATATGTCGCGCCATCGCTACTCCCTCAGAGACGTTCGCTCAAGTATGCCCAGATTCGATTCTGATGGCGAACATGATCTGCATGAAAGCCGTGGTAGAGATGATAGAAGGCATTGTCGACCTCAGCTTTACCGACCATCCTGTTCTCGGTCTCCGCATCGCTCGGATTCAAATAAACATAAAAGTCTTTCCGTTCATCGCAAGGGAGATAAACATGTTCCTAAGGCCCCGACTTCTTCCAAAGAACGACCTCCTGAGGAAAAATCATTAAAGAAAAGTTCTAAATCGAAATACAAACACAGGGAGTCGAGAAAGGAGGTAGAGAAGAGTAGAACAACGATTGTGCCAACTAAATGTCGAAATACCGATATCACCACAATAAGGCCAGTCATACTTGATGACGAAAACAAGGTAAAGCTGGAGATTTTGAAGGAAAAAATTCCCCAAACATCATTTCGGGAACATGCACTTTGTCCCAGCTCTTAAGCCAGTACCATCCGACTGGGCAAATGAGGTCAAGGCCAAGATAGACTTTGCAAACACACAATACAAGGAGATACATAAATATTAGTGGAATCTCTCCAAGGTCATTCGTGACTTGTTGGCTAATGTAAAAAACATGAAAGATATAGCCGAATTCGATGCGAAAGCCATTGAGAATACAGAGAAAGAGCTCGAGGATGCCCAAGCCAAGTTTGCCCTTGCACAGCGCGATGTTGACAGCTATAAGAAACAATATGAAGAGCTAAAACAATGTTACCGTACCGAGCTCGAATCTCATAGCTAGGAACGCATAAACTTGAAGAAGCAGATCGACTATGCTAAGTCTGATCGCACCGAGGCAAAGTCAGCCTGTGCCCGCCTTGAGCAAGAGAAGGCGGAGTTATCGAAAAAGAATGCTGACTAAGAAGCTAGGTTGGCGGAAGTTGATGAAAGGGCAGTTCTAGCTGAGGGGAATGCAAATATTGCTTTTAAGTTTGTAGCAGATGTTAATGTGCAACTTGCCGAATCTAAAAAGAATTGGACAATTATAATGAGCTCATGATAGAGTTCTTTGCTCAAGTGATTCGCTATCGGGACATTTCCAGGATCAATGACTATCCAACAACTCTTGTCTATGTGTGGGATCAGGTTGTTGACTGGGAAAAATGACAGCTTAAGGTGGACATCATCGATGAGGAAAAACTCATGGAGAAATATCTGAGAGGTGAGGAGCCGGAATGCTTGGATGGAGGGCGTAAACTAATTTCTACTGCTATGGAGGAGGAGACAAGCCGGAACAAGGGAAAAGAAACTATTTAAACTGGTTCTTCATGTGTTGCGTCTAGGGCTCCTGAAGCAGAAGGGTACAATTCTTCCATCTTGAGATTCCAAAGGCAGCTATCCTATCGCCAATAATTGAATCACCTCCTGAAACCTCCACTCCTACTGCTGAAAAGTCTTCCGAAGGTATTTCCACCTTTACGCCTCAATTTGTTAAAGCCATTTCAACTTTCTGTCGTATTGTTGGGCAAACGATCAAAGAACCCGGGTTTTCTTCTGAACTAATAGCTACTGCTTCTCATTATTTAAGTGAAAAGCCTGCTGAGAAAACCGAGGAGGAACAAGAAAAGATCATTGATAAAACTATCGTGTCGTCCCGCACTGAGATTCCCAAGGATGGAGATATGATAGAGGCTTTGAAGGACGACGACAACAATGATGGAAATGAAGGAAATGACGATGTTGTTGTGTCTAGGGACTCGGGGGAAGCTGAAAATATGACTTTGGCTGAGATGAAGGCAAAGACTGATGAGCTTTTGAAAGCTAAAGTGGAGGAAAAATCCGACGAACCCCTCAACATCAACCCTCTGCAGGAAATTACTCCCAGTCCAGATTGGTTATCAAGCCTTCTACTCGATCAATCAACTGTAAGCTTAGCTCAGAAATCCTCTACCGATCCAAGTGTGACTCCTTCAGGCAAGAAAAAGAAGAAACATCTTCTTATTGATGTTGAGTGAGAAGAGAAAGAGAAGCTCAAGGCTGCTAAAAAGTCTAAGTCCTCCCCAAAGCCTGAATGAAATATAGTCCAATGTTTTCATTTTGTTTTCCACTGGCCTGCTGTTGTTGTTGTGAGTGCGACCCTCTCATCTTTTTGATTAGTTCCTTTATGTAAACCTACACTTATGTAAATAAAGTAGTTTGTTTCCCTACGATGTCAAATATTTGCAAGTTTGTCATTAGTTTCAATTAAGTGATTAGTAGTCAAAACATTATTAATCTAAGCAATAAATGATAAATCACATCGCAGATCAAACAAAAGTTTTGTATGAGCTTCCCTGCAAACAATAATCCTTTCAAACAATCAATATTAGGCTAAGTAATAAACAACAGAGGATTGATTAGGATCGACATTAGATTTCCCCTAATCCTTCAGTGGTGTAAGGATCCTTTTTCATTGGAATTTATTCTCAGCGCCTTTATACTCTCCTGTCGTATGTCCAGGTTAGAGTGAGGTCAAGGAAATCGTTAATCGTGGTGCACCATCACGCCTTGGGGATGTCATCTTCCCGTCCTTTATACTCTCTCTCGTATCACGAGAACTAGAGTTAGTCACGCGGACTATCGTCACATCCGCTTCGGCTTCCCTTCTGCACCCTATTTCAATGGGTGGGGTCTCGTCGGTTCGAGTGCCGTATTTGCTCACAATTTTAATTCAATCCCTATGTATCAAACCGAGAGAAAAGTAATCACAAGGCATAAAGAAATAAATGCAATAAAGGTAAATGACATGCAATATTTTTATAGTGGTTCGGCCAAATCATTGCCTACATCCACTTTATAATCTTTTGTTTATATCAACGAGACTGTTCTAGGCAAGTCATGCCTTTTTACATAGTTTATAAAACAAAAGAAACAATACAATCTTAAGTCAAATAATGTCGTAAGTAATGGGCATTCCATGACCTGGGGATTTCATCGCCATCAATGGTCATTAGCTTGAAATCTCCTTTGTCAAGTTTCCGCTGAATGGCATAAGGTCCTTTCTATTTCAGACCCAGGAAAACAGGGGTCTGGAATACACGTTTCAAGACCAAATCTCTAGGTTCAAAGGTTCATGGTCGAACCTTCCTGTTGTAATATCGAGCAACTTGGTGTTGGTGTCTCAAGGTACGTAAGTCTGCTTTATCTCTCTTTTCCTCAATCACGTCTAAGGACTCTAGAAGCGCTTTGTTCGTCATCGGATCATAATATGTTGTCCTATGAGAAGAGACTTCAAATTCCAATGAAATGACTGCCTTTGATAAAATGAAAGTGAGAAGGGAGTATGACCAGTCGCTGATTTGTAGGTCGTTATGTAAGCCCACAAAGCTAGGGGTAATTCATCGACCCACATAACTTTCGCCTGCTTCAGTTGTTTTTAAGAATGGATTTGATAATTTTATTTACTGCTTCAACTTTTGCCTGCTTTGTCGTGATCGTAGATAACGGCTCGGCTTCCGCCCATTTTGTAAAGTAATCTACAGCCACGATTGCGTACTTCTCTCCGCCTTTGGCGATTGGTAGGATTCCAATGAAGTTTATTCCCCACACAGCGAACGGACATGGACTCAACATTAACTTAAGTTGACTAGAAGGTGATGTAGGAATCTTCATAAATTTTTGGCATCGATCACAATGTCTTGAATAATTAGATGCATCCCTATTTGCGGTAGGACAGAAGTAGTCGTACCCTAATATTTTCTTTGCCAATGTTTGACCTCCGGTGTGATCTCCACATTCACCCCCATGTACTTCTCTTAGTGCACATTTGATGTCATCATGTGCTACACATCGGGGCATGGGCACAGAAAATCCATGTCGGTAAAGGACTCTGTCTTGTATGACATATCTTGATGCTTTGTGAACTACAACCCATCTTTCACTCTTTTTCGTCGGGAGTGTTCCATTCTATAGGGAGTCCTTTATCGACATCATCCATGATTCTCTTTCTGACTCGGTTTCTAACACTGGGTCAATTTACATTTGATCAATGCTTGGAGATGTTAACACTTCAATCGGGACCATTTCTGTTTCTTCCGGGTTATCAGAGCGAGTTAGCTTGGCTAAACTATTAGCCTTTTGATTTTCTACCCACAGAATATGGGATATGTTGTAACGTTCTATGTTGTCCAACAACTCCTCTACTTTTTCCAAGTAAGCAATAAGTCGAGGTCCTTTCACTTGAAACTCCTTTCGAACTTGACAAACAATAATTTGAGAGTCACAGAAGATATCTAGTGTCGTTATTCTTAACTCCTTAGCGAGCTTCATCCCATCAATCAGGGCTTCATACTCGGAATCGTTGTTAGTAGCGGAAAATTCCAATCTAAGAGCATAGTTAATCGGTCGTTTTTCAAGAGTTATTAATAGAACTCCGATGCCGGACTGTCCGTCATTTCTAGCACCATCCATATACAACTTCCATGTGCTAGATTCTAGCTTCTATTTAGAGGGGTTGGCTTCTTCATCTGGAACATCATCCTCGGGGATCATGAATTCAACGATTAAGTCGGCTAATGCCTTCCCCCTTATTGACTTTTTGGGTCGGAAGTTTAGGTCGAACTGGCTTAGCTCAATATCCCACTTCGTCCAGATGCTTCAGGCCGTCGTAAGACCTGTCGGAGCGGTTGATCGGTATATACAATGATTGGATGGGCTTGAAAATAATGGCAAAGTTTTCTAGAAGCAATTAGTAGGCTATAAGAAAGTTTTTCTATCTTTAGATAGTTGAGTTCTGCTGCCGCCAACTTCTTGCTCACATAATATACCGGCCTTTGAACTTTATTTTCCTCACGTACCAGGGCTGAACTAATGGCATGAGATGACACTGCAAAATATACGAATAAATATTCATGGTCCACCGGCTAAGACAATATAGGAGGTTTTCCCAAAATATCTAATAGGTTTTGGAAGGCTTCTATGCAATCCGGGGTCAACTCGAAATTGCACTTCCTACATTTTATCAAATAAAAGAAAGGAACGCATTTGTTTGTGGCCTTAGAAATAAACCTGCTCAATGTTGCGACCTTCCCTACTAAACTCTGGATGTCTTTGATCTTTCGTGGTTCTTTAATATTCCTGACTGTTGCAATCTGATCAGGATTAATCTCGATTCAACGAGAGCTGACTAAGAAACCAAGGAATTTTCCTAATGTTACCCCCAAATGAGCACTTCAACGAATTTAACTTCATTTCGTATCGTCGGAGAATTTCAAACATCTCTGCCAAGTCCGTTGTGTGGTCAGACGATCGCTTGGACTTCACAAGCATATCATCCATATAAATTTCGATCGTTTTCCTATTTGATTATATAACATCTGATTCACCAAGCGCTGGTATGTCACTCTGGCATTCTTCAGTCCAAAGGGCATCACCACATAGCAATACAATCCCAAGTCCATAATAAAACTAGTAGGCTCTTGATCTGGCACGTGCATGGGAATTTGATTGTAACCCGGTTATGCATCCATGAAAGAGAGAAGTTCATGTCATGCCGTTGAGTCCACCAATTGTTCAATCCTGGGAAGTGAGAAACTATCCTTCGAGCAGGCCTTGTTCAGGTATGAAAAGCCAATGCACGTACACCACTTCCCATTGGCTTTCTTAACTAGGACAGGATTTGATATCCAGTCAGGATATGTTGAGTTCTCTGAAGAACCTATTATCTCTTTACCTCTCCACTTCCTCTTTCAAGGCGGCCGGCCTCTCTGGGCCCAGCATATGCCTTTTTTGTTTCACGGGAGGATGCTTTGGGTTTATGCTCAGTGAATGGGTGATAATTTAGGGAGAGATTCCACACATGTCAGCGTGGGTCCAAGCGAACACATCTAGGCTTGCTTTCAAAAAGTCTGTTAATTCCCTCGTTTGGAGAGGATCCAAGTGAGATCCGATTTTCAAGACCTTTGCATGGTCGTCATCATCGATTAGAATGTCTACAATTGCCTCATTGGGGGTTGCCTTCCTGCATCCCAATTCCTCGTCCTCTCTAGGATCGATATCTTCGGGCAGGTCATCAGGTGACTCCCTCAGTAGTATTCTCTTTACTTGTTATGCCGAACCCACCTCATTAGGAGGGGAAGTACTCTTGGGCTTTACTTCTTTTCCATTGCGTAGCATCTTTAATTCCACCATATAACAAGCTCTTCCAGTAACCTGGTCACCACAAACCATTCCCACTCCGACTTTGGTTGGGAATTTCATCAATCGACATGAGGGTGCGATGTAGGCCCGAAACTCTACAAGGGTCGGTCGACCTAAGAAGGCGTTGTAAGGAGATTCAATATTCATGATCATGAACGGTGGGATCCTTACTCTTCGGCGATCTCCCTTTCATATATCTACATATAATTCCACCATACCAGTCAGAGTAGTTGATGATCCATTAAAGCCACGTATCTAACCTCCGCACAACTTTAAATCCTTTATTTCTAATTTAATTTGGTAAAACGCTTTTTTGAACAAGATGTTGACTGAAATTTCGCAATCCCCGAGGACTTTCCATACTAATGTAGGTCCGATGGTAATAGTTATCACCAACGGGTCCACACTAGGTGCTTCACCTCCTACACTTTCTCTGTCTCGGAAGATAACATCATCCGCTGATGTATTTTGTTGCTTCACGGGCCCAGTATCATTAAGATTGCTACATTCTCCCATTTCTGGGTGCTTAGTGGCATTAACATACTGCCCCATGGTTTTATTGCTAAACCCAGCCGGATGTGGTCCTCCGATAATGGTATTACTGACTATACCTTTTCCCTTCTGCTGGGCAGTAGGTTTAGAAGCAGGTTGGTTCCGATCTGGAGCAGATCCTCCCAGCCTCCTATCCTTAGGGGCAACTTTGTACTCATCCAGCTTCCCTGCACGAAGCAATTTTTCTACAACATCCCTCAGATGGCGAAAATCATTTGTGGAGTGGCCATAAGTTTCATGAAATAGGCAAAACTTCCCGGTTTCACGTTCTTTTTCAGTCGAATCTCTAGTTGGAGGTTTCTTGTATTGGAAAATATTGTAAGTATCCAAGTAAATATTTTTCAAAATATCACCCAGCGATGTATGACTCTCAAAGGACTGAAAATGGGGCCTCTTCTTGGAATCATTTCTCCGATTCCTATTTCTCTTGCGCCATTCCAGCCATGACGGCCATTTCCTCCATTCTTGTTGCCAACATTTACCTCAAACTTTCCTGCACTGTCATCAGACTTCTTGTTGGCGATATTGCTCTGAATGTCCTCTCTTGGAATTTCATCGGACTTTCTCTTTTGGTCGACATATATTTCCTCTCATCGCAGATGAATATTTGCCTTTTCATAAAATAGCTCTCGAGTTAGCGGTGGTTTTCCAGCTAGATATCTTTGAAGTAAGTGTCTTTGTCGACTTCATCAACGAGCACCATTAAGATGGTCTTCTTGTGTGGGTCACTTACCACTATAGCTTCCAAATTGAAACGATCCAAATATAGTTTCAGGGACTCCATAGGAGCTTGTTTGGTTACAGACAGCTCAATGACACTCTTGGATGTTCGAGCATGGAGTCAGAACTGATTCATGAAGCTCTCAATCAGCTCTTTAAAACTAGAGATCGATCGGGGAGGAAGTCATGTGAACCGCATTAGTGCAATGTATTTGAGATATATCAGAAAAGCCTTTCACTTTACTGCATCAGGAGTTGCTGCGGCATTCATATACCATGAATATCTCATCAAATGCTGCCTTGGATAAGTTTTTCCTCCAGATCGATCCATTGTGGGTAAGTTGAACCTTCTGGGGAACTGAAAATCTTAAATGTCATCTGTGAAAGGGTATGACTGCGATAAATACCCCAATCCTTGTTAGTATAGCCCCTGCTATTGACCATGATTTGGCATACCATTGCTCCCACTTCAGCATTGGTTAGTGTTGGCTCGGGATCTGCACTTCTGGTTCTTCTAATATATCTAGTTCCTACGTCAGGTCACGTTCCCTGACTCCTTGCAGAAGCGGGACTCCCTTGCCTCCCAGGATCCCAGTCATTCAAATGACGGGTAGGCTGAAGGAGCTGTCGCTGAGTAGGATTAGTAATGTTGGGATCTCTGGGAAGGACATGAAATCCCTGCATTGGCACAAGCATTGGTTCTCTTAGACTTGGGTTATTAGGTCCCAAGACATGAGATGTGGCTTCGCGAGATCCCAATGATCCAAATGTCATTTGCTCAACGTTCTCGGGCCTTTCGTATAGCCTTCTCTGACGTGGGTGCCTTTCCTCTAAAAAAGATGAGTAGCCTGCAACAAGACGATGGGTCGGGGAAGCTGTCCTATGTCTATGAAGCTCGTCTATTTTTTTACTCATTGCATTCATATTTTCTTGCATAGCAGCACCATCACGTCTTTGGGTCTCTAAAGCGTCATTAATTTTATCGAACATATCGAGCAGGCGTGAGAAATCCATGTGTGATACAGGTGCCGAAAATTGTAGGTTAATTGTTAGTTGTCGCGACTGACACTAAAGCATTTGCATTGGCTCAAGTAGAAGTACCAACCTCAACTATACCCGGTTCGGATCGGGTCGTGGTAGTACCATCGGGTCGGGCCAGAGGAGTACTACCAACAACATTCAGGCCTTTGGCTCGGGTCTGTCTGGCATCATCAGATCGGTTCGGGTTTATCCCTTCAGATCGGTCCGAATCCGAACCGGACCCCATGACCTGGTAACCACAACCGCCTGCTGATTTTCATTTTCCTCATTTTCCCGAGAAGTTTGTGCTTCCTTTCCTTTTCTTGGAGCCATGAAATATGAGTCTTTTGACATCAATGAAAACTTCAAAAATAGTGGAAATGTAGACTAACTTCTTCAAACTCGAGAATCCAAAAAGGAGAATGATAGTCCGGAATGTTGAGAATTAAATGTCCTCAGTGTAAGCACCAAAATGTTAAAGCAAAAAGTGGTTCTAACACCCAGTTGATTGATAATTTATGAGAATAACAACTCAAAACAGATAAAATAGAAAATCAACACACAAGGTCTATAGTGGTTTGGCGTTAACGAGCCTACGTCCACTTTTTACTTCTTTGATTGCTGAAATAATTATAAGTACAATAATAATGTCTACTCAATCTCGCTAGTACAATCAGTAATCTCTCCAATTTCGTAGAATTTCACTCAAGAATTTCGAGAAAAATCTGAAATAAACAAAGAGATATTGTTGGTGATGAAGTTTGAGTAGATGGAGATCCATAAGATCCTTCCAAATGGCGTTTTGTGGTGTATTTATTGGTAGGAAGCATAGGCGGGTCGGATGCCGCGTGGGTCCCATCTCACAATTCTCGGAAATGATAGCATCAAGATGAAGACAATGCATAGAGATCATGGGTGAGTGGGTTATAACTGCTTCGGGTTTATAGCTACGTGGTGTCTAACAGTTTTGTAGCAACAAATTTGGGATCAGATCGGGTTTCGTACGATCAGACCCTCTTCGATGATGGTGAATGGTTATTTTACTTCATGTTTTCTAGGGGTTGGGTATCAGTCTACCGACTTGAACCGCTTATTATCTGTTGAAGTTGAACTCCTTTGTACATGCTGGATCGGATCGGATCGAAAATGGTCCACCGATCTGAATCGTCTTCTTCCAGCATTCGTCAGTACTTGATTTTTCTTTGATCTGAGGTCCTTCCCATAATCTAACCCAATTACATTATCTGCTAATGACTGTCTTGACTTTTAGGTGGGCTGGCTACAAAGTAGGCCAACAGAATTCATTTTCCGATCCTAACTTTTTTTACTCATTTCCAGACTAAAACCATGTCACTTGAAATAGGGCTAAATGAACTTTTCTTAAGTTTAGATTTCTACGTTCAGCCTTTAACAAAGATATATTGCTCATTTATATCCTAACTTAACTGTCAGTTTATAATAAATATATCATTGTAGTGATATCTAATTCTTACACACGTTTGCAAACAATGGATTTTTCAAAAACAAATCATTTGTACTATTCAGGCCCGGCCCTAGGCATAGGCCAACTAGGCGGCCGCCTAGGGACTCAGGCTAGTGGTGGTTGGTGGTGGAGGGCCTCAACATACTAGATTTACTATTTATAATGTATGATGGTTTTAGTTTTTCAAAGGGATTCATGGTCAGGTGGTAGGTCCACAGGGGCTTTCTTGTTTGTGTGTAGGGTTCAATTCCTACTTGCTACATTTTTAGGTCCTTAGTTCATTTTTCCTCCCTTTCCCTGACTATCTCGGTTTTCCGTTTCACCTTGGGCCTCCTAAAGTCCAGGGCCGGCCCCAGTACTATTCAATATGCAAATTAACTTCTGTTAAAGGTTAACTATTTCATAATATAGTTTTCAAACATAACTTCATTACACTAGCTATTTCTCAACTAATATGTGTACATAGGTTTCATTTTATGAATTATTTGGAGAGCTTGCAACAACATTGTTTTTTCAAAATTTAACAAACTATTATATCTGCGCGGTTAATATAGTAAGTTTACCTTACATGTTTGGAATCGTCACTTATTCTATTCATCATATGGACTACCTTGTTTTGTTCTCTAAGTCAAATGACTAAACCGTTAATTTAAATTTTGAATATTGGACCTGTTTTTCCATTTTGTTGCACATAGGAACTCTTTACTATTTACATATTGCACGTTTGTACATCCAGTTTCATGTTTATTTCTACCCATGATTATTTAAGACACCTTGACTATTATTACGGCCTTTTAAAGAGAATTATATAACAATATGACTTAATGAAAAAAATGATATGTTAAAGGGTTTTTTTGCTTTTGCTTTCCTTAACTTTACATATATGTGAACCTAAAATTGAGAGTTTCATTACAACATTTTCATATGAACATTTTTATTATTAGATCTGAAGGAACTCATAGGAAGCTAACAAGATTGTTTTTTTTATGTAAGCATTTTACTTAGATTCCCATACTTATAATTATGAAACTCATTTTTTCCCGTTGCTTGACTAATTGGTGTTTAAGTTTGCAACATTTAAACTAGATATTATCTACATGCAACCACCAAACTGGAAAAATGAATGATCAATATTTTATATACAAATATAAAAAGTTAAACGGTAATCAAGTTATGATCTTTTTAATACTTAATGAGTATACAAACTTTAATGAACTTTCAGCTGTTCAAATTGCATGAAACGTAGAATCTTGAATCACGGAAAAAATATATATAATATGTTTTGTTATTTCAATATCAAATTAGTTTTTAACATCTTGACTTAAAATGACTGCAAATATGCATTATATACATAACACAGGCTTGGACCGAGAAGAGGTTTCTTCACTCAAGATGTTATAGGTATGGTTTCGTATTCCACTACTGAAATAGGATTTAGATCATGTCTGCTCCACTACACCATGCTCAATTATATTTTTTTCCCATTTTATTATAACAGTTCTCATGATAACTTCATGCTTTCTTTTAATCTTCTTCCACAAACCCTCAAATTTTATTTGCTCTCTCACTTAGATAGACTAGACTGTGAAAGGGAAAAAGGTCTAGCTAAGAGGAATGATGCTAGTTAATGAATTCTTTGTCTTGAATCTTAATAGTTTATCATGTTAAAATTTCGTTTAAGGGTTCAAATTTTTGTATTTCTTTTCCATGTTCACAAACTTATCATACATTGACTTTTGTAATCAATAGGTTTTGGGGTGCTTAAATACTGATGGACAAATAAGGAAATTATAAAATTCTCTGATAGAAAATTTTCTTTTAATTCTTTTCGTAAAACCGTTATTACATATTACTGATATTTCTTTATCAACTGCACTATGAGTCAACAACATATGCAGTGCCGGCTCCAGAAAAATGAAAAAGGGGTTGCCCCAAAAAAGGACAAAAATGAAGAAGGGGAGCAAAAAAATTTGCAAGCTTCCAGACTCGAGTACTAACTTTAGACTCTCAAACAACCAAGAAGACAACCAATCCAGCCACACACTCACTTTCTTAGATGCCTGCATCTACTCTATATATTTATCGTTTTCGTTCTACTATTACGCACCACCTGTTGCCCTCTCCAGGGAATTGTCCTCGGCGGCAGTCTGGTCCGACCGCCCCTGGAAGCGGCTCGGAGCAGATGTATAGCGTTCATTCTAATTAAATTTTTGACCAAGCCATTCGAAAATATAGTTCTTGCAAAGAACTATGAAAAAGAAAAAATAATATTATTTTATTGACGATGCCTAACTTTGGTAATCGCTATATTGTTGGATTACACATCTTTTCCTATAGTACAAGTGAACGGAAAAACAATCTTAGTAAGTAAAGTTTGCTTACTCTAGGATCAGCATTGATGCTTAATATCACTATATAGACGTACATTTAAGGCATACATTAATATTGATATCAACTCAAATGATAGTTATACAAAGATATATACAAAGCTATAAGGTTGTTTAATATGTATAAAACAAAGAAATAGAACAGTCGTCTTATAGACGATATATCGACCTCATTGAAACTAACTAGAGAAATGATGTCTTCATGTAGTATTTTTTTAATACCTAAGTTTCAAAATTGAGCAACAAAAGATTATAATTTTGTTTTTCATGTATGCTTACGAAGGTGTATATAATAATAAACTTCTTTTAAACATATATTTTGTCTACTGCCAAAAATGTAAATACAATTTGAGTGGAAAAGTAGTACTTTACAATGGTACTCAATCAAATGGTCGATTGATTACCTACAAATTACTAGATCATAATGCATATGTTGAGTGAGTATTTGAGGTTTCAGTTGTGCTTTACATATTTTTCATAATTTCTTCATTTACCCAGTAATTTGGTTACAATTGCCTATTATATTCTCAAACATTATTGTACTATGCCCAATCCAACATGGACATGAATACCTGCATTTTTTTAATGCTTCAGGTATTGTTATTTTAACATTGACATAAATTTGTTGACATATAATATTCTGCTACATTTACAGATCACAGGATGTTGAACAAGGCATATTTGGCGTGGCTTATGTCAAGTGACTAAAGGTTTTTTAATTAAATGAATCCGACTGTATTGCCAACTAAATTATCACCATATACAGTTGTTATATTTCATTTCCTGTGTCTATGTGACGGACATATGTGACTGCTTTTAAATTTTGTACCTAAATTTATGGTTCAACCATTATGTACTTTAACTATCACTGTGCAAAGACCAATGTATTTAGTATTCATTGTTTATTAATGCTTCTAGGCTAGAAATATCTTATCATTTTTGTAGGCTTTCTATTTCGAATTTGTTCACTAAGTTGATATAACAGGGACCGGTCCACAATGCTATAAATATGTTATTATTTGTTCAGTAAGTTGTTGCGCCTGACTCAATTGTTTTGGAAATCGTTGGGACTTCAGATTTAATTAGGAAACTTTGTAGTTTCCATTAACATTGAAACTTTAAAGCATATATATGGACAGTTTGTTGACTGCTGTGATTCATCATTGTATGTTTACTTTTATTCTTCATCTTAAATTTTCAATAACATTTAGCCTAAAAGGAAACAATTTACATTTTTCTGTAAGTTAAAAACATATAACAGTGAAGATTCGTTTTACATAAGCGCACTAACCCGGCTCTCATATTATATAATTATGCCATCTTTTGTGACAACGGTGATTACTTCATAGTACCATCGGTTTTACATAAGTGGACTACAAAATTTGTTTACCTAAAATTTGCATATACCTATTTATATTTCAACATGAATGATCCGTTTGCTGCAGAAATGTTTGCACTGTACGGTAAAAAAATATCCTTTTTCATTATGTTTTTGCAGCATACTTATGCAACACCAGTAGGGTTGTAAATGGATGCAGACGGATATGAATAGTGCGGTATTCAAAAATGAAAATTCATATTCGTACCCGTATCTGATATCCACGGATACCCATTTAAGAATATCTGTATCCGCGGATATTTTTGGATATCCGAAAATATCCGTATCCGCCTTAGCAAATATGGATATCCGAAAAAAAATCTGTATCTGAAAGTTAAAAACATACGTTGAATGCGGTTATCCGAAATTATCCGAAAATTATCCGTAAAATATCTGAAAAAATATCCAAAAATAAAAAAATAAAAGTTTATAAACACATCACTCACATGCAAATATGGTTCATTAAATATTTTTTGAAAAGATGAATACATCTAATTAAAAAGTACATGTAAGACATCGATCAAATAAATTTCATACAACAAAAATTTTAAGAGAAAAGTGTCTAAAATATGAAATAAACCACCTTAAGACTATAATAAAACAAAATATAAATCATAGAAGCATACACATAATTATGTCTTAATTATAACCATATCACAAAACGAAATGAGTACATGATTTAAAATGTAGCATAATACCAAATACAACATTCTTTTATAATACAATAGTTGATATTTGTTTAGCTGTTTTATGGAAATATATATATTAATTTAATCTCAGTTCAAAATTAAAAACTATATATATAACATATACACACACATACACAAACACAAACATGCATCAAAAAATCGGACAGATATTTTTGGATGCATATACCACTATTACCATATCTGTATCCGCATCCCGGATATAGGATATATTACGTATTTTTGGATACAAGTGCGGATGGATAAAGGATTTTTTGGGTACTCATTGACAGCCCTAAATACCAGCTACGTTCGATATGTAATTATAGTTTTGAATGGAAGGTAGGATAACACTTCAATACTCTGAACACTTCAAGTCATTGAAATGGAACTTCTATCCAACTCTGCACTTAAAATAGATACAATAGTGAGATATGTACAATGATGTTAGCAACCGATAATTTCCATGGCCTTCCATGTGCAAAGCACCGTGTGACGACTGCCCACAGCCCCCGCATTATACAAGAGGAATAATGTGCTGAAAGGTGTGCCAAGAAGCTACGGACGATCATCAAGGTATGATAGATAAACGAAACCTGTCGTAAACTCATAGCGCAAGGATAAAATATAATAGAACATATACAACAGGTATTGATAGTGAAGCGGAAAACACTGAACTTTCATGACAACTAGAAAGGATTTTCCCATACACGTGGATAACAACAATAGTGTCTGTGCAATTTGTCTTACTACAACACTCAGAGAAATAGCAAACAGCGGAAACAAATACTAGATAGTACGTGAGCCTCCTACTCGCCATCGATCAGCATCGTCATCCTCACTAAAGCAATACCTGCCACCTGATACTCAGTCTGGCCATCCACAACTGGATGAACAGCCCAAGGTAATAAGAGGAAACATAAAACCTTGAGTCAGACAACAGTCCTAGTGAGCGATAAAACAGCTAAAAAACTTCAACAATAAAGTATACGAGAATGGGTAAATAACCAACTAATCTACCCAGCTTCAGAGAAGAACTCTCAATTTCCTTCTCCATTACATGACAGTGATAGCCTTTACAATCCATGCACCCAAAGGAATAAAATTCAATCACAGCAATTAAAGCATCTATACATATATGGCAAAGCAACTCAATCATTATCACAACATGCATTCAAACATCCATGACTGATTGTGAATATCACTGCCAACCTTGCTTTGAAACCCTTATTATCGTATGACTGGCTAAAAATTTGCCGTCAATTGTCAAGGACCACACATGACGCCCCAGTTCTAGCAAAACTCCACATGCTATACTCAACACATGCTACACGCTATAATCAACACGTGTCTAGGCCATATACGATGCCCACGGCACTCGACCTACAATTGGTCATCAACTGTACCTTTGCTTTGAGTCCATTAGAACCTACGACAACGATAATTCCGCGGCCTTCATCTCTCTAGTCTTTATCAATTATGACTATTAATTAGCTCAGAACGCCTTAGAACTGTCACTTCACACAAACTCAATACAACCTTGAGTTGTCACCCCATTTGTTGCATACAATGAACAATAAACACTTTTCAACTCTTCCAAACTTCCCAATTGAATTCATTTTGAAGTCTCATCATCACCGGAAGTGTCCGACCAGAAATAACAAAAATAGCTGACCAGAAATGGCTGACCAGAATAGGATGACCCACTTTGGTCGGACCCAACTTATGCCCGACCCAACTTTGGTCCGGCTCAACTTTAGTCCGACCCAACTTCCGTCTGACCCAACTTGTGTCCGATACAACTTTGGTCCGATGTCCGATCCAACTTTGGTTCGATCCAAAACCTGCATATTGCGATTCAACTTCGATTTCGACCAAAACTTCACCAAATGATAAATCCGACGAAACTAACTTATCCAATTCATCCATAAGGATTACAAGCGTGTTATGAAATCAACAATATCATCAATATGACAATTCTATCCATGATAATGTCAAATTCACCAAAATCACCACAAATATGCATATGAACAAAACCATGGATCTAACTTGCACAGTCGTATGAAACCTCATAGAAATTACCTATCTAACTTGCTAAACCAGATCGTAGGACGATCTTTGTGAAAATGAACTTACCAATGCATGGATTTAAGGAAAAACACTTGAATTTGTTGAAAAACATGATCTATTACCCATACACTTTATTGAATCCATGTGAGAGATGTAATCCACTCACCGATTCTCCAATACAAGCTAAAATGATATGAATAAGAATCCGGACAGCAAGCACCTCGCACCAAACACCTTGATCTGATGAATCCTTGCTTTAATTGAAGTAGATCTAGCCTCAAATGGTGTAGATCTATGATTTCCTTCCTTGGAATTGGATTTTTAATGGTGGAAAGGTGTTAGAGGAAGAATGAGATCAATGCCTCCAAATGAGAGAATGGGAAAGTAAACCTTTTCCCTCCACTCTCACTCCCTATTTATAGGATTCCACCAGCCCACTAATGGGCCTCCCCAATTCAGCCCATTAGGCTCTCCAAACCTAAACAGCCAACTGAAAAACCTTAAAACAACGATTTCCCCCAAACCATTGTGCCAAATCCTTAATGTAACCACTTCACGGAAAGGCAATCATCAATTCCTTTCCAATGACACAGGTCTCACCCTCTGATTCAACTTGAGTCAAAAGTTATGACCTGTACAAGACTAACAGTGGCAAAATGGTCACAAACAAAATTGGTAAAAGTTATGGACATGTCTCACATCCCCATAAGCAACATATTAAAATATGGGAGTGATCCAACCCTTTGGGAATAAAATAAAAATATTTTATGATCATTCAATACGTAAAATGCGGGCTGTTACATTCTGCCCTCCCCTCCCGCAAGAATTTCTCCCCCGAATTCCAAGCAAACACAACAATTTTGCATGCCTATCATCCATGAGAAGCCAATTCTATCATCCAAACTAACATCCATCAAGCCATGCATCCATAGCCTAATCTTACCATGTTGAATTGTATCAAACAATCAACAAGATACAACTACATAACGATGGTACGATATCAAAGGGTCCTACCGACGAAGAGTTCTGGATGAGTCACCTTCATGCTCTCTTCCGTCTCCCATGTACAATCGTCACCATCTTCACTCCATTGTACCTTGACAAGCTTTGTATCTTTCTTTTGGCTCTCGCCAGTCCTTTCGATAAGAGTAGGTCTTATCAACAAGCTTGCCAACATTTCAGGTTCCAACTCACACCTTGGCCTGAAATCGAACCTTGCCAAATACTTAAGACTCTTCCATTCCAAAAACATCACTCCCAAACTTGCGTATCTTCGACTCAGTACATCTGCAACTGCGTTACCTTCGCCCGTAGTATAGGTTATACCAAAATCATATGATGCTAGAAACTCTAACCATCGTTGCTGCCGAAGGTTCAAATCCCTTTGGGAGAAAAGATATTTCAACGACTTGTGGTCCGTAAACAACTCGAATCGAATTCCCAACAGGTAATGTCTCCATATCTTCAGAGCAAACACAATCGCTGCCAACTCCAAATCATGAGTTTGGTCATTCTTTTCATGCGGCTTTAGCTGTCGACTCGCGAAGGCCACAACGTTATCCTTTTGCATTAGCACTGCTCTAAGCCTAGTACCACATGCATCTGTGTATACCACCATCTCTTCATTCCCACTTGAAATGGTCAACACGGGAGCACTCTTCAATCTCTCCTTCAGGATACTGAACGCTTGCTCACACTTTACATCCTATGTGAACACTTGGTTCTTCTTCGTCAATCCTGTCAACGATGCAGCTATCTTGGAGAAATTCTTGGTAAACCGTCGGTAATATCCTGCCAACCCAAGGAAACTCCAAACATCCGTCGCATTCTTAGGTCTATCCCAGTCCTAGATTGCTGCCACTTTAGCAGAGTCAACCACTATCCCATTTCTAGAAACTACATGGCCTAAGAATCTCACTTCATCCTTCCAGAAGTGACACTTTGAGAACTTAGCTTTCAGCTAATGCTTTCGTAAGATCTCTAACACAACTCTCAAGTGCATCTTGTATTCTTCCTCATTCCTGGAGTAAACCAGAATATCATCCACGAACACAAGCACAAACTTATTCAACTGATCTTTGAACACTCAATTCATAAGATCTACGAAATACGCTGGCGCGTTAGTCAACCCGAATGGCATCACCAACCATTCGAAGAATCCGGATGGTGTCCTAAAAACAATCTTCGGTACACTATCCTCAGCCACCCTCAACTAGTGAAATCCCGTTGCCAAATCCATTTGAGAAAACACTTTGGCTTCGTGAATCTTACCGAACAAGTCATATATCCTTGGCAACAGATACTTGTTCTTCTTAGTTACCTTATTCAGCTCACGATAATCCGCACACAATCTTAATGATCCATCCACCTTGGTTGCAAATACTACTGGTGCACCCCATTGGGAAATGCTTCTCCGAATGAATCCTTTTCCCAAAAGGTCACGAACCTGCACCTCTAACTCTCGTTGTTCCTTAGGCGCCATCCGCCTAAGAGGCATAACGACTGGTCTAGCACCCTCAACCAAATCGATTCTAAACTCGATATCATGATGCAGCGACAACCCTTTGACCTCGTCAAAGACATCTTTATACTCCCTAGCGATCAGCACAGATGACAAGTCTTCTTGTGGAAACACAAGTGAATAAAGATACCTAAAGAAGACACCCTCTTCGGGATTACACTTTATCAACACCTTTCGCCCTTCCACATCCCCGATTCTCACCTTTAGTTTCTCGCAATTCACCCTTGTCGCTACCTCTTGAGCCAATCCATGCCCAAGATGATCCCAAACCCAGCGAATTTAAGAACAAAGCAATCACACACAAAAGAGCAACCATGACTCGACAACACTAGACCACGGCACAACATGCACAAACTGGATGAACCCCCGACTGGATTAGTCACGATCAATGGTCTATCACAGATCCCAAGACAAACTTCTCGTTCTTTAGAAAAGGAGTATCCATAAATGAACGAGCATATTTCGACAAAGTCTCGATGTCAGAAATATAGTCAAGAACTGGACGACCATTCTGTTTAAGCTCCACGAATCACTTAAACAGAACAGACTTCTACACGGCGGAAATAAATTTTGCTTTAAACTTAGCTTGGAATAGCTCCCATGAAATATCCTCTTCAGGGGTCTCAAGTGTGATAGAGTTCCACCAGTCCATTGCTCTGCCTACTAACTGCCTTGATGCAAGTTTCTTCTTTGTTGCATCATCAATACCCATGTCCTTGAAGATTCAGACACAAGTATCCATCCACCTTTTAACCTCTTCAACGGGTTCAGTGCCCTTAAACTATTTCCCTCCCAATGATGTAAAGTCTTTGCATAGCTTTGCAAATTCTACGGCTCTAGACACTTGGACTCCAACATCAATTGTAGTTGCCACTAGAGTGGGGTTCCTTCGAAGGCATGCTTCAATCATAGCTCCAAACATGGCCAGGTAATCAGTTGACCCGCCATTACCCCCTTCAGGCACCGTTTCTTCCCAAGCAGAATGTCTGATATAGCGTCGACTCATCTTCAAACTAGAATGATTAGCCACTTTCAAGAAAAACTGCTAAAGAAAGTACAAACGCTACTACTATATATGCTAATATATATAGTAAGCATCCAATTGAAATATACAAGTACGTCTCTCATACGTGATTACGTCTTAGAATTTTGGCTAAAATCGTTAACCAGAGCTCTAATACCAAATGTGACGACCGCCCACAGCCCCCGCACTATACAAGAGGAATAATGCGCTGAAAGGTGTGGCAGGAAACAATGGACGATCATCAACGTATGGTAGATAAACGAAACCTGTCGTAAACTCACATGGCAAGGATAAAATATAATAGAACATATACAACAGGTAGTGATAGTAAAGAGGAAAACACTAAACTTTCATGACAACTAGAAAGTATTTCCTATACACGTGGATAACAACAATAGTGTTTGTATAATTCTCCTTACTATAACACTCAGAGAAATAGCAAACAGCGGAAACAAATAATAGATAGTAATAAAACTGGTACGTGGGCCTCCTACTCGCCATCGATCATGAAACAAGTGGGAATGACAAAGCAAATAAGAGGAATATTCTGGCGTTAATCTCGTTCCTAATCACTATAGGATAATTACTATACTGCACCACCACTAGTCACCCTAAAAGTTGATCCCGCCTACAAAACTTAATAATGATAATGGTAGTTTCTTGTACCCCTAGCTGCCTTCATAGGTGTCGTCTGCCCCTATCTCCACTAGTTGTATCCACTACACCCATTCGATCGGCTCCCTAACTCGTAGATACCCGTGCTGGTCCCACAGTGGGGTGTATCACTCCCCAAAGTGGCAACCCGAAACCACAAAAGATGCATGGCTTATATCTACACGATGCAACAACGTCTTACCTACCAGCCCGGGCCCATGCATGCACATGACCACGTTGGACTTGTGTTGCCACCGCTAACCCGTTTTGACCTCTTACAATCAAATCCAATAAGCGTGTCCCGTCCTCGATTTGGGCCGAGCTCACAAAGATACTTAATGGGTTACTGGTTTGAAAAGGGCCCCCATGCTTGACACAAGCCTTCCACATATGCTTGGTCCCCACTAAGGTTTCCCCACTTAACCCCATTCTTATTCATGTCTTCTTACATGTTTCAATCTTGGTTAAGTACATCTAATCGTATTTCACATGCCACCCAAGGCACCCACTTAATTTCACATGCCACCCAAGGCACCCACGTAACCCCCCATGTCCCACCACATGTTTATCTGGTTAAGTGTTACTTAATTTGTTAGAACCGTAACCTTGTAAAGACCTCCCACATTAGGCTGACATTTGCGGTTGCTGGATTTGCCGGGCGGGTCCGGGCAGTCTTATACCGCAAACAAGCCTAACCTTGTGTCTTTACAATTGTTACGCATTTAATCCGTGCCTTTGACCTCTCACATTAGACTGGAATTTGTGGCTGCTGGATTAGCCGGGCGGGTCCGGGCAGTCTTACACCACAAAAGAGTCTATCCTCGTGTCTTAGGCAGTTAATTATTACACATCTTTATTTAACCCCAAATTGGATTAATATCCCTATTCAAATTTGTCAATAAATTCCAAATTTATTTATGTCCATAATTTTCTCTTAAAATTATGTCTATAAATACCAATTATGCAAATTAATGTCTCAATTTAATTATATGCCTTTTAAGGCCATTTTATGCCAATTCACAATTTATGTATATTCAATATTATCCCGTCATCCCCACGTTATTCGTACGTTGTCATATGACATATGTTAGACTCGCAAATAGTCTAACTTATAAAAAGAAAAACAACATCACATAACACATAAAATAGATATAAGGATCATGACATAAGATTACTTAGCCAATAACTTGCATATGAATTTCATTCAAACTAGCATATGATACAAAAATAGCATAGGTAATGGGCATAAACTTGCATAACTTATGTACTGCTATAGATCCAAACATAAAGGTATGAACTTGCATATGGATCTAAACATAAAGATGTAAACTTGCATATATATCTAAACATAAAGATGTAAACTTGCATATGGGTCTAAACATAAAGATGTAAACTTGCATATGGATCTAGACATAAAGGTTAATGTCACATAAACTAGCATATGCATATACATGTCTCACATATATTTTAACAACCCAAACTTGCATAAGATTCATACATGAATATATGATCCAATCATCACAAACTTGCATAAGACATATGATTCAACTCGCATAAGATTCACATAAGAACTAACATATGATCCAACTTGCATAAGATTCACATAAGAACTAACATATGATTCAACACCACAAACATACATATAATTTACATCACATGATTCAAAATCATATTCTCGTAATCCCAATTATATCTTATCACAATTAAATTAATTAATTAATTTGTGAAAGCTATCATACTCACAATTAAAAAGAATAGTCTTGTCTTTCTGGGATCTGTATTCTAAAACTGATTTGCTCGCCTTTGATGTAGACTAATCGTTATTTAGATTTGATTTGATTTTGATTCAAGCTACTATCTTGCTTTAGGGTTGAAAGTGTATGGCAGCTACTCTAGGTTCTCCATTGACGGTATGGCGGCTTTTGTTATGAATTAATGTGATTAGGGTCAGGGGTTTAGGAGTGTTTTTATAGAAGTTTAATTTAATAAGAGCCGTCAAATTAACCTAGGGACAACCAGAACCATCAGGACCACTCAGATGCCACATCAGCCCTTAGGGCGAATCGGGCCATGGGTTGACAGCCAAACACCCTGGATCGACCCCTAGTCGACCCAGCAGGGCTTGGGTCGACTCCAAAAATGGTGCGATTCGGCTATTCCCCCTCCCGATTCGCTATTTTGAACTTTTTTTGAATATTTTTATATATATATATATATCTATATATATATTTCTCTCATATGCATACAAACTTCAAGGCTTAATAACTTCTTCATAAGTTATCTGTTTTATGCAAACCAAATGTCGATCTTGACCCAAAATTTTGAGATGAACATAATAGCGCAACCCATTTCACTTAATTCTTCTTCTAAAAATTAAGTATACTTTAATTTGTGAATTTTAATGTTATAAAATTACGGGGTGTTACATTCTCCCCTTCTTAAAGGATTTCGTCCCTGAAATCTCTAAGTTAAAAAGAATGTATCCTACCAACCAATCATCCATCTACTCAACCATCATCCACAAGCATCCATTATCCTTAAAGAAATTTCTAATTCTATATGAACTTATGCAAAAATGTGTGTATATGTTCCTTATCTAATGCAAAGATCAGGCGGTCCACTGATTCATTTGACCTCCTTAATGCAAGTCATGATAGTGCCATGCATCCATTATGTATGCGAAAGAATTCTATCGATACATATTGTTTCTACATGTGTGCACAACCATTCATCAAAATGCAGCATCCATATGATAACACAACCATTATACATCCATTAATTTAGATATGCACATGCATTTATATGCAACATGAAGGTGATTGAGCCGATCTAGTGCCTAATGTGTGTGTACATGCATCCACGAGCAACCACTAGCAACCACTTGCATCCATTTGCATCCACCAAACATAACATGTCTCAAACACATGTTCGCAACCATAGGGTTCTTCCTAACTAAAGATCAAAGATGTCATCGCAAAGATAATACTAAAAGATAGGACAAGTGTCAACAAAGCGGTAGAAAAAGGAGAAATTAAAACATACCCTCAAAAAGGAAAGGGTACAGCGTACGCATCTTATCTTCCGTCTCCCAAGTCGCGTCTCTTTGATCATCTCCCCATTGCACTTTGACCAACTTGACCACTTTGTTGCGAAGCTTTTTGACCTCCGATCCGAGAATGCATGTAGGAGCTCATTTGATCGTGGCATTGCGCTCTACTTCCACTTCTTCGAGCATGCTCGGCTCTACCACTTCTGCCATATCGTGCAAACACTTACGCAAATGCGAAACGTGAAACACGTCATGAACTCCGCTGAGCTTCTCTGGTAACTTTACTCTATACGCCATCTGCCCAATCCTCTCTGTAATTGGAAAGGGTCCTACGAACCTTGGTGCCAACTTCCATACTGATCCAAAACGGATTACGTTTCTTAACGGTGACACCTTAACAAAAACCATGTCCCTAACATCGAACTCAAGATCGGTTCGTCTCCTCTCAGCATATGACTTCTGTCGGTCCTGTGCCGTCTTCATTCGCCGTCGAATTAGGTCTATCTTTTCCGAAGTCACCCTAATCATGTTGGGTCCAAGCAAAACCTTGTCCGTGGATTCCCACTAACAAGTAGGTGATCGGCACGGTCGTCCATAAAGAGCCTCAAAAGGTGCCATGCCAATGCTAGCCTGAAAACTATTACTATAGGTGAATTCAACTAGTGGAAGATGTTCTTCCCATGTTCCTCCAACATCTAGAATCCATAGCCTTAGAAGGTCTTCTGGAATACGATTTACTCTCTCGGTCTGGCCGTCTGTCTGAGGATGATAAGCGGTACTTAAGCATAATTGCATTCCAATCGCCTCTTGTAAGCTTTTCCAAAATTCGCTCGTGAAAATGGGATCTCTATAACTCACAATGCTAGAGGGTATGTTGTGCAAACGAACTATCTCTCGAAGGTAAACAGATTCTAACCATGGGGCGGTCCTTCTACTTTTAATGGGAATAAAATGGGCACTTTTACTAAGTCGGTCTACAATTACCCAAATCCCCGTACTACCCTTCCTTGATCTTGGTAACCCATCTACAAAATCCATGGAAATGCTTTCCCATTTCCAAAGCGGTATCTCTAAAGGATGGAGCAAACCTCTGGGCTTCTTTTGCTCTGCCTTGACTTGCTGGTACACTAAGTATCTATCAACGAACTCGGCCATGTCCTTCTTCATTCCAGCCCAAAAGAAAACTCGCTTCATATCCCTATACATCTTATCACCACCGGGATGTATGGTCATCTTAGAGCGATGTGAGTCTTCAAGAATTGCCTTCTTCAAACTCTCGTCTTGTGGTACGCAAAGTCTTCCATCTCTACGTAGCCAACCCCTCTCATCTATAGCATATCTATTCAGATGACTCGAGGACTCCCCTCCTATAAGCTTTCCTACTATCTCAACCAATTGTGGGTCGTTTCGCTGTGCCTCTCCAACTCAACCCAAAAGTGTAGGTTGCACCTCTAACGATGCCAATAATCCGGGTACATAATTGACAGAGGGTCTGAAATCAAAGGAAGATATATATACTCCAAACTCTTCCGCTCTACGAACAAAGGACGTAAAGTTAACTTCTTTCTACTTAAGGCGACGTTACCCTTGTCAGGGGTATATGCGATCTCAAAATCGTAGGATGCCAAAAACTCCATCCATCTTTGTTGCCTCAAGTTTAGGTCCTTCTGAGAGAATAAGTACTTTAGCGACTTATGGTCTGTATACAACTCAAACCTCTCGCCAAGCAAATAATGACGCCATGACTTAAGCGCAAAAACTATGGCCGCCAACTCCAAATCGTGGGTAGGGTAATTTTTCTCGTGGGCTTTCAACTACCTTCCACCATAGCATATCACCCTTCCCTCTTGCATTAAAACTGTGCCAAGCCCTGTCCCGCAAGCATCGGTATATATAGTGAATGTCTTACTCCCGTCTGGCAAAACTAAAACTGGATCGGTCGTCAAAGCCCTCTTCAGACGTTGGAAAGCATCTTCACAATCAACGTCCTAAGTAAAAGTCAAATTCTTCTTCGTTAATCGAGTGAGAGGGGCTGATATCTTCGCGAAGTCCTTAACGAACTTCCTATAATAGCCAGCCAACCCTAAAAAGCTTCTTACTTCTGTTGCGTTCTTAGGAGATTTCCAATCTTGGATTGCCACCACCTTGGCAGGATCCACAGCTATCCCTTCCTTAGAGACCACGTGTCCTAAGAACCTCACTTCTTTTCTCCAAAAATGGCACTTGGAGAACTTAGCTTTTAGCTGATGCGCTCGTAGGGTCTCTAAGACTTCCCTAAGATGTAGGGCATGCCCTTCTTCATTTATAGAGAAAACCAGAATATCGTCTACAAAGACTACCACAAACTTGTTTAGAAACTCCCTAAACACCCTACTCATTAAGTCAACAAAGTATGCGGGTGCATTCGTCAAACCAAAAGGCATGACGAGCCACTCAAAGAAATCGTCGGGAGTTCTAAAGGCAGTCTTATCGATGCTATCATCAGCCACCCTTAGCTGATGAAACCCTGTAGCTAAATCCAGTTGCGAGAAAACTGAAGCACCTACCAACTGATCGAATAAATCATCTATCCTCGGCAATGGGTGCCTGTACTTCTTTGTTAGCTTATTCAGCTCTCTATTGTCCACGCACAATCTAAGTGAACCATCAGCTTTTGTAGCAAAAACGACTGGAGCACCCCACTCCGAAATACTTCTTCTTATGAATCCCTTCTCAAGCAATTATTTCGCTTGCTTACTGAGTTCTCTTCTCTCTCTCGGATCCATGTGGCGCACTGGTAATGCAACTGGCTTTGCATTATCTACTAGATATATTCGAAAGTCTATCTCGCGCCTCGGGGGTAAATCTCGAACTTCATCAAAGATGCCACTATATTCATGGACCATACGAATAGATTTCAAATCATCATTGGATGCGTCTAGGGATTCTAGGTAGCTAAGCATTACCGGACCTCTAGGGTCATAAGAAATATCAAGGGTCTTTCCACAACGAGTCAACAATCTAACTACCCTTCTTTCACAATCTAGGATGGCACCGTATCTACTTAGCCAATCCATTCCTAGAATCAAGCCGTAGCCCATGAAGCCAAGAACAATGGCGTTGCATTCAAACCCAACGCCCAAGATAGACACTCTCAAATCCCGACAAATCATTGAAAGATGAGCCGAACCACCAATAGGATTTGAGACTACTATGGGATCCGTAACTAGACTAGTATATAGGTGCAGTGTTTCAACTAACGAAGCAGATACAAACGAGTGTGAAGTGCCAGAGTCAAACAATGTACGAACAGGATGATCAAACAGAAAAACTAAACTTTCAACGGAAATGTTTCTACCTCTCTCCTGTCCTGGTGCCATGAGAGCCTGAATCTACCCTCTCGCCTGCCCTGGTGCCATGAGAGCCTGAAGCTGCCCACTAGAAGTTCTTTTCCCTTGCCCCTGTTTCCTTGGGCAGTCCTTAACTAGATGAACTGCCTCTCCACAGTGGAAACAGCCAGTCTTCGTCTTTTTCCTACAGTCTTTACTCAGATGGCCTGGTGTCCCACAATTAAAGCACTTCTTCTTTCCTTTGCCATTATTGTTCTACCCGCCTTTCTTGTTTTGTTGCTGTGATTTCTTTTGGTCCTCTTTCTTCTCCGGTGCCTTATTAGCATTAGCGCCTTTCTCTTCTTCATGCATAAGCGCCATGTCAACCAATTTCTCAAAGGTTGCCCCCATAGAAATGTGGGTCATGGCTAACCCATGTAGTGGCTCATTCAAACCCTTAACGAACATTAGGGCCTTCTTCTCAGGTGTGTTTACCAATTCCAAGGCAAATCTCGCCAACTGATTGAACTTGTTGACATACTCCTTTACTGATAAATCCCCTTGCTTCAACGCCAAGAATCTTTCCATATATAAATTCTCTTCTGCTCGTGAAAGAAACTTCATTTCGAACCTACGCTTGAAATCCATCCATGTCCCTACCGGATGCTCTCCATTCATGACCTTCCACCAAAATAAGGCTTTGTCTTTCATTAACCAAGCAGCCAATTGTACCTTTCTTCCATCTTCTACTTCGAAAATACCAAACATATCTTCCACCTCCTTAAGCCAATTTCAAGCTTCAACAAACGTCTCTGATCCGTGAAAAGATTTCCCGCCCATTGCTCAAAAATCTTTGCATATCTTTGCAAAAGTATCAACACGGGGAGGAGGAGGAGGAGGAGGAGCATTTGTTGGGCCTACGACATTGGCCCTAGCTTCCAGAGACCTTCTAAACCATCCTGGTATCGGTATCCCCTCGGGTATCTCGGGAATTCCAGACACGCTGAAAAGAAAATGAAGACATTCAAAACGGAGAATTCGAAAGAAAGATATATGGCTCTTGGGGGTTATGTTTTTAAAACAAACTTTTCCCTTGAAAATACTTTCCTTAAAACATACTTTTGAAAGTATTTCTTTATGAAATGCTTTTTGAAAAATGGCTTTGTAAAATTCAAATCTGGTCTGGTAACCCTTAGCTCTAATACCACGTGTAACACCCCACGTCCATTAATGTCACTCACAAAGGGAATGCATTAACTTCCATGGAGCGTATTTAGTGTATAGAACAGAATATAACAAGACAGATATAAATAATGGTACTTGAAAATTTTAAAACAACTTTTATTGCAGTGGAGAAATAGTTTGATTACAACAACTTCATAAACCAAGTACTTAATATCCATCTTGATAAATTGTTTCAGAGTACATAAAATAAAAAGCATAAACCCCAACACAAGTAGCCATAAAAGAGATGAGCTGAACTTTACTTTCAGCAATCCAAGCACTTCCAAAAGAGAGAGAAAGAGATCTGAAATCAAGCTCCACTAGTACTAGTCCCACCCTGAGAACCTAGGGGGGAGGGAAGGAAGAAAAGAGGCGAAAACAAGGGGGTCAGACAAAAAGTCTGGTGAGTACAATAACTTTAACAATATAATTATTAAAGTAACTAGGATTAGGCATAAACTGGTAAGATAAGATATGTCCATGAAACAAGTGGGCATGACAAAGCAAATAAGAGGAATATTCTGGCGTTAATCTCGTTCCTAATCACTATAGGATAATTACTATACTGCACCACCACTAGTCACCCTAAAAGTTGATCCCGCCTACAGAACTTAATAATGATAATGGTAGTTTCGTGTACCCCTAGCTGCCTTCATAGGTGTCGTCTGCCCCTATCTCCATTAGTTGTACCCACTACCCCCATTCGATCGGCTCCCTAACTCGTAGATACCCATGCTGGTCCCACAGTGGGGTGTATCACTCCCCAAAGTGGCAACTCGATACCACCAAAGATGCACGGCTTATATCAACATGATGCAACAACGTCTTACCTACCAGCCCGGGCCCATGCACGCACATGACCCCGTTGGACTTGCGTTGCCACCGCTAACCCGTTTTGACCTCTTACAATCAAATCCAGTAAGCGTGTCCAGTCCTCGACTTGGGTCGAGCTCACAAAGATACTTAATGGGTTACTGGTTTGAAAAGGGCCCCCATGCTTGACACAAGCCTTCCACCTATGCTTGGTCCCCACTAAGGTTTCCCCACTTAACCCCATTCTTATTCATGTCTTCTTACATGTTTCAATCTTGGTTAAGTACATCTAATCGTATTTCACATGCCACCCAAGGCACACACTTAACTCCCCATGTCCCACCACATATTTATTTGTTTAAGTGTTACTTAATTCGTTAGAACCGTAACCTTGTAAAGACCTCCCACATTAGGCTGACATTTGCGGTTGCTGGATTTGCCGGGCAGGTCCGGGCAGCCTTATACCGCAAACAAGCCTAACCTCGTGTCTTTACAATTGTTACGCATTTAATTCGTGCCTTTGACCTCTCACATTGGACTAGAATTTGTGGCTGCTAGATTTGCCGGGCGGGTCCGGGCGGTCTTACACTACAAAAGAGTCTAACCTCATGTCTTAGGCAGTTAATTATTACACATCTTTATTTAACCCCAAATTGGATTAATATCCCTGTTCAAATTTGTCAATAAATTCCAAATTTATTTATGTCCATAATTGTCTCTTAAAATTATGTCCATAAATACCAATTATGCCAATTAATGTCTCAAAATAATTATATGCCTTTTAAGGCCATTTTATGCCAATTTACAGTTTATGTACATTTAATATTATCTCATCATCCCCACGCTATTCGTACATTTTTCATATGACATATGTTATACTCGCAAATAGTCTAACTTATAAAAAGAAAAACAACATCACATAACACATAAAATAGATCTAAGGATCATGACATAAGATTACATAGCCAATAACTTGCATATGAATTTCATTCAAACTAGCATATGATACAAAACTAGCATAGGTAATTGGCATAAAATTGCATAACTAATGTACTGCAATAGATCCAAACATAAAGGTGTGAACTTGCATATGGATCTAAACATAAAGATGTAAACTTGCATACAGATCTAAACATAAAGATGTAAACTTGCATATAGATCTAAACATAAAGATGTAAAATTGCATATGGGTCTAAAGATAAAGATGTAAACTTGCATATGGATCTAGACATAAAGGTTAATGTCACATAAACTAGCATATGCATATACATGTCTCACGTATATTTTAACAACCCAAACTTGCATAAGATTCATACATGAATATATGATCCAATCATCACAAACTTGCATAAGATATATGATTCAACTTGCATATAATTCACATAAGAACTAACATATGATCCAACTTGCATAAGATTCACATAAGAACTAACATATGATTCAACACCACAAACATACATATAATTTACATCATATGATTCAAAATCATATTCTCATAATCCCAATTATATCTTATCATAATTAAATTAATTAATTATTTTGTGAAAGCTATCTTACTCACAATTAAAAAAAATAGTCTTGTCTTTCTGGGATCTGTATTCTGAAACTGATTTGCTCGCCTTTGATGTAGACTAATCGTTATTTAGATTTGATTTGATTTGATTTTGATTCAAGCTTCTATCTTGCTTTTGGGTGGAAAGTGTATGGCGGCTACTCTAGGTTCTCCATTGACAGCATAGCAGCTCTTGTTATGAATTATTGTGATTAGGGTTAGGGGTTTAGGAGTGTTTTTATAGAAGTTTAATTTAATAAGAGTCGTCGGATTAACCTAGGGATAAACAGAACCATCAGGACCACTAAGATGCCACATCAGCCCTTAGGGCGAATCGGGCAACGGGTTAACAGCCAAACACCCTGGATCGACCCCTAGTCGACTCAGCGGAGCTCGGGTCGACTCCAAAAATGGTGCGGTTCGGCTATTCCCTCGCCCGATTCGCTATTTTGAATTTTTTTTATATATATCTATATATATATTTCTCTCATATGCATACAAATTTCAAGACTTAATAACTTCTTCATAAGTTATCCGTTTTATGCAAACCAAATGTCTATCTTGACCCAAAATTTTGAGACGAACATAATAGCGCAACCCATTTCACTTCATTCTTCTTCTGAAAATTAAGTATACTTTAATTCGTGAATTTTAATGTTATAAAATTATGGGGTGTTACAACAACCGGATGAACAATCCAAGGTAATACGAGGAAACATAAAACTGTGAGTCAGACTACAGTCTTCGTGAGCGATAAAACAGCTAACAAAATTCATCAATAAAGTATATGAGAATAGGTAAATGTTGAGAACAAGATTTTGATCAATGCCAACATATAAAGTTGCAATGAAGATCATTTCATAGAGATAAGGTTTTATATAAATATACATTGAGTCATGTTAGAAATATGTTAAAATCTATCCACAAAGTATAACACGAAAGCACAAAAAGTTATATCATATCTTCGTTGCTGAAATATGCATATTTGAGAAATTGAAAAGTCACAGAAAAAGCCCAAACGGTCCAGGCTTCGATCGGGAAAGAGTGCAAAGCGATCTAGACTGTGGACCGAGGTCCTCCGGTCCATATCCATAAACCGGTCGACCGGTCCAAATATGGGCGGTCGACCGGTCTGTGTGTTTTTGCACATAACGACTATTTTTCTAGAAGTTTTAATTTTAATTAAATTCAACCAGTCGACCGATGATTTTTAACTGTCGACCGTTTTTAAACAGCAAGCTTTTTCTGAAAGGATGCTTCTATTTGTGAAGAGATTTCTATTCAATAATCAAAGGAAATGGACATAACTTTTAATAGAAACTCTTCATGAAGAATTACTACCTTTCTACTACTATATAAACAACTTCAAACCTGTTTTACAATCACCGAATCATTTTATATTCTCTCTAATTTCTGAATTGCATTTTCATACTCTTTGCAAAACAAAAGCTTTCCGAATTTAAATACTTGTTGAAACCTTGAATCAATTTAACATCATTTGATTCAACAAGCATTCTACTTCCTAAAAATATACGCATTCAAAGTATATACTCGAGGATCAGATTATAGGAAGATTGTACTTAAACTATTGACTATCCATGTCGAATCAAGAACACAAAGCAGAAGTCAAAACCATTGTATTAGTTGAAGTCCTATGTGTGATCAGGCAAGTGTTGAAGTCCTTAGTGTTGTAAGAGGCAAGTGTTGAAGTCCTCGTGTTATTAGAGGCGTGAAATCCCGTTCGGCTGCTCGGGTGTTGTATACCTATTCCTCCGAGTGAAGTGTGGTGGTTATTAGTGAAAATCTAGAAGGAAGTCAGGGACTGGACGTAGGACGGTGCTCCGAACTAGTATAAAAATACCTGGTGTGATTTTTCCTTTTTACTGCATTTACTATTTTATATCTGTGATTAGCTATTACTTCATTCTTGAATATTGTTCGTCATATTACACGATCCTTATGAGTGTATTTACTTGGCAAGTACACACGCACATTTTCAATTGGTATCAGAGCACGGTCATCTTATAACCGTAACACGGTTATTTGATATATTTTTGTAATATGGCAAATAACCCAAGTTCTAGCACTCAAAACACTACTTACACGGAAGGTCAATCAACACAAAGACCTCCATTTTTCAACGGACTTAACTATAGCTATTGGGCAACACAAATTTCATTCCTTATGCAATCAACAAATTATGATGCATGGAAGCTACCCAAACAGAGATAGTTAATCCTACAACTGATTGTTCAGAATGGACACAGGCTTAGAAAACAGCAGCAGCTATAAATGCAAAAGCAATAAATATGTTGTTTTGTGCATTAGATCAAAATGAATATAACCATGTTAGTATCTATACCACCGCATACCAAATTTGGAAAACGCTGAAAACCACCCATGAAGGTACTAACAAGGTTAAACAAGCCAAAATAGCCATGCTGAAAAGTCAGTTCCAAAAATTTAAAATGAAGCCGAATGAAACTATCAATGATATGTATTCATGGTTTCAAACTATTCATCATGCACTTATTGGTTTAGGACAAAAATATTCAGATTTTGATGTAGTCTCGATAATCCTACATTCTATGACTAGTGAATGGGAAGGAAAAGTATTAGCGATTGAAGAAGCTAATGACCTTTCTGTCATGAAGCCAAATGAATTGATAGGAAATCTAATGTCCTATGAAGAAAATTTGCAGGATAGAAAAGAACTGAAAGAAGAAAAAAAAATGTAGCATTTCATGTCAGAAAAGATGAAGATGAAGACTTAGCTTTTATGGCAAAAGGTTTCAATTTTTTTTTTTTTTTTTGAAACAACGAAAAGCTAGTCGATATCACAAGAGAAAATATGGTTCAAATAAACCGTCATCATCAGTTATAGAATGTTTCAACTGTCATAAAAAGGGGCACATGCACAAAGATTGTCTAGAGCAAAAGAAGAAGTCATAAAATGACAAGTTCAAATATAAGAAGGACAAATCAAAGAAACAAGCTTTCTCAGTCACATGGGATGATTCAGACTCGTCTTCATCAGAAAGTGAAAGTGATTCAGAAAATGAACACGCAAATATTTGTTTCGTGGCAACAGAAGATGAGGTACAAATTCCTATATTTGATGAAGTACTTGATATTAGTGTTGAATTGATAGTTAAATTTAAAGACATGAAACGATAATACAAAGAAGCCAAAGCTGCTTTGAGAAGAGCAGAGTTTGAACGAGATATGTTAAAAGACGAGAAGAAAATATTAGAAGAAGAGCTTGAAGAATCATCATCTAATATTGATTCCCAATTATGTCTTTTGAGTCAAGAAATTGGAACTCAAAAAGAGAAAAATGATGCTCTTATTACTGAAAATCATGAGCTTAAGGCAAAAGTCAAAATTCTAGACCTAGAAAAAGCTAGTTTACAAACTAAGTTAGATGATATTACTCAAAATGTTTCTAACTTCAACAAAGGTCAAGAAAATTTGATAAAACTCATTGCAAGTTCACAACCTACTTCAAATAAACAAGGTTTGGGATATAAGAAACAAGAAACCAATCATAGAAATAGTACTAGATATGCTTTTATGTACAATAAGAATATCACTGCTAGTACTAATGTACATCCAAGACCCAATTATTATAGAAATACGAATACTTCTATGACTAACGGTATTTATAATAAATATAGAAGTACGAAAAGGAATATCACTAGAGATTACTTAAGTATTTGGGTTCCTGTAAGTTGGAAAAACAGAGAAAAATATATCGATGATTTTTTTGATTCAGTAGATAATAATGAAAATTTTATCTTTAAAGGTTCCATTAAACCCTCTTGGGTATGGTTACCTTCCATCTAACCTATTGACCCAAACAAAGCAAGTGGGTACCAAAACTATATATGTCATATTTTCTGCAGGTACACCACAACAAAGAGGAGGTTATTCGGTATCTCTAAATATCTTTGAAAACTCATCTTATCAAAAAATCACATGATTCAATATCTCCTAAAGGTGCTATAATTATTTGTATTCTCTAGTACTCTCTATTACTGTGCTTATTATGGTATTTATTCCTTTTAATCGATGTCAAAGGGGGAGAAATATTTTCACTCATGATAATACATATAATTCATGTTACATATACTATCATTTAAAATTACGTGCTTAACATGGTAATAGTATATGTGTGCTAACATTTGTTAATGCAGGAATCAAAAGGTAAGATTATTTATATTATAAACTAACAAATGTTGTAGAAACGCAGGAGGAGCTTTATATTTAGAGAGAGAAAATACAAGGTGTTGTCATCAATCAAAAAGGGGCAGAATGTTGAAAACAAGATTTTGATCGATGCCAACATATAAAGTTGCAATGAAGATCAATTCATAGAGATAAGGTTTTATATATATATATATACATTGAGTCATGTTAGAAATATATTAAAATCTATCCTCAAAGTATAACACGAATGCACAAAAAGTTATATCATATCTTCATTGCTGAAATTTGCATATTTGAGAAATTGAAAAGTCACAGAAAAGCCCAAACGGTCCAGGCTTCGATTGGGAAAGAGTGCAGAGCGATCTAGACCGTGGACCGAGGTCCTTCGGTCCACAGCCATAAACCAGTCAACCAGTCCAAATATGGGCGGTCGACCGGTCTGTGTGTTTTTGCACATAACGACTATTTTTCTAGAAGTTTTAATTTTAATTAAATTCAACCAGTCGACCGATGATTTTTAACTGTCGACCGTTTTTAAACAGCAAGCTTTTTCTGAAAGGATGCTTCTATTTGTGAAGAGATTTCTATTCAATAATCAAAGGAAATGGACATAACTTTTAATAGAAACTCTTCATGAAGAATTACTACCTTTCTACTACTATATAAACAACTTCAAACCTGTTTTACAATCACCGAATCATTTTATATTCTCTCTAATTTCTGAATTGCATTTTCATACTCTTTGCAAAACAAAAGCTTTCCGAATTTAAATACTTGTTGAAACCTTGAATCAATTTAACATCATTTGATTCAACAAGCATTCTACTTCCTAAAAATATACGCATTCAAAGTATATACTCGAGGATCAGATTATAGGAAGATTGTACTCAAACTATTGACTATCCGTGCTGAATCAAGAACACAAAGCAGAAGTCAAAACCATTGTATTTGTTGAAGTCCTATGTGTGATCAGGCAAGTGTTGAAGTCCTCAGTGTTGTAAGAGGCAAGTGTTGAAGTCCTCGTGTTGTTAGAGGCGTGAAATCTCGTTCGGCTGGTCGGGTGTTGTATACCTATTCCTCCGAGTGAAGTGAGGTGGTTGTTAGTGAAAATCTAGAACGAAGCCTAGGACTGGACATAGGACGGTGCTCCGAACCAGTATAAAAATCTCTGATGTGATTTTTCCTTTTTACTGCATTTAATAATTGTATCTGTGATTTGCTATTACTTCATTCTTGAATATTGTTCATCATATTACATGATTCTTGTGAGTGTATTATACTTTTCAAGTGCACACGCACATTTTCAGTAAATAATCAACTAATTTTCCCAGCTTCAGAGAAGAACTCTCAATTTCCTTCTCCATTACATGACAGTGACAGCCTTTACAATCCATACACCCAAAGGAATAACAATTCAGTCACACCAATTAAAGCATCCATACATATATGGCAAAGCAACTCAATCATGATCACAACATGCATTCAAATGTACGAGACTGACTCTGGCTATCACCGCCAACCTTGCTTTGGAACCCTTGTTATCTTGTGACTGCCTAACAATTTGCCGTCAATTGTAAAGGACCACACATGACGCCCCGGTTCTAGCAAAATTCCATATGTTATACTCAACACATGCTACACGCTATACTCAACACGTGTCTAGGCCATACACGACGCCCAAGGCACTCGACCTACAATTGGTCCTCAATTGTACCACTGCTTTGAGTCTGCTAGAACCTACGACAACGATAATTCCACGGCCTTCATCTCTCTAGTCGTTATCAATTATGACTATTAATTAGCTCAGAACACCTTAGAACTGTCACTTCACACGAACTCAATACATCCTTGAGTTGTCACCCCATTTGATGCATACAATGAACGACAAAAACTTTTCAACACTTCCAAACTTCCCAATTGAATTCACTTTGAAGTCAAATCATCATCGGAAGTGTCCGACCAGAAATAGCTGACCAGAAATGGAAAAAATAGCTGACCAGAATAAGCCGACCCACTTTGGTCTGACCCAACTTATGTCCGACCCAAATTCGGCCCGACCAACTTTAGTCCGACCCAACTTTGGTCCGATCCAACTTTGGTCCGCAACTTTGGTCCGATCCAACTTTGTCCGATCCAAAACCTGCATATTGCAATTCAACTCCGATTTTGACCAAAACTTCGTCAAACGATAAATCTGACGAAACTAACTTATCGAATTCATCCAAAAGGATTACAAGCATGTTATGAAATCAACAATATCATCAATATGAACAATTCTATCCATGATAATGTCAAATTCACCAAAATCACCACAAATATGCATATGAACAAAACCATGGATCTAACTTGCACATTCGTATGAAATATCATAGAAATTTTCTATCCAAACATGCTAAATCAGATCCTAGGGTGATCTATATGAAAATGAACTTACCAATACATGGATCTAAGGAAAAACACTTGAATTTGATGAAAAACATGATCTATTACCCATACACTTTATTGAATCCATGTGAGAAATGTAATCCACTCACCAATTCTCCAATACAAGCTAAAATGATATAAATAAGAATCCGGATAGCAAGCACCTCGCACCAAAAACCTTGATCCGATGAACCCTTGCTTCAATTGATGTAGATCTAGCCTCAAATGGTGTAGATCTATGATTTCCCTCCTTGGATTTGGATTTTTAATGGTGGAAAGGTGTTAGAGGAAGAAGGAGATCAATGCCTCCAAATGAGAGAATAGGAAAGTAAACCTTTTCCCTCCACTCTCACCCCCTGTTTATAGGATTCCTCCGGCCCACTAATGGATCTCCCCAATTCAACCCATTAGGCTCTCCAAACCTGAACAGCCAACTGAAAAACATTAAAACAAAGATTTCTCCCAAACTGTTAAGCCAAATCCTAAATGTAACCATTCTACGGAAAGACAATCATCAATTCCTTTCCAATGGCACAGGTCTCACCCTATGATTCGACCCAAGTCAAAAGTTATGCCCTGTACAAGACTGACAGGGGCAAAATGGTCACACAAAAAATCGGTAAAAATTATGGACATGTCTTAGATCCCCATAAGCAATATATTAAAAGATGAGAATGATCCAACCCTGAGGGAATAAAACAAAAATATATTACGTTCCTCTGATACGTAAAATGCGGGTTGTTACACACAGGTCTCAACCTTGTTAAACTTAAAAGCAGGAACTTCAAAATGCTGATGTGGATCATTCCCTGCTTATCCATTTTAAAATCAAGCGATTATTATACTAATCCCTGAAATTTTTTAACTCTCTGACAGGTTTGCAACGTGCTTTATTCATATTTCTCTGACCTCCTCCCTATTCGTTAGTTTGGTACTACATACATAACCGCCACTTAACATGTGATCTTCAACCAATTTATTTCCTTTGTTGTCTGCAAACCCAATCGCGCTCGGCTCTTCCCCCTTCTTCAACCTTTGTAGAAGCCTAAGGGCAATCCCATTAGTGGGAGTACGGGTTGAAATGGGAGAGATATTGCCGAACTCGCGTTCCAACAATTGCGCGATGGGTATGGGGAGCAATTGTAAACAACGAGAATCCCCATTTGCAAATTGAGAGTGGCGATACTATATGGGTTTTTGAAAACCATTTAGCATCTACGCGGTTTTCAAAAATCTGTTTTGGGTTTAAATCTTTATTTTAATACTTTTCAGATTCTTTTTTAATTTCTTTTTGCTTAAACGGTTTTTTGAAAACCGTTTAAGGTTTTAATTTCTTTTTGCTTAAAAGGTTTTATTATATAAACGGTTTTCCAAACCCGCTTGACCGCCCCTGTTTTGATCCATTTAAACCCGCCCCATAAGGTCTTCGGGGCGGTAGACCCGCGACCCACTTTTGGAGGTCCAGGTCTAGGGTCGGGTCTGGGGCACGGCTAACCAGCCCCAACCCGACCCGCATGATTGAAACATCATTAAAAAAACTTTATAATTATAATGATTACTTGTTAATCTTCTTATGTATAAATAGTTATAATTTTAATATTATATTCTTTCAATCAACAACAATAAATTTTTCATCGTATTAAGTTGCATCAATGATAATCATACAATAACATATGCATACATTTTGAACTATTATCTTACAACTCATTTTATTATATTCTCTTATCATTGTGAACACATTACAATACATATATAATTTATCTTTTAATGATAAAAAATATAAGTATATGAATTTGTGTACATTAGAACACAATATCATCGGGTTGTGGGGGCAGGTCGGGCCTACCCTGACCAGTACGAGTTTCGGGTACGGGATGAAATTCCAGACCCGCACCGGGTCTATGGGGCGGGTCTGGGCGGGGTTTAAAAAGTCCAGGTTAAGTCTAGGGCATGAGAAACCCGCCCTAACCCGCCCATTGCCATTCCTATATCTGGTATGCATACTCTAACGATAACTACCTGGCGAGATCATTGTTTATGCTTTTTATAATTACAAATTATGACAGTATTTGCTTTCCACCATACCTATTGATTAATGGGTTTGTTTATAACATTTATTGATAATTATAATCCACTTTTAGATCCTTTGGTCCTTTTCTCAAGATGTAGCACAATAATTTATTACCACCAATCATGTTAATCATAATCCTCCTTTGTAATTATAAAATCTCACATCTGACTGAACTTATCTGCTACAGTCTTCCTGCCTACGACAATTATCCTCCAACACCTACTATACTTCCTACGCTATAGTCAACTGACTTAATGGTCAATACTGCTGAAGCCTTTTTTCACGTCCATCAATGGTTCCTTTCGGTAAGTCATCAATTTGCACACATACAAACTCATGCATTTAATGTTGCACCCCGTTTATATTGAATAATTTTTTGCTTTGTACCTTTTTTTTGTTAATTTTCCCTCTTCCTCTTTTGTCGCCCAACCTACTTACTCATAACAAGCACACAATAAAAAACAATGCTACGTTCTCACAAATTTATGCAAATGTCAAAACATGGACATATGAAGAGGAGACTCATATTACGAAGGAAACAACTTATAAAAAAGTGTGGAGAACTGGAATTCCTGTTAAGACTGTACTACGCAGTTCGATAAATTTCCTACCTCAAACTTTGACTCATTTCTATGCAGTAAACGTAGTCCTGATGCAACGACGTTGATGCTATTCTTCAATACCCAAAGAAAAGCAAGTAATATGTCATGGCGGCTTTCCTGTATCAATAAAAGATTAGCATGTACCTACCATCGCTATTTAATACCCAGTTTCTGAATTCTCAACCTATTTACTATACATTTCTTTTGGGACGCTGGAGCGGAAAAGAGCATGGTTGATGAAGTTGCCTCCACTGAAAGCAATCATTCAACACAACCTGTAGTGGATAAGAAAGGAAAAAATAAGATTATTTTATAAAAAAATACACTTTAAAATTTACATCACAATCGTATCCCTATTTCTACTCTTAATCAATATGCTTTAATTTACTGGTGGACAATGATACACAACCAGCTGCACACGTCACTACTGTTGAGTTTCGGCATTCCTTGCGTATGCTTTCGCTCGTACGCGCTTCACCGTGTCTAGTTGGCATCAACGGTCGAAGTCTCCTATGTCGACGTCCCGATTGAACATCCCCCATTGACACCCAACGAGCATATAATCTGGTATTGGCAAGCACTTATTGTAACAAAAGGAATCCCCATTGTTACATGCCACCAACACCATATATATACCACGATCCTCCTTAATATTCCACGATGTGGGACAATTGGTCTGTCCAATCCATGCACCCACTCCATTCCAATGCGAGCCACACCTAACAATCTCCTCCTTGGCGAGCATTGCTCAAGTCATCCTGGAGTTACACCTTGACTCCTCTTCACAGTTGGTCAGGCTGCTACCCGAGTTCTCCTAAGCAGTGGTGCCAGGCTGCTTGTACCATTGTATCTCCACCTTGACGAGCATCCCATGCTCAAGCCCTTTTTGGATCCATGCTTTGGTCATGCTACACATACCGGTCCCCTCGAACCATGGAGCTCTGATACCATCTGTCCTAGCACCCTTAATAACCAAAAGTGCCCCCTTTGAAACCCTCAAGCAATCCTTCTCGATAGTGATCTTGCATCCTAGAGAATCCAATTGCCCCAATGATGTAAGCGACTTTCTAAGTCCCGGAACATAGCTAACATTGATGAGCGTGCGAACAACTCCATCAAACATCCTTATTTGCATGGAGCCACTACCCATCTACTTGCAAACAACATTTCCCATAGCAATTCCATTTCCCTCTTTGACCTCAAAGGATGAAAAACATTTTCTATTTGGCGTCATATGATACTACGCACTCGAATCGAGTACCCATTCGTTACCTGAAACAACCATTGCTACCGTCGTCAACACGTTCTCATCTATCTTACCATCCCCACTCTCCACTGCCACGGATGAAGATGCTACTTCCTTCTTATCTTCTTCCGGACATTCATTCTTCCAATGTCCAGGTTTCTTACAAATAAATCACTTTCCATTTCTCTCTTTCGATTTACCTCTTCCACTGGGTTTTCTTGATTTAGAACGCCCCCGGTTTCCTTTCTTCACATTCTTTTCTTTCTCCACAAACAACCCGTGACCACTACTAGCTCCACTACTACCTTCACTCATCTCCTTCATTTAATCTCTCAACTCCTCTCTAAGAAGATCCGTCTTGACATCATCTAGAGTCAAGGTATCCCGACCATAGATAACACTATTCGAGAAACCCGTATAACGGTCTGGCAATGAACACAATAATTTCATCGCCTTTTGCTCTTCCTCAATCTTCAAATCAACGGCCTTCATCTTCATCAGCAAGTCATCAAAGGCATTCAAATGTGCCTTAAGCGAATTACCCTCCTTCATCTTGATGGTGAAAAACGTTCGCAACAAGATCAAACGGTTAGTGAGCGACTTCTTCATATAAAGTTCTTCCAACTTGTCCCAAATACCTTTAGCGGTAGTCTCACCACTAATTTCGGAGAACACATTCTCCCCCATAGCAAGTTAAAGAGTAGTGTAAGCCCATTCCTCCGTCTCCTCTCTCTCAACATCAGAGATATCACTTGTCAGTAAGTGAGTATCAAATACTACTCTGTGCACCCGATTCCGCCTAAGAACCGCTTTCATTTTCCATTTCCACTTCTCAAAGTCATTATAACCATTCCTCTTGTCAATGACCAATTGAGAACCCGACACCGCATAAGAACCCCATACATAAGGCGCCACACTATTCGGACTTCCGGTTGAAGGACTTACCAAGCTACTATCCGTCTCCGGCATTTTCACAAACACTAACAAGCACCAAACAGCTCTGATACCAACTGTTGTAACCGTTGTGATTAATCTGATTCAAGACCACTCGAATCTGATATCTAAACCACAAAGTGCTAGCGGAAGACTAGACCATTGTTAGACTTGCAAAAACTACCAAAGCAATAACTCTAGCCATAAACAAAGATCAACCAATCACGAACAATCCAAATCTCAATCACAAGCAAGAAACTAATGACAAAGTAGTAAAAATAAATCACATAAGGATTTATAGTGGTTCCACTAACATCTTGTTAGTGTACATCCACTTTGGAGAAAGTATTTTATTACCACGATGAAAGGAATGCAAGGGATTGATCCAATGATCACTATATTTCAATATAGAAAAGAGTTTGAGGAGAATAGAATTGAAGAATTTGAATTAGGTTATAAACCCTAATTCTCCCTTGAGAATAAACCCTTGATCTCAAATCAAGTTTTCCAAGCTCTCCCTAATTCACATAAGAAAATAGCTTGTATAGAGGTTTGGCCAATTACCCAAATTTCCCCCGAATTAGTCACAAATCTGCTTGCTAATTTCCAGCCCGAAATAGCCCAATACCCGATCAGACGTCTGTCGCATTGCCTAACAGACGCCTGTCATCTTCCAGAGATTAATTGGGCACATCCACTCAGCACAGAAGTCTGTCCCTCATGTGTTAGACGTCTATCTGAGCTCTCGGGAAATCAATTCCCTACAGTCAAACGTCTGTCACTCACAATGACAGACGTCTGTCCCTGTTCCCAGCTGACAGCAAACACCTTTCAGCTCATAACTCCTACATTTGAGCTCTGATTTGCGAACGGTCACCTCCGACTCGAAGCTATCTTCGACCTCTTCAATCCAGCATATAGTATAGCATACATCAACACTCCACCTCGATACTATAACCATCTCAACTCTAAACTCTAATGCCCCAAGCATTTCCTTCTACCTTCGACCAAGCAAACTTGAATGTTTTCCCAACGAGCTCTGGCATGGCCACCGCCCATTGCACTACACCAACGAGTTCAGGCAATGCCCCCACCCGCCAATGTAGTGTTGAAAACATTCAAACCAAAAACCGTCTCACCAAAAGACAATGTACTCGGGAGTGTAATAAGTACTTACCATGAAGATAGATTTCCAATCTCTCACCGCTATTCCTTTTCATCAAACACAAAATCACTCTCTCCACCTCGTGCCACCCTGTGGCACCTAGCAACTCAACAAGCGAATTAAGTTCGAGCAATGCTCGAACTTCCCATACGGCAATGCCTTCGTAAACATATCCGCCGCATTATCCTTTGTGTACACTTTCCGAAGGTATACTAGCTTACCCTCATCCATGGCTACAAGAAATGACTCCCTCACCTCAATATGCTTGGTCCGTGAGCTAAACGCCAAATTCTCCGCCAAATGGATAGCGCTTTGGCTATCACATCGAACATCAACACTTTCATATTCGAAACCCAAGTCACACAACAATCGCTTCAAGTAGAGTGCCTCCTTGGCCGCTTCCGCAGCGGCAATCAACTCTGCCTCCATAATGGATAAAGCAACTACGGTTTGCAATCGCGATCTCCAACTAGTGGTCGTCCCGCCAAGTGTGAAGACATACCCGGAAGTTGACTTCCTTCGATCCCTATCACCGGCGTAGTCCGAGTCACAATACCAACTTGCAACTCCTATCATCACTACCGCTAAAGACAAGTCCATGAGATGTTGTGCCTTTCAAGTATCTCATAATAGCCTTCACGGCTTCCCAATACGATTTCCCCGAATTAGCCATAACTAACTAACCACCCCGACGGCATTTGCAATATCGGGCCTTATACACACCATTGTGTACATCAAACTACCAACCACACTTGCATATGGCACCTTTGTCATATAAGCCTTGTCTTTATCCCCGATAGGTGATCCCTTATCTTAAAGCTTCATACACAAAGGTAAAGGTGTATTTAACGCCTTTGCATCCTCCATGCTAAACCAGCAAAGCACTTTCTTTATGTATTCCTTTTGATTCAATCTTAACTCAAAACGCTTTCGGTCCCTTTCAATTTCCATGCCCAAGATTTTTCTTCGTTCTCCAAGATCTTTCATTTCGAATTCCGATTTCAAAAGCATCTTCAACTTGTTGATTTCATTTTGATCCTCGGAAGCAATGAGCATATCGTCCACATACAAGAGAAAATACACCCAATAATCATTTCCCAACCTCTTGAAATATACGCAAGCATCCTTGATGCTTCGATGGAAGCCACTTTCAAGCATGAAATGATCAAATCTCTTGTACCATTGTCTACGTGATTGCTTCAACCCATATAGTGATTTCTTCAACTTGCAAACCAATTTAGACTTACCATCTACAACAAACCCTTCTGGTTGCTCCATGTAGATGTCTTCATCCAAGTCTCCATGCAAGAAGGTGGTTTTCACATCAAGTTGCTCCAACTCCAAGTCATGGATAGTAACTATGGCTAGTAAAACCCGGATAGAAGTATAGCGAACCACCGGTGCAAAAATTTCATCATACTCCTTTTCTTTCCTTTGTGAGAACCCCTTTGCCACTAACCTTGCTTTGTACCTTCCATCATCCTTCACCTTGTAAATCCATTTGCACCATATAATACAGTTTCCTTGGGGAAGTGGAACCAACTCCTAAGTTCGGTTCTTCATAAGCGATTGCATCTCTTGCTCCATGGCGCAAATCCACTTCGAGCTCTCTCTTGACTCCATAACGTCATCAAGGTTCATCGATTCATCTTGGACTACATTGAAAGCATAGTCCAAATGATCACAAAAGCTATAGTAGTTCCAATCACCATATCTTTCGGGAGGCCTTATTGCATGTCGACCAACCCGAGTAGCAATACTATCACCCAAACCCCTTTCGCCTCCACCTTGAGTCGGAATTTCTCTAGCATCATGTACATCACCAACATCACTAGAGGAACCATGTGGACTATGTGATGTTTCATCAACCGCTTCAACCCCACGAGCTTCTTCAACTCTATTACCACTTGGACAGAATCTAGGAATGACTTTCTTCTCCTTTGGTTCACCACGAACCAAATCCAGAATGTCCGATAAGCTCTCATTCACCTTGAATAAAGCCGACTCATCAAAAGTGACATGACAAGAATTAACAACCTTCTTCGTTTCTGGATTCTAAATCCGATAGCCTTTCACACCATCCATGAAACCAAGCAAGACCCCTTTGAATGCTCAAGCTCCAAGCTTATCATTCCGTGGATCATGCACATAAACCGGGCTACCAAACACACGAAGATATCTCAAGTCAACACTCTTCCCTTTCCACACTTCCTCCGGAATTTTGTTACCAATGGCCGAGCACGGAATTCTATTCACAATATGCACCGCGGTTGACAAAGCTTTCGGCCCAAAATCCCTTAGACAAACCCGATGTCAATCTCAAGCATTGAGCTTTCTCAAGTAGAGTTCGGTTCATTCTCTCTGCTACTCCATTAGATTGCAGATCTCCCAGTGTAGTAAAATGTCTTCGGATTCCGTGATGCTTACAATATTCCAAGAATTCACGCGAGACATATTCACCGCCATTGTCGGTCCTTAACACCTTCAAAGTCTTACCATTCTCATTCTCAACAAGAGCTTTCCACACTTTGAACTTAGCAAATACCTCCGACTTGGCCCCCATTACATACACCCATACCTTTCGAGACAAATCATTAATGAAAGAGATATAATACCTTGCTCCTCCAAAAGAAGCAACCAGTGTCGGTCCCCAAACATCCGAATGAACATACTCAAGAACCTCCTTTAAGTCATGCTTGCCTTCATCGAATGATACCCTTGTTTGCTTCCCCATGATACATTCCTCGCAAAACTCTAGTTTGTTGAAACTCTTAACCTCGATCATCTCCCGCTTCCGAAGAATATCCAAACTCCTCTACGAGACATGACCCAATCTCAAATGCCACAACCGTGTCGCATCCAAGTCTCGAGAACTATCAACACTCATGCAAGTGCTTTATTTGTAAGAAACCGGGACATTGGAAGAATGAATGTCCGGACAAAGATAAGAAGGAAGTAGCTTCTTCATCTGTGCCAGTGGAGAGTGGGGATGGTGAGATAAATGAGAACGTGTTGAGGGCGGTAACAACGGGTGTTTCGGGTAATATATGGGTACTCGATTCGGGTGCGTCGTATCATATGATGCCAAATAGAAAAAAAAAATTCATCCTTTGAGGTCAAAGAGGGAAATGCAAGTGCTATGGGAAATGGTGCTATTTGCAAGTCGATGGGTAGTGGCTCCGTGCAAATAAGGATGTTTGATGGAGTTGTTCACACGCTCACCAATGTTAGCTATGTTCCAGGACTTAGAAAGTCGCTTATATCTTTGGGGCAATTGGATTCTCTAGGATGCAAGATCACTATCGAGAAGGATTGCTTGAAGGTTTAAAATGGGGCACTTGTGGTTATGAAGGGTGCTAGGACACATTGTATCAAAGCTCCATGGTTCGAGGGGACCGGTATGTGTAGCATGACTGAAGCATGGCTCCAAAAGGGGCTTGAGCATGGGATGCTTGTCAAGGGGGAGATAAAATGGTACAAGCAGTCGGTCACCATTGCTTATGAGAACTCAGGGTAGCAGCCTAACCAACTGTGAAGAGGACTCAAGGTGTAACTCCAAGATGACTTGAGCAATTCTCGCCAAGGTGGAGATTGTTAGGTGTGGCTCGCATTGGAATGGAGTGGGTGCGTGGATTGGACAGAACAATTGTCCCACATCGCGGAATATTAAGGAAGATCATGGTATATATATGGTGTTGGTGGCATGTAACAATGGGGATTCCTTTTGTTACAATAAGTGCTTGCCAATACCATATTATATTCTCGATGGGTGTCGATGGGGGATGTTCAATCGGGACGCCGTCATAGGAGACTTCGACCGTTGATGCCAACTAGACACGGTGAAGCGCGTATGAGCGGAAGCATGCGCAGGGAATGCCGAAAGTCAACTGTTGAGTTTCGACATTCCCTGCGTATGCTTCCGCTCGTACGTGCTTCACCGTGTCTAGTTGGCGTCAACGGTCGAAGTCTCCTATATCGGAATCCCGATTGAACATCCCCTATCGACACCCATCGAGCATATAATCTGGTACTGGCAAGCACTTATTGTAACAAAAGGAATCTTCATTGTTACATGCCACCAACACCATATATATTCCATGATCTTTCTTAATATTCCACGATGTGGGACAATTGGTCTGTCCAATCCACGCACCCACTCCATTCCAATGCTAGCCACACCTAACAATCTCCACCTTGGTGAGCATTGCTCAAGTCATCTTGCAGTTACACCTTGAGTCCTCTTCACAGTTGGTCAGGCTGCTACCCCGAGTTCTCATAAGCAGTGGTGCCAAGCTGCTTGTATCATTGTATCTCCACCTTGACGAGCATCCCATGCTCAAGCCCCTTTTGGATCCATGCTTCGGTCATGCTACACATACCGGTCCCCTCGAAACATGGAGATCTGATACCATGTTGAGTTTCGGCGTTCCCTGCATATGCTTCCGCTCGTATGCGCTTCACCGTGTCTAGTTGGCATCAACGGTCGAAGTCTCCTATGTCGGCGTCCCGATTGAACATCCCCCATCGACACTCATCGAACATATAATTTGGTATTGGCAAGCACTTATTGTAACAAAAGGAATCCCCATTGTTACATGCCACCAACACCATATATATACCATGATCTTCCTTAATATTCCGCGATGTGGGACAATTGGTTTGTCTAATCCACGCACCCACTCCATTCCAATGCGAGCCACACCTAACAACTACACCCTCCCCAAGCATCAAGAAGAAGTGTTCCAACGGGATCTTCAAACATGTAAGATATATTCGGAAATTTTTCCTTCATTCTTTATTCTGTAGTATACATTTGTCGTCACACAATGTTTATCCTCTCCTTAGCACAATGGCTTACGAATTTGCTCAATTGTAACTGGGATTTTTTATTCCTATTTTTAATTAATTACTGATTCAATTAATCCATATTCTCTCATTTACTACGTACGTTCAGGACATTGAGGATGACAACCCCATCTCCTTGCCAAATCCATCTGCATATAAGGAAGAAAAGGTCTTAAAGATTACATGAACTCAATAATTTAAATTTCTTACTGTTTATGTGCATCATGTTATTATTTAATGTCCGCTTTACTAGTTTCAACTTTGTTAATCTTGCTTTGTTTTACTTGCTCCCTTTATGTTACTACATGTGCTAGAACATATTCTATGGACTTGGTTCTTCTACTGTACGTATTTCCCACCTTGCAATTGAATGTTTTTACTGCAATTACATGTATTAGTATGAAATCCTCCACTCATCCAGTGAGACGGATAATATTTTAGTACACACATCTCTCTATACATCACTTATTTCTCACTTATAAATATATTATGTTGTTAGTACCATCATAGCTGTCCTTATTTTTGTTTTACGATTGGTCATGTGCCTGCCTTTTAAAGACATTCTGCTTTTCATTGTACCTACTGATATTTCCTTGCCAAGTGTTCTGCATACAACAATCACACTAAGGCCAAACTTCAGCAAATACGTGTTGGTTTAATGAGCACAGCCTGCTTTTTAAGTTAGCCTTATTTCTATTCTTTATTTCTTCAATTCCATATATCAGTAACCTATCGTATACCCTATCAATAACATAATTTTGTACCATAGATTCGTTAATTTCAACCACTAAGTCTAATAATATAGGTGATGCCTGCAAAGTGGCAAAGTATTATTGTCGAATCAACAGCCTTACCACAATACCCTACCATGCTCTTCAAAATCATAATGGTCATGCATAACTGATTCTAAACCTGTACAAACATAATATTATTATCCCAAAACATGCATGTATGCGAAGCATGAGCCTCATAATAGTCTCTTAATAACTGAGAATCTTTGGCCTCTTAAATCCTAAATGCTTCGTCATTCCAGTTGAGCTTCCTCCAAAAAGGCCTAAGGTGTCCATTAGTTCTTCTAGTCGCATTCATGGGTCTAATAAAGGAAAGCAGGTTGCGTTAAATGCTACCATGATAGAGTTAAGAATATATCCGAGGGAAATTATACAAATTAATACATGCAACTAACTTATTAACTAACCTTGTTGAAAATAAAAGATAATTTCATTTTATAACCTACTTGATATAATGTATTATATTAATTGATCAATTTAATTAATCTTTATTTAATATAAATTCCAAAAATGATGTATATTTTGTGATAGTAATTACAAAGCAGTGTAATTATAAGTAATTTGACACAATAAGTCCTGTTATTTTAAATATTTGTACCCAAGATGCATCTAGGCTGTATATCGATTTTGTTTATTGAGACTAGAGTAAGTAACGCTCTCTCAATGTAGGGCAATATATTACTTGTGATGATTGGGGGTACCAAGTGGTTACGCACTAATAGTTATTAGATAATTATGAAGCAATTCACCTAGTGGTTTTCTAGTGGTTAATATAACTAAGATCAAATAGAAAGTACCAATTTGACTGATTTACACAGTTTCCATACTTAAAAATACCATTGATCTTCAATACGAAACCTCTACTTCAGTTATAGTCAAATCATGGCATGGCGGCCATCGAACGACTATAGTTGGATCAACATACTAGAAAGGATGCACTATTCAAGAGAGGATCATCTTCTCAGTTATATTGTAATAACGCACCCGGAGTGGGATGAAATTTCAACTTAGAAAAGGCTCATCGAAACTTAGAGCCACTCTAAATAGATCGTTGTTCTTGTTAGGAAATTACATTTGTACATAATAACAGATAAATATAGCATTATTGAATCTCACACAGTGTAAAAAAAAGTATAATACCAAAATAAGATGTAACAATTAATAAAAAACCACAAATTTTGAATACAAATTGGATACAGTTATTCAATCGGTACATCATTATGGTTCATAATCTAGAGTTTCCATAAACAAAATAGCAGTGATAACTAATAGTAGTATAATATCTCAATCGCCTTTGTCCGGCTCCATCTTTGTTTCCTTCATTGGATAACTACCCCACCTACTGACATGTTAGATATGTTAATGAGTGAGATCAGAACATAAAGTCCTATGTGATAGGAAATAATATTTTCCTAAAGACCATACGTTATATTTACCAAGTTTTATATGTCAAGGTATGTCTATGAAACACACAAACACACACATATATGAAAAGTGTATAACCAATGAGGTGGATATCCAAATCAATAACTTGAGACCTCATTAGTGCATTTAGGGTGGAGACCCAACGAGGTGGATATTCTCGATCACTTAAGGCCTGTTTTAACATATTTATTAAGGGTGGATCCTCATGATCTCTTATGACCCTAAGGAAGACCCTAGCCACATAAGACTCCTTCCTAATATGTCAACGTTCTTAATTATATATTCTCACAAGTAATATGAGAAATAATAACGCGTCGCTTAGTATCGGTTTAGGATAGTCCCGCATATAGTCATTCATGACCCCTTCGGCGGACGACTCGTGTTACTACTTAATTGATATTACGGTAGAACACCTGTGCTGCTTAAGACTTCCCTTAGACAATTGGCGAATTAAAATAGCATGCTACGTCCAAGTATAACAACTCCGTCCCTAGGCTGGCCCCCCCAAAGCTCCTAGAGGAAGTGTACATTCCGGTAAACTACCCTACTCCGTTATTGTCATGTCTAAACCACTTTCAGAGAAGGAGGACCCATAGACCTACTTCAAATCTAATAAGGGAGGGTCCCATGACTTGGTCTACATCCAAGTAATAAACCTTCGGAATGGTCCTAGTCCTAACCACTTAAGACCCAAACTTGATAAGGAGAGAGTTAGACACTTAAGACCTTCTCAAGGCATAGTAAATCTACCTATTCACACACATAATAGGTATATATTTATATGCACTAAACCTCTCACATTAAATCGTCTACCTATAGATGTTGGATATGTCAGGCGATTCCGGACAGACATCTACCAAGTGGGCTTAACCTCGGGTCATAGTGTACTAATTTAAATGCCCCGTGACACCTAAACCTCTCACATTTGCCAGACTCACTTGTGGTTGCTGGATTTGCCGGTCAGTTCCAGGCCGACTTCTACCACAAATGTTGACTAAACTCGTGTTTGTGTGTTTATATTTAATATATAGATAAGCCTTTTTATACACACGCACAAACAACAATTTATATGGGGACATTTCAAATTCAAATCTTATCTAATCGCATTTACTATGTTATTTTTATGTTAATTACGCTATATAGGTAAAGTATTTAGTACGTATAAATAACGCTAGTTTTTGCATGAACGAGGGAACGTTTTAACGTGGTAAAATTGTCAACTTGGTCAACATTCAAGGCATACAAGTTAATTCCCACATCAGACCACTACATACATGGCATAATGGCATAATTACAAATAGAAGTAATGGAAAAAATACAACATACAATCAAAACTTGCATCCTAGGCTTGTTAGAATAATTCAAGTAATGAATCAAGAACAAGGTGTAAATTTCCTGAATCATATATATATATATATATAATATAAACATATATATACACTTAGACCTTTATTTATCTAATTTACCCTTTCTTATGTTGTACATAAAAACAATGATATTTAATTTGTTTCAAATCTGAATACGTTCGAATTATCCATTCAGATTGGATATCCAAATCTGTTTAAATAATAAAACTAAATCAAATCTGAACCTTTTTACGTCACAATCATTTTTAAATAAAAAGGATAAACCAAATCAAATAAAAGTAATTCACCCGTAATATTCTTTATCCATAACTCAAACAAATTCACAAACCTAATATAAATTGACAATTCTTGCAAACATGTATAAAAATAGGAGATTTGGGCGTTTTACAGTTTGATATTATCATTAATCCAAATCTCCCTAGGCATACAAATTCATATAAAAATCAACAAATGTAGAATACGCCTAACAATTACTATTTCTACTCACAGTGATTTGACTATATGAAAATGTCGTAGATCTGACGATGTTTCCTTATTTGATGTGAACTCCAATCCCTAGAAATCTATATATATATAATAATAATAATAATTAAATAGTGAGAATTCTTATATATATAAATCTTGTGATTCCAGATCTAAATCATATTTGAATTTATAAGAAAAGAGATTAGAAATAGAAAAAAGATTTAAGAGAGAAAGAAGAAAACCTATTATGAATTTCTCTGGAATCAATGGTAGAGTGGAGACATAGTTAGACAGAGTGGCTAGGTTTAGGTCTAGAGTCTAGGGTGTTACTTATAGGTGCATATGTGTAAATAAGAACCGTAGGATTATTAAGATTTAATCCTGGCTTTCAATCCTTATAAACTAACACCAAAACTAGACCCGAACCCAGCCTTACTGGGCATATGCTGCGCTAGGAGGTCGACCGCTCCCTTAGAAGGGCGGTCGACACTTCTCTGGGGCGGCAGTCGACTCCTTAGTCGTAGTTTTTCCCAGTAAATGTATTTGAGGCTGATTTTTTTAATGTATAACGTTAGTCAATTCTATTTCTTTCTTTCTTGTTCAATGTTATTCTTGTCCCCAGCTGCATACTTATATATACACAAATTCAAATTGGATGGAATATTCCAATCATTCATTTATTGGCCATATATTATTCCATATGTTAATATTATAATTTGAATTTCAATTCGTGTTATATATATTTAACGTACAATTTCTTTTAAGTGCAATTCTTTCATATGGGCTTGGATTCTGACATATTATATATGAAAATTGAAACACCCCACCTTCGTTAAGGTCACTCACAAAAGGGAATGCCTTAACTTCGGTGGAGATGTGAGGTAAAAGATGTAGATAAATTACAAGACAACAAATAAAGCAGTGGAAAATAAAATCATTTTATAACAATGTGGTTCAGTCAAGCTTTTACAACAATTTGTCTCAATCATACTTAAAAACAATACATAGAACTTCTGTCTTGATTCAAAAACTCCCAAGTATAAAAGAAGCATAAAAATAACAATGATATTCCCCAATAAAGCATGAACCAGCCATAGCAGTGGAAGAGAGAGTCCAAAGAAATACATCGACTATCTCCGTCCTTGGAAAGAAAACTGAGCTTAAGTGGTAACATTTCCTCTCTGCGAACCTTGGGGAGGACGGAAGAAAAAGAGGCGAAACAAACTAGGTCAGACATAAGTCTAGTAAGTACAGTGACTTTCAGCATATAAACAGGCAAAAGCATCATGAATAAATTGAATATAAGACAATACCGTGAGAACAAGGATAACATAAGATTAGCACAAGATATGACAAGGCAAGACAAACTAAATGCGCTTCTACTTTTTCTCTGCTTCGCTACTACCTTGTTATTCTGATTTCTATATCTCTACACTGCCTAACTAGTGTCCCAACTAGTAATCTGTGTAAAATGATAATATTACAACGTGGTCCCAATCCCCGCAATTATGGTAGCCTTCAGGTGTACATCTAGTATAAGGATCTTACCTCAATCAGCCTAATTACCATGAAGATGTTAGATGTACCCTTACTACCCTATCGATCGGCTCCTTACTCATAGTAATTTTCCATTTGTCTGTGTCAGTCGGCCCTCTCTTGCATGTTGATACCTTGTTCTGGTCCCACCATAAGGTGTATCAATCCTTATGATAGCAACCCGACACGATTCAAGATGCATAGTGTATAACTACTGGTACCCAGTGCCTGCTTTTTCCCACTCCAGAGTACGTGTGCGCCCGTAATCCGTCGGAACCTACTCTGACGTACCACCTGCCGCTATTTTTGACCGCTTATAATCAGCCCAGTAATCGTGCCCCACCTTGCCTAGTTTCAGGGTACCTTGATACATCTATGTGGGTTACTGCTGAAATGGGTCTCCGTTACTAGGGTTTCTTACTGGTTAAGTATTTCCCATTAACATAACCCCATTCATTCATCAAGTTACATTGGTCAAATGTTTCTTATTAAGTTAACCTCATGCTTTCATCATGTAGTATTGGTTACGTGTCATCAATCAATTCAAGTTGACTTAACCTACCCACTTGTAGTGTTACATTGGTTAAGTGTTGCCTTCTTGTGTTAACTTAACCTTTCCACGCATCCTGTTATACTGGTTAAGTGTTGCTCTCTTGTTTTAACTTAACCCTACCCATTCATCATGTTATATTGGTTAAGTGTTTCTTATTAACTTAACCCTACTCATTCATCATGTCATATTGGTTAAGTGTTTCTTATTTACTTAACCCTTCTCATTCATCATGTTGTATTAACTTAACCCTGCTCACTTGTCAAATTAACATGTTATAGCGGTTAAGTGTTCTAAATTTACTTAACCTCGCCTTCTTGTCTAATTAACATGTTATAACGGTTAAGTGTTCAAAATTTACTTAACCCCATCTTCTTGTCTAATTAACATGTTATAACGGTTAAGTGTTGCCTTAGTTAACTTAACCCTACCATTCTTAACATGTCTTGTTCATTAACATTAATAGATTTATTAATGCACCAACCTCTCACATTAGATCTATGTTGTTGCGGTTACTGGATGTGTCGGGCAGTTCCGGGCAGTTTTATACCATAACTCAATCTAACCTCGGGTTTTTCTTGGGCATGATGCACTAAACTCTCACATTAGATAGGTTTTGTTGCAGTTATTGGATGTGTCGGGTGGTTCCGGGCAGTTTTACACCGCAACTCAATCTAACATCGGGTTAGGCATGTTTATCTTCTAGCATATTTACCATACATGTCCAGGTCTAGATTTTATATGTTAATTATCCCAAATTCACAAAACTAATCATGTTCCAATTCTCAAGTTATACCTCAACAAACCTAATTACAAGTCATGCCCCACAAATTCAAATTCAAGTTATTACTCAATATAGGTTACACCCAATCTTCCCAAATTTGCAATAATAGTCATGCCTCAAAAATCACGATATAACACATGCCCTAAGGTTTAGTCATATTGCACCGTACAAAATATTCTCCAAAGACCCCCAATCAGGATTCACAATATAAACTATGCCAAATTATAGCCTTTGATTTCATTGCATTCCAATTACCCAATTTTAGGCATGTTCACAATCAACAGTTATCCCTATCTTACTATAGGTTTTCATGCCTAAGCCATATATCAATATACACAATAATCTCCTTCTTCCAAGTCATAAACTATCATTTATATATATGCCCTAATTTTTAGGTCTTAAACCACGACATGTACTATTCCTTACATGTTTACAGCTCGATTTACATCCCAAATCCCAAGTCATATGTCCAGTATACTTTATGCCTCAAATCTCAAGTCATATGTTCGATACACTTTAGGTTTTAAATACAACAAGTGTTATGTCCTCAAATCAGTTACAAATCCGTTATGCCCAATTATACATAATTTAATACTTTTCCCAATTTTAGCGCTGGTCATGTCCAAATCATATACTATGCCCAATTTTAGTGCTGGTCATGTCCAAAACATATATTATGCCCAATTTTATTTCCAATGCACGTCCTTTTCTTATTAGATTTTGCTCAGGCTCGCAGTAGCCTGGCTATAAAAACAAAAAGGGAAGAAGGAAAGAAGAGACAAAGAATGGACATAATATTATCAATGAGATAGATCCAATGGATATAGAAAGACAGATAGAAATAGGCATAATCTCAGATTCAGATTTATTACAATGTCAGAATCACAATTAACTTTAATTTCTGAAAGTAACATGAACTTACAAATTACAGAACGGTCTTGAATTCTGGGATCTGATTTCTAAATTTGATTAGCTATTCCTTTGATGTAGACTTTGATTGTTAACTTGAAAACTCTAATTTGATTGATTATGGTGGAGGCTAGGTCACTTCAGGTTTTAGCAGCATATAAGCGCTTATGAATTCATATGTAGAAAACAATAGGTTTAGGGGTCTTTTTATAGGTGTATAGGGAGATTTAGAGCCTTCAGATCAGTCTAGAAGTCATCAGAATCGTTCATAGCAGAAAAACACGTCACACAGCGAATTAGGGAGCGACACATCAGCCAAAACACGTCGGTCAAAAATTTTCGTCCAAATCTGGAAAAGGGGTCGACACCTATGTCGACTCCCCTATAGGGGGGTCGACACCTATGTCGACTCCCCTATAGGGGGGTCGACTCCTATGTCGACTCTCCTTAAGGGGGGTCGACACCTATGTCGACTCCCCCTGGAGGGGTCGACACCTGTTGAGCGGGAATTTTCCCGCCCACTTCCCTTTGGCTGATTTTCGAATTTTTGACCTGTTTTGAACTTTCTGGACTTATAATATTCATTTATAATCTTCCTAGTGTGTATTCAAACTTCTAAGGCTTATAACTCCTTCATATGGTGTCCAATTTACGCAAACTCGGACTCTATCTCAAGCAGAATTCCGAGACGAACGCAATGGCGTAACCCATTTCCCTTAATTCGTCACTTAATATTCACTGGAAATACGGGGTGTTACATTCTCCACTCTTTTAAAGGATTTCGTCCCCAAAATCTCCAAGTCAAGGAGAATGTATCCTAACATCCAACATCCATCTACTCTACCATTCAATCACAGGCGTCCATTTTCCTTAAAAATATTTCTAATGCTTTTCATGACTGTACGTATAGTGTGTGTGTATATGTCCTTATCTAATGCAAAATCAGGCGGTCTACTGATTCAGTTGACCTCCTTAATGCAAATTATGTCAGTGCTATGAGTCCATCATGTATGCAATTATTCCTAATCGTACTTTTTAACTTCTACATGAGTGCACAATCATTCATACAAATGCAACATCCATATGACAACACATCAAGTTTCAATTCATATATATAAAAATTCACTCTTCCACTTGCAAAATCAGCCGATCTAGTGCCTACTGTGTGTATATGCATCCACGAGCAACCACTAGCAAACACTTACATCCACTTGCATCCACCAAACATAACATGTCTCAAGCACATGTTTACATCCATCGGCTTCTTCCTAAGGATCGAGGATAGGATCGAGGGGATATACTTAAAAGATAAAGACTAGCAAATAAACTTTACATAAAAAGAGAGATTAAGGATATACCCTCAAAAAGGGTATGATGTGCGTATCTAGTCTCCAGTCTTGTAAGTCGCATCTTCTTGAGATTCATTCCATATTACTCTGACTGTCTTAACTTCACTATTTGCGTAGCTTCTTAATTTATGTTTCCAGAATATGCGTTGGAACTCATTTCACTGTCGCCTCCCGTTCCACCTTTTCTTCTTATAGTATACTTGGCACTACAACTTCTGTCGTGTAATGCTAACATTCCCAGAACTATCTCTTGAAAATTAACAGATGCTAACCATGTTACCAAGTGTATATACTAAGATGATTAGGTTCTTCTCTATCAATCTTGTAAGTGGGGCTAATACCTTCGCAAAGTCCTTAATGAACTTCCTATATTAGCCCGCTAGTCCAAGAAAGCTTCTTACTTCTGTTGTATTCCTTGGGACCTTCTAGTCTTGCATCGCAACTACTTTTGCCGGATCCACTGCTATCCCTTCTTTAGGCGCCACATGTCCTAGAAACCTTACTTCTTCTCTCCAAAAATGACATTTTTTTGGAGAACTTCGCCTTTAGTTAATGCGCTTGGAGGGTATCCGAGACTTCCCTTAGATGCAAAACATGTTCTTCCTCATTCCAAAATATCAGCTATGCACAAGCGAAGTGAACCATCCGCCTTTGTAACGAAAATGACTGGAGCACCCCATTTAGAAGTACTTCGCGTTATGAAACCTTTCTCAAGTAACTCTTTTACTTGTTTACTGAGCCCTTCCTTTCCCTTGGAGTCATGTGTCATACAGGTAATGCAACTGGCTTTGCATTGTCAACTAGATATATATGCGGAAGTCTATCTTGCGTTTTAGGGGGTAAACCCCTAACCTGATCAAAAACATCTGCTTACTCATTGACTACTCTAACGGATCGCAAATCGTCGATAGATACATCAAGTGATTCTAGGTAGCTAAGCCTAAATGATACCTTAAGATTGCATGAAATCTCGAGGGTATTCCCGAAGCAAGTCAAAAGTCTAACTACCCTCCTTTCACAATTACTAGCTAACCAATCCATGCCTAGAATCAACCCATAGCCCATGAAACCAAAAACATAAGCATTACACTTAAACTCAATACTTAACATAGCTATTCTCAAATCCTTACAAACCAAAGATAAACGAGCCAAACCACCAACTGGATTTGAGACAATAATGGGATCCTCTACTATACAAGCTCTAGGGTGCAGAGACTCAACTATGGAGGCAGATATAAACGAATGTGAAGCGTTAAAATCAAAAGAGTACAAATAGGATGATCAAAAGAAAACTAAACTTTTTCAACTGAAGCTTTGCTACCTCTCTCTCAGGTACGCTGGCAGTGAGAGCATGCACTTGCCTTCCGGAAAATCCTGTCCTTTGTTCTTGCCCTTGTCCTTAATTATATGACCCATTATAAAGACACTTCCTCTTGTCTTAGGTTTTCCTATTCTTTCCTCCTTCGTGAACCAAGTCCATATCCATGAGTTTCTCATCCTTGGGTTGTGTTCCTTAGCCAAACCCCCTTATTCTCATCTTTGCCATCTTTGTGTAACTTGTTGACAAGTCTCTTGAAAGCTGCCTCCATCGCACAAAAATCCCTACAAAGCTTGAAAGAAAATTAGCCGCATGTGAAACTATTGCGGCTATAGATGGAAGTCGGGCACTTCACCGCCCTTTGACAGATGTCGTAGTCTCATCAAGCCTACGGAACCATGCCTCAATGAGGTTACCTCCCAGAAAGCCAGGAGCCCCAGAGACTCAGGAAAGAAGAAAACAAGGATTCAAACAGAGGATCAAAAGATAATGCATATGGCTTCGGGGAATATGTCTTTAAAACAAAACTTTTCTTTAGAAAATGCTTCTTTTAAAACCGTTTTGAAAATTTTTCAAATCTTTTATCTGATCCGGTAACCTTCAACTCTGATACAAAGTGAAACACCCACCTCCGTTAAGGTCACTCACAAAGGGAATGCTTTAACTTCGGTGGAGATGCGAGGTAAAAGATGTAGATAAATTACAAGACAGACAAATAAAGCAGCGGAAAATAAAATCATTTCATAACAATGTGGTTCAATCTAGCTTTTACAATAATTTGTCTCAATCATACTTAAAAACCATACATAGAACTTCTGTCTTGATTCAAAAACTCCCAAGTATAAAAGAACATGAACCAGCCATAGTAGTGGAAGAGAGAGTCCAAATCAATACATCGACTATCTCCATCCTTGGAAAAAAACTGAGCTTAAGTGGTAACATTTCCTCCCTGTGAACCGGGGGGGCAAGAGAAAAGAAGCGAAACAAACTAGGTCAGACATAAGTCTGGTAAGTCCAGTGACTTTCAACATATAAACAGGCAAAAGCATCATGACATGAATAAACTGAATATAAGACAATACCACGAGAACAAGGATAACAAGATAACATAAGATTAGCACAGGATACGACAAGGGAAGATAAACTAAATGCGCTTCTACTCTTTCTCTACTTCGCTACTACCTTGTTATTCTGATTTATATATCTCTGCACCTCCTAACTAGTGTCCCAACTAGTAATCTGTGTAAAATGATAATATTACAACGTGATCCCAATCCCCGCAATTATGGTAGCCTTCAGGTGTACATCTAGTATGAGGATCTTACCTCAATCAGCCTAATTGCCATGAATATGTTAGATGCACCCTTACTACACTATCGATCGGCTCCTTACTCGTTGTAATTTTCCTTGTGTCTGTGTCAATCGGCCCTCTCTTGCATGTAGATACCCTGTGCTGGTCTCACCATAAGGTGTATCAATCCTTATGATAGCAACCCGACACGATTCAAGATGCACAGTGTATAACTACTGGTATCCAGTGCCTGCTTTTTCCCACTCCGGAGTACGTGCACGCCCGTAATCCGTCGGAACCTATACTGATGTACCCCCTGCCGCTATTTTTGACCGCTTATAATCATCCCAGTAATCGTGCCCTACCCTGCCTAGCTTCAGGGTACCTTGATACATCTATGTGGGTTACTGCTAAAATGGGTCTCCGTTACTAGGGTTTCTTACTGGTTAAGTTTGTGGGCCTATATTTACTAATATTACCCACCAACCCGATATGAACTTAACCCTCCCACTGATTCAAACATGTTTACTTAATGGTTAAGTTTATGGGCCTATATTTACTAATATTACCCACCAACCTGATATGTACTTAACCCTCCCATACATTATGTCATATTGGTTAAGTGTTGTCCATTCATGTTAACTTAACCCACCTACTCATCATGTCATGTTGGTTAAGTGTTTCCTATTAACTTAACCCCGTTCATTCATCAGGTTATATTGGTTAAGTATTTCCCATTAACTTAACCCCATTCGTTCATCAAGTTACATTGGTTAAGTGTTTCTTATTAACTTAACCCCACGCGTTCATCATGCAGTATTGGTTAATTGTCATCAATCAATTCAAGTTAACTTAACCTACCCACTTGTCGTGTTACATTAGTTAAGTGTTGCCTTCTTGTGTTAATTTAACCCTTCCACGCATCCTATTATATTGGTTTAAGTGTTGCTCTCTTGTTTTAACTTAACCCTACCCATTCATCACGTCATATTGGTTAAGTGTTTCTTATTAACTTAACCCTACTCATTCATCATGTCATATTGGTTAAGTGTTTCTTATTAACTTAACCCTTCTCATTCATCATGCTGCATTTGCTTAACCCTGCTCACTTGTCTAATTAACATGTTATAGCAGTTAAGTGTTCTAAATTTACTTAACCTCACCTTCTTGTCTAATTAACATGTTATAATGGTTAAGTGTTCTAAATTTACTTAACCCTATCTTCTTGTCTAATTAACATGTTATAACGGTTAAGTGTTGCCTTATTTAACATAACCCTACCATTCTTAACATGTCTTGTTCATTATCATTAATTGATTTATTAATGCACCAACCTCTCACATTAGATCTATGTTGTTGCGGTTACTGGATGTGTCGGGCGGTTCAGGGCAGTTTTACACCACAACTCAATCTAACCTTGGGTTTTTCTTGGGCATGATGCACAAACCTCTCACATTAGATAGGTGTTGTTGCGGTTAGTGGATGTGTCGGGCGGTTCCGGGCAGTTTTACACCGCAACTCAATCTAACCTCGGGTTAGGCATGTTTATCTTTTAGCACATTTACCATACATGTCCAAGTCTAGATTTTATATGCTAATTATCCTAAATTCACAAAACTAGTCATGTTCCAATTCTCAAGTTATACCTCAACAAACCTAATTACAAGTCATGCCCCACAAATTCAAATTCAAGTGATTACTCAACATAGGTTACACCCAATCCTCCCAAATTTGCAATAATAGGCATTCCCCAAAAATCACGATATAACACATGCCCTAAGGTTTAGTCATATTGCACCGTACAAAATATTCTCCAAAAACCCCCAATCATGATTGACAATATAAACTATGCCAAATTATAGCCTTTAATTTCAGTGCATGCCAATTACCCAGTTTTAGGCGTGTTCACATTCAACAGTTATCCCTATCTTACTATAGGTTTTCATGCCTAAGCCATATATCACTATACACAATAATCTCCTTCTTCCAAGTCATAAACTATCATTTATATATATGCCCCCAATTTTTAGGTCTTAAACCACGACATGTACTATGCCTTACATGTTTACAGCTCGATTTACGTCCCAAATCCCAAGTCATATGTCCAGCATAATTTATGCCTCAAATCTCAAGTCATATGTTAGATACACTTTAGGTTTTAAATACAACATGTGTTATGTCCTCAAATAAGTTACAAATCCGTTATGCCCAATTATACATAATTTAATACTTTTCTCAATTTTAGCGCTGGTCATGTCCAAATCATATACTATGCCCAATTTTAGCGCTGGTCATGTCCAAAACATATATTATGCCCAATTTTATTTCCAACGCATGTTTCATCTCTTATGAGATTTGGCTCAGGCTCATAGTAGCATGGCTATAAAAACAAAAAGGGAAGAAGGAAAGAAGAGACAAAGTATGGACATAATATTATCAATAGATAGATCCAATGGATATAGAAAGACAGATAGAAATAGGTATAATCTCAGATTCAAATTTATTACTATGTCAGAATCACATTTAACTTTTATTTCTGAAAGTAATATGAACTTACAAATTACAGAACGGTCTTGAATTTTGGGATCTGATTTCTGAATTTGATTAGCTATTCCTTTGATTGTTAACTTGAAAACTCTAATTTGATTGATTAAGGTGGAGGCTAGGTCACTTCAGGTTTTAGTAGCATATAAGCACTTATGAATTCGTATGTAGAAAACAATAGGTTTAGGTGTCTTTTTATAGGTGTATAGAGAGATTTAGAGCCTTCAGATCAGTGTAGAAGTCATTAGAATCATTCATAGCAGAAAAATACGTCACATAGTGAATCAAGGAGCGACACATCAGCCAAAACACGTCGGTCAGAAATTTTCGACCAGATCTGGAAAAGGGGTTGACACCCAATAGGCGGGTCGACACCTATGTCAACTCCCCTATAAGGGGGTCGACTCCTATGTCGACTCCCCTTAAGGGGGGTCGACACCTATGTCGACTCCCCCTAGGGGGGTCGACGCCTGTTGAGCGGGAATTTTCCCGCCCACTTCCCTTTGGCTGATTTTCGAATTTTTGACCTGTTTTGAACCTTTTAGACTTATAACATTCCTATATAATCTTCTAGTGCATATACAAACTTCTAAGGCTTATAACTCCTTCATACGGTGCCCGATTTACGCTAACTCGGACTCTATCTCAAGCGGAATTCCGAGACGAACGCAATCGCGTAACCCATTTCCCTTAATTCGTCACTTAATGTTCACAGGAAATACGGGGTGTTACAAAAATTGATCAAAATTTCGTCACGAATACAACTACTGTACTTCCATGGTCAAATTTCTGATGTTACAAAATCCCCTTTTTCAGCCCTTTAATATTTTACTTCTTTAATGTGATTTTTTATTAATAATTTGTTTTAGCTATATTTTTACGCGGTGTTACATTCTTCCCCCCTTAAAATAGATTTCATCCCCAAAATCTGTTTGAAGGGGTGAAAAACACATCTCACTTTAAACATCCATGTTGTACACCCATGCTATTCTTAATTCATCCATGACTCGCAGTGGTTATGAACTTCAGAATTACTAAAGCGAGCGCAAATCCTACCGCGCATGTGAAATAAGTGATGCAGTATGTATGCAAAACATCCTAATATGCATATATTTCTATATGGGTGCGTTGTGTAATTGTATTGCATCCATTTCCTAACATCCAATCTAGCAACCTCAATGCATCCATAAACGTGGGTTAGAGGAGAAATTACCCAGGAAAAACTCTGGGTGGGTCTGTCTCGTCATATCCTCGGTCTCAATATGCTTTCTGCGGGATTATTTCCCTATTGTACTCAGAAGATGCGAACGTTTTTATTGCGAAGTCTCTTGGTTCCGTGCTCTACAATCTTCGTAGTGGCACGGGGTACCCTGGACTCTAACTCGAGTTTTCCTATGTCCCCAACTTCATCAAGCTCGAGTCTGATAGGAAAATCATGAAGGCGCTTCCTTTGGTGAGATACATGAAAGACGTTATGGATTCCCGATAGACGCTCTTGGAGATCCACTCGATATGCCAAAGATCATATCCTATCGATGATGCAAAAAGGCATAATAAATCCGGGAGTTAAATTCCTAGTCTTTCCAAACTGAACAATCTTCTAGAGAGGGGATACTTTTACGAATAGCAAGTCTCTAATATCGAACTCAAGTTCCGCCTCCTTCTATCGGCATACAATTTCTGATGGTCTTTGGTTGCCTTCATCCTCTGCCTAATCAAAGAAATCATCTTCTTGAAATCACGGATAAAGTCTAGTCCGAGTAGAACCTTATCGATAGTTTCCCACCTGCAAGTTGGCAATTTGCATAGCCTCTCGTAAAGCACTTCAAAAGGGGTCATACCAATCGTCGCTTGAAAACTATTGTTGTAGGCAAACTCCACAAGTGGTTGGTGTTGCCCCTAAATTCCTCCAAAGTCGATGATGCAAGCTCTACGTAAGTCTTCTAGGATCCTATTTACTCTTTCTGTCTGGCCATCGGTTTGCGGATGATACGTTGTACTTAAGTTGAGGATTGTTCCTAATGCTGTTTGTAAACTTCTCCAAAATTCACTCGTGAATAAGGGATCTCTATCACTCACTATACTAGATGGGATACGATGTAATCTGACTATCTCTTTGACATATAATTATGCCAATGAAGCTGCAGTCCTACTCTTTTTGATTGGTATAAAGTGGGCACTCTTGGTCAAACGGTCGACCACAACCTAAATAGCCTCATTTCCCTTCTGTCACCTTAGAATCCCATCCACGAAATCCATACGAATATGTTCCCACTTCCACATGGAAATTTATAAGGGTAACAGTAATCTTCAGATTTTGCTTGCTCCGCTTTTACTTTTTGGCATGCTAAACATTTAGCTACAAACTCGGCTATATCCTTTTTCATCCCTTTCCAATGGAGATTCCTCTTCATGTCTTTATACATTTTATCTCCACCGGGGTGTATGGTCATCTTCGACCTATGGCACACCTCTAAAACTTCCTTTCTTAACTCTTCATCTTTAGGGATGCAAATTCATCCATCCCTAAGAAAACTCTTGTCGCTGCCTAATGAATATATGACTGAATGAGGAAAGGTCTATTTCTTTCCCACTTTCTCCTTCAAATTCCTTATTTCTTTATCAAGGTCTTGCGTATTCCTAATTCTTTCTCTTGGAGTGGGTCTAACAAGCATAACTCCAAGAAAAATGTTAGAAGCTACTAGCAAGGGTTGCAAGTTAAAGTTGGAGAGAAACTCCAACTATTTCCATTCCAAAATTGCATTCAAAGATGCATACTTCCTACTCAATGCATCTTCTACAACGTTCCCCTTCCCTGGGGTATACTGGATTATAAAATCAAAAGAGGCAATGTATTTCACCCATCGTTGTTGCCTTAAACTCAGGTCCATTGAGAGAGTAGATACTTTAGAGATTTATGTCGGTAAAAAGTTCAAACTTCTCCCCTAAAAGATAATGCCTCCACACCTTTGAAGCGAATACTACTGCGACTAGCTCTAGGTCATAAACTGGGTACCTTTTCTCGGGATCCTTCATTTGTCTATTAGCGTAAGCAACAACTCTTACTTCTTGCATAAGAACTGCTCCTAAACTGGTTCTGCAGGCAACAGTGTAAACACTAAACATCTATGAGCCATCGGGTATAATAAGAACTGGCGCACTAGTCAATACTTTCTTTAATTTCTTAAAGGCCACATCGCATTTACTACTCCAAGAAAATACCAAGTTCTTCTTTGTAAGCTGAGTTAAAGGAGTAAAAATCTTTCAAAGTCATTAATAAACTTTCACTAATATCCAACTAATCGAAGGAAGCTTCTTGCCTCCGTAGCATTTCAAGGTATTCTCCATTGTTTAATTGCCTCGATCTTCGCGGGGTCTACTGCCAAGCATTTTCTTGACACAATATGTCCCAAAAATCTGACTTCTTCTCTTTAGAAATGGCATTTCGTGAATTTTGCTTTCAATTGATTCTCCCTTAATACCCCTAGGACTTTTCTCAAGTGACTTTCATGCTCTTTATGGTCCTTTGAAAATATAAGGATATCATGTACGAAGACTACCATAATTTTATTCAAAATTCCCCTAAACACTTTACTCATTAGGTCGACAAAGAAGGTGGGTGCATTTGTCAATCCTTATTGTCATCTGAGATCCTCAATTGGTGAAATCCAGCTGCAAGGTCTAATTGGGAAAACACTCGGGTTCCTCCCAACTGGTCAAGTATATCATCAATTCTAGGTAGGGGGTACCTATTCTTTTTGGTTAGCTTATTGAGCTACCTATAGTCCACGCAAAGTCTTAGAGATCCATCGGCTTTGGTGGCAAACACAACAGGTGCACCTCATTCGGAGGTACTTCGCCAAATGAAACCTTCTTGTAGTAATTCCGAAATCTATTTGTCCAATTTTCTCCTTTCTTTAGGCGCCATATGCCTTAAAGGTAAAGCTACTAGTATAGCGTCCATCTCTAGGTCAATATGAAAAGAAATTTCTCAATGGGGTGGAAGTCCCGTGAATTCCTCAAGACATCCGAGAACTCACATACTACAAGAACCGAAGATGGTCCTTCAGAACTAGGAGATAAGATATATAATAAGGCTTTATCCTTGTTCCTAATGTCACAAGGAATTTTCAGACTACGTCCTCCTCGGCTCCTAAGATGAACAACTCGCTTGTCGCAATCTAGGATGACCCCATAAAATGATAGCCAATCCATACCTAGGATAAGGTCATACCCCATAAAATCCAATGCATACGCTTGCATAGGAATTCGACATCGTCGATAAACAATACTAGGTCTTCATAGATCAACTCAAGGTACTTATCTCCTCCGATAGGGTTGGCCACCTTTCGGATTACTAGAGATAGATAAGGGAAGTTTAACAAATTAACTAGCCTCTTAGAAACAAAAGAATGGGTTGCTCTCGAGTCAAACAAGGTGTATACGCAAAATCTTAAAATAGAAGTTATACCTTCAAGAACGGGTTGAACTTGATCTCTTTGGGGTCGGCTCTGTATCGGTGCTTCCTCCAATGCATAATTCCGACTGCACCGAATACCCTTAGGCTTTTGGAAATCCTTAGACATGTGTCCTTCCTCGTGGAAGTTGTAGCATTTTCCTTTGAATTCTTTCTTTTCCAAAGAAGTCCTGCGATCCTTGGCATCATGGCCTCTGCGGTTACATCTCGTACAAGTCTTAGCTTCCATCTTAAATTGACCTAATTTCTTCTTATTTCTCCATCGCTCTTTCTTCTTATTCTTGTTGGGACCAGAACTTCCTTTACCCTTCTCACCACTTTTATTTTCTTTAGATCCTTCAGCTGTGCACAAAATAGCCATCTCCACTAACGTTTCGAAGGTTACTCCGAGCGTTACTTGTGCTAACAAAGTATCCTTGGGATTCAACCCCTTGACAAACCTTAAGGCTTTACTCATTGGGGTATCTACCAAACCTCTACCAAACTTACATAACTCGGTGACTTTAGCCACATACTCTTGTAAACTCAAACTCCCTTGCTTGATATTGATAAACTTCTCTAACTGGATCTTCATCTCAGCTTTTAGTAGGAACTTTGCTTCAAAGCGGGTCTTAAAATTCAGCTCATGTAAATACTCGGACCTTGTTTTCTCTAGATACTAGGTTCCACCATTCAAGGGCTTCTCCTTTTAAGTGTTAGGCCGCAACCCTTCTTTTAACTTCATTGGGCCACCCAGTGGCTTCAAAAATCCTTTTGCAATTCATTGTCCAAGCTTGAGCACTAACAAAACCTTACGTTCTTAATAATGTTTTTCCACCAAGGGTCACAAAGCTTTTACAGAATCAAGGAAAATCAAAGGCTACCTCAGCGGCATGACCTGCAGGCACCGCTGAGGCGGGATTAGCAACAGGGACCTACTCCACAGTACGATATACTATTGGAACCATTCTTGTAATAACCCGAATTTCGACAGATCAATTTTTTTCAAAATTTTAATCTATCGAAACTCGTGTTGGTTTGTCTAGTATCCTTCAGAAAAGACAGAGATATAAAATATATCAGAGCTCGGAAAACATATCAAAGCGGAATGGATAAAATATAATATAACCAAAATATAGCCTTACCCAGATAATAATACTGCCTAACCAGTATCCAAAGTTATCATATTTCTGGCACAAGTCTAACCTGCGAGTATGTGATGAGGAAGGGGTCAAAACACAACTTCTGGTGACTGGATTTAAACAACACATTTTGGATAACCCTACATATATCGTTCAATTACATTTTCTTATTTATTAGGTTACTTGAGTTAATAACACTCAAGGCTTACACACATGTCGTACCCATTTACTTCCCAGTGGATTAACCTAATACAGTATATATGTAGCTACCCCAATATTAAGGTGCACCCCATGGTACCCCACTCGCACGGTCTCCGCGGTAATGCCACAAAAATATACGCAGTCCCCCATCCTACGTCGGAGTGACATACAGATCTCTATATAATTACACTACGTTTCGCATAGAACCACCATCGCCATGCTACGTAAGCGTACAGACTGCCATCTTCGAACCATTCGATCGAATCAGATTCCATCACAGAGTAATGCCCTAGAGTCTACGATACACCACCCAGAGCAGACATGCATGTATCTAAACTTTCCCATGCACATATCGTCAATCGTACTAGATGCCTTAACTGCTCATATCCTCTATTGTGCACTGAATTCCGTAACAGGGTTGTACAAGAAACACGGAACTCGGTCGGGAGCTTTTCAGATATCTGTATACACAGATACTAAGGTCTGTATTTTCAGTAGTTATGGTCCCACCCGACCCCTCCCTCAACTAGTGAAAGACAAAAAGAATTGAGAGCTAGTAACCTAGCCCCACAGAAAACAAAAAACAACAAATCCTAATTATCCTGTCCCTCACCCATAGCCTTGATAGCAAAGGATCTATGGTCTTTTGGTTTAGCTCTCTATATTTCTGCATCACGTATCACGCTGACTGTCGATGGTTGCTACCCGACGTCTTGCTATCAACAGATGGTTAGACCCGCCAGTAACTCGATAAAAATGGTCGTAACCCAGCCTAGTCATAAGGCAACTGGATCGTCGAATCACCTATGCCACCTTACAGCCTTCTGATTGCCCATTATCGTGGCAATTAAGGTATACTCACCGGGTAGAGACGCGTAGACCTAACCTCTGTGAGCACAGTCGAATGCTGTCACAGCACAGAGGAATACCAGGAGTACCCTCCATGTCCCAGGAAACCGTGTGCTTCCCCTTCCAGTCCTTCAGAGCCAACAAAATATCAGCAGTACAACAGGAAGAACATGCAGAATAATCAAATGGACGTGCGCTCCCCTCGTGTCCCATGACACAGCGATGATCTACCCCGTTTGGGTTATTAACCTTCAGACGTACAGACTGGCCCAAGCGCTTTAGGTTGATTTGTTATTAGACCCTATGTCTAAACATTTAATCACGCTCTTGCTCTACCTCATCATATTTCCAGTTAACTTGGTTATTCCCATTTACGTTAACTTCCTATTCAGGTTACTAAGTTCCTCTTGCTTATTAATTTCAGTTAAACTTAATCCATTTAAGTTTGTTAATAAGCCCATAACATATTATTCTCTAGATTGTAGTCCAAGATCTATAATCTACAATCTCTTTATATTATTCATTGTCTAATTCCATAGTTACAATAACATGTTCTACTTAATATGTAATTAAGTATACTTCATCTCAATTCACCTATTTTCTGTTTAACATATCACTTATTATTTATGATTAAATATAACTTATTCCATCCTATATATTCACCTCGTTTTTTCTAATTTAATCATAATTCCATCTTAAAATGTCACTACAATTTGTCGTTTTTTACTTACTAACTTAGTTCTCTTAACTAAGGTTTACTAATAAGTTTCCTTTCCATTTATTATAACTTATATTATTCTTATCAATAGATTACAGATTCTCGATTTTATAGATAACTTAATTTACAATTAAGTACAACTTATCTCATTACATAAGTTATCCCATTTTCTTTATCGTTTATTATAACCTAAGCTATAATTTCCACTTGTCCCCTAGGACAAGCCTACCTATTATCTTTCCACTTTCCGCTTCAAGTTTATCAATAATAGATTATTATCATTCCCTGTTTATCCCACTTCTTTTACTGTTGTCACTTTCATTCATTTCCTATTCATTTCCATTAATCATAATTAGTGCTATTTATTACTATCCATTTATATACATATATTCATATATATGTTTTTGCATTAGACCTCTCACATTAAGCCAACCACTTTTGGATGCTGGATATGCCGGGCGGTTCTAGGCAGGCTTCTTCTACAAGTTGACTTATCCTCGTGTCTTAGCACCGTTACATGTATATTTATGTGCTAGGCTCCTAAAATTAAATTAACAACTTGTGGATGATGGATTTGCCGGGCGGTTTCGTGCAGACTTCTACCACTGGTTGAATTCAACCTCGTGTCTAAGTGCGTTTACAATTTTCTATTTACCGCAAGTTTAAGCATATTCATTCTTTCAAATTTTACTATAATCTATTTTCACATGTCATACTTAATATCATATTAAGTCCATTATCTGATTATCATGTCGCATGTTCTTCCTAACATCTAATTAACTTCATTTTAAAATAACATGTAATCATCGAATCATGTAAATGTTCAATTCTAACAAATTAACATGTAATTATCCCAATTCTTACAGTTAAGGGTTCATGTACATAATATGCCACAGACTAACATGTAATTAGAACATGTATGTACACAACAGTAATCATTTCCACATATTTTAATAGGTTTATACATTTCATGGGGTTTACATTTCAACTTATTAACATTTCAACCTATTAACATTTCAACATATTAACGTTTCAACATATTAACGTTTCAACATATTAACCATTCTAGCAGATTTACTTTACATATTAACGGGGAATGTCAAATGATAAATATACCATTATCAAAAAGGTATAACTTAAATCCACTCACCTAATTGCTTTCCAATTCATGAATCTGGTCCAGATCTAGCATTCTATGGTTCTCCTAACTGAATTTAGAATCTAAATAACCGTGGATCCACAATTCTCAACTAAAAGTAAAAGGGAAGAAAGAGAAGAAATTTAAATTGACCAGATCCAAGAATTTACCTTAGTTCGATTAGAATTCTGAACACCTTCTTTATTAATATACATTATTTTCCTTCAGATCTTGAATCAGAATTTTCCTAAACTAATTTTTCTATTTTTATGAAGAGATTTAAGGAGGAAGAAGAATGGCAGAGCTTAGGTAGCCTCTTAGAAAATGTGAGATTTAGGCTAGGCTCTGCTAGCCTATTTATAGATGTTCAAGATCTTATCGTACATGCAGCGCCGAGTCAGCAACGAATTTGATTAAGAAAATAGTCCAGATTCGTTGACGTATCTGCCTAGATCTGGGGTGGGTCTACCCCGGATCGACCCTAGGGTCGACACACCCTTGTAGGGGTCGACCTATGGGTCAACACCGTGGGGGTGTGGGTCAAGCCCTGTGTGTCTGGATGCCAGAAACTTACACTGGTGCACTTCACAAGTGCGCCAGCGTAAATTAATCCTGGCGCACTTGCCAAGTGAGCCAGTTACACTGGCCCGCTTCCCGCTCGTTTCGTCAAACTTCTATCGTCCATAACTTCTTCATACGTTATTCCGTTTTTCGCAAACTCGGAGTCTATCTGAACCAGAATTCCGAGACAAACGCAATGGTACAGTCTGTTTTACTTAATTCCTAATATTAAAATGAGTTATCCCCAATTTATTATCTTTAATAAAAAATGCAGGGTGTTACAATTCTGGAAAATACCGGGGTCTTGCATGGTTCTCTTGTTCGAAAGGATTATCATCCATTCTATTATCTGAAAAAGAAAAGGAAGAATCCTTCGGTGGTTACTCCGGAGATAGTATTTTAAGCTAAAAAGGGAAGAAAAGTTGCTTAGTATAGTTGTGTATGCTTATTGGGGGTATATATGTAGTTTGAAAACCTTTTTAAAATACAAATACATCTCTCATACATATAATTTCCCTATAATCGGGTAACCTATGCTTTGGTACTAGATGTAACAACCCGCCCGGAGTAGTCCTAAATTTCAACCCAGAAAAGGTCTATCGAAACTTAGAGCTACTCTAAACAGACCGTTGGTTCCGGTAAGGAAATTACATTTGTACAGAATAACAGATAAAATAGCATTATGGAATCTCACACAGCAGAACGAAAAAGTATAATACCAAAATAAGATGTACCACTTCATAAAAATCCATGGAATTCGAATACAAACTGTCAAGATACAATTATTCAGTCAGTACATCATTATGGTTCATAATCTGGAGTTTCCATAAGCAAAACATCAATGATAACTAATAATAGCATAATATCTCCATCGCCTTCATCAGGCTCCATCTTTATTTCCTTCATTGGATAGCTACCCTACCCACTGACTTGTTAGATATGTTAATAAGAGGGGTCACAACATAAAGTCATGTGTGATAGAAAATACTATTTTCTTAAAGACCATACCCTAGATTTAGCAGGTTTTATATGTCAAGGTATGTCTACGAAACATAAAAGCACACACATATACGAAATGTGTTTAACTAATGAGGTGGATATTCGAATCAATCACTTGAGACCTTATTAGTACATTTAGGGTGGAGATCCAACGAGGTGGACATTCTCGGTCACTTAAGGCTCGTTCTAACTTATTTATTAAGGGTTGATTCTCATTATCACTTATGACCCTAAGATGAACCCTAGTCACTTAAGACCCCATTATAATACGTCAACGTTCTTAATTATATATTCTCACAAGTAATATGAGAAATAATAACACGCCGCTTAATACCGGTTTAGGGTAGGCCCGCATATAGCCATTTAAGACCCCTCCGGCGGATGCCTTGTGTTACTACTTAACCGATACTGCGGTAGAACACTTATGCCACTTAAGACTTTCCTTGGACAGTTGATAAATTAAAATAACATGCTACGTCCAATGTATACAAACTCTGCCCCTCCCAAAGATCCTGCAGGAAGTGGACATTCCGGTAAACTACCCTACTCCGTTATTGCCATGTCTAAACCATTTTCAGAGAAGGAGGACCCATAGACCTACTTCAATCTAATAAGGGAGGGTCCCATGACTTGGTCCTAGTCCTAACCACTCACGACCCAAACTAGATAAGGAGAGAGTCAGCTGCTTAAAACCTTCTCAAGGCGTAGTAAACCTATCTATTCACACACATAATAGGTATATATATATATATATATACATACATACACACACACTAAACCTCTCACATTAAACCGTCTACTTTTAGATGCTGGATATGTCAGGCGGTTCCAGACAGACTTCTACTACAAGTGGGCTTAACCTCGGGTCATGGTGTACTAATTTAAATGGCCCATGACACCTAGACCCCTCACATTAGTCAGACTTATTTGTGATTGTTGTATTTGTCGGTCGGTTCCGAGCAGACTTCTACCACAAATTGTGACTAACCTCGTGTTTGTGTGTCATTATTTAATGTATATGTATATAAGCCATTTTACACACACGCACAATCAACAATTCATATAGGGACATTTCAAATTCAAATCTTATCCTAATCGCATTTGCTACATCATTATTACGTTAATTACACTATACAAGTAGAATATTTAGTACGTATAAATAATGCTCGTTTTCGTATGAACGAGGGAACGTTTTAACGTGGTAAAATTGTCAACTTGGTCCACATTCAACGTATATAAGTTAATTTCCACATCAGACCGCTACATACATGGCATAATGACATAATTACAGATAGCAGTAATGGAAAAATATACAACATATAATCAAAACTTGCATCATAGGCTTGTCAAAATAATTCAAGTAATGAATCAAGAAGAACAAGGTGTAAATTTCCTGCATTATATATATATATATATATATATATATATATATATATATACCTAACTTTCAAATATATATATATATATATACACACATAGACCTTTATTTTTCTAATTTACTCTTTCTAATGTTGTACATAAAAACGTTAATATTTGATTTCTTTCAAATCTGAATACGTTCGAATTATCCATTCTGAATGGATATCCAAATAATTAAAACTAAATCAAATCCGTACCTTTTTACATCACAATCATTTTTAAATAAAGTATAAACCAAATCAAATAAAAGTAATTCACCCCTTTATCGACAACTCAAACAAATTCACAAACCCGGTCTAATTAGTCATGTTATGGTCAACTAATGAAGCTCATAGCCCAATTAGTATGGTATTTGGAAGGGCAGTGTCTAGGATTGAGTTTGTGGCAATCAAGTACTTCGCAATCCAATCCTACCACTTTGGCATGAACAAATATGCAAGCCCAACAGTTGTCACTGACAAAAAATAACCAATTTGAATTGGACCTTAAGCTAATTTTCAAAATTATTTGAAAAATTAAAAATGTAAGATTTTTAACTTAAAAAATAAATTTAAAATGATATAAGTATATTATTATTTAAATAAAAACATGACATTGTCATACATAATTATTTGAATAAAACCAAACATGAAAATTTCAAATATGAATACCATACAACCAAAATTGTAGCTACTTTCTGAGCATCAAACACAATCTTTTTCATTTTTCAAACAATTTATATGGAGTAGCAAATATTCAGTAACAGTTCTATGTCGCTGTACGCTGCCGCTATCAGCACATTCAGACAAGAAACGAATCAAAAAACTTAGAAGCCTATTTATCGTAAAAATCGATCGTTTCAGAAAACAAAGTTAGCACATAAATCAGAAAACCACTTTCCATTGTGTTCCGCGTTTTGGAAAGTAACAAAAGAACAAAAAGGCAACTTATCCTTCCATGGTTCCACCTCCACCCCCACCCCCCTTTCTTCCAAAAAAAAAAACTTCTCATTTTTGTATTGAAAATTGAAATCTCAAAACATAAAATAATTTTACCTTAAAAATATGTGGTAACTTTAAAACTCGGACTTCTGATCTCATTCTCACTGAAAGCTTCCATATAATATAACTGGTCAACCGATTTCCAAAGTTCACACCAATTTATATAAAATAAAATAAAACAACAATGATTTAAAGGGGTACGACCCGTCTAGCTCTACTTCTCCCCTACCTAAGACCACCACTATTATTCCCCGACGAGGATCTCAACAAAGAATGATGAATAACATTGCTAGAGGAAATTGGACCGGTCGAGCTGTTATTAAACATCATATGCTGCTGTGGAGGAGGAACAGAAGTGAAAGTAGAAGATGAAGGATGGATAGCTGACAATGGTAAGCGAGGTCCAAAACCGAACATCTGCTGCTGACGTTGTTGCATGTATTGCATTTGCTGAATGTTGTTGCCAAATGTTTGTTGCGGTGGGATTCCAGACATAATCAGGGGTCTGTTGTTATTAGGGTTCACGTTCATTACTGCTGATCGATTTGACTACAACGCTACCTTTTCGGTTGAAAGCTTCAAGAGTAATGCTTTTATCCTTGTATTTGTCCAAAAGGTGATGGGAAACACGTACGCAACGTTTTAATGGTCCAAGCCATGTCCAATAGCCTTAAAGAAAAAGTTGGAAGTCATTAATGGTGTTTGAAAGCTTCAAGAAGCCCAAAATTGCCAAGAGAATCCAACTCTTTTGAATGAAAAGCTTGAGCGTATTTATAGATGAGAGGTTAGGTGAAAGTAGGTAGGATATGGGGACCACATACCAAGAATTTAGATCCCAGAAGAAGCACAACCCAGAAATTCGGATCCCTCCCTCATATGCAGCAAAAATTTCATATCCTTCTCATGGGATACAAAATTTTGTATCCCTGAGGGATATGAAGTGGGGATACGACTCGAGTTTTCCATGGCGATTTGAAGTATTTGAAAATGATTGTTTTGAGGAGTTGCTAAGTCTGCACGGCTTCTCTCGGATCTGAAAAGACCACGAAGATATTTCCACACATGTTTACAGAAACAGATGTAACTTCCAAACCGTAAGGTCGTATGGACCAAATGAAAGTTGTACCTGAAGCAAATTCAAAGGGCTATAAGAGTTACGGTGCAAAGCACCGTAATTGATGTTTTCAAGCCAAAAAAATGTCATCTAAAGGGATTTCGAGCCACTTTTATGTTCGTGACGTGACTTTGATCAAACCGCTTTGTGTTTACTGACGAGGTTATCGACGTGTGACAGTTTCGACCAAAAAGCGTGTCAACGCCTTATTTTTGTATTTATATTGAAAACTCAAACCATAAAATAATTTTACCCCAGAAAAATCGGTGGTAACTTTAAAACTCAAACTCATTCTCACAGAAAGCTTCCATATAATATAACCAGTCTACTGATGTCCAAAGTTCACACAAATTTATATAAAACAAAATAAAAACAGCAATGATTTAAAGGGATACGACCCATCTAGCTCTACTTCTACCCTACCCAAGACCACCACTATTATTCCCCGACGAAGATCTCAACAAAGAATGATGAATAACATTGCTAGAGGAATTTGGAACGGCCGAGCTGTTATTAAACATCATATGCTGCTGTGGAGGTGGAGCAGAAGTGGAAGTAGAAGATGAAGGATTGATAGCTGACAAAGGTAAGCGAGGTCCAAAACCGAACATCTGCTGCTGACGCTGTTGCATGTACTGCATTTGCTGAATGTTGTTGCCAAATGTTTGCTGCGGTGGGATTCCAGACATAGTCGGAGGTCTGTTGTTGTTAGGGTTCGCATTCATTACCGCTGATCGATTTGACTGCAACGCCACCTTTTCGGTTGAGAGGCGCTGCCTGTTTTTCTCTATCGTCTCCCATTGCTTCATTAGAAAGGTTTCCACTTCTGCAAATTGCTTCAGTTTCAGCTCCAGTCTCTTCAGCTGCACAATGACCATTCACAAGCATTAGTCATGAACATCATATCACCTTATATAGAGCATTACCAGTCTGCTACTTCAAAAAATAATATGTGTTGATTTTTCTATCATTACACCAACTCACCAAAAATTCAGCTTAGATAAATAACACAAGTGCTGACAACTTATTCCGATCTTAATGACACTCATTAAGATTTTACTGACTTGAACTCCTATTGAATTGAAGTTCACTTCTACTGATTGCTTCTCTTTTGAAGATTAGTAATGTTCCATGTAATTGTCATACACAGTTCCGACTTTTAAAATGATATACTGTCACCATACATGTAATCTTTGAAGTTAGCCAATAGCTACTGGGCCTCTCCTCCACAGAATTACTTTGTATTATAGCTTATAGTTAATATGACATAATTGCACAGAACTTGCAGTTCTATCTATCTACAAGACAAACCTGGTGATTTATTATTGTAGCAGATAACCTCTGTATCTCGCGTTCTTCTTGATCTGCAAACAATTTTGCCTTCATTGCTGCAGCCGACAACCCGCTTTTAGCAGCCATCTTCACTAATTCCGGAGTCAAGGGAGAATTAGCATTTCGAACTTGATCTTCTGTGTCTGGAATAAAATAGTGCATGGTAAGAGAAATAGTTAATGATTCCAGTATTTACCGTTTGGAAGAAAAAAAAAGGGGGAGTATGAAACATACTATTCTGATAACCCATGTTCGACCCTCCATCACAGCTTGATCTGCAAGCATGCAAATTAATTCTGCTTCAAAATTTATTGTTATATTTCATATTTCACATATGCAAAGATTCAACTTCCCTTCTCAGATTTTTTTTTTTTAATTAAAAATACTGGATTATTTCCCTATTAAGCAACAGTTATGCTTCATGCAAAAAAAAAAGGAAAAAAAGCAAAAGAAAAAAAAAATCAAGCAGCCAAAGATTCTTTTGTTTCACCTTACTTGCAACCAACGAAATATACACTAGCATTGAAATGCCTTCTAAAGACTTCTATGGCTTCTCAGAGAAGCTAAATGAAATGAATTAAAAAGATCAATATAGTTGCACAGATATTGAAAGATGATATGCAATATGACGGCATTAATTGGAGTATATGTGGCGATTTACTTCATTTCCTTTAGCTTCTTTGATAAACTGCAGAAGTTGTTCTCATTTACCCTTTTTAACACCTCCACATTGCAAACATTTGGAAAAGAAGGGCAAGTTTGGTAAATGAAAGCCAAAGTAGCAAGGAAAGCCATATCATCATCATCCTTGCTTTCGTCCCAAAATCTTATGGTTAGCTACATGAGTTGTCTTTCCATATAATTTTTGCCCTGAATCGTATTTTTACTTTAGTATCTTAAAATTATTTTCAATATTTACCACTCCCGTGAATCTAGGCCTTGCTTCTTCATTTTTTTCCTATCTATGTTTGTGTTATATCCTCCCCTTATGTATGCGTCACTCTACCTTCTTTGTACGTGTCTCTACTATGGAAGTATTTACTTCCCTCAGTTTTCTCAGTTTTGAATGTCACTAATGGTATGTCTTGAATTTATCTTTTGTAATTATATGTTTTCCAGTTTTTCCTAACATTTACTTTAATTCTCACTTCTTACATATTTAAGTTATTTTCTTATTCCCTATTTAAAGACCAACGTTCTATTCCTCACAACTTAGCTGGTCTGATCAGTCCACTAAAATTTTCTTTTCAGTTTGGTTGTTACTTTCTTATCAGACAATATTGTATTTAACTTGCTTCCATTTTGACCAGCCCGTGTAATACAGTAATTATTTTTCCAAGCAAAAAGGAAGGATACCCCGCTCCACCCCCCCATCCCCCCCCCCCCTCTCTTTTTTTAGAAAAAAAAAAATACACTAGTTTTTGCACCTTAATAACATGCATTGAGGATGGAAATTGAAGAACCTACAGATATACATAGATCTAGACCTCTATTTTGCAAACTAAAAATCCCTTTAACATGCATGAAAGTAGACAGTGTCCACCCAAAACTACAGGCAAATCATCCAAAGAGTAAGTCATTTTTTAGAAATAATACTAAACTAGGTTTAGGACTTATTTAATTGCTACAGGTAGAATTACATATTTCAACATAGACCAATACATGAAACCTTAAATGTGTTGCTCAGCAATTTAGCCTAAAAAACGATACTAATGTTCTTAATCAAAAACTCAAATAGTGCGTACAACTAACAAATTCATAGCTCTAACCTGGGATCACCTTTAGTAAGCACTGCTAATGATGCACACGCACAGGCTGCAGCTACCCTTGGTCCAATGGCATTGGCAAGAAATGCCACCTATAAAACTAATCCAATTAGGCACACAACCATTTAATCATGGATAATGAACAAAAAACTAGCAAACACACAATTTGCTAATGCAAACAAGGGCAAATCGTGCTTTTAGATCCAACATTTGTTAAGCAGATCAATGGTTTGAGGTGTTTTTTATCTCAATCCCTGAAATCATTCTTATAGCCATAAAGTCAACAAGTTGTTAGATAAGCTTCACGCAAACAGAGATATACAATCAACTAAATTTAAACATGTTTCCATACAATAAATGCAGATCGATAGCTGAGAGTTATACAAGCTAGTAGATGTTCATCATCAACCACTTACCAAGGACATAACAGGATTTGGAGTGTTAGCAAATGGGATCGCACAATTTGCATTTAATCCTTCAGGAAGAATTCCTACAATTAACCACAACGAAAGAAATCACACACATAGATTTACCACTTGTCTGAAGGATTTATTAGTAACAGCAGATATACATCTGACTGTTCAGTCATTTAGGGAATGAATAAAAGAGCTAATAAAATATTAGAACACCTTGCTCTAATAATTTCTTTCCTGATTTTATCAAGTATAATTACAATGTTGTATTTGAAAATTGGCCTTTTAATGATCAAGTGATCAAAATTATGAAAAACAAAGTTTACAAAAAGAACAGTACCTGATGCATCACCATTAGCATTTGAATATGACAAAGCATGACCTACTCCATTTGTATCGATCTGCATGGCTTCAATGTTTGCCAATGATCCATCATCCATGGGAAGACGAAGAAAATGAAGAATGCATTGAGCTTTAGACTTCGTGCCAACATGCTCTCCAATTGCATCCCAGTTTTCCTTATATTTTTCTAATCCTTCCAGCAATAGCAAAGTTTCTTGATCGGTCCAGTCTGGGTCAACAGTATCTTTTCTTGACTCTGTTCTTGTAAAATCTATACTTGAGTGGCCAACAACAAATTTTGCATCATGGAAACAATCGGAACAAAGTACTATATCAGCCTGTTACAAGTCGATCAGAAAGTTAAAACGTGAAGAGAACAGTTAGCAGAATGATAAGTTTTCCCATCAAAATAGCAGTGAAAACAAGGTATGAGCCTTTGAGGTATCAGTTTCCGTTTCTTATTCGGTTTGTTGAAATCCTAGAAATATCGATCAGTTCCAAAAATATTGATTCCAAATTCAGTTTAAAATTTTCTTGTTTATTTTTTACACATAAACAGATTCAAATAGAATACATAAAAAGAAGAAACTTAAAAGGACTACCATGGGACAGTTAATATATGTCATAACCCTACCCCAATGTCCTTAGTTAATTTAGTAGGCAGATGACAAACCCAGTACACAGTTAACATATCACTACCCCTAATTTATCTGATACCAATGCAACATAAAAATAAAAAACCTGTATTGATTTCTGGCTCGGCGTGAAAGAGAAAGTAGGATAATCAGAAGGATGAAAGAGTGAAATCAAAGGTCAACTAAACTATAAAAGATTCTTGCTGGAAAGATTCATTTCACATATATTAATTTACCTCCCCCCCTCCCCTCACAACTCAAAACCCCCTTCCTCTTTTCTTCCTTCCTTTTTCTGGCAGGCTTTTTTCACTGCTTCCCTTTATTAACTTCTGTTTTGTTATTATGTCAATGAATTTTTTATTGTTGGTTTACGACTATGAAATTTACAATTATTTTTACACAAGTAACTACAATAACCAAATTGTGTCCCTGGTTTCTCCCCAGCTTCAGCCATGATCAGACTATGAATGCTGGAATATTGGGGTTGTCGCCTAAACAGCAAACATTGTAGAAACCACACAAATTGACATTTCTCGATGTATTTCATATCATATGAAATAATGCAATTTAGAAGTTCAAAGAATGGGATCTAGTTATTCAATGCTAAAATTAAGAAAACGTAAAAGTTGTCTTTAGGAGTTAGTTGCTCCAAATTGGAATTGAGACTACATAGAAGTTATTTCCTAGGGCGCTAGATACATAATTTTATCTTGACTAGTATATTTGGCTTTCCATTATGAATACATGTGCTGCTTGGCAAATCCTGTAAAAGAAAGTAATTGTAACTTTAAATGCAAACTAACCTCCTTTTGAGATTGATAATGTAAATCAGGCAATGGGCGCAAGCAATAATTACAAGAATGCTCTGATAACCTCTCCCGGATCTTTCTATCCAAGTCAAGACTAATATCATCAGAATTACCTGCCCTACTGGCAGTTGAAGGAGACAATAAACCAATATCCTCAAGCCTAGTACTACACTTTGGCTTATCAAACAATATCAAACTATCGATTGATCGAAGATGAGCAGTCTGAACAGTAAGCTCTCCATTCATATCTTCCTTGACAAGAGAACCAGACATCAACGAGCCAGCCATTCTAGGCCTACTATGGGAAGAAGACATGTAGTTAATAATACCCCAATTATCAAGAAACCTCACTATCCGGCTTAAATCGTAGAGTTCATTAGTAGCCACAAGCACTTGGCAATCAGCAAATGCTAATCTTTTCCCTGGATTTTCCAAGTACTTGGAAATAATTTTATTCCTAAGGTTTATGTATTTCTCAGGTGAATGCTCTGGAGATTTTCCTGAAAAGAAATGAGGCACAACTTGTCGTTCCAGTCGATGGACTGTGGACGGAGAGAACCAGTCTGAAAATATATGAACGCAAATTTTTACCTAATGTACAGACTTTAATAGTTGTGTGAATGCCAGCTTTATAAAAATAAATAAAATAAATAAATAAATAAAATTAGACCAATAAAAAATAGCAACAAAGTTTACCTTGCACTGGAATGTTGTATTATATATATTTATAATGTGAAGAACATGAATGTCAATTAACCGAATTAGAATCTTATATTAAAACTTCAATGCACGCATCCCACTATAATTTGACGGGTTGGACAAGTGAGACCACAGAGAACACACATATTCCATGTCCAATAACATTTACAAGTACAAACTTAAATACGTTAATTTCTCCTTTAGGCTTGACTTGTTAAATCATCAAATATGTGTATTGATAGAATACAACTTAGTACCAACTACAATGTTAGCTTGAGACGAAAAATTCATAAAGTCTTCCATAAGACATTAAATCAAAATTGAGGAGTTATCAACTGTTAGGATTGCCATCTCATTGAGATTTAATACAACATGAATTTAGCTCAATTTTTTGTTACTTCAAAGATGAGTGCATTCAGAAGATTTAATTTACTTGTGGGACTAAGGCCTAAGAATAAAAACCATATCCAATATGCATTTTTTCAAGTATTGAAATTAAATGCATCATACTTTAGTTCTTTTTTCTTTTTTCTTTTTCTTTTTTTGTTACTTCAAAGATCATCTGAAATTCTTGCATTCAGAAGATTTAATTTACTAAGGTTACTAAGTAAAGAAGCAGCTTTTTAGTCATGTATTTTTGCTAGCATACCATATTAGTTGGGTTACCTAATTAGGACCGAACAATATATATTCTTCTTGTAAGCTCTTTTATCAATTTGTCCCATCACCTAATTGCTTATTCTTACCAGAATAGTTAAGAATTATATGTCTCGTTGATACAATCTTAATTGGCACTGCAAACTAAAATAGCATCTCTGCAGCTCTAAACTTATCAAGTTAAACTGGAAATAACAGAATGCTAAAGTTACAATCAATGCACGCCATTGATTCATCAAATACAACAAACCAACAACATTTACAATTAAACCTAAAAAAAATATGGTCTCATTTTCGAGTTGGACTGCACAGTGCACAAACTACAAGCAACCAAATTAGAAAACGGCGACAATATACATAATATTACTTATATTGATTAAATTTAACTCCATCTTTATTATATATCTCCAAGCAATCCGCTGAACATTTTGCATTTTGGCAATGAACAGATGGGGACTATGTAAAAAGTACTCATTTGTTAAAGACATGTCTCATGTACATGCAGAAAAAAATGCAGTTTTTCAAGTCCAAAAGATTGACAAGACTTTATGACCATTCTGTACCTTTATAGCTTTGTCAGTACCAACAAGGGGACAAACAAAAGAACTTTACAGGACTTCTTATTGTATGACTCAGATGTTTTTAGAATTAACCAAATAACAACACGTTGTTGTTTCAAACTGTAAACATTATACCATAGCATTGGAAATAATAAATAATAACAGATGTTCTTTAGTTGATCTGCATTCAGACCCAAACTTACACGTCTAATTGAGACTATTAAGTTCTGCCTAAATAGAGTTGCACCATGAGATCACGTCATTTTCTTCAAGTTACAGCAAGACGGTATATGGAATACAGACAATACATCTGAGAGGAAAAATCAATCTCCCTTCCTAACGGTTAACTATCACATAAAAAGGGTAACTTTTATTACTCCCTATATATAGCATAACAGTCACATTAGCAACCAGCCAAGAATAAACTCCTAGAGACTCGAATTGAAGTAAACAACAAAACTTACCAGAATGCATAGGAATCAGATGAATCTTCCCATCACCAAATCGCTTCGCCACTCCTCTTCCTTCCATTAAAGCAGGAGGGCTGCAGACGTAAACACTGTTTTCGGAATTCGGATTCAAAGTTAAATTATCGCTAGAAACACTGGACAAAGCCTGCAGTTGCCCATGCGAGACATTCTCTATCATTAACCCGGTTCGATTCTTCCCGTATCTCTCGCTCGCAACAATTCCTATAACAGACGGATGCCACCGTGTAATGGTCCTTTTCAACGCTCTCGGAAAAACTGAGATCTGCTGTGCCTGATCCGAGACCAGTTCGGATCCTGAAAAAGAATTCAGTGCAGGATCCACTAGCTCTTCGTCATCTGCACCGGCAACAGCTTCATCATAGTCTTCATCTTCGTCATCGTCATCTGGTTGCTTCTGCTTCTTGCGCTTGCGCCATTTTAGGCGAGCATCAGCTAAAATAAGATTATTTTTAAAAAAAAAATTAGGGTTTTTGAATTTGGGGAAATGGAAAGTAGGGTTTAGGTGTTATTACCTGAAGAAGGAAGAGAAGGCGAAACCATGAACCCGACGATAGTATTTTAAAAGAGAATTGAGGAGAAATTTTATACGAGGAAGAAGAGGGGAAGGACAAGTTTACTGTGAGTGAGGCTGTTTTGGCAGAAAAGCTTCCATTTTTAACCCACATGCCCAGCCCAATTCCCTCTAATACACCTATGCTTGTGTGTTCAGCTAAATTTCATTCATACATCATAGGGATGAATCAATTAGTGAGCCCCATGGTGTCATTTTTATTGATCAGACCATGTAAAATTGGTGAATGAGATGGATTTGACACAATGAAATAGGGGAAATCAAGATAGAGAAATTGAGCTCCAACTTGTTAATTCCCGCTTTTCAATCAATTTTTTTTAATGTATTATAGAACAAAAATATATATGTTTGATTGAAGAAAATCTTAAATTAATTCTTAAATCTACATCTAATCAATTATGAATCAACAAAAACAATGCTAAAAACCCGAAATATAATAAAATTTAAAGAATTATTAGAGACTTGCCTCGTTTCCTTCTACCCTCTTCAAGTACATCCAATTTCTTCTTTCGCGGCATCTATATAAAAGCAATTCTGAATATAATTTCTCGAGAGAATTCAAACAAATGATTTAGAAATTTAAGGATTTAAAAACTTACTAAGCGAATTGATAACTGAGGCGGACTATAGAAATACTGAAAAGTATATTGATTAATTTAAGATTTTATTATCTTAATAATTGAAATGAAATGAGAGATCTATAAGAGACAGGATGTACAATAGGTGGGCGATTAGCTGTTATATATGGCTTTGTTAACTTTTGTGATTTTACCAAAATGCCCATTAAATCTTTAGATTCAGATTGATTCTCGGTGAGTAAAACAAATCATGGTGTTGACAGCTAATGGTGATGTGTTTTTTTAAATTGGAACCAATAAGTTCTGCATAATAATTTGTCGGACCTAGGCTGTATTTTTTTCATATCGCTACTGTTTATATTTGGAGTTGTAAATGTATTATAATAATTGATACGAGTATCTATGTGAACAAATTTGAGATTATGAGAAAACAATTTGTGTAGCATGAATGCAGTTAACTAATTCATAACTGATTAGTCATTATACTGCATTTAATATCAATATTAAAATTCTCGATTTATATCAAGAAGCAATTTAGGAGAGGATTTATGCAGTGTTAATTTATATATCTTTATATCTAATGTAATACGAAATACATACTCGTAGATTCAAAAGTGATTTGATCATTAAAGTTCTCAAATGAAAATAATTGAATTTTGTTCTAAATAGAGATTGCTAAGACCAATGGTGGAAGTATTCTCCATCCTTTTATGCGATAGAGCCATACTTTATTTGACGATATGTTCATAACTCAATTGATAGGACACCAAAAACTAATAATGGTCAAGAATCCGCTTGAGGACGAATTCATGATTTTCCAAGTAAATTCCAACGATTAAACCTAAACAAAAAACATGAAATTGAAGAACGAAAGACGAAATAAAAGAAATGTGCAAATGCCGAATCTTCCTGGTGAAATAAGTTGATATAAGTGCTTACTCAATTGCGTCTAGAAGTGGAAGGGATATAAAGAAATATGATCTTAAAAGAAAGATAAACTTTTGTAGCAAACCAATTGGCATACAAAGGATGCACATTATCAAAAATCTAATGTATCATTAATGGGAAAATTATTAATGTAAAAAAAAGGAAATGGTTAAACTATTTCATAATCAATTGTCTTCATATAACCTAGCCTAATTAGGATGGAACAATTCAGAATTAACAAAATAATAATGCTATAAAAACAAATATATAATTAAGCTTATAATGATAAGACTTACATATATGGATTCTACATTCAACTATCAAGTAGCTTCATTATTAGATATAATTTTCAAGTAGTCTTCCCTTTAATTAGGAGAAGAAATGAACACAATTGCATACGAAGAGTAAATGAAAGAAATTGTAAAATGCCAATATTTTATGTGTAGATCCAACATTCTTCGCCTTTGTACGGAGGATTCAAAATTAGCAAATGAAGGCGAATCATGTTGCTTATCTTAGTCTTGCATAAGTGCCTAGTAAAGACAAGAATAAAATTAAAGGCTAACTTTTTACATAGCTAGTTAATTTGTACATGTTCTACATATATTTTTGAGGTATCTAACGATAATGACGATTTAGTTACGAAAGTTATATATTAGGCCAAAAAGTGGCAAAACACCCTAATTCTAATGGTAGTTAGTATCTATCTTATAGAAGTTATCAATAGAATACACATGAATTTTATAGTGGCTCGGCTAATCTGAGACATACGTCCACTTTAATCATAGTGGACTGCAGTTGATACAGGTACAATGGATTTACATTTCAAAACAACCTAAAACAATAAAAGTTGGTCTCCTTAGTCATAAACTCAGGTAAAGAAGAAGACAAGAATAGAAATATACTCTCCCAATTGCTCTAAGTCTTCCATTTATAGAAGAATCACCCAAAAATTGTCAGATCATGAAATACCAAGTAAAACTCTAGATTTGAAAAGGTAAGGGACGAGATATCTAGAATCTTATATCATACTAGCACAAAGCTAATCAAGTAGGTATTGATTTGATCTATTAAAGGCAAATCTTGCCAACTTTCTCTACTCTGCCATCTTGTCACAATCCATTAAGTTCTAAGCACTTTTGGTTTAGAAAAAATGTTGCTTCCAAGAAGTTCTAATACATTTGGCATTTTTCCTTTACTTTAGAGCTTGTTGAGGTTGTTTATCAACTCCTTTAGAAATGATCATTTTACCAACATATAAATCCTCTAAAGTGCATGAAATCATGTCGGTACCAACCTGAAAAGAATTCAATACTGATCACTCACTTAGGCATTTCACACTCCAACTTCTTGAAAATCTTCCTAAGGCCATCCCAAGCTTATCTTCAAGCTCATCTTCAACTTGATATCCAGATTATGTGAAAGATGCTTGATCTTAAAGCTAGATAACATTTACCTTCCAAATTATGCTTCAAATTGGAAGAAAAATGTGCTTTGAAACAAAATAGTCAGACACAATCATTGGTATACATCCATTAGTCATCCAAGGGATGCTTTGAAGTGCCACCTGTAATCCATGAGCACATGTTCAATCAATTTAAATAGTATTTGTACAACCACCTATGCAAAGGTCAACACCTACATTTTTCAGGTATTGTTCCATGCGTTGGCCAGTTGAGGATCTTCTTTTCTTTTTCTTTTCTCTCTCCTTTTCTCTCTACTTTTCTCTATTCAAAAAAACTAGCATTTCGTGTCGGTACCAAGATGCATTTCCCAGTCACTTCGCTTTTTTAAAAACCAATACTTAGCCTTTTTTTCATTTAATGCAGCGATCTTTCATTAATCAACTTGGAAATTGTCCAATAATTGGTCCTTTTCAACTTAACTTTTCCAAACCATCAATCTAGTGTTGACCATCTAAAGTTTCCCTTCCAATTACAACTAGTCGCCACGAACATATTTCCATTGCTTGCAATCGTATTGTAAAAGGATTCATAACTGAATTCACTTTACTTCAATTTGTATATTCAAACTAGAAATAATAAGGTGGGTAGTCATTGATATGCACTAGGGAGGTCATTGTCATGGTTATTGTCAGTGGTTGCGTTTGGACTATCAACTTTTAAATGAGATCTTGCTATTGCAAGACTTCGATTCTTATAGGAACGACTCTGAACTCGACCCAAAGACAACTCGACACCCACTCGATTAAGATGTTGTTGTATCTACCTAGTGCCAACTTCAGGTTTCTACCTTCACCATTTTAGATTTCCAATGTCCTATGATGGTTCCATACCTTCACACACTTAACGTGTTTGATCACAAGTCGCTATTGGAACTTTGATGTGATAATTCTCTTCCAAAAGTGTCACATCGAATGCACTTTGGAATTCGAACAATTCCATCGCATGACACATTAATTTATCACACAATCCCATGTTCTTGCAAAAGAGCATTATCTGACATTACGGACATGGTTCCAATATTAATTATCCAACTATAACGAGTATGATCTGACATATGACTCCGTCGTCAATAAAACTCGTTTTCTAGCACAAATAGTCCATTTATGATATATGAGATAAAGGATATACATATTATATAAACTGACACTTCTAGTTGTCATTATTAACTTTGAAATTCAGCAGATCAATACATGTCGGCAATTATTCAATTTTAGGCGTTGGTCACATAGGTTTGCATAAATAAAATGCCAAAATAAAGCATACTTGATTGTGTTCGTTATTAAACTTCCAATCCATATGACAAGCATTTAAATTTTGCATTGGCGTTGCGGTCAACTTCTTCTAAGGCTGGTCCCACTACTGTTCGAGCCTCAACATCCACAGTTGCTTGAATTAGATATTCGGTTACCTTAGAGCTACAGAGGACGATAGTTCCAGTAGCTCCTATCTAGAATCAACCTCCTTCTTTTAATAAAGAAATTGGCATAAAAGTTCTAGACGATCCTTCAAAGTAAATTCTAACAATCCCAACTACAAAATCACTTCAAACTATATGCTTCTAATATGGAATCTTAACATTGATATCCTTCCTCCAACGGTTAACCAACGGGCACACAATCCTCCTTAAAGCCATGCACATTGCAAAAAATACATGTGCCTAGGCATTCTTGTACCTCCCTTCAATTTGTTCCTCTATATGTCCTCCAAGGGCTTCGGCTCGCTCCTAATCAAAACTATCCCAATGGTTAAGCCTTATAGAATTCTGTATATGTCTTGTTTATGATATAATTTCATCTGCCTCAATCCTATGAGAACTTGACGCACCATTTGAGATTTGAACAATAGAACAAATCATCATTTTGATCATATTTTAAGAAATGAGTATTTGACGACTATTGTCTTACATTCTAAACTAGCTTTAGTTGCCTAAAATTAAGACTACTTCCTTTCCATTCTTCCTATACTCGGACTCCTATCGTTAAAGTATCTAACTTCTTGCTTGTTTCCTTCATAGGTATTCCTACTCAAAACAAGGGCAATGTGCACTCTAAGACACTACTAGCCACAAAAGATTCAACATCCAATCTATGCAGTTAAAGCCTTGCAATATCCCCGCTATAGCCCATAGCGCTCTTCAATTGTTGCGCTATTTCAATTTAGCGCTGATGAACAATAGATCTGCTTTTAGCCTCGCTATTTTCCGCTGCATCCGCTAAATCAAGGCTTTTTAGCATCCTTTTAGCAATATTAATATATATATAGCTTGATTTGACTAGTTCGTATAGTAACAATCAATTACACTAGTCAAATTTAGCATGCATAACTATGATATTCCATGATTTTGCTATATAAAATTAATTAATATTAGTTTCTTGTACACATAAAATGTGAGAAAGATGATTAACTAATTTTCAAATATTTGGTTTTATGTCTAATCAACCTTGTTGTGCCTCCACTATATCCCCGCTATTTCCCTACTTTATCCCCACGACATCTTTTTGCACCTCCACCGTTATAGAACCACTAAGCGCTTTAACTGCACAGGATCCAATATCCCCTCACCTCAAATAGAATGGAGGAACATAATTTCAGTGATAAGCTTACATATGTAGGTTCTACACTCGAATATAATGTTGCTTCATTATTACATATAAATTTCTGTTAGACTTCCTATTTTTTTTGGAGAAGAAAGGAACATTTGAAAACAAAGGTTAAATAAAAGAATTTGTAGAAATGTTAACGATTTATGTGCAGATCCAACAATCTTCCCTTCTACATGGAGGGTTCAAAACTAGTAAACGAAGGCGAACCATGTTGCTTATCTTAGTTGTTCATGAGTGGCTAGTAAAGGCAAGAATAAAGTTAAATGTTAACTTTTTACATAGCTAGTATATTTATCTATGTTATGTATATATTTTTGCGGTACTTGACGATAATGACGATTTAATTACGAAAGTTTTAAGTTACTCCCAAAAGTGGCACAAAAACCTAATTCTAATAGTAGATAATATGTCTAACTTATGGAAATTAGCAACAGAATAAACATGAATTTTATAGTGATTTGGTTAGTCTGAGACATACGTCCACTTTAATCATATTATGGACTACTGTTGTTACAAGTAAAATGGATTTACAGTTCTAAACAACCTAAAACAATAAAAGTTAGTTTTCTTAGTTATAAATTCATCTAAAGAAGAAGACGAAGAATAAAATAACCAAATGTACTCTTCCAATTGCTCTAAGTCCTCTATTTGTAGGAAAATCGCCCAACAAAGTCGTCATATCATGAAATACCAAGTAAGACTCTAGATTTGATAAAGTAGAAGGGCAAAATTTTTAGAGTAGTGTATCGTATTGGTACCAGGATAATCAAGTAGGTATTGATTTGATCTATTAAAGAAAAATCTTGCTACTATGTCCTCTTGCCACAATCCATAAAGTTCTAAGCATTTTGGCCTAAAAATAAGGTTTCTTGCAAGAAGTTCAAAGATTTGGCACTTTACATTTATTTTGGAGCTTGTTGGGGTTGTTCGTTTACTTATTTAGAAATGAACCTCAAACCAATAATTTTACCAACATATAACTAGACGATAGCCCACAAAGTCCTCTAAAATGCATGAAATCATGTCGGTACCCAGTACCAACCCGAAAAGAGTTCAGCACTGATCACTCACTTAGGCATTCACACTCTAACCTCTTAAAGATCTTTCCAAGGCCATCCCAAGCATATCTTCAAGCCCATCTCCAATTTGATATCCATATTGTGTGAAAAATGCTTGATATTAAAGTTAAATAACATTTTCCTTTCAAATTATGCTTCAAATTGGAAACAAAACATACGTTGTAACAAAATAGTCATATACAATCATCCACACTAGTCCACTAGTCATCCAAGAGTCACATTAAAGTGTCACCACTATTACATGGGCATATGTTCAATCACTTTAAATGGTATTTATACAACCTCTAATGCGAAGGTTATCATGAAATGACCCGAAATTCCCCGTAAAGGAAAGCCCGGATTGAGTTGAGAACACAACAAATCAGAACACAAACAGAAGAACATTTCTTTGCTTATTACAACAATTCCATCAGAATACAAGAATATTACAGAGTATGAATGAATAAAATACATTTGATAAATATCAGAGATTTACTAATTACAATGCAGCAGAAAATAAAACAAAACACAACTGAAAGAGATACATGGATACAGAGCTTTCTGGATATTATTCTAGCTGTAAACCAGGATCATGTGAATATAAATCTGCAAAACCAAAACTACTAGCTGCTTGTGTGGAAAATCGGGGCACCCAGAGTTTAGGTTAAAACAATAAACTCCAGGTCAGTTATGTGACTAGTGTGAGAACTAAAATAGTTATCTAAAACTTCACTTTAAAATCAGATATATTAAGGGACCACGTCGTATAACACAGAACGGGTTTCCTCCCAAGAATACCAGTGCATATAACAAAACAACGCAATGTTTTTTGGAAAAATGAAGCTATTATAAGACCCATGTCCCATCACATAATGCAACACAAGCCGGAGGATAGGGTTTTCCCTTATAATAGCCAAACATGATTGGTACGTTAAAACAAATCATTTGATACTATTATAAGTGCATAGTGTATAAAACAACTTCAAATATAAATGTATCAATCCTAGACGGCATGGGTACCATATATCATGTCGCCAATACTAGGCTCTACAATCAAAACCGCAATTGTCACGTATTGGAAGTTGGATTTCCATTTGTGAACCAAGGCAAGGGATCGTCCTTACCGCTTCGAGACAATCTAGCCCATGTCTCAGGTCAGACCTCAAGTGACCTTTAGATCGTCAGGGCCGGTCCATACAGAGTAGATTAAAATGCCTGAACACTGCGTTTCCCCACTCTATGGGGCGTAAAATTGGTCTGTATAAAGACCGTACCATCCATCGGCTCCGTAGAGACCGATATAACTGAGGCGCCTCGCTATCCATCATCCACATAAGTAAAACATCTGGGCATGCAAAACCCAGACACCACTCCTAGCTAGAAGGAAACGTATGCCCTCCCTGAGTTCCTCTCCCATTTCTGGTTCACACCGGGGTGTGAGGCTCGCGAATTAATGCTACACAAAGCTATACTATATTAAAGCCATGCTTTGATCATCTACCACAAGACTCTGCTTTTCAACAAAAGCCTTGATCATTTGCATCTCAGCATGCCACACAGGCAATTCACGCTATGCAACCGATGTCTATCAATTACACAGAATGAAATCCGATGTCAGACACACATCCATTTACAAGTTCGTTCTGGGTCTGAACGAAATCGGGGGCACCTTATTCCTCGTCCCGTATGTCCAATACAGGAGAGTGGTCCTCGCATATCCGGTCGATCTCCAAGTATGTCTGGACGATCACCACTTATTACCTTATCTTGGGTGTACAGCCCAATCAAGACATCAGTAATCATCCAAACGATGTGAAGACCTCCGGTCTTCAACCACTGTCTTCATCGTCGACTCATCACAGATACAGTTATTCAGAATGGGATAAACCCGGTCTTTCCGAATAACTCGCGTATATAATAAACAAGTGCTACACAAACACAACATACGCCTCATTCCAATTCAGAATATTCTCTTATTCAAATATCCTTATACTTTGGGAAATGTTCCCATTAATTTTATCAAAAATAAATTCTTTAAATTTATTCTTTAATCTTCCTTTTGACATCAATTCAAACCAAATTAAAGTTTATCCAAACTAGTCGGGATTTTTGATCCTTGCCGAAGTAATCATTTGTTTAATTTCCCAATCCCAACCTATTCATCCCATAAAGTAAAACTGGTAATACTTCATATCTAACACCATGGTGTTATAGGTAAAATTAATTACCATTTCACGTTCAAATCTAACTAAAGATTTAACTAACGCTTAGAGAAAAACTGGTGATACTCCATTCTCGATCATTTCTTAGATTTGATAATTTTAGTTACCAAATTCATCTTTCAATCTAATTAAAGATTCATTAAAACTCCAATTCAGTTTTAATATCGAAAATCATTACTTAATGATTATTCCAAGTCAAGAAATTAATCTTATCTTTAACAGGGCTAAAGAACTAATGTCATTTAAAACACAGCTCACGATAAACCCAAAATCACATTCCATTAACAATGGAATCTTCACGGAAAAACAAACCAATATATAATCGATAACAATTTCCGTATCTAACTAAAATTATAAATGGAATAACGGTAAAGCCTTTTAAATTCCATATATATTATCAGTCTTCCTCCACAGGAGTTCATTTTGATTATTATCAAATCGAATCCCAGTCCATTCCAATTTATTTTATTAAACTAGAAAACTTTACTTTGGAAATTCCACTAAATCTTAGAATAAAGATTTAGAAATTCCAAATCACATTTTACTGTAAATCGGGTTAAAGAACGAATGTCGTTAAAACACAGTTCACGATAAACCAAATTTACATTCCATCAGTCTCTAACCGCAAGTTAGTAAGAGAACAATTCCCTAAGTATTAATCCCGAAGGCCGAAACTAACATCAGATCAATACCCAGGAAACCATTCAACTTAGCCAACCGGTTAGTTTCTAATTCCATTAACTCCATTGGGTTTAAGAACAGTGTTAGTGAAGACACTGTTCATGACAAACCCAAAATCCCATTTGATATTAAATAGAAGGCTCTGAATAGAAAATATATCAGTTATATTCAATATCAAATTCTGAACTCAACAAACATCGTATTGGAATAACAGTATATATATATCTTCCAAATTCCTCCACAATGCCCATATAATCACGGAATCCAATATCGAAATATTCGAAGATAATTTCGATTCAAATCCATTCCAATTCATATATTGGAAATTCTGGTTATTTTTAAAACCATTTCAAATCCAATTTATTTATTTAAAAATAATTGGATTATAATTCTAGTTCAAAACTAGTTCATTTCGATAAAAAAAACTATTTTTATCTTTTCAAATATGGAATTTTTCATCCCAATTCTTTCCAAATCATTTATTATGATTTTACACAAATTATTGCTATTTTTAATAATATCAAGGCCTGTTTAGTCGATTTCCATAGACGGCCATCGAACTGCACTTACAGCGACCTTTTCCAAATTTGATTTGGACATAATTCCAAATCCAACCATTAGATTTCAAAATTCTTATATCCGTTGGAAATCTCTTTTCGATACGAACCCAACGATTCTGGTTTTAGGAGAATCCGACGGCCGGATCTCCCGTAATGTCACTTCGAAGTCAATGGTCAAAATTCGCGAACTTCCGCGGCGCGTTCTATTCAGGCAGTTATATATATATATATATAATATTATATATATATATATTGTCGATTTCCATTTAAAACGTATTTTATAAATCGTTTTAAATTCGTTTTCAAAACGATTTCAACTTCATATTTAATTTCAAATCAAAATTGAATATTCCATGTCATTAATATATAAATGATGATATTTTCAAAACATTAGATTTTAAAATCACTTCCTTTTCGATATTCATTATAAAAATGAATAAAATCGATATAAATAACGTCAAAATGGCGTTAAATTAATCAACACGACTTTATATATTTAAATATATTCGTGTCCATCCCAAATCGAACATCAAAATCATATTTTGATTTTTTACCGAAAATTATTTTAAAATATTCATTATTTTAAAATATTCGTTATTTTAAAATATTCATTCTTTCTGAAATGGAATCAGACACAGTCAGTCACCATATAATGTTTTTTATATGGATTTCATACAACACATGTATACAAAGCCATGATAAGTAATCAACCATCATCCAAAGTGCATTCTACACTGTATAAGCATTAAATACAAATATTTAACGCTTACAACAGTCTGTCAACCTATCGATCGACATACAACTAAACAGTTGGGATTAGTGTACGTCAAATATCATCCCAACACCCGTGTGGGGTTTCAATCAACAAACACAGATTTTATTTGTGCAGTTTGGGCGATGTGTAAAATTTATCGTCCCAATCCATATAAGTCAAATAAGTGTACATAAACAAATCGTCCAATTTGTAAATGAATATTTATTTTATTTCAACACATAAATTTTCTCTTTAGTACATTTATACCATAAAAATGATATTTTTATGTTTCTAATATATTTTAGAAAATTTTGGCGGCATAATGGCGCGATATTGAAATCGGGTAATGTCTAGCATTACCCCTCTCCTGATATCGGCTCGCACCATACATACATAACAATTCAATTCAGTTCTCATCCCAAACCAATTCAAACAAATAAATCAATCAAACCAAACAATCAAACAAGTCGTCCATAGTCTGTGGACGACGGGAAGCAGTTCATATATGCAGTTATAAAATAAATAACTATATAAAAATTATAGTGAGGAGTTCTCACCTTTGGGATCCACTCCACCGTTTCATTTTTGAATTTCTGAATAGCTTGGATTTTCCCGTGATTCCAATGCGATCCTTTCTTGTTGTTCATAAATAAAAATCACATTTTTATTTCACCGCTACATGGATAAAAAATCACATTTCTATTTGTTCACTTTCAATATAAAAATCATATTTTTATAATCCTACAAATCATATCTTTACACATTATAAAAATCATTTCTTTTTATGATGATATATAATAAAAATCACTTCTTCCTATTTCTTTTTATGATGATATATAATAAAAATCACTTCTTCCTATAATTTAAAATCAAATATTTGTATGATAAAAATCGTTTCTTTGATATGATAAAACTCGTTTCTTTGATATAATAAAAATCGTTTCTTTGATATGATAAAAATCGTTTCTTTGATATGATTCAAAAACTAATTTTTTCTTCATAAAAAATCTAGCTTTCATTACCTTAAAAACCAAAGCTCTCTTTGCATAAAAATCAAAGCTTTCTTTATATTAAAAATCAAAGCTTTTTCTTTATAAGAATATAATCTTTATATGTTAAAACCATATCTTTCCCGTGTTAAAATCATAACTTCATCATGTTAAAAAAACCATGGCTTTATAAAGTTAAAAACCCAATTTTTATAAAGTAAAATAAATAAAAAATCAGCAAACTCACGGTGTTATCGGCGGAGGGGGCGTCGAGATGGAGCTGTGGCAGTCGCCGGAGGTGTGGGGTGTTCCGGCCAGAAGCACGGCGGTGGGTGGACTATAGGGCGTCGGGTTTTGGGGTCTGTCGCACTTCAGAAAGGGGAGAGAAAACAAGGAGAGGGCAGTGGTCTCGAGGTGGGGCTCCGGCGTCGATTGGAGGGTGGTGCGGCGTGGCGGGGGCACGACGGAGGCGGAGGGTGGTGGCGATGAAGAGTGACACGAGATTGAAAGTGGGGGGTGCGTTTTTAATTTTTTCAATTTAGGTTAGAAAATAAACGGGAGGGGGGGCTAAGATAATATATATACTTTATATTATATTATTATTTTTATATTTTTTTTCCAAAAAGTTAGATTTTAATTCGAACTCAAAATCAAATCCACCAACTGTCGTCCCTAGCTTATTACCCCCATTCCGAACACAATGGGATACGTATCGTAAGCCAATTCGGTTGTTCCGATCAGTTTTCGTTAAAATTAAAATATAAATCAGTATATATTTAATTTGAACGCACATTTTAATTTATCGGGGCTACATACTAACTCTAAAAATTCCAGAAAAATTATTTCTAGCTTCGTATTTACGATACGGTCATAAGAAAACTAATTTCGTCAAATTTGAAGACCGTTTGAAAAATGGCCATTTTCTGATCGATTCAAATTGACTGAAACTGTCAAAACACCTTTTCCTTTGCAACACTCACATATTGATTCCAATAATTATGAAAATCGGAATCTAGCAATAATTCGACATCTCGAATCCAAAAAAAGTGGTTTCGTCGAAAACGGTGGTCGTTTGCAAAATGTCTATTTTTAAGGGCTATATTTCCATAGCGACTATTCCAAATTTACAACTGGGCATAACTTTTTATTCCCGCTATGAAATTTCAATTTTTCGGATTTGTTAGAAAGATATTTTCAAATAGATTCAAATATTTCTACTTTCACTAAAATACGGTTTATTTTGAATCCTGAAACACCCACCTCCGTTAGGGTCACTCTCAAAGGGAATGCCCTAATTTTGATGGAGGTTTATAAGTATACGTCACAGATATACAAGACAGATATAAAAACACATATTTTTGAACAGCGGAAAACAACAACAACTTTTATTTCATTAAAATACGTGTTACACAAACCATGCCATAATTGTCTCACAATTCTTCCAAAAACATAACATCTTCATAACTGTCTTGATTACATTATTTAAAGAAGCATAAAGAAAACATAAATAAACTGCATAAGTCTCATAATTGTTGTCCAAAGCCATAGTCCAAAACGAAAAAGATCCAAGCAATACATTCTTTCTCTTCAAGCTGGATGTGAAAGCTGGTCAAGCAGCGGTATTCCCTCCCTGTGGACCTGGGGGGGAAGAAACGAAAGAAAAGAAGACGAAAGAAAAGTAGAGTCAGACATATAGCCTGAGTAAGTCTAGGACTATTCAGTCTATGAATAAAGAACTGGGTACGATAAGTATAAACTGGAAATGGGAAAGCACCATAAACTAAGTTAAGTTGTATAGAGTCGAATATACTATCGTACCCCATATTAATCTCTGTACCCATATAAACTAGTTCCCAACAGGCACCCCATAATCAGGGTGAAGTGATCCATTTCTGATGATCGGCTCCTACTCGCATAGTTACATGTGTCCTACGGCCCCCGTTGTTGTAGTTACCTATGTTGGTCCCACCATGGGATGTATCAAGTCCCATGGTGGCGGCCCGACACAATTCTAGAATGCATAGGTATACTACTGGTGCCCAGTGCCTTATTTTTCTGCGCCGGAGCGTGTGCACGCCCGCACCCCGTTAGAACCTACACTGCTGCACCACCGCCGTCGATTTGACCTCTTCAGTCAGCCCAGTAATCGTGCCCCACCCTGCCTAGTTCAGGGTATCCTGATACACCTTGTAGGGTTACTGCTGAAAAGGGTCCCCCCGCTACTAGGTTTTCTATTTCTAGCCAACATGCTAAGTTGGTTAAGTGTTTTGTAAACCTAACTCCAAATCAGTCTGTATAGTTTAGCATGTTCCATTTTGATTAAGTATTAATTTAATTTACTTAATCCTATCAATCCTGACTCAGCCTTAGTTGTCTTATTAAAGCCTTGACCTCTCACATTAGACAGGTATTGTTGTGGCTGCATGTTGCCGGTTGGATCCGGGCAGTCTTACGCCACAACTCAGTCTAACCTCGGGTCCTTATTGGGCTCCGTGTTTAACCACCCACATTGGATAGGTATTGTTGTGACTACTGGACAGCCGGGCGGTTCCGGGCAGGTTTACATCACAACTCAATCCAACCTCGGGTTAAACACATCGTATTTTCTACATTTACAGATTTTGTCTCTTTCCTTTTTATATGTAAATATTTGCGGCCCATTATTCAAATTCATCTTTATTGGTTTAAAATTTATTTATGCCACTTAATTATTTTTTTCAAGGTTGTTGGCATGCGTCAAACATGCCAACACATATGTTCTATATTTTAACCCAATCGTCGTTACCCCCGTTTTACACATTCGCTACAATATAAGATATGTTGGGTTTAACATTTAAACCCAACTTAGCCATATGAAAAGGGGAGGCTTATAACATGGTGTTTATATATTCTAAGTGACATAAAAGGGGAGTGTGAACGCATGAACTTGCAACATAACAATCCAATTAACATGAATTAGGCATATGTGAACTTGCATGGTAACAGCATATAATCATGGCATAAACATACTTAAACATGAATCATTCTATTCATATGATCATAGCATAAACATACATAGACATGAATCATGGTTTTTAATCTATTCATGTAAACTTGCAATTGGAATGTAAATCTAACTTAATTTATGTGCTACCTATATCACCATATGATTTTTATAACAACATAGGCCTAAACATGGTTTCAACTAGGCATAACACCAAACATAGTTTGATCATGTTCATAAAAATGCTTACTTTTGTTTCTAATACAAAAGTATGATTTGCCAATTCCAACATAGATTCATATAAACCATAGTACTTAGTCGAGTCCAATTACACACTAAAAGTGATCGTAAAAGTATGTACATCATATTGGCATAATAGTGAATCATATACTTGCAAAAATACCATAACATATGGTTGTTAACATGAATCCTATACTTGTATGAATCCCAAATAAAATACCACAACATTGGTTGTTAACTTCCAACATAAATCACATACTTGCAAATATCCAATCGTATACCATAACATTTCCAAATCGCTTAGAATCAAAATAACATACAAGTATAGATTATTATCGCCACAATTCCATTTCTCACTTTACACAAATCAAACACAATTATTTATTCACATCGGAATAGCACTCTACTTACAACGTATGACGAATCTTCAATTCAGGAATCTGAATTCTGAATTTGGAGATGTTATCCTTTGTTGTAGGCGTTGCTTTGATTTTAATTGACGTTGCTTTAAGCTTTCGAATTATCTCCTAATTGCTTCTCAATTCCTGACGGCTATTCCTAGTTTTTCCTCAGCGGCATGACGGTCTCATCTCCATTTTTGTTTTTGTGTATTAGGGTGAGTCTTAGGTCCTTTTTATAGAGTTTGTGAGTTGATTAGGACCGTCGATGGAGCTTGGTTTAATAATAGCCGTTCGTTTGAAGGAGAGACCAATCAGGAGCTGACACCTAGCCCTAGTGACAAGGCAAGACTCGGAAAATCGACCAAACACAGACCAGGCCAGCCAGGGGGGCTGGGTTCGACCTGGCTTAGTGGCCAGGTCGACACGCCAGTCGACACCGTGTCGACTTGGCAGTCGACACGGGTGACCCAGGTCGACTGCCCAGTCGACCTGGGTAGCCCCAGGTCGACTACCAAGTCGACCTGGGTGCCTTGGGCGGGAAAATTCCCACCCTGGCCAATTCAGCCCGATTTTGAATTTTGAATTGGTTTTTCTGAGCTGTTTTGAATTTTAAATTGAATTCTGAAACTTCCGGAGGCCATATCTTCTTCATACGGAGTCCGTTTTACGCAAACTCGGACTCTATCTCAAGCAGAATTCCGAGACGAACGCAATGGCGTATCCCGTTTCCCTTAATTCTTTGATTTGAAATTAGTTATACTTTAATTTGTCAATTTCACTGTTATAGAATACACGGGGTGTTACATTCTCCCCCACTTAAAAGGATTTCGTCCCCGAAATCTCCAAGTTCGAGAAGAATGTACATCCTAACATCCAAACATCCATCTACTCATCCATCAAACACGAGCATCCATTGTCCTTAGAAGACTTCTAATGCTTCATGATCATATGCGAAGTGTGTGTACATGTACTTATCTAATGCAAAATCAGGCGGTCTACTGATTCAGTTGACCTCCTTAATGCAAATTATGTAAGTGCCATGAATCCATTATGTATGCAAATTTTCCTATTCATGATTCTACATGAGTGCACGTTCATTCATACAAATGCAACATCCATATGACAACACATTAAACTTCAACCATATACGAATATAAATACATTTATGCATATGCAATATGAAGTGACTGAGCCGATCTAAAACCTAGATTGTGTGTGTATGTGCAACCACGAGCAACCACTAGCAATCACTTGTAACCACTTGCAACCATCATCTATAACATGTTTCAATTACATGTTTTCATCCAAAGGGTTTCTACCTAAAAGATAAGGTTGAGGAGATATACCTAAAAAGATAGATAAAAGCGCAACTTAAGGAAAAAGAAAGATCAAAGATGTACCCTCGAAAAGAAAAGGGTAGGCTGCGCGTATTCTAGCTTCAGTTTCCCAAGTTGCGTCTCCCTCGGCGTCGCTCCACTGAACTTTGACGAGCTTGACTTCGCGGTTGCGTAGCTTTTTCACTTCCGTTCCTAATATGCGGGTTGGAACTTTCCTCATGGTCGCTTCGCGTTCCACTTCAGCTTCTTCTAGGATATTTGGCTCTACCACTTCAGCGGATTTATGTAGACATTTTCGGAGATGTGAAACATGAAAGACGTTGTGAACTCCGGTCAATTTTTCGGGTAGCTCTAATCTATAGGCCATTTTCTGAATTTTCTCAATAATAGGAAACGGTCCTACGACCCTTGGTGCTAGCTTTCTTGTGGTTCCAAAACGAACAATGTTCCTTAGCGAAGATACATTAAGAAAAACTCTGTCCCCAACCTCAAATTCAAGGTCGGTCCTCCTTTTGTCGGCGTAGGACTTTTGTCTGTCTTGGGCCGTCTTCATCCTTCTTCGTATTAAGTTTACTTTCTCTGAAGTCTCTCGGATCATATCTGGTCCAAGTATGTGCTTATCAGTAGACTCCCACCAACAAGTGGGTGATCGGCATGGTCTTCCATATAAAGCTTCGAAGGGCGCCATTCCGATGGTTGCTTGGTAGCTTTTGTTGTAGGCAAATTCCACCAAAGGAAGATGGTCTTCCCATGTCCCTCCGAAGTGAAGGACGCACAGTCTTAAAAGGTCCTCCAAAAATCTGTTCACTCTTTCTGTTTGGCCATCGGTTTGGGGATGATAGGTTGTGCTCAAGCATAACTGTGTGCCTACCGCTTCTTGCAGACTCCGCCAAAACTCACTTGTGAAGATAGAGTCTCGGTCACTAACAATGCTGGATGGTATTCCATGGAGTCGAACAATTTCCTTGAGGTAAAGAGATGCTAGGGATGAGGCAGTTCTTTTACTTTTGACAGGTAAAAAGTGGGCGCTTTTAGTAAGCCTATCCACTATTACCCAAATGCTAGTGTTGCCTCTCCTAGACCTAGGCAGCCCATCAATGAAGTCCATTGAGATGCTATCCCACTTCCACTGCGGGACCTCTAGAGGATGGAGCAGACCGCCAGGCTTTTTCTGTTCCGCCTTAACCTGTTGGCACACCATACACTTAGAAATGAAATCTGCCACGTCCTTCTTCATGTCATTCCAAAAGAAAGTTCTCTTTATGTCCTTGTACATTTTATCCTCGCCCGGATGTATCGTCATCTTGGAGTGGTGTGCTTCCTCGAGAACCTTCTTTACTAAATCCCTTGTCTGTGGGACGCATAGTCTTCCGTCTCGCCTTAGCCAACCCTTATCGTCGATGGAGTATCTGTTGAGGTGGCTTGAAGTATCACCCCTAATTAGCCTATCAATCGTCTCCACAAGCTGAGGGTCTTCGCGTTGTGCTGTCCCTATTGAGTCCACTAAAGTCGGGCGTACTTCAAGAGATGCTAGCAAGTCCGGTACAAAATCGGAGGAGGGTCTAAAGTCAAAACTGACTATAAATTCTAGGCTTTGTCTTTCAACAAACAGCGGGCTTAGGGTTAGTTTCTTTCGGCTCAACGCGTCTGCCACTACGTTGCCTTTTCCCAGAGTGTAGGAGATCTCGAAATCGTACAAGGCAAGAAACTCCATCCATCTCTGTTTCCTCAAGTTAAGATCTTTCTATGAGAAAAGATATTTCAACGATTTATGGTCAGTGTAACGTTCGAACTTCTCACCTAGGAGATAGTGTCGCCAAGACTTGAGTGCAAAGACGATGGCGGCTAACTCAAGATCGTGGGTCGGGTAGTTCTTTTCATGCACTTTCAATTGTCTCCCGCCATAAGCTACTACCCTTCCTTCTTGCATTAAGACGGCGCCTAGCCCTGTCCCACATGCATCTGTATAAACTGTGAACATCTTGCTTCCATCTGGCAACGTTAAAACTGGGGCTGTTGTAAGAGCCTTTTTAGTCGTTGGAAAGCAAACTCGCAATCCAAGTCCCAATTGAACACTAGATTCTTCTTGGTCAACTTTGTGAGCGGAGCTGATATCTTTGCAAAGTCTCTAATGAATTTCCGATAGAAGCCTGCTAGCCCGAGAAAGCTTCGGACCTCTGTTGCGTTCTTTGGTGTCTTCCAATCCTGCACCGCTACTACCTTAGCCGGGTCTACTGCTAACCCTTCTTTGGATACTATGGCCCAAGGAACCTCACTTCCTCTCTCCAAAAGTGGCATTTGGAGAATTTGGCTTTTAGCTGATGGACTCGCAGAGTTTCCATGATTGCCCTTATCTTCTTCGTTCAGCAATGCCATCTGCACAAACCTTTCAAACGTAGCTCCCATGGGTATATGGGTCATGGCCAAACTGTGTAATGGCTCATTCAACCCCTTGACAAAGCGGAGAGCCTTCTTGTGCGGGGTGTTGACTAGGTCCAGTCCGAACCTAGCCAGCTGATCAAACTGGTTAACATACTCTTTGACTGTCATATTCCCTTGCTTAAGAAATAAGAATTTTTCCAACTGAAGACTCCTTTCAGCTTCTGAGAGAAATTTAGCCTCGAACCTTGCCCTAAAGTCCTCCTATGTTTCCACTGGTCTTTCTGCATTAGTGACTTCCCACCAGTAGGAAGCCTCACCTTTTAGTAGCCACACTGCCAGTTGTACCTTCTACCTATCTTCTACCTCAAAGATGACGAATAAGTCCTTGGTTTCCTTTAGACAATTCCTAGCTGCCACGAAGGACTCTGTTCCATGAAATTCCTTTCCTCCCATAGCTTTAAAATATTTACATATCTTAGCAAAAGTATTTCCCCGTGGAAGAGGTGGTGGAAGAGGTGCTGCTGCAGCTGGATGATTTCCTGCAGCTGGGGGAGGAGGAACGGTAGGACCTGGCTGAGTGACCCTTGCTTCTAAGAATTGTCTAAACCAACCAGGTATTGGTACACCCTCTGGCAGGTTAAGTTCTTCGGACATGCTGAAACAAAAGGGATAGATTCAAAACGAGGGATAAAAGATAGTACCTATGGCTTTGGGGGACTTTGCCTTTTTAAAATATAATATTTTATCTTTAAAAATGCTTCTTTAAATTTTCCTTTGAAAATAAATTTTCAAAACTTTTATCTTATCTGGTAAACCTATGCTCTGATACCAAGTGAAACACCCCACCTCCGTTAGGGTCACTCTCAAAGGGAATGCCCTAATTTTGGTGGAGGTTTATAAGTATAAGTCACAGATATACAAGACAGATATAAGAACACATATTTTTAAACAGCGGAAAACAACAACAACTTTTATTTCATTAAAATACGTGTTACACAAACCATGCCATAATTGTCTCACAATTCTTCCAAAAACATAACATCTTCATAACTGCCTTGATTACATTATTTAAAGAAGCATAAAGAAAACATAAATAAACTGCATAAGTCCCATAATTGCTGTCCAAAGCCATAGTCCAAAACGAAAAAGATCCAAGCAATACATTCTTTCTCTTCAAGCTGGATGTGAAAGCTGGTCAAGCAGCGGTATTCCCTCCCTGTGGACCTGGGGGGGAAGAAACAAAAGAAAAGAAGACGAAAGAAAAGTAGAGTCAGACATAAAGCCTGAGTAAGTCTAGGACTATTCAGTCTATGAATAAAGAACTGGGTATGATAAGTATAAACTGGAAATGGGAAAGCACCATAAACTAAGTTAAGTTGTATAGAGTCGAATATACTATCGTACCCCATATTAATCTCTGTACCCATATAAACTAGTTCCCAACAGGCACCCCATAATCAGGGTGAAGTGATCCATTTCTGATGATCGGCTCCTACTCGCATAGTTACATGTGTCTTACGGCCCCCGTTGTTGTAGTTACCTATGCTGGTCCCACCATGGGGTGTATCAAGTCCCATGGTGGCGGCCCGACACAATTCTAGAATGCACAGGTATACTACTGGTGCCCAGTGCCTTATTTTTCTGCGCCGGAGTGTGTGCACGCCCACACCCCGTTAGAACCTACACTGCTACACCACCGCCATCAATTTGACCTCTTACAGTCAGCCCAGTAATCGTGCCCCACCCTGCCTAGTTCAGGGTATCCTGATACACCTTGTAGGGTTACTGCTGAAAAGGGTCCCCCGCTACTAGGTTTTCTATTTCTAGCCAACATGCTAAGTTGGTTAAGTGTTTTGTAAACCTAACCCCAAATCAGTCTGTATAATTTAGCATGTTTCATTTTGATTAAGTATTAATTCAATTTACTTAATCCTATCAATCCTGGCTCAGCCTTAATTGTCTTATTAAAGCCTTGACCTCTCACATTAGACAGGTATTGTTGTGGCTGCCTGTTGCCGGTTGGGTCCGGGCAGTCTTACGCCATAACCCAGTCTAACCTCGGGTCCTTATTGGGCTCTGTGTTTAACCACCCACATTGGATAGGTATTGTTGTGACTACTGGACAGCCGGGCGGTTCCGGGCAGGTTTACATCACAACTCAATCCAACCTCGGGTTAAACACATCGTATTTTCTACATTTACATATTTTGTCTCTTTCCTTTTTATATGTAAATATTTGCGGCCCATTATTCAAATTCATCTTTATTGGTTTAAAATTTATTTATGCCACTTAATTATTATTTTCAAGGTTGTTGGCATGCGTCAAACATGCCAACACATATGTTCTATATTTTAACCCAATCGTCGTTACCCCCGTTTTACACATTCGCTACAATATAAGATATGTTGGGTTTAACATTTAAACCCAACTTAGCCATATGAAAAGGGGAGGCTTATAACATGGTGTTTATATATTCTAAGTGACATAAAAGGGGAGTGTGAACGCATGAACTTGCAACATAACGATCCAATTAACATGAATTAGGCATATGTGAACTTGCATGGTAACAGCATATAATCATGGCATAAACATACTTAAACATGAATCATTCTATTCATATGATCATAGCATAAACATACATAGACATGAATCATGGTTTTTAATCTATTCATGTAAACTTGCAATTGGAATGTAAATCTAGCTTAATTTATGTGCTACCTATATCACCATATGATTTTTATAACAACATAGGCCTAAACATGGTTTCAACTAGGCATAACACCAAACATAGTTTGATCATGTTCATAAAAATGCTTACTTTTGTTTCAAATACAAAAGTATGATTTGCCAATTCCAACATAGATTCATATAAACCATAGTACTTAGTCGAGTCCAATTACACACTAAAAGTGATCGTAAAAGTATGTACATCATATTGGCATAATAGTGAATCATATACTTGCAAAAATACCATAACATATGGTTGTTAACATGAATCCTATACTTGTATGAATCCCAAATAAAATACCACAACATATGGTTGTTAACTTCCAACATAAATCACATACTCGCAAATATCCAATCGTATACCATAACATTTCCAAATCGTTTAGAATCAAAATAACATACAAGTATAGATTATTATTGCCACAATTCCATTTCTCACTTTACACAAATCAAACACAATTATTTATTCACATCGGAATAGCACTCTACTTACAACGTATGACGAATCTTCAATTCAGGAATCTGAATTCTGAATTTGGAGATGCTATCCTTTGTTGTAGGCGTTGCTTTGATTTTAATTGACGTTGCTTTAAGCTTTCGAATTATCTCCTAATTGCTTCTCAATTCCTGATGGCTATTCCTAGTTTTTCCTCGGCAGCATGACGGTCTCATCTCCATTTTTGTTTGTGTGTATTAGGGTGAGTCTTAGGTCCTTTTTATAGAGTTTGTGAGTTGATTAGGACCGTCGGTGGAGCTTGGTTTAATAATAGCCGTTCGCTTGAAGGAGAGACCGATCAGGAGCTGACACCTAGCCCTAGTGACAAGGAAAAGCTCAGAAAATCGACCAAACACTGACCAGGCCAGCCAGGGGGGCTGGGTTCGACCTGGCTCAGGGGCTAGGTCGACACGCCAGTCGACACCGTGTCGACTTGGCAGTCGACACGAGTGACCCAGGTCGACTGCCCAATCGACCTGGGTAGCCCCAGGTCGACTACCAAGTCGACCTGGGTGCCTTGGGCGGGAAAATTCCCGCCCTGGCCAATTCGGCCCGATTTTGAATTTTGAATTGGTTTTTCTGAGCTGTTTTGAATTTTAAATTGAATTCTGAAACTTCCGGAGGCCATATCTTCTTCATACGGAGTCCGTTTTACGCTAACTCGGACTCTATCTCAAGCAGAATTCCGAGACGAACGCAATTAATTCTTTGATTTGAAATTAGTTATACTTTAATTTGTGAATTTCACTGTTATAGAATACACGGGGTGTTACAAATCCTGTACATTCATTTGAAATTGAATTTTTAAACTACCTCGCCATTTTCAATTCCTTTTATAATTAAAATAAATATTTATATTTCAACTTCAATTTGAATAAATTTATACGTTCTAATTCTATTCAAAATAAATTTCTAGTCGTTAATATTTAAAATAAATCATTTTAAATATTCAAAATTCAATAAAATTGCCAATATAAAATTTTTAATTTGGTTCTAATTTTCCGGGTTGTTACAATCTCCCCCACTTAAAATCTTTTCGTCCTTGGAAAGGGACGGAGCTGAATGTTTTTTACAGACCAATTGAACTTTCAGTTTGGCTTTCGTTCTTCAATATTTCAGTTTCTAAGAATTTTCAAATTCTTCAAAAATTTGGCTAACACCCTAAATTTTCGAAAATTTTCGCCATAACCTCCTTTGTACGGGGAGCACCGGGAAAATCCCCAAACCGCCACACAGGCCCTTTCATCTTAAAAAGAAAAAGAAAAAGCCAAGCGACTAGCCAATCGGCTTATAAAATCATCTAAACCCAAGAAATTAGTAAACATGTACCTATTTGTCGAGCATACAATTTTATTCCTCTGCTCTAGTCTCCTTGCTATGACCTGTTCAATGTATATACATGTACATGTATGCAATTTCAAACAATTTTCAATTCAGTCCAATATTTTGATTCAATTTGGCCTAATGGTTCAAAATTTCAATTAATCAAATAGCATAACCATCAATCAATTAGTGAATTAATGTTTCAAATTCATAATGTTGATATATAATCAAAGATCATATTTTTGATGCCAAATCACAACAATAACCCTATTTAGTTTTGGTTCTCACACTAGTCAATTGGAAATATATAGATATCCCACTTTCTAAATTTGAACATAAGTTGTGATAATGACATGCCATCATCAGAATCATCTCCGAGTGACTATAGTGTGATTCTATATCTATCCAGTATATTAAAACTTCGAATATACGTTCATGACGCGTATATGCAAAATCTTATATACTCGATTGTCCAAATTCAATATAAAATAAATAATCAAATACGTATAATTGGATTTAATTCTCAAAAAAAGATTTGTTTTTACTTATATTTTAAAAACAACACTCTTCCAACTCATTCTAGGATACTACTGATCCTATCTCTAACGAGTCATTCTCATTGGATATTACTAATCCAACCTCTGATGAATTTTTTCATTTGGTTCTAACATGTCTTGTTCTCCGAGCTCTGTAAACCAAAACTCTGATACCAAAATGAAATGACCCAAACTTCCCCGTAAAGGAAAGCCCGGATTGAGTTGAGAACACTACAAATCAGAACATAAACAAAAGAACATTTCATTGCTTATTACAACAATTCCATCAGAATACAAGAATATTACATAGTATGAATGAATAAAATACATTTGATAAATATCAGAGATTTACAAATTACAATGCAGCGGAAAATAATACAAAACACAACTGAAAGAGATATACGGATACAGAGCTTTCTGGATATCATTCCAGCTGTAAATCAGGATCCTGTGAATATAAATCTGCAAAACCAAAACTACTAGCTGCCCATGTGGAAAATAGGGGCACCCAGAGTTTAGGTTAAAACAATAAACTCCAGGTCAGTCATGTGACTGGTGTGAGAACTAAAACAATTTTTTAAAACTTCACTTTAAAATAAGATATATCAAGGGACCACGCCGTATAACACGGAACAGGTTTCCTCCCAAGAACACCAGTGCATATAACAAAACAGTGTAATGCTTTTTGGAAAAATGAAGCTATTATAAGACCTAGGTCCCATCACACAATGCAACGCAAGCCGGAGGATAGGGTTTTCCCTTATAATAGCCAAAATGCATGGTACTTTAAAACAAATCATTTGCTACTATTATAAGTGCATAGTGTATAAAACAACTTCAAATATAAATGTATCAATCGTAGTGTAATGACCCGCATTTTCAAAGGTATAATAATAAATTAATTTAATTATTTAAAAGGTGATTAAAAGGATTTAATGGTCGTTGAATTAAATAATGGTGAATATTTAATTAAAATAATAAATTAAATAATATATTTAATTTTGAAATAATCAAAATTGGCTGAAATGGCGATATGGTGTGAATTGGATCATCTGTGATATTTAATTCAGTTTAGAATTGAATTAGAATAACGAATATATTATTTGAACGAAGTTTGAACGTATAATTATATTATAATTAAAATCGAGCTTGAAATGGCGCTCTAGTTCGCGATTTGGCGATTTGAACTTCAACTAAATGTACAGAATTCGTTTTAAGCCGGATTTATGTGAAACAACAAACGTACGGAGCTAGTGGAGTATAACTTTCTAGTGGAAGAGAAAAATCTGGATTTCGTCGGGTAAATTTTGATTTATGTCCAAGTAAAATTTCAGAAAAAGTCGTTGTGGAATTCCTTTATAATTTTTAAAGGAATTATTTATATTTAAAAATAAAAAAAGGAAATTCATTTTAAATTGAATATCAATTTAATCGGGATGTGAAATATCGAGTTATAAATCCCTATGGAGCTGTATGATATTCTGTTGTGAATATATACGATAATATCAATTTATTAATATTTAATTTAATTTATTTAAATATATTAATATTTAAATGATTTATTTGGACCTTTGAAAATAGTCATTTTTCAAACGACCACCAAATTTGACGAAACCAATTTAAATGGATCCGGAATATTAAATTATTGCTAGATTTCAATTGGCGTGATTTTTGAAGACAGTATGTGATCGTGGTAAATTTAAATGTAAATCGGGTGATATTTGACCTTTAAAAATACGCCGGGTGAGCAAACGGAGTCGGAATTCGATGAAACCAGTTTAGTATGTCCGTGATGTCAAACTCTAGCTGCATGTCAATTTTCATGATTTTTGGATATCGTATGTGAGTGTATAAACTTTTAAAAGGACAAATGTATATAGCATTTGATTTTAATTGAAAATAATAATACAAAAATCTACCCTATAAATAAACATTAAACCCTCTCTCCTTATGACTTAAGTCATTCCATAGTCAACGATTTAATCCGCAGCTTCTATCTTCTTTCTCCAGAAAAATCGAGATCTTCAAATAAATCAAACAAATCCAATTTAAATCCGAAAATTCCAAAGTAAACATCTTTGAATTCCCTCGAGTTTCTCTACATCTCGATATGGGTATTATTGGGTTCGAACTTCACTGGAAGATGGTAGCCGTGATTCTAGGGTTCCTAGAGATCTAATTCGAATCGAGAAGAGACTGTCGAGTGGGGTTAGGAGTTGCAGAAGTTGTTTTGGAGAAAAAATGAGTACATACGAAGAAGTATGGGGATCTCGTGACATGCAGCGGTAAGGAGAACGCTTAAAAGGGGTGACGATTTTGGATTTATGGCAGTAAGAGCTGAAGAATGTGATCAAGGAGGAAGGAACGAGTTGTCTTTGATTCAGGAAATGGGTGAATGCCGAAGGGTGACTGAGCGAGGTTGAAATGGGATTGAGGAAGGGTAGTTCGAACTGAACATTTGTAACAACCCGAAAATCTGGGCCAGTTTAAAATTTTTATTTTGGCCATTTTAGCGAAGTTTGAATATTCAAAATGAATTATTTTAAATAATATCGTCGAAAAATTTATTTTGAATAGAATTCGAACGAATATATTTATATACGTCGTCGTTAGAATATATAATAATTATATATAATTATAAAAGGAATAGAAAATGGCGCGGTAGTTCGATAATTCGATTTCAAACTTCAATTGAATATACCGGGTGCAAAACAATCCGGATTTTAGTGAAACCAAAAATAATGGAATCTAATTGATAATATCTTTCCAACGAAACCGAATAATCAAGATTTCATAGCGGGAATCAAAAGATAAGTCCAGTTGAAAATTCTGAATAGTCGCTATGGAATTCAGGCCCTTAAAAATGGACATTTTGCAAACGACCTCGGATTTCGACGAAACCAGTTTTGTTGGGTCCGTGATGTTAAGTTATTGCTAGATTCCAAATTTCATAATTTTTAGAATCAATATGTGAGCGTGGCGAAGGAAAACGTGGTTTGACCATTTCAGTTGAATTTAATCGACTGGAAAATGGCCATTTTTCTAACGGTCTCGGAATTCGACGAAATTAGTTTTGTTAGGACCGTATCGTCAATACGAAGCTAGAAAATATTTTTCGAGAATTTTTAGAGTTAGTATGTGACCCCGGTAATTTGAAATGTACGTTTAAAATTCAATGTAGTGATTTAAATGTAAATTTAACGGAAACTGATTGTAACAGCCGAATCAGCTGACGATACATGTCCCATTGTGTTCGGAATGGGGGTAGAACGTTATGGACGACAGGCGGTGGGCCTCGTTTCGGGATCATATGTAAAAGTCAACCTTTTTGAATAAATAAATAATTAAATAATAATAAAAAAAAAATATATTCTCTTTCCTATAACCTTTGCCCCCCCCCGAATTCATTGATACAGAAAAAAAAAAGAATCGTTCGAATCGAACGCCGACCCCCCCCCCCCCTCCCCGACATCGCCTGAGCTCCGACCGCCGCCAGACCCTCCACCCACCTCCGCGGCTTCGATTCCGCACCCCCCTGGCTTGAGGAAGCCGCCGTAACCCCCCTGGCTTGAGGAAGCTGCCGTAACCCCCCCGGCTTGAGGAAGCCGCCGTAACCCCCCCCGGCTTGAGGAAGCCGCCGTAACCCCCCCGGCTTGAGGAAGCCGCCGTAACCCCCCCTCCTCCAACCTAGGTCGCTGTAAGTTTCTATTTTTTTTTTTTATATAGTTCATTTTTATTTATATTCAATCGAGTTTAGACTTTATATATAATAAATATTTGATTTTTAATTTAGGAAATTTTATATTTTAGTAAAGGGAAGTTATGATCTTCAATGTAATGGAAAGAACGATTTTTTTTTTTTGTATACATCGAATTAAAAATATGAAAACTGGTTTTTAATTTATTTTTGAAAACTGATTTTTTTTATTTATGTTGTAAAGTGATTAAAAATATGATTTTTATATTTTTAAAGTATTAAAAATATGATTTTTATATTTTTAAAGTATTAAAAATATGATTTTTATATTTTTAAAGTATTAAAAATATGATTTTTACATGAGAGGAATATTAAAAATATCATCTTTGTATGAGTAGAAAAATAAATTTGAAAAGGCGAAATCTTTATAATAGTAAAAATAGAATTTTTATATATTGAACTTCGATAGAAAAATAGAATTTTTATATATTGAACTTCGATAGAAAAATAGAATTTTTATATATTGAACTTCGATAGAAAAATAGAATTTTTATAAATTGAACTTCGATAGAAAAATAGAATTTTTATATATTGAACTTCGATAGAAAAATAGGATTTTTATATATTGAACTTTGAACTAAAAATTCGATTTTTATATATTGAACTTTGAAGTAAAAATTCGATTTTTATATATTGAACTTTGAAGTAAAAATTCGATTTTTATATATTGAACTTTGAACTAAAAATTTGATTTTTATATATTGACATTCGAAATAGAAATATGATTTTTAAATGTTGAATAGCGAAGTAAAAATTCGGTTTTTACATATGTAGTGAAAGCGAGCAACGAAGGTGACAAAAAGGCGAAAAGACGAAGACTTCTGCAAATGAAGAGCCGTGGAGCTAGGATAGCTATATGTGAGAATTTCTCACCTTTCAATTTATTTTTCTAGTTATATATATATATACTAGGATGCAGACGGTGCTTAGTAGCACCCGACACAATCGTCCACAGACCATGGACTTGTTTGTTTGATTGATTGGTGATTGATTGCGATATTGGTTCGAATGTGATTTGTGGTATGAAAAATCGAATCGATGAATTGGTTAGGATTAGACGTGCGCCGTTATAAGGCGAAGGAGTAAGGCTAGGTTAGACTCTTACTCCAAATTTTGTGGTTTGCATAATGAATTGATTTGATTGATGTGTGAATGGCGTGGGCCTTCACTAGACCGGGGATTAGGCTAGGCCTTGTCCCGTTTCTAGTATCGTGCCGTTATGCTGCCGAAATTTTCTAAAATAAGTTAGAAAAATAAAAATAGCATTTTATTTAAAGAATGAACTGAATAGAAATTCATATGTTAAAATAAAATGTGTTATCGTTAAAAATATAATTTTTAACGTGAATGTGAATAAATAAATATTCATTTACAAACCAGACGGTTTGTTTATGTACACCTATTTGAATGACGTTGATTGGGTCGATAAATTTTACACATCGCCTAACTGCACAAATAAAATATGTGTTTGATTGTTTGAAACCCCACACGGGTGTTAGGATGAAATTTGAAGTTCACTCATCCTGATTGATTAAATATGTCGATCGATTGATTGACAAGCTGTTATAAGCGTTGAATATCTATATTTGATGCTTATACAGTGTAGTGCACTTTGGTTGATGGTTGATTATTTTCAATGCTATTATATACATGTGTTGTATGAAAATCCATATAATTAATTTTATATGGTGATTGATTGGGCCTCATTCCAGTTTTGAAAAATAAATATTTGAAAAAGAAATATTCGAAATAGAATATTTGAAAATAAAGGAATATATGAAGCCGTGTTGATTAGATTGACGCCATGTTGACGTGAACGATATTTATATCGATTTTAGAAAACGATTTCGAAATGAATTGAATTGAAAACGATTTCGAAATGAATTGAATTGAAAACGATTTCGAAATGAATTGAATTGAAAACGAATTCAAAATGAATTGAAAACGAATTCAAAATGAATTGAAAACGATTTCGAAATGAATTGAATTGAAAACGAATTCAAAATGAATTGAAAACGATTTCGAAATGAATTGAATTGAAAACGAATTCAAAATGAATTGAAAACGATTTCGAAATGAATTGAATTGAAAACGAATTCAAAATGAATTGAAAACGATTTCGAAATGAATTGAATTGAAAACGAATTCAAAATGAATTGAAAACGATTTCGAAATGAATTGAATTGAAAACGAATTCAAAATGAATTGAAAACGATTTCGAAATGAATTGAATTGAAAACGAATTCAAAATGAATTGAAAACGATTTCGAAATGAATTGAATTGAAAACGAATTCAAAATGAATTGAAAACGATTTCGAAATGAATTGAATTGAAAACGAATTCAAATGGAATTGAAAGCGAATTGAAATGAATTCAAATTGAATTGAAATTCGAATTGAATAGAAATGAATTTTAAAACGAATTTATAAAGAAGAATTCAATTTTGCTTTGAATTGAGATGGAAGTTGAAATAGATTTTGAAACGAATTTTAAAACTATTTATATAATTCGTTTTAAATAGAAATCGACGAAATATATATTATATATATTATATATATAATATAATGGCCTAAATAGAACGCGCCGCGCCGCGGCAGTTCGTGAATTTCGACCATTTATTTCTAACGGACATTACGGGAGATCCGACCGTCGGATTCTCCTAAAACCGGAACCGTTGGGTTCGTATCGAAAAGAGCTTTCTAATGAATTTTAGAAATTCGAAATCTAACGGTTGGATTTGGAGATACGTCCAAATCAAATTCGAAAAAGGTCGCTGTAAGTGCAGTTCGATGGCCATTGATGGAAATCGACTGTACGGGCCTTGATAAAATTATTAAAAATAGTAATAATTTGTGTAAAATCATAAGAAATGATTTGTGAAAGTTTGGGATGAAAAACTCCATATTTGAAAAGATAAAAATAGATTTTTATCGAAATGAACTAGTTTTGAACTAGAATTATAATTCTATTTATTTTTAAATAAATAAATTGAATTTGAAATGGTTTTGAAAATAACCAAAATTTCCAATGATTGCATTGGAGTGGATTTGAATCGAAATTGTCTTCGGAATATTTCGATGTTGGAATTCGTGATATTACAGGTGTTGTTATGGAAATTTGAAAGATATATATTTGTATCGTTATTTCCAATACGACATTTGTTAGTCGTAGAATTTGATATTGAATATAAGCCGATATATTTTCTATTCAGAGCCTTGTATTGAATATCGAATGTGATTTGGGTTTGTCGTGAATGGTGTCTTCACTAACACTGTTCTTGAACCCAGTTGAGAAAAGATTAAATCTTTTTATTTAGATTTAATGAAGTGTACCAATTAAATAATATTTAATTGGAATTGAATTGATATTGATTTTTGGGTTTATCGTGAACAGTGTTTTAAATAACACTTGTTCTTTAACCCGATAATTAATGAATGTGATTTGGGTTTGTCGTGAATGGTGTCTTCACTAACACTGTTCTTGAACCCAGCTGAGAAAAGATTAAATCTTTTGATTTAGATTTAATGAAGTGTACCAATTAAATAATATTTAATTGGAATTGAATTGATATTGATTTTTGGGTTTATCGTGAACAGTGTTTTAAATAACACTTGTTCTTTAACCCGATAATTAATGAATGTGATTTGGGTTTGTCGTGAATGGTGTCTTCACTAACACTGTTCTTGAACCCAGTTGAGAAAAGATTAAATCTTTTGATTTAGATTTAATGAAATGTACCAATTAAATAATATTTAATTGGAATTGAATGGATATTGATTTTTGGGTTTATCGTGAACAGTGTTTTAAATAACACTTGTTCTTTAACCCGATAATTAATGGGATGTGACTTTGGGTTTATCGTGAACCGTGTTTTAAATGACACTGATTCTTTAACCCAGTCACAGATTAAAACTAAGTGGAGTTTTAATGAATCTTTAATTAGATTGAAAAGATCGAGAATGGAGTATCACCAGTTTTGCTTCAGGCGATAGTTAAATCTTTAATTAGATTTGAACGTGAAATTTAGAAACTAACTGTCGGTTAGCTAAGTAGAATGGTTTTCTGGATATTGATCTGATGTTGGTTTCGGCCTTCGGGGTTAATATTTGGGGAATTATTCTCTTGATTAATTTACGGTTAGTGACTAATGAATTGGAATGAGGCGTATGTTGTGTTTGTGTAACACTTTTATAATATATACGCGAGTTATTCGGAAAGACCGGGTTTATCCCATTCTGAATAACTGATACGACGATAAGTCGAAGATGAAGACGATGGTCGAAGACCGGAGGTCTTCACGTCGTTTGGGTGATAACTGATGATCTTGATTGGGCTGTACACCCAAGAAGATGGAAACAGTTAGTGATCGTCCAGACGTACTTGGAGATCGATGGATATGCGGGGTACTAGGTGCCTCCGGTTTCGTTCAGACCCAGGACGGACTTGTAAATGGACTGTGTGTCTGACATCGGATTTCATTCTGTGTGACTGATATCGGTTGCATAGGATGGTTTGCCTGTGTGGCATGCTAAGATGCAAATGATCAAGGCTTCTGTTGAAAAGCAAAGTCTTGTGGTGATGATCAAAGCACGGCCTTTGTGGCGTAGCTTTGTGTAACGTTTACCTCGCGTGTTTCACACCAGGTATGAACCAAAAACGGGAGACGGACCTCAGGGAGGGCATGCGTTTCCTTCTAGATAAAAAGTGGCGTCAGTGGTTTTACACGCCCTGACGAGTTTGACTTATGTGGTTGTTGCTGTTGCGAGGCGCCTCGGATTGATCGGTCGTTCTCGAACCGATGGAGCCATTCGTTGGCTCGTTTACGCCCCAAAGGGCGGGGGAACGCATGTTCAGGGTTTAAGTTTAATCCACATCGGTGGACCGGCCCTGACGATCCAAGGGTCACTCGAGCTCTGATCCTGAGACATGGGCTAGATTGTCTCGAATCGGTTGAGGACTATCTTTTGCCTCGGTTCATAGACGGAAATCCAATTTCCAAATACGTGACTTTGCGGTTTTAATTGTAATCCTATATATGGCGACATAGTGGGATGGGGCGCTTATGCCGCCTATGATTGATACTTATGATTTGAAGTTGTTTTATACACTATGCACTTATTATGGTATCAAATGATTTGTTTTAAACGTATCAAGCATTCTTTGGCTGTTATAAGGGAAAACCCTATCCTCGGCTGCGTTGCATTGTGTGATGGGACCTGGGTCTTATAACAGCTTCATTTTTCCTTATTTAGCATTGCGCTGTTTGTTTTATGCACTGGTATTCTTGGGAGGAAGCCCGTCCCGTGTTATACGGCGTGGTCCCTTGATTTACCTAATGATTTAAAACAAAGATTAACTGTTTTAGTTCTCACACCAGTCACATGACTGACCTGGAGTTTATTGTTTTAACCTAAACTCTGGGTGCCCCTATTTTGACACGGGCAGCTAGTAGTTTTGGTTTTGCAGATTTATATTCACAGGATCCTGGTTTACAGCTGGAATGATATCCGGAAAGCTTTGTATCCGTATATCTCTTCTAGTTGTGTATTGTATTATTTTCCGCTGCTATGTATTTAAATGTAATTTAAATCTCTGATATTTCTGTGTAATATTCATTTATACTCTGTATATTCCTGTAATCTGATGCATTGTTGTAATATACAGTGAAACGTTCTTCTGTATGCGTTCTGATTTGTCGTGTTCTCAAACGATAGGGCGTTTCGAACGGCCTGAATCGGTTTAGCGACTGGTTCGGACCGAGCGAGATTCCTTGCCGTCACAGTTGGTATCAGAGCTTTGGTTTACAAAGCTCAGAGAACAAGGCACATTAGAACCATACGAAAGAACTCATCAGAAAGTGGATTAGTAATATCCAACGGGGATGACTCGTTAGAGATGGGATCAGTAGTATCCTAGAACGAGTGTGAAGAGTAAATTTTTAAAGTGAAAACAAGTTTTGTTTTGAAAAATTTAAATCAATTATTCGTATTTGATTATTTATTTATATTGATGTGGACGATCCAGTATATATAGATTTTGCGTATACGTCTGATCCGCGTGTATTCGAAGTTTTAATATATTGGATAGATATAGAATCACACTCTAGTCGCCCGGAGAAGGTACTGATGATAGCACGTGCATCATCAGTATTTATGTTCGTGTTTCGAAGGTGTGATTTTCTATATATTTCCATTGGACTGGTGTGAGAACCAAAACTAATATAGTTAGAATACATTGTTGTGAATTGGCATCAAAAACATGATTTTTGTATATGTATCAAATTTATGAATTTGAAACTCTAATTCACTAATGGATCGATGTTTGTGTTGTTTGTTTATTTGTTTGCTAATTTTGAAACATTTAGCCTAATTGAACCAAATATTGAACTATATTGAAAATTGGTTGCATTTGCTTGCATATGCATATATATCTTTGAACAGGTCATAGCAAGGAGGCTAGAGCCAGAGAATAAAATTTGTTTGCCCGACAAATAGGTACATGTTTACTACATAATTTCCTGTTTTGTTTGGGTGATGATGATTTTGTGAGCCTATTGGCTAGCCGCTTGGCTTTTTCTTTTTCTTTTTGAGATCTGAAGGACCGGGGAAGCTATTTGAAATTCCCCGATGCTCCCGGTGCAGGGGAGGTTATGGCGAAATTTTTCCAAAATTTAGGGTGTTAGCCAAATTTTTGAAATTTTGAAAATTTTCAGAAACTAAAGAGTTGGAGAATGGAAGCCTGATCGATCGTAGAGTTGAATAATCAAACCACTTTCGACTTTGTTCCTTTTCGGGGACGAAAAGTTTTAAGTGGGGGAGATTGTAACAACCCGAAAATCTGGGCCAGTTTAAAATTTTTATTTTGGCCATTTTAGCGAAGTTTGAATATTCAAAATGAATTATTTTAAATAATATCGTCGAAAAATTTATTTTGAATAGAATTCGAACGAATATATTTATATACGTCGTCATTAGAATATATAATAATTATATATAATTATAAAAGGAATAGAAAATGGCGCGGTAGTTCGATAATTCGATTTCAAACTTCAATTGAATATACCGGGTGCAAAACAATCCGGATTTTAGTGAAACCAAAAATAATGGAATCTAATTGATAATATCTTTCCAACGAAACCGAATAATCAAGATTTCATAGCGGGAATCAAAAGATAAGTCCAGTTGAAAATTCTGAATAGTCGCTATGGAATTCAGGCCCTTAAAAATGGACATTTTGCAAACGACCTCGGATTTCGACGAAACCAGTTTTGTTGGGTCCGTGATGTTAAGTTATTGCTAGATTCCAAATTTCATAATTTTTAGAATCAATATGTGAGCGTGGCGAAGGAAAACGTGTTTTGACCATTTCAGTTGAATTTAATCGACTGGAAAATGGCCATTTTTCTAACGGTCTCGGAATTCGACGAAATTAGTTTTGTTAGGACCGTATCGTCAATACGAAGCTAGAAAATATTTTTCGAGAATTTTTAGAGTTAGTATGTGATCCCGGTAATTTGAAATGTACGTTTAAAATTCAATGTAGTGATTTAAATGTAAATTTAACGGAAACTGATTGTAACAGCCGAATCAGCTGACGATACATGTCCCATTGTGTTCGGAATGGGGGTAGAACGTTATGGACGACAGGCGGTGGGCCTCGTTTCGGGATCATATGTAAAAGTCAACCTTTTTGAATAAATAAATAATTAAATAATAAAAAAAAAAAATATATTCTCTTTCCTATAACCTTTGCCCCCCCCGAATTCATTGATACAGAAAAAAAAAAGAATCGTTCGAATCGAACGCCGACCCCCCCCCCCCCCCCCCCCGACATCGCCTGAGCTCCGACCGCCGCCAGACCCTCCACCCACCTCCGCGGCTTCGATTCCGCACCCCCCTGGCTTGAGGAAGCCGCCGTAACCCCCCTGGCTTGAGGAAGCCGCCGTAACCCCCCCGGCTTGAGGAAGCCGCCGTAACCCCCCCCCCCCCCCGGCTTGAGGAAGCCGCCGTAACCCCCCCGGCTTGAGGAAGCCCCCGGCTTGAGGAAGCCGCCGTAACCCCCCCTCCTCCAACCTAGGTCGCTGTAAGTTTCTATTTTTTTTTTATATAGTTCATTTTTATTTATATTCAATCGAGTTTAGACTTTATATATAATAAATATTTGATTTTTAATTTAGGAAATTTTATATTTTAGTAAAGGGAAGTTATGATCTTCAATGTAATGGAAAGAACGATTTTTTTTTTTTGTATACATCGAATTAAAAATATGAAAACTGGTTTTTAATTTATTTTTGAAAACTGATTTTTTTTATTTATGTTGTAAAGTGATTAAAAATATGATTTTTATATTTTTAAAGTATTAAAAATATGATTTTTATATTTTTAAAGTATTAAAAATATGATTTTTATATTTTTAAAGTATTAAAAATATGATTTTTACATGAGAGGAATATTAAAAATATCATCTTTGTATGAGTAGAAAAATAAATTTGAAAAGGCGAAATCTTTATAATAGTAAAAATAGAATTTTTATATATTGAACTTCGATAGAAAAATAGAATTTTTATATATTGAACTTCGATAGAAAAATAGAATTTTTATATATTGAACTTCGATAGAAAAATAGAATTTTTATAAATTGAACTTCGATAGAAAAATAGAATTTTTATATATTGAACTTCGATAGAAAAATAGGATTTTTATATATTGAACTTTGAACTAAAAATTCGATTTTTATATATTGAACTTTGAAGTAAAAATTCGATTTTTATATATTGAACTTTGAAGTAAAAATTCGATTTTTATATATTGAACTTTGAACTAAAAATTTGATTTTTATATATTGACATTCGAAATAGAAATATGATTTTTAAATGTTGAATAGCGAAGTAAAAATTCGGTTTTTACATATGTAGTGAAAGCGAGCAACGAAGGTGACAAAAAGGCGAAAAGACGAAGACTTCTGCAAATGAAGAGCCGTGGAGCTAGGATAGCTATATGTGAGAATTTCTCACCTTTCAATTTATTTTTCTAGTTATATATATATATACTAGGATGCAGACGGTGCTTAGTAGCACCCGACACAATCGTCCACAGACCATGGACTTGTTTGTTTGATTGATTGGTGATTGATTGCGATATTGGTTCGAATGTGATTTGTGGTATGAAAAATCGAATCGATGAATTGGTTAGGATTAGACGTGCGCCGTTATAAGGCGAAGGAGTAAGGCTAGGTTAGACTCTTACTCCAAATTTTGTGGTTTGCATAATGAATTGATTTGATTGATGTGTGAATGGCGTGGGCCTTCACTAGACCGGGGATTAGGCTAGGCCTTGTCCCGTTTCTAGTATCGTGCCGTTATGCTGCCGAAATTTTCTAAAATAAGTTAGAAAAATAAAAATAGCATTTTATTTAAAGAATGAACTGAATAGAAATTCATATGTTAAAATAAAATGTGTTATCGTTAAAAATATAATTTTTAACGTGAATGTGAATAAATAAATATTCATTTACAAACCAGACGGTTTGTTTATGTACACCTATTTGAATGACGTTGATTGGGTCGATAAATTTTACACATCGCCTAACTGCACAAATAAAATATGTGTTTGATTGTTTGAAACCCCACACGGGTGTTAGGATGAAATTTGAAGTTCACTCATCCTGATTGATTAAATATGTCGATCGATTGATTGACAAGCTGTTATAAGCGTTGAATATCTATATTTGATGCTTATACAGTGTAGTGCACTTTGGTTGATGGTTGATTATTTTCAATGCTATTATATACATGTGTTGTATGAAAATCCATATAATTAATTTTATATGGTGATTGATTGGGCCTCATTCCAGTTTTGAAAAATAAATATTTGAAAAAGAAATATTCGAAATAGAATATTTGAAAATAAAGGAATATATGAAGCCGTGTTGATTAGATTGACGCCATGTTGACGTGAACGATATTTATATCGATTTTAGAAAACGATTTCGAAATGAATTGAATTGAAAACGATTTCGAAATGAATTGAATTGAAAACGATTTCGAAATGAATTGAATTGAAAACGAATTCAAAATGAATTGAAAACGAATTCAAAATGAATTGAAAACGATTTCGAAATGAATTGAATTGAAAACGAATTCAAAATGAATTGAAAACGATTTCGAAATGAATTGAATTGAAAACGAATTCAAAATGAATTGAAAACGATTTCGAAATGAATTGAATTGAAAACGAATTCAAAATGAATTGAAAACGATTTCGAAATGAATTGAATTGAAAACGAATTCAAAATGAATTGAAAACGATTTCGAAATGAATTGAATTGAAAACGAATTCAAAATGAATTGAAAACGATTTCGAAATGAATTGAATTGAAAACGAATTCAAAATGAATTGAAAACGATTTCGAAATGAATTGAATTGAAAACGAATTCAAATGGAATTGAAAGCGAATTGAAATGAATTCAAATTGAATTGAAATTCGAATTGAATAGAAATGAATTTTAAAACGAATTTATAAAGAAGAATTCAATTTTTCTTTGAATTGAGATGGAAGTTGAAATAGATTTTGAAACGAATTTTAAAACTATTTATATAATTCGTTTTAAATAGAAATCGACGAAATATATATTATATATATTATATATATAATATAATGGCCTAAATAGAACGCGCCGCGCCGCGGCAGTTCGTGAATTTCGACCATTTATTTCTAACGGACATTACGGGAGATCCGACCGTCGGATTCTCCTAAAACCGGAACCGTTGGGTTCGTATCGAAAAGAGCTTTCTAATGAATTTTAGAAATTCGAAATCTAACGGTTGGATTTGGAGATACGTCCAAATCAAATTCGAAAAAGGTCGCTGTAAGTGCAGTTCGATGGCCATTGATGGAAATCGACTGTACGGGCCTTGATAAAATTATTAAAAATAGTAATAATTTGTGTAAAATCATAAGAAATGATTTGTGAAAGTTTGGGATGAAAAACTCCATATTTGAAAAGATAAAAATAGATTTTTATCGAAATGAACTAGTTTTGAACTAGAATTATAATTCTATTTATTTTTAAATAAATAAATTGAATTTGAAATGGTTTTGAAAATAACCAAAATTTCCAATGATTGCATTGGAGTGGATTTGAATCGAAATTGTCTTCGGAATATTTCGATGTTGGAATTCGTGATATTACAGGTGTTGTTATGGAAATTTGAAAGATATATATTTGTATCGTTATTTCCAATACGACATTTGTTAGTCGTAGAATTTGATATTGAATATAAGCCGATATATTTTCTATTCAGAGCCTTGTATTGAATATCGAATGTGATTTGGGTTTGTCGTGAATGGTGTCTTCACTAACACTGTTCTTGAACCCAGTTGAGAAAAGATTAAATCTTTTTATTTAGATTTAATGAAGTGTACCAATTAAATAATATTTAATTGGAATTGAATTGATATTGATTTTTGGGTTTATCGTGAACAGTGTTTTAAATAACACTTGTTCTTTAACCCGATAATTAATGAATGTGATTTGGGTTTGTCGTGAATGGTGTCTTCACTAACACTGTTCTTGAACCCAGCTGAGAAAAGATTAAATCTTTTGATTTAGATTTAATGAAGTGTACCAATTAAATAATATTTAATTGGAATTGAATTGATATTGATTTTTGGGTTTATCGTGAACAGTGTTTTAAATAACACTTGTTCTTTAACCCGATAATTAATGAATGCGATTTGGGTTTGTCGTGAATGGTGTCTTCACTAACACTGTTCTTGAACCCAGTTGAGAAAAGATTAAATCTTTTGATTTAGATTTAATGAAATGTACCAATTAAATAATATTTAATTGGAATTGAATGGATATTGATTTTTGGGTTTATCGTGAACAGTGTTTTAAATAACACTTGTTCTTTAACCCGATAATTAATGGGATGTGACTTTGGGTTTATCGTGAACCGTGTTTTAAATGACACTGATTCTTTAACCCAGTTACAGATTAAAACTAAGTGGAGTTTTAATGAATCTTTAATTAGATTGAAAAGATCGAGAATGGAGTATCACCAGTTTTGCTCCAGGCGATAGTTAAATCTTTAATTAGATTTGAACGTGAAATTTAGAAACTAACTGTCGGTTAGCTAAGTAGAATGGTTTTCTGGATATTGATCTGATGTTGGTTTCGGCCTTCGGGGTTAATATTTGGGGAATTATTCTCTTGATTAATTTACGGTTAGTGACTAATGAATTGGAATGAGGCGTATGTTGTGTTTGTGTAACACTTTTATAATATATACGCGAGTTATTCGGAAAGACCGGGTTTATCCCATTCTGAATAACTGATACGACGATAAGTCGAAGATGAAGACGATGGTCGAAGACCGGAGGTCTTCACGTCGTTTGGGTGATAACTGATGATCTTGATTGGGCTGTACACCCAAGAAGATGGAAACAGTTAGTGATCGTCCAGACGTACTTGGAGATCGATGGATATGCGGGGTACTAGGTGCCTCCGGTTTCGTTCAGACCCAGGACGGACTTGTAAATGGACTGTGTGTCTGACATCGGATTTCATTCTGTGTGACTGATATCGGTTGCATAGGATGGTTTGCCTGTGTGGCATGCTAAGATGCAAATGATCAAGGCTTCTGTTGAAAAGCAAAGTCTTGTGGTGATGATCAAAGCACGGCCTTTGTGGCGTAGCTTTGTGTAACGTTTACCTCGCGTGTTTCACACCAGGTATGAACCAAAAACGGGAGACGGACCTCAGGGAGGGCATGCGTTTCCTTCTAGATAAAAAGTGGCGTCAGTGGTTTTACACGCCCTGACGAGTTTGACTTATGTGGTTGTTGCTGTTGCGAGGCGCCTCGGATTGATCGGTCGTTCTCGAACCGATGGAGCCATTCGTTGGCTCGTTTACGCCCCAAAGGGCGGGGGAACGCATGTTCAGGGTTTAAGTTTAATCCACATCGGTGGACCGGCCCTGACGATCCAAGGGTCACTCGAGCTCTGATCCTGAGACATGGGCTAGATTGTCTCGAATCGGTTGAGGACTATCTTTTGCCTCGGTTCATAGACGGAAATCCAATTTCCAAATACGTGACTTTGCGGTTTTAATTGTAATCCTATATATGGCGACATAGTGGGATGGGGCGCTTATGCCGCCTATGATTGATACTTATGATTTGAAGTTGTTTTATACACTATGCACTTATTATGGTATCAAATGATTTGTTTTAAACGTATCAAGCATTCTTTGGCTGTTATAAGGGAAAACCCTATCCTCGGTTGCGTTGCATTGTGTGATGGGACCTGGGTCTTATAACAGCTTCATTTTTCCTTATTTAGCATTGCGCTGTTTGTTTTATGCACTGGTATTCTTGGGAGGAAGCCCGTCCCGTGTTATACGGCGTGGTCCCTTGATTTACCTAATGATTTAAAACAAAGATTAACTGTTTTAGTTCTCACACCAGTCACATGACTGACCTGGAGTTTATTGTTTTAACCTAAACTCTGGGTGCCCCTATTTTGACACGGGCAGCTAGTAGTTTTGGTTTTGCAGATTTATATTCACAGGATCCTGGTTTACAGCTGGAATGATATCCGGAAAGCTTTGTATCCGTATATCTCTTCTAGTTGTGTATTGTATTATTTTCCGCTGCTATGTATTTAAATGTAATTTAAATCTCTGATATTTCTGTGTAATATTCATTTATACTCTGTATATTCCTGTAATCTGATGCATTGTTGTAATATACAGTGAAACGTTCTTCTGTATGCGTTCTGATTTGTCGTGTTCTCAAACGATAGGGCGTTTCGAACGGCCTGAATCGGTTTAGCGACTGGTTCGGACCGAGCGAGATTCCTTGCCGTCACAACATTGTGGTGTAGGGGTGATGTAGCAGCAGTAAGGGAAGTTTGGTTTGTGGGTTTGTGGATTCGAACTGGAGTAAGGCTGGGAGTTGCAGTTGACAGATCTGAAAATGTGAGGAGTCTGTACTTTGTATATGTGGGGTATTGAGACTGGAAATATGTTGTAAATGATGGTGGTTTGTTGTTTGAGGTCGGTGAAGAAACGGGTGAGTGGAAGGAGCATCGTCTCTAGTTCATGAAGAGGAAGTAGTTCACATCAGTAAAAGGAGGAGAAGGAGAATCCGAACTATTGTTTGAAAGGGGTTGCTAAAGGGTGAGTTTGTTTGGTATGCTTCCAGTTTGAATCCGTGAAGTATAAGTGGGGTTGGTCTTTGCTGTTGAACGAGCTGTCGACTTTGTTAAGGTTTTTGCCGGAAAAGGGTTCGTGGATCAGACATGAGTTAATGGGCCGGGAAAACAAAGTTAAGCCCAAATGAATTAAATTAGCTTATTTATATATATTTAAAATGTGTATTAACTATAATTTATTGTATCTTATTCATACGATATCAGAACTCGACGAAATCAGATCCGACAGGATCGAGTGAACGGACAGTTCAAAATGGAACTGACTAGGGATAAATTGGAGCTCATTACAGATTTTATCGAAATAATTTGTCTGACCAGAATCGACATTTCGTAAATCGTTATTTAACGATTACGGACAATGTGATTAAATCTCACTAACTCTGAATAGCTTATAATTTCATGTTGTATTTTTAGAACTGTTAAATATAGGCTGATTGACTGTGTATTTACTGTTCGATTGAACTGCTAGTCAGTTATTGAATTTCTATATTGATTCTGTTTAACAGAATATATCATATGGAACTGAAAGTGATGTTGATTTTATTGTGTAACATCTGTGGATGCAGGGAAATAGGTTGGAGGAATCCGACTGGATTCCTCAACAGTTATTTTATTGTTTTCATATATTGTGATATGATGTGTTAAGTACCATAAAATATCGGAATGGGAAAAGGAGATTTTCAAAGTGATATTGAAAACAGAATAAAAATAAATTGGAATATTTATAAATAAAAAATATTTATAAATTGGAATAATTATAAAGTGAATTATTTATTTAGGATAAATAAATAAGATGTTATATAATGGACTATTTACTTAGAAAATAAATAGGAGATAATAAGTGAGATATTTATTTGTTAAATAAATAGGGTTATTAAAGGAAACATTTAGAATAAATAAATAGGATATTAAACGGATTATTTATTTAGGATATGAATAAGTTATGATAAAGGGATATTAACTTAGAAATTGAATAAGTTATAAAAGAGATGTTAAGCAAAATAAATGGAATAAAGGATTTTCTATTTAGAAAATAAATAGAAGAGTTAATCGAATCAAGTTAATTGAACAGAGTAATCGAAATAGAGTTAAACCAGATTAGAAACTGATTAGAGATTACTTAAGTTGAATAGTTTTCTGAGTATCGATCTAATGTTGGTTTCGGCCTTCGGGGTTTATACTTAGAGAATTGTTCTCCTATTAGTTTACAGTCAGGGACTGATAGTTGTGAAATGATAGTGATATGTAAATAACAATGGAAATGTTTTCCAGTGTTAATAACGTATATTTTCTAAACATAGAAAATAAGGAAATATGAATATATATATATATATACAGGTATATATATATGATTGATGATTGATTGATAGAATTTCCATTTGGAAATAATATCGTTGTTTGCACACGTGTTTTTTCTTTGATGGTTAAATCACAGACTATCGAAGTTTTGACCATTTTAACGTTGTTAATATGGAGAGACCGGTTGGATTATTATCCAGAGAACCACTCTGTATTGGCATAAGCGTTGCGAATCATATATGCCAAAGATAACTGAAGACAGAGTAAAGTGCCAGGGCTATTGTATAAGTCTTAGATAACAGTGCCTAAGATGGATGTATTGAATAGTGCCTTTGGTTCATCCTGTTCTTGGATGACTTGTATGGATGGATGTCTGACAGAGTATTTCCAGAAAAGGTTACATACATTGATTTCTTCAACCGTACCAAGAGTGGAAGCGGAGAAGGAAACTTCTTTAGCTAACACATAATGTACTGTTGTAGACGTCAATTAGTGATTTTTGATGGATCTGACAATGTGGCATTCGAAGTGAATTTGATGTGATGATAAAACGTAACCTCAAGCCTCATCGACTGGTAAATGGCAGAAATCGGGAAGGTGGCATGGCTAAGCCGGTCGCTCCGAAGTAGGGTGTATAATCACCTGATCTAGAGTTTCATTTACTTCTAAAAATCAATTGTTGATGTTGTCCCATTCGGGAAACAGTTGCTGATCCCAACCGTTGGTGATATACATTCGATACACTCAAGCGAAATGAGTGGTCGGTCATGTGCGGCCGGGTTGCAAGATGTTCTTGTTGAACCCAGTGTATTCCTCTCTAGAGGTACACTAGCGAAAGGTGGTTCCATACCTTGTCATAGTTGGAAATCCATTATCCAATACGTGCTTGCGGTTTTGATTGTATACTATATATGTAGAACGTGAGATGAAAGCGTTTCTGCTAGATGATTATTATATTGTGGTTGATAGACATTATTATAATATCAAAAGGTTTTTGATATACAGATATTTTGGAGTCTCATAAGGGAAAAACCCGTTCCGTTATACGCTGTGGTCTTATGAGATATCGTTTAACAGCTCAAACTGTTTTAAATTGTTTTACTCATACCAGTCCCATGACTGACCCAGAGTTTATTTTGTTTTGTTTTCCCTAAACTCTTGGGTGCCCAATTTTGTACGGGCAGTCAAGTAGTCAGGAATTTACAGATATACCTGAAGAGCTGGAGCAGGAGGCTTCAGGATCATATAGCTATAGTTTATTTCCGCTGTGTTGTAAGTATTGTACTTTGATAATGATGTATATTCAAGTACAGATGTATATTTCAAGTTATGTTATATATATTATATGTTATTCGTTCCGCTGTGAGGTTCATGTTACTCTGATATTGTGTTCTTCTTCTTCTTCTTCTTCTATTCTAAGTTTCTATCTTATCTTTCCTCACCCTCTGTCTTCTTTCTATTAATTTACTGGTTTCCAGTGCAATTTGGGGTTAGACTTGTGTTATTTAGTCAGCTCAAATTGGACCGGATTTTCGGGCCATTACAGTTGGTATCAGAGCTTAAGTTAAGTGAATTACCTTGGCTCTGTGGCATGACTCAGTAGAGATGGGGTTAGTAATACCCTAGATTGAGTTGGGTGTATATATACGAGTGAACGTATTTGTTATTGATATAAAAAATTATTTTATATTGTGGAGATTTATTGATTGAGTCGTTTATGAGTTCTGGTCGATCAGTTTGATCCACTATATCGGTAGGAGTTGGTAAACACTTGAATACGATGAACCGTTGTGGAATGTTTTGAAAAGAGGGTAAATGAAATAATTTTACCCAAATTATATTTTGATATAAAGGATTTATATTGGAATGATTATATTATATAGGATATATTGGTTGTGATTATAATCGAGTAAGATTATAAAAAGTGAAATGGTTATGTAAATAACCAGTCAAAATTCGTATAAGTGTTACAAAATGAATTAAATCTGAATTTGAATCAGAATTGAAATTAAAAACCCTGGAAATTTGAAACAGTGTTTGTAAATGGATTTGGATTAAAAATAAGGAAAAATTAAGATCCTGGGAGATTTTAAATTGTTTTACAAGTAGTGTGAATTATATTTTGAAATGGATTTCAAAGTGGAAATGTTTAGAAATAGTTTTATAGTATTGAACTCACTTCGATCGCTGGAAAATAGATTCTGATGATGACAGCTGCATCATCAGTGTTCATTTTCGAGTTGTAAGTGACGAATTACTACCAGAGATACTGTTTTGAATTTGTTTTGGGAAAGACAAGTTGTGTTGAATTTCAAAAAGGAAAATTTGATTTTAGAAAAGAGTAAACTGTTTAAAAACTCCCAGGGAAAGATTGTTTGAGTTAAAAACAAATTTAATAGAAATTTGTGAAAGCAAATTTGAATTAAAGTAAAGCCAGCAAAGTGGTAACTGAGACTTAATTAGAATGATATCAAGACAAATTGGATTGTGAGATTCAAATTTGAACCGTAATGTGATAATCAAGTTAAGAGTTGGGAATCGAGAAGAAACTTGAGTTGAAATGATATTTGGTTGGATATAAGCGAATGGTTGTGTTGTGGATAAAAGCAGATTGGAATTTGATTGGGATGACCCTTGTATCCGCTGAATTGATAACAAGTGGAAAGGATATAATGATACGCCGACAAAAGGTACAAGTTTATATTTTTATTGGATATAAGATTTATGAGCCGAATTGGCAAGCCGCTTGGCTGTTTGATTTTATTTTGGGTTGGAGATGTCCCAGAGAGGCAAGTTGGAGTTTGAGCTATTAACCAGTACAAAGGAGGTGCTGGCGAAATTTTTCGAAAAGTTAAGGCGTTAGAAAATTTTCAGGATTTTTGAAAATTTTCGTTGATAAGAATTAATTAATATTTAATTGAAATTAAATTGGTTCAGTTGAAACTGAAGTTAAGAAGTGAACAAATATGTTCTAACCAGTCGATAGGGTCATCCTCGACCTTAGTAATTTCGAGGACGAAATTATTTTAAGTTGGGAAGAATGTAATGACCTGCATTTTCAACGGTATAATAGTTAATTTATTTAATTATTTAAAAGGTGATTAAAAGGATTTAATGGTCGTTGAATTAAATAATGGTGAATATTTAATTAAAATAATAAATTAAATAATATATTTAATTCTGAAAATATAAAAATTTGGCTGAAATGGCGATATGGTGTGAACTGGATCATCTGTGATATTTAATTCAGTTTAGAATTGAATTAGAATAATGAATATATTATTTGAACGAAGTTTGAACGTATAATTATATTATAATTAAAACCGAGCTTGAAATGGCGCTGCAGTTCGCGATTTGAACTTCAACTGAATGTACAGAATTCATTTTAAGCCGGATTTCTGTGAAACAAGAAATGTACGGAGCTGGTGAGTATATCTTTCTAGTGGAAAGACAAATCCGGATTTCGTCGGGTAGATTTTGATTTACGTCCAAATCAAATTTCAGAAAAAGTCGTTGTGGAATTCCTTTATAATTTATAAAGGAATTATTTATATTTAAAAATAAAAAAAGGAAATTCATTTTAAATCGAATATCGATTTAATCGGGATGTGAAGTATCGAGTTATAAATCCCAGTGGAGCTGTATGATATTATGTTGTGAATATATACGATAATATCAATTTATTAATATTTAATTTAATTTATTCAAATATATTAATATTTAAATGATTTATTTGGACCTTTGAAAATAGTCATTTTTCAAACGACCTCCAAATTTGATGAAACCAATTTTAATGGATCCGGAATATTAAATTATTGCTAAATTTCAATTGGCGTGATTTTTGAAGACAGTATGTGACCGTGGTGATTTTTGAATGTAAACCGGGCGATATTTGACCTTTAAAAATACGCCGGGTGAGCAAACGGAGTCGGAATTTGACGAAACCAGTTTCAGTATGTCTGTGATGTCAAACTCTAGCTGCATGTCAATTTTCGTGATTTTTGGATATCGTATGTGAGTGTACAAATTTTTAAAAGGACAAATGTATATAGCGTTTGATTTTAATTGAAAATAATAATACAAAAATCTACCATATAAATAAACATTAAACCCTCTCTCCATATGACCAAAGTCATTCCACAGTCAACGATTTAATCCGCCGCTTCTATCTTCTTTCTCCAGAAAAATCGAGATCTTCAAATAAATCAAACAAATCCAATTTAAATCCGAAAATTCCAAAGTAAACATCTTTGAATTCCCTCGAGTTTCTCTACATCTCAATATGCGTATTTTTAGGTTCGAACTTCGCTGGAAGATGGTAGCCTTGAATCTAGGGTTCCTAGAGATCTAATTCGAATCAGAGAAGAGGCTGTCGAGTGGGGTTAGGAGTTGCGGAAGTTGTTTTGGAGGGGAGTTGAATACCTACGAAGAAGTATGGGGATCTCGTGACATGCAGCGGTAAGGAGAAGGCTTAAAAGGGGTGACGATTTTGGATTTATGCAGTAAGAGCTAAAGAATGTAATGAAGGAGGACGGAACGGGTTGTCTTTGATTCAGGAAATGGGTGAATGCCGAAGGGTGACTGAGCGAGGTTGAAATGGGATTGAGGAAGGGTAGTTCGAACTGAGCATTGTGGTGTAGGGGTGATGTAGCAGCAGTAAGGGAAGTTTGGTTTGTGGGTTTGTGGATTCGAACTGGAGGAAGGCAGTGAGTTGCAGTTAACAGATCTGAAAATGTAAGGAGTCTGTACTTTGTATATGGGGGGTATTGACACTGGAAATATGTTGTAAATGATGGTGGTTTGTTGTTTGAGGTCGGTGAAGAAACGGGTGAGTGGAAGGAGCAGCGTCTCTAGTTCGTGAAGAGGAAGTAGTTCACGTTAGTAAAAGGTGGAGAAGGAGAATCCGAACTATTGTTGGAAGGGGTTGCTAAAGGGTGAGTTTGTTTGGTATGCTTCCAATTTGAATCCGTGAAGTATAAGTGGGGTTGGTCTTTGCTGTTGAACGAGCTGTCGACTTTGTTAAGGTTTTTGCCGGAAAAGGGTTCGTGGATCAGACATGAGTTAATGGTTCGGGAAAACAAAGTTAAGCCCTAATGAATTAAATTATCTTATTTATTTATATTTAAAATGTGTATTAACTATAATTTATCGTATCTTATTCACACGATATCAAAACTCGACGAAATCAGATCCGACAGGATCGAGTGAACAGACAGTTCATAATGGATATGACTAGGGATAAATTGGAGCTCATTACAAATTTTATCGAAATAAATTGTCTGACCAGAATCGACATTTCGTAAATTGTTATTTAACGATTACGGACAGTGTGAGTAAATCTCACTAACTCTGAACAGCTTATAATTTCATGTTGTATTTTTAGAACTGTTAAATATAGGCTGATTGACTGTGTGTTGACTGTTTGATTGAACTGCTAGTAAGTTAGTTGAATTTCTATATTGATTCTGTTTAACAGAATATATCATATGGAACTGAAAGTGATGTTGATTTTATTGTGTAACATCTGTGGATGCATGGAAACAGGTTGGAGGAATCCGACTGGATTCCTCAACAGTTATTTTATTGTTTTCATATATTGTGATATGATGTGTTAAGTACCATAAAATATCGGAATGGGAAAAGGAGATTTTCAAAGTGATATTGAAAACAGAATAAAAATAAATTGGAATATTTATAAATAAGAAATATTTATAAATTGGAATAATTATAAAGTGAATTATTTATTTAGGATAAATAAATAAGATGTTATAAAATGGACTATTTACTTAGAAAATAAATAGGAGATAATAAGTGAGATATTTATTTGTTAAATAAATAGAATAAGGAAAGGACATATTTATTTTTTAAATAAATAGGGTTATTAAAGGAAACATTTAAAATAAATAAATAAATAGGATATTAAACGGATTATTTATTTAGGACATGAATAAGTTATGATAAAGGGATATTGACTTAGAAATTGAATAAGTTATAAAAGAGATGTTAAGCAAAATAAATGGAATAAAGGATTTTCTATTTAGAAAATAAATAGAAGAGTTAATCGAATCAAGTTAATCGAACAGAGTAATCGAAATATAGTTAAACCAGATTAGAAACTGACTAGAGATTAGTTAAGTTGAATAGTTTTCTGAGTATCGATCTGATGTTGGTTTCGACCTTCGGGGTTTATACTTAGAGAATTGTTCTCCTACTAGTTTACAGTCAGGGACTGATAGTTGTGAAATGATAGTGATATGTAAATAACAATGGAAATGTTTTCCAGTGTTCATAACGTATATTTTCTAAACATAGAAAATAAGGAAATATGAATATATATATATATATATATATATATATATATATATATATACAGGTATATATATATATGATTGATGATTGATTGATAGAATTTCCATTTGGAAATAATATCGTTGTTTGCACACGTGTTTTTTATTTGATAGTTAAATCACAGACTATCGAAGTTTTGACCATTTTAACGTTGTTAATATGGAGAGACCGGTTGGATTATTATCCAAAGAAACACTATGTATTAGCATAAGCGCTGCGAATCATATATGCCAAAGATAATTGAAGACGGAGTAAAGTGCAAGGGCTATTGTATAAGTCTTAGATAACAGTGCCTAAGATGGATGTACTGAATAGTGCCTTCGGTTCATCCTATTCCTGGATGACTTGTATGGATGGATGTCTGACAGAGTATTTCCAGAAAAGGTTACATACATTGATTTCTTCAACCGTACCAAGAGTGGAAGCGGAGAAGGAAACTTCTTTAGCTAACACTTAATGTACTGTTGTAGACGTCAATTAGTGATTTTTGATGGATCTGACAATGTGGCATTCGAAGTGAATCTGATGTGATGATAAAGCGTAACCTCAAGCCTCATCTACCGGTAAATGACAGAAATCGGGCAGACAGCGTGGCTAAGTCGGTCGCTCCGAAGTAGGGTGTATAATCACCTGATCTAGAGTTTCATTTACTTCTAAAAATCTATTGTTGATGTTGTCCCATTCAGGAAACGGTTGCTGATCCCAACCGTTGGTGATATACATTCGATACACTCAAGCGAAATGAGTGGTCGGTCTTGTGAGGGCCGGGTTGCAAGATGTTCTTGTTGAACCCAGTGTATTCCTCTCTAGAGGTACACTAGCGAAAGGTGGTTCCATACCTTGTCATAGTTGGAAATCCATTACCCAATACGTGCTTGCGGTTTTGATTGTATACTATATATGTAGAACGTGAGATGAAAGCGTTTCTGCTAGATGATTATTATATTGTGGTTGATAGACATTATTATAATATCAAAAGGTTTTTGATATAAAGATATTTTGGATTCTCATAAGGCAAAAACCCGTTCCGTTATACGGCATGGTCTTATGAGATATCGTTTAATGGCTCAAACTGTTTTAAACTGTTTTACTCATACCAGTCCCATGACTGACCCGGAGTTTATTTTGTTTTGTTTTCCCTAAACTCTTGGGTGCCCAATTTTGTACGGGCAGTCAAGTAGTCAGGAATTTACAGATATACCTGAAGAGCTGGAGCAGGAGGCTTTAGGATCATATAGCTATAGTTTATTTCCGCTGTGTTGTAAGTGTTGTACTTTGATGATGATGTATATTCAAGTACAGATGTATATTTCAAGTTATGTTATATATATTATATGTTATTCGTTCCGCTGTGAGGTTCGTGTTACTCTGATGTTGTGTTCTTCTTCTTCTTCTATTCTAAGTTTCTATCTTATTTTTCCTCACCCTCTGTCTTCTTTCTATTAATTTCCCGGTTTCCAGTGCAATTTGGGGTTGGACTTGTGTTATTTAGTCAGCTCAAATTGGGCCGGATTTTTGGTCCATTACACGTAGATGGCATGGGTACCATATATCATGTCCCCAATCCTAGGCTCTACAATCAAAACCGCAATTGTAACGTATTGGAAGTTTGATTTCCATTTGTGAACCAAGGCAAGGGATCGTCCTTACTGCTTCGAGACAATCTAGCCCATGTCTCAAGTCAGAGCTCGAGTGACCTTTAGATCGTCAGGGCCAGTCCACATGAAATGGATTAAAATGCTTGAACACTGCGTTTCCCCACCCTATGGGGCGTAAAATTGGTCTTTATAAAGACCATACCATCCATCGGCTCCGTAGAGACCGATATAACCGAGGCGCCTCGTTATCCATCATCCACATAAGTAAAACATCTGGGCGTGCAAAACCCAGACACCACTCCTAGCTAGAAGGAAACGCATGCCCTCCCTGAGTTCCTCTCCCGTTTCTGGTTCACACCGGTGTGTGAGGCTCGCAAATTAACGCTACATAAAGCTATGCTATATTAAGTCGTGCTTTGATCATCTAACACAAGACTCTGCTTTTCAACAGAAGCCTTGATCATTTGCATCTCAGCATGCCATACAGGCAATTCCCGCTATGCAACCGATGTCTATCAATCACACAGAATGAAATCTAATGTCAGACACACATCCATTTACAAGTTCGTTCTGCGTCTGAACGAAACTGGAGGCACCTTATTCTCGTCTCGTATGTCCAATATAGGAGAGAGGTCATTTCATATCCGGTCGATCTCCAAGTACGTCTGGACGATCACCACTTATTACCTTGTCTTGGGTGTACAGCCCAATCAAGACATCAGTAATCATCCAAATGATGTGAAGACCTTCGGTCTTCAACCACCGTCTTCATCATCAACTCATCGCCGATTCAGTTATTCAGAATGGGATAAACCCGGTCTTTCCGACTAACTCGCGTGTGAGAACTAAAACAGTTATTAATCTTTATTTTAAATCATTAGGTAAATCAAGGGACCACGCCGTATAACACGGAACGGGTTTCCTCCAAAGAATACCAGTGCATAAAACAAACAGCGCAATGCTAAATAAAGAAAAATGAAGCTGTTATAAGACCCAGGTCCCATCACACAATGCAACGCAGTCGAGGATAGGGTTTTCCCTTATAACAGCCAAAGAATGCTTGATACGTTTAAAACAAATCATTTGATACTATAATAAGTGTATAGTGTCAAAATAACTTCAATCATAAATATAAATCATAGACGGCATGAGTGCCCCATCCCACTATGTCGCCATACTAGGCTCTACAAATAAAGCCGAAATACACGTATCGGAAATTGGATTTCCATCATGGTGGCTCCTGATTCGAAAGATCGCTCGCGTAGTACAAATCACCGCGGCTTACGTCTCAGCGAGAGAAAACACCGCTATGCACATCCGCACTTTTGGGGACTCAAGTATCACCGCGGCTTACGTCCCAGCAAGAGAAAACACCGCTTACTCTATCCCTCCGAGCACGAAGCTCAATATCGGTCGACCGAATCCACTACACTAAAAAAAAATGTATACTGATCAAACCATCAGTTTACCACCATCCCGGGCTGTGAGGCTCGCGGATCAACGCTATACACAAAGCCATGCTATATCAGCTGCGCTTTGATCATCAACCACCAAACTTTGCTTTTCAACAAAAGTTTGGATCACTGCATCTCAGTATGCCACACTATCAATCCATATCGTACCACTGATTTCTGCCAATATATAACCTCTGAGCTCATATGTCTCAGAGAAGGGCGTTAAGCAAGAGAATAAATTCTCCACCGCCAAACAGATATATATTTAGCAGAGATCAACAAATATAATATAAAGGAATACAATGTCAGACACACCATCCATTTACAAGTCCGTTCTAGGTCTGAACGAAACCGGAGGCACCTAGTACCCCGCATATCCATCGATCTCCAAGTACGTCTGGACGATCACTAACTGTTTCCATCTTCTTGGGTGTACAACCCAATCAAGATCATCAGTCATCCCCCAAACGACGTGAAGACCTCCAGTCTTCGACCATCGTCTTCATCTTCGACTTATTGTCGCATCAGTTATTCAGAATGGGATAAACCCGGTCTTTCCGAATAACTCGCGTATATTTTAAATAAGTGTTACACAAACACAACATACGCCTCATTCCAATTCATTAGTCACTAACCGTAAATTAATCAAGAGAATAATTCCCCAAATATTAACCCCGAAGGCCGAAACCAACATCAGATCAATACCCAGAAAACCATTCTGCTTGGCCAACCGACAGTTAGTTTCTAAATTTCACATTCATAGGGAAAGGTTCCCATTAATTTTATCCAAGATAAATTCCTTGAATTTATGTTTGAATCTCAATTCGAACTAGTCGGGATTAGCGAACCTTACCGAAGTAATCATTTGTTTTAATTTCCCAATCCCAACCTATTCATCCCATGAAGTAAAACTGGTTATACTTCATATCTAACACCACAGTGTTATTGGTAAATTCAATTACCATTTCACGTTCAAATCTAATTAAAGATTTAACTATCGCCTGGAGCAAAACTGGTGATACTCCATTTTCGATCATTTCAATCTAATTAAAGATTCATTAAAACTCCACTTAGTTTTAATCTTTGACTGGGTTAAAGAATCAGTGTCATTTTAAAACACGGTTCACGATAAACCCAAAATCACATTCATTAATCATCGGGTTAAAGAACGAGTGTTATTTAAAACACTGTTCACGATAAACCCAAAAATCAATATCGATTCAATTCCAATTAAATGTTATTTAATTGGTACACTTCATTAAATCTAAATAAAAAGATTTAATCTTTTCTCACTTGGGTTCAAGAACAGTGTTAGTGAAGACACCATTCACGACAAACCCAAATCACATTTGATATTCAATACAAGGCACTGAATAGAAAATATACCGGCTTATATTCAATATCAAATTCTACGATTAACAAATGTCGTATTGGAAATAACGATATAAATATATATCTTTCAAATTTCCATAACAACATCTGTATAATCACGAATTTCAACATCGAAATATTCCGAAGACAATTTCGATTCAAATCCATTCCAATGCAATCATTGGAAATTTTGGTTATTTTCAAAACCCTTTTCGAATTCAATTTATTTATTTAAAAATAAATAGAATTATAATTCTAGTTCAAAACTAGTTCATTTCGATAAAAATCTATTTTTATCTTTTCAAATATGGAGTTTTTCATCCCAATTCTTTCTAAATCATTTCTTATGATTTTACACAAATTATTACTATTTTTAATAATTTTATCAAGGCCCGTACAGTCGATTTCCATCAATGGCCATCGAACTGCACTTACAGCGACCTTTTTCGAATTTGATTTGGACGTATCTCCAAATCCAACCGTTAGATTTCAAATTTCTAATATTCATTAGAAAGCTCTTTTCGATACGAACCCAACGGTTCCGGTTTTAGGAGAATCCGACGGTCGGATCTCCCGTAATGTCCGTTTGAAATAAATGGTCGAAATTCGCGAACTGCCGCGGCGCGGCGCGTTCTATTCAGGCCATTATATTATATATAATATATATAATATATATATTTCGTCGATTTCTATTTAAAACGAATTATATAAATAGTTTTGAATTCGTTTCAAAAACATTTTCAACTTCCATTTCAATTCAAATCAAAATTGAATTCTTCTTTATAAAATCGTTTCAAAATTCATTTCTATTCAATTCAAATTTCAATTCAATTTGAATTCATTTCAATTCGTTTTCAATTCAATTTGAATTCGTTTTCAATTCAATTCATTTCGAAATCGTTTTCAATTCAATTCATTTCGAAATCGTTTTCAATTCAATTCATTTCGAAATCGTTTTCAATTCAATTCATTTCGAAATCGTTTTCAATTCAATTCATTTCGAAATCGTTTTCAATTCAATTCATTTCGAAATCGTTTTCAATTCAATTCAAAATCGTTTTCAATTCAATTTGAATTCGTTTTCAATTCAATTCATTTCGAAATGAATAAAATCGATATAAATATCGTTTACGTCAAAATGGCGTCAATCCAATCAACACGGCTTCATAAATTTCTATTTTCAATATTCTATTTCGAATATTTCTTTTCTTTCAAAATAGTTGTTATTATCAAAATATTTCGTTCAACACATGACCAATCTCAATGGATGAGTACTGTCAACACATGAACTTTTATTTTATATTGATAAAGATGTAAATTTTATTACTAAAATATTTCGTTCAACACATGACCAATCTCAACGATTGCTCGCCGCTCAAAGCCGACAAAAGAGCTATGCCGATAAAAGAAGAAGAGATATATCCTTTGAAGTTGGCGACTATGTATATTTGAAAGTATCGCCGATGAGAGGAGTTATCCGGTTCGGTAAAACTGGAAAGTTAGCGCCTAAATTTATTGGTCCGTTTCCTATTCTGGAACGGATTGGAACTCTCGCTTATAGGGTCAAACTGCCTGACTGGTTGCCTGGTGTGCATGATGTATTTCATATATCTCAGCTTCGAAAGCACGTTCATGATCCAGACTTGATCGTGGAAGAAGCAGCTCAGCAGGATATTGAAATTACTCCAGAATTAGCTGTGAGGCGAGAGCCGCTAAAGATCATCGGCAAAGAAACCAAAGAGCTGAGAAACAAGAAGGTTCACTTAGTCAAAGTGCAATGGAGTGGGGATCCGCGAGATTGTACTTGGGAAACTGAGGAGAGCATTCAGAAAGCTTATCCTAGATGCCGAGTAGATATCTCTGATTGACTCTGGTGCAAGGTACATTTACCCTACCTTGCATTACCATTTAATTCTCTATTCTGTTGCTATTTTCTTCCCATGGATGTGCATTGTTTATTCTATACTCTGAATATTAGAAACAAATTGGTTGTTGTATTGTGGGATCGTAGATTTATCAAACCACTTTCGACTTTATTCCTTTTCGGGGACGAAAAGTTTTAAGTGGGGGAGATTGTAACGACCCAGAAAATCTGAACCAATTTAAAATTTTTAAATTGGCTAAAATAATGGATTTTAAATATTTAAAATAAATATTTTAAATAATAAAGATAAAAACTGATTTAGGTTTTAAAAATTTAAAACTGATTTTTTTTAGTAAAAGAAAAACTGAAATTTTTGTTAAGTTAAAACTGAAATTTTTATTAAGTTAAAACTGCAATTTTTAGAAAGAATAAAACTGATTTAAAAAGATTTTAAAAACAGTTTTTTTAAAAAGATTTTAAAAACTGTTTTTTTTTTAAAAAAGAAACTAAAAACTGCATTTTTATGAAAGAATAAAACTGATTTATAAAAAGTATAAAAACTGTGATTTATAAAAATATAAAAACTGGTTTTCTTGAAAGGTTGAAAACTGATTTCTTTCAAAAGTAAAAATTATATTTTTATATGTTGAGAGCAAAAGTAAAAATCATATTTTTATATATTGAATAGCGTAGTAAAAATTCTATTTTTACATATGCAGAGAATACGGGTGAAAGCGACAAATAGGCGAAGATTTCTATTAAGAAGAGTCTTGGTATTGGATAGCTATTGGTGAGATTTCTGATTTAAAATTTATATATATATACGTGTGAAGTAAAAGTGAATTGCTATATATAAATATATATATATATATATATACGCCCCTCGTCCACAAACCATGGACGATATTTATTGGTTGAAATTGTGGTGAAAATTGAATGATTGTTTGGGATTGTTTGTGATTGATATTGGTTGATTGTGGTTGAAAAATACCCATTTGTGGTTGAGAAATATTTGGTTGAAACCACATAGGATTAGTTTGTGGAAATGAAATAAATATATACATGCCGCCTGCGTGCGAACTAGATGCATGATTCCCATTGTCAAAAACCGCGAGGTTTTAAGGTAGAGCGAGGAGCCGTACTAGGGCCGGTGCCGGTGTAACTACCCTGCCGTTATGCTGCCGAAATTTTGAATAATATTTGTGTGTTTGAATTATTTTCATATGCTTAAACTATAGAAAACATTCATGTGTTGAATTGATATTCATTCGTTGTTTAGAAATTCATGTGTTGAATGGTATTCATATTTTGAAATAAATTGTTCGATAATAAAAATCACATTTTTATCTATATATAAAAACAATAGAAAACATTCATGTGTTGAATTGATATTCATTCGTTGTTTTGAAATTCATGTGTTGAATGGTATTCATATTTTGAAATAAACTGTTCGATAATAAAAATCACATTTTTATCTATATATAAAAACAATAGAAAACATTCATGTGTTGAATTGATATTCATTCGTTGTTTAGAAATTCATGTGTTGAATGGTATTCATATTTTGAAATAAATTGTTTGATAATAATAAAAATCACCTTTTATCGATTATATGAACTATGTAAAATAACCTCGATTTAAAAGAAATTGTTTTATGATAAAAATTTCATTTTTATCACCAACTTGAACTATATAGAAGAATAGTGTTTTGAAATGAATTGTTTTACAATAAAAATCACATTTTTATTGTATGCATGAATCGTTAAAATGTGAAGTGTTAAAAATAGCCACTTGTTCAAAATAAACATAGATGAGTTGAAATATTCATTAATTAGCTAATGAAATGATTTGCACCTATTTATGTAACATTAGAATGAATGGTGTTTTTAAACCAAATAGTAATCGAATATGAAGTTGAATAGGAAATGAGAAATGATATGGACTGTATATATATGTACATGCATATTCATTGAACAGGTTATAGCAAAGGGGCTAGAGAAGAGGAATAAAATTTTGTGCCCGACAAATAGGTACACATTTACTGATTTGTTTGGGTGATGATTTTGAGCCTGTTGGCTAGCCGCTTGGCTTTTTCTTTTTCTTTTTGAGATTAGAAGGACCGGGACGCTATTTGCGATTTCCCGACGCTCCCGGTGCAGGGGAGGTTATGGCGAAATTTTTCCAAAATTTAAGGTGTTAGAAATTTTTTTGAAGTTAAAACGACTAGTACGGGAAATCCGACCATTGGATTTTCCCGAAATCTCAACCGTCGGGTTCGCCTTGGAATAATCTTTCCAACGGCACCAACCTTGTAAAAATCCAACGGTTGGATTGTCTGGAATGTTTAATTCAAATCTGAAGAAAAACAGCGCCAGAAACGATTATATATATATATATATATATATAAATATAATTATATTTAATCGAATAACGACGCTGCAGTTCGTATTTTGAAATCGAAATTTCAAACGATTGTACCGGGAGATCCGACCGTCGGATTTTCCCGAAACTGGAACCGTTGGATTCGTTTTGAAAAGACCTTTCTAATGATGTAAATTTTGCGAAGATCCAACGGTTAGATTTTCAGATATGTGTAAATCAAATCTGAAGAAAAACAGCGCCACGGCCGCCTTATGGCCCGAAGCGTCGTTTTGAATAAAATGGCTATTTTAAAATAAATAAAAATAGCGATAAATAGTTATAAAATATCGTAAGCGATATGGAATGGAAATAAACTGAATTTGCTTGATTTATGTGATGTTTGATGGTTGAATGTGTTTGGTGTGAAAACTATATTAAAGAACACAATTAGTGTTGTCGAATAATTTAACCATTGAAATAAATCGATTTGAAATTCGAAATATACGTGAATTATTTGAAAAGGCCGAGTTAATTCTCATTTCGAATAATCGATCGACGATTGAAAGTCGAAGATGAAGACGATGGTCGAAGACCGGAGATCTTCACCTCGTTTGGATGGTAACCGAGGTCCTGATTGGGAGGCATCCCGAAATATGGATAATGAGTGGTGATCGTTCAGACGTACGTGTTGATCGATGGGTTTGCGAGGTATTTAGTGCCTCCGGTTTCGTTCAGACTCAGAACGGACTTGTAAATGGACTGTGTGTCTGACATAGGATTTATTCTGTGTGGCATGCTAAGATGCAGAGATCAGGACTTCTGTTGAAAAGCAAAGTCTTGTGGTGATGATCAAAGCACCGCCTGTGTGGCGTAGCTTTGTGTATAACGTTGAATTCGCGAGCCTCACACCCCGGTAGGAACCTAAAACGGGAGAAGGACCTCAGGGAGGGCCTGCGTTTCTTTCTAGCTAGGGTGGTGTCAGTGACCTACCAGCCCTGACATTTATATACTTTTCACCTATGTGGTTGTTTCTGTTGCGAGGCGCCTCGGTTTGATCGGACGATCCGGGTCCGATGGAGTCATTCGTTGGCTCATTTACACCCCAAAGGGTGGAGAAACGCATTGTTCAGGCATTATAATCCACTTCGTGTGGACCGGCCCTGACGATCCAGGGTATGGTTGCGGCTGTACCTGAGACATGGGCTAGATTGTCTCGAATTCGGTAAGGACTATCTTTTGCCTTGGTTCATGACGGAAATCCAATTTCCAAATACGACATCGTGCGGTTTTGATTGTATACCTACATATGGCGACATAGTGGTATGGGGCATTAATGCCGTCTATGATTGATAGTTATGATTTGAAATTGTTTTCAAAACATATAAACACTAGCAATAATATCAAATGCCTTTGTTTTATTCGTATCAAGCATATCTTGGCCGTTATAAGGTAAAAACTCTATCCTCCGGTTTGCGTTGCATTGTGTGATGGGAACTGAGTCTTATAACGGCTTCATTTTTATAAAAAGCATAGCGATGTTTAAAAGAAAGATTTGTTTTAAAGCACTGGCAATCCAATGGAGTAAACCCGTTCCACGAAAGTGGCGTGGTCCTGTGATTAGCCAATTATATATGTGTTGAGTGGATTTCTCATACCAGTCCCATGACTGACTCGTAGTTTGTTTCACTCTCAAACTCGGGTGCCCCTTTTTCTACACGGGCAGCCTTGTATTCAGGTTTAGCTGGTTCTTTCTGGATAGCTGGAGCTGAAGATGGATTCTATCATTTATTTCTTTTTATGCTGTTCAGCTCCTATTGTACATATTTTGTTTATTTCCGCTGTAGACATTTATGTATAGCTGAACTGTATAACTCTGATGATTACTTTTATCCAGTATATTTTGTTGTTCATTCTGGTGTATTTATTTAATTCTGTTCTTCTATTGTATGTTTCTGTGTTATATTCCAAAGATAACCTTGTTTCCGTGAGAACGGGAAATCGGGTCGTCTCAACGTGGTGTGACGGCAAAGAATTTCGCTCGGTCCGAACCAGTCGCTAAACCGACCCAGACCGTTCGAAACGCCCTATCGTTTGAGAACACGACAAATCAGAATGCATACAAAAGAACATTTCATTGTATATTACAACAATGCATCAGATTACAAGAATATACAGAGTATAAATGAATATTACACAGAAATATCAGAGATTTAAATTACATTTAAATACATAGCAGCGGAAAATAATACAATACACAACTAGAAGGAGATATACGGATACAAAGCTTTCCGGATATCGTTCCAGCTGTAAACCAGGATCCTGTGAATATAAATCTGCAAAACCGAAACTACTAGCTGCCCGTGTCAAAATAGGGGCACCCAGAGTTTAGGTTAAAACAATAAACTCCAGGTCAGTCATGGGACTGGTGTGAGAACTAAAACAGTTAATCTTTATCTTTAAAGTTAGGTAAATCAAGGGACCACGCCGTATAACACGGAACGGGTTTCCTCCCAAGAATACCAGTGCATAAAATAAACAACGCAATGCTTTTTCGAAAAATGAGGCTGTTATAAGACCCAGGTCCCATCACACAATGCAACGCAAGCCGGAGGATAGGGTTTTACCTTATAACAGCCAAACATGCTTAGTACGTTTAAAACAAATCATTTGATACTATAATATGTGTATAGTGTCAAAACGATTCCAATCATAAATATCAATCATAGACGGCATGGGTACCATATATCATGTCGCCATACTAGTTCTACAATTAAAGCCGGAATACACGTATTGGAAATTGGATTTCCATCATGGTGGCTCCTGATTCGAAAGATCGCTCGCGTAGTACAAATCACCGCGGCTTACGTCTCAGCGAGAGAAAACACCGCTATGCACATCCGCACTTTTGGGGACTCACGTATCACCGCGGCTTACGTCCCAGCAAGAGAAAACACCGCTTACTCTATCCCTCCGAGCACGAAGCTCAATATCGGTCGACCGAATCCACTACACTAAAAAAAATGTATACTGATCAAACCATCAGTTTACCACCATCCCGGGCTGTGAGGCTCGCGGATCAACGCTATACACAAAGCCATGCTATATCAGCTGCGCTTTGATCATCAACCACCAAACTTTGCTTTTCAACAAAAGTTTGGATCACTGCATCTCAGTATGCCACACTATCAATCCATATCGTACCACTGATTTCTGCCAATATATAACCTCTGAGCTCATATGTCTCAGAGAAGGGCGTTAAGCAAGAGAATAAATTCTCCGCCGCCAAACAGATATATATTTAGCAGAGATCAACAAATACAATATAAAGGAATACAATGTCAGACACACCATCCATTTACAAGTCCGTTCTAGGTCTGAACGAAACCGGAGGCACTTTCCTCGCATATCCATCCATCTCCAAGTACGTCTGGACGACCACCAACTATTTCCATCCTCTTGGGTGTACAGCCCAATCAGGATCGTCAGTAATTATCCGAACGATGTGAAGACTTCCGGTCTTTAACCACCGTCTTCATCTTCGACTCATCGTCGAATCGGTTATTCAGAATGGGTATAAACCCGGCCTTCCCGAACAACCCGCGTATTATTAAAACGAATGTTACACAAACACAGCATACGCCTCATTCCAATTCATTAGTCACTAACCGCAAATTAGCCAGAGAACAATTCCCCAAACATTAACCCCGAAGGCCGAAACCAACATCAGATCAATACCCAGGAAACCATTCATCTTAGCCAACCTACAGCTAGTTTCTAAACTCCACATTCTTAGGGAAAGGTTCCCATTAATTTTATCCAAGATAAATCCTTTAAAATTTATCCTGTAATCTCCCTTGGGATGTCGTTTAAAACCAAATTATGGTTTTTCCAACTAGTCGAGATTAGCGAACCACAACGAAGTAATTATTTATTTTATTTCCCAATCCCAACCTATTCATCCCATGAAGCAAAACTGGTAATACTCCATATCTAACACCACAGTGTTATCGGTAAAATTAATTACCATTTCACGTTCAAATCTAATTAAAGATTTAACTATCGCTTTGGAGCAAAAACTGGCGATACTCCATTCTCGCTCACTTTCCAAATTTGATAATTTAAATTATCAATTCACATTTCAATCAGTTTGCAGATTCATTAAAACTCCTTTACTGGGTTAAAGAACTAGGTGTTATTTAAAACACAGTTCACGATAAACCCAAATCACTTCTAGTTTAATTTAATTCAAATATATTAAGAATCCCGATTATTTAAAACCCCTTTTTAAACCTAATTTATTTAAAAACAAATCGAGTTTTAAATTTAGTTCAAACTAGTTCATTTTGATAAAAATCTATTTTTATCTTTTCGAATATGGAGTTTTTCATCCCAAATTTTCCCAAATCATTTCTAATGATTTTACACAAATTATTGATATTTTTAATTATTTTTATCAAGGCCCGTACAGTCGATTTCCACCAATGGCCATCGAACTGCACTTATAGCGACCTTTTTCGAATTTGATTTGGACGTATCTCCAAATCCAACCGTTAGATTTCAAATTTCTAATTTTCGTTAGAAAGCTCTTTTCGATACGAACCCAACGGTTCCGGTTTTAGGAGAATCCGACGGTCGGATCTCCCGTAATGTCCGTTTGAAATAAATGGTCGAAATTCACGAACTGCCGCTGCGCGGCGCGTTCTATTCAGGCCATTATATATATAATATATATATATTATATATATATCGTCGATTACCTTTTTAAAACGAATTTTATAAGTCATTTCAATTCGAATTCGTTTTCAATTCATTTCTATTCGAATTCGTTTTCAATTCATTTCAATTCGAATTCGTTTTCAATTCATTTCAATTCGAATTCGTTTTCAATTCATTTCAATTCGAATTCGTTTTCAATTCATTTCAATTCGAATTCGTTTTCAATTCATTTCAATTCGAATTCGTTTTCAATTCATTTCTATATCGATATAAATATCGTTTACGTCAAAATGGCGTCAATCTAATCAATACGGCTTCATAAATTTCTATTCTCAAATATTCTATTTCAAATATTTCTTTTTCAAAATAGTTGTTATTATCAAAATATTTCGTTCAACACATGACCAATCTCAATGAATGAGTACTGTCAACACATGAACTTTTATTTTATATCGATAAAGATGTAAATTTTAATATTAAAATATTTCGTTCAACGCATGACCAATCTCAATGAATGAAACTGTCAACACATGAACTTTTATTTTATATCGATAAAGATGTAAATTTTAATATTAAAATATTTCGTTCAACGCATGACCAATCTCAATGGATGAGTACTGTCAACACATGAACTTTTATTTTATAATATTCTTTATTTTTCAAATTGGAATGAGGCCCAATCAATTACCATATAAAGTTAATTATATGGATTTTCATACAACACATGTATATCATAGCATTGAAAAATAATCAACCATCAATCAAAGTGCACTACACTGTATAAGCATCAAATATAGATATTCAACGCTTATAACAGCCTGTCAATCAATCGATCGACACATTTAATCAATCAGGATGAGTGAACTTCAAATTTCATCCCAACACCCGTGTGGGGTTTCAAACAATCAAACACATGTTTTATTTGTGCAGTTGGGCGATGTGTAAAATTTATCGACCCAATCAACGTCAGTCAAATCAGTGTACATAAACAAACCGTCTGGTTTGTAAATGAATATTTTATTTATTTACATCACGTTAAAAATTATATTTTTAACGATATAACATTTTATTCCAACATATGAATTTCTATTCAGTTCATTCTTTAAATAAAATGATATTTTTAATTTTCTAACTTATTTCAGAAAATTTCGGCGGCATAACGGCACGATACTAGAAACGGGACAAGGCCTAGCCTTATCCCCGGTCTAGTGAAGGCCCACGCCATTCACACATCAATTAAATCAATTTATTTCACTCAACAATTTAATTTCAAATCAAATCATCTTATCAACTACACAACCAAACAATTCAACAAACAAGCCATCCATGGTCTGTGGATGACGGGTGTCGGGTGCTACTAAGCACCGTCTGCATCCTAGTATATATATACATATATATGCATAACTAGAATAAGAAATTTAGAGTGAGGAGTTCTCACCCTTTCGCTAAACTGAATGACGCAATTCTTCATGGGTAGGAAATCTTCACTGTGCTTTTCTTTCGTCTATTTCGTTGCCCTTATCCACTACCTATTTAAAAATCACATTTTTACTTTGCTATTCAATATATAAAAATCGAATTTTTATTTCGAAGTTCAATATATAAAAATCACATTTTTATTTCGAAGTTCAATATATAAAAATCACATTTTTATTTCGAAGTTCAATATATAAAAATCACATTTTTATTTCGAAGTTCAATATATAAAAATCACATTTTTATTATAAGGTTTTCGCCTTTATAAAAAATAAAGTTTTCGGTTTTATAAAAATAAAGTTTTCATCTTTATAAAAACCAATCTTTTCTATTTTAAAGAATCCTATTTAAAGTTTAAACCTTTTCTTTTTTAAACCTTAAAATAAAATCAGTTTTCTTTTCCTTTTCAAAAATCAGTTTTTACTTTTACAAAATTCAGTTTTTACTTTTACAAAATTCCTTTTTTACTTTTACAAAATTCAGTTTTTACTTTTATAAAAAATCAGTTTTTACTTTTACAAAATTCAGTTTTTACTTTTACAAAATTCAGTTTTTACTTTTATAAAATTCAGTTTTTACTCTATATAAAAAAAATGCAGTTTTTACTCTATATAAAAAAAAATGCAGTTTTTACTCTATATAAAAAAAATGCAGTTTTTACTCTATATAAAAAAAAATGCAGTTTTTACTCTATATAAAAAAAAATGCAGTTTTTACTTTTCCTTTTAAATCAGTTTTTATTTTCTTTTATAAAAACAGTTTTTAATCATTTTATAAAAATCAACTTTAACGAAAATAAAAATCAATAAATTAAAAAAACTTACCGGGGGGGGGGGGGGGGGGCGCTGTCGAGTGGTCGGTTCAGAGGGGTCAGAGGCGGCGTCGGAGCAGGTCACTGGCGTTGGGGTCTTCAACACAGGCGGCGTCGGTCAAATCAGGGCTGGAGCTAGGGTTTGGGCTTCAAATCGGGAGAGAGGAGGGGCTGGAGCTAACGTGGGGGCGAGGGAGGAGGTGGCGCCTGTCTTGGGGAGGGCGACGACGCCAGTGGCGGAGCTCGGTGGCTGAGTGACGGGGAGACTCGGGTTTTTCTTTTTCTTTTTTTCTTTTGAATTCTGAATTTATTTTAGAACGGGGGGGGGGGGGGGGCAGAAGTTATAGAAGAAGGTTTTTTTTTATTATTATTATTTAATTTTCCACAAAAAGCAACTTTCATTTCCGACTTCAAAACGAGGCCCACCGCCTGTCGTCCCTAGCGTTTTACCCCCATTCCGAACACAATGGGATATGTATCGCAAGCTGATTCGATAGTTACAATCAGTTTCCATTGAACTTACATTTAAATCTATATATTGAATTTTAAACGTACATTTCAAATTACCGGGGTCACATACTAACTAGAAAAATTCCAGAAAAATATTTTCTAGCTTCGCATTGACGATACGGTCCTAACAAAACTAGTTTCGTCGAATTCTGAGACCGTTAGAAAAATGGCCATTTTCCAGTCGATTAAAATCAACTGAAACTGGTCAAACGCGTTTTCCTTTGCCACGCTCACATATTGATTCGAAAAATTATGAAATTTGGAATCTAGCAATAACTTGACACTGCGGATCCAACAAAACTGGTTTCGTCGAAATCCGAGGTCATTTGCAAAATGTCCATTTTTAAGGGCCTGAATTCCATAGCGACTATTCAGAATTTTCAACTGGACATATCTTTTGATTCCCGATATGAAATCTTGATTTTTCGGATTCGTTGGAAAGATATTCACGAATAGATCCTAATGTTTTTGGTTTCACTAAAATCCGGATTGTTTTGCACCCGGTACATTCAATTGAAGTTTGAAATCGAATTATCGAACTACCGCGCCATTTTCAATTCCATTTATAATTATATATAATTATTTATATTCTAACGACGACGCGTATAATATATACGTTCGAATTATATTCAAAATAAATTTCCGTCGATATTATTTAAAATAATTCATTTTAAATAATCAAAATTCGCTAAAATTGCCAAAATAAAAATTTTAAACTGGCCCAGATTTTCGGGTTGTTACAATCTCCCCCACTTAAAACTTTTCGTCCCCGAAAAGGAACAAAGTCGAAAGTTGTTTAACAATTCAACTCAACTTCCATTGTTTTTGATTACGGCTTAAGTTCTTCAACTTTTCAGTTTCTAAGAACTTTTCTAAAATCTCAAAAATTTGGCTAACACCCTAAATTTTTGAAAAATTTCGCCATAACCTCCCCTACACCGGGAGCATCGGGGAATTTCAAATAGCTTCTCCGGTCCTTCAGATCTCAAAAAGAAAAAGAAAAAGCCAAACGGCTAGCCAATAGGCTCACAAAATCATCATCACCCAAACAAAACAGGAAATTATGTAGTAAACATGTACCTATTTGTCGGGCAAACAAATTTTATTCTCTGGCTCTAGCCTCCTTGCTATGACCTGTTCAATGTAAGTACAAGTATATGCATGCAATTTCAATCAAATTCTAAAACATTCTAATATGCGGTGCTAAATTCACCTTAGTTCAATCATTCCTCTTACACCAGCTATATTATACAATATCGATACATTTTAAAACAAAAGCATATTTAAGTCCATACAAGCATCATACACATACATACATATATATATATATCCCAAAATGCTAGTTCATTACATTAAAACCCAACTTTCTAGGAAGTCGTGCCTCCTCCTTGCATAATTTCCAAAGTAGATATCTCCTTTCCTTTGGATTTCTTATCACCCTTCTTTAACGGGCAATTTCGGGCTAGATGCCCTATATCCTTGCATCGGAAGCACTTCTTTTCTTTTCCCAATTTCCTGGATTTTTTCTTAACGTTTGGACACTTATCCACAAAATGTCCCGTTTCTTTGCACTTAAAACAAACTATGTCCATTCTTATCTCTTTCTCCTTGCTTCTCTTTCTCTCAGGGCACCGAACCGCATAATGCCCTTCTTCTCTGCATATACGACAATAAACACCCACGTATGTTCCTAAGTTCAACTCCCTTTCTTTTTCTGCTTTCTGTTGGGCCCTCCTTGTTTGTTTCGGAGTCATACTGAAGTCAGCATTAGATAAGCCATAGAGAACCATCTCCTATATTATATTTGAGGATTTTATCAAGAGAGTTTGCATTACTTTTCATTAACAAATATCTTGATTTATGCTTTATATATCATTCCAGTATTTCTATTAGTTGAATTAACAATCATCACAGCTAGCAATCAATGTGTTGGTTAACTTTCAAAGGTATATTTTTTTTATTATATATATACTAAAAATCATGTTTTTGATGCCAAATCACAACAATTAACCTATCTAGTTTGGTTCTCACACCAGTCGATTGGAAATATATAAATATCTCACTTTCGAAACTCGAACATAAACACTGATGATGAGATCTCAATCATCAGTATCATCTCCGGGCGACTAGAGTGTGATTCTATATCTATTCAATATATTAAAACTTCGAATACACGTTTGCAAGGCGTATATGCAAAGTCTTTATATATTGGATTGCCCAAATTTAATATAAATAAATAATCAAATACGAATAGCTATCCAGAAAGAACCAGCTAAACCTGAATACAAGGCTGCCCGTGTAGGAAAAGGGGCACCCGAGTTTGAGAGTGAAACAAACTACGAGTCAGTCATGGGACTGGTATGAGAAATCCACTCAACACATATATAATATGGCTAATCACAGGACCACGCCACTTTCGTGGAACGGGTTTACTCCATTGGATTGCCAGTGCTTTAAAACAAATCTTTCTTTTAAACATCGCTATGCTTTTTATAAAAATGAAGCCGTTATAAGACTCAGTTCCCATCACACAATGCAACGCAAACCGGAGGATAGAGTTTTTACCTTATAAGGGCCAAAATATGATTGATACGAATAAAACAAAGGCATTTGATATTATTGCTAGTGTTTATATGCTTTGAAAACAATTTCAAATCATAACTATCAATCATAGACGGCATGGGTACCATATATCATGTCGCTATATATATATACAATCAAAACCGCACGATCACGTATTTGGAAATTGGATTTCCGTCATGAACCAAGGCAAAAGATAGTCCTTACCGAATTCGAGACTGCCTAGCCCGAGTCTCAGGCAAGCGCGCAGGCAAGCCTTGGAGCGACAGGGCCGGTCCACCGATGTGGATTATTATACCTGAGCACTACGTTTCGCCGCCCTTTGGGGCGTAAGCGAGCCAACGAATGACTCCATCGGACCCGGATCGTCCGATCTAACCGAGGCGCCTCGCAACAGCAACAACCACATAAGTCAAACTCGTCAGGGCGTGTAAAACCACTGACGCCACTTTTAGCTAGGAGGAAACGTAGGCCCTCCCTGAGGTCATTTCTCCCGTTTTAGGTTCCTACCGGGGTGTGAGGCTCGCGAATTTACGTTATACACAAAGCTACGCCACACAGGCGGTGCTTTGATCATCACCACAAGACTTTGCTTTTCAACAGAAGCCCTGATCACTGCATCTTAGCATGCCACACAGGCAATTCATACCGTGCAACTGATGGCTATCAATCACACAGAACAAATTCCAATGTCGGACACACAGTCCATTTACAAGTCCGTTCTGGGTCTGAACGAAACCGGAGGCACTAAATACCTCGCAAACCCTTCGATCAACACGTACGTCTGAACGATCACCACTCATTATCCATATTTCGGGATGCCTCCCAATCAGGACCTCGGTTACCATCCAAACGAGGTGAAGATCTCCGGTCTTCGACCATCGTCTTCATCTTCGACTTTCAATCGTCGGTCAATTATTCGAAATGAGAATTAACTCGGTCTTTTCAAATAATTCACGTATATTTAGAATTTCAAATCGATTTATTTCGATGGTTAAATTATTTGACAACACCAATTGTGTTCTTTAATGTAATTTTCACACCAAACACATTCAACCATCAAACATCACATAAATCAAGCAAATTCAGTTTATTTCCATTCCATATCGCTTACGATATTTTATAACTATTTATCGCTATTTTTATTTATTTTAAAATAGCCATTTTATTCAAAACGACGCTTCGGGCCATAAGGCGGCCGTGGCGCTGTTTTTCTTCAGATTTGATTTACACATATCTAAAAATCTAACCGTTGGATCTTTACATAATTTACATCATTAGAAAGGTCTTTTCAAAACGAATCCAACGGTTCCAGTTTCGGGAAAATCCGACGGTCGGATCTCCCGGTACAATCGTTTGAATTTTCGATTTCAAAATACGAACTGCAGCGTCGTTATTCGATTAAATATAATTTTATTTATATATATAAATAAATATAATCGTTTCTGGCGCTGTTTTTCTTCTGATTTGAATTAAACATTCCAGACAATCCAACCGTTGGATTTTTACAAGGTTGGTGCCGTTGGAAAGATTATTCCAAGGCGAACCCGACGGTTGAGGTTTCGGGAAAATCCAATGGTCGGATTTCCCGTACTAGTCGTTTGAAATCACGGTTTCGAAATACGAACTGCACGGCTTCGTTTCGTTTTAATTTTATTTATATTTATATAGTTATATAAATATAGTTCATTCAACGATTTCTATATCGTTTTCACTTCAAATATTTTTCTAACACCTTAAATTTTGGAAAAATTTCGCCATAACCTCCCCTGCACCGGGAGCGTCGGGAAATCGCAAATAGCGTCCCGGTCCTTCTAATCTCAAAAAGAAAAAGAAAAAGCCAAGCGGCTAGCCAACAGGCTCAAAATCATCACCCAAACAAATCAGTAAATGTGTACCTATTTGTCGGGCACAAAATTTTATTCCTCTTCTCTAGCCCCTTTGCTATAACCTGTTCAATGAATATGCATGTACATATATATACAGTTCATATCATTTTCCATTTTCTATTCAACTTCATATTTGATTTCTATTTGGTTTAAAAACACCATTCATTCTAATGCTACATAAATAGGTGCAAATTATTTCATTAGCTAATTAATGAATATTTCAACTCATATATGTTTATTTTGAACAAGTGGCTATTTTTAGCATTTCACATTTCAACGATTTATGCATACAATAAAAATGTGATTTTTATTGTAAAACGATTCATTTCAAAACACTATTTTTCTATATAGTTCATATAGTCGATAAAAGGTGATTTTTATTATCAAACAGTTTATTTCAAAATATGAATACCATTCAACACATGAATTTCTAAACAACGAATGAATATCAATTCAACACATGAATGTTTTCTATAGTTTTTATATATAGATAAAAATGTGATTTTTATTATCTAACAGTTTATTTCAAAATATGAATACCATTCAACACATGAATTTCTAAACAACGAATGAATATCAATTCAACACATGAATGTTTTCTATTGTTTTTATATATAGATAAAAATGTGATTTTTATTATCTAACAGTTTATTTCAAAATATGAATACCATTCAACACATGAATTTCTAAACAACGAATGAATATCAATTCAACACATGAATGTTTTTTTATTGTTTTTATATATAGATAAAAATGTGATTTTTATTATCTAACAGTTTATTTCAAAATATGAATACCATTCAACACATGAATTTCTAAACAACGAATGAATATCAATTCAACACATGAATGTTTTTTATTGTTTAAGCATATGAAAATAATTCAAACACACAAATATTATTCAAAATTTCGGCAGCATAACGGCAGGGTAGTTACACCGGCACCGTCCCTAGTACGGCTCCTCGCTCTACCTTAAAACCTCGCGGTTTTTGACAATGGGAAACATGCATCTAGTTCGCACGCAGGCGGCATGTATATATTTTTTTCATTTCCACAAACTAATCCTAAGTGGTTTCAACCAAATATTTCACAACCACAAATGGGTATTTTTCAACCACAATCAACCAATATCAATCACAAACAATCCCAAACAATCATTCGCTATCAATCAAATTTCCACAACAATTTCAACCAATAAATATCATCCATGGTTTGTGGACGAGGGGCGTATATATATATATATATATATTTATATATAGCAATTCACTTTTACTTCACACATATATATATAAATTTTTAAATCAGAAATCTCACCAATAGCTATCCAATACCAAGACTCTTCTTAATAGAAATCTTCGCCTATTTGTCGCTTTCACCCGTATTCTCTGCATATGTAAAAATAGAATTTTTACTATGCTATTCAATATATAAAAATCGAATTTTGACTTCGCTATTCCATATATAAAAATATGATTTTTACTTCGACTTTCAACATATAAAAATATGATTTTTTACTTCGACTTTCAACATATAAAAATATGATTTTCACATTTGCAAGTTCAAATCTTTTTCTACCCATTTTAAAGCTTTTACCTTTAAAACTAAATCAGTTTTTATTTTTTTATAAAATCAGTTTTTAATATTAAAACAAAAATCAGTTTTTAATATTCAACAAAATCAGTTTTTAACTTTTAAAAACCAAATCAGTTTTTTTTTCTTTCTTTACAAAAAAATCCAGTTTTAAAAATTCTTTTATAAAAATCTGTTTTATACTTTCTTTTTAAAAACCAGTTTTAAAAATTCTTTTATAAAAATCTGTTTTATGCTTTCTAAAAATTTCAGTTTTAATCTTTTAAAAATTTCAATTTTAAATTCTTTTATAAAATCAGTATTTCAATTCTTTTAAACCAAATCGGTTTTTTTTTACTTTTTATTAAAAACAAAAATCAGTTTTCTTTTCTAAAATAAAATCAGTTTAAAAAATCTTTTCAACAAAAATCTGGTTTTTATTTTTAAAACAAAATCAGGTTTTAAAATTCTTTAAAAGAAATCAGTTTAAAAAAAATCCTTTATAAAAATCAGTTTAAAAATTCCTTTATAAAAATCTGTTTTTACTTTCTTTTAAAAAAACAGTTTTATGCTTTTAAAAATTTCAGTTTTAAACTTTTTTTTAAAAATTCCAGTTTTAAACTTTAAAAACATAAAACAGTTTTTACCGAATAAATAAAAAAGAAAATAAAATAAAAGGAAAATGCTCACCGAAGCTGCGGAAAAGGGGGGGGGGAAAGCGCGGCTCGTCTTCGTCGGCGGCAGGAGCTCTCGAGGGTGGCGCTCGGGGTTTGAACGCGATGGAGGCTTCTGGCTTCGAGGCGGTTGGGTCTTCGATCGAGGGAGGAGGGCGAGGCCTTCGTGGTGGTTGGGTCTTCGATCGGCGTCGAGGTCAGTGGAGGGCGGCGCGATGTCTGGAGGGAGGCGCGCGATTTGATTAAGGGTTTTTCTTTTTTTTCTTTTTTTCTGTTTTCGTTTTGAAATAAAAGTGAAAAGGGGGGGCCAGTACGAAGAAAAAGGGGGGGGGAGGGATTTTTTTTTTTTATATATTATTTAATTATTATTTTTGCAAATAGGTTGACTGTTACACTCGACCTCGAAACGAGGCCCACCGCCTGTCGCCCATAGCGTTTCACCCCCATTCCGAACACAATGGGATATGTATCGCAAGCTGATTTGATCATTATAGTCAGTTTCCTTTTGAATTTTCATTTAAATCATTATATTGATTTTTAAACGCACATTTCAAATTACCGGGGTCACATACTAACTAGAAAAATTCCAGAAAAATATTTTCTAGCTTCGTATTGACGATACGGTCCTAACAAAACTAGTTTCGTCGAATTCTGAGACCGTTTGAAAAATGGCCAATTTCCATTCGATTAAAATCAACAGAAACTGGTCAAACGCGTTTTCCTTTGCCACGCTCACATATTGATTCGAAAAATTATGAAATTTGAAACCTAGCAATAACTTGACACTGCGGATCCAACAAAAGTGGTTTCGTCGAAATCCGAGGTCATATGCAAAATGTCCATTTTTAAGGGCCTGAATTCCATAGCGACTATTCAGAACTTTCAACTGGACATATCTTTTGATTCCCGCTTTCAAATTTCGATTTGTCGGATTCGTTAGAAAGATATTATCAATTAGATTCCATTATTTTTGGTTTCACTAAAATCCGGATTGTTTTGCACCCGGTATATTCAATTGAAGTTTGAAATCGAATTATCGAACTACCGCGCCATTTTCAATTCTATATATAATTATAATTAATTATATTCGTTTTCAAATGTCGATTCAACTCAGTTTTCATCGCCATTGTTTAAAATATTTATTTTAAATATTTAAAATCCATTATTTTAGCCAATTTAAAAATTTTAAATTGGTTCAGATTTTCTGGGTCGTTACAATCTCCCCCACTTAAAACTTTTCGTCCCCGAAAAGGAATAAAGTCGAAAGTGGTTTGATAAATCTACAATCACACAACACAACAACCAATCTAATTGTTTTTTTAACCTTTCAAAGCCATACAAATTAATTCCTATTTTTCTTCTAAAATCATTCTAACAATTATAATAGAATAGAGAATTAAATGGTAATGCAAAGTAGGGTAAATGTACCTTGCACCAGAGTCAATCAGAGATATCTACTCGGCATCTAGGATAAGCTTTCTGAATGCTCTCCTCAGTTTCCCAAGTACAATCTCGCGGATCTCCACTCCATTGCACTTTGACTAGGTGAACCTTCTTGTTTCTCAGCTCTTTGGTTTCTTTGCCTATTATCTTTAGCGGCTCTCGCCTCACAGCTAATTCTGGAGTAATTTCAATGGCCTGTTGAGCTGCTTCTTCCACGATCAAGTCTGGATCATGAACGTGCTTTCGAAGTTGAGATATATGAAATACATCATGAACCCCAGGCAACCAGTCAGGCAGTTTGACCCTATAAGCGAGAGTTCCGATCCGTTCCAGAATAGGAAACGGACCAATAAATTTAGGCGCTAACTTTCCAGTTTTACCGAACCGGATAACTCCTCTCATCGGCGATACTTTCAAATATACATAGTCGCCAACTTCGAAGGATATATCTCTTCTTCTTCTATCGGCATAGCTCTTCTGTCGGCTTTGAGCGGCGAGTAATCTCTTCTTAATAAAATCGACTTTGTCGGCAGCTTCTCGAATCATATCGGGACCCAACACAAGTCTATTTCCAGGCTCGACCCAACAAGCAGGAGATCGGCAAGGTCTACCATATAACGCTTCGAATGGCGACATTGTCAGACTCGCCTGGTAGCTGTTGTTATAAGAGAATTCAGCCAAATGTAGATGGTCTTCCCATGATCCACCGAAATCTATAACACAAGCCCGCAATAGGTCTTCTAAAATGCGATTCACCCTCTCAGTCTGACCGTCTGTCTGAGGATGATAAGCGGTGCTCAAGTTTAACTTCGTTCCCAGCTCGACTTGAAATGCTTCCCAGAATTTGCTAGTGAATATTGTATCTCTATCACTTACTATACTGAGCGGCACTCCATGTAGTCTAACTATTTCCCTGAAGTATATCTGCGCCAGACTCTGAGCAGTTCTATTTGATTTGACAGGTATGAAATGGGCGGTCTTCGTGAAGCGATCTACGATCACCCAAATACTGTCATTTCCTTTTCTGGTTCTGGGCAAACCATCAATGAAATCCATAGAAATATGCTCCCACTTCCAACCAGGAACTTCCAGCGGTTGTAATAATCCAGCCAATTTCTGTTGGTCGCTCTTGACTAGCTGACAGGTAGGGCATCGACTAACATATATTGAAACGTCTCTCTTCATAGCCTTCCACCAGAATGTTCTTTTGAGATCGTTATACATTTTGGCCACGCCAGGATGGATACTCAGCTTGGACTTGTGACACTCGTCTAACACTTCCCTTTTTAGCTCAGGAACGTCAGGAACACAAATCCTTCCTTTTAACCTCAAGGTCTCGTCGTTATCTATTTGGAAACACGAGGGTTCGCCTTTCTGGATCCTTTTGATCATATCCTTTATAAAGTTATCCTCTTTCTGAAGAATAGATATTCTGTCAATCAAGGATGTTGTGATAATAAAGCTGGCGATCATTACATTCTTTCTGCTTAACGCATCGGCCACGACATTGGCTTTCCCTGGAGTATATATAATTTCGAAGTCATATGCCGCAAGAAACTCCAGCCAACGTTGCTGCCTCAAATTTAAGTCCTTCTGAGTGAACAGATACTTTAACGACTGGTGATCTGTAAACAGTTCAAATCTCTCGCCCAGAAGATAGTGTCTCCAGATTTTCAAAGAGAATATGATAGCCAATAACTCAAGATCATGAGTTACATAGTTTTTCTCGTGCGGCTTCAGTTGACGGCTAGCATAAGCAATCACTTGACCTCTTTGCATTAACACTGCTCCAAGGCCTTCTCTAGACGCATCAGTCCAGACTTTTAAATCCTGGTTGCCATCAATGATGGTTAACACTGGAGCTGTCGTCAATCTTAACTTTAGCTCTTCGAAAGCCTCCTCACTTTCTTGAGTCCATTTGAACTTAGAATGCTTCTTTGTAAGCTTCGTTAAGTGGCCAGATATCTTAGAAAAGTCTTTAACGAACTTCCGGTAGTAGCTAGCCAATCCAAGAAAACTGCGGACTTCAGTGGGAGTACTGGGCTGTTTCCAATTTTGAATAGCCGTGATTTTACTTGGGTCCACAGCGATTCCTTCTTTCGATACGACATGGCCCAGAAATTTCACTTCATCTTGCCAGAAGATACATTTGGAAAACTTGGCTTTTAATACATTCCGTCTCAGAATTTCTAGAACCTGTTCAAGATGCTTTTCATGTTCGGCCTTTGATTTAGAGAAGATTAGAATATCATCAATAAAAACCAGGACAAATTTATTCAATACTCCTCTGAATACTCTATTCATTAGATCGACAAAGTAAGCGGGAGCGTTACATAAGCCGAACGGCATTACTAACCACTCGTAGAATAAGTCGGGGCCTCTGAACGCTGTCATTGGAACACACTCTTCGGCAATTCGAAGTTGATGGAAACCTGTAGCTAGGTCCATTCGTGAGAATACTTGTGCTCCATTTAATCGATCCAACAAATCATCAATTCGCGGCAACGGATATTTATTCTTTATTGTCTGCTTGTTCAGATCACGATAATCCACGCATAGTCGTAGAGTACCGTCAGATTTTGGGACAAATACCACTGCTGCACCCCAATCAGAGAAACTAGGCCTGATCAGACCTTTCCATACTAGCTGCCGTGTTTGATTGTCTAATTCTTCCTTCTCTTTCAAGGACATTCTTCGAATAGCGTGAACTACCGGCCTTGCATTCGGAATTAAGGCAATTTTGAAGTCTATTTCCCTTTGCGGAGGTAAGCGAACAACTTCCTCGAACACATCCGCATAGTTTTTGACGACAGGAATGTCTTTGATGAGGTCAGGAATATTCTCTGTAACTTCAGGGATATTTTCTATTTGGGCTGGAGAAACATCGAGAGCTGACCAGAAATCTTTTCTATTTGAAGTCGGGCCTTCACATGGTATGGTTATATAATTCCCCGATTGGGCCTTTGCTTTAACCACTCTCTCGGCGCATTTAACTTCAGCTTCATATTTGGTTAGCCAATCCAATCCCAGAATAAGATCGAATTCATTAAAATTCATGATGATAGAGACAATGGGGAATTTATAGCAAGAAAAAGAGACGGGCACTGCACAAATCCAACTGAGATTGATGGAACCTCCAACTGGATTCTGAACAGTCATGGGCTCTTTGAGCTTTTTCAAATTCAAATCCAGTTTCTTAGCTGCATCCTTTGAAATGAAGCTTCGTGACGCGCCTGTGTCAAACAGTACTTTAACTGGGATGTCTTTGACAGTTAGCGTGCCTTCTAAAACATCCGGCCTTTCCTGAATAGCTGAGGGCTCAGAAGTTTCTGCCACTTCATTTACTTGAACCATTTCAGGCTTGTTTAACTGTGGGCAATCCTTTGCAAGATGACCAGCCTCGTGGCACTGTTTGCACTCTCTATTCTCTTGGAACACCCCGTCAGTTCTGAACCTTTTCTTCTTTTGTTTTCGATTTGCTCTATATCCCCCTTTTCTTTGTTTCTTTAAAGATCTGCAACTTATCGACAAATGTCCTTTCTTATTGCAGTTAGAGCAAATAGCTGTCGTTACTGGTTCTTTTTCGGATCTGGCCCTTTTTCGATTTACTTCGGGCTCTTTACCGACCTCTGACCTCGCACTGGCTTCAGGAATATCAGTTTCTGACTCTGTTTTGTCACTCGAACAGACTTCTTCTTCGTCGCGCAACATTCCTTTCTTATGGAGATCTTCATACTGATAAGCCATATATATCATTTCAGAAAAAGGAAGCTTCACATGCCCCAATACTTTATTCTGGTATTTCCTTTGAAGCCCGTGAATAAATCTCATATTCTTCCTCTTCGGATTTTGAATTAAATGAGGAGCAAAGTGAGCAAGTTCATTGAATTTCTTATGATATTCGGGAATGGTCATATCACCTTGTATTAGATAAGAAAATTCATCACATAATCTCTCGGTTACTTCGGGAGGAGTAAACCTTTCTAAGAAAATCAATTTGAATTTGTCCCAGGTGATATCACCTTCTGGATTATTTCTGATGATTGATTCCCACCAGATTAAAGCTTCTTCTTTGAGCGCCCAAGATGCTACTAACCTTTTCTGGTCATCTCTCAGCTGGATATGCTCAAAGATTTTTTCGACAGAACTCAACCAAGCTTGAGTTTGAATAATAGATTCATTGCCCGAGAATTTTTCTCCACCCAGATTTCGATATCTCTTGAATAGAGCCTCTAGATCGGGTTCGGTATTCCTTCTGTTTCTGGCACTCATTTTTCTAGTACTTCTGCAATTAGCAGATCAAGTGTCAGGTCACAGAAAAGATAGTTTAAAACATAGAAACACATACTTCAATGTAAATGTGTCTATCAAGGTGTAATTTCATTCTGCTTTACTCATACTAGGATATTACTAATCCTATCTGTATAGAGTTACCCGTCCTAGAACACTACTGGTTCTATTTCTGACGAGTTCGTTCAAATGTTATATTCCAGAACTAAGCTTAACAAAAGCTCTGATACCACGTTGAGACGACCCGAATTCCCGTTCTCACGGAAACAAGGTTATCTTTTGGAATATAACACAGAAACATAAAATAGCAGAACAGAATTAAATAAATACACCAGATAATGAACAATAAAATATACTGGATAAAGTAATAATCAGAGTTACACAGTATACAGGATCTTACTTAGTACAAATACAGTTCAGCTATACATAAATGTCTACAGCGGAAATAAACAAAATATGTACAATAGGAGCTGAACAGCATAAAAAGAATAAATGATAGAATCCATCTTCAGCTCCAGCTATCCAGAAAGAACCAGCTAAACCTGAATACAAGGCTGCCCGTGTAGGAAAAGGGGCACCCGAGTTTGAGAGTGAAACAAACTACGAGTCAGTCATGGGACTGGTATGAGAAATCCACTCAACACATATATAATATGGCTAATCACAGGACCACGCCACTTTCGTGGAACGGGTTTACTCCATTGGATTGCCAGTGCTTTAAAACAAATCTTTCTTTTAAACATCGCTATGCTTTTTATAAAAATGAAGCCGTTATAAGACTCAGTTCCCATCACACAATGCAACGCAAACCGGAGGATAGAGTTTTTACCTTATAAGGGCCAAAATATGATTGATACGAATAAAACAAAGGCATTTGATATTATTGCTAGTGTTTATATGCTTTGAAAACAATTTCAAATCATAACTATCAATCATAGACGGCATGGGTACCATATATCATGTCGCTATATATATATACAATCAAAACCGCACGATCACGTATTTGGAAATTGGATTTCCGTCATGAACCAAGGCAAAAGATAGTCCTTACCGAATTCGAGACTGCCTAGCCCGAGTCTCAGGCAAGCGCGCAGGCAAGCCTTGGAGCGACAGGGCCGGTCCACCGATGTGGATTATTATACCTGAGCACTACGTTTCGCCGCCCTTTGGGGCGTAAGCGAGCCAACGAATGACTCCATTGGACCCGGATCGTCCGATCTAACCGAGGCGCCTCGCAACAGCAACAACCACATAAGTCAAACTCGTCAGGGCGTGTAAAACCACTGACGCCACTTTTAGCTAGGAGGAAACGTAGGCCCTCCCTGAGGTCCTTTCTCCCGTTTTAGGTTCCTACCGGGGTGTGAGGCTCGCGAATTTACGTTATACACAAAGCTACGCCACACAGGCGGTGCTTTGATCATCACCACAAGACTTTGCTTTTCAACAGAAGCCCTGATCACTGCATCTTAGCATGCCACACAGGCAATTCATACCGTGCAACTGATGGCTATCAATCACACAGAACAAATTCCAATGTCGGACACACAGTCCATTTACAAGTCCGTTCTGGGTCTGAACGAAACCGGAGGCACTAAATACCTCGCAAACCCTTCGATCAACACGTACGTCTGAACGATCACCACTCATTATCCATATTTCGGGATGCCTCCCAATCAGGACCTCGGTTACCATCCAAACGAGGTGAAGATCTCCGGTCTTCGACCATCGTCTTCATCTTCGACTTTCAATCGTCGGTCAATTATTCGAAATGAGAATTAACTCGGTCTTTTCAAATAATTCACGTATATTTAGAATTTCAAATCGATTTATTTCGATGGTTAAATTATTTGACAACACCAATTGTGTTCTTTAATGTAATTTTCACACCAAACACATTCAACCATCAAACATCACATAAATCAAGCAAATTCAGTTTATTTCCATTCCATATCGCTTACGATATTTTATAACTATTTATCGCTATTTTTATTTATTTTAAAATAGCCATTTTATTCAAAACGACGCTTCGGGCCATAAGGTGGCCGTGGCGCTGTTTTTCTTCAGATTTGATTTACACATATCTAAAAATCTAACCGTTGGATCTTTACATAATTTACATAATTAGAAAGGTCTTTTCAAAACGAATCCAACGGTTCCAGTTTCGGGAAAATCCGACGGTCGGATCTCCCGGTACAATCGTTTGAATTTTCGATTTCAAAATACGAACTGCAGCGTCGTTATTCGATTAAATATAATTTTATTTATATATATAAATAAATATAATCGTTTCTGGCGCTGTTTTTCTTCTGATTTGAATTAAACATTCCAGACAATCCAACCGTTGGATTTTTACAAGGTTGGTGCCGTTGGAAAGATTATTCCAAGGCGAACCCGACGGTTGAGGTTTCGGGAAAATCCAATGGTCGGATTTCCCGTACTAGTCGTTTGAAATCACGGTTTCGAAATACGAACTGCACGGCTTCGTTTCGTTTTAATTTTATTTATATTTATATAGTTATATAAATATAGTTCATTCAACGATTTCTATATCGTTTTCACTTCAAATATTTTTCTAACACCTTAAATTTTGGAAAAATTTCGCCATAACCTCCCCTGCACCGGGAGCGTCGGGAAATCGCAAATAGCGTCCCGGTCCTTCTAATCTCAAAAAGAAAAAGAAAAGGCCAAGCGGCTAGCCAACAGGCTCAAAATCATCACCCAAACAAATCAGTAAATGTGTACCTATTTGTCGGGCACAAAATTTTATTCCTCTTCTCTAGCCCCTTTGCTATAACCTGTTCAATGAATATGCATGTACATATATATACAGTTCATATCATTTTCCATTTTCTATTCAACTTCATATTTGATTTCTATTTGGTTTAAAAACACCATTCATTCTAATGCTACATAAATAGGTGCAAATTATTTCATTAGCTAATTAATGAATATTTCAACTCATATATGTTTATTTTGAACAAGTGGCTATTTTTAGCATTTCACATTTCAACGATTTATGCATACAATAAAAATGTGATTTTTATTGTAAAACGATTCATTTCAAAACACTATTTTTCTATATAGTTCATATAGTCGATAAAAGGTGATTTTTATTATCAAACAGTTTATTTCAAAATATGAATACCATTCAACACATGAATTTCTAAACAACGAATGAATATCAATTCAACACATGAATGTTTTCTATAGTTTTTATATATAGATAAAAATGTGATTTTTATTATCTAACAGTTTATTTCAAAATATGAATACCATTCAACACATGAATTTCTAAACAACGAATGAATATCAATTCAACACATGAATGTTTTCTATTGTTTTTATATATAGATAAAAATGTGATTTTTATTATCTAACAGTTTATTTCAAAATATGAATACCATTCAACACATGAATTTCTAAACAACGAATGAATATCAATTCAACACATGAATGTTTTTTATTGTTTTTATATATAGATAAAAATGTGATTTTTATTATCTAACAGTTTATTTCAAAATATGAATACCATTCAACACATGAATTTCTAAACAACGAATGAATATCAATTCAACACATGAATGTTTTTTATTGTTTAAGCATATGAAAATAATTCAAACACACAAATATTATTCAAAATTTCGGCAGCATAACGGCAGAGTAGTTACACCGGCACCGTCCCTAGTACGGCTCCTCGCTCTACCTTAAAACCTCGCGGTTTTTGACAATGGGAAACATGCATCTAGTTCGCACGCAGGCGGCATGTATATATTTTTTTCATTTCCACAAACTAATCCTAAGTGGTTTCAACCAAATATTTCACAACCACAAATGGGTATTTTTCAACCACAATCAACCAATATCAATCACAAACAATCCCAAACAATCATTCGCTATCAATCAAATTTCCACAACAATTTCAACCAATAAATATCGTCCATGGTTTGTGGACGAGGGGCGTATATATATATATATATATTTATATATAGCAATTCACTTTTACTTCACACATATATATATAAATTTTTAAATCAGAAATCTCACCAATAGCTATCCAATACCAAGACTCTTCTTAATAGAAATCTTCGCCTATTTGTCGCTTTCACCCGTATTCTCTGCATATGTAAAAATAGAATTTTTACTATGCTATTCAATATATAAAAATCGAATTTTGACTTCGCTATTCCATATATAAAAATATGATTTTTACTTCGACTTTCAACATATAAAAATATGATTTTTTACTTCGACTTTCAACATATAAAAATATGATTTTCACATTTGCAAGTTCAAATCTTTTTCTACCCATTTTAAAGCTTTTACCTTTAAAACTAAATCAGTTTTTATTTTTTTATAAAATCAGTTTTTAATATTAAAACAAAAATCAGTTTTTAATATTCAACAAAATCAGTTTTTAACTTTTAAAAACCAAATCAGTTTTTTTTTCTTTCTTTACAAAAAAATCCAGTTTTAAAAATTCTTTTATAAAAATCTGTTTTATACTTTCTTTTTAAAAACCAGTTTTAAAAATTCTTTTATAAAAATCTGTTTTATGCTTTCTAAAAATTTCAGTTTTAATCTTTTAAAAATTTCAATTTTAAATTCTTTTATAAAATCAGTATTTCAATTCTTTTAAAACAAATCGGTTTTTTTTACTTTTTATTAAAAACAAAAATCAGTTTTCTTTTCTAAAATAAAATCAGTTTAAAAAATCTTTTCAACAAAAATCAGGTTTTTATTTTTAAAACAAAATCAGGTTTTAAAATTCTTTAAAAGAAATCAGTTTAAAAAAAATCCTTTATAAAAATCAGTTTAAAAATTCCTTTATAAAAATCTGTTTTTACTTTCTTTTAAAAAAACAGTTTTATGCTTTTAAAAATTTCAGTTTTAAACTTTTTTTTAAAAATTCCAGTTTTAAACTTTAAAAACATAAAACAGTTTTTACCGAATAAATAAAAAAGAAAATAAAATAAAATAAAAGGAAAATGCTCACCGAAGCTGCGGAAAAGGGGGGGGGGAAGCGCGGCTCGTCTTCGTCGGCGGCAGGAGCTCTCGAGGGTGGCGCTCGGGGTTTGAACGCGATGGAGGCTTCTGGCTTCGAGGCGGTTGGGTCTTCGATCGAGGGAGGAGGGCGAGGCCTTCGTGGTGGTTGGGTCTTCGATCGGCGTCGAGGTCAGTGGAGGGCGGCGCGATGTCTGGAGGGAGGCGCGCGATTTGATTAAGGGTTTTTCTTTTTTTTTCTTTTTTTCTGTTTTCGTTTTGAAATAAAAGTGAAAAGGGGGGGGGGGGGCAGTACGAAGAAAAAGGGGGGGGAGGGAATTTTTTTGTTTTTTTTTATATATTATTTAATTATTATTTTTGCAAATAGGTTGACTGTTACACTCGACCTCGAAACGAGGCCCACCGCCTGTCGCCCATAGCGTTTCACCCCCATTCCGAACACAATGGGATATGTATCGCAAGCTGATTTGATCATTATAGTCAGTTTCCTTTTGAATTTTCATTTAAATCATTATATTGATTTTTAAACGCACATTTCAAATTACCGGGGTCACATACTAACTAGAAAAATTCCAGAAAAATATTTTCTAGCTTCGTATTGACGATACGGTCCTAACAAAACTAGTTTCGTCGAATTCTGAGACCGTTTGAAAAATGGCCAATTTCCATTCGATTAAAATCAACAGAAACTGGTCAAACGCGTTTTCCTTTGCCACGCTCACATATTGATTCGAAAAATTATGAAATTTGAAACCTAGCAATAACTTGACACTGCGGATCCAACAAAAGTGGTTTCGTCGAAATCCGAGGTCATATGCAAAATGTCCATTTTTAAGGGCCTGAATTCCATAGCGACTATTCAGAACTTTCAACTGGACATATCTTTTGATTCCCGCTTTCAAATTTCGATTTGTCGGATTCGTTAGAAAGATATTATCAATTAGATTCCATTATTTTTGGTTTCACTAAAATCCGGATTGTTTTGCACCCGGTATATTCAATTGAAGTTTGAAATCGAATTATCGAACTACCGCGCCATTTTCAATTCTATATATAATTATAATTAATTATATTCGTTTTCAAATGTCGATTCAACTCAGTTTTCATCGCCATTGTTTAAAATATTTATTTTAAATATTTAAAATCCATTATTTTAGCCAATTTAAAAATTTTAAATTGGTTCAGATTTTCTGGGTCGTTACACGTATATAATAAACAAGTGCTACACAAACACAACATACGCCTCATTCCAATTCAAAATATTCTCTTATTCAAATATTCTTATACTTTGGGAAAGGTTCCCATTAATTTTATCAAAAATAAATTCTTTAAATTTATTCTTTAATCTTCCTTTAGATATCAATTTAAACCAAATTAAGGTTTATCCAAACTAGTCTTGATTAGCAATCCTTACCAAAGTAATCATTTGTTTAATTTCCCAATCCCAACCTATTCATCCCATGAAGTAAAACTGGTAATACTTCATATCTAACGCCACAGTATTATCGGCAAAATTAATTACCATTTCACGTTCAAATCTAATTAAAGATTTAACTAACGCTTGGAGCAAAACTGGTGATACTCCATTCTCAATCATTACTTGGATTTGATAATTTTAGTTATCAAATTCACCTTTCATTCTAATTAAAGATTCATTAAAACTCCAATTCAGATTTAATCTCGAAAATCATTACTTAATGATTATTCCAAGTCAAGAAATTAATCTTATCTTTAATTGGGCTAAAGAACTAATGTCATTTAAAACACAGCTCACGATAAACCCAAAATCACATTCCATTAACAATGGAATCTTCACGGAAAAACAAACAAATATATAATCGATTTCAATTTCCGTATCTGACTAAAATTATAAATGGAATAACGTCAAAGCCTTTTAAATTCCATATATATTATCAGTCTTCCTCCACAGGAGTTCATTTCGATTATTATCAAATCAAATCCCATTCCATTCCAATTTATTTCATTAAACTGGAAAACTTTACTTTGGAAATTCCATTAAATCTTAGAATAAAGATTTATAAATTCCAAATCATATTTCACTGTAAATCGGGTTAAAGAACGAACTCGTTAAAACACAGTTCACAATAAACCCAATTCACATTCCATCAGTCTCTTACCGTAAATTAGTAAGAGAACAATTCCCTAAGTATTAATCCCGAAGGCCGAAACCAACATCAGATCAATACCCAGAAAACCATTCAACTTAGCTAACCTCCAGTTAGTTTCTAATTCCCTTAACTCCATTGGGTTTAAGAACAGTGTTAGTGAAGACACCGTTCTTGACAAACCCAAAATCCCATTTGATATTGAATAGAAGGCTCTGAATAGAAAATATATCGGCTTATATTCAATATCAAATTCTGAACTCAACAAACATCGTTTTGGAATAACTATATATATATCTTCCAAATTCCTCCACAATGCCCGTATAATCACGGAATCCAATATCGAAATAATCTGAAGATAATTTCGATTCAAATCCATTCTAATTCATATATTGGAAATTCTGGTTATTTTTAAAACCATTTCAAATCCAATTTATTTATTTAAAAATAATTGGATTACTAGTTCAAAATTAGTTCATTTCGATAAAAAATCTATGTTTATCTTTTCAAACATGGAATTTTTCATCCTAATTCTTTCCAAATCATTTATTATGATTTTATACAAATTATTTCTATTTTTAATAATTTTATCAAGACCCGTTTAGTCGATTTCCATAGACGGCCATCGAACTGCACTTAAAACAACCTTTTCCAAATTTGATTTGGACATAATTCCAAATCCAGCCGTTAGATTTCAAATTTCTTCTATTCATTAGAAAGCTCTTTTCGATACGGACCCAATGGTTCCGGTTTTAGGAGAGTCTGACGGTCGGATCTCCCGTAATGTCCCTTCGAAGTCAATGGTCGAAATTCGCGAACTACCGCGGTGCGGCGCATTCTATTCAAGCCATTATATATATATATAATATATATATAATATATATATAAATATATTATATATTTCTTCGATTTCCATTTGAAACGTATTTTATAAATCGTTTTAAATTTGTTTTCAAAACGATTTCAACTTCATTTTCAATTTCAAATCAAAATTGAATATTCCATGTCATTAATATATAAATGATGATATTTTCAAAACATTAGATTTTGAAATCACTTCCTTTTCGATATTCATTATTAAAATGAATAAAATCGATATAAATATCGTTCACGTCAAAATGGCGTTAAATTAATCAACACGGCTTTATATATTTAAATATATTTGTGTCCATCCGAAATCGGACATCAAAATCATATTTTGATTTTTTTACCGAATATTATTTTAAAATATTCACTATTTTAAAATATTCGTTAATTTAAAATATTTATTCTTTCTGAACTGGAATCAGACACAGTCAATCACCATATAATGTTGTCTATATGGATTTCATACAGCACATGTATACAACAGCCATGATAAAAAATCAACCATCATCCAAGGTGAATTCTACACTGTATAAGCATTAAATATAAATATTTAACGCTTACAACAGTCTGTCAACTTATCGATCGACATACAACTAAACAGTTGGGATTAGTATACGTCAAATATCATCTTAACACCCGTGTGGGGTTTCAATCAACAAACACAGATTTTATTTGTGCAGTTTGGGCGATGTGTAGTCCCAATCAATATCGGTCAAATAAGTGTACATAAACAACTCGTCTGATTCGTAAATGAATATTTATTTTATTTCAACACATAAATTTTCTCTTCAATACATTTATACCATAAAAATGATATTTTTATGTTTCTAATATATTTTAGAAAATTTTGGCGGCATAACGGCGCGATGTTGAAATCGGGTAATGTCTAGCATTACGTCGCTCCTGATATCGGCTCGCGCCATACACACATAATAATTCAACTCAATTCTCATCCCAAACAATCAAACAAGTCGTCCATGGTCTGTGGATGACGGGGAGCAGTTCATATATGCAGTTGTAAAATAAATAACTGTATAAAAATTATAGCGAGGAGTTCTCACCTTTGGGATCCACTCCACTATTTCATTTTTGAATGGCTTGGATTTGCCCGAGATTCCAATGCGATCCTCTCCCGCTGTTCATAAATAAAAATCGCATTTTTATTTTACCGCTACATGGATAAAAAAATCACATTTTTATTTGTTTACTTTCAATATAAAAAACATATTTTTATAATCCTAAAAATCATATCTTTACACATTATAAAAATCATTTCTTTTTATGATGATATATAATAAAAATCACTTCTTCCTATAATTTAAATTCAAATCTTTGTATGATAAAAATTATTTCTTTGATATGATAAAAATCATTTCTTTGATATAATAAAAATTGTTTCTTTGATACGATAAAAATCGTTTCTTTGATATGATAAAAAAAACTAATATTTTCTTCATCATAAATCTAGCTTTCTTTACCTTAAAAACCAAAGCTCTCTTTGCATAAAAAATCAAAGCTTTCTTTACAATAAAAATCAAAGCTTTTTCTTTATAAAAATATAATCTTTATATGTTGAAACCATATCTTTCCCGTGCTAAAATCATAACTTCATCGTGTTAAAAAAAACCATGGCTTTATAAAATTTAAAACCCGATATTTATAAAGTAAAATAAAAAAACAAAATCAACAAACTCACGGTGTTATCGGCGGAGGGGGCGTTGGGATGGAGCTGTGACAGTCGCCGGAGGTGTGGGAGGTTCCGGGCAGAGGCGCAGCGTTGGGTGGACTATAGGGCATTGGGTTTTGGGGTCTGTTGCGCTTCAGAAAGGGGGGAGGAAAACGAGGAGAGGGCGGTGGTCTGGAGAGGGTGCTCAGGCGTCGATTGGAGGGTGGTGCGACGTGGCGGGGGGCACGACGGAGGCGGAGGGCGGTGGCGATAAAGAGTGGCGCGAGATTGAAAGAGGAGGGCGCATTTTTAATTTTTTCAATTTAGGTTAGAAAATAAACCGAGGGGGGGGGGGGGGGGGTTGGAGGGGGATGAGATAATATATATACTTTATATTGTATTGTTATTTTTATATTTTTTCCCCCAAAAAGTTAGATTTTAATTCGAATTCAAAATCAAACCCATTAACTGTCGTCCCAAGCTAATTACCCCCATTCCAAACATAATCGAATACGTATCGTAAGCCAGTTCTGCTGTTCCAATTAGTTTCGTTAAAATTAAAATATAAATCAGTATATATTTAATTCGAACGCACATTTTAATTTACTGGGGGCACATACTGACTCTAAAAATTCCTGAAAAATTATTTCTAGCTTCGAATTGATGATACGGTCCTAACAAAACTAATTTCGTCAAATTTGAAGACCATTTGAAAAATGGCCATTTTCTGGTCGATCCAAATTGACTAAAACTGTCAAAATACGTTTTCCTTTGCCACGCTCACATATTGATTCCAATAATTATGAAAATTGGTATCTAACAATAATTCGACATCTCGGATCCAACAAAAGTGGTTTCGTTGAAAACGGAGGTCGTTTGCAAAATGGCTATTTTTAAGGGTTATTGTAACACCTCGTATTTTCCGTAATCATTCAAGTTACGAATTAAAGAATACTTAATTATAAATGTGAGAATTAAGGTAAATGGGTTATGCCATTATGTTCGTCTCGGAATTCTTCTTGAGATAAAGTCCGAGTTTGCATGAATCAGACTCCATATGAAGGAGTTATGACCTTAAGAAGATTCAAGAATTTAAATAAATTAAATCAGTTCAAATAAAATTTCAAAATTCGAGTTCAAACCCCGAAGCAGGATGGGTGGGAAATTCCCCGCCCAGTGTAACAACCCGAAAATGCGAGCCAATTTTAAAAAAATTATTTTGGTAATTTTAATGAATTTTGATTATATAAAATGGATTATTTTAAATAATATCGACAAGAAATTTATTTTGAATAGAATAGAATGTATATATTTATATACGTCGTCGTTAGAATATAAATATTATATATATAATTATAAAAGGAATAGAAAATGGCGTGGTAGTTCGATAATTCGATTTCAATTTTCAAATGAATGTACCGGGTGTAGAATAAACTGGATTTTAGCGAAACCAAAAATAATAGAATCTTTTTGATAATATCTTTCCAACGAATCAGAAAAATTTAAATTTCATAGCGGGAATCAAAAGATATGTCCAGTTGAAATTTCAGAATAGTCGCTATGGAATTCAGGCCCGTAAAAATGGGAATTTTGCTAACGACCTCGGATTTCGACGAAACCACTTTTGTTGGATCCGTGATGTCAATTTATTCCTAGGTTTCAAATTTCATATTTTTTCGAATCAATATGTGAGCGTGGCAAAGGAAAACGTGTTTGACCAGTTTTAGTTGATTTTAATCGACAGGAAAATGGCCATTTTTCAAACGGTCTCAGAATTCGACGAAACTAGTTTTGTTAGGACCGTATCGTCAATACGAAGTTAGAAAATATTTTTCAGGAATTTTTCTAGTTAGTATGTGGCCCTGGTAAATTGAAAGGTGCATTCAAATTCAATATATAGAGTTATATTTTGATTTTGACGAAAACTGATCGAAACGATCGAATCAGCCAGCGATACATATCCCATTGTGTTCGGAATGGGGGTAATTAGCTAGGGATGACAGTCGATGGGTTTGATTTCGAGTTCGAAATTTAAACTAATTTTTTGAAATCAAAAATAATAAATTAATATAATATATTATATAAAACCTTACACTCCCTCTCCTCTCTGAGTCAACGCTCAGATCTGAAATTAGAAAAACAACAACCGACGATCGTGTCACCCCTTGGACACGCCGCCCTCGCTGCCGTACTACGCCCAACCACCGCGCCGTCCCCCAATCGCCTCCCCTCCTCCTGCCGAGCCCCTCCCCTTCTTCTCCACTCCTTCCGCTCCTCTTCCCGACCCTCTCTCCTCACTTCGAATTTGAACCGCTCCCCATTCCTGGAACCCTAGCGCCCCTTTTCAAGCCCTGAAGCCCGCCACCACAACCTGACTGACCACCGTCGACAGCAGAGGCCGCGCACCACCCTCCTCCTAGCCACGTTAGCCCACCGTGGATTCCCTTACCAAGGTGATTTTTAACAAGAAAAAAAACACTGTTTTCTTTTCAGTTTATATAAATTATATTGGATTTTCTTTTCTGATTTTATTTATATAACAATGTATAATGAAGTTAAGATTTTTAAATATATATAAAGTTGGATTTTTATATATAATGATAATGTTTTAAAAATCTGAATTTTTAACGGAACAATTTATGAAAGATTAGATTTTTCAAATAGGAAAGATTAGATTTTTCAAGTGGAAAAGATTAGATTTTTATTCGCACAAAGATTTGATTTTTTTTAAAATATATAAAGAGATGATTTTTCTTTTAATAGAAATGAAATTATTTTCAGATAATAAAAATATGATTTTTATATAGTAGAGATAATAAAAATATGATCTTTATATTTTAGAGATAATAAAATATAATTTTTATTATATAGAAGATATAAAAATGTGATTTTTACTTAAGTAGAGTAGTAAAAGTTCGATTTTTATACTATAGAAATATTAAAGATGTTAATTTTATTTAGTAGAAATATTAAAGATAAGATTTTTATATAGTAGGAATAATAAAAATATTATCTTTATGTATGTAGCGAAATAAAAATCTGGTTTTTATTATATATGTGTTGAAATAAAAATGTGATTTTTATAGCGATGATATAAAAATACGATTTTTATATATGTTGTGGCTACGGACAATGGAATGGACGAAAGGCGAGAACGACAAAGATTTCTACATAAGAAGTGTCGAGGCGTTTGGACTAGCTAGTCGGTGAGAACTTCTCACTTTTAATTTAATTTTCTAGTTAAAATATATACTTGGATGCAGACGGTGTTTAGTAGCACCCGATACCCGTCGTCCACAGACCATGGACGGCTTGTATGCTTGTTTGTTTGATTTTGATGTGTAGTTGATTGTGTGATGTTATGTGAAATGAAATAAAATATTTTATAGTGGAAAATATTTTATAGTTAAAAATAGAATTCTTAACGTGTATATGAAATGAAATAAAAATGAACAAATCGGACGATTTGTTTATATACACACATTTGACTGATATTGACTGGGACGATAAATTTTACACATCGCCCAACTGCACAAATAAAATCTGTCTTTAATTCTTTGAAACCCCACACGGGTATTGGGATGATATATGACGTACACTAATCCCAATAATTAGTTGTATGTCGATCAATTGATTGACAGACTGTTACAAGCGTTAAACATTTATATTTGATGTTTATACAGTGTAGAGTGCACTTTGGATGATGGTTGATTATTTGTCGTTGTTGATATATACATTCGTTGTATGGAAGTCCATAGAAATAAAATCTATGGTAATTGATGGGCCTCATTCCATTTTTGAAATAGAATATTTGGAGAGAAACATTTGAATAAAATATTTGAGTAGAAATATTTGAAAAATAAATATTTAAAATAGAATATTTGAAAATAGAAATATATGAAGTCGTGTTGATTAGATTGACGCCATTTTGACGTGAACGATATTTATATCGATTTTATTCATTTTATAATGAATATCGAAAGTGATTTCAAAATTTGATATTTTGAAAAGAATTCGAATTCGAATTGAAATTGAATAAAAATGAATTCAAATTGAAATTGAATAGAAATGAATTCGAATTGAATTTGAATAGAAATGAATTCAAATTGAAATTGAAATTGAATAGAAATGAATTCGAATTGAAATTGAATTGAATTGAAAATGAACTGAAATTGAATTAAAAATCGATTTGAATTGAAATCAATTTGGAATGAATTTAAAATGAATTTATAAGGAAAAATTCAATTTTGGATTTGAATTTGAAAAAGAAGTTGAAATCGTTTTGAAAACGAATTTAAAACGATTTATAAAATACGTTTTAAAAGGAAATCGACGTAATATATATAATATTTATATATTATATATAATGGCCTGAATAGAACAAGCCGCGCCACGGCAGTTCGCGAATTTCGACCATTGACTTCGAATGGATATTGCGGGAGATCCGACCGTCGGATTCTCCTAAAACCGGAACCGTTAGGTTCGTATCGAAATGAGTTTTCTAACGAATATTAGAAATTAGAAATCTAACGGTTGGATTTGGAATTATGTCCAAATCAAATTTGGAAAAGGTCGCTGTAAGTGCAGTTCGATGGCCGCTGAAGGAAATCGACTGTACGGGCCTTGATAAAATTATTAAAAATAGTAATAATTTGTATGAAATCATAAGAAATGATTAGGGAAGAATTAGGATGAAAAATTCCATATTTGAAAAGATAAAAATAGATTTTTAACGAAATGAACTAGTTTCGAACTAGAATAATAATTTATTTATTTTTAAAATAAATAAATTGGATTTGAAATGGTTTTGAAAATAACCAAAATTTCCAATAATTGCATTGGAATGGATTTGAATCGAAATTGTCTTCGGAATATTTCGATGTTGGATTTCGTGATTATACAGATATTATTATGGAAATTTGAAATATATATATATATATATATATCGTTATTTCCAATACGATATTTGTTGGTCGTAGAATTTGATATTGAATATAAGCCGGTATATTTTCTATTCAGAGCCTTGTATTTAATATCAAATGTGATTTGGGTTTGTTGTGAATGATGTCTTCATTAACACTGTTCTTAAGCCCAGTTGAGAAAAAGATTAAATCTTTTTATTTAGATTTAATGAAGAGTACCAATTAAATAATAATTAATTAGAATTGAATTGGTATTGATTTTTGGGTTTATCGTGAACAGTGTTTTAAATAACACTTGTTCTTTAACCCAATAATTAATGGATTGTGATTTTGGGTGGTCGTGAACGGTATCTTCAATAATACAGTTCTTAGACCCAAAGGAGTTAAGCAAATTTAGAAACTAACTGGAGATTAGTTAAGTTGAATGATTTCTGGGGTATTGATCTGATGTTGGTTTCGGCCTTCGGGGTTAATACTTAGGGAATTGCTTACTTGCTAATTTACGGTTAGGGACTGATTGAAATGTGATGTCATTTTGGGGTTTATCGTGAACCGTGTTTTAAATGACACTGATTCTTTAACCTAGTTAACGATTAAAAATAAGTGGAGTTTTAATGAATCTTTAATTAGATTGAAATGATCGAGATTGGAGTATCTCCAGTTTTGCTCCAAGCGATAGTTAAATTTTTAATTAGATTTGAACGTGAAATGGTAATTGAATTTACCGATAACACCGTGGTGTTAGATATGAAGTATGACTAGTTTTACTTCATGGGATAAATAGGCTGGGATTGGGAAATAAAATAAATGATTACTTCGGTGTAGTTCGCTAATCTCGACTAGTTTGAATTGATATTCAAAAGGAGATTAAAGAATAAATTTAAAGAATTTATCTTTGATAAAATTTATGGGAACCTTTCCCCAAGAATGTGAAATTTAGAACCTAACTGTAGGTTAGCTAAGAAGAATGGTTACCTGGGTATTGATCTGATGTTGGTTTCGGCCTTCAGGGTTAATATTTGGGGAATTATTCTCTTGTTAATTTACGGTTAGTGACTGATGAATTGAAATGAGGCGTATGTTGTGTTTGTGTAACACATGTTTATTATATACGCGAGTTATTCAGAAAGACCGGGTTTATCCCATTATGAATAGCTGATTCGACGTGGTGTTGAAGATGAAGATGGTGGTTGAAGACCGGAGGTCTTCACATCGTTTGGATAATTACTGATGATCTTGATTGGGTTGTACACCCAAGAGGAGAGAATCAGTTGGTGATCGTCCAGACGTACTTGGAGATCGATGGATAGGCGGGGTACTTGGTGCCTCCGGTTTCGTTCAGACCCAGAACAAACTTGAAAATGGATTGTGTGTGTCTGACATTGGATTTCAGTCTGTGTGATTGATTTCTATTAAATATATATCTGTTTGGCGGCGGGGAATTTATTCTCTTGCTTAACGCCCTTCTCTGAGATGTACGAGCTCAGGGGTTATACATTGATGGATATCCATCGCATGGAATGAATTGCCTGTGTGGCATGCCTAAGTGGAAAATGATCAAGGCTTCTGTTGAAAAGCAAAGTCTTGTGGTGGATGATCAAAGCACGGCCTATGTGGCGCAGCTTTGTGTAACGTGAATTCGCAAGCCTCACTCCCCGGTGTGAACCAAAACGGGAGAGGACGTCAGGGAGGGCATGCGTTTCTTTCTAGCTAGAAGTGGCGTCAGCGGTTTTACACACCCTGACGAGTTTGACTTATGTGGTTGTTGCGAGGCGCCTCAGTTTGATCGGACGATCCGGGTCCGATGGAGTCATTTGCTGGCTCATTTACGCCCCATACGGCAGGGAAACACATGTTCAGGGTTTAAGTTTAATCCACATCGGTGGATTGGCCCTAAGGATCCAAGGGACGATGCGTTCTGTTCCTGAGACTCGGGCTAGACAGTCTTGAATCGGTAGAGGACTGTCTTTTGCCTCGGTTCACAGATGGAAATCCAACTTCCAAATACGTAATTTTGCGGTTTTAATTGTAGAACTAGTATGGCGACATGATATATTGTACCCATGCCGTCTATGATTGAAAATGTTTTGACACTATGCACTTATAATAGTATCAAATGATTTGTTTTAAACGTACTAAGCATGTTTGGCTATTATAAGGGAAAACCCTATCCCCCGGCTTGCGTTGCACTGTGTGATAGGACCCGGGTCTTATAATAGCTTCATGTTTCCAAAAAGCATTGCGTTGTTTTGTTATATGCACTGGTATTCTTGGGAGGAAACCCGTTCCGTGTTATACGGCGTGGTCCCTTGATAAATCAGATTTAAAGTAATGTTTTAAATAACAGTTTTAGTTCTCACACCAGTCCCATGACTGACCTAGAGTTTATTGTTTTAACCTAAACTCTGGGTGCCCTTATTTTGACATGGGCAGCTAGTAGTTTTGGTTTTGCTGATTTATATTCACAGGATCCTGGTTTACAGTTGGAATGATATCCGGAAAGCTTTGTATCCGTATATATCCTTCAGTTGTGTATTGTATTATTTTCCGCTACTATGTAATGTATTGTAATCTCTGATATTTTATAATGTGTAATATTAATTCATACTCTGTATATTCTTGTATTCTGATGGAATTATTGTAATATACAATGAAATATTCTTCTGTCTGCGTTATTTTGTGTGTTGTTCTCGAACTATCCGTGCTTTCCTTACTGGGGAAGTTACGGGTTCTTACAGTTGGTATCAGAGCTTTGGTTTACAGAGCTCAGATAACAAGACACATTAGAACCGAACGAAAGGATTCATCAGATATTGGATTAGTAATATCCAATGAGAATGACTCGTTAAAGATGGATCAGTAGTATCCTAGAATGAGTGTGAAGGGTATATTTTTGAAAATGAAAACAAATTTCGTTTTGAAATTTAAATCATTTTATACGTATTTGATTATTTATTTTATATTGATTTGGACTATCCAGTATATATAGATTTTGTGCATACGTCTGATCCGCGTGTATTCGAAATTTTAATATACTGGGTAGGTATAGAATCACACTCTAGTCGCCCGGAGAAGGTTCTGATGATGAGGCCTCATCATCAGTGTTTATATTCGAGTGACGAAAGTGAGATTTCTATATATTTCCTATTGACTGGTGTGAGAACCAAAATTAGATAGGGCTTATTGTTGTGATTTTGCATCAAAAATCTGATTTTTAGACTATATATCAAAGTTATAAATTTGAAATGATAATCAACTAATTGATTGCTGGTTGTGTTGTTTGATTACAGTTTGATTAATCAAAGTAGAACCATTTAGCCAAATTGATCAAATAGTGAATTATATTGAAAATTTGTCGCATTTGCTTGCATATACATGTACTTACATTGAACAGGTCATAGCAAGGAGGCTAGAGTAGAAGAATAAAATTGTTTGCCCGACAAATAGGTACATGTTTACCATAATTTACTGTTTTTTTTGGGTGATGATGATTTTGTGAGCCGATTGGCTAGCCGCTTGGCTTTTTCTTTTTCTTTTGAGTTGAAGAAGGCCATGGGAGGCTATACGAAATATCCCGAAGTCCCCGGTGCAGGGGAGGTTATGGCGAAATTTTTCGAAAATTTAGGGTGTTAGCCAAATTTTTGAAAAAATTGAAAGGTTCTTAGAAACTGAAAAGTTGAAGAACTTAAGCCGTAAAGATAACAATGAAAGTTGAGTTGATTAGTTAAACAACTTTCGGCTTCGTTCCTTTTCGGGGACGAAAAGTTTTAAGTGGGGGAGATTGTAACAACTCGGAAATGCGAGCCAATTTAAATTTTTTTATTTCGGTAATTTTAATGAATTTTGATTATTTAAAATGGATTATTTTAAATAATATCAACAAGAAATTTATTTTGAATAGAATAGAACGTATATATTTATATACGTCGTCGTTAGAATATAAATATTTTATATATAATTATAAATGGAATAGAAAATGGCGCGGTAGTTCGATAATTCAATTTTAATTTTCAAATGAATGTACCGGGTGCAGAATAAACCGGATTTTAGCGAAACCAAAAGTAATAGAATCTATTTGATAATATCTTTCCAACGAATCAGAAAATTTAAATTTCATAGCGGGAATCAAAAGATATGTCCAGTTGAAATTTCAGAATAGTCGCTATGGAATTCAGGCCCGTAAAAATGGGAATTTTGCAAACGACCTCGGATTTCGACGAAACCACTTTTGTTGGATCCGTGATGTCAAGTTATTGCTAGGTTTCAAATTTCATAATTTTTCAAATCAATATGTGAGCGTGGCAAAGGAAAACGTGTTTGACCAGTTTCAGTTGATTTTAATCGACTGGAAAATGGCCATTTTTCAAACGGTCTTAGAATTCGACGAAACTAGTTTTGTTAGGACCGTATCGTCAATACGAAGTTAGAAAATATTTTTTAGGAATTTTTCTAGTTAGTATGTGGCCCTGGTAAATTGAAAGGTGCGTTCAAATTCAATATATAGAGTTATATTTTGATTTTGACGAAAACTGATCGAAATGATCGAATCAGCCTGTGATACATATCCCATTGTGTTCGGAATGGGGGTAATTAGCTAAGGACGACAGTCGGCGGGTTTGATTTCGAGTTTGAAATTTAAACTAACTTTTTGAAATCAAAAATAATAAATTAATGTAATATATTATATAAAACCTTACACTCCCTCTCCTCTCTGAGACAACGCTCAGAACTGAAATTAGAAAAAAAACAACAACCGACGATCGTGTCACCCCCCGGACACGCCGCCCTCGCCGCCGCACTGCGCCCAACCACCGTGCCCTCCCCCAATCGCCTCCCGTCCTCCTGCCGAGCCCCTCCCCTTCTTCTTCTCCACTCCTTCCACTCCTCTTCCCGACCCTCTCTTCAAATTTGAACCGCTCCCCATTCCTGGAACCCTAGCGCCCCTTTTCAAGCCCTGAAGCCCGCCACAACAACCCGACTAACCAGCGCCGACAGTAGAGGTCGCGCACCACCCTCCTCCTAGCCACGTCAGCCCACCGTGGGTTCCCTTACCAAGGTGATTTTTAACAAGAAATAAAAACACTGTTTTCTTTTCAGTTTATATAAATTGTATTGGATTTTCTTTTTTGATTTTATTTATATAACAATGTATAATGAAGTTAAGATTTTTAAATATATATATATATATATATATATAAAGTTGGATTTTTATATATAATGATAATGTTTTAAAAATTTGAATTTTTAATGGAATAATTTATGAAAGATTAGATTTTTCAAATAGGAAAGATTGGATTTTTCAAGTAGAAAAGATTAGATTTTTATTCGCACAAAGATTTGGTTTTTTTTAAAATATACAAAGAGATGATTTTTCTTTTAATAGAAATGAAATTATTTTCAGATAATAAAAATATGATTTTTATATAGTAGAGATAATAAAAATATGATCTTTATATTTTAGAGATATTTTTATTATATAGAAGATATAAAGATATGATTTTTACTTAAGTAGAGTAGTAAAAGTTCAATTTTTATACTATAGAAATATTAAAGATGTTGTTTTTATATAGTAGAATTATTAAAGATAAGATTTTTATATAGTAGGAATAATAAAAATATTATCTTTATGTATGTAGCGAAATAAAAATCTGGTTTTTATTATATATGTGTTGAAATAAAAATGTGATTTTTATAGCGATGATATAAGAATACGATTTTTATATATGTAGTGGCTATAAACAGTGGAATGGACGAAAGGCGAGAACGACAAAGATTTCTACATAAGAAGAGTTGAGGCGTTTGGATTAGCTAGTCGGTGAGAACTTCTCACTTTTAATTTAATTTTCTAGTTAAAATATATACTAGGATGCAGACGGTGTTTAGTAGCACCTGACACCCGTCGTCCATAGACCATGGACGGCTTGTATGCTTGTTTGTTTGATTTTGATGTGTAGTTGATTGTGTGATGTTATGTGAAATGAAATAAAATATTTATATAGTTGAAATAAAATATTTTATAGTGGAAAATATTTTATAGTTAAAAATAGAATTCTCAACGTGTATATGAAATGAAATAAAAATAAACAAATCAGACGATTTGTTTATATACACACATTTGACTGATATTGACTGGGACGATAAATTTTACACATCACCCAACTGCACAAATAAAATTTGTGTTTGATTGTTTGAAACCCCACACGGGTATTGGGATGATATATGACGTACACTAATCCCAATAATTAGTTGTATGTCGGTCGATTGATTGACAGACTGTTATAAGCGTTAAATATTTATATTTGATGCTTATACAGTGTAGAATGCACTTTGGATGATGGTTGATCATTTGTCGTTGTTGATATATACATTCGTTGTATGGAAGTCCATAGAAATAAAATCTATGGTAATTGATTTGGCCTCATTCCAGTTTTGAAATAGAATATTTGAAGAGAACTATTTGAATAAAATATTTGAGTAGAAATATTTGAAAAAAAAAAATTTGAAATAGAATATTTGAAATTAGAAATATATGAAGCCGTGTTGATTAGATTGACGCCATTTTGATGTGAACGGTATTTATATCGATTTTATTCATTTTATAATGAATATCGAAAGTGATTTCAAAATCTGATATTTTGAAAAGAATTCGAATTCAAATTGAAATTGAATAAAAATGAATTCAAATTGAAATTGAATAGAAATGAATTCGAATTGAATTTGAATAGAAATGAATTCGAATTGAAATTGAATTCGAATAGAAATGAATTCGAATTGAAATTGAATATAAATGAATTCGAATTGAAATTGAATTGAATTGAAAACGAACCGAAATTGAATTAAAAATCGATTTGAATTGAAATCAATTTGGAATGAATTTAAAACGAATTTATAAGGAAAAATTCAATTTTGGATTTGATTTTGAAAAACAAGTTGAAATCGTTTTGAAAACGAATTTAAAACAATTTATAAAATACGTTTTAAAAGAAAATCAACGAAATATATATAATATATATATTATATATATAATGGCCTGAATAGAACGCGACGCGCCGCGGTAGTTCGCGAATTTCGGCCATTGACTTCGAATGGATATTGCGGGAGATCCGACCGTCGGATTCTCCTAAAACCGGAACCTTGGGTTCGTATCGAAAAGAACTTTCTAACGAATATTATAAATTAGAAATCTAACGGTCGGATTTGGAATTATGTCCAAATCAAATTTGGAAAAGGTCGTTGTAAGTGCAGTTCGATGGCCGTTGATGGAAATCGACTGCACATACCTTGATAAAATTATTAAAAATAGTAATAATTTGTATAGAATCATTAGAAATGATTTGGGAAGAATTGGGATGAAAAACTCCATATTTGAAAAGATAAAAATAGATTTTTATCGAAATGAACTAGTTTTGAACTAGAATAATAATTTATTTATTTTTAAAATAAATAAATTGGATTTGAAATGGTTTTGAAAATAATCAGAATTTCCAATAATGGCATTGGAATGGATTTGAATCAAAATTGTCTTCGGAATATTTCGATGTTGGATTTCGTGAGTATATAGATATTGTTATGGAAATTTGAAAGATATATATATATCGTTATTTTCAATACGATATTTGTTGGTCGTAGAATTTGATATTGAATATAAGCCGGTATATTTTCTATTCAGAGCCTTGTATTTAATATCAAATGTGATTTGGATTTTCGTGAATGGTGTCTTCATTAACACTTTTCTTAAGCCCAGTTGAGAAAAAGATTAAATATTTTTATTTAGATTTAATGAAGAGTACCAATTAAATAATAATTAATTGGAATTGAATTGGTATTGATTTTTGGGTTTATCGTGAACAGTATTTTAAATAACACTTGTTCTTTAACCCGATAATTAATGGAATGTGATTTTGGGTTGCCGTGAACGGTATCTTCAATAATACTGTTTTTAGACCCAAAGGAGTTAAGAGAATTTAAAAACTAACTGGAGATTAGTTAAGTTGAATGATTTCTGGGGTATTGATCTGATGTTGGTTTCGGCCTTCGGGGTTTATACTTAGGGAATTGCTCACTTGCTAATTTACGGTTAGGGACAGATTGAAATGTGATGTCATTTTAGGGTTTATCGTGAACCGTGTTTTAAATGACACTGATTCTTTAATCCAATTAAAGATTAAAACTAAGTGGAGTTTTAATGAATCTTTAATTAGATTGAAACGATCGAGAATGGAGTATCACCAGTTTTGCTCCAGGCGATAGTTAAATCTTTAATTTGATTTGAACGTGAAATGGTAATTGAATTTACCGATAACACCGTGGTGTTAGATATGAAGTATGACCAGTTTTACTTCACGGGATAAATAGGCTGGGATTGGGAAATAAAATAAATGACTACTTCGGTGTGGTTCGCTAATCCCGACTAGTTTGAATTGATATTCAAAAGGAGATTAAAGAATAAATTTAAAGAATTTATCTTTGATAAAATTTATGGGAACCTTTCCCCAAGAATGTGAAATTTAGAAACTAACTGTTGGTTAGCTAAGAAGAATGGTTTCCTGGGTATTGATCTGATGTTGGTTTCGGCCTTCGGGGTTAATATTTGGGGAATTATTCTCTTGTTAATTTACGGTTAGTGACTGATGAATTGGAATGAGGCGTATGTTGTGTTTGTGTAACACATGTTTATTATATACGCGAGTTATTCAGAAAGACCGGGTTTATCCCATTCTGAATAACTGATTCAACGTGGTGTCGAAGATGAAGACGGTGGTTAAAGACGGGAGGTCTTCACGTCGTTTGGATAATTACTGATGATCTTGATTGGGCCGTACAACCAAGAGGAGAGAATCAGTTGGTGATCGTCCAGACGTACTTGGAGATCGATGGAAAGGTGGGGTACTAGGTGCCTCCGGTTTCGTTCAGACCCAGAACGAACTTGAAAATGGACTGTGTGTCTGACATTGGATTTCAATCTGTGTGATTGATTTCTATTAAATATATATCTGTTTGGCGGCGGGGAATTTATTCTCTTGCTTAACGCCCTTCTCTGAGACGTACGAGCTCAGGGGGTATATATTGATGGATATCCATCGCATGGAATGAATTGCCTGTGTGGCATGCCTAAGTGGAAAATGATCAAGGCATCTGTTGAAAAGCAAAGTCTTGTGGTGGATGATCAAAGCACGGTCTGTGTGGCGCAGCTTTGTGTAACGTGAATTCGCGAGCCTCACACCCTGGTGTGAACCAAAACGGGAGAGGACATCAGGGAGGGCATGCGTTTCTTTCTAGCTAGAAGTGGCGTCAGTGGTTTTACACGCCTTGAGGAGTTTGACTTATGTGGTTGTTGCTGTTGCGAGACGCCTCGGTTTGATCGGACGACCCGGATCCGATGGAGTCATTCGTTGGCTCATTTATGCCCCATAGGGCGGGGAAACGCATGTTCAGGGTTTATGTTTAATCCACATCGGTGGACTGGCCCTGAGGATCCAAGGGACGAAGCGTTCTGTTCCTGAGACTCGGGCTAGACAGTCTCAAATCGGTCGAGGACTATCTTTTTCCTCGGTTCACAGATGGAAATCCAACTTCCAAATACGTGATTTTGCGGTTTTAATTGTAGAACTAGTATGGCGACATGATATATGGTACCCATGCCGTCGATGATTGATATTTATGATTGAAAATGTTTTAACACTATGCACTTATAATAGTATCAAATGATTTGTTTTAAACGTACTAAGCATGTTTGGCTATTATAAGGGAAAACCCTATCCCCCGGCTTGCGTTGCATTGTGTGATAGGACCTGGGTCTTATAATAGCTTCATTTTTCCAAAAAGCATTGCGCTGTTTTGTTATATGCACTAGTATTCTTGGGAGGAAACCCGTTCCGTGTTATACGGCGTGGTTCCTTGATATATCTGATTTAAAGTAAAGTTTTAAATAACTGTTTTAGTTCTCACACCAGTCCCATGACTGACCTGGAGTTTATTGTTTTAACCTAAACTCTGGGTGCCCTTATTTTGACATGGGCAGCTAGTAGTTTTGGTTTTGCAGATTTATATTCCCAGGATCCTGGTTTACAGCTGGAATGATATGCGGAAAGCTTTGTATCCGTATATCTCCTTCAGTTGTGTATTGTATTATTTTCCGCTGCTATGTAATGTATTGTAATCTCTGATATTTTATAATGTGTAAAATTAATTCATACTCTGTATATTCTTTTATTCTGATGGAATTGTTGTAATATACAATGAAATGTTCTTCTGTCTACGTTCTTTTGTGTGTAGTTCTCGAACTATTTGCGCTTTCCTTACCGGGGAAGTTACAGGTTCTTACACTGGGGGTCAGCCTGGGGGTCACCTGGGGGTCGACCTACCCCCCTCGCCCAGATCCAAATCTGAGACGACTCAGACTAGTTGCTGAGTCCTTTCTGACCTTTTGCTGAGTCACTAGGGCTTAGGTGGCAGTTCTGGATAACTCTATCCAGTCTGGACGGTTGTGATCGCTCCGAAAGTGATCTAACGCCTCACATAAAATTTAACTTCTATAAAAGCAACCCAAAAGCTCAAACCCTAAATCACACAAAAATATTCCATGGAGCCATCATGCTATCAATGAACGTTCTAGCCTAGCCAACATTTCTTCTTCAATTAGAAAGCGAGTCAAAAGCTTCGAATCAAAACCAAAACTTACTTAGGAAATTGATAGTCTTCTTCAAGGGATTGCTTTTCAAATACAAAAATCTGATCCCATAAAAAACAAGACTTTCTTTTCTTTGTAAGTCCTGTTATTATTTAGATGTGAACGATAAAAAGTTGTGATTTGTAGTAAAATGAAAACTAGAATAATTCCTAGTTGTAAGATAATGACAATGCTAATTTATGCCTATTCTTGTAACGATTCTATCGTATGTTCTTATGAGATTATTGTGGTTATTATGTTGGTGTTGAAACCAATCATGTATTATGTAAAGTTTGGTGATTTATTCATGATATGTATCATGCAAGTTGTTTAGATCTACATTTAGATCTATGTTTATTGAATCATGCAAGTTGTCTAGATCTACATTTAAATCTATGTTTATTGAATCATGCAAGTTGTTTAGATCTACATTTAGATCTATGTTTATTGAATCATGCAAGTTGTTTAGATCTACATTTAGATCTATGTTTATTGAATAATGCAAGTTGTTAGGCTAAGACATATATTATGTTTAGATTCACATTTAGATCTATGAAAATTGGATCCAAAAATTAAAGCTCATATTTATGTGCCTTGTTAAACTTGTGTAAAACCTTACATTCATATTAATGGCATAATTTGGTGATGACACCTATGTGTTGTATGTCAATTTGGGAATTTTGCTAGGTTTATTCAAGTTCAACCATCTTCACATATATGACTAGAACTACATGCTAACATGTTTAGGTTTATGTTAATTTGATCCAACTAAATTTGCAAGTTCACAACTACATTCCTAATTAAGTTTATGTAGTTCTATGTAAAACCCCTATTTTATGATTCATGTTGAGTAGATCTAAATTTGCAAGTTCATGATTAAATGTATATTGCTCTTAGATCCATATTTTTATGATGTTGGAATATTACATGTTCCTCTTTTTTCCCTTTTATGTATGAATTAGGCTATGTAGCGAGCCTAACATTTTATGTAATTTAACCGAACGTTTAACGTGGGTAACATTGGGGAAAAACATGAAATTATATGTAATTGGCATATTTGGCTCATAAACATGTAAATGGTTTGTGGCATAAAGTGGTATAATTTTTATACCAAAAATTATGAACTTGATTTAAGGGGAAAGTGGGGCTTGACTTAAATGACAATAATTTACATATAAATATAAAAGGTAAACATGTAAATTTAGAAAAGACGAATATGCCTAACCCGATGTTAAATTGAGTTATCTTGTAAGACTGCCCGGAACCGCCCGACACATCCAGCAACCGTAACAATATATATCTAATGTGAGTGGTTAGTGCATAGAGCCCAAAATAACCCGAGGTTAGACTGAGTTGCGGTGTAAAACTGCCCGGACCTGACTGGCACATCCAATAATCGCAACAATACCTGTCTAATGTGAGTGGTTGGTGCTTTAATGAATGAATTAAAGCTAAGTCAGGAATGGTAGGGTTAAGCTAATTAAGGCAACACTTAACCAATAGAACATGTTAACTAAACTGATGGGTGGGGTTAGGTTAACTTGGACACTTAACCAATCTAACATGTTGATTAGGAAACCCTAGTAATGGAGACCCATTTCAGCAGTAACCCACATAGATGTATCATGGTACCCAAAACTAGGCAGGGTGGGGCACGATCACTGGGCTGATTATAAGCGGTCAAAATAACGGCGGGTGGTGGTTCCGACAGAATGCGGGCATGCACGTAATTCGGAGTGGAAAAAGCAAACACTGGGCATCAGTAGTCATACACTGTGCATCTTTAATTGTGTCGGGTTGCCACCATAGGATTTTATACAACCCATGATCGGACCAGCACAGGTATCTACAATCAAGCGGGGGCCGAATGACACAAGTGGTAAGCATACACGAGTAGGAGCCAATCAATAAAAAGGGGATCATTTATCTTGAACACATGGTGCTAGTTGAAACACTAGTATGGGGGTGCAGAGAAGTAGAAATGAGTGCGATAGCATATTCAATCTTATTATCTTATTTCTAGGGTGTTGTCCTAGATTCAGTTTATTCAAGTCATAATCCTTTTCTTGTTTACATGCTAAATAATCACTGAACTTACCAGACTCATGTCTGACCCATTTTTCTTTCGTCTTCTTTTCTTCCGTTCCCCCCCCCCCTCAGGGCCGTAGGGAGGAAACACCTCAACTTAGTTCAGACCTTTTGCAAGCCTGAAGAGAGTTGATGTATGGCTTGGACTTTCTCTTCTTGGTCTATGGCTTTGGATACACTCTTAATGGGGATTATGCTACTTTATTATCGTTTTATGCTTCTTTATGTTTTAATCAAGACAAAGTATTTTGATGTAATGATTTGGAAGTTGTTTTGAGGCAGTTTGTTGTAATGACTTTGTTATTAACCATGTATGAAATAAATTTCGTTTTATTTCGCTGCTTATATATATCTGTCTTGTAAATTATCTGTGTCTTTTACCTATAATGCTCCACCAAAGTTAAGGCATTCCCTTTGTGAGTGACCGTAACGGAGGTGGGGTGTTTCACTTGGTATCAGAGCAAAGGTTTGCCAGATCAGATAAAAGTTTTTGAAAACTAATTTTCAAAAAGGAAATTTAAAGAAGCATTTTTCAAGAAAAAGTGTTGTTTTATTTTAAAAAGGCATAATTCCCCAAAGCCATATGCACTATCTTTCTATCCTTTGTTTTAAATCTTTCCGTTTTGTTTCAGCATGTCTGGGGATCTTAACCTTACAAAGGGCATTCCGGTACCTAGCTGGTTCAGAAGGTACGTAGAGGCTAGGGCTAATGTCGTAGGCCCAGTAGACATTCCTCCTCCCCCAGCTGCAGCGGTTCCTCCTCCTCCTCCGCGTGCAAATACTTTCTCAAAGATATGTAGAGACTTTCGAGCCATGGGTGGAAAGAACTTTAATGGATCTGAATCATTCGTGGAAGATACAGTTGGCCGTATGGTTACTCAAAGACGAAGCTTCCTATTGGTGGGAAGTTACTAACGCTGAAAGACCAATTGAAACTTGGATGGAATTCAGAATGAGGTTTGAAATAAAATTCCTCTCACAAGCTGAACGAAGCCCACATATGGAGAAGTTTTTAGCTCTCAAACAGGGAAGTATGTCGGTCAAGGAATAAATTAACCAATTCAACCATCTGGCTAGGTTCAGATTGGAGTTAGTGAACACTTTACATAAGAAGGCTTTCCACTTTGTTAAAGGATTGAATGAGCCACTACACAGCGTAGCTATGTCCCATATACCTATGGGCGCGACTTATGAGAGACTGGTGGACATGGCACTGTTACAAGAAGAAGATAACGTTGGCAAGAAAGAGACAAAGGTGGAAGTACCTCTAGATAAGAATGTGGAAGGATCACAAAACAAGAAGACATATTCCAAGAAGGGCGGGAAGAACAACAAACCCCGTGACAAGAGGAAGTGTAATTTTTGTGGCATTCCTGGACATCTGATTAAGGACTGCAGAAAGAGGAAGATGGGTGGTTGTTTCCACTACGGCGAGACAAGACACATGGCTAAGGACTGCCCAAGAAAGAAAGCGCAAGGGCAGAGAGCTGGACCTTCTTCTGGAGGGCAAGTTCACGCTCTCACAGCACCTCCACAAGAACGAGGTAGAAATATTTCTGTTGAGAGTTTAGTTTATCTTTTTGATCATCCTGTTCGTACACTCTTTGATTCTGGCGCATCGCACTCTTTTATATCTACCGCTTTAGTTAAATTTCTGCACCTAGACACCAGTTTAGTAGAGGATCCCTTGGTTGTTTCAAATCCAATTGGGAGCTCAACTTATTTGTCAATGATTTGTTTGGATTTGGAAATTTCTGTATTAAGCGTTGGGTTTAGATGTAATGCCTATGTTTTGGGCTTCACGGGCTATGGGTTGATTCTAGGCATGGATTGATTATCCAGTAATGGTGTCGTCCTCGGTTGTGAAAAGAGAGTGGTTAAACTCATGATTCGCCTCGGTAACTCTCTCGAATTTCTTGTAATCCCATGAACTCTGTTATGCTTAGCTATCTAGAATCTCTTCATGCGTCTATTGAGAATTTGCAGTCTGTTAGAGTAGTTCATGAATACTCGGATGTATTTGAAGAAGTGAAGGGCTTACCTCCAAAGCGGGAGATAGACTTCCGCATATACCTCGTTGACAACGCAAAACCCGTTGCTTTACCTGTTAGACACATGGCTCCAAGGGAGAGAAAAGAGCTCAGAAAGCAGGTCAAAGAGCTGCTTGAAAAAGGTTTATAAGGCGGAGTATTTTTGAATGGGGTGCTCCAGTAGTATTTGCAACCAAAGCAGATGGTTCACTTCGCCTATGCGTTGACTATAGGGAGCTAAACAAGCTGACCAAGAAAAATAGGCACCCATTTCCCAGAAGATGACTTGTTCGATCAGCTTGTAGGTGCATCGGTTTTCTCCCAACTAGATCTAGCTATCGGGTTTCATCAGCTAAGAGTGGCTGAAGACAGCATCGATATGACCGCGTTCAGAACCCTGGATGGTTTCTTCGAATGGCTTGTCATGCATTTCGGCTTGACAAACGTACCCTCTTATTTCATTGACTTGATGAGCAGGGTGTTCCGGGAGTTCCTTAATAAGTTTGTGGTGGTCTTCATAGACGATATTTTGATTTTCTCAAAGAGTGAAGAAGAGCATGCTCAGCATTTAAAAGAAATCATGGATACTCTTCGAGCACATCAGTTGAAAGCCAAATTCTTTAAATGCCACTTCTAGAGAGAGGAAGTAAGGTTTCTTGGACATGTGGCATCCAAGGAAGGGTTAGCTGTGGACCTCGCAAAAGTAGTTGCGGTGCAAGATTGGAAGGTTTCACGGAATGCAACCGAAGTCCGAAGTTTTCTCGGGCTAGCGGGCTTTTACCGAAAGTTTATCAAAGACTTTGCGAAAATCTCAGCTCCACTTACAAGGTTGACGAAGAAGAACCTAACTTTCAATTGGGATTTGGATTACGATATTGCTTTCCAACGATTGAATAGAGCTCTAACAACAGCCCCAGTTCTGACATTGCCGGATGGGAGCAAGATGTTTACCGTATACACGGATGCATGTGGTACGGGACTAGGTGCTGTCTTGATGCAAGAAGGGAAGGTAGTAGCCTATGGAGGCCGACAGTTGAAAGTACGTGAGAAAAACTACCCAACCCACGATCTAGATTTGGCTGCCATCGTCTTTGCGCTTAAGTCTTGGCGCCATTATCTCCTATGTGGGAAGTTTGAACTGTATAGTGACCATATATCGTTGAAGTACCTTTTCTCGCAGAAAGATCTTAACCTGAGGTAATAAAGGTGGATGGAGTTCTTGGCATCCTACGATTTCGAGATTTCCTATACCCCTGGCAAGGGCAATGTATTAGCAGACGCCTTGAGTAGAAAGAAGCTGACCTTAAGCCCTCTCTTTGTAGAAAGGAAAAGCTTGGAGTACATAGCCAACTTTGACTTTAGACCCTCTGTCGATCATGTGACTAGTTTGTTAGCATCGCTAGAGGTGCGGCCTACTCTTTTGGACTCAATGGAACCGCGCAATGTGGAGACCCTCAGCTAGTTGATGTGATAGATAAGCTAATTAGGGGGTGAGACTTCTAGTCACCTCAATAGATACTCCATCGATGACAAGGATTGGTTGAGGCGGGATGGAAGGCTATGCGTCCCACAAGCAAGGGATTTGGTGAAGTAGGTTCTCGAGGAGGCACACCATTCCAAGTTGACCATACACCCGGGTGGAGACAAGATGTATAAAGACATAAAAAGGGTTTTCTTTTGGAACGACATGAAGAGGGATGTAGCTGAATTCGTTGCTAAGTGCTTGATATGCCAGCAAGTCAAAGCGGAGTAGAAGAAGCCTGGCGGTCTATTTCATCCTCTAGATGTCCCACAGTGGAAATGGGATAGCATTTCGATGGACTTTATTGATGGGTTGCCTAGGTTAAGAAGGGGTAATACAATATTGGGGTAATAGTGGACAGGCTCACAAAAAGCGCTCACTTTATACCCGTTAAAAGTAGAAAGACTGCCTCATCTTTAGCATCCATTTATCTTAAATAGATAGTTTGACTCCATGGGATACCCTCCAGCATTGTGAGTGACCGAGATCCTATCTTTACGAGCGAGTTTTGGAAGAGCTTGCAAGAGGCTGTAGGAACACAGCTATGCTTAAGCACAACCTATCACCCCCAAACCGATGGTCAAACGGAGAGGGTGAACAGAGTATTAGAAGTCCTCTTGAGATTATGCATTCTTGACTTTGGAGGAACATGGGAGGATCATCTCCCTTTGGTGGAGTTCGCCTACAACAATAGCTATCAAACCACCATAGGCATGACACCCTTCGAAGCTTTATATGGAAGACCATGCCGATCACCAACTTGTTGGTGGGAGTCTACAGACAAGCTCATACTTGGACCAGACATGATCAGAGAAACTTCAGAAAAAGTACACTTGATACGAAGAAGAATGAAGACTTCCCAAGGCAAACAGAAATCCTACGCAGACAAAAGAAGGACCGATCTTGAGTTTGAGGTTGGAGACAGGGTTTTCCTTAAAGTATCTCCTTTAAGGAACGTCGTTCACTTTGGATCCGCAGGAAAGTTGGCACCAAGATTTGTAGGGTCGTTTCCTATCATTGAGAAGATTTGGAAGATGGCTTATAGAGTAGAGTTGCCCAAAAGACTGGGTAGATTTCATAATGTTTTTCATGTTTCTCACCTACGAAAGTGCTTACATGAGTCAGCAGAAGTTGTGGAGCCAAGCATACTAGAGGAAGTAGAAGTGGAACGAGAAGCGACTGTGAGGAGAGTTCCAACTCGTATCTTCGGTACAGAAGTCAAAAAGCTATGCAACCGCGAAGTCAGACTTGTTAAAATTCAATGGAGCGACGCCGAGGAAGACGCGACTTGGGAAACTGAGGACAAAATACGTGCATCCTACCCTTATCTTTTTTAGGGTACATCCTTGATGTCTTTTTCCTTATGTTTATACATGCTTATATCTACCTTTCTAGTATATCTCCTCGGTCCTATCCTTTATCCTTAGGAAGAAACCAATGGATGTAAACATGTATTTGAAACATGTTATAGTTGATGCTTGCAAGTGGTTACTAGTGGTTGCTAGTGGTTGCTCGTGGATGCATACACACACACATTAGGTGTTAGATCGGCTCAATCACTTTCATATTACATATGCATATATGTATTTGTATATGGATTGAAAACTTGATGTGTTATCATATGGATGTCGCATTTGTATGAATGATTGTGCTCTCATGTAGAATTAGGATTAGGAAAAATTGCATACATAATTAACTCATGGCACTGACATAAATTGCATTAAGGAGGTCAACTGAACCAATAGACCGCCTGATTTTTCATTAGGTAAGGGCATGTACACACACTATGCATACAGTTATGGAAGAATTAAAAGTCTTTTTAAGGACAATGGACGCCTGTGTTTGATGGTTGAGTAGATGGACGATTGGATGGTAGGACATACGTTCTTCTCGACTTAAAGATTTCGGGGACGAAATCATTTAAGGAGGGGAGAATGTAACACCCTGTATTTTCCGTAATCATCAAAGTTACGAATTAAAGAATACTTAATTATAAATGTGAGAATTAAGGGAAACAGGTTATGCCATTGCGTTCTTCTCGGAATTTTTCTTGAGATAGAGTCCGAGTTTGCGTGAATCGGACTTTGTATGGAGGAGTTATGACCTTCAGAAGATTCAAGAATTTAAATAAATTAAATCAGTTCAAATAAAAATTCAAAATTCAAGTTCAAACCCCGAAGCAGGCTGGGATGGAAATTTCCCGCCTAAAAATCAGGTCGACCAGGGGGTCGACCTGGGGGTTGACCTGGGTCACCTAGGTCGACCAAGGTGTTGAGCTGGGGGGTCGACCTACTCCCCTTGCCCAGATCCAAATCTGAGATGATTCTGACTTGTTGTTGAGTCCTTTCTGAGCTGTTGCTGAGTCACTAGGGCTTAGGTGGCAATTCTGGATCACTCTATCTAGTCTGGATGGTTGTGATTGCTCCTAAAACGATCTAACGGCTCATATAAGATTTAACTTCTATAAAAGCAACCCAAAACCTCAAACCCTAAATCACACAAAAATATTCCAAGGAGCCACTATGCTGTCAACGAACGTTCTAGCCTAGCCATCATATCTTCTTCAATTAGAAAGCGAGTCAAAAGCTTCGAATCAAAACTTACTTAGGAAATCGATAGTCTTCTTCAAGGTATTGCTTTTCAAATCCAGAAAACAGATCCCAGAAAAAACAAGACTTTCTTTTCTTTGTAAGTCCTGTTATTATTTAGATGTGAACGATAAAAAGTTGTGATCTGTAATAAAATGAAAACTAGAATAATTCCTAGTTGTAAGATAATGACGATGCTAATTTATGCCTATTCTTGTGACGATTCTATCGTATGTGCTTGTGAGATTATTGTGGTTATTATGTTGGTGTTAAAACCAATCATGTATTATGTAAAGTTTGGTGGTTTATTCATGATATATATCATGCAAGTTGTTTAGATCTACATTTGGATCTATGTTTATTGAATCATGCAAGTTGTCTATATATACATTTAGATCTATATTTATTGAATCATGCAAGTTGTTTAGTTCTACATTTAGATCTATGTTTATTGAATCATGCAAGTTGTTTAGATCTACATTTAGATCTATGTTTATTGAATCATGTAAGTTGTTAGGCTAAGACATGTATTATGTTTAGATTCACATTTAGATCTATGAAAATCGGATCCAAAAACTAAAGCTCATATTTAGATGCCTTGTTAAACTTGTGTAAAACCTTACATTCATATTAATGGCATAATTTGGTGATGACACCTATGTGTTGTATGTCAATTTGGGAATTTTGCTATTTTTATGCAAGTTCAACCATGTTCACATATATGACTAGAACTACATGCTAACATGTTTAGGTTTATGTTAACTTGATCCAACTAAATTTGCAAGTTCACAACTACATGCCTAATTAAGTTTATGTAGTTCTATGTAAAACCCCTATTTTATGATTCATGTTGAGTAGATCTAAATTTGCAAGTTCATGATTAAATGTATATTGCTCTTAGATCCATATTTTTATGATGTTGGAATATTACATGTTCCTCTTTTTTTCCCTTTTGTGTATGAGTTAGGCTATGTAGCGAGCCTAACATTTTATGTAATTTATGCGAACGTTTAACGGGGGTAACGTTAGGAAAAAACATGAAATTATATGTAATTGGCATATTTGGCTCATAAACATGTAAATGGTTTATGGCATAAAATGGTATAATTTTTATACCAAAAATTATGAACTTGATTTAAGGGAAAGTGGGGCTTGACTTGAATGACAATAATTTACATATAAAAGGTAAATATGTAAATTTAGAAAAGACGAATATGCCTAACCTGAGGTTAGATTGAGTTACGGTGTAAGACTGCTCGAAACCGCCCGACACATCCAGCAACCGTAACAATATATATCTAATGTGAGAGGTTAGTGCATTGAGCCCAAAAGAACCCGAGGTTAGACTGGGTTGCGGTGTAAAACAGCCCGGACCCGACCGACACATCTAGTAACCGCAACAATACCTGTCTAATGTGAGTGGTTGGTGCTTTAATGAATGAATTAAAGCCAAGTCAGGAATGGTAGGGTTAAGTTAATTAAGGCAACACTTAACCAATAGAAAATCTTAACTAAACTGATGGGTGGGGTTAGGTTAACTTGGACACTTAACCAATTTAACATGTTGATTAGGAAACCCTAGTAACGGGGACCCATTTCAGCAGTAACCCACATAGATGTATCATGGTACCCTGAACTAGGCAAGGTGGGACACGATTACTGGGCTGATTATAAGGGGTCAAAATAACGGCGGGTGGTGCATCAGTGTAGGTTCCAACGGAGTGCGTGTGTGCACGTACTCCGGAGTGGAAAAACCAGGCACTGGGCATCAGTAGTTATAAACTGTGCACCTTGAATTGTGTCGGGTTGCCACCATAGGATTTGATACACTCCATGGTGGGACCTGCACAGGTATCTACAATCAAGCGGGGGCCGAATGACACAAGTGGTAAGCATACACGAGTAGGAGCCGATCGATAAAAAGGGGATCATTTATCTTGAACACATAGTGCTAGTTGAAACACTGGTATGGGGGTGCAGAGTAGTTGAAATGAGTGCGATAACATATTCAGTCTTATTATCTTATTTATAGGGTGTTGTCCTAGATTCAGTTTATTCAAGTCATAATCCTTTTCTTGTTTACATGCTAAATAATCACTTGACTTACCAGACTCATGTTTGACCCATTTTTCTTTTGTTTCCCTCCCCCCCAAAAGGTCTGCAAGGAGGAAACACCTCAGCTTAGTTCAGACCTTTTGCAAGCTTGAAGAGAGTAGATGTATGGCTTGGACTTTCTCTTCTTTGGCTATGGCTTTGGATACACTCTTAATGGGTTTTATGCTACTTTATTATCGTTTTATGCTTCTTTATGTTTTAATCAAGACAGAGTATTTTGATGTAATGATTTTGAAGTTGTTTTGAGACAGTTTGTTGTAATGACTTTGTTATGAACCACGTATGAAATAAATTTCGTTTTTTTTTGGCTGCTTATATATATCTATCTCGTAAATTATCTATTTCTTTTACCTATAATGCTCCACCAAATTTAAGGCATTCCCTTTATGAGTGACCTTAACGGAGGTGGGGTGTTTCAGCTATATTTCCATAGCGACTATTCCAAATTTTCAACTAGGCATAACTTTTTATTCCCGCTATAAAATTTCAATTTTTTGGATTTATTGGATAGATATTTTCAAACAGATTCAAATATTTCTAGTTTTACTAAAATCCAATTTATTTTGAATCCTGTACATTCAGTTGAAATTTGAAATCGAATTTTCAAACTACCGCACCATTTTCAATTCCTTTTATAATTAAAATAAATATTTATATTCCAACTTCGATTTGAATAAATTTTTACGTTCTAATTCTATTCAAAATAAATTTCTAGTCATTAATTTTTAAAATAAGTCATTTTAAATATTCAAAAATCATTAAAATTTCGAAAATAAAAAATTTAAATTGGTTATGATTTTCTGGGTTGTTACATATCCCCCATATTTTCTAAGAATTGTTCCACGCATTGGCCAACTAAGAATCTCTTTTCTTTCCTCTCTCCTTTTTCATTGTTAAAAAAAATCAGCATTTCATGTTGGTATCAAGATGGATTGCCGAGTCAGTTCTTTTTTTTTTAAGTACTAATACTTAGCCTTTTATAATTCACTTTTCATTGCCTTCCATTAAATACCGAGATCTTTCATCATCCAACCTCGAATTTTTACAATAGCATGCCATTTTTGAATTAACTTTTCTAAATTATACGACCTACCGCCGACCATCTAAAACCATCCCTGTCAACTACCAGTAGTCGTCACTAATAGATTTCCACCACTTCAATTGTATCTTAAAAGAATTTAAACCCAAATTCACTTTACTTTAATTTTTATATTCAAACCGAAATACTAAGGAGAGTAGTCATTGATATGCGTTAAGGAGGTGACTATCGTGGTTGTCATTAATGGTTGCAGTATGGACTATCAACTTCAAAATTAGATGTTGGCTATTGTAGGACTTCGATTCTTCTAGGAATGACTCCAAACTCGATCCAAAGACAACATGACACCTACTCAACTAAGATGTTATTGCATTTGCCCGATGTCAACTTTAGGTTTCTGCCTTTGCTGTTTTAGATTTCCAATGTCTTTTAATGGTTCCAAACCTTCATGCACTTCACATATTTAGGCACTTTCTAAAGTCTAATTGATCACAAATCACCGCTTGATCTTTTGATGGAACGTTCTCTTCTAATAGTGTAACAACCCGTATTTTATGTATCGGAAGATCGTCAAATATTTTTATTTTATTCCCTAAGGGTTAGATCATTCTCGTCTTTTGATATGTTGCTTATGGGGATGTGAGACATGTGCATAATTTTTACCAATTTTGTTTGTGACCATTTTGCCCCTTTCAGTCTTGTACAGGGAATAACTTTTGACTCAAGTCAAATCATAGGGTGAGACTTGTGCCATTGGAAAGGAATTGATGGTTGTCTCTCTGTAGAGTGGTTACATTAAAGATTTGACCTAGCGGTTTGGGAGAAATCGCTGTTTTAAGGTTTTTCAGTTAGCTGTCAAGATTTGGTAAGTCATAATAGGCTAAATTGGAGAGGCCCATTAGCGGGATGATGGGAGGGTATAAATATGGGGTGAGGGATATGGAAAATGGTTTAGTTTTTCATCTTTTCATTAGTTGGCCTTGTGCTCCTCCTTCCTCCAACACATTTCCGCCATTAAAAATCCAAATCCAAGGAGGGAATCATAGTTCTACACCACAGGAGGCTAGATCTACATCAGTTAAAGCAAGAGTTCATCGGATCAAGGTGATTGGTGCGAGGTGCTTGCTATCCGGATTCCTATTTCATTGATTTTAGCTTGTTTTGGCAAATCAATGAGTGATTTACATCTCTCACATGAATGCAATGAAGTATGTGAGTGTTTGTGCTTGTTTCTCATCAAACTAGAATGTTTCACCATAGATTCACACTATTATATGTCTATCCTCATATGCATCACCCTATGATCTAATTTAGCAAGTTTTACCCATTAATTTCATGTCATTTCACATGTTTATGTTAGTTAGATCTCTCGTTTTGATCATATGTTCATTTTAATGGTTTTAGGTGATATTTACATCATTTTTGTGGTAATCATCGTATTCATGTTGTTAGCAATGTTATGACATGTTTATGATTGTGTTTGATGACTTTGGTTGAGTCAGATTCGTCGTTTGACGAAGTTTTGGTCAAAATCGGAGTTGAATTGGAGATGTGCAGGAAGTGGATCGGGTAGGCCATAAGTGGGTCGGGTCGGTCTCACATCCTGTCATGGAGAACAAGTCAGAACGAATCGGTCAGTGGAGCTGGTCGGGTCGGGCAATGTCTAGTCGGGTCAGTCCACTCAAGATGAGTCGGGTCGGTTCAGAAGTTGAGGTGATGAAGGGGTGACCGGATCGGGTCAGTCATGTTGGTGATCGGATCGGGTCGGTCATGTTGAGGTAGCCGGATCGGGTCGGTCATGTTCAAGAGGGGGGGTGATCGGATCAGGTCGGTCGAGTTTGAAGTCAGGAAGGGACTAGGTCGGGTCGGCCTAGTCTGGGTCAGGTCCGTCTGAAGGGGCTGATCAGTCATGTTTTTAGCAGCGCTTTTAAACGCTGTGGTTGATAGTGATGATGCTATGGTTTTTTCCAACAGGTTCAATTTATGAAAAAGTATGTTTTTCGGGTACGACTTGGATTTGAAGAAAAGAGCTTGAAAAAAAATATTTTTTTGGGGCAACCCCCTGAACCCTAGCTGCAACGCAGTGATGTAATTGGCTCGGTGATGGTATAACTTCGAGAAGAATTCAAGTGGGAATATTCAAAGTGTTGGAGGGTGTTCGTTGATCGATGTAGAACGGCGAATGAGGTGACAAATCAAAGGTCGTGAGTTGGTAGACAATGGTTGCTAGAGAAGGTTGCTTGAGCTATGAAATGTCGTCGGGTTGGATGACTAGAGATGCAAAGGCCGAGAGATTATTGTTTTCGTAAGTTCTAGCAGGCTCGAAGCAAGGGTACACTAGAGACGTTTAAAAGTCTGGTTGTAGGTCGAGTACCCTAGGTCTTGTAGAAAGGCCTAGTTGTCAAGGTTGGACATATGGAGTTTATGCTAGAACCGGGTTTACCATTAGCCCTTAACATATGGCAAGGTTGGCCATCATACGATTAACGATGGTTTCAAAGCAGGATTGGCGGTGATAGCCAGAGTCAATCATGGATGATTGGTTGTTCTGCTTGTACCGTCTCATGTAGGTTGTCCAATGTTGAAGGAGATGTTCCTTGGGTGCTTGTATGATATTGGTTTAGGCCTCTACGGCTTGTGCTTGAGGGATGTTAATTTCGATTAGGATGGTTTACATGAGATACATATAATTTGGATGTTTTGAGTGTTTTACCATGACTGAATGGGTGTTCTGGTTTCCATGGATGAACGGTTGAATTGTTTAAAGTAAAGGCTATCACTGTCCGATGTAGGGAAGATAAGATTGAGTTCTTCTCTGGTGTTGTGGATAGATTAGTATGTTCATCTATCCCTTCTCATATACTTTATTGTTGAAGTTTGTTAGCTGTTATATCGCTCACTAAGACTGTTTCCTGACTCAAGGTTTTATGTCTCCTCTTATCACCTTGGGTTGTTCATCCGGTTGTGGATGAGCAGACTAAGTAGCAGGTTACAAGTGATTAGTGAGGACGATGCTGTTGTGCGGAGGCGAGCAGGAGGCTGGCGTACCGGTTTTATTACTATCTAGTATTTCTGTTTTCGCTGTTTGAGTGCTCTATGAGTGTTGTAGTGAGGACTTATGTACAAAGTTTGGTATCAGTTGGATAACCTTTCATGATATTGAGAAAGTTTTCTAAAGTTTGCTATATGATGCCTCATTACTGTTACCTGTTATATATGTTCTATTATATTTTATCCTTGCGCTATGAGTTCTACGACAAGTTTTGATGTTGTTTACCTACTCTGATGATTGTCCATAGCTGCCCGGCACAACCTCCAGTGCATTATTCCTTTTGTTTAGTATGGGGGTTATGGGCGGTCGTCACAAATAGGGTCGCATCCAATGCACTTTGGAATTCAAACAATTACATCACAGGACACTTAAATTTACTCCCTAATTCTATGTTCTTGCAAAAGAATTCTGTATATTGCTCTAGACTTGGTTCCATTATTTGTTATCCAATGATAATGGGTGCTATTTGTTTTATAACACAAATAGTCGATCCATGTAGAATGGTCCATTCACGATATATGAGATAAAGGACATACATATTATATATATTGACACTTCCAATTATCGTTATCAACTTTCAAAATTCAGTTGGCTGATACGTGCCGACATTTGTTGGATTTTAGGCATTGGTCGCATAAGTTTTTTATATAGACCAAAACAAAGCATACTTGATCGTGTTCGTTATTAAATTTCCAATTCATAATGACAAGCACTTGGATTATGCACTAGCGTTGGGCCACCAACTTCTCCTGAGGCTGGTTCGACTACTATTGAGCCTCAACATCCATGGCTACTCAGACTTACGATTGAGCTATAAAGGATGATAGCTCTAGCAGTTTCTATCCAGAATCATAAACAAGTTGGCATAAAAGTTCTAGTCGATCCTTCAAATAAAAATCTAACAGTCCTAATTACCACGTTGCTTCAAATTATATGTTATCAACATGAAATCTTAACAGTGATATCCTACTCCCAACCTTTAACCAATGGGCGCAAAATCCTCCTAAAGGCCACACACTTTTTAACAAATACATGTGCCTATGAAGTACTGTATCGCCCTTTAATTTGTTCATCCATATGTTCCTCCAAGAGTTTGAGTGTAAGAACCTGTAAAATATACACTAAATAGACATAGATAATTAAATTAAGAATAAATAATAATGATAAATAAAATATTAATGGGTTGAAAATACGAATATTGAATAATTGAGAATTAGGCCATGGAAATATTTCCGTTGTAGTCGTGGTATTCTAGTCCATTTTCATACTTTACCTATCAAAAACAGAGTTCGTACGAAAAAGCTATGAATAAAATTGTACGAACACAATATACACGCAACATTTGAAATTCAAACCGTAAAACATAAATCTGGAATAAAGATAAATACTTATGGCATAATGGGATATTCATTTTGGATTTCAAAATTGTGCGCAAGCACGCGCATACACACACCTGCGCCCACGCACACACGCGCACACGCGCGCACACACACACGTACACACACACACACACATATATATATATATATACTAAAAGGGGATGAGAACCAAAAGAAACCAAAACAATCAATCGAATTAATTAAATATTAAATAAAAAGGAAACGACTTGGAGAATAAATCTATCAACGCTCGACTGCTCCCCTTGAGGAAGGTCGATATGAGCGTTGACCGCTCTCCTAGGGAGGGTGTTGACTATTCTTAAGGCCCGGGGATGAGAAAAGGCTTGTTTTATTAAGGGATTTTTATATCTTAATGGAATATACTATCCATATTTTTATAGAACTAATTTGATGGACCACAGACACTCCAACAAGTATAAATAAGGCCTTAGCCTCTCTCCTAAACCCTACATTGTCGCCTCAACTCCGTCTCCATTCTGATTCTCCTCCATTTTTCTATATTCTAGAATTTAGGTCAAGTTAGATTTCTTCTTCTTCTCTAACCTATTTTTAATCTTCTCTTATCTGATTTCTTATTAGAATCTGGGATTAAAATTATATGTATATAATATTCTAACATGATTCTTTTATACATGATTATTATATATACATATACATATATATATATATATATATATATATATATGTATATGTATATGAGTCAAACTCTATAACACCCAAAAAATAGAGCACCTTTTTAACCCCTCTCTTTCCACCTTTCGTTTACAATAAAATAAGATATTTGAGGGAGAGAGAGTTAGTGGAGGGAGAAAGAAACAAAATGTATGGTGGAAAACAAGGGGCTAAAGGGGTGCTAGCACAGTTTGGGGTGCTATTGAACGCTCATTTATACATACATACATACACACACACACACACACACACACACACACACACACATATATATATATATATTAGGAGGAACATTTAGAATACACTAGCAAAGACATTGTGGAGAAAGAGATGGCTGGATTCAATCCAGATTTGTTTCTACACAACTTTCCTTTTCTTCTCCTGGTAAATTTGTGAGTGAAAGTTATATTAAGTTTACTGCTTTCTATAATTGTTGGTGTTGAATTTGGATTATTATACCTAAAAGAGATATAGAATTCTTACAAAAACAAAACACATATAGATCCCCCAAATCTCTTAATAACATTGAAAATGGTAAATCATTATGATAACATTGGGTTTTAGGTTATGAATATAAGAAGTGGAAATTTGCGTGAAGGGCTTGCGATTGTAGCCCAATTAGCTTAAAGGACACGGCTTTGAAATAATAAGTTTCAAGGACAAAAAATGTCGTGGCCGTTATTTCGCAATTTCGTTTGCCCTAGTCAAACTCCATTAAATAGGCAATTTTCGAAATCAATTCGTGAATTAAACGAATCGATTAAATGATTCAATTTTATTTCTACAACCGCAATATATCATGCTTCAAATGAATTGGAGTATATTTTACTTTAAGGTCAACAACATCTCACGCTTCAAACGAATCAGTTGTTCGATTTTTAGTCATGTTATTGTCAGGCGATTGCATGTATCAGGTTATATTCTTTTACATGAATTTATTGATGATTTTATAATGGCTGATGTTGAAAATTTAATGATTAATTTGATAAATATATAACTTATACTACTTCAAACTATTAATAGTATTCAACAAACCGATCCTAATAGGAATCGCTCAGTTTTGTGCCGACGACTGGTTTTACTATAATTATCTTTTTCAAGGTTGTGTATATATAGGTCTTATAGGATTTCCCATTAAAAAGCATAAAATTAAATGGTTTTCTGAGAAAAAGATAAAACCATTTATCTTTTTTCTGTTAAAAGTATAAGTTATATGATTTCCCGAGAAAATGATAAATCCGTTTATCTTTTTTCTATTACAAATGGCGCCCTAAAGTGTTTAATTGCCATGGAATTCATGAAATGAATCATCCAGTAGTAATGAGGTTGGTTAGCTGGCATGCTTACATATGTAAATCCTGTTTGTTTAGTAAGCACATAATCTGTTTTATACATATATGCTTAGACTGTTTGATATATCCAAAATAAGTGTGTTTAGTAAACATCTAACCTGCTATGCATTAGTTTTGACAGTTTAAAAATATATGTATGTATGTATATATATATATATATATATATATGTACATGCAAGTTAGGTAAACATATGACCTGCTATGCCATTGTTTGGACTGTTTAGTATATACACAAATTGCATGATGGGAATATGACCTGCTATTTTTTGGTTTAGACAGTTTATCTAATATGTGCTTTGTTGATAAACAAATATCCAAGCAATAGCATTGTTTGGGTAGTTTTAATTTGTTGGAAGGACGATTAGTATAAACTAAGAAATGCCATTTAAATAGTACACTGAACTATCTATTTTCCAAGTGATGTAAGAAATAAATTGTCCAATAGTAATGATTTGATTGAATGATTTTCTGAGATAAAAATATTTATTTTTCTTCTATTTTTCTGAGAAAAAGATAAAAACATTTATCTTTTTCTTGTTAAAAATTGCTTAGATAGTTTACTACATTTATGTTTGGTTTGATGAGAAAATGACCACTGACTATATCTTATTCAGGTTTTAAAAAGATAGTTGCTTCTATCTTTTCAAAACTAAACTTCATATTTAACAAAGATAGTCGAATATTTATGTATTTGTTAATTGTTAGTTGCAATATGCAATGTTAATGATAAAAATTAACTTTTGATTACAAAATTGCATTTTTGTAATTAACGATTTTTAGATGTTTAGTAGAATCTCTTATTTTATTTCAGATTTAAAAAAGATAGTTGCTTCTATCTTTTATTAAAAGATAAAGGATAAGTTAAATTGAATATCTTATTTTATTTCAGATTTAAAAAAGATAATTGCATCTACATTTAGAGCTAAAAATGATTACAATTGTTCTGTTAATTTACTATTTTCATTTGTTGTTTAATAAAGTCATAAAGAGGTACCATGATACCTATTGTATATGATATGAGTGGTGAGAAATATTGATGTATAAATAGCAAACGTCGCTGAAAAGATAAACGTATGTATCTTTTTTTGTTCTATTGTATTATACAACTAATACATATCAGCAGCTTCATTGTATAGACTATACTTTTGTTTCAAAATAAAATAACAAAGATAAAAGAACTATTCTTTTATATTATTAACATTTTTTATTCTTTTAAGGATTAAATTCCATGGCAATTAAACACTTCAGGGCGCCATTTTGAACAGAAAAAAGTTAAACGGTTTTCTTTTTCTCAGGAAATCATATAACTTATATGTTGATTAAGTAAAACTTAAAAAAAACACTGTTTTATCTTTTTATTCAACTATTAGGATTGAAAACTCGGTGTGTATCGTTTGAATCAGACACAACAACATAATCAAAACACATAAAAAGACAACATAAGAATAGAAAAATAAATCAATTTATCTATTTGAACAGAACTAACAACATCGTATTCCAAATAATAGTTAAACACAAACAGTTGCACGAAACAAATGCATTATCTATACTATGTCGTACTAAAAAAAGTGCCAATATAAAAAAAAACCAGAATCAACCCATATACATGAGACTTGAATCAAACCATATACATAAAACTGAAAATGCAACAAAATACACTATAAAAGTATCTATATATACAGATTAGTATGAGTCTACACTTATAGTAAAAAGATACAATTTGTGATGACAAGCTTCTAGTGTTATTTTGTATAAAAGATAAGTTCTTTTATCTATTCATCTAAAATGCATATGAATTTATCAATGTTGGAGAAGACTGCTGAATGAATCGTTAAAAGAATACCAGCAATATTGTTGCCTTTCTTTTTCACATGTGAATCGCCAACACACCAATAAATAATGTTAGTGATGATCATCAACTAACACTTGATACAAAAGCCAAAGCAATAGCCTGAACCCAAACCTTCAGACATGCTTTTACTTCTCTTGGATCGCTTCATGTGTACATAAATAAAAAACTGCTAATAGATGCACAACCTCGAATCAAGCATCATGCTACACACTGATCGAGTATATAAGCAGAAGTCAAAGGAATATCATCTTGAAAAAAATGAATACAAAAGGGGATAAAAATGCTCGATTCTAAATTTAAAGCCCAGGATTCGCTTGAAGAAACAAGGAGAGATCTAATCTATTTTAAGATAGACCATAAATATTTAATTGTAGTTAAAAGATAAAACCATTTAAATGGTTTTCTTTTAAAAAGCATAAAATTAAATGGTTTTCTGAGAAAAAGACAAAACGATTTATCTTTTTTTTTTGTTAAAAGTATAAGTTATATGATTTCCTGAGAAAAATATAAAACCATTCATCTTTTTTCTGTTAAAAAACATAAAATTAAAGGGTTTTCTAAGAAAAAGATAAAACAACTTTCATTAAAAAATTATCTTTTTTTTAAATTATCTTTTTTAAATCTGAAGTTCGGTTTTGAAAAGATAAATACAACTATATTTTCTAAATCTAAAATAAAATAAAACAAGTTTAGACTAAATTTATGTATATAATTTAACAAATAGTAACATAAAACACAGACAATATCAACTTGTGCAGTTCAGTAGATATATCAAACATAAAACAGTTTTTTTTAAAAGATAGATGAAATTATCTTTTTTTAATCTGAAATAAAAGAAGATATTCTACTAAACATTTAAAAATTGTTAAATCTGAAATACAATTTTGAAAAGATATATGTTAAATCAAAAGAAAAAAACCTCTATCTTTTTAAGCTGTCAAACAAATTAACATGTACCATTGAATATATACGTATGAACAATTTCATCATCATTATAAATTGATTCATATTACGTGTTATTAACCTACTCTTACTCTCTCTCTCTCTCTATATATATATATGATTAATAAAACAACAAATATGTTTACATTTATCAGTAATTTTCAAATATTGCTAAATTTCAATATGTAATTAAATGATTCAAATCAAAAGATAAACACCTTTATCTTTTTAAGTTGTCAAACAAAATAAATTCTACCACTGAATACATATGTATGAACAGTTTTATATAGTAAATAAAATCAATCAGTGAATGATTATTTACTTCAGTTAACAAAAACAATTGATATATAGAAAACAAAAAATAAATCCAGGAACAACAAACAACATAGATAAACAAGTATTTACTTGTTCAACAACTGCTAAACAGAAATCGCGTCTTGTAAAAAGAAAATAGAAATTGCATCTTAGTTTCTTCTGCTGAATAAAGGTAAGGCTGTAAAGACCCGCAAATCTGAGCTATCTGAGTTGACTAAAAACACCACACGTCCAACCCAAATAACACAGAAATACGACTCATTATTAGAAAGAAAGATAGAGGATGAGAAATAGAAAGAAAGAAATATTAGAATAGAAGAAAAACAAAGATCACAACTCACAGCGGAACGAATAAAGTATATTCTATAACATAAGCTTTGAAATACAAATCTGTTTTGTACATATACACATACCATCATCAGGGTACACATAACTTTTGATTCAGTGGAAGTAACTAGAAATAACTAACGTTGAAGCCTCCTGCTTCAAGCTCCTCCAAGTGTATCTGTAAAAGCCTGAAACACTTGACTGCCCGTACAAATTTGGGCACCCAAGAGTTTAGGAAAAACAAAACAAAACAAACTCTGGGTCAGTCATGGGACTGGTGTGAGTAAACTCCAACCACTTGTTTAACTTTCAAAAATCCTTTCAAAAGAAAGATAATAGTAAGACCAGCCCACACATAAACATGGACGGCTTTTACCTTACTATAACCCAAAACACTTTGATACGAAAATCCAGTGATATTATAATAATGTCTACATCAAGTAAATAACCAAATAGCAGAACGCTTGCATCTCACGCTCCACATATATAGTATAAAATCAAAAATCGCATGGCGCTTATTGGAGATTGGATTTCCAACATGACAAGGTATGGAACCACCTTCCGATGATGTATCTCTAGAGGCGAATACACCTGGGTTCAACAAGAACGTCTTGCAACCCGGCCCACACATGACCGACCACTCATTTCGCTTGAGTGTATCGAATGTATATCACCAACGGTTGGACTCAAACCACCGTTTCCCGAATGGGCAGAATCGATAGATTTAGAAACAAAAGAAATTTCTCTAGATAGGTGATTATACACCCTAATGGGTGCGACCCACATAGCCATGCTGCCTGCCCGATTTTTGTCCTTTCCCGGTTGTTGAGGCCTGAGGCTACGCATACTTACCAGTCCTTGATAACACAATCACTTTGAATGCCACATCGTCAGATCCGTTAATCACTAATTGATTTGCACAAATATTCTGGATATTATGCTAAGGGATAAATCCGTTGCAACCATATATATTCATACAGACCAACCCATTTGATCATTGGAAATACTCTGTCAGACATTCGTCCATTTACGTTCGTTCTGGGATTGAACGAAACCGAAGGCACTATTTCTATAAATAGAAAAGCCCTTGCACTTCACTCCGTCTTCAATATATTCAACATACTTGGTTCGCAACGCTAATGCCGATACGGAGTGGTTCTTCGGATAATAATCCAACCGGTCTCTCCATATTGACAACGATGGTCAAAACTTCGATAGTCTGTGATTTAACTATCGAATAAAACAAGTGTTCATCCAAACATATCAAACAAATCACTGGGCTCTTTAATTAATATTTCATTAATTAAATCTCTTCTATATTCTCTTATCAATATTTGTTAACCAAATATTTTCAATAATCATCTTGGCCCTTTACGCTATTCTTGATTTCATTTCCTTATCGAATTCTATATATATCGATATATAGATTTCTAATTTTCAAATTCCTTAAAAATATTCTATCTCCTTAAATTTCCGGAAAATTTCGCCATAACCTCCCCTGTATCGGGAGCATCGGGAAATTTCAAATAGCTTCCCGGTATCTTCCTCAATCAAAAAGAAAAAGGAAAAGCCAAGTGGCTTGCCGATACGGCGCATAAAACCTCATATATGAATTAAACATGTACCTTTTTGTCGAGCACATTATTTATATACCTGCATTATCCTTGTCCCATACATGTCTCCTGTATGTCTATACCTGTCAAATTTATTTCAACTTCACACACTCGTTTGACTCAATTCGTTAAAGTAATTCTTTAACTAACTCTCTGCCTATCTCGCTTGTATATTTGAATATAACACGTTTCGAATATGTTTCCACTTACTTATCAATCAATTGAATTCAAATTTCAATTTAAGTTCTATATCCGATTTCGAATATATATTTACAATCCCAAACTTCACTTTTCAAAGTTCGACTTTAGTTCAAACTCGATTAACTAATTCTTCTTTGATTTAGTTAATTCTATTCAATAATAAAAAAGAATAGGATTATTGTTTCAAAAAAATCATCTTCTTTACTTCACTTGAGTTCACATTTATTTTCTAACTCAAGTCTAGATTTTTAAATGGAAATCCGGATTTTTATTTGCTTAAAAATCCCAATATTTATATATAAAATCCATTATGGTTTATAATGGTTTATGGCGCTGCATTTTTGAAATTTTGATTTTGACATAACTCAAAATCTATACGACGAAATTCAGATTTTTCTCCTTCATTAGAAAACTATTATCAAATCGGTTCTGACGTTTCTTGTTTCAAAGAGATCCGACTCCAATTGAGTTCTGTATACTCGATTGAAGTTCGAATCGCTATTTTTCGAACTGCAGCGCTGCGGCGAGTTCGTTTTAATATTATTTATATATATATAAACCTTTAAACTTTTCTAAAATGAATTCAACTCCGCTCTAATATATATATATATTCATATATATTTCGAATTCCATTTGAATCTTTACATTTCAAATTCCAAAGTTTTAAATCCTGTATTCAAATCCCATTTGAAACCCTTTATTCGAATTCCATTTCAAATCCTTTATTCGAATTTCCACCTTAATTCAACTCCTTTTTGAATTCCTATATTTGAAATTCATACTTGAATTTAAATATCCAACTCCATTTAAATTTCTATGTTCAAAATTCCATAGTTTAAAACCCATTTGAAATTCATATTCAAATCCCATAGATCAAATCCTATTTGAATTCAATTTGAATCTCTTATATTCAAAATTTCATTTTCCATTTACATTTGAATTCTAATATTCAAATTCATCTCCAACCCCATTTGAATTCTAATATTCAAATTATATTTTTTCTTCACCATTTGAATTTCTTCCCTCAAATCCATTTGAATATCCTTGGATTCAAACTCCATTTCAAACCATTTGGATTTTCTATTTTGAAATTCTATTTGAATTCCTATTTCAAATTCTACTTTGAAAATCTTATTTCCAAAGTTTATTTCAAATTCTATTTTGAAATTCTACATTCAAAACTCTATTTGAATTTCTTTATTCGAATTCCTTTGAATTCGAATTTTATTTTAATTCCTTGAATTCAAATTCTATTTTTTCATTCTAATCTCGTCTATTCAAATTCTATTTGAACTTCTTATTTGAATTCCTAATATTCAATCTCCTTTTAAAATTCAAATATTTAAACCCCTTCTCTAATTCTACTATTCAAATGTTATACTCAAATTTCATTTGAGTTATATAATTAAAAATTTCATTTCACATCCTATTTTGAAATTTCATTTCGAATTCCAATTTCACACTTGTATTTCTATTTCTGAATTATCAAATGATAATTCTTTTCACTTCATTTATAACTTCGTTATAAAAGAACTATTTATAAACTTCGTTTATAAAGAAACTACTTGTTTTATTTCAAACCAAGTTTATACATTTATTCCCATTTAAAATTTAAATTCTATTTAAAAATAGAATTTTCCCCTTTGACTCTCAAATATCCTCCCACGATATTTTTAAATATCATTACTTAAGCCCAGTGATAAAACACACAAAGCAACCAATTATTTATTTTTCTACACATCATATATAGAAATATATATGCAAACAAATAAACAAACAGATAATATATTTTTGAGGAATCCAGTTGGATTCCTCCAACCTGTTTTCCTGCATCCACAGATGTTAGCACATAAATAATACCCATTCTGCTTCGTGGCAGAATATCGCGGTATAGAAGGTCATCCACTAATCATAGCGTGGGGCGTATAGGGTAATCATCCGCTATGGTACCGCGGGCATCCGCTAATGAGACTGCGGGAATCCAACCAACCAATCAACCCAATATATATATATAGCCTAAATAACTAATATATATAAATCAACCATAAAGCATTCACACAAGCAACAGACAATTATTTTTAATGAAATAAAAATAATTCTAAAGGTGAGTGAGATTTACTCACCGAGATCTTATTTTCTGAACATCTGATTATCCGTTGAACCGTTGTAGCTATGAATAACTCGAATTTATTTGTTTAGCACCTACGATAAATTAAATCCTTATTCATTAACTCGGACTATTTTATTTAACCTACTTAAATAAATTATCTTAGACAAATTAACTAATTATATATATAATTAACCATTTCAAATTAGTTAAATAAATTTAACATCTTACCTTAAACACCATTTAACAGCCTGCATCGAAACATAAACGTTTGATAATCGAACAAGCTTCTCCATTGCCAAAACTGCAGCTCCACACTTTTGTGACCATCGCAGCCCCCAAATCTTAAGTCCGCTGCTAAAACCATCGATAGTTAAATGCCCCATTTCCTCCTCTACAGTAAATAACGAACACCAGTCCACCACAGTTGACTTGTCAATTCCCAACGGCCCAGAACTTCCCCGATTCTGACAGCAACCACGATTACAACTCGTGAGGCCGTCCCTTCGAACCCTCAAACCATACATGCCCGTCGCGATGTTCATCTTTGACCCCCTTCGAAACTCGATGCCACACCAAATTGGAACTCGTGACCTGTCAGATCGAAGAACTCCCAAATCGCGAGTACCTGTGTCGAGCTTCCAAGGTCAGCGTACGAGAGGAGGGGACGACCCCTTTAATCACCGAATCGAGATGATTTCAAATTCGCGGTTTGAATCGAAGAGGATGCGACTGCTTTCCCCCTTTTTTTTTTTTTCGATTAATCGTAAGAATGATTCTGACGGAAGGAAAAGAAAATAACGAAGAAAGAAATGTTTTTGCGGTTTGAAATCGGAGGAAATAGCAAAGGTCGATTGCTTATTATATAGGCGCGATGAGGAAACAGAGAGTACACGCCATTAACACCTTGTCTCCTTGATATCGAAGAAAGGGAGCAGATTTTTCTGCTCGAGGAGGAGTAGATCTGTGTGATTCCCATGATAGGCCTGCCTTAGGTCGGTTGTTCATACCATAGGGTGGCGATTTTTAGCTTTTGTCTGTAAGGTTTAGGACATAGGACGATGAAAATATATTGATTAGAAAACTTAGGATTTTTATTAGATTTTGATTTATTTAAATAACTAAAAAAAAATCTTGCGGTCTTTTAACTTGAACCCCTGGACCGTTATTTAATCGTAACAACCGACATCTTCAATATTACAACGTTATTTTGAACTCTGTGATTTGATATTGGAATTTAAATTCGAATGAAAATATAAACGGCCATATTAAATTGATAATTCAATATAAAATATCATTTATATTATCAACTAAATATTTAAAACAATATTAAATATTTAAAATAAATTATTCAAAAAAAAAAACTGGGTCGTTACATTCTTTCCCCCTTACAATAATTTCGTCCTCGAAATTGCTAAGGTAGGAAAAGTGATACAAATCCATTACTTTTCAAAACTTCTTTATATTGAAAACTCAACTCCTCCTATTTCAACAATTTTAGTTCTACCAAAACTTTTGGTTCTCGTTTATATTACATTTCATATATATCCACATTCATTTCATATTCAAGTCATATGTATTCAACTCATTCGGATTGGTTTTACTCAATTTATTTGCTTCAATCTATTTAACTTGCTCAAGTTAAATTTAAATTCCAGAATTCGAATTCCTGGGTTTCTATTTCAAATTCTTCTGAAATCACATAAATATATACGTATATATTTATTTCCATTTCAAATTCAAACATTTGAATTTTCAAATCACTTGTTTCTTTCAAAACAAATTTCCATCAAAACTTTCTAAGGTAGCAACCTATCACTTAGAAACTCGGAAATGAACACTGATGATGTTGCAATCATCATCAGAATTATTTCCCAGCCACTGAAGTGAGTTCAGTGCTTTATTATTTCAAAATCCATCTAAAATGATTTTCTTTCAAATCCTTCTAAAACAAATCTATATTGTTTTAATATACTTTGAAAAATATTTTTCAACTTCCCAGGATTTTGAATTCTTAATTCTGGTTTGAATTAAATTCTAATTCATCTCATTTGTATATTTAATCTCTATACAAATTCTATTTGGTTATAAATAACCATTTTAATTTTTATAATCTCATTTGATTATAAAATCAACATCCAACACATCCATATAATAATAATTCTAGAAAATTATTCTTTCTATATCAAAAATAGAATTTTTGGGTAAAATTATTTCATCTACCCACTTAAAAACAATACTGTGTTCAATCTTCTGTTCAAGTGTTTAGAAATTCCTATCGACTTCGTGGCGTCCCACAATTCGACCAGAATTCATAAACCACTCAACAGACTAGCCAACACAATATAAAACAACTTTTATATCAACTTACAAATACGCTCTCTCGTATCTATACACTCAACTCATTCTAGGGTACTACTGACCCTATCTCTAATGAGCACCTGCCACACAAGCCTAGGTATTCGCTCAACCTAAGCTCTGATACCAACTGTAATGACCCGCAAATCTGAGCTATCTGAGTTGACTAAAAACACCACACGTCCAACCCAAATAACACAGAAATACGACTCATTATTAGAAAGAAAGATAGAGGATGAGAAATAGAAAGAAAGAAATATTAGAATAGAAGAAAAACAAAGATCACAACTCACAGCGGAACGAATAAAGTATATTCTATAACATAAGCTTTGAAATACAAATCTGTTTTGTACATATACACATACCATCATCAGGGTACACATAACTTTTGATTCAGTGGAAGTAACTCGAAATAACTAACGTTGAAGCCTCCTGCTTCAAGCTCCTCCAAGTGTATCTGTAAAAGCCTGAAACACTTGACTGCCCGTACAAATTTGGGCACCCAAGAGTTTAGGAAAAACAAAACAAAACAAACTCTGGGTCAGTCATGGGACTGGTGTGAGTAAACTCCAACCACTTGTTTAACTTTCAAAAATCCTTTCAAAAGAAAGATAATAGTAAGACCAGCCCACACATAAACATGGACGGCTTTTACCTTACTATAACCCAAAACACTTTGATACGAAAATCCAGTGATATTATAATAATGTCTACATCAAGTAAATAACCAAATAGCAGAACGCTTGCATCTCACGCTCCACATATATAGTATAAAATCAAAAATCGCATGGCGCTTATTGGAGATTGGATTTCCAACATGACAAGGTATGGAACCACCTTCCGATGATGTATCTCTAGAGGCGAATACACCTGGGTTCAACAAGAACGTCTTGCAACCCGGCCCATACATGACCGACCACTCATTTCGCTTGAGTGTATCGAATGTATATCACCAACGGTTGGACTCAAACCACCGTTTCCCGAATGGGCAGAATCGATAGATTTAGAAACAAAAGAAATTTCTCTAGATAGGTGATTATACACCCTAATGGGTGCGACCCACATAGCCATGCTGCCTGCCCGATTTTTGTCCTTTCCCGGTTGTTGAGGCCTGAGGCTACGCATACTTACCAGTCCTTGATAACACAATCACTTTGAATGCCACATCGTCAGATCCGTTAATCACTAATTGATTTGCACAAATATTCTGGATATTATACTAAGGGATAAATCCGTTGCAACCATATATATTCATACAGACCAACCCATTTGATCATTGGAAATACTCTGTCAGACATTCGTCCATTTACGTTCGTTCTGGGATTGAACGAAACCGAAGGCACTATTTCTATAAATAGAAAAGCCCTTGCACTTCACTCCGTCTTCAATATATTCAGCATACTTGGTTCGCAACGCTAATGCCGATACGGAGTGGTTCTTCGGATAATAATCCAACCGGTCTCTCCATATTGACAACGATGGTCAAAACTTCGATAGTCTGTGATTTAACTATCGAATAAAACAAGTGTTCATCCAAACATATCAAACAAATCACTGGGCTCTTTAATTAATATTTCATTAATTAAATCTCTTCTATATTCTCTTATCAATATTTGTTAACCAAATATTTTCAATAATCATCTTGGCCCTTTACGCTATTCTTGATTTCATTTCCTTATCGAATTCTATATATATCGATATATAGATTTCTAATTTTCAAATTCCTTAAAAATATTCTATCTCCTTAAATTTCCGGAAAATTTCGCCATAACCTCCCCTGTATCGGGAGCATCGGGAAATTTCAAATAGCTTCCCGGTATCTTCCTCAATCAAAAAGAAAAAGGAAAAGCCAAGTGGCTTGCCGATACGGCGCATAAAACCTCATATATGAATTAAACATGTACCTTTTTGTCGAGCACATTATTTATATACCTGCATTATCCTTGTCCCATACATGTCTCCTGTATGTCTATACCTGTCAAATTTATTTCAACTTCACACACTCGTTTGACTCAATTCGTTAAAGTAATTCTTTAACTAACTCTCTGCCTATCTCGCTTGTATATTTGAATATAACACGTTTCGAATATGTTTCCACTTACTTATCAATCAATTGAATTCAAATTTCAATTTAAGTTCTATATCCGATTTCGAATATATATTTACAATCCCAAACTTCACTTTTCAAAGTTCGACTTTAGTTCAAACTCGATTAACTAATTCTTCTTTGATTTAGTTAATTCTATTCAATAATAAAAAAGAATAGGATTATTGTTTCAAAAAAATCATCTTCTTTACTTCACTTGAGTTCACATTTATTTTCTAACTCAAGTCTAGATTTTTAAATGGAAATCCGGATTTTTATTTGCTTAAAAATCCCAATATTTATATATAAAATCCATTATGGTTTATAATGGTTTATGGCGCTGCATTTTTGAAATTTTGATTTTGACATAACTCAAAATCTATACGACGAAATTCAGATTTTTCTCCTTCATTAGAAAACTATTATCAAATCGGTTCTGACGTTTCTTGTTTCAAAGAGATCCGACTCCAATTGAGTTCTGTATACTCGATTGAAGTTCGAATCGCTATTTTTCGAACTGCAGCGCTGCGGCGAGTTCGTTTTAATATTATTTATATATATATAAACCTTTAAACTTTTCTAAAATGAATTCAACTCCGCTCTAATATATATATATATTCATATATATTTCGAATTCCATTTGAATCTTTACATTTCAAATTCCAAAGTTTTAAATCCTGTATTCAAATCCCATTTGAAACCCTTTATTCGAATTCCATTTCAAATCCTTTATTCGAATTTCCACCTTAATTCAACTCCTTTTTGAATTCCTATATTTGAAATTCATACTTGAATTTAAATATCCAACTCCATTTAAATTTCTATGTTCAAAATTCCATAGTTTAAAACCCATTTGAAATTCATATTCAAATCCCATAGATCAAATCCTATTTGAATTCAATTTGAATCTCTTATATTCAAAATTTCATTTTCCATTTACATTTGAATTCTAATATTCAAATTCATCTCCAACCCCATTTGAATTCTAATATTCAAATTATATTTTTTCTTCACCATTTGAATTTCTTCCCTCAAATCCATTTGAATATCCTTGGATTCAAACTCCATTTCAAACCATTTGGATTTTCTATTTTGAAATCCTATTTGAATTCCTATTTCAAATTCTACTTTGAAAATCTTATTTCCAAAGTTTATTTCAAATTCTATTTTGAAATTCTACATTCAAAACTCTATTTGAATTTCTTTATTTGAATTCCTTTGAATTCGAATTTTATTTTAATTCCTTGAATTCAAATTCTATTTTTTCATTCTAATCTCGTCTATTCAAATTCTATTTGAACTTCTTATTTGAATTCCTAATATTCAATCTCCTTTTAAAATTCAAATATTTAAACCCCTTCTCTAATTCTACTATTCAAATGTTATACTCAAATTTCATTTGAGTTATATAATTAAAAATTTCATTTCACATCCTATTTTGAAATTTCATTTCGAATTCCAATTTCACACTTGTATTTCTATTTCTGAATTATCAAATGATAATTCTTTTCACTTCATTTATAACTTCGTTATAAAAGAACTATTTATAAACTTCGTTTATAAAGAAACTACTTGTTTTATTTCAAACCAAGTTTATACATTTATTCCCATTTAAAATTTAAATTCTATTTAAAAATAGAATTTTCCCCTTTGACTCTCAAATATCCTCCCACGATATTTTTAAATATCATTACTTAAGCCCAGTGATAAAACACACAAAGCAACCAATTATTTATTTTTCTACACATCATATATAGAAATATATATGCAAACAAATAAACAAACAGATAATATATTTTTGAGGAATCCAGTTGGATTCCTCCAACCTGTTTTCCTGCATCCACAGATGTTAGCACATAAATAATACCCATTCTGCTTCGTGGCAGAATATCGCGGTATAGAAGGTCATCCACTAATCATAGCGTGGGGCGTATAGGGTAATCATCCGCTATGGTACCGCGGGCATCCGCTAATGAGACTGCGGGAATCCAACCAACCAATCAACCCAATATATATATATAGCCTAAATAACTAATATATATAAATCAACCATAAAGCATTCACACAAGCAACAGACAATTATTTTTAATGAAATAAAAATAATTCTAAAGGTGAGTGAGATTTACTCACCGAGATCTTATTTTCTGAACATCTGATTATCCGTTGAACCGTTGTAGCTATGAATAACTCGAATTTATGTGTTTAGCACCTACGATAAATTAAATCCTTATTCATTAACTCGGACTATTTTATTTAACCTACTTAAATAAATTATCTTAGACAAATTAACTAATTATATATATAATTAACCATTTCAAATTAGTTAAATAAATTTAACATCTTACCTTAAACACCATTTAACAGCCTGCATCGAAACATAAACGTTTGATAATCGAACAAGCTTCTCCATTGCCAAAACTGCAGCTCCACACTTTTGTGACCATCGCAGCCCCCAAATCTTAAGTCCGCTGCTAAAACCATCGATAGTTAAATGCCCCATTTCCTCCTCTACAGTAAATAACGAACACCAGTCCACCACAGTTGACTTGTCAATTCCCAACGGCCCAGAACTTCCCCGATTCTGACAGCAACCACGATTACAACTCGTGAGGCCGTCCCTTCGAACCCTCAAACCATACATGCCCGTCGCGATGTTCATCTTTGACCCCCTTCGAAACTCGACGCCGCACCAAATTGGAACTCGTGACCTGTCAGATCGAAGAACTCCCAAATCGCGAGTACCTGTGTCGAGCTTCCAAGGTCAGCGTACGAGAGGAGGGGACGACCCCTTTAATCACCGAATCGAGATGATTTCAAATTCGCGGTTTGAATCGAAGAGGATGCGACTGCTTTCCCCTTTTTTTTTTTCGATTAATCGTAAGAATGATTCTGACGGAAGGAAAAGAAAATAACGAAGAAAGAAATGTTTTTGCGGTTTGAAATCGGAGGAAATAGCAAAGGTCGATTGCTTATTATATAGGCGCGATGAGGAAACAGAGAGTACACGCCATTAACACCTTGTCTCCTTGATATCGAAGAAAGGGAGCAGATTTTTCTGCTCGAGGAGGAGTAGATCTGTGTGATTCCCATGATAGGCCTGCCTTAGGTCGGTTGTTCATACCATAGGGTGGCGATTTTTAGCTTTTGTCTGTAAGGTTTAGGACATAGGACGATGAAAATATATTGATTAGAAAACTTAGGATTTTTATTAGATTTTGATTTATTTAAATAACTAAAAAAAAATCTTGCGGTCTTTTAACTTGAACCCCTGGACCGTTATTTAATCGTAACAACCGACATCTTCAATATTACAACGTTATTTTGAACTCTGTGATTTGATATTGGAATTTAAATTCGAATGAAAATATAAACGGCCATATTAAATTGATAATTCAATATAAAATATCATTTATATTATCAACTAAATATTTAAAACAATATTAAATATTTAAAATAAATTATTCAAAAAAAAAAAACTGGGTCGTTACAAAGGCGGTTAACATCAGCAATTGACATATAAAAACAGCAGAAATAAACAATCACTTCCTCGTTCAGCTGAGAAAAGTGATGCTGTTTGATTTCTCTAACAAATCAACTGAGTTGATTTTGTTCCAAAAGTAGATTAGCATTAGATTTGATTTCGAAAGTATAAAGATGAAGAAGAAAGTGGATTTGAAATCGATTTGGTTTTTTTTAAGCTTCGATAATGCTTACCGAAATGGAGAATATAAGGAACAAATAGCCAAATTAATTTTTGTCCTGGAAAATTATTATTGTAATGACGTGTCTAGAAACTATTTAGCGGATGAAAGGAGGCCTTTATGGTAAAATGCCCGATATAAGAAAGATAGGACTTTTGGGTGTTTTTTGATTCTATCATTTAGTTTGGTTTACATTATTTTTTATTAATGTAAATCTAGTTTATACAGAAACACAATTTTGGGTATTGTAATTTATTTGTGTTAAATCTCTATTTTTATAAAACAAGCGGTTTAAATGTAATTAGACACATATCACCAAAACCTTAGTTTTTATGTAAATATGCAATATAAAAGTAAACAATATTGGATGGAAATTACGTAGTTTATTAGCATGTTGTCATATTACACATTGTCCTTTCTTTTATTAGTGAAGTAATCCTTAGAACCTATATTGAAAGTTATTTTGTTTATGCTTTGTTGTATCCCTATTTATTGGAGAAGCCTACCAGGAACCAACCGACATATCAAACATCTACAGGAAGTAGGGCTAATATGAGATATTTGGGGCAATGGGCCATTATAATAAATACACGAAGACGTGAGGTTAATGCCACCGATAGTAGAATTCCGCACGGAACCGCCCGACAAATCCAACATCTACAAGTAGCGGTTTAGTGTGGGACGTCCAATGTAATGAATACTTATGTGAAGAAGGCCTTCCCCGAGAAGGTATTAAGTGACTGACTAACTTGTTAGGTATTAAGTGATTAGGACTAGATCCATTCCTAAGGTTCACTCATTGGTTCTAGACCAAATTCAAGACCCGTCCTTATTAGGTCTTAAATGGTCATTAGACCAACCTTTCTCTTATAAGCTTATGAGGTAATAAGTAGTCCTTAATAAAAAAATAGACATATGAGCTCCCTGGAAGTTATCCGCTTTTTATCTAGCAGTTATATGAGGGCATACCTAGGGATGTGCTAATAGAAATTCAAAAAAGCATGTAAACGACCATCCTGTCTAATGGAAAAATTAAATGGCTAGGAGTTGCCCGTAATGCCAGTTGAATAGCAACGCATGGGTCCGCCAGGGATCATAAATTGTGATGAGTGTCTACTTTCACCAGGTTTCAAGTGGCGGATTATAATTTCCGACATTACAATTGAGAGAATATTCGATGACATTAATTAGAGTTCTTAAGTAACTTGGGTCTGCAATCGGGTATTAAGCGATTGTAGGTACATGCTCATTGGGTATTCAGTGATCGTAAGAATCTTCCCATGAATATATATATATATATATATAATGATCTTAAGTAAACAAGTACTAGTCCACCCCATATATTAAGTGATCATAGATATGTGCCCTTGCATATACATGTTAGTCTTAAGTTACTATAAGATAGTTCGCTTAATTAATACATGTATATGTTATAATTGATTGTGTGATTAAATTCTCTAATACATAATTCGATGAATTTATACTACCAAGTATAGGAAATAGATTTCCTTTAAACTTATGTGATTTTCATTCACCAAAATATTTTTGTTCTATCCCCCCACCTCTTAACAACACAGGTTAGTAGGTAGGAATGTTTGATTGATGATGTAATGAAGGATAGAGCTTAGCTTTGGAGATTTTATCCTAGTTTATTACTATGTCTAGCATTTATCTGTATTTATAGGATATTATTTATGTACCTTGTTATGACATTTGGAATTTGTGATGTAATAGACATTATTATTGTTTTTATGAAAGGGTACATTTATATGACGAATATTTGTTGTGCATCCTTATTTTCGAACTTATTGTAAAGTGGCTCCTTGTCTAAGTTTTATTACAAAGCGGGTCCTTGTTTTACTATAGCAATGTGTTTTTATGTTTTATGCGCCGTAGTATAAAAAAAATGTAAATATTGGTGGAAGTATTGTAACACCCCATATTTTAATACACAATAGTATGAAGGAAGATACTAAAATGAATATTAAATGATAAAATATTTAGAATTGGGTAAAACGGACTTTACCGTTGCTTTCGTTATGTAATTCTGATTCAGATAGACTTTTGGTTTTCGTAAATCGGACTAAGTATGAACAAGTTATGATCAGAAGAAGTTTGAACTAAAATTAAATAATTTAAATAATTAATTAAATCAGGAAATGTATTGGTAACAGGGTGACCCGGCCTTACATGGGTCGACCCCTATGTCGACCCAGGTAAGAGGTAGGTCGACCCACCTTTAATCAGGCAATAAGCGTGGACCTAGACGGAATTTGTTGTTATGTTTTTATGCTGACTCATCGGTGATGTGTATTCTACGGTTTGATTTAAAAACCTAAAATCCTATGGTTTATATTATCCAAGCATTCCTATACATAGACTGGCAACCCTCACTATTTTCCTACACAAACATTTCTTTATCTTCTTCCTCCCCAAAGCTATGTCCTAAAATAATATAAGAAAAGGGTTAGGGTGCTATCAAAATATAGATTAAAAGGATAATTCTTCTTTTGCAACTGTTTCAAAGGCCTTTTCTGGATCTAATACATATCTTTGTGAGTTCTATGTTATTTTTAGATCTGCAATTTAAAAAGGATTTTTGATAGTAAATATATTGGACATGAAAAACTTCAGTGTTTATAAGTTTATTCTTATATGTTATTGTTCTTTTAATTACTGTCAATTACCTATTTGTTTTCAATTATTACCTATTTTATATGTAATCTTTCTTTCTTATCCCCTTTCTGTCTTGATTTTGTTTACAGTCTTATTATGCCTATTTATTCAGTTTGTTCATTTTTGAGTTGGATCTATTTTATCCTATTTCCTTTTGTTTTGCGCTGAGCCTAGGCCATCGAGAGCCTATGCCATTTCCGTTTGAATTGCTTGAAATTGGAATAGTATTTAATGACAATAAAAAGGAGATTTAGGCATATTAGAATTTGACAACCATAAACTATATCATTAGGATAATATAAAGGAAGAATATGCAAAGATGTTAATCTGAATAGGTTAAACTTAATTTTATATTAAGTGTACATGTCATGGGAAAGTATGCGAACCAGATGTAAATTAAGTAAAACATGTTATTGTAATATGTAGACATCTGAGCAGGTGCCTATCTGATTTGGGAATGATTATTGCATTTAATAATTAATGTCATTTACAACCATGGAATATAACATATGCTTATTGACGAACTTAAACCTGCTAAGTTAAACCTGTCTGATTAATAAGCATAAGAGGTCCATGTCTGCTGTCAAATTTGGGAGGACTCTTAAAATCCTAGTTCGGTTGCCAAGCCTAGGGGGTAGCTTTTGTAAATCTGTTGTTTGCTTGGAATGCATATCAATCGGTACCTTTCTATTATCAAACGAATCTCGCACTACATAGAGACTCGGGCACACTAAACTGATGGATGATTCTAAGAGGTTCAAATTTTGGAGGTGGGTACGAGCACATTCCAACGGAGTCATAAGCATGCATGGACCTGATGAGGACCGATATTCCTGACTACTATGGCTGGCACATAGGTTATTCATGTTTATCAGGGGGATGATCACTTGGTAGTTATTAGGGTAAAACCTAATCCTAATATTCTGATAGTTGGTGAAGAAAATCTATTTTGGGATATGAATGAGAAGCTTATCTGATCTTACCTTATCTCATTTATTTCGTACTTGTATATTTTACTGTATTTTCATGTCTAGTATTATTGATCTGTCTTGATACTTCTTTATCTCATGCTTATGATAAAAATCACTGGAACACGCCAGACTTTATGTCTGACTTATTTTATTTTCCCTTCTCTCTTCTCCTTTCCCCCCAGGTTCTCAGGGTGGTGGATTGCAGCAATGACGGTGATTCTTTGATTCAGCTTGGACTTGAATTATTTCCCACTCTATGTACCGCTTCAGCTTTTGTTCTTTGTTTATTATAATGGCTCATGAGGGATATGATTTTTATGGTTTTGTACTTTTACTCTAACAGTTATATTTCCATGAGATAGATGTTTTATGACTATGACTTTATGTATTTTAAATTGTAATGCTGTAATTGGTTTGATAATAAAAGTTTTAAAAGTTTTCCATTGCATTTTATGTTTTGTCTTGTAAATTTAGTCTATGTGTTACTACGTTATACCTATTGCATTGAGGAAATTTTTTATTCATATGGGTGACATTGAGGGACGTGGGGTTTCACATTTGGTATTAGAGCCTAAGGTTACAAGATCAGAGGAAAAGTTTTTATTGAAAAAGTCTTCTCAAAGAAAATATTTTTGAATAAAAGATATTTTTGAAAAATATATCCCCTCAAGTCATTTACAATATTCGTTCTATCTCTTTTTGAATCCTTGTTTCTTCTCTTTTCATCATGTCTGGGGATCCTAATTTCCCCGAGGGCATTCCCATTCCGACATGGGTTCGTAGATACATTGAGGTTATGGCACGTACCGAAGTGCAAGGTAATCTCCCACCCCCAGCAGCAGCCGTAGTAGCTCCACCCAATCCTTTAGTTAACTTATCTAAGCTTTGTAAGGATTTCTATGCGATGGATGGCAAGGCGTTTTGTGGTATGAAGAGTTTCGTGGAGGCTGGCAATTGGCTTAGGAAGACGAAGAATGTGTTTGATTTGTTGGAGCTAGATGATAGGAGAAAGATTCAGTTGGTCACTTGGCAACTGAAGGACGAAGCAACGTATTGGTGTGAGGTGACTCAGATGGGGCAGGTGGTACTGGCCACTTGGGATAAGTTTAAGAATAGATTCGAGACTAAGTTCTTATTGTAGGCCGAGGAAGAAATGCAAACTGAGAAGTTCTTAAATATGAAGAAAGGAAGTATAACGGTGAAGGAATATGTTAATAGCTTTAACCAACTGGGAAGAATTGGCTTGGATTTAGAAAACACTCCTCATAATAACGCTTTAAGATTTGCAAAAAGGTTTAATTAACCTCTCCAAGGAAGCTTTGATACATACCCCTATGGGAGCTATTTTTGAGAGGCTAATGGATATGGCTTTGATGCATGAGGATGGTTATGGGGCCAAGCAAGATGTTACAACTGAAGAGGGTAAACCCAAGACTGAGAAGAGGAAGTTGTAACCCAAGAAGAGGGCATCAAAGAAGGGAGGAAAACCTGATAAGGAACAAATCAACATAGAAGTTAAGTGTCATAGCTATGGAAATATGGACACTTAGTTATAAACTCTAGGAAGAATAAGAATGCTTGTTTCAGTTGCAGTCAAGTTGGAGATTACACCAAAAAATGCCTTAATAAGCAAGGTCAGAAAGCTGGATTATCTAGAGGGAATGTTCATGCGCTGGAAACATCTCAGAATGGCAGACCGATCAAGGTAGGAAAATCACCGTAGAAGGTTTAATTTCTCTTTTTGACTCTCCTATTAGGACTCTATTTGATTCTTGTGCTTCTCATCCATTTATATCCAGTTCTGTTGTCGATAGTCTGCACCTAATTTATGATCCTGATGTAGTCTCAAACACAATAGGAGGTATGGCTCACTTGTCTATAATATGTAGGGGTTTGAGAATTTATGTTATGGGTGTTGAGTTTGAGTGTGACACATATGTTCTTGCCTTTATGGATTACGGGCTTATTCTAGGAATGGATTGGCTAGCCTTGTAGGGTGCCATCCTTGATTGTGAAAGGAGAGTTGTTAGGCTTCTGACATGCCATGGTAGAATTCTCGTGATTTCTTGTGACCCACGGGGGTCAGTTATGCTCAGTTTCCTAAATTCTTTTGATGATTTTGTTAACGATCTAAGATCAGTACCAATAGTCAGAGATTTTCTAGGCTTATTCGATGAGGTGAGAGGATTACCTCTTAGACGAGAGATAGATTTCCAAATATATATGGTAGAGAATGCAAAGCCTATTTCTTTATGAAACACCCCACCTCCGTTAAGGTCACTCACAAAGGGAATGCCTTAACTTCAGTGGAGCATTATAGGTAAAAGATGCAGATAAATTACAAGATTGACAAATAAAGCAGCGGAAAATAAAAATCATTTTATAAACAATGTGGTTCGGTCAAGCTTTTACAACAGCTGTCTCAATCATACTTAAAAGTAATACATAGAACTTCTGTCTTGATTTTAAAACTTCCAAGTATAAAAGAAGCATAAAAAAATAACAATGATGTTCCCCAAATAAAGCATGAACTAGCCATAACAGTGGAAGAGAGAGTCCAAAGCAATACATCGACTATCCTCGAGCTTGAAAAGAAAACCGAGCTAAGTGGTAACATTTCCTCCCTGCGAACCTGGAGGGGAGGGGGGGAAACAGAAGAAAAGAGGCGAAATAAAACTAGGTCAGACATAAGTCTGGTAAGTCCAGTGACTTTCAGCATATAAACAGGCAAAAGCATCATGACATGAATAAACTGAATATAAGACAATACCGTGAGAACAAGGATAACAAGATAACATATGATTAGTATAGATATGATAAGGCAAGATAAACTGAATGCGCTTATACTCTTTCTCTACTTTGCTACTACTTTGTTATTCTGATTTCTATATCTCTACACCACCTAACTAGTGTCCCAACTAGTAATCTGTATAAAATGATAATATGATAACATGATCCCAATCCTCGCAATTGCGGTAGCCTTCAGGTGTTCATCTATTATGAGGATTCCACCTCAATCTGCCTAATTGCCATGACTGTGTTAGATGTACCCTTACCACCCTATCAATCGGCTCCCTACTTGCATTAATGTTCGATGTATCTGTGTCAATCGGCCATCTCTTGCGTGTAGATACCCTGTGTTGTTCCCACCATAAGGTGTATCAATCCCTATGGTGGCAACCCGACACGATTCAAGATGCACAGTGTATAACTATTGGTACCCAGTGCCTGCTATTTCCCACTCCGGAGTATGTGCACGCCCGTAAACCGTCGGAACCTACACTGACGTACCCCCTACCGCTGTTTTGACCGCTTACAATCAGCCCAGTAATCGTGCCCCACCCTGCCTAGTTTCAGGGTACCATGATACATTTATGTGGGTTACTGCTGAAATGGGTCCTTGTTACTAGGGTTTCCTATTGGTTAAGTTTGTGGGCCTATATATACAAATATTACCCACCTAAACGAGATGTACTTAACCCTCCCACCGATTCTAGCATGTTTACTTAACGGTTAAGTTTGTGGGCCTATATGTACTAATATTACCCACCTACACGAGATTTACTTAACCCTCCCATCGATTCAAGCATGTTTATTTAACGGTTAAGTTTGTGGGCATATATATATATATACTAATATTACCCACCAACCCGCTATGTACTTAACCCTCCCGCACATTATGTCGTATTGTTTAAGTGTTGTCCATTCATGTAAACTTAACCCACCCATTCATCATGTCATGTTGGTTAAGTGTTTCTTGACTCTCCTCACTTATCATGTTGGATTGGTTAAGTGTTTCCTATCAACTTAACCCCGTTCGTTGATCAAGTTATATTGGTCATGTGTTTCTTGTTAACTTAACCCCACGTGTTCATCATGTTGCATTGGTTAAGTGCGATCAATCAATTCAAGTTAACTTAGCCCACCTACTTATCATGTTACTTTGGTTAAGTGTTTCCTTCTTGTGTTAACTTAACCCTACCACAAATCAAGTTATATTAGTTAAGTGTTGCCCTCTCGTGTTAATATAACCTTACCACAAATCAAGTTATATTGGTTAAGTGTTGTCCTCTTGTATTAACTTAAGCTTACCACAAATCAAGTTATATTGATTAAGTGTTTCTTATTAGTTAACCCTAGTCATTCATCTTGTTATATTGGTTAAGTGTTTCTCATTTACTTAACCCTAGTCATTCATCTTGTTCATTAGCATTAATTAATTTATTAATGCACCAACCTCTCACATTAGATATGTGTTGTTGCGGTTACTGGATATGCCAGGCGGTTCCAGGCAGTTTTACACCACAACTCAATCTAACCTCGGGTTTTCCTTGGGCATAATGCACTAACCTCTCGCATTAGATATGCATTGTTGTGGTTATTGGATGTGCTGGGCGGTTCCGGTCAGTTTTACACCACAACTCAATCTAACCTCGGTTGGGCATGTTTATCTTTTCACTAATTTACATATTTACAGTTTATATGTAAATTATTCACAATTATTGTCAATTTCAGGTTATGCCGCATTTACCATAAATGTCCAAGTCTAGATTTTCATGCTAATTATCCCAACCAGTCATGTTCCAGTTCTCAAGTTATGCTCAACAAAGCTAATTGTAGATTATGGCCCGAAATTCAATTTCAAGTTATTACTCAAAATAGGCTACGCCTAATCTTTCCAAGTTTGTAATAATAGTTATGCCCCAAAATTACAATATTCATTATACTTGGCATCCCAAATCAATAGTTAGGCTAAATCTAGATTTAATGTTCCAATTTTTCATTTTACGCCCAACATGGATTTAACGCTCAAGTTACCCCAAATTCGCAACAATAACAATTATGCCCAAAACTTGATTTGTATTCCAATTTCATACTTTGTCGTTCATGCCAATTCTAGGTTTTGTATGTCAAATTACATATTCCATAGTTCCTGTCAAATTTCCCCAAATTGCATCTTAACGGTCACTCCATACTACATGATCCAAATTATACCAAATAATGTCAATTTCATGTTACACCCAATTACCCCAGCATTCATAACGTACGTATTTCGAGATTCAACGCAAGATTCATGAAATAAGCGGAGAAACAATATGGAACATACTAGACATATGACGATAAGAACAATTGGCCCAATAGATTTGATATACTAAATTGACAAGTTTTGCATAGAATACATTGTAGGCATATAGATATGATGTGAATATCATCTTGAACCATCACAGATGTATAAGTTTGACAAGAGTTAATGAACTCAAACAGGGTTCCAATTCCGATATACAATAAGGATAGATATGATTGGACCAATTCCATAGTCAATAATGATTCCCAAAGGCATATATAAGCACAGATTCAAATGAAAGGATAGCTTACAACAGGCATATTCTCATATTCCTTTTATTACATGTCATAATTAGATTTACGTGTTCAAAACAAAAAAGTAACTGAACTTAAATAACAAAGGCAAATCTTGTTTTCTGGGATCTGTTTTCTGAAACTGAAAAGCTATCCATTGATGTAGATTATCGATTCTCTAATTTATATTTGATTCTTAGAAATAGTTGTTGAAGTCGTTGAGTTAGCCTTGGAATCTCTACTTGAATTCTAACTTGATTCTACGAAGAACTTGAGCAGCATAACCCCGTCTTTGATTTATTTTGATATGAATTAGGGTAGAGTATATGCGTAATGAAGTTTGTGAGAAACTGTAGCCTTAGGGGTGTATATATAGCATAGGGATCAACGAATCTGGTCAGAACGAGCATCCAAATGCAGAAAAACAAACCAGTCCTCAGATCTAGAAATAGGGGGGAGGTCGATCCCCAGGTCGACCCCCTGGTCGACCTATTTGACCCAGGTCGACCCCCTGGTCGACCTGGGTCTTGGGCGGGAAATTTCTCGCCCAGCCTTGGTGTGTGATTTGAATTTCGAACTACTTTTAAATCTGAGCTGTTTTATTTTATTTAAATTCCTGAAACTTCTGAAGGCGATAACTTTCTCATACGAAGTCCAATTTATGAAAACTTGGACTCTATTCCAAGCAAGTACCGAGATGAACGCAATGGCGTAACCTGTTTCCCTTAGTTCTTCTTTCAAAAATTAAGTATACTTTAATTTGTTACTTTAATGTTCATAGAAAATACGGGGTGTTACATTCTCCCCTCCTTAAAGGATTTCGTCCTCGAAATCTTCAAGTCAAGAAGAATGTATATCCTAACATCCAACATCCATCTACTCAACCATTCAATCACAGGCGTCCATTGTCCTTAAAAAGATTTCTAACGCTTTCATGATCATATGCATGGTGTGTACATGTTTCTTATCTAATGCAAAATCAGGCGGTCTACTGATTCAGTTGACCTCCTTAATGCGAATCATGAGAGTGTCATGCGTCCAATATGTATGCAAATATTCCTAATCATGTAAATACTATATGTGTGCATATTCACTCATCCATATGATAACACATCAAGTTTCAATCCATATACAAATACACTCATATGCGTATGCAATATGAAAGTGACTGAGCCGATCTAGTGCCTAATGTGTGTGTATATGCATCCACGATCCTCCACTAGCAACCACTTGCAACCATCAATCATAGCATGTTTCAAATACATGTTTCTATCCATTGGCTTCTACCAAAGGATCAAAGATATGACCTAAAGGATATACCTAAAAAAAGATAGAAACAAGCACGCATAGAATTCCTAGAAAAAGAGATCAAGTATATACCCTCAAGAAAAAGGGTATGATGCGCGTGTCTTATCTTCAGTCTCCCACGTCGCATCTTCTTGAGCTTCACTCCACTGTACCTTAACTAATTTAACTTCACGGGTGTGAATCTTCTTGAACTCCATTTCCAAAACTCACTATTAAAGATAGGACCTCGATCACTTACTGTGCTAGAGGGTATCCAATGTAGTCGAACTATCTTTCCAAGATAAACTGTGACGGCCCGCCCCACACCAACCGACATTTACTCCAAAAGTGCGATGTACACATGTCCAGTTTGCACGGAACGGGTCGCCAGAAGGAAAAGGAAGAAGGAAATGAACATACAAAGAACCTGTAGAATGTCTCACAGTGCATAGAACAAAATATAATAATAACATACTTGACATAAAACATGAGAGACAGTGCATAAGCTGAAAATCAGAACTAGACATCATAGCAGCGGAAATCCAAAAATACAGCTTATTACAACTTTCAAACTGTCTCAAAGCAAAAGTAAGGTAAATGAGGTACACTACTAATGCCCAAGTAGCGACCACCAACGACACAGGGAGAATGTGTGTATATATATATATATAATACGTGGAAGCCTCCTGCCCGCCTCCGAATCAGCTACTCGCACATCACCAGCTAACCTGTCTCTAGTCTGCTCGTGTGAGCACCCAGAGTAATAAGAAGAGACATAAAACTCTGGGTCATACATAAAGCCTGGTATGAGCGATAAGCAACTAAAGTGAACAATAACAGGTAGACTAAAACATACTTGAACCTTGACCTGCAACCAAAGAGTTAGCACTACATACTGTACAACACTCTAAGGTATCATATCAAACAATCATAAAGATACGGAGGTGGGGGAGGTGTGCATGTCATAGGGATGGCAAACAATCAAACATAGCATCCATCCTCACATCTCTCACTCAGTGCGTAAAGCATACGATATTCACCACTTCGATCACCCACATACCTTGCTACGATCACTTTGCCCCATGAAGTCATAAATGGCTTCATTGCACTGATAACGTAGCCACTAATTCCTCGCTATGTCCACTTCCCCCATGGAGTTATTCACCCCATCTGCGCTGGCTCATAGCCTTACTAATCCTTACTATGTCCACTTGCCCCATGGAGTTATTCACTCCATCTGCGCTGGCTCATAGTCTTACTACGCATCACCTTGCCCCTCAGGTCATAATGACCCTACTACACTGATAACGTAGTCTTGCTACCATCACCTTTCCCCTCAGGTCGTAATGACCCTACTGCACTGATAAGTAGCCCATCATTCCTTTTAGTGGTGAATCGAAGTTATGAACGTCGACAACTCCTTAGCACACGTCCCGCAGCAAAGTCCAACCTTGAAGTGAACTCGTTGGTTCCCAACTGGTTCCGGGATCCTGAGCTCTAACTTCCCCTATTGGACTACCTTTGCATCTCGGGTTATTGGTCAATACTGGGTCGGGTCGGGTTCTTCCTCAGGTCATCGGTTCGGGTTGGTGTTCTTTATCCGTTCGGGTCGGGTCCCCCTTCTGATGCGGTTCGGGTCGGCATTCCTCTGGGTTCGAGTCAGCTGCTTCTTCTTCTTCGGGTCGGGTCGGTGCTTCCTTTCAGGTCGGGTCGGGTCCTTCTTGGTTCGTGCTTTAGATCCATCTTCATGCTCCCCTTCATATGCTCCTATCCGATCCGCTTTCGTGCTCCTGCTCTGATTCGCCTTGGTGTTTCCGATCCGATCCGTCCCCTTCGATCCGATCCGTCTTCCTCTATCCGATCCCAGTTCAGCTAGCATGGCCTTCCTTTTTGCCACTTTTCCAAGTGTTGGGTTCCGATCCGATCAGATTCCTTGCTCAGTTCCACATATCCGGTCCGAGCCCCCTTATCCGATCCGATCCGAGCTCTGCACTGTTTTCTGAAACTATTCGCTCACAAGTGTTTACGCCATTCGACGACGTTTTCGACCATTCTAACTATTGAAATCAATCACAAAGCATTTCATACAGTCATAGCAACATGCATAATCAACCACAAACTTCATTCACATCAATATCATAAGTTAAAATGGATCAAACATACCCAAAATACCATATTTCCCCTTAAGCATGTTTAGGTGAAACTAATGATAGGATTAGGAAAACTTAACCAAATTAATCCAAATTCATATCAGAGGTCTAAAACATCATTTAGGAATTTATGAACATTTTTCCAGAATTTTATCATGTTTAAATTCGCTAATTAACACTAATCACCCCTAATTAGCCATAATTAGTGCAAAACTAAGCAAATCACTCACCTTAGCCACAAAATAAATTAAAATCTGAAATGATTCTCTGATTTGATGTGAATCTCAATGCCAACAGCAGCTCCTTTGTTGATTTGGTGAAGATCCTTCTTGATTAGGGGTTGCTAAGCTAAATCCTTGCCAAAAAGGTGATTTGGAGGTGATTTAGAGGTTAGAGGCCATTTTTAGGGATCCTTGGTGATAAGTGGAGGCTAGAAAACTGAAATAGAATGATTCTCCATCTCATTTCATCCCTCCCATAACCCTAATCCCGAAATGGGTTATGGGCCTACTCACTAATCACCCGATTTGGCCCGGTTAAGCAGTTTTTTTTCACCCTCCAAACCTTGTTCCAGCCATATCTCCCAAACGGTAAGTCCGTTTGGCTATTGTGACCACTCTACGGAAAGAGAAACCATCAAACGAATCAAATGGAAGTGGTTTCAGGTCAAAATTCCTTTCCAATCAAAAGTTATGGCCAAAACAGTACCAACTAGGGGCAAAATGGTCATTTAAAAAAATCGACAAAAAAATCATAAGCATGGGAAATGACTCTAATAGATGTTTCCCAAAGTTACATGACAATACGACTTCACATGGGAAAGAAATAAATATTCTACGATCCTATGATGTGTAGAATACGGGTCATTACACTCTTCCCCCCTTAAGAAATTTCGCCCCCGAAATTCCTTAATCCAAACATACACAAAGGTCCCGCATGCCTATCAATCATAAAACAACAATCAATATGCAAAACAAGCAAAATAAGTCTACCCTAGCATGCGGAAAACTAAATCGCAAAGTAAATCTTACCAGACAAAGAGTTCTGGATATGTCTTCCTAATGCTTTCTTCTGTCTCCCAAGTACAATCATTCTCGTCCTCGCCCCACTGAACCTTGACTAGCTTCACCGACTTCCTTCGAAGTTGCTTTGTATCGTGCCCCACAATACGAATCGGCTTGCGGTTCCCAACCGCCTCGGGCTCTACTTCGAAGTCCTCCAGCTGATCAGGTGAAATAGTCATATCTGAGTCGTGAACGAACTTCCTCAACTGGGAAACATGAAACACATTGTGAACTCCTGCCATTTTCTCTGGTGAGCCAACTCTATATGCCAAATTCCCGACTAGTTCAAGAACAGGGAATGGGCCAACAAAACTTGGTGCCAACTTGCCTCTCCTACCAAATCGTATCATGCTCTTCAACGGGGAGATCTTGACAAACACCAAGTCACCAACGGAGAATTTCAAGTCTCTTCTCCTCTTATCAGCATAGCTTTTCTGTCTATCTTGAGCAGCTTTCATTCGTTGCTGAATGATCTTAATCTTATCGGAAGTTTCTCTTACCACATCTGGTCCAAGCACAAACTTCTCGCCAGTCTCTATCCAACATGATGGTGAGTTGCACGGTCTTCCGTACAAAGCTTCATATGGAGCCATACCGATACTGGATTGGTAGCTATTATTATATGCAAACTCTACTAGATGCAAATGGTCATCCCATGATCCACCAAAATCCAATATACACGCTCTCAAGAGATCTTCCAATATACGATTCACCCTCTCCGTCTGACCGTCGGTCTGAGGATGATATGCGGTACTGAGATGTAATCCTGACCCTAGAGCCTCTTGTAAGCTCTTCCAAAACCCACTAGTGAACAACGGGTCTCGATCACTCACAATGCTTTTGGGTACTCCATGAAATCTCACTACCCATTTCATATACAATTCTGCCAACTTGGCTGCCGTTCTAGTCGATTTGACTGGTATAAATCTTGCGCTCTTAGTCAATCGATCCACAATTACCCAAATGCTATCATATCCCGATCTAGTCCTTGGTAAACCATCGATGAAATCCATCGAGACTTGCTCCCATTTCCATTCGGGAATTTCTAATGGTTGCAACAACCCACTAGGCTTCTTTTGCTCGGCTTTAACTAGCTGGCAATTCATGCATTTGGATATAAACTTCCCAACGTCTCTTTTCATCCCTTCCCAGTAGTAAGTCTGTCTCATGTCTCGATACATCTTATTACCACCGGGGTGTATAGTCAGTTTTGAGTGATGACATTCTCTAAGCACTTCATCTCTCAAACCATTCACGTTGGGCACAACTAGTCTTCCATCCTTCCGAAGCCATCCATCTCGATCAAGCCCATACACATTCATCTCCTCATCGATACCCATCTCTAACTTGGAGATGATTTCTAATAGATTAGGATCGTCCCTCTGACTAGAACCAATCCGCTCTATCAAAGTGGGTCTGATCGTCAAACTAGCTAGCATAACTGGATCCAACTCGCACTTTGGTCTGAAATCAAACCCCGCGATATACTCCAGTTGCTTCCATTCAAGAAACATTGCCCCTAAGCTGGCATGTCTCCTACTCAAGGCATCGGCTACCGCATTACCCTTCCCAGGTGTATATGTGATATCAAAATCATATGAAGCCAAGAACTCTAACCATCTCTGCTGACGGAGATTCAGATCTTTCTGGGAGAAGAGATATTTCAACGATTTATGATCGGTAAACAACTCAAATCTTTCTCCCAAGAGATAGTGTCTCCACATCTTCAGCGCAAATACAATCGCTGCCAATTCCAAATCATGGGTAGGATACTTCTTCTCATGTGGCTTTAGTTGTCGACTAGCATAAGCTACAACCCTACTTCCTTGCATCAATACTGCACCCAGTCCGGTACCACAAGCGTCCGTGTATACCGTCATCTCTTCATTCCCCTTAGGAATGACTAACACTGGCGCACGCGTCAACCTCTCCTTTAGACTCTTGAAGGCATCCTCACATACTCCGTCCCAGACGAAGGACTGATTCTTCTTAGTCAACTGAGTCAACGGTGCTGCTATCTTGGAGAAGTCCTGGATAAACTTACGATAATATCCAGCTAATCCCAAGAAACTTCTTACATCTGTTGCATTCTTGGGCGTAGGCCAATCCTGTACCGTAGCCACCTTTGCAGGGTCCACGGCAATACCACTCTCTGAAACAACATGACCCAAGAATCTCACTTCCCTTCTCCAAAAATGACACTTAGAGAATTTCGCTTTCAATTGGTGTTTCCTCAACACCTCCATCACTATCCTCAAGTGCCCCTTGTGTTCCTCCTCTGTCCTTGAATAAACAAGGATATCATCCACGAACACAAGAACAAACTTATTCAACTGATCTCTGAATACTCGATTCATAAGATCCACAAAATAGGCTGGTGCATTGGTCAACCCAAATGGCATAACCAACCACTCGTAAAATCCAGACGGCGTCCTAAATGCCGTTTTCGGAACACTCTCATCTGCTACTCGAAGCTGATGAAATCCTGTCGCGAGGTCCAACTGGGAGAACACTCTTGCTCCTTCCAGCTGATCAAACAAATCATCTATTCGCGGTAGAGGATACTTATTCTTCCTCGTCACCCTATTCAACTCGCGATAGTCCACACACAAACGAAGGGAACCATCTGCCTTAGTGGCAAACACAACTGGTGCTCCCCACTCGGAGACACTCCTTCTAATAAATCCCTTCTTCAAAAGATTGCTGACTTGCACCCCGAGCTCTCGCTGCTCCTTTGGTGCCATACGACGAAGTGGCATCACTATAGGTCTGGCATCTTTCACTAAATCAATACGGAACTCAATCTCTCGGTGTAGTGGAAGCCCGGTCACCTCCTCGAAGACGTCCGGATACTGGCCAACCACGGGCACATCTGACAACTCATCCTGCGGGATGTCGAGGGAATTTACAAAACTAGCCATAACCCCATCACTAGGTAGACTACCAAACACTACCCTCCGCCCATCATCCGCCCTCACTGTCACCAAAAAGCCATCACAGTCTACTACCACCCCGTATCTTTGGAGCCAATCGACTCCCAATATAATGCCATACCCAGTAAAGCCCAAAACAAAGCAATCACATACAAACATACATCCATGACTCGATAAGACCAAATTCCTGCAAATCATACTAAGGCTAGTCGAACCACCAATCGGGTTCGTCACAACTAATGGTCTATCGACTATCTCGGGTTCCAGTCCCAACCTATCTACCAGGTCACTAGATATGAAGGAACGGGAAGCCCCAGTATCAAACAAAACTCGAACTGGTATATCATAAATGGAAAGCATACCTTGAATAACAACATTCTTTCGTTTCTCCGCCGCAGTTGGGGCATTCGACGAAGAAGGAATAGCATCAAGAGCATATGCTTTCACAATCTGCTTCTCCTTAAGAGGTTGCGGACACTTGTCCTTCTGATGTCCCACTTGACCGCAGTTGTAGCACTTCCTTTCCGCTGGCTTGGCCCGACATTCCTTAGCATAATGGCCCTTCTTTCCACAGCTGAAGCACTCAACATCCTTCTTGCTCTTTTTCTGGCCACCTTTTGATTGGTCCTGCCTCCTCTTATTCTGAGAGCTATTCTTGCCTCCACCGCCTGCTTGCGGCTTTGGCCCCTCTGCAGATGCAGCCTCAGTCTTTGACTTAGGGTATCTCTGATCTCAAAGCTTTCCCCACGATCGATTCAAAAGTCTCATCGATGTGGTTGATAAGCCTTTCCCCCAAGTACCCATCCAAACCAGTAATGAACTTCTCATTCTTCTTCTCAGGAGTATCGATAAGAGACAGTCCATACTTCGACAAAGTGTCGAACTCAGCAATATAATCAGAAACTGCCCTCTCATTCTGCTTCAGTTCCAAGAACCTCTTGAACAACACTGACTTCTGGGCAGCTGGAATAAATTTCTCGCTAAAGCGAGCCTTGAACTGAACCCAAGTAACCTGGTCCTCTAGAGTAGCTGTTCTAATAGCATTCCACCAATTCATCGCTCGCCCTTGCAGCTGACGAGACGCTAGCCTTCTCTTCATCGCATCCTCGAGACCCAAGTCATCAAAGATACGGTCACAGCTATCCATCCAGTCCTGAACATCCGTGGCCGACTCCGTTCCGTGGAACGGCTTCCCACCAAGATTAGTGTAATCCTTGCACAACTTGGCGAAATCGACCCTAGGCGCATGCACTACTGGGCCAACACCAACTCCGGGATTGGGAACTGCCCCTTGCACTTCTCTAAGCATGTCTCTCATGAGGTCGGTAAAAATCGCCCTCATGTCAGCGGCATTTCCATTATTGGCCCCTCTACCAGTACCTCTCACATATCGGCTCATCGTCAATCTGTAAAAAGGAAAACGATTAACGACCCCATAGTGGTACTAGTGCAGTGCAACTTCATTCTTATACTACTAATAGTATATATATACATAGCTTTTGAAAACCAAAGTAACCACAAATACGCGCTCTCATATACGTACTAACTCTCCCTAGAGTCTTTCCCTAGGTTAACTACGCAACCTAGAGCTCTGATACCAAGTGTGACGGCCCGCCCCACACCAACCGACATTTACTCCAAAAGTGCGCTGTACACATGTCCATTTAGCACGGAACGGGTCGCCAGAAGGAAAAGGAAGAAGGAAATGAACATACAAAGAACCTGTAGAATGTCTCACAGCGCATAGAACAAAATATAATAATAACATACTTGACATAAAACAGGAGAGACAGTGCATAAGCTGAAAATCAGAACTAGACATCATAGCAGCGGAAATCCAAAAATACAGCTTATTACAACTTTCAAACTGTCTCAAAGCAAAAGTAAGGTAAATGAGGTACACTACTAATGCCCAAGTAGCGACCACCAACGACACAGGGAGAATGTGTGTATATATATAATACGTGGAAGCCTCCTGCCCGCCTCCGAATCAGCTACTCGCACATCACCAGCTAACCTGTCTCTAGTCTGCTCGTGTGAGCACCCAGAGTAATAAGAAGAGACATAAAACTCTGGGTCAGACATAAAGCCTGGTATGAGCAATAAGCATCTAAAGTGAACAATAACAGGTAGACTAAAACATACCTGAACCTGGACCTGCAACCAAAGAGTTAGCACTACATACTGTACAACACTCTAAGGTATCATATCAAACAATCATAAAGATACGGAGGTGGGGGAGGTGTGCATGTCATAGGGATGGCAAACAATCAAACATAGCATCCATCCTCACATCTCTCACTCAGTGCGTAAAGCATACGATATTCACCACTTCGATCACCCACATACCTTGCTACGATCACTTTGCCCCATGAAGTCATAAATGGCTTCATTGCACTGATAACGTAGCCACTAATTCCTCGCTATGTCCACTTGCCCCATGGAGTTATTCACCCCATCTGCGCTGGCTCATAGCCTTACTAATCCTTACTATGTCCACTTGCCCCATGGAGTTATTCACTCCATCTGCGCTGGCTCATAGTCTTACTACGCATCACCTTGCCCCTCAGGTCATAATGACCCTACTGCACTGATAACGTAGTCTTGCTACCATCACCTTGCCCCTCAGGTCGTAATGACCCAACTGCACTGATAAGTAGCCCATCATTCCTTTTAGTGGTGAATCGAAGTTATGAACGTCGACAACTCCTTAGCACACGTCCCGCAGCAAAGTCCAACCTTGAAGTGAACTCGTTGGTTCCCAACTGGTTCCGGGATCCTGAGCTCTAACTTCCCCTATTGGACTACCTTTGCATCTCGGGTTATTGGTCAATACTGGGTCGGGTCGGGTTCTTCCTCAGGTCATCGGTTCTGGTCGGTGTTCTTTATCCGTTCGGGTCGGGTCCCCCTTCTGATGCGGTTCGGGTCGGCATTCCTCTGGGTTCGAGTCAGCTGCTTCTTCTTCTTCGGGTCGGGTCGGTGCTTCCTTTCAGGTCGGGTCGGGTCCTTCTTGGTTCGTGCTTTAGATCCATCTTCATGCTCCCCTTCATATGCTCCTATCCGATCCGCTTTCGTGCTCCTGCTCTGATTCGCCTTGGTGTTTCCGATCCGATCCGTCCCCTTCGATCCGATCCGTCTTCCTCTATCCGATCCCAGTTCAGCTAGCGTGGCCTTCCTTTTTGCCACTTTTCCAAGTGTTGGGTTCCGATCCGATCAGATTCCTTGCTCAGTTCCACATATCCGGTCCGAGCCCCCTTATCCGATCCGATCCGAACTCTGCACTGTTTTCTGAAACTATTCGCTCACAAGTGTTTACGCCATTCGACGACGTTTTCGACCATTCTAACTATTGAAATCAATCACAAAGCATTTCATACAGTCATAGCAACATGCATAATCAACCACAAACTTCATTCACATCAATATCATAAGTTAAAATGGATCAAACATACCCAAAATCCCATATTTCCCCTTAAGCATGTTTAGGTGAAACTAATGATAGGATTAGCAAAACTTAACCAAATTAACCCAAATTCATATCAGAGGTCTAAAACATCATTTAGGAATTTATGAACATTTTTCCAGAATTTTATCATGTTTAAATTCGCTAATTAACACTAATCACCCCTAATTAGCCATAATTAGTGCAAAACTAAGCAAATCACTCACCTTAGCCACAAAATAAATTAAAATCTGAAATGATTCTCTGATTTGATGTGAATCTCAATGCCAACAGCAGCTCCTTTGTTGATTTGGTGAAGATCCTTCTTGATTAGGGGTTGCTAAGCTAAATCCTTGCCAAAAAGGTGATTTGGAGGTGATTTAGAGGTTAGAGGCCATTTTTAGGGATCCTTGGTGATAAGTGGAGGAGGCTAGAAAACTGAAATAGAATGATTCTCCATCTCATTTCAGCCCTCCCATAACCCTAATCCCGAAATGGGTTATGGGCCTACTCACTAATCACCCGATTTGGCCCGGTTAAGCAGTTTTTTTTCACCCTCCAAACCTTGTTCCAGCCATATCTCCCAAACGGTAAGTCCGTTTGGCTATTGTGACCACTCTACGGAAAGAGAAACCATCAAACGAATCAAATGGAAGTGGTTTCAGGTCAAAATTCCTTTCCAATCAAAAGTTATGGCCAAAACAGTACCAACTAGGGGCAAAATGGTCATTTAAAAAAATCGACAAAAAAATCATAAGCATGGGAAATGACTCTAATAGATGTTTCCCAAAGTTACATGACAATACGACTTCATATGGGAAAGAAATAAATATTCTACGATCCTATGATGTGTAGAATACGGGTCATTACATAAACAGGTGTTAACCACAATACCAAGTGTATATACTAAGATGACTAGAGGTCTCTCCTCTACTTAGCTTATCCATCATGTCACAAATCTGAGGGTCTAAAGCTAAAGGTTGCTATGTACTTTTTACCTCTCTTAAGGTCAGTAAAACTTAGGGCGCCTGCCACAACCATTTATTTCTCATGCAAACCATCCTAGTCGAACTCGACATCCCTCAAGTACAATCCCCAAAGGCCTAAACCAATATCAGACAAACACCCAAGGAATACCTCCTCCGAATTTGAACGATTTGTGTGAGATGATACTAGCTAAACAACCAAACAATTGAGCACTTAACTGACTCTGGCTATCCTCGCCAATCTTGCTCCAAAACGATCGTTGATCGCATAATTGGCTTTGCATTGTCAACTAATATATGCGGAAGTCTATCTCGTGTTTTAGGGGGCAAACCCCTAACCAAATCAAAAACATCTGTGTGCTCATGGACTACTCTAACGGATTGCAAATCATCGATAGATGCATCAAGTGATTCTAGGTAGCTAAGCCTAACTGATCCCTTAGGATCGCACAAAATCTCAAGGGTATTCCCGAGGCAAGTCGAAAATCTTACTACCCTCCTTACACAATCACTAGCTAACCAATCCATGCCTCGAATCTACCCATAGCCCATGAAACCAAAAACATAAGTATTACACTTAGACTCAATACTTAATATAGCTATTCTCAAATCCTTACAAACCAAAGATAAATGAGCCTAACCACAAATTGGATTTGAGACAATAATGGGATTTTCTACCATACAAGTACTAAGGTGCAGAGACTCAACTATGGAAGCATATGTGAAGCGCTAAAATCAAAAAGAGTTCTAACAGGATGAACAAAAAGAAAAACTAAACTCTTTCAACAGAAACTTTACTACCTCTCTCTCAGGTACGCTGGCAGTGAGAGCATGCATTTGCCCTCCTGAAAATTCTGTCATTTGTTCTTGCCCTTGTCCTTAATTATACGACCCGCTATACCATAATAAAATACTCCTTCTTGTCTTAGGTTTTACTATTATTTCCTCCCCTCTTGTCCTGCGATTCTTCCACTTACACCTCTTTCTTTTTACCTCCTTTGTGAACTAAGTCCATATCCATGAGTTCCTCATCCTTGGGTTGTGCTCCTTAGCAAAACTCCCTCAGTCTCATCTTTACTATCCTTGTGTAACACGTTGACAAGTCTCTCGAAAGCTGCCTCCATCGCACGGAAAATCCTACAAAGCTCGAAAGAAAATTAGCCGCAGGTGAAACTACAGCTGTTATAGATGGAAGTTGGGTACTTCTTCGCCCTTTGACAGGTGTCATAGTCTCATCGAGCCTATGGAACCATGTCGCGATGAGGTTACCTCCCAGAAAGCCAGGAGCCCCGGAGACTCAGGAAAGAAGGAAACAAGGATTCAAACAGAGGATCAAAAGATAGTGCATATGGCTTTAGGGAATATGCCTTTAAAACAAAACCTTTCTTTTGAAAATGCTTCTTTTAAAACCATTTTGAAAATAATTTTTAAAATCTTTTATCTGATCCGGTAACCTTCAGCTCTGATACCAAGTGAAACACCCCACCTCCTTTAAGGTCACTCACAAAGGGAATGCCTTAACATCGGTGGAGCATTATAGATAAAAGATGCAGATAAATTACAAGATAGACAAATAAAGCAGTGGAAAATAAAGTCATTTTATAAACAATGTGGTTCAGTCAAGCTTTTACAACAGTTGTCTCAATCATACTTAAAAGTAATACATAGAACTTCTGTCTTGATTTTAAAACTTCCAAGTATAAAAGAAGCATAAAAAATAACAATGATGTTCCCCAAATAAAGCATGAACTAGCCATAGCAGTGGAAGAGAGAGTCCAAAGCAATACATCGACTATCCTCGAGCTTGAAAAGAAAACCGAGCTAAGGGGTAACATTTCCTCCCTGTGAACCGGGGGGGGGGGGGACGGAAGAAAAGAGGCGAAACAAAACTAGGCCAGACATAAGTCTGGTAAGTCCAGTGACTTTCAGCATATAAACAGGCAAAAGCATCATGACATGAATAAATTGAATATAAGACAATACTATGGAACAAGGATAACAAGATAACATATGATTAGTAATAGATATGATAAGGCAAGATAAACTGAATGCACTTCTACTCTTTCTCTGCTTCGCTACTACTTTGTTATTCTGATTTCTATATCTCTGCACCACCTAACTAGTGTCCCAACTAGTAATCTGTATAAAATGATAATATGATAACGTGATCCCAATTTCCACAATTGTGGTAGCCTTCAGGTGTACATCTATTATGAGGATTCCACCTCAATCTGCCTAATTGCCATGAATGTGTTAGATGTATCCTTACTACCCTATCGATCGGCTCCCTACTTGCATTAATGTTCCATGTCTCTGTGTCAATCGGCCCTCTCTTGCGTGTAGATACCCTGTGCTGGTCCCACCATAAGGTGTATCAATCCCTATGGTGGCAACCCGACACGATTCAAGATGCACAGTGTATAACTACTGGTACCCAGTGCCTGCTTTTTCCCACTCCGGAGTACGTGCACGCCCGCAAACCGTTTGAACCTACACTGATGTACACTCTGCCGCTGTTTTGACCGCTTATAATCAGCCCAATAATCGTGCCCCACCCTGCCTAGTTTTAGGGTACCATGATACATCTATGTGAGTTACTGCTGGAATGGGTCCCCGTTACCAGGGTTTCCTATCGGTTAAGTTTGTGGGCCTATATATACAAATATTACCCACCTACACGAGATGTACTTAACCCTCCCACCGATTCTAGCATGTTTACTTAACGGTTAAGTTTGTGGGCCTATATGTACTAATATTACCCACCCACACGAGATGTACTTAACCCTCCCATCGATTCAAGCATGTTTATTTAACGGTTAAGTTTGTGGGCCTATATATACTAATATTACCCACCAACCTGCTATGTACTTAACCCTCCCGCACATTATGTCGTATTGGTTAAGTATTGTCCATTCATGTAAACTTAACCCACCCATTCATCATGTCATGTCGGTTAAGTGTTTCTTGACTCTCCTTACTTATCATGTTGGATTGGTTAAGTGTTTCCTATCAACTTAATCGCGTTCGTCGATCAAGTTATATTGGTTATGTGTTTCTTGTTAACTTAACCCCACGTGTTCATCATGTTGCATTGGTTAAGTGTCATCAATCAATTCAAGTTAACTTAACCCACCTACTTGTCATGTTACTTTGATTAAGTGTTGCCTTCTTGTGTTAACTTAACCCTACCACAAATCAAGTTATATTGGTTAAGTACTGCCCTCTCGTGTTAACTTAACCTTACCACAAATCAAGTTATATTGGTTAGGTGTTTCCCTCTCGTGTTAACTTAACCTTACCACAAATCAAGTTATATTGGTTAAGTGTTTCTTATTACTTAAACCTAGTCATTCATCTTGTTATATTGGTTAAGTGTTTCTCATTTACTTAACCCTAGTCATTCATCTTGTTCGTTAGAATTAATTGATTTATTAATGCACCAACCTCTCACGTTAGATATGTGTATTTGCGATCACTGGATGGGCCGGGTGGTTCCAGGAAGTTTTACACCACAACTCAATCTAACCTCGGGTTTTTCTTGGGCATGATGCACTAACCTCTCACATTAGATAGGTATTGTTGTGGTTACTGGATGTGCCGGGCGGTTCCGGGCAGTTTTACATCACAACTCAATCTAACCTCGTGTTAGGCATTTTCATCTTTTCACTAATTTACATATTTACAGTTTATATGTAAATTATTCACAATTGTTGTCAATTTCAGATTATGCCACATTTACCATAAATGTCCAAGTCTAGATTTTCATGCTAATTATCCCAACCAGTCATGTTCCAATTCTCAACTTATGCCCAACAAAGCTAATTGCAAGTTATGGCCCCAAATTCAATTTCAAGTTATTACTCAAAATAGGCTATGCCTAATCTTTCAAAGTTTGTAATAATAGTCATGCCCCAAAATTACAATATTCATTATACTTGGCATCCCAAATCAATAGTTAGGCTAAATCTAGATTTAGTGTTCCAATTTTTCATTTTACGCCCAACCTAGATTTAATGCTCAAGTTACCCCAAACTCGCAATAATAACAATTATGCCCAAAACTTGATTTATATTCCAATTTCATACTTTGTCGTTCAAGCCAATTCTAGGTTCAATATACCAAATTACATATTCCATAATTCATGTCAAATTTCCCCAAATTGCATCTTAATAGTCATGCCATACTACATGATCCAAATTATGCCAAATATTGTCAATTTCATGTTACACCTAATTACCACCGCATTCATAACCTACGTATTTTGAGATTCAATGCAATATTCATGAAATAAGCGGAGAAACAATATGGAACATACTAGGCATATGACGATAAGAACTATTGGTCCAACAGATTTGATATACCAAATCAACAACTTTTGCATAGAATACATTGCAGGCATATAGATATGATGTGAATATCATCATAAACCATCAAAAATGTATAAGTTTGACAAAAGTTATATCATGAACTCAAACAGGGTTCCAATTCCGATACACAACAAGTAAAGATATAATTGGACCAATTCCATAGTTAATAATGATTCCCAAAGGCGTATATAAGCACAGATTCAAATGAAAGGATAGCTTACAATAGGCATATTCTCATATTCCTTTTATTACATGTCACAATTAGATTTAGGTGTTCAAATCTAAAAAAGTAACTGAACTTACATAACAAAGGCAAATCTTGTTTTCTAGGATTTGTTTTTTGAAACTGAAAAGCTATCCCTTGATGTAGATTATCGATTCTCTTATTTAGATTTTATTCTTAGAATATAGTTGTTGAAGTCGTTGAGTTAGCCTTGGAATCTCTACTTGAATTCTAACTTGATTCTACGAAGAACTTGAGCGGCATAACCCCGTCTTTGATTTATTTTGATATGAATTAGGGTAGAGTATAGGCGTAATGAAGTTGTGTAGAGAAACTGTAGCTTTAGGGGTGTTTATATAGCATAGGGATCAACAAATCTGGTCAGAACGAGCGTCCAAATGCAGAAAAACGAACCAGTCCTCGGATCTGGAAATAGGGGGGAGGTCGGCCCCCAGGTCGACCCCCTGGTTGACCTATTTGACCCAGGTTGACCCCTTGGTCGACCCCTTGGTCGACCTGGGTCCTGGGCGGGAAATTTCCCGCCCAGCCCGGGTGTGTGATTTGAATTTCAAACTTTTAAATCTAAGCTGTTTTATTTTATTTAAATTACTGAAACTTCTGAAGGCCATAACTTTCTCATACGAAGTCCGATTTACAAAAACTTGGACTCTATTCCAAGCAGAATTCCGAGATGAACGTAATGGCGTAACCCATTTCCCTTGATTCTTCTTTTAAAAATTAAGTATACTTTAATTTGTTACTTTAGTGTTCACAGAAAATACGGGGTGTTACACTTTACCTGTGCATCACATGACTCCTAGAGGGAGCTCAACAAGTAAGTGGGTGATTTATTCAAGAAGGGATTCATTAGACGGAGCATTTCTGAGTGAGGAGCTCGAGTCGTCTTTGCAACCAAGGCAAAAAACTCTCTCCGTCTATGCGTGGACTATAGGGAGTTGAGTGAGCTCACCAAGAAGAATAGGCACCTACTCCCAAGGATATGTGACTTGGTTTACTAGTTAGTGGGCATTCCGATTTTCTTACATTTGGGTCTAGCCATGGGTTTTCATCAGCTGAAGGTAGCAGATAACAGGATAGACATGACGACTTTCAGGACTTGGACGGACTCTTTGAGTGGCTTGTCATGCCATTTGAGTTGACTAATGCACCCACATACTTTGTGGATTTGATGAGTCGGGTGTTTAGGGAGTACCTAAATAAGTTTGTTGTGGTTTTCGTGGATGATATTATGGTTTTCTCAAGAAGCGGGGAAGAACATGTCGTACACTTAGGAGAGTTCTCCGCATTCTCAGATAGCATCAGCTTAAGGCTAAGTTCTTTAGGTGTCATTTCTGGCGAAAGGAAGTAAGGTTCCTAGGGAATGTTGTCCCCAAGGATGGAGTAGTGGTGGTCCCCACTAAATTTGTCATAGTTCTAGATTGGAAATCCTCTAAGAATGTGATAGAGGTTAGAAGTTTCTTGGGGTTGATGGGTTACTATAGAAGGTTCATTAAGGACTTTGCATGGATCTCAGCTCCGCTCACCCATTTGACATGGAAGAATCTGGTTTTCACTTGGGATATTGATTGCAAGGCCGCATTCCAGAGGTTAAAGAAGACTATGACATCATCCTATGTTCTGACTCTTCCTAATGCTTCTAATATGTTCACCACTTACATGGATGCTTGCCGCACAGGGTTAGGTGTTGTGTGTATGCAAGAAGGTAGGGTAGTCAACTATGGAAGTAGACAGTTGAGGGTACACGAGAAGAACAACCCCAACCACGATTTTGAGTTAGCAATGATAGTGTTTGCACTTAAGTCTTGGCGACACTATCCACTCAGTGAGAGGTTTGAGCTTTATATGGATCACAAGTCGCTCAAATATTTGTTCTCATAGAAAGATCTCAATTTACGACAGCAACGTTGGATGGAGTTCCTTGCGTCCTATGACTTTGAGATAGCTTATAACCTAGGCAAGGAAATGTGGTTGCAGATGCATTGAGTATGCAGAGGATGACATTAAATCCTCTATTTTTTAGAGAAGCAGAGATTAGAGCTTATCCCATCTTTTGATTTTAGGCCATTTACGAATTTTACACCTGGTTTGTTGGCATCACTTGAGGTGCGACCTATCTTATGGAGCACATTGGATCCACGTAGTGAGAGGAGTAACAGTTAGTGGATATTTTGGATAGACTCTGTAGAGGAGTAACCTTTTGGTCACCTAGCTAGATATTTTATAGACGACAATGGGGGGCTATGTCAAGATGGAAGATTGTGTGTTCCTAGATTTGGAGATTAGTTGAGATCAGTTCTTAAGGAGGCTCATCACTCTCAGATGACTATTCATCCGGGCGGTGACAAGATGTACTGAGATATCAAGAGTGTTTTTTATTGGACTGTTATAAAGAAGGACATGGAAAAGTTTATGGCTCGATGTTTGACTTTCCAACAAGTAAAGGCCGAACAGAGGAAAATGGCGAATTGCTTCATCCTCTAAATATTCCACAATGGAAGTGGGAGAGTGTATCTATGAATTTTGTTGAGGGTCTGCCCAGATCGAGGAAGGACAACACCAGTATACAGGTTATAGTAGACAGATTGAGTAAGAGTACCCACTTTATTTTAGTCTAGAGCAAGAGGACGACATCATGGTTAGCATCAGTATACCTTAGAGAGATCGTATAACTTCATGGGGTACCTTCCAGTATTGTTAGTGACCATGAGCCCATATTTATGAATGAGTTTTAGAGAAGCTTGCAGGAGGTACTAGGGATACAATTATGACTTAGCACCGCCTATCACCCTCAAACGAATGTACAGCCTGAGAGAGTCAATAAAGTTCTTGAGGATTTATTGAGAATGTGTATCCTAGACTTTGGAGGGACTTATGAGGAGCATCTCCCATTGGTAAAGTTTGCCTACAATAATAGCTATCAATCGAGTATTGATATGGCTCCCTTTGAGGCACTTTATGGATGACCCAGCAGATCACCTTCATGTTGGTCGGAGTTTACGGGCAGACTTCTACTTGGGCCTGAGATGGTAAGAGAAACTTTTAAGAAGATAGACCATATTCGCAAACGGATGAAAGCAACTCAGGACACACAGAAGTCATACATTGATTAGAGGAGGACCGACTTAGAGTTTGAGGTAGGAGATATGGTCTTTATTAAGGTGTCATCTTTGAGGAACGTTGATTTCTTTGGCTCAGTAAGGAAGTTGGCACCAAGATTTTAGGGCCATTCCCAATAGTTGAGAGGATAGGCCTGATGGTCAACAAAGTTAGACTAACAGAGAGACTGATGGGAGTTCACGACATGTTCCATGTTTCCCACTTAAGAAAGTGTCTACATGATTCCATAGAGGTAGTAGAGTCGAGTACACTTTAGGATATAGAGAAAGAGAAGGAGGCATCAATTATAAAAGTTCCTACTCATATACTTGGATCGGAAGTTAAGAGGCTACGCCACAAGGAGATCAACTTGGTGAAGGTACAATGAGGAGAATATAGTGACAATGCAACATGGGAACTTAAAGACAAGATTCAGGCTTCTTACCATTTTCTCTTCGAGAGCACGTTCTTAATTCCTTTCAATGTTTTTGAATTCAAATCTGTTTTTCTAGTCGTTTGAACCCCGATCCTTAGTTAGAAGGCAATAGTTGAAAACATGTTTTTGAGACATGTTATTCTTGATGATTGTAGGTGGATGCAAGTGTATGCTAATGGATGCATACACACACATTAGGCACTAGATTGTGGATTAGCTAAACAAGAGGACTTACATATTGCATACGGATATGTGCGCATTTTAAATTTTCATTGCATGGAAAATGGTTGAATCATCACTTGAATGTTTCGTTATGGTGAATGGTTGTTGCAAACATATAGAACTGATATGTACTATTATGATTCTTTTGCATACATACTGGATACATGGCACAGACATAGATTGCATTAAGGAGGTCAATTAAATCAGTAGACCGCCTGATTTTCACATTAGCTTAGGGATATATACACAATACCTTTGCATATGTTCATACAAAGTATTAGAAATTTTTAGGACAATGGATGTTAGTGGTTGATGGATGAGTAGATGGGTGTAGATTTTGATTGATAAACATTAATAACATTGTTATTAAATTGGAGATTTTGGGGACGAAATCCCTTAAGGAGGGGAGAATGTAACACCACATATTTTAATACACAATAATATGAAGGAAAATAATAAAATGAATATCAAGGAATAAAACATCCAGAATGGGTAAAACAAACTTTACCGTTGCGTTCGTTACGAAATTCTAATTCAGATAAACTTTTCATTTTCGTAAATTGGACTAAGTATGAACAAGTTATGATCAGAAGATGTTTGAACAAAAAATAAATAATTAACTCAGGAAATGCAATGGTAACAGGGCGACCCCCCTTACATGGGTCGACCCAGGTAAGAGGTGGGTCGACCCACCTCTGACCTGGCAGTAAGCTTGAACCTGGATGGATTTTGTTGTTATGTTCTTATGCTGACTCAGCGGTGATGTGTATTCTATGGTTTGATTCGAAAACCTAAAATCCTATGGTGTATATAATACTAGCACACCTATATTTAGACTGGCAAACCTCACTATTTTCCTACACAAACATTTCTTCATCTTCTTTCTCCCAAAGATATGTTCTGAAATAAAATAAGAAAAGGGTTAGGGTGCTGTCAAAATGTAGATTGAAAGGATAATTATTCTTCAACTATTGCAAGGGCCTTTTCTGGATCTAGTACATACCTACATGAGTTCTACTTTATTTTTATATCTGCAATTTAGAAAGGATTTTTGATAGTAAATATATTGGTTCTGAAAACATCAGTGTTTATAAGTTTATTCTTATATGTTATTGTTCTTTTAATTACTGTTAATTACCTATTCATTTTCAATTATTACCTGTTTATATGTAAACTTTCTTTCTTATCCCCTTTCTGTCTTAATTTTATTTACAGTCTTATTATTCCATTTATTCAGTTTGTTCATTTCTGAGTTGGATCTATTTTCTCCTATTTCTTTTTGTTTTGCGCTGAGCCTAGGCCATCAAGAGCCTTAGCCATTTTCATTTGAATTGCGTAAAATTGGGATAAATTGGAGTATTATGTAATGACAATAAAAAGGAGATTCAGGCATATTGGAATTTGAGAACCATAGATTGTGTAATTGGGATAATTTTAAAGGAAGAATAAACAAACATGTTTTTCTAAATAAGTTAAACTTAATTTTATATTAATGTACATGTCATGGGAAAATATATGAATCAGAAGTAAATTAAGTAAAATATGTTACTGTAATCTGTAAAAATCTGAATAGGTGCTTGTCTGATTTGAGGAGGGTTGTTACATTTAATAAGAAATGTCATTTACAACCGTGGAATATAACATAGTGTTTATATTAAACTTATTAATGAATTTAAACCTACTAAGTTAAACCTGTCTGATTAATTAGCCTAAGTGGTCTATGTCCGCTGTTAAATTTGGGGGGACTCTTAAAATCTTATTTGGGGCCAGCCCTAAGGGATGGCATGTGTTGATATATTGTTTGCTTGGAATCCATATCAATCAGTACCCTCCTATTATCAAACGAGTCTCGCACGAGGTAGAGACTATTACTGATGGATGATTATAAGAGGTTCATATTTTAGGGGTAGATACGGGCATGTTCTGACAGAGTCATGAGCATGCACGGATCTGATGGGGGGAAGATAAGGCATTGTAACGCTAGCGGATAGAGCTGTATCTTTTAAAGTTGATGGGTTCGGGGCTGATATCCCCGACTGTGATGGTTGGCACATGTTCTCCACGTTTGTTAGGGAGCTGATCGCTGGGTAGTAATTGGGATAAAACCTAATCGTGATATTCTGATAGTAGGTGCAGAAATTCTGTTCTGGGATATGAGTGAGAAGCTTATCCGATCATACCTTTTCTCGTTTATTTCGTACTTGTACATTTTAATGTATTTTAACGTCTAGTATTATTGATTTGTCTTGATACTTCTCTATCTTATGCTAAAAATCACTGGAACTCGCCAGACTTTATGTCTGACCTATTCTTTTTCCCTTTCCTCTTGATTCTCAAGGTTGTGGATTGCATCAGTGACCACGATTCTTTGATTCAGCTTGTACTTGGATTATTTCTCACTTTATGTATTGCTTCAATTTCTGTTCTATGTTAATTGTTATGGCTCATGAAAGTTATGATTTTTATGGTTTTGTACTTGTACTCTGATGAGTTATGTTTTCACGAGACAGAAGTTTTGTGACTATGAATTTATGGTATTTGAAATTGTAATGTTATACAAGTTTTGATGATAAAGTTTGGAAAGTTTTTCGTTGCATTTTATATTCTGTCTTGTGAATTTAGTCTCTTTGTTACTATGTCACACTAATATTCTTCACAAAACTTAATGCAACCTCATATGGGTGACATTAAGGGACGTGGGTTTCACAAGTACTCTGCACACAAAAAAAGTTGCTGAAATATCAGCAATTTTTGTGAATAATTGCAGACACTTCAAAAAAATTTCACATAGTACATTAATATGTTGAAAGGCGAATGAATAATTGCGGCAATGTATGCAATTATTCATGTAGAAAGGCCGACATATCAACAATCATTCACACAGTACATGCATGTGAAAAGCATATTAATAATTGTAGCAATGTCTGCAATTATGTTCATAATTATTTATATATCAACAATTATTTTACTATTGATGTAAATAATGAAAAAGTTGCAGGAATATCAACAAATATTGCAAATAGTTGCATCATTTACAATAATTTACTGGAGACGAAATATTTTTAATGAAAAAGTTGCAGGAATATCAGCAATATTGCAAATAGTTACATCATTTACAACAACTTACCAGAGATGAAATATTTTTAGTACACATGCAAAATAGAAAGGTTCCATGAAAATCTGCAACCTTTTGATATAATTGCTGCAATGTTAGCAGTTATACGAGAAATCGCTGAAAATTTCTAGAGCATGCATATTTTTAATTTTTGAATCATTTTTTTGTAGTTTTAATGAATGAATATGACGATGATTGTATGTTGAATCAAAATTTTGAAGTTTGGTAAATTTTTACATTTTATTTTTTTATTTTTTGATGATTTACGAAAAAAGGTACCTAATCTATAAAGTTTTTAGAAAGGGAGTTTTTTTTTTGTATTTTGAAATTTAACAGGGACCTAAGCCAAGCTCTCTGTATTATATTTTGTCCCATATGTTTTGAGATTCTGATTTTGTTTTTAGTTTGGCTCTATTATTTATTTTTTATAGAAACCAATGACTCTCTTATAATGACTCTAAGTTTTGGTGGGTCTTTCCTAGGTCGGCATTTAGGACCATTTTGGGTGGGTTTTTAAATTTGGTATCAGAGACTAGGTTACTTAATTATGGGAAATATATGTATGATAGACGTTGTTATTTGAAAAGGTTTTCAATATATATATATAATACCCCAAAGAGATATGTGATTATTCAAGGTAATCTCTTTCTAGCTTTTGCTTTTGGATACTATCGTAGGGATTTCCACTGAAGTTTTTCTTATTACAGATAGTAGAAATGGCCGAAAATCAACCTCAGCAAGGGAACCATGTAGACCTGGTACTTACCCAAATGGTTCCAGTAGTATTTAAGGACCGCGGGATAGGTTCTTATTGCTTCTACTACCCCAGGAGAGCCATCAGCTCAACCCACTGACGTGGCCCATAATTTCCTCATCTCTGCAAGGATTTCATAAGTCTTAGGGGAAAGCCCTTTCTCGAGACAGAAGGATTTCTGGAAGCTAAGGCAAGTTTTTCTAAGTGCGATCGTTTATTCGAGGTTACAAGATGGGAAGACCCATTAAAAAGAAGGGTAGCCACTTGGCATCTTAAAAGCGAAGATTTGGAGTGGTGGAATATGGTTTCTGAGGATAATGCAGATGGGATATTCTCTTGGGGTGAGTTCAAGGCCCAATTTAAGGTTAAATTTCTTTCCACTGCTAAAGTGAGTTTGTAGATGGAGAAGTTCATCCACCTTAAGCAAGGAGAGTCATCTTTAAGGGACTACATAGCAAATTTTAGGGAGTTGTCTAAGTTTGGTTGGAGCCTTGTAGATACACCTATGAATAAGGCACTGAGATTTGTAAAAGGATTCAACTCCTTATTAAGAGAGATGTTTTTGGCTCAAGTGACATTCGGTGCAATCTTTGAAGTACTTGTGGGACTATTGTTTTATACTCTGCAGAATAAAGGAAGGAGGTTAAAAGTGAGGCAATTAAGAGTTCTTCGAAATTTGAAAAGAATAAGAAGAAGAGATTTTGTTTGAAGAAGAAGAAGGGGAATGGAAAACTCAATAATAAAGTTAAGTAGTATGGGAGAAGCCATAAGAAAAGCCACCAAAGACTGTAGGGTCAATATGGCAAAGCACGAATTCAAGGGAAAGTGTTATGAATACCACGAAGAGGGGAAATTGCTAGGAATTTCTGAAAGCTTAAGAGAGGATAGAGTGGGCAGAATTACGCTCAAGAAGTAGCACCCCTTCAGCCTTAACCACCAAGGACCAAGGATAGCTAGCCCTAAACGGTATCATTTCTATTTTAGGGACTTCTATTCATACCATGTTTGGTAATGGATAACTTTATTGATTTCTTGAAACTTTCGATTTCTATTGCTTGCAGTACGATGGTGGTGTCCAACGCTAATAGAGGAGCTAAGAAGTTCTAGTTTATTTGCAAAGACCTAGTACTAGACATAGATGATGTCGGTTTCACGTGTGATGCATGTTTTTTGAGTTTCGAAGGGTATGAACTTCTTAGGGATGGATTGATTATCTATTATAAGGCCATCCTTGGTTATGATAGAAAGACCGATTGTTTGAAGAGTAGTAAGGGTCGTAGTTTAGTGGTCGCTTGTAAGATGGAAAATATAAGGGATTCAGCCTTATTTCATTCTCTATCTCCTAATTCGGAAGGGTCATCTGCAGTATTCGTTGTCTTTGAGTTTTTTGATGTTTTTGAAGAAATGATGGGTTCTACCGCATAGGGAGATCAATTTTAGGATAGATCTCGAGAAGAACGCTAGACCCGTAGCATTTCCATTGAGGCATATGGCTCCTAAGGAAATGAAAGAGTTGCATAAGCAATTTTCTGAGTTGCTATAGAAAGGATTCATTTGATAGAGTACTTCGGAGTAGGGAGCATCCATAGTTTTTGCCACTAAGGACAATGGATCTTTAAGACCGTGCTTTGATTACGGGTAGCTGAGTAAGTTGACCGAGAAAAATAGGTACCCCTTGCCTAGGATGGATAACCTATTCGATCATTTGGGAGGTGCCAAAGTCGCTTCTTAATTGGACCTAGTGACCGGATTTCACCAATTAATAATTTATGAGTAATTAAGACCTAAGATAACATTTAGGACACCTAATGGATTGTTTGAACAGGAAGTGATGCCATTTGGATTGATGAATACCCCCGCCTTCTTTGCATACTTGATGAGTAGAGTGTTTAGCGACATTCTTAATAAGTTAGTCATGGTGTTTGTTGACGACATTATCATAATTTCTAAAAACTTTAAAGAGCATTAGAGCCATCTAAGGGAGGTCCTAGGAATTTTAAGGAAGAATCAGCTAGAGGATAAGTTTTCCTAGTGCCATTTTTGGAGAGAGGAAGTCAAGTTTCCTGGACACATAGTTTCAGGGAAAGGTTTGGCTATGGACCCCGCAAAATTGGAGTTGTTCAAGGATGGAAGATTCCTCGCAATGCTTTTGAAGTTAAGAGTTTCTTAGGGTTAACGAGCTATTATAGAAAATTCATTAAACACTTTGCAAGGTCAGCAGTCCCTCTGACCCTTTTGACTAAGAAGAATCATGAGTCTCTTACAAGTATGGTAGTGCTTTCAAGAAGTTGAAGGAGCCTCTTACAAGTTCACTTGTCGTTATCATTCCTGGTGGTACTAAGATGTCTATAGGTTTTATGCAGATTGTCGGATAGGATTGGGAGCAGTTCTAGTGCAAGAGGGTAATGCATATGCAAGTTTACAACTAAGGGATCATGAGAAAAGATAGCCTGTGCATGATTTAGAGATAGCAACCATAGTATTTTCTCTTAAAATGTAAAGGCAATATCTTTTAGGAGATAAGTTTGAGTTTTTTATGGATTACAAATCCTTTAAGTATTTATTTACTTAGCGGGACTTGAATATTGGGAAATAGAGGTGAATAGAATAAACAACTTCATTTGATTTCGATATCTAGTATAACCTAGGGAAGGGTAACATTCTCGCATATGTTTTGAGTAAGAGACATGCTACCCTTAATTCTATTTCCGAGTGGAGACGGTTGGAGTTTCTTTCCAGTTTTAACCTTCAGCCACTATTTGAGTAATATTAAGAATTTCTCGAAGTTTTGGAAGTGAGACCAGCTTTGATGGATAGTACTAAGAATGGGAAAGACCTTAATGAGGAGTTGAGCGTATTGAAGGAAAATATTTCTAGAGGAGAGAACTTTCCTCATTTTGATAGGTATTCAATTGATAGTGATGGAAGCTTCAGAAGGGACGACCGACTCTATGTCCCTGGGATTGTTATCTTAAGAGAATGGTCTTCAAGGAGTGCCATTATTTGAGGATGACCATACATCCTAGACAGGATAAAATGTTTAAGGACACGAGGAGGACTTTCTTTTGGGAAGGCATGAAAAGGGACGTTTCTGAGTTTGTTGCAAGGTGTTTGACTCATCAAAACGTCAAAGCGAAGCAAGGTAGGCTTGGAGAGTTAATGTTACCTTTGGAGGTTCCCACTCGGAAATGGGAACATATCTATATGAATTTCATGGATAGGAAACCAAGGAGTCCAAACGGGAATGAAGCCACTTAGGTAATAGTTGATAGATTCGCTGACGTAGCACAGGAGTGTATGGGCTCGGTGGATAGTTGTTTTGACACCAACAATGTCAATATCAGTGTCGAATGAAGGAGTTATTGGCATCAAATAAGCTTCCATGCTGTTTTTCTATTCGGTTCCTTAGTTTCATCACTTCTACTTAGTTTGGTCTCGGTATCGTTTCTGTTATCGATTTCTATAATAAAGTTCCTTAGAAGCTTTCGACTTCAATCAAAGCAAGACTTGCTTTTGGCTTTCAGAATAAGCTTCTTCACTTCTGGTATTGGATTAAGCACAATGGTTCCTTCTTAGTTTATGTTTTCTTTTGGTCTCTTACTTTTGTTTTCGTATGTCTTTGTTTTACTTTCGATATCAAATTATTTGTATTTAGGGTTCAGTATCATTTATTGTAGTGCCGGTGTCAGCCGTATCTGTGCCTATAAATTGGCCAAGTGTGTCATTGTAAAAGGACAAAATTTCTTTAATTGAAATATTGGCACCGCCATTATTGGGAGCTTATTTCTCCATCCCCAATTATGGTACCCATTTGTTGATCAACGACTTGGAAGATCATCTTTCCGGCATCAACGGATCAACGGAGAGTTGGTGATCACTTTTTTGGCATCTTTGAGATCAACAGAAATTGTGTTTTCTATTCGTTTCTAGTTCATTGAGATTTATAGCTTGAAGTACCTTTCCGGCATCGATTCGATCAACGAAATTCAGAATTATCTTGGTTTCTTGGTATTCGATTGCATTAGTTTTATCTGTGATTGTTGAGAATTTATTTGAGATTCGATATTATTTCGAGAACATTATTGCTTCCGCTATGTCAGCTTAGTATCAGAGCCAAAGCAATTCATAGGTTTGGCATTGTTTCAGATTATTGTTAGTTTCGATTCGAAGTTTATTGTGATCATCGACTTAGAGATTATCGTTGATCCGAGCTCCAAAGTAGATTATCGATTGGCAGTATTGCGAAAGTTCTATTATTGTTCATAGTGGTTTTTGAGTTCCAAAGTATCGATTTGAAGATTGGAGTATATTGGATCATTGTATCAAGGATTTGAGAAGTGGTTCATTGATTTCCTAGCTTGATTTTGATTGTTTCAAGACTTGATGTGAGGTTCGATATTGCATTCAAGAGTGTTGTTCATCACGGTTTCAAATTGAGTTTGAATCAGATACAAAAGCAAGTTGGTTAGGACAGTGACTCGGTTACAACATTGACTCATTTGCGATATTAACTTGGTTACGAAAGCCAGTTGGTTGCGACAATGAGCTGGTTTCGATATCAAAGTGATTCCGACAGTGAAGTGGTTTCGAGGTTAGGTATTATCGTTTCATTGTTTGAAGCTTAAGTCCAAGAATTTGTTTTCATTTCAAATTGAAAATTACACTGAGACAAGCAAATAGAATTCGAAAAGTTGAAGATTTTTATTAACAGGAAGATGCAACTCAAATGAAGGAATGAATTAATGCTAGATTTGATGATGGTATATGACGTTTGGTGGAATAAATCTGGACATGAAACAAAATTAAAGGTAATACCTGCATTGGAAAATATGTTTGATAAAGAAGAAGACCGAAGAAGCTATCATTCTCAACATCGCGAAGATATGGGATCGCAAATTCGAAATCAAGTAATGGATTGACGATGGGAATCGGGTATGGGGACAGTAATTCTAGAATTCAAGGGTTGTATGCAAGTTGAAGAGTTTTTGGATTGGATTTATACCGTTGAAGAAATTTTAGAATATAAAGGAGTTCCAAAGAACACTGAGTTAGACTGGTTGCTACAAGATTGGGGAAGAGCTATGACATTGTGGCAAAAAACTAAGTTGACTCAAGCAAGGATGGGAAAGCCAAAGGTGGTTACATGGGAGAAAATGAAGAAGTTGATGAGTGCTACATTTTTGCCTTACAACTATCAATCGTTAATGTATCAGTGGTTACAGAATTTACGGCGAGGCACTCATTCAATTAATGATTATTTGGATGAATTTTTTCAATAATTGCCCGTAATGATATATCCGAGACTGAAGAGCAGTTAGCTTCAAAATATATTGGAGGACTTCAGGTTCAAATTCAAGATATGGTTAATATGTTTCATCCAAAATCAGTTGCCGAGGAGCATCAAAGAGCTCTTACATGGAAGAAGTGGGGTAGATGAGGGAGTGGTTACTCAACTTCTAACAGTTAGAGTAAGAATGTTGGTAGTAGTGCTCTAGTTAACAAACCAGTACTCCAGATTCTACCAAGATAAAAGGATGCAGTAATATGAAGTGTTTTAATTGCCAAGAATTTGGTCACAAGAGTTCTGAATGTACAAAGTCTAAGAAGAGAACAATGGTCGCCAACTTTAGTGAAGTATGCAATGAAAAGGTAGAGTTAGATTGAAATTTTTTCAACTCCACCACGGTTTGATGAATAACCAAAAGAAATTGTAACCAGTGACGAAGGATATAATTTGATGATGAAGAGGACTTGTCTGACTCCAAAGTCAACCAATGAATCCAAGTGGTTACGAAGCAACATTTTCCCATATATATGCACTATTTTGGGAAAAGTTCGTCAATTCGTGATTGATGCAGGAAGTTGTGACAATATCATTTCAGAGGAGGTTATTCAAAAGCTTGGAATCAAGACAGAAAAGCATCCTCGACCTTACAAGCTAGCATGGCTAAAGAAAGGCGGAGAGGTAAAAGTTTCTAAATGAGCTTTTATTCCTTTTTCAATTGGCCTTAAATATAAAGGTGAAATTTAAGGTGATGTTGTGAATATTGATGTATGTCATCTACTGTTGAGGAGACCATGGCAATATGATAGGGCCATGCAACATGGTGGACGCATAGACATCTATAGTTTCATATTTGAAGGCACTAAAATCACTTTAGTTCCAAAAAGGCGTGATCAAAGTAAAGATCAACCTGACAAGACGCTAGAGATTGTTAGTTTGCTTTAAGTAAAGGAATTTGTGGACAATGTGGAAGAAGATGGCAAAGTCTACTTGCCAAGGTGATTTGGTTTTGTAAGGAGTGAAGAAATTCCCAAACCAGTAAAACCACTGTTAATTGTTATATGAATTAGAAGATGTTTTTCCAAAAGAGCTACGAATGGTTTACGGCCACTTAGAGACATCTAACATCAAATTGATTTGGAACCAAGTGTTGTTTTACCCCCCCACAAGCCACATTATTGAATGAGTCCCAAATAACACAAAGAGTTGCGATGACAGGTGGAGGAATTATTGAGTCAAGGCCGTGTTCGAGAAAGCCTTAGTCCTTGTGTCGTGCCTGCATTACTAGTTCCAAAGAAAGATGCTTCATAGAGAATGTGCACAGACAGTCGAGCTCTTAATAAGATCACTGTGAGATATCATTTCTCTGTTCCACGACTGGATGATTTGTTAGATTACATAAGTGGGTCTGTTATCTTCTCAAAAAATGATTTGAATAGTGGGTATCATCAAATCAGGATTACGCCAGGTGATGAGTGGAAAACTACTTCCACTACTCACGAGGGGTTATATGAATGACTCGTTATGCCTTTCGGGTTATCAAACACATCAAGTACCTGCCTGAGAGTGCTGAATCAGATCTCCAGACCTTACATTGGAAAGTTTGTAGTTGTTTACTTTAACGATATTCTTATCTACAATGCTAGTCCAGAAGAACATCTACAACATCTACATGCAGTATTGATTATCTTACGCTAGGAACAATTTTATGTCGCGACAAAGAAGTTTACGTTCATGACCCCAAGTGTGCTATTTTTGGGATACATTGTTTTCAAGGAGGGTTTACAGGTTGACCAGAGTAAAGTTACGGCAATCAGAGATTGGCCACAACCGAAGACAATTACAGAAGTTCATTGTTTTCATGGTTTAGCATCTTTTTATAGGCGATTCATTCCACATTTCAGTAACATTATAGCTCTAGTAACCGATTGCATGAAAGGCAAACAGTTTGTTTGGACAGAGAGGACATAACAAGATTTTGAGCATATTAAGAGTCTATTGACTTCAGCGCCTTTTCTTATGCTACCAAATTTTAATCTGCCATTTAAAATTCATATTGATGCTTCAAAAGTTGGAATTGGAGGAGTGTTAAGTCAGAATGAGAGACTTATTGCTTATTTCAGTGAGAAGTTGTCAGGGGCGAAGATAAGATACAATACCTATGATATTGAATTTTATGTTGTTGTTCGAGCTACCAAGCATTGGAGGCATTATTCTTTCCATAAAGAATTCGTTTTTTACATAGATCATGAAGCACTAAAGTAACTCTAGAGTCAGGATAGAGTAGAAGCTAGATATGTGTCATGAATTGCTTATCTGCAACAGTTCACATTTGTGGTGAAGCATAAGTCAGGAGTTATGAATAAAGTAGCTGATGCATTAAGTCAGAGGATTAATCTTTTGACCACAATGAAAGTTGAAGTGTTAGGATTTGACACACTCTCATAATCATTGACTTCAAATCCTTATTTTTCAAAGATTTTGGAAAAGGTCAAGAAAAGGGACATGGCAGATTTTTTAGTAATAGAAGGTTTCCTTTTCAAAGGAAATCAGTTGTGCATCCCAGATTGTAGTCTACAAATGAAAATCACCAAAGATCTTCATAGCGAAGGACATGTTGGTAGAGACCGTATAATGCAGTTGGTTGTGGATTCTTATTTTTGGCCTTCAATGTGGAAGGAAGTTGAAAAGTTCATGCAAAGATGTAACATTTGTCAAGTGTCGAAGAGGACTGCAACTAATGCTGGGTTGTACATGCCATTTCCAGTTCCTTCTCGACCATGGGTTGACGTAAGCATGGATTTTGTATTGGGTTTGCCAAGGACACAAAGAGGCAAAGATTCCATTTATGTAATCGTTGATCGGTTTTCGAAGATGGTTCATTTCATTGTTTGCAAGAAAACAGTAGATGCAATAAACGTGGCTCAGTTATTCTTTCAGTAAATATATCGACTATATGGATTTCCAGATTCAATTGTTTGAAATCGCGACAATCTGTTTTTGAGTCATTTCTGGCTAAGTTTGTGGAAAATGGTGGGTACGACATTGAAATTTAGCAGCACCTATAATCCACAAACAGATGGACAGACCGAAATGGTGAACAAATCATTGGGAAATCTTGACTTGAAAAGTTAGGATTCTAAATTATGCCAAGCTGAATTCGCTCATAATCATGCTATCAATTGCAGTACTAGATTCAGTCCTTTCAAAATTGTGTACTCAATGGTATCGAAGGGGCCCTTGGATTTAACTCCATTGCCATGACAAGGTGGAATGCAGAGGAGACCATTGACCCTGTCCCTGATATATAGGATCTCCATCGGGAGATAAAGAATCAGTTGATCGAAACAAGTCAGAGGTACAAGAAAGCTGCTGATTCGAAATGTTGACTGTTGAGTTTCAAACAGGTGACTTTGTGTGAGCAGTATTAATGAAAGACCGATTCCTGTTGGTACATACAACAAGTTGGCTTCTAAAAAGATTGGACCTTTGGAAATTGTTGAGAAGATCAATCCAAATGCTTATCGATTGAGATTACCAAACCATATTTGTACTGCTGATGTTTTCAATGTTAAGCATTTGATGCCATACTATGAGGATGGTGTGGTAGAAGATCCAATTTGAGGACAAATTCCTTCGAGCCAGGAGAGGATGATGTTGGGTGGATAGTTGTTTCGACACCAACAACATCAGTATTGGTGTCGAATGAAGTGGTTCTCGGCATCAAATAAGCTTCTATGTTGTTTTCTATTCGGTTCCTTAGTTTCATCACCGCTACTTAGTTTAGTCTCGGTATCGTTTCTGCTATCGGTGTAATAAAGTTCCTTAGAAGCTTTCGACTTAGACTTCAATCAAAGCAGGATTTGCTTTTAGCTTTTGAAATAAGCTTCTTCACTTCTGGTATCGGATCAAGCAGAATTGTTCCAGTCTAGTTTATGTTTGCTTTTGGTATCATTACTTTTATTTATGTATGTCATTGTTTTACTTTTGGTATCAAATGATTTGTATTTGGGTTTCGGTATCGTTTGTTGTAGTGTCAGTGTCGGTCCTATTCTGTGCCTATAAATAGGCCAAGTGTGTCATTGTAAAAGGACATATTTTTGTTAATTGAAATGTTGGCATTTCCATTATTGGGATCTTATTTCTCCATCCCCGATTACGGTATCCATTTGTGGATCAACAACTTGGAATATCATCTTTCTGGCATCAATGGATCAACAGAGAGTTGGTGATCACTTTTCTTGCATCTTTGAGATCAACAGAAATTGTTTTTTTCTTCATCTCGAGTTCATCGAGATTTACAACTTGAAGTACCTTTCCGGCATCGATTCGATCAACAGAATTGGAAATTATCTTGGTTTCTTGTTGTATTCGATTACATCAGTTTTATCTATGATTGTGACTGTTGAGAATTTATCTAAGATTCAATATTATTTTGAGAACATTATTGTTTCTTCTACGTCATTGACAAAGAGTGCACACTTCATTCTTGTGAAGAAAAGTAGGATTGCAGCTTCATTGGTTCAGCTTTATATCAAGAAGATAGTGAGACTACATGGGATTCTGGAGAGTATAGTGACTGATAGAGACCCTCTATTCATGAGCGAGTTTTGGAGGAGGCTATAGACAACTTTGGGAACAATGCTTTATTTTGAGTACCGCATACCACCTGCAGATCGATGGACAAACCGAGAGTCGTCTGAATTCTTGAAGTTCCACTTAGAGCCTGCATCATTAATTTTGGAGGGGAATAGGAGTAGCATGTAGCCTTAGTGGAGTTATCATTTCAAATAACGATTAGTATGACCCCATACGAGGCATAGTATTGGTGTCCATTCAAATTGCCAACTTTTTGGAGGTAAACAACCAATAAGGTTTTACTCTGACCTGGCCTTATCTGTGATTCCATATGGAAACTTCTTCTGATACGGCAAAGGATGAAGGCAACCTAAGACCAGAATATATATTACGCTGATAGAAGGAGGAAGGAACTCGAGTTCAGTATTAGTGATTTGGACTTCATAAAATTTTCTCCCCTTAGGAAAACCATCTGGTTCGGAAAGACTAGGAAGTTGGCTCCTAGGTTTATTGGGCCATTTAATATTTATTATAGAGTCGGGAAGCTGGCTTATCGTGTTGAATTTCCCTAGCAATTATCCGGAGTCCATAACATAATCACATTTCTCACCATAGGACTACCTTCACAACTCTGCCATTACACTTGAGTTTGATCAAATTTGGGACTTGGGGAGCTTTCAATTGGAGCCAAGGATTCCTCGTGCTACCTCGAGGATTGTGTAACAAAGAATCAAAATGGCTTTGCAACAAATTTATCAACCTCGTTCGAGTATAACGGGAAGATAACCCTTTGGAAAGCACATGGGAAGTGGAAGAAAAGGTGAGGAAAACACTTCCAGAGCTTTTCACAGGTAATTAATTTCCTTTAGGGTTGCATTGTGATTGCTAGATTAGATGGTAGGAATTATTTGCAAAACAAAATGCACCGAGCACTCGTATAAAAATTATATGAATAGTAGGGTTCTTTGTATACATACAACATCACATATTAAACTCTCACACAGTCACACTAGGACTGAGATCACTTCAACCAATCTTATATAATATATATTAGGCATGTCTGTTTTGTGGATGCATAATAAATAACTTGGTTGTACAACATATTTGTTAGATCGAGTCGTGTTTTTCTCCCCTTTGGTAAGATTTCAGGATGAAATCTCTTTTAAAAGGGGAGAATATAACACCCTGCAAAATATACTTTAAATGGACAGAGATAATTAAATTAAGAACAAACAATAATAATTAATAAAATATTAATGTGCTAAAAATATGAATATTGGATAGTTGAGAATTAGGCCATGAAAATATTACTATTGTATTTATGGTGAGATTCTAGTCCATTTTCATATTTTATCTATTGAAAACTGAGTTCGTATGGAAAAGTTACAAATAAAACATATTGTATGGACATAATATACACACGTAGCATTTGAAATTTAAACTGTAAAATATAAAATAAAAATATCTATGGAAAATGGAATAATCCTTTCTGGATTTCAAAATTGTGTGCATACACACACACACACAAAAAAAAACATATATATATATATATATATAAGAAGGGGACAAGAATTAAAAGAAACAGAAACAATCAATCAGATTAATTACATTTTAAATAAAAAGGAAACAACTTGGAGAATAAATTTCTCCACGGTCTCCCCTTAAGGGGGTCAACCTCTCCTTCTAAAGGGTCGACCGCCCTCCTAGGGAAAGCGTTAATCGCCCTTAAGGTTCGAGGGTGGGAAAGGCTTGCTTTAGTAAGGTTTTTTTTATATATTTTGTTTGAATGGACTGTACATATTTTTGTAAAACTAATCTAACGGCTACACACATTTCAGTAGGTATAAATAAGGCCTTAGCCTCTCCCCCAAACACTACATTGTCTTCTCATCTCCGCTTTCATTCTGCTTCTCCTTCATTTTTCTATATTCCAAAATTTAGGTTATATTAGATTTCTTCTTCTTCTCTAACCTATTTTCTATATTCTCTTATCTATTGGAATATGGGATTACAATTATATGTATATATTCTAACATGATTCTTATATATATAATTTATTTATTTGGGAGGAATATTTGTAGTATACTTTCAAAGATTCATTTTATATTTTTGTTCTACACAACTTTCTATTTCTTCTCATAGTAATTCTATATATGAGTGATAATTATTTTAACTTTTTTATAATTATTGGTGTATAATTCAGTTTTTTATGCCTAAAAGAGATTTGGGATTCTTACGAAAAGAAAAAATAATTAAATCTCCCAAAACTTTTAATAACTTCGTAAATAGTCTTTCATTGCGATAATATTGGGTTTTCGGTTATGAACATAGGAAAGATTAGATATTTGTGTGTTGTGTGATTTTATCATTTAGTCTAATTTACTTTCTTTTTTATTAATGTGAATATAGTTTATACAAAAACATAGATTCGGGTATTGTAATTTATTTATGTTTAAATATATAATTTTATAAAACACATAGTTTAAATGTAGTAAGACACATATTACCACAATCTTAATTTTTGTGTAAATATATTATATGAAAGTAAAGTAGTATTAGAAGAAAATTACATATTATATTAGCATATTACACCTTGTCCTTTCTTTTATTATTGAAGTAATCCTTAGAACCTAAGTTGCAAGTTACTATGTTTATGTTCTATTATTTCCCAATTACTAATTTGAATGTGAATAAATATTATAAGTTATGTTAATAAAGTTTGGGAAAATAAACTTGTACATCTTGATTTATTGGTTAGGATTGACATTTCTACATTTTAGGATGTTTCTTTATGCACGCTTTAACTACGTTTTATTTATTATTATTAATAGAGCAATTAACGTACTATAAATGTGTATTAAATTGGTTTAATTAGGGATTAAAATTTAAAATGTCCCCATAAGAAAATTTGTATGCGTATGAGTATTAATGACTTCAATTAATATAAATGACACATAGACACAAGGTTAACCCCTATTTGTAGTAGAAGACTGCCCAAAATCGACAAACATATCCAATAACTACAAGATGTTGAGTTAATCTTAGATGTCTAGTGCCAAGAGCCATTATAATAAATACACGAAGACGCGAGGTTAAGCCCACTTCTAATAGAAGTATGTCCAGAACTACCTGGCAAGTCGTGCTTCCATAAGTAGTCGGTTTAGTGTGAGACATCTAATGTAATAAATACTTGTGTGAAGAAGGCCTATCTCGAGAAGATATTAAGTTGGATGACCTATTTTTTGGGTATTAAGTGGTAAGGACTAGGTCCATTCTTAAGGTTCACTCCTTGGTTCTAGACCAAAGCCATGAGACATGCCCTTATTAGATCTTAAGTGTCATCAGCCTCGCCTTTATCTTATAAGCTTACGAGGTATTAATGGTCCTTAATAAAGATAAACATATTGGTGGCGTAGTTCTCCAAAAGCTGTCCACTTTTTATATATCGGCTATGTAAGGGCATACCTAGGGATGGGCAAGTAAGAGTTCCAAAAAGAATGTAAAGGAGTCGTCTGTTTAAGGGAAGTATTATGTGGAAAGGAGTTCACTTGTAATGTTAGTTAAATAGTAATGCATGAGTCTGCCGGGGGGTCATAAGTGGCGATGGGTGTCTACCTTCACCCGATGTTAAGTGTGTAGTGACCCGTACTTCCCGGCCGACCTAAACCGAACAAGAAGGTGGACTGCTTTGAGAACAAGACAAATCGGAGCACAAACAGAAGAACATTTCATTGTTATTACAACAATTTACATCAGAGTAAAAGAATATACAGAGTACGAACAAATAATATACATTTGATAAATATCAGAGATTTACAAATTACAATGCAGCGGAAAATTAATACATAACACAACTGTAAGAGATACACAGATACAGAGCGTTCCGAATATAGCTCCAGCTTTAAACCATGATCCTGTAAATACAATACCTGCAAAACCAAAACTACTAGCTGCCCGTGTGGAAAATAGAGGCACCCAGAGTTTAGGTTAAACAATAAACTCCAGGTCAGTCATGTGAATGGTGTGAGAACTAAAACAGTTATTTAAAACTTTACTTCAAAATCAGATATATCAAGGGACCACGCTGTATAACACGGAACGGGTTTCCTCCCAAGATTACCAGTGCATATAACAAAACAACGCAATGTTTTTTGGAAAAATGAAGCTATTATAAGACTCAGGTCCCATCACTCAATGCAACGCAAACCGGAGGATAGAGTTTTACCTTATAATAGCCAAACATGCTTGATACATTTAAAACAAATCATTTTGATATTATTATAAGTGCATAGTGTATAAAATCACTTCGAATATAAATGTATCAATCATAGACGGCATGGGTACCATATATCATGTCGCCATACTAGGCTCTACATATAAAACTGAAATGTCATATTGGAAGTTGGATTTCCATCTGTGAACCAAGGCAAGGGATCGTCCTTACCGCTTCGAGACGCTCTAGCCCGTGTCTCAGGATCCAGACTCAGGTGGGCCCTTGGATCGTAAGGGCCGGTCCACACAGAGTGGATTAAAATGCCTGAACAATATGTTACCCCTCCCTATGGGGCGTAAATGAGCCAGATGACTCAATATCCATCGGCTCCATAGTAGCCGATATATCCGAGGCGCCTCGCTATCCATCAAATAATGTGCAGCATCCACATGAGTTAAATGTCTGGGCTCCATACCATGACACCACTCCTAGTTAGAAAGAAACGCATGTCCTCCCCGAGGTCCTCTTCCGTTTCTGATTCACACCGGGGTGTAAGGCTCGCGAATTAACGTTATACACAAAGCTATGCTATATTAAAGCCATGCTTTGATCATAAACCACAAGACTCTGCTTTTCAATAGAAGTCTTGATCATTTGCATCTCAGCATGCCACACAGGCAATTCACGCCATGCGATTGATGTCTATCGATATATAATCTCTGAGCTCATCGTCTCAGAGAAGGGCATTAAGCAAGAAAATAAATTCTCCGCTGCCAAACAGATATATATTTAGAAGAGATCAATCAACACAGAATAAAATCCAATGTTAGACACACATCCATTTACAAGTTCAATCTGGTTCTGAATGAAACCGAAGGCACCTTATTCCTCGTACTATATGTCTAATACAGAAGAGAGGTCCTCGCATATCCGGTCGATCTCCAAGTACGTCTGGACGATCACCACTTATTACCTCGTCTTGGGTGTACAACCCAATCAAGACATCAGTAATCATCCAAACGATGTGAAGACCTGTGACGGCCCGCCTCGCACCAGCCTGCGTTTCCTCCAAAAGTGCGCTGTACACATGCCCGACTAGCACAAGACGGTCGTCATAAGAAAGGAAAGAAGGGAATGAGCTAATCAAAGAAACCTGCAGAATGTCTCACAGCGCATGGAATAAAATATAATAATAACATACTTGACACAAAACAGGCGAGACAGTGCATAAGCTGATAACTAAAATCAACATCAATCATCAAAGCATTTCATACAGTCATAGCAACATGCATAATCAACCACAAACACCAAAACAACAATATGATAGGTTAAAACGGATCAAACATACCCAAAAATCCATATTTTCCCCTTAAGCATGTTTAAGAACAACTATTGATAGGATTAGTAAAACTTAACCAGATTAGCCAAATTTTCTAACAGAGGTCTAAAACAATGTTTATGAATTTCTGAATATTTTTCCAGAATTTATTAGTGTATAAATTCACTAATCTTCACTAATCACCCTTTAATCCCCTAAAGCATGGTCTAACCATACTATTAGCAAAACATGTCCAAATTAACCCAAATTTTTATCAGAGCCGTAAATTATTATTTTAGAATTTTAGGAATTTTTCTAGATTTTTCTGAGCCATAATTTCGCTACTCTTCGCTAATTACCCTAATTAGCCGTAATTAGTGAAAAACAATGCAAATCACTCACCTTGGCCACAAATGAAATTCTCAGAACTGAAACTCCTCTGATTTGGGGCGAATACTGATGTCTAACAGCAGCTCTAACCTTGCTTTGGTGCTTTTTCTCCTTAATTTGGTGTTGCTAAGCCTAATCTTCAATTAGAGAGTGATTTGGGGTGTTTTAGATGTAGGAAGCCATTACTAAGGTCTCAAGGAGGTTTGTGGCGGCTCAAAACTGAAATGAAAGTGATAACCTAACCCTATTCAGTCCTCCTATACCTCTAAACCCGAAATTCCCCTTGGGCCTAACTGCTAATCACCCGGTTAAGCCCAATTAAGCTGTCTTTCACCATCTGAAACTTGTTTCAGCCATATCTCCCAAACGGTGAGTCCGTTTGGCTAATGTGATCACTCTATGGAAAGAGAAACTATCATTCAAAGCCAATGGAAGTGGTTTCAGGTCAAAATTCATTTCCAGTCAAAAGTTATGGCCAAAACAGTGCCAACTAGGGGTAAAATGGTCATTTAAAAATCGGGAAAAATCATGAACATGGGAAATGACCCCAATAGTCGTCTCCCAAAGTTACATGACCATACGACTTCGTATGTGAAGGAAATAAATATTCTACGATCCTATGATGCGCAGAATGCGGGTCGTTACACTCTCCCCCCCTTAAGAAATTTCGTCCCCGAAATTCCTTAACCCCAAAACATACACAGGATCCCGCATGCCTAACACCCACATACAAAAATCAAACATGCAAAGCAAGCAAACAAGTCTATCCTAGCATGCGGAAAACTAACATGGGAAGAACCATCGCCCCTTGGACTTTCACTAATTTCGCCGTCTCTCTTCGTAATTTCTTCGTATCGTCCTCGACAATGCGAATCGGTCTCGCGGTTCCCAACCGCCTTGGGTTCTCTTTCGATATCGTCCAACCGGTATGGCGAACTAGCTAAATCAAAATCATGCATAAACTTCCTTAACTGAGAAACATGAAATATGTCATATTCTCTTGGCATCTTTTTAGGTAACCCAACCCTATCCATCAAATTACCAATTACATTCCAAATGTCCTTTCAAGTCTAACCCGAATCTTGCCTACATCCATACTGCACGTCCAACGTATATTCACCTCCTAGAGGCAAACTGGATCCATCCAATGACCCTAGGCACTACATCCACATCCGTACTGTACGTCCAACGTACATTCACCTTCCAAAGGTGAACTAGACCCATCCAATGAATCCAGGTACTCCACCTATATCTGTACTGTACGTCCAACGTACATTCACCTTCCAAAGGTGAACTAGACTCATCCAATGAATCTAGGTACCCTACCTATATCTGTACTGTACGTCCAACGTACATTCACCTTCCAAAGGTGAACTAGACTCATCCAATGAATCTAGGTACCCTACCTATGAGTCCAAGTCCCACTTGAAACACCTATATCCACTGAATCTCCAAGACCAACGGACGCTCCACAATTCCCAAACATACTTCAAGTCTAACGTAAAGTATCTCCGTATCCGTTATATCACCATGACTAACGAACTCATCCCATTTCCATTCAACAGAATCCTACAGGTGATAGTCTACTCAAGAGAAGAAAGGTAGGAACAAACATAACAACCATAGCATCCATCAAACAAGTCCTATCTATCACCTGCTAAAAGCCATAAATACATCAACACCTATATGTCTGGTCCAACCAACATCAATAACTAATGGAAGCCCAGCCTCCAAACGGACTACCGTACGTCCAACGCACGTTTATCCTCCAAGGATAACTAGATCACGTCCAACGGATCCAAGGTAACGGGCGTCCCCAGATACCCCTGCTTTTAGTCCGCCTGAAACACTCGAGTCCCACCCAAGTCTATCCATTATCTTGCTGCCCTCTCGAGTCCAACTCGAGCCAATCCAATTCCTCGCAGCCTCCTCGAGTCTAACTCGAGTCAATCTATTACACATCCATACTAAGACCCAGTCTTGAGTATCCATTACCTACAAACTCTAGTCCATCGTGAGTCGTCTCCCTATTCGTTGCATCTCTAAGATCAATCGAACATCTATTTTCTTTTACGAGTTCAAGTCCAACTTGAATCGTCCTAACCTTCGTTGCATATTCCTTGACCAATGAACACATCCTATTCTTTCAAAAAGAACATCAACATAGGGTCCTAAACAATCCATTACTTTGCATCTTTCTCGAGTCCCACTCGAGTCATCACATACCCTTATTGAGTCTAACTCGGGAAATCTATACCATCGAACATTCCTACCATGTTATGAGCTGCACATCACTCCCCGAGTGCACCAAGATATCATCCAATGAGAATCACAACAACCACTTATCTCTCACGCAAACCATCCTAGTCGACCTCGACATTCCCCAAGCACAAGCCCCAAAGGCCTAAACCAATATCAGACAAGCACCCAAGGAACATCTCCTCCGAGTTCAGACAATCTACGTGAGATGATATGAGCAAAACATCCGAACACTCAAGCATCCATAACTGACTTTGGCTATCCTCGCCAATCTTGCTTGAAACTATCGTCGATCGCATGACCAAGTCCTGAACAAACTACTGTACATCCAATGTACATTTGCTTCTCTAACTCCCGTTATCATCTTCATCATAAAGTAGGCGATCCAATACCACCTTTCGTCCATCATCCACTCTAACGGTCGTCAAAGACTCTTCGCAACCTACTATCGCTCTATACCTTTGGAGTTGATCGGCTCCTAAAAATCAAGCCAAACCTAGTAAAGCTCGAAATAATGCAATCACAACAAACATACATCCATGACTCGATAAGACCAAATTACGACAAATCCAACAAAGGCTAGTCAAACCACCTATCGGGTTTGTCACTACTAAAGGTCTATCGACTATCTTGGGTTCCAATTCCAACCTATCTACCAGGTCACTAGGTACGAAGGAATGGGAAACCTTGTTATTAAACAAAACTCGAACAGAAACATCTTAAATAGAAAGCATACCTCGAATAACGACACCTTTTTCCTTCTGCGCCGCAGTTGGGGCATTCGACGAAGAAGGAATAGCGTTGATAGCATATGCTTTCACGATTTGCTTCTCCCTAGGAGATTGTGGACATTCATTCTTGTGATGTCCTCCTTGGTCGCAATTAAAGCACTTCCTTTCCCCAGGCTTTTCTCGACAATCTCTGGCATAGTGGCCCTTCTTGCCACAGCTAAAGCACTCGCCATCTTTCTTATTCTTCTTACTTTGGCCATCCATGGTTTGGTCTTGTTTCCTCTTAGTTTGGGAATTATTCTTGCCTCCGCCGCCTGCTTGCGGCTTTGGCTCCATTGTAGATGCAGTAGCGACCTCAGTCTTAGGCTTAGGGTAAAGACTTTCTGACCTTAATGCCTTTCCTACAATCGATTCAAACGTCTCATCGATGTGGTTTATAAGCCTTTCCCCCAAGTACCCATCTAAACCAGTTATGAACTTCTCGTTCTTCTTCTCGGCAGTGTCGATAAGAGATAACCCATATTTCGATAAAGTATCGAACTCAGCAACATACTCTGAAACCGCCCTTCCGTTCTGCTTAAGCTCCAGAAACTTTCTAAACAATTCTGACTTCTGAGCAGCTGGTATAAACTTATCGCAAAAACGAGCCTTAAACTGATCCCATGTAATCTGATCCTCTGGAGTTGCTGCCTTAATAGCATTCCACCAATTCATTGCTCGACCTTGAAGCTGACGGGATGCTAGCTTCCTCTTCATGGCATCTTCGATACCCAAATCCTCGAAGATACGTTCGCAACTATCCACCCAATCCTGAACATCCGTAGCCGACTCCGTTCCGTGGAACGGCTTCCCACCAAGGCTAGTATAATCCTTATTCAGCTTGGCGAAGTCGACTCTTGGCGCCTGCACCATTGGACCACCACCATTTCCACCATTGGGAGCTGCCCTCTGAACATCTCTAAGCATCTCTCTCATGAGGTCAGTAAACATCGCCCTCATGTCAGTAGCATTCCCATTATTGGCCCCTCTACCGGTACCTCTAACGTATCGGCTCATCGTCAATCTGAAAAAGGAAATGATTAACGACTCCATTGTGGTGCTAGTGCAGTACGACTTCATCCCTATACTACTAATAGTATATATATATATCTTTTGAAAACCAAAATAATCACAAATACGCTCTCTCGTGTACGTATACTATCTCTCCCTGATAACTTCCCTAGGTTAACTACGCAACCTAGAGCTCTGATACCAAATGTGACGGCCCGCCTCGCACCAGCCTGCGTTTCCTCCAAAAGTGCGCTGTACACATGCCCGACTAGCACAAGACGGTCGTCATAAGAAAGGAAAGAAGGGAATGAGCTAATCAAAGAAACCTGCAGAATGTCTCACAGCGCATGGAATAAAATATAATAATAACATACTTGACACAAAACAGGCGAGACAGTGCATAAGCTGATAACTAAAATCAACATCAATCATCAAAGCATTTCATACAGTCATAGCAACATGCATAATCAACCACAAACACCAAAACAACAATATGATAGGTTAAAACGGATCAAACATACCCAAAAATCCATATTTTCCCCTTAAGCATGTTTAAGAACAACTATTGATAGGATTAGTAAAACTTAACCAGATTAGCCAAATTTTCTAACAGAGGTCTAAAACAATGTTTATGAATTTCTGAATATTTTTCCAGAATTTATTAGTGTATAAATTCACTAATCTTCACTAATCACCCTTTAATCCCCTAAAGCATGGTCTAACCATACTATTAGCAAAACATGTCCAAATTAACCCAAATTTTTATCAGAGCCGTAAATTATTATTTTAGAATTTTAGGAATTTTTCTAGATTTTTCTGAGCCATAATTTCGCTACTCTTCGCTAATTACCCTAATTAGCCGTAATTAGTGAAAAACAATGCAAATCACTCACCTTGGCCACAAATGAAATTCTCAGAACTGAAACTCCTCTGATTTGGGGCGAATACTGATGTCTAACAGCAGCTCTAACCTTGCTTTGGTGCTTTTTCTCCTTAATTTGGTGTTGCTAAGCCTAATCTTCAATTAGAGAGTGATTTGGGGTGTTTTAGATGTAGGAAGCCATTACTAAGGTCTCAAGGAGGTTTGTGGCGGCTCAAAACTGAAATGAAAGTGATAACCTAACCCTATTCAGTCCTCCTATACCTCTAAACCCGAAATTCCCCTTGGGCCTAACTGCTAATCACCCGGTTAAGCCCAATTAAGCTGTCTTTCACCATCTGAAACTTGTTTCAGCCATATCTCCCAAACGGTGAGTCCGTTTGGCTAATGTGATCACTCTATGGAAAGAGAAACTATCATTCAAAGCCAATGGAAGTGGTTTCAGGTCAAAATTCATTTCCAGTCAAAAGTTATGGCCAAAACAGTGCCAACTAGGGGTAAAATGGTCATTTAAAAATCGGGAAAAATCATGAACATGGGAAATGACCCCAATAGTCGTCTCCCAAAGTTACATGACCATACGACTTCGTATGTGAAGGAAATAAATATTCTACGATCCTATGATGCGCAGAATGCGGGTCGTTACAAGACCTCCGGTCTTCGACCACCGTCTTCATCGTCGACTTATCGTCGAATCAATTATTCAGAATGGGTATAAACCCGGCCTTTCCGAATAACTCGCGTATATAATAAACAAGTGCTATAAAAACACAACATACGCCTCATTCCAATGCAGAATATTCCTTTATTCAAATATTCTTATACTTTGGGAAAGGTTCCCATTAATTTTATCAAAGATAAATTCTTTAAATTTATTATTTAATATTCCTTTTGATATCAATTCTAAACCAATTAAGGTTTATAAACTAGTCGGGATTAGCGCACCTTACCAAAGTAATCATTTGTTTAATTTCCCAATCCCAACCTATTCATCCCATGGAGCAAAACTGATAATACTCCATATCTAACACCATGGTGTTATTGGTAAATTTAATTGCCATTTCACGTCCAAATCTAATTAAAGATTTAACTATCGCTTAGAGAAAAACTAGTGATACTCCATTCTTGATTATTTCCCAAATTTGACAATTTGAATTATCAATTCACATTTCAATCTAATTAAAGATTCATTAAAACTCTAGTTCAATTTTAATCTCAAAAATCATTTCTTAATGATTATTTATTCAACTCCTAGGAAAATTAATCCTTTCATTAACTGGGTTAAAGAACGAATGCCATTTAAAACACAGTTCGCGATAATCCCAAAGCCACATTCTATTAATTATGGAATCTTCACGAAAAACAGATCAATATATATAATCGATATAAACTTCCGTATCCAACCAATAACATAAATGAAATAATGGCAAAGCCTTTTAAATTCTATATATATATTAACGATCTTCCTCCACAGAAGCTCACTTCGATTATTACCAAATCGAATTCCTTTCCATTCCAATTTATTTTATTAAATTGGAAAACTTTACTTTGGAAATTTCCAATAAATCTTAATAAAAGATTTATAAATTCCAAATCACATTCCACTGTAAATCGAGTTAAAGAACGATTGTTGTTAAAAACACAGTTCACGATAAACCCGATTCTTATTCCATTTTATTCCAATTAGCAAATGTAATGGGAAACTCTAGTTATCTTAAATAAAAGATCTATTCTTTTCAACAGGGTTTAAGAACAGTGTTACTGAAAACACCATTCACGGCAAACCCGAAATCCAATTTGATATCGAATACATGGCTCTGAATAGAAATTATATCGGCTTATATTCAATATCAAATTCTGAAACCAACAAATATCGTTTTGAGAATAACAATATATATATCTTCCAAATTCCCATAACAATATCCATATAATCATGGAATCCAATATCGAAATATTTCGAAGATGATTTTCATTCAAATCCATTCCAATTTGTTCGTTGGAAATTTCTGGTTATTTTAAAACCATTCACCAAATCAATTTATTTTATTTAAAAATTATTGGATTTCAAATCTAGTTAATAACTAGTTTATTTTGATAAAAATAAATTTTTATCTTTTCAAATATGGAATTTTTCATCCCAATTCTTTCCGAATCATTTATTATGATTTTACACAAATTATTGATATTTTAAATAATTTTTTCAAGGCTCGTTCAGTCGATTTCCGTAAACGGTCATCGAACTGCACTTACACCTATCTTTTCCAAATTTGATTTGGACATAATTCCAAATCCAACCGTTATATTTCAAATCTCTTATATTCTTTGGAAAGCTCCTTTCGATACGAACCCAACAGTTCCGGTTTTAGGAAAATCTGACAGTTGGATCTCCCGTAATGTTAATTCGAAGTCAATGGTCGAAATTCGCGAATTGCCGCAGCGCGACGCTTTCTATTCAGGCCATTAAATATATATATATAATATACATTTCATCGATTTCCATTTAAAAAGTATTTTATAAATCGTTTTAAATTTGTTTTAAAAACGATTTAAACTTCATATTCAATTTCAAATCAAAATTGAATATTCCATCATTAATATATAAATGATAATATTTTCAAAACATTAGATTTTGAAATCACTTCCTTTTTTATATTCATTATAAAAATGAATAAAATCGATATAATTATCATTCATGTCAAAATGGCGTTAATTTAATCAACACGACTTTATATATTCCAATATTTTTGTGTCCACCCAAATGGGACATCAAAATCATATTTTGATCCATTACTTAATATTTTTTAAAAATATTAGTTATTTTAAAATATTTATTACTCATCATTTTAAAATATTTGTTAATTTAAAATATTCGTTCTTTCCGAATTGGAATCAGACACAGACAATTACCATATAATTTTATTTATATGGATTTCATACACACATGTACACAACAATAATCAAAGACAGTCAACCATCATCCAGAGTGCATTACACAACTGCATAAGCATTAAATATAAATAATTAAAGCTTACAACAGTCTGTCAACCCATCGATTGACATACCACTAAATATTGGGATTAGTGTATGTCCAATATCATCCCAATACCCGTGAGTTTTTCAAAAAACAAACATTGATTATTATTTGTGCAGTTGGGCGATGTGTAAAATATATCGTCCCAATCCATATCAGTTAACTGTGTGTACATAAACAAATTGTCCAATTTGTAGATGAATATTTATTTTATTCATATACATGTTAAAAATTATTTTTTTAACTATAAAATATTTATTTCATCTCATTAATATTTTATACAGTTCATTTATACAATAAAAATGATATTTTTATTGTTCTAATATTTTTAGAAAATTTCGGTAGCATAACGGTGCGATACTAGAACTGGAATAAGGTCTAGCCTTATCCCTCGCCTAATAATGGCCCGCGCCTTATACAAACCAAATTATAATCAATTCATTTCATTTTCCAAACCAAATAATCCAATCAACCAAACGAACATGGTTTCAAAAAAAGGTGTCGGGTGCTACTAAGCACCGTCTGCATCCTAGTATATATTTAACCAGAGACAAGATTAGAGTGAGAAGTTCTCACCTTTGGAATCCACACTTCCAGTTTCAATTCTGAATTTCTGAACCGTTTGGATTCGCCCGAAATCCCAATGCAGTCTTTTCTACGCAGTTCATATTAAAAATCACATTTTTAATATGATGTTTATATTATTTAAAAATCGCATTTTTATACTGCTATATATATAAAAAAGATCACATTTTTATATCGCTATATATATAATAAAAATCAAATTTTTATATAATTAAAAATCAAATTTTTATATAACTAAAACTCGAATTTTTAAATAATGCTACTACATATCTAAAAACCACATTTTTATATAATGATATATATAATAAAAATCATATTTTTATTCTGAATCTACATTATAAAAATCATATTTTTATAATTTCTCTTTCAATATAAAAATCATATTTTTATTTATAACAATCAAATCTTTTTAACTATAAAAATCAAATCATTTTATCTACAAAAAATCAAATCTTTTTATCTATAAAAATCAAAACTCTCTATTTATTAAAAATCAAAACTTTTATTAACAAAGTTCATAATATTTTATAAGCAAAATCATAACATTTTATATAAAAAAAGTCAAAATTAAAGGGGAATAAAACTTACAACCGCTGGTGGGGGAGGGGATTTCTAATTGTCAGAGGGGGCATGGGGAGGAATCGCTGGCACAAAGGGAGGCGGTGGGTGGTTGCGGCGGAGGGTAGTGGTGGCTATGGGGTGGCGGTTTGGGGTTATTGGAGATAGGGGAGGAAGTTTTGAAGGGGGAGAGAGGAGGTTGGTGGTGGCGGATCTCCGGCGAGGGGGGCGCTAAGGAAAGAGGCGATGGTGGGGGCGAGGGGAGGGGGGAGAGAATTAGGGTTATGCCCATTTATATAATTATATATTTTATTATTTTAATTTTTAAAAAGGTTGACTTTTTATTCGAACTCCAAACGAGACTCAACGACTATCAATCCTAGCTAATTACCCCCATTACGAACACAATGGGATATGTTTCGAAAGTCCACTCGATTGTTTCAATCAGTTTCCGCTAAATTTAAAATATAAATCATTATATTTTAAATTCAAATGCACATTTTAATTTACGGGGTCCACATACGGACTCCAAAAATTCCAAAAAAATAAATCTGACTATGTTTTGATGATATGGTCCTAACAAAACTAATTTCGTCGAATTTGGAGACCGTTTGAAAAATGTTCAATTTCCGATCGATTAAATTCACTGAATTAACCAAACACATTGAAATTCACCACGCTCACATATTAATTCCAAAAACTATGAAAATTGGAATCTATCAATAATTTGACATTCCGGATCCAACAAAAGTGTTTTCATCGAAAACGGAGATCATTTGCAAAATTGCTATTTTTAAGAGCCATATATTATATAAATTCCATAGCGACTATTCTGAATTTTCAACTGGACATAACTTTTTATTCCCGCTATGAGATCTGGATTTTTCACATTCGTTGGAAAAATATTTTCAAACAGATTCAAATATTTTTTGGTTTCACTAAAATCCGTTTTATTTTGAATCCTGTACATTCATTTGAAATTTGAAATCGAATTTTCAAACTACCGCGCCATTTCCAATTCCTTTTATAATTAAAATAAATATTTATATTCTAACTTCGATTTAAATAAATTTATACGTTCTAACTCTATTCAAAATAAATTTCTAGTAATTATTATTTAAAATAAATCATTTTAAATATTCAAAATTCATTAAAATTGCCAAAATAAAAATTTTAAATTGGTTTTGATTTTCCGGGTTGTTACAATCTTCCCCACTTAAATCTTTTTGTCCTCGAAAAGGAACAGAGCTAAAAGTTGTTTTACTAATCGACTCAACTTTCATTACGGCTTTCATTCTTTAACTTTTCAGTTTCTAAGAATTTTCAAATTCTTCAAAAATTTGGCTAACACCCTAAACCTCCTTTGTATGGGGAGACATTTAAAACCACAACTAGCCATGACGGACCCTCACTATCCAAAAAGAAAAAGAAAAAGCCAAGCGGCTAGCCAATCGGCTCATAAAATCACCAAAAGCCAATAAATTTGTAAACATGTACCTATTTGTCGGGCATACAATTTTATTCCTCTTCTCTAACCTCCTTCCTATGACCTGTTCAATGTATATACATGTATAGGCATGCAATTGCAATCTTTTTTCAAGTCAGTTCAATATTTGATTCAATTTGGCTTAATGGTTCAAAATTTTAATTAATCAAACCAATAATCAAACAACACAATCAGCAATCAATTAGTTGATTATCGTTTGAAACACATAACTATTATGTATATACAAAAATCGTATTTTTGATGCCAATTTACAAACAATAAATCCAATCTAGTTTTGGTTCTCACACTAGTCAATTGGAAATATATAAATATCCCACTTTCGAAACTCGAACAAGAACACTGATGATGATGCATCATCATCAGAATTATCCCCGGGCGACTAGAGTGTGATTCTATATCTATCCAGTATATTAAAACTTCGAATATACGTTCATGACACGTATATGCAAAATCTCATATACTTGATCATCCAAAATAAAATAATATACTCAAATACGTATAATTAGATTAAATTTCCAAAACAAAATTGGTTTTCATTTTTATTTTAAAAATAACACTCTTCAGACTCATTCTAGGATACTACTGATCCTATCTATAACGAGTCATTCTCATTGGATATTACTAATCCAATCTCTGATGAATTCTTTCGTTTGGTTCAAATGTGTCTTGTTCTCGAGCTCTATAAACCAAATCTCCGATACCAAATGTAGCGACCCGTACTTCCCGGCCGGCCTAAACCGAACAAGAAGGCGGACTGCTTTGAGAACAAGACAAATCGGAGCACAAACAGGAGAACAATTCATTACTATTACAATAATTTACATCAGAGTACAAGAATATACAGAGTATGAAAAAATAATATACATATGATGAATATCAGAGATTTACAAATTACAATGCAGCGGAAAATTAATACATAACACAACTATAAGAGATACATGGATACAGATCGTTCCGAAAATAGCTCCAGCTGTAAACCAGGATCCTATGAATAAAATATCTGCAAAACCAAAACTACTAGCTGCCCGTGTGGAAAATAGGAGCACCCAAAGTTTAGGTTAAAACAATAAACTCCAGGTCAGTCATGTGATTGGTGTGATAACTAAAACAGTTATTTAAAACTTTACTTTAAAATCAGATATATCAAGGGACCACGCCGTATAACACGGAACGGGTTTCCTCCAAAGTATACTAGTGCATATAAAAAAACAATGCAATGCTTTTCGGGAAAATGAAGTTATTATAAGACTCAAGTCCCATCACACAATGCAACGCAAGCTGGGGGATAGAGTTTTACCTTATAATAGCCAAACATGCTTCGTACGTTTAAAACAAATCATTTTGATATTATTATAAGTGCATAGTGTATAAAATCACTTCAAATATAAATGTATCAATATTAAACGGCATGGGTACCATATATCATGTCGCCATACTAGGCTCTACAAATATAACCGAAATGTCGTATTAGAAGTTGGATTTCCATCTAAAAACCAAGGCAAGGGATCATCCTTACCGCTTCGAGACGCTCTAGCCCGTGTCTCTGGACCCAGACTCAGGTGGGCCCTTGAATCGTTAGGGCCGGTCCACACGGAGTGGATTAAAATGCCTGAACAATGCGTTTCCCCGCCCTTTGGGGCGTAAATGAGCCAGATGACTCAATATCCATCGGCTTCGCAGTAACTGATATATCCGAGGTGCCTCGCTATCCATCAAATAATATGCAACATCCACATGAGTAAAATGTCTGGGCTCCATACCACGACACCACTCCTAGTTAGAAAGAAACGCATGTCCTCTCTGAGGTCCTCTCCCGTTTCTGATTCACATGGGGTGTGAGGCTCGCGAATTAACGTCATACACAAAGCTATGCTATATTAAAGCTGTGCTTTGATCATCAACCACAAGACGCTGCTTTTCAATAGAAGCCTTGATCATTTGCATCTCAGCATGCCACACAAGCAATTCACGCCATGCGACTGATGTCTATCGATATATAACCTCTGAGCTCGTACGTCTCAGAGAAGGGCGTTAAGCAAGAGAATAAATTCTCCGCCGCTAAACATATATATATTTAATTGAGATCAATCAACACAGAATAAAATCCAATGTCATACACACATCCATTTACAAGTTCGTTCTGGGTCTAAACGAAACTGGAGGCACCTTATTCCTCGTCCCATATGTCCAATAGAGGAGAGAGGTCATCACATATCCGGTCGATCTCCAAGTACGTCTGGACGATCACCACTTATTACCTCGTCTTGGGTGTACATACGAATCAAGACATCAGTAATCATCCAAACAATGTGAAGACCTCCGGTCTTCAACCACCGTCTTCATCGTCGGCTTATCGTCGGATCAGTTATTCAGAATGGTTATGAACCTAGCCTTTCCGAATAACTCACGTATATAATAAACAAGTGCTATAAAAACACAACATACGCCTCATTCCAGTCCAGAATATTCCTTTATTCAAATATTCTTATACTTTGGGAAAGGTTCCTATTAATTTTATCAAAGACAAATTCTTTTAATTTATTCTTTAATCTTCCTTTGGATATCAATTCTAAACCATACTAAGGTTTATTAACTAGTCAGGATTAGCGCACCTTAACGAAGTAATCATTTGTTTAATTTCCCAATCCCAACCTATTCATCCCATGGAGAAAAACTTGTAATACTCCATATATAACACCCCGGTATTATCGGTAAATTTAATTACCATGTCACGTCCAATTCTAATTAAAGATTTAACTATTGCTTGGAGCAAAACTGGTGATACTCCATTCTCGATCATTTCCCAAATTTGATAATTTAAATTATCAACTCACATTTCAATCTATTTAAAGATTCATTAAAACTCTAGTTCGGTTTTAATCTCAAAAATCATTTCTTAATAATTATTTATTCCGCTCCTAGGAAAATTATTCCTGTCATTAAATGGGTTAAAGAACGAATGTCATTTAAAACACAGTTCACGATAAACCCAAAATCACATTCCATTAATTATGGAATCTTCAGGGAGAACAAATTATACATAATAGATACAAACTTTTGTATCCAACCAATAATATAAATGAAATAATGGCAAAGCCTTTTAAATTCCATATATAGTAACGGTCTTCCTCCATAGAAGCTCATTTTGATTATTACCAAATAGAATTCCTTTCCATTCCAATTTATTTTATTAAATTGGAAATCTTTACTTTGGAAATTTCCAATAAATCTTAATAAAAAATTTATAAATTCCAATCACATTTTACTGTAAATCTGGTTAAAGAACGATTGTTGTTAAAAACACAGTTCACGATAAACCCGATTCACATTCCATTTTATTCCAATTAGCAAATGTAATTGGAAACTCTAATAATCTTAATTAAAAGATTTATTCTTTTCAGCGGGGTTTAAGAACAGTGTTATTGAAAACACCATTCACGACAAACCTCAAAATCCAATTTGATATCGAATACAAGGCTCTGAATAGAAATTATATCGGCTTATATTCAATATCAAATTCTGAAACCAACAGAAATCGTTTTGGGAATAATGATATATATATATATATATATCTTCCAAATTCCCATAACAATATCCGTATAATCACGAAATCCAATATCAAAATGTTTCAAAGATGACTTCCATTCAAATTTGTTCGTTGGAAATTTCTGGTTATTTTAAAACCATTCACCAATCCAATTTATTTTATTTAAAAATTATTGGATTTCAAATCAAGTTAATAACTAGTTCATTTTGATAAAAATATTTTTATCTTTTCAAATATGGAATTTTTCATCCCAATTCTTTCCAAATCATTTATTATGATTTTACACAAATTATTGATATTTTTAGTAATTTTATTAAGGTCCGTACAGTCGATGTAAAAACCCGTAACTTCCCCGTAAAGGAAGCGTCGGATAGTTCGAGAATAAGCCACAACAGAACGCATACAGAAGAACATTTCGTTGTATATCACAACAATGCATCAGATTACAAGAATATACAGAGTATAAATGAATATTACACAGAAATATCAGAGATTTAAATTACATTTAAATACATAGCAGCGGAAGATAATACAATACACAACTAGAAGTAGATATACGGATACAAATCTTTCCGGATATCGTTCCAGCTGCAATCCAGGATCCTGTGAATATAAATCTGCAAAACCAAAACTACTAGCTGCCCGTATCAAAATAGGGGCACCCAGAGTTTAGGTTAAAACAATAAACTCCAGGTCAGTCATGTGACTGGTGTGAGAACTAAAACAGTTAATCTTTATTTTTAAAGTTAGGTAAATCAAGGGACCACGCCGTATAACACGGAACGGGTTTCCTCCCAAGAATACCAGTGCATAAAACAAACAGCGCAATGCTAAATAAAGAAAAATGAAGCTGTTATAAGACCCAGGTCCCATCACACAATGCAACGCAGCCGAGGATAGGGTTTTCCCTTATAACAGCCAAAGAATGTTTGATACGTTTAAAACAAATCATTTGATACTATTATAAGTGTATAGTGTATAAAACAACTTCAAATCATAAGTATCAATCATAGGCGGCATGGGTACCATATATCATGTCGCCATATATAGGTTTACAAATAAAACCGCAAATGTCACGTATTTGGAAATTGGATTTCCATCTATGAAACGAGGCAAAAGATAGTCCTCAACCGATTCGAGACGCTCTAGCCCGCCCCTCAGGACCCAGACTCAGGTGGGCCCTTGGATCCTCAGGGCCAGTCCACCGATGTGGATTAAACTTAAACCCTGAACATGCATTTCCCCGCCCTATGGGGCGTAAACGAGCCAACTAAATGACTCCATCGGTTCGAGAAGAACCGATCAATCCGAGGCGCCTCGCAACAGCAACAACCACATAAGTCAAACTCGTCAGGGCGTGTAAAACCACTGACGCCACTTCTAGCTAGAAAGAAACACATGCCCTCCCTGACGTCCTCTCCCGTTTTTGGTTCATACCGGGTGTGAAACTCGCGAAGCAAACGTTACACAAAGCTACGCCACAAAGGCCTTGCTTTGATCATCACCACAAGACTTTGCTTTTCAACAGAAGCCTCGATCAATTGCCACTTAGGCATGCCACACAGGCAATTCACTCCATGCGTTTGATATCCATCAATATATAACCCCTGAGCTCGTACGTCTCAGAGAAGGGCGTTAAGCAAGAGAATAAATTCTCCGCCGCCAAACAGATATATATTTAATAGAGATCAATCACACGGACTAAAATCCAATGTCAGACACACAGTCCATTTACAAGTCCGTTCTGGGTCTGAACGAAATCGGAGGCACCTAGTACCCCGCATATCCATCGATCTCCAAGTACGTCTGGACGATCACCAACTGTTTCCATCTTCTTGGGTGTACAGCCCAATCAAGATCATCAGTAATCACCCAAACGACGTGAAGACTTCTGGTCTTCGACCACCGTCTTCATCTTCGACACCACGTCGAATCAGTTATTCAGAATGGGATAAACCCGGTCTTTCTGAATAACTCACGTATATATTATAAAAGTGTTACACAAACACAACATACGCCTCATTCCAATTCAGAATATTCTTTTATTCAAATATTCCTATACTTTGGGAAAAAGTTCCCATTAATTTTATCCAAGATAAATTCTTTAAATTTATTCTTTAATCTCCTTTGAATATCAATTCCAACTAGTCGGGATTATCGAACCACACCGAAGTAATCATTTATTTTATTTTCCCAATCCCAACCTATTCATCCCATGAAGTAAAACTGGTAGTACTTCATATCTAACACCACAGTGTTATCGGTAAATTCAATTTCCATTTCACGTTCAAATCTAATTAAAGATTTAACTATCGCCTGGAGTAAAACTGGTGATACTCCATTCCCGATCTTTTCAATCTAATTAAAGATTCATTAAAACTCCACTTAGTTTTAATCTTTGACTGGGTTAAAGAATCGGTGTCATTTAAAACACGGTTCACGGTAAACCCAAAATCACCTTCATTAATTATCGGGTTAAAGAACGAGTGTTATTTAAAACACTGCTCACGATAAACCCAAACATCAATACCAATTCAATTCCAATTCAATATCATTTAATTGGTACACTTCATTAAATCTAAATAAAAAGATTTAATCTTTTCTCAACTGGGTTCAAGAACAGTGTTAGTCAAGACACCATTCACGACAAACCCAAATCACATTTGATATTAAATACAAGGCTTTGAATAGAATATATACCGGCTTATATTCAATATCAAATTCTACGACTAACAAACATCGTATTGGAAATAACGATATATATATATATATATATATCTTTCAAATTCCCATAACAAAATCTGTATCATCACGAAATCCAACATCGAAATAATCCAAAGGCAATTTCGATTCAAATCCATTCCAATGCAATCATTGGAATCTCTGGTTATTTTCAAAACCATTTCAAATTCAATTTATTTATTTAAAAATAAATAGAATTATATTTCTAGTTCAAAACTAGTTCATTTCGATAAAAATCTATTTTTATCTTTTCAAATATGGAGTTTTTCATCCCAATTCTTTCTAAATCATTTCTTATGATTTTACACAAATTATTACTATTTTTAATAATTTTATCAAGGCCCGTACAGTCGATTTCCACCAATGGCCATCGAACTGCACGTATAGCGACCTTTTCCAAATTTGATTTGGACATAATTCCAAATCCAACCGTTAGATTTCTAATTTCTAATATTCGTTAGAAAGCCCTTTTCGATACGAACCCAACGGTTCCGGTTTCAGGAGAATCCGACGGTCGGATCTCCCGTAATGTCCGTTTGAAATAAATGGTCGAAATTCACGAACTGCCGCGGCGCGGCGCGTTCTATTCAGGCCATTATATTATATATATAATATATATAATATATATTTCGTCGATTTTCTATTCAAAACGAATTATATAAATAGTTTTAAAATTCGTTTCAAAATCTATTTCAATTTCCATTTCAATTCAAAGCAAAATTGAATTCTTCTTTATAAATTCGTTTCAAAATTCATTTCTATTCAATTCAAATTTCAATTCAATTTGAATTCATTTCAATTCGCTTTCAATTCAATTTGAATTCGTTTTCAATTCAATTCATTTCGAAATCGTTTTCAATTCAATTCATTTCGAAATCGTTTTCAATTCAATTCATTTCGAAATCGTTTTCAATTCAATTCATTTCGAAATCGTTTTCAATTCAATTCATTTCGAAATCGTTTTCAATTCAATTCATTTCGAAATCGTTTTCAATTCAATTCATTTCGAAATCGTTTTCAATTCAATTCATTTCGAAATCGATATAAATATCGTTCACGTCAAAATGGCGTCAATCTAATCAACACGGCTTCTTATATTGATATTTTCAAATATTCCATTTCGAATATTTCTATTTCAAATATTTCTATTTCTAAACTGGAATGAGGCCCAATCAATTACCATATAAAATTAATTATATGGATTTTCATACAACACATGTATATAATAGCATTGAAAAATGATCAACCATCAACCAAAGTGCACTACACTGTATAAGCATCAAATAAAGATATCTAACGCTTATAACAGCATGTCAATCAATCGATCGACATATTTAATCAATCAGGATGAGTGAACTTCAAATTTCATCCCAACACCCGTGTGGGGTTTCAAACAATCAAACACAGATTTTATTTGTGTAGTTGGGCGATGTGTAAAATTTATCGACCCAATCAATGTCCTTCAAATAGGTATACATAAACAAACCGTCTGGTTTGTAAATGAATATTTATTTATTCACATTCACGTTAAAAATTATATTTTTAACGATAATTTTTTTTATTTCAACCTATGAATTTCTATTCAATTCATTCTTTAAATAAAATGATATTTTTATTTTTCTAACTTATTTTAGAAAATTTCGGCGGCATAACAGCACGATACTAGAAACGGGACAAGGCCTAGCCTTATCCCCGGTCTAGTGAAGGCCCACGCCATTCACACATCAATCAAAATCACCAAACAACCAAATTCAAATCAAATCATATAACTAATCTATGCAACCAAACAAACAAGTCCATGGTCTGTGGACGATTGTGTCGGGTGCTACTAAGCACCGTCTGCATCCTAGTATATATATATAAATAGAAATGAAATGGAAAGGTGAGAAATTCTCACATATAGCTATCCTAGCTCCACGGCACTTCATTGATAGAAATCTTCATCGCTATCGCATCTTCGTCATCTTCGTTGCCCGTAGCCACTACATATGTAAAAATCGAATTTTTACTTCGAAGTTCAATATATAAAAATCATGTTTTTATTTCGAAGTTCAATATATAAAAAATCGAATTTTTTCTACTATGTTATATAGATAAAAATTATATTTTTATCACGCTATTTTCCATATAAAGATTTCGCCTTTCAAATATAAAGTTTATATTTTTCCTCGAAGTAAAAATCATATTTTTATTTCACTACTCATATCAAAATATCGTCTTTTCATATTTAAAAATATCGTCTTTTCATATTTAAAAATATCGTCTTTATAAAAATCTCATTTTTATTTTGCTACCTCTTATAAAGATGCTATTTTTAATATTCCTACAATGCAAAGATCATATTTTTATCTTTCTTCAATATAAAAGATTATATTTTTACTACTTTAAAAATATAAAAATCATATTTTTAACATCTTCATATAAGTAAAAAAAATGCATAAACGTTTATCAAGGTCCTAACATCAATAAAACTGTAAAGAAAAATAAATGGTAAATTAAAACTTACGTTCCCCTGAAAAATCGAAGCTTTTGTCGAAGGAGGGGGTTGAGGAGGTGGCGGCAGGCCGTCCAGGCGGTGGTTGGTGGTTTGAGCCCGCAGCTAAGGGCTTCTCCCTCTCGCGATGGCGCATTTCACGATGGTGGGGGGGGGGGGGGGTCTTCGTCGCGTTATTGCGATTTGGGGAGGGCGCCTGTCTGGCGGCAGCGATCATCGGGGGGGGGGGGGGGGGGACGTCGGCGGCTCCGTCGAAGGGTTAGGGCAGCTCGATTTTCTTTTTTTTTTCTTTTTTGTTTCGTTTTGAAAATGAACGGGGGGGGGGGGGGTGTCGGCTGATAAGGAGGAGAGGGTTTTTAGTTTTTTTTTTTAATTATTTTATTCATCTCTAAAAAGCAACTTTTATTTTCGACCTCTAAACGAGGCCCACCGCCTGTCGTCCATGGCGTTTCACCCCCATTCCGAAAACAATGGGATATGCCACGCAAGCTGATTCGATCGTTTCGATTAGTTTCCGTTAAATTTACATTTAAATCACTATATTGAATTTTAAACGTACATTTCAAATTACCGGGGTCACATACTAACTAGAAAAATTCCAGAAAAATATTTTCTAGCTTCGTATTGACGATACGGTCCTAACAAAACTAATTCCGTCGAATTCTGAGACCGTTTGAAAAATGGCCCATTTCCAGTCGATTAAAATCAACTGAAACTGGTCAAACGCGTTTTCCTAGGCCACGCTCACATATTGATTCAAAAAATTATGAAATTTGGAATCTAGCAATAATTTGACACTACGGATCCAACAAAACTGGTTTCGTCGAAATCCGAGGTCGTTTGCAAAATTTCCATTTTTAAGGGCCTGAATTCCATAGCGACTATTCAGAATTTTCAACTGGACATATCTTTTGATCCCCGCTATGAAAATTTGATTATTCGGATTCGTTGGAAAGATATCATCAATTAGATCCCATTATTTTTGGTTTCACTAAAATCCGGATTGTTTTGCACCCGGTACATTCAATTGAAGTTTGAAATCAAATTATCGAACTACCGCGCCATTTTCAATTTTATTTATAATTATATATAATTATTTATATTCTAACGACGACGTATATAATATATGCGTTCGAATTATATTCAAAATAAATTCCTCGTCGATATTATTTAAAATAATTCATTTTAAATAATCAAAATTCGCTAAAATAGCCAAAATAAAAATTTTAAACTGGCCCAGAATTTCCGGGTTATTACAGTCGATTTCCATAAACGGTCATCGAACTACACTTACAACGACCTTTTCCAAATTTGATACGCACCCAACAGTTCCGATTTTAGGAGAATCCAACGGTTGGATCTCCCGTAATGTCAATTCGAAGTCAATGTTCGAAATTCGCGAACTGCCACGGTGTGGCGCGTTCTAGTCAGGCTATTAAATATATATAATATATATATTTCATCGATTTCCATTTAAAACGTATTTTATAAATCATTTTAAATTTGTTTTAAAAACGATTTCAACTTCATATTAAATTTCAAATCAAAACTGAATATTCCATATCATTAATATATAAATGATAATATTTTCAAAACATTAGATTTTAAAATCACTTCCTTTTCGATATTTATTATAAAATAAATAAAATCGATATAAATATCGTTCACGTCAAAATGGCATTAATTTAATCAACACGGCTTTATATATTCCAATATTTTCTTGTTCATCCCAAATCAGACATCAAAATCATATTTTGATCCTTTGCTGAATATTATTTTAAAATATTAGTTATTTTAAAATATTTATTACTCGTCATTTTAAAATATTTGTTAATTTAAAATATTCGTTCTTTCCGAATTGGAATCAGACACGGTCAATTAACATATAATTTTATTTATATGGATTTCATACACACATGTACACAACAATAATCAAACACAGTCAACCATCATCCAGAGTGCATTACACAACTGCATAAGCATTAAATATAAATAACTAACGCGTATAATAGTCTGTCAACCCATCGATTGACATTGTGACGATCTCAAAACCCCGTACGACGGTGTTAAGGATAATCATTGGAATATAACACATTAATCATCATTAGCAGAGTACAGATAATAGTATAAGCAGCAAATAGAATAATTTACATAAATATGACAGCGGAATCATAATATGTCACAACATCAGAGAGCACAGTGTAGGATACAACTTAGTGCATAAAAGTAAGTGATCAGTCTACATCGCCATAAGCGGTACATATACATAAGAGAGTACATAAAAGAAATATCAGTCTACATCGCCATGAGCAGAATCATATACATAGATAATAATGGCGGAATATCAATAGCTAAAATGCTGAGAAGTCAAGCCTCGCCATACAAGCCAAAAGATGCACTCCACGCTGTAGTGCAAAAGCCAAAATATGTCCTGCTACCTGTCACTAGGCTGCCCATGTGAAAATAAGGGCACCCGAGTTTGCAAGGTGAAACAAACTACGAGTCAGTCATGGGACTGTTATGAGAAATCTACTTAACTGATTAAACAACAATAATATGGCAAATCACAGGACCACGCCACTTTCGCGGAACGGGTTTACTCCTGTGATTGCCAGTGCATGAAATAAAGTAAATTATTTAATCATCACAATGCTTTTTATAAAAAATGAAGCCATTATAAGACTCAGGTCCGATCACACAATGCAACGCAAGCCGAAGGATAGAGTTTTACCTTATAATGGCCAAGAAATGCTTGATACATATAAAACAAAAGTGTTTTATATTATTACTAGTGCATATATGTTTCAAAAGCAACTTCAATCATAAATATCAATCATAGGCGGCATAGCTACCATCTACCATGTCGCCATACTAGTTATACAATCAAATCTGTAATTTCGTATAGGAAATTGGATTCCATCATGAGTCGAGGCCAGGGGAAAGTTCCTCCCCGTTCGAGACACTCTAGCAAATGTCTCAGGATCACACACAACGATCCTTGGAATCGGCGGGGCCGATCCTCTCTTACGTTTGAGGATTAGCAATTCCTGAACACATGTTTCCCGGTTCTTACATACCTATAATCGAGACGCCTCGCATTCCAACAACCACATAGGTGAAAATAATATCAATGTCAGGGCTGGTAAGTCACTGACACCACCGTAGCTAGAAAGAAATGTCGTGTTCTCCCAGTGGTCCTTATCCCGTTTTTGACTCATACCGAGGTGTGAGGCTCGCGAATCAATGCTATACACAAAGCTATGCCATGTAGGCCGTGCTTTGATCATCAACCAGGAGACTTTGCTTTTCAACAGAAGCCTTGATCAACTGGCACTTAGGCATACCACATAGGCAATTCACTCCATGCGACTGATTTCTATCGATATATAACCTCTGAGCTCGTACGTCTCAGAGAAGGGCGTTAAGCAAGAGAATAAATTCTCCGCCGCCAAACAGATATATATTTAATAGAGATCAATCAACAAAGAACAAAATCCAGTGTCAGACACGCAGTCAATTTACAAGTTCGTTCTGGGTCTGAATGAAACAGGAGGCACCGTATTCCTCGCATATCCGTACAACCAACAAATACGTCCGGACGACTACCACTTCAGCCCCTTCAAGGTAGCTACTCCAATCATGAGCATTAGAAGCACCCGTCCATGCGATGTGAAGATCGTCGGTCTTGAACTGTCTTCATATCTTCGACTTCTAATCGTCGATAAATTATTTGAAATGAGAATTAACTCGGCTTTTTCGAATAATTCACGTATATTTCGATTTCAAATCAATTATTTCCATGGTTAAATTATTCGACATTCACATTTCAGTTCATTAGTATATTTTTTCATGTCAAACACATTCAACCATCAAATATCAAGCAAACCAAGCATAATCGGTTTATTTCCATTCCCCATCGTCTATAATATTTAATAATGATATATCGCTATTTTTATTTATTTAAAAATGGCCCTATTTAATTAAACGACGTTTCAGGTCGTTCCGAGGCACTGGCGCTGTTTTTCTTCAAATTTGTTTTACACATATCTGAAAATCTAACCGTTGGATCTCAACAAAGTTTATATCATTTGGAAGATAATTCCAAAGCGAACCCAACAGTTTCAGTTTCGTGGAAATCCGATGGTCGGATCTTTCGGTGTAATCGTTTAAAGTTACAATTTCAAAACGTGAACTGCAGGGGCTCGATTCGTTTTATTTAATTTATATTATATATATAAATATAATTTATTCGACGATTCCCATGTCGTTTTCACTTCAAATATTTCACTAACGCCTTTAAATTTCAGAAAATTTCGCCATAACCTCCTTTGTACGGGAAGGGGTTTGGAAATTTATTGGGCCGTATTAGATACCCAATAAATCCTAATAAGCATGCACATATTTATAGTGATATATTTCGGTGTCCACAGGGGAGTGTGTATAGATCATAACTCCAGAGAATAAATTCTCGTCACCCTATAAATGGTTTTTGTGCCTTAATGACCAGAGAGACATGTTTATTGTCATCTCCAGACCCGTGAGGGGTTTTTATTAATCTTGCAATTTACCGTTACATTTTATATAGTCCAGATCAGTCATCAGTTCAACCTGTAATATATAGTCAACGCCATACAAGCTTCTCGCTCGTATGGTAAATCTTCAACCTCGTCACACAAGCTCCAAATGCTTATGTGGTATATGATGAAGTATGCCTATCTTCATGAAGTATGTCATGTAGTGTAGTTCAAAATTAATTGTTACTATCCTATGGCGCGTTTATTATTACACACAGAATAACCAGCACTCCGCATCCAATGGCATTTACAGGAGTTGATATAATAATAAAATTGCGCATCCAACTCATTAAGGTTTACCTATTTGTCGGGCACGCAAATAAATTCTTTACTCAACAACTAATCCATTTTCTGTTCAACACACACATATATATATATATGTGCAAAACTGAGCTAAAAATAATATTTCTAGCGAACAAAGGTTTCTTTCTATACATGGTTATTTCTAACACTTCCTACACATGTTAAAAATATTATTTTCAACCCACAAATATTTATTTGAACAAGTGGTTATTTTTAACACTTCATACTTCGTATAAATATGATATTTTTAGCGAACAAAAATATATTTCAATGCATGATTATTTTATTTAGTTTATATACATGTTAAAAATAATATTCATAGCAAAAAAATATTTATTTCAACACTTGTGTATTTTTAGCGAGTCGTATACGTGATAAAAATGATATTTTTATCATAAAAAATATTTATTCTACACATGAATATTTTTAGCACTTCATATTAACAATAAAAATGTAGATTTTATTGTTTAATTCATATATTCAACACATGAATGTTTTCGACTTCACACATACGATTAAAATATGATTTTTATCGTTCTATTCCTTTATTCAGCACATGAATGTTTTCTATAGTTTATATATATATAATAAAAATATGATTTTTATTGTTAAAACAATTTATTTAAAACACGAATATTTTATATATTCTATATATGTGATAAAATGTTATTTTTATCTTTCAAAGAATTTATTCAACACATGAATTTCTATTCAACACATGAATATGGTTTAAACACATGAATATAGTTTCAACACATGAAAATAATTCTAACACATGAATATTATCGAAAATTTCGGCAGCATAACGACAGGGTATTTAAAACCGGCACCGTCCCGATGTACGGCTCCTCGCTCTACCTTAAAACCTCACGGTTTTTAACAATGGGGATTTCATACATCTAGTTTGTATGCAGACGAGAATGTTTTTCTTTTCCACAACCTATTCTAATTTTGTTTCAGCCACAAACGGGTATTTTTCAACCACAATGATATTTTTCAACCACAATCTAACAATATCAACCACAAACAATCCTATCAACCATTCGCATTATTCACCAAATTTTTCACGCCAATTCACAATCAATAAATATCGTCCATGGTTTGTGGACTAGGGGAGTGTGTGTGTGTGTGTATATATATATATATATATAAGTATATTTCACTTCCATTTCAACCCATTTTCAATGCATATATGTTTCATACAATGCTTGTATAATTTATACATCGCTCATATAACTTATACAACACATGTACATGAGGTATACAACGCGTATATAATTTATACTTCGCTTATATAACTTATACAACGCATTTCCATTCACATTTCAGTTTAGAAATCTCATATTGGTTTGTTGCTTTGCTAAAAATAGTAGCGAGCTCAGAAAAATCCCCGGACTCTTCTAGAATGTAGAGAGCGTCCTTATGAGTCCGATGTCTCCTGTTTCATCGAATTTCGTCAACATAGCAAAAATATACGATTTTTATTTGATAAAAACAAGATTTGCAACACTTATAAGTGTTATTTTCTGTTCTGAAAAACAAGGTCGTAATCTTCCTTGAGCGTTCAAAACTAGGTTTTGATTTTCCCGTAAATCCGTTGCACGATGTTGGAATCGGGTTTAACCACGGCCTGGAGCTTGGAGTCGCGCGTCAGGGGGTGGCGGCACTGGCGAACTCGATGGCCCGAGTCAGGTGGGGCGGCGGTCGGAAGTTCCAGCCTTTGGGGAGCTCGTTCTCTCGAAATAGGAGACGAGGGAGGGTGCAGCGGGGACTGATTTTAAGAGGGAGAAGAGAGCTTTAAAAAGTTGAACAGGGTCGGGGTCTATCCTGGCGTGGTTTGGCCGGAAAATGATCGGGAACGGATAAAGAGGATTGCGCCGTCGAAGTCGAGAGAGACAGGGGTTTTTCGGTTTTTTTATATTTTTAATTTATAATGGAAAAATCTTATTGGCCCGTGCTTTATTTAATTTTTAAAATAGTGCTTCTCCATACGAACTCCAATCCAAACCTAACGACTGTCACCCCTAACTAAGTACCCCCATCCCGAACACAATGGGATATGTTTCGTAAGCCAATTCGACTATTACAGTCAGTTATTTTTCAAATTAAAGTATAAAACATTCAAATTCTGTTTTGAACGTACATTTTAATTTGCCGGGGCCACAAACTGATTCTAAAAATTCCCCAAAAATAAATCTGGCTATGTTGGGACGATACGGTCCCAACAAAACTAGTTTTGTCTAATTCTGAGGTTGTTTGAAAAATGGCCATATTCTTGGCCAATACAATTTAACTGAAATCAACCAAACATGTTTTCCTTTGCCACGCCCACATATTAACTTCAAAAATTATGGAATGTGAAATCTATCAATAATTTGACATACCGTATCCAACAAAAGTGGTTTCGTTGAATTCTGAGGTCGTTTGCAAAATGCCTATTTTCAAGGGTTATATATTCTCTATAGCGACCTTTCTGAAAATTCATTTGGCCATAACTTTTGATTCCCGCTATGAAACTTCGATTTTTCAGATTCGTTTGAAAGATAATCATAAACAGATTTAAATATTTTTGGTTTCACTAAAATCTGTTTTATTTTACATCCGGTATAGTCAGTCAAAGTTCGAATTCAAATTTTCAAATTGCCGCACCATTTCTAACTCTTTATTTTATTGAAATATTATATTTCAATTGCTCTAATTTCTTTAAAATAACCAATTTAAAATTTTTAAATTGGCTCGTATTTTCCAGGTTGTTACAGACATACAACTAAACATTGGGATTAGTGTATGTCCAATATCATCCTAATACCCGTGTGGGGTTTTCAAACAACAAACACTGATTATTATTTGTGTAGTTGGGCGATGTGTAAAATATATCATCCCAATCCATATCAGTTAAATGTGTGTACATAGACAAATCGTCTGATTTATAAATGAATATTTATTTTATTCATATACACATTAAAAATTATATTTTTAACTATAAAATATTTATTTCATCTCATGAATATTTTATACAGTTCATTTATATAATAAAAATGATATTTTTATTGTTCTAATATTTTTAGAAAATTTCGGCAGCATAACGGCGCGATACTAGAACCGAAATAAGGTCTAGCCTTATCCTTCGCCTAATAATGGCTCGCGCTATATACAAACAAAATTCTAATCAATTCATTTTATTTTCCCAAACCAAATTCAACCAAATAATCCAATCAACCAAACAACCAAACAAACATGGTTTCAAACAAAGGTGTCGGGTGCTACTAAGCACCGTCTACATTCTAGTATATATATTTAACTAGAAACAAGATTAGAGTGAGAAGTTATCACCTTTGGGATCCACTCCTTCAGTTTCATTTCTGAATTTCTGAACCGTTTGGATTTTCCCGAAATACCAACACAGTCTTTTCTACGCTGTTTATATTTAAAATCACATTTTCAATATGATTTTTATATTATTTAAAAATCGCATTTTTATATTGCTATATATATATAAGATCACATTTTTATATCGCTATATATATAATAAAAATTGAATTTTTATATAACTAAAAATCGAATTTGTAAACAATGCTACTACATATCTAAAAATCACATTTTTATATAATGATATACATAATAAAAATCATATTTTTTATTTCGAATCTACATTATAAAAATCATATTTTTATAATTTCTCTTTCAATATAAAAATCATATTTTTATTTATAAAAGTCAAATCTTTTTAACTATAAAAATCAAATCATTTTATCTATAAAAAGTCAAATCTTTTTATCTATAAAAATCAAAACTTTTATAAACAAAATTCATAATATTTTATAAGCAAAAGAATAACATTTTATATTAAAAAATAAATCAAAATTAAAGGGGAATAAAACTTATAGCGCGGTTGGGGGGGGGGAGAGGAGGGGTGGGGGGATTTCTGATCGTCGGAGGGCCCATGGGGAGGCAGCGCTAGCACAGAGGGAGGCGGAGGGTGGTTGCGGCAGAGGGTAGTGGTAGCTGTGCGGTGGCGGTTTAGGGTTATTGGAGATAGGGGAGGCAGTTTTGAAGGGGGAGAGAGGCGGTGACTGGTGGCGGACCTCCGGCGGGGGGGGTGGGGGGGGGGACTGAGAAAGAGGCGATCGGGGGGGGGGTAGCATCAGTTACGGGATTTTTCTGAAGGGGGCCGCATTTTTGATTTGAGGGAGAATTAGGGTTATGCCCATTTATATAATTATGTGTTTTATTATTTTAATTTTTAAAAAGGTTAACTTTTTATTCGAACTCCAAAAGAGGCTCAACGACTATCGCCCCTAGCTAATTACCACCATTTCGAACACAATGGGATATGTTTCGAAAGCCCACTCGACTGTTTCAATTAGTTTCCGCTAAATTTAAAATATAAATCATTATATTTTAAATTCAAATGCACATTTTAATTTACCGGGGCCACATAGGGACTCCAAAAATTTCAGAAAAATAAATCTAGCTATGTTTTGACGATACGATCCTAACAAAACTAATTTCATCGAATTTGGAGATCGTTTGAAAAATGGTCGATTAAATTCAAACAGAATTGACCAAACACGTTTAAATTAACCACGCTCACATATTAATTCCAAAAATTATGAAAATTGGAATCTAGCAATAATTTGACATTCTAGATCCAACAAAAGTGGTCTCGTCAAAATTGGAGGTCGTTTGCAGAATCGCTATTTTTAAGGGCCATATATTATATAAATTCCATAACAACTATTCTGAATTTTGAACTGGATATAACTTTTTATTCCCGCTATGAGATCTGGATTTTTCACATTCGTTGGAAAGATATTTTTAAATAGATTCAAATATTTTTTATTTCACTAAAATTCGTTTTATTTTGAATCCTGTACATTCATTTGAAATTTGAAATCGAATTTCCGAACTACCGTGCCTTTTCCAATTCCTTTTATAATTAAAATAAATATTTATATTCTAACTTCGATTTGAAATAGCTTATACGTTCTCAAACTATTCAAAATAAATTTCTAGTCGTTACTATTTAAAATAAATCATTTTAAATATTCAAAATTCATTAAAATTGCCAAAATAAAAATTTTAAATTGGTTCTGATTATCCGGTTTGTTACAAAGTGGAAGGTCACTATTTCTAACATTACAATTGAGAGAATATTTAATGACATTAATTCAAGGTCTTTAGTGACTAGGATCCGCTGTAGGGTATTAAGTGATCGGGAGAATCTACCAATAGGATATTAAGTGATTGCAGGGATCTTCTCATAAATAAATATGTATAACGGTCTTAAGTGACTAAATGGTAGTCCACCTCATAGAGTATTAAGTGGTCATAGAAATCCACAGTTAGATATACATGTTGGCCTTAGGTGACTGTAGGATAGTCCTCCTAATTAATACATGTGTATGTTATAATTAATTGTGTGATTTTAGGATATTTCCTTTAAACTTATGTGATTTTCATTCACCGGAACATTTTTGTTTTGACACTTCTTCTGTTAACAACACAGGTTAGTAGGTGTAAATGCTTAATTAATGACATAATGATGACTGGAGCTTGACATTGGACATTTTATATTAATTTATCATTATTTCTAGCGGTTATCTGTACTTATGAGATATTATTAATTTACTTTGTAATGACATTAGGGAATTTGATGTAACTGACGTTATTATGTTTATTATTGAAGGTTACATTTATTTTAGTAATTATATTTTGTCCCATCCGTTGTTAGATTCTGATTTCATTTTTAATTTGGCTCTGTTATTTATTTCATTTAGAAACCAATAACTTGCTTAGAATGGATCCAACTTCCAGTGGGCCTTTTCTGGATTGGGATTTAGGCCCATTCTAGGAAGGTTATTACATTTACCTCGCTCCCAGTTAAGTCCACCTGAATGTTTGTGCCTTGTAGAATTCCCTATATGTCATGTTTATGATATAACTTCATCTTCCTTAAACCTATGGAGAGTTGACGCACCTATTTAGATTCAAATAACAAAATAAAGTAACCATTTTTAATGATCATATTTTAGAAAATAAGCATTTCACGACTGATGTCTTACATTTTAAACTAGCTTTGGCTACCTAAAATTAAGACTAATTCCTTTCCATCCTTCCCATAATTAGACTCCTATCGTCAAAGTATATAACTCATTACCCATTTTGATACAGAAGCAGCTAACAGTCCACCAACGGATGCAAATATCGCCACTACTAGGCCATGGAGGTGCACAAGAGTTCCCATCCATTACAGGGAAAATAGATTGGATTTCACGACATCGTTGGAAGAGTTTGGGAGCTCCACAGCCATCGATAATGTTTTCTAGCGGCCTGTATTTTGATTAGGGTTTGTATTAAAATACTATGTATTTATAGGCATTATTATTATTATTATATTTATTTATTTCCCAAAAATACATGTTTATCGTTACGAACCCCAAATCAAACCCAACGACTGTCGCCCCTAGCCAAATACCTCCATGCCAAACATAATGGGATATGTCCTGGAAGCCAATTCAACTGTTTCGCTCGGTTTTTATCAAAATTAAAATATAATTCAATATAACGGTCAATATTAAATTTGAACGTACATTTTAATTTATCGGGGCCATATACCGACTTCAAAAATTATTTCTAACTTTATTTTGACGATACAGTCCTAATAAAACTAAATTCGTCGAATTTGGAGACCATTTGAAAAATGGTCATTTTCTGGTCGATCCAATTCAACCGAAATTGACAAAACACGATTTCAATTGCCACGCTCACATATTAATTCGAAAAATTATGGAAATTAGAATCTGACTATAATTTGACATTTCAGATCCAACTAAAGTGGTTTCGTCGAAAATGGAGGTCGTTTGCAAAATGACTATTTTAAGGGCTATATTTATATTAAAATATATATAAATTCCACTGCGACTATTTTAAATTTTAAACTGGATATAACTTTCAATTTATATTATGAAATCAGAATTTTTCACATTTGTTAGAAAGATATAATTAAACGGATTCAAATATTTTTGGTTTTACTGAAATCCGATTTATTTTGAAATTTGTACATTCAATTGAAATTAAAAATAAAATTTTTAAATTGCCGCGCCATTTCAAGCTTGTTATATAATTAAAATAAATTTATACATTCTAACTTTGATTCAAATAAATTTTTAGTCGTTATTATTTAAATAAATCATTTTAAATATTCAAATTCCATTAAAATAACTAAAATAAAATTTTTAAATTGGTTTTGAAATCCCAGGTTGTTACAATCTCCACCACTTAAAATCTTTTCGTCCTCGAAAAGGGACGGAGCTAAAAGTTGTTTAACTAACCAACTCAACTTTTATTCCTTTTTTGGTTTCAATAATTTTATTAGTTAAACTAATAATCACACAACACAATCATTAATCAATTAGTTAATTAGCTTTTCAAATATGTATAACTTTTACATATTCAAAAATCATATTTTCTAAGATCAGATTATATATATATAATCACAAATACGTTAATTATAAACTTGTCACTCTCAACTCATTCTAGGGCATTTCTAACCCTATCTCTAATGAGTTTTCTCACTCTAGGATACTACTGATCTTATCTCTAATGAGTATTCTTTTATATGATATTACTACTCCTACCTCTGATGAGTCTTTTGTTCAGTTCTAACGAGTTGCACCCCAAAGATTTTAGTTAACCAAAGCTCTGATATCACCTGTAACGATACAGATTTCGCCCGGACCTAATCGATCGCCAAATCGACCAAGACCGTTCGAATCTCGCTAACTCCGGGCGTACAACACATCAGAACAAATAACAGAAGATTTTTATAAACATCATAATAATGTTACATCAGAGCACATAATATATCATAGTACATCGAAAAATAATAATACAGCGGAAGATTAGTTTACAAAAATGTAATACAATGTAGTGGAAACAAATAAAATAACACAGCGGAAGACTATCAATACTCTGGACATAGCTTTCCGCTTCGATCCAAAATCATGCTAAATGAAATAATCTGCAAAACTAAACTACTAGCTTCCCGCGTGAAAAATATGGGCATCTAGAGTTTAGGTAGAAACAATAAACTCCGAGTCAGTCATGGGACTGGTGTAAGAACTAAAACCTTTATTTTAAAAGTGGGGAAATCATAGGACAATGCCGTATAACATGGAACAGGTTTACCCCCATGAATACCCATGCATAAACAGAAACTAATAATAGTCATACAAATCTACAATGCATCAATCAACATGCAATTTTCCAATCTACCCATTTAGATTAATCTCCACACTTAGATTTTCCAAATCCAATTCACTTTGTAGAAATTATTTCTATGGACTTTATTTCCCTATTCTTATTTCAAATCATTTGAAATACATATCTAGCTTTTATATCAAAGTAGATTTCACCTTAGGATCTCAAACCAAAATCTTTGAAAATATGAATTTCAAAATATAACAATGCGTACAAACAAATATGCAACCAAATATCTGTCATGTTCCCTCAGACAAGGCTGTATGCGCCTTACCAACTCGATATATATAAGTGCACCTCCCTCGATGGAGCAGGCTACACTGACGATGCACCATCCCACATTCTGGGGGAAAGCATACACCGCCCTTACACTTTTAGTCGCTCTCGGGTCACCCGATCTTTAGCCACATACTAAATCATTTCATATCCCGAAGTAGGGAAAATCATTTCACAACATAATAATCACAAGTACTTTCAAACTATAGTACTTCACATCAGCAATTCACACATATGATCAGTCACTATTAATCACGTAACCTTTGAGCCGTACGTCTCAAAGAAGGGTGTTAAGCAAGAGAATAAATTCTCCGCCACCAAACAGATACATCATCAATAGCAACTAATCGCTTACGCAATGAACCACAATGTAAAACCGTAATACATTTTCAAATCATTTCGCAATCATCGGGTTTAGCCCTCGAAACCCTTTCTGTTTTATAAAACATATTATAAAACGTTCCCTGTCCAAAATCAGGAATACTATTCTTCTCTCTTAAGAAATCTCATTTCAAAATCATTTATTAATTTTTGAAATAAACAACATCGCTAAACACCTTATAGTCAAATCGTGAAGTGTTTCACAAGGTGTTAGCACATAGATATTTTTACCCAACCTAATGCTAAATGTAAAAGCAATTTTGCCCATAATCTGGTCGAGTACAATCCAAACAGTCAATCCATCACAATCAATATCAGCAACCAAGTGTATTTGGTTCAATCACATTTCATGTTTTGGTAATTTAATTACCATCTATACATTCACAATCTAATTAAAGATTTATTAAACTCCAATTGGTTTCAATCTCTAAAATCATTTCTTATTGATTGTTCAACTTTCTAGAAATTAATCCTAATTTAACTGGGTTAAAGAACCAATGTCATTTAAACACAGTTCATGATAAACCCAAAATCCAATTCGATATTAAATATAAGGCTCAGAATAGAAATTATATCGGCTTATATTCAATTTCAATTTTGAAACCAATGGATATCGTATTGGAATAACTATATCAATATATTCCAAATTCCCACAACAATATCCGTATAATCACGGAATCCAATATTGAAATATTCCGAAGATTATTTCAACTTAAATCCATTCCAATTTATATATTGGAAAATTCTAGTTATTTTAAAAACCCCTTTTTTTCCAAGTCCAATTTATTTATTTAAAAACAATTGGATTACCATTCTAGTTAATAATTAGTTCATTTTGATAAAAATATATTTTTATCTTTATAAACATGAAATTTTTTATCCAAATTCTTTCCAAATTATATATTACGATTTTACGCAAATTATTAATATTTTTAGTAATTTTATTAAGGCCCTTTCAGTCGATTTCCATAAACGATCATCGAACTGCATTTACAGTGACCTTTTCCAAATTTGATTTGGACATAATTCCAAATCCAACCGTTAGATTTCAAATCTCTTAAATTCATTGGAAAGCTCCTTTCGTGTAACAACCCGAAAAATCAGAACCAATTTAAAAATTTTATTTTGGAAATTTTGATGAATTTTGAATATTTAAAATGATTTATTTTAAATAATAATGACAAGGAATTTGTTTTGAATAGAATTACAACTTATATATTTATTTAAATCGATGTTAGAATATAAAATATTTATTTTAATTATAAAAGGAATTGGAAATGGTGCAGTAGTTTGAAAATTCGATTTCAAATTTCAAATGAATGTACAAGATTCAAAATAAACCGGATTTTAGCGAAACCAAAAATATTAGAATCTATTTGAAAATATCTTTCCAATGAATCCGAAAAATAAAAATTTCATAGTAGGAATAAAAAGTTATGCCTAATTGAAAATTCAGAATAGTCGCTATGGAATTTTGGTCCCTTAGAAATAGTCATTTTACAAACGACATCCGTTTTCGACGAAACCACTTTTGTTGGATCCAGGATGTCAAATTAATGCTAGATTCCAAAATTCATAATTTTTCGGATTAATATGTGAGCGTGGCGAATTAAAATGTTTTTTAACAATTTTAGTCAATTTGGATCGACCGGAAAATGGCCATTTTTCAAATGGTCTTCATATTTGACGAAATTAACTTTGTTAGGACCGTATCGTCAATACGAAGCTAGAAATAATTTTTCTGGAATTTTAGAGTTAGTATGTGGGCCCGGTAAATTAAATGTACGTTCAAAAGAGAATATATAGATTTATATTTTGATTTTGACGGAAACTGATCGTAACAGTCGAATCAGGTTATGAGACGTATGCCATTGCGTTCAGAAAGAGCGTATTACATTAGGGGCGATAGTCGTTGGGCTTGATTTGGGATTCGAATTAAAAGTCAACTTCTAAGGAGAAGAAAATAATTAAAAAAAGAAAAAAAATATAAACATAACCCCACCCCTTTTTTTATAGCGTTCAGAAAGATTGAGCCCTCCCCTAAATTTCCCCATTGTGCCCTAAATCACCTAACCACCCACCTTCGTTCACCGCGCCGCCCGTAGACGCCGACCCCATTCTGACGATCAGCCCCTCCCCTGGCCTCGTCGCCCTCCAGTCCCCATTCCCCAGTCCGTTCGAAGAACCCCCAAATCCGCAAGTAGTGATCGCCGCCACCATAGAAGCCACCGCCGCCACCATAGGAGCCCGCACCCTCCTCAAATCATCACTGCGCCTCCTCCCCTTCCCCCTTCATCTGTTCGAGATTCGAACCCCCTCCAAGACCCCAAACCACCATGAAACCCACTGTAAGTCCTTGTTTTTGTATGATTACTTTTATTTATTCAAGCTAGTTAGTTCAAAAATAAAGGAAAGATAAAAAAAAATCATTTTTTAAAGATTTATGTAGCATGTATAAAATCAGTTTTTAAAATAAATGGCGTAGTTATAAAAACATGATTTTTTATATATATAAATAACATAGAAAGATTAGTTTTTTTATCATAAGAAGAATAGATTTTTATATAGAGAAAAAAAAGATTTGATCTTTATTTATATGTTAAGCATATAAAGAAAGGATTTTTAACTATATAAAAATATGATGTTTATATATATGACTAGCAAGATAAAGAAACGCTTTTTATTTGTAGTTATATATAATAAAAATATGATTTTTATGTATGTAAGATAATAAGAATATAATTTTTATATAGAAAGAAGCATTGTAAAAATTATGAAGTAGAAAAAAATGATTTTTATTTATTGGAATGAAGCGATAAAAAAATAATTTTTATATATGAACTGCGTGAAAAGGATGCGTTGGAATTTCGAACAAATCCAAACAGTTCAAAAAGAAAGATAGCGGATGGATCCCAAAGGTGAGAACTCCTCACTTTTATTTTATTTTCTGGTTTGAAATGTATACTAAAATGCAGATGGTGCTTAGCAGCACCTGACACTCATCGTCCACAAACCATGGATGACTTGTTTGTTTGATTGATTGTATTGTGAAAATTGATTGTTTGATGTGGAATGGAACAAAATATTTTATAGTTAAAAATATAATTTTCAACGTGTATATGAAATAAATAAATATTCATAAACAAATCGGATGATTTGTTTTTGTACACACATTTATCTGACATTGATTGGGACGATAAAATTTTACACATCGCCCAACAGCACAAATAAAATCTGTGTTTGTTGTTTGAAACCCCACACGGGTATTGGGATGATATATGACATACACTAATCCCAATAATTAGCTGTATGTCGATCGATTGATTGACAGGCTGTGTAAGCGTTAAATATTTATATTTGATGCTTATGCAGTGTAGAATGCACTTTGGATGATGATTGACTGTGTTTGATTGTTGTTGTATACATGTGTGTATGAAATCCATATAAATCACATTATATGTTAATTGACTATGTCTGATTCTAGTTTAGAAAGAAGGAATATTTTAAAATAATGATTATTTTAAAATAATGAATATTTTAAAATAATATTCAGTAATGGATCAAAATGTGATTTTGAAGTCCGATTTGGGTTGGATGCGAATATATTTAAATATATATAAAGCCGTGCTAATTAGATCGAAGCCATTTTAACGTGATCGATATTTATATCAATTTTATTCATTTTTATAATGAGTATTCAAAAGGAAATGATTTCGAAATATAATGTTTTTGAAAATACTATCATTTATATATCGATGATATGGAATATTCAATTTGGATTTGAAATTGAATATGAAGTTGAAATCGTTTTGAAAATGAATTTAAAACGATTTATAAAATATGTTTTAAATGGAAATCGATGATATATATATACATATATATAATGGCCTGAATAGAACGCGCCGTGTCGCGACAGTTCGCGAATTTCGACCATTGACTTCGAACAGACATTACGGGAGATCCGACCGTCGGATTCTCCTAAAACCGGAACCGTTGAGTTCGTATCAAAAAGAGCTTTCTAAGGAATATGGAAGATTTGAAATCTAACCGTTGGATTTGGAATTATGTCCAAACAAATTTGGAAAAGGTGATTGTAAGTGCAGTTCAACGGCCGTTTATGGAAATCGACTGTACGGGCCGTGATAAAATTATTAAAAATACCGATAATTTGTGAAAAATCATAATAAATAATTCGGAAAGAATTGGGCTGAAAAATTCTATATTTGATAAGATAAAAACATATTTTTGTCAAAATAAACTAGTTTTGAACTAGAATTAAAAATCCAATATTTTTAAATAAATAAGTTGGATTTGAAATGGTTTTAAAAATAACCAGGATTTCCAATATACGAACTGGAATGGATTTAAATCAAATTTGTCTTCAAAATATTTCGATAATGGACTCCGTGATTATACAGATATTGTGGAGGAATTTGGAAGATATAGATATATCATTGTTCCAATATGATATTTGTTGATTTCAGAATTTGATATTGAATATAAGCCGATATATTTTCTATTCAGAGCCTTGTATTTAATATCAAATTGGATTTTGGGTTTGTCGTGAATGGTGTCTTTGATAATAATGTTCTTAAACGCAATGGAGTTAAGAAAATTAGAAACTGACTGGAGATTAGCTAAGTTGATTGGTTTCTTGGGTATTGATCTGATGTTGGTTTCGGCCTTCGAGATTAATACTTAGTTAATTGTTCTCTTACTAATTTACGGTTAGAGACTGATGGGATTTGGGTTTGTCATGAAAGGTGTCTTCATTAACACTGTTCTTAAACCCATTTGAGAAAAGATTAAATCTTTTTATTTAGATTTAATGAAGTATACTAATTAATTAATATTTAATTGGAATTGAACTAAAATTGGTTTTTGGGTTTATCGTGAACGGTGTTTTAAATAACACTTGTTCTTTAACCCGATTAACAATGGTATGAAGTTTTGGGTTGTCGTGAATGGTATCTTTAATATTACTGTTCTTGGACCCAATACAGTTAAGAAAATTAGAAACTAACTTGAGATTAGTTGAGTTGAATGGTTTACTGGGTATTGATCTGATGTTGGTTTCGGCCTTCGGGGTTAATAATTAGGGAATCGTTCACTTGCAAATTTACGGTTAGAGGCTGATGGAATGAATATGATTTTTGGTTTATCGTGAACCGTGTTTTAAATGACGTTGGTTCTTTAACCCAGTTATAGACAGGATATGATTTCCCAAGTTAAATAATCATTAATATTGACTTTTGGGAAGACTAAAACCAAGTGGAGTTTTAATGAATCTTTAATTAGATTGAAAGTGGGAACTGATAATTTATAAATGATCGAGAATGGAGTATCACCAGCTTTGCTCCAGGCGATTGTTAAATTTTTAATTAGATTTGAACGGGAGATGGTAATTAAATTTACCGATAACACCGTGGTGCTAGTTATGGGGTAATACGAGTTTTGCTTTATGGGATAAATAGGTTGGGAATGGGAAATTAAATAAACGATTACTTCGGTAAGGTGCGCTAATCCCGACTAGTTTGGAAAACCATAACATGGTTTGAATTGACATCAAAGGAAGATTAAAGAATAAATTTTAAAGAATTTATCTTTGATAAAATTAGTGGGAACAAATCCCTAAAGATGTGAATATTTAAATAAAAGAATATTCAGAATTGGAATGAGGCGTATGCTGTGTTTTTATAGCACTTGTTTATTATACATGCGAGTTATTCGGAAATGTCGGGTTTATACCCATTCTGAATAACTGATTCGACGATATGTCGACGATGAAGACGGTGGTTGAAGACCGGAGGTCTTTACATCGTTTGGATGATTACTGATGTCTTAATTGGGCTATACACCCCAGACGAGGTAATAAGTGGTGACTGTCCAGACGTACTTGGAGATCGACGGATGTGCGAGGACCTCTCTCCTGTATTGGACATACGGGACGAGGAATAAGGTGCTTTCGGTTTTGTTCAGACCGAGAACGAACTTGTAATTGGACTGTGTGTCTGACAATGGATTTTATTCCGTGTTGATTGATTTCTATAAAATATATATCTATTTGGTGGCGGAGAATTTATTCTCTTGCTTAAAACCCTTCTCTGAGACGTGCGAGCTCAAAGGTTATATATCGATAAATATCAGTCGCATGGCATGAATTGCCTGTGTGGCATGCTGAGATGCAAATGATCAAGGTTTTTGTTGAAAAGCAGGGTGTTATGGTTGATGATCAAAGCACGTCTTTAATACAGCGTAGCTTTGTGTATTGCGTTAATTCGTGAGCCTCACACCTCGGTATGAGTTATTAACGAGATAAGGACCGCTGGGAGAACACGACGTTTCTTTCTAATTATGGGTGGTGTCAGTGTTTTACTAGCCCTGACATTGTTGATTATTATACCTTTGTGGATGTTGGAATGCGAGGCGCCTCAGATATATCGGTCTCTTCAGAGCCGATGGATAGGTCTGATAGGACTGGGAAACGTGTGTTCAAGAATAACTAATCCTCAAACGTAAGGGAGGGCTGACCCAGCCGATTCCAGGGGGTTACCCAGAGTGTGTAGTCCTGGGACATTTGCTAGAGTGTCTCGAAGAGGAGAGGAGTACATCCCTTGCCTCGACTCATGACGGAAATCCAATTTCCAATACGTGACATTTCGGTTTTGATTGTAGAGCCTAGTATGGCGACATGATAGATGGTGCCCATGCTGCCTATGATTGATACATTTATATTTGAAGTTGTTTTGACACTATACACTTATAATAGTATCAAATGATTTGTTTTGAACATACCAAGCATGTTTGGCTTATATAAGGGAAAACCCTATCCTCTGGCTTGCGTTGCATTGTGTGATGAGACCTGGGTCTTATAATAGCTTCATCTTTCCAAAAAGCATTGCGCTGCTTATTCTATGCACTAGTATTCTCGGGAGGAAACCCGTTCCATGTTATACGGCGTGGTCCCTTGATTTGCCTTATTTGTAAAGTAAAGTTTTAAATAACTGTTTTAGTTCTCAGACCAGTCACATGACTGACCTGGAGTTCATTGTTTTAACCTAAACTCTGGGTGCCCCTAATTTTCCACACGGGCACCTAGTAGTTGGGTTTTGCAGATATTATATTCGCAGGATCCTGGTTTACAGCTAAAGTGATATTCAGAAAGCTCTGTATCCGTGTATTTTTTTCAGTTGTGTTTTGTATTATTTTTCCACTGCGATGTATTTAAATGTAATTTAAATCTCTGATATTTTTCTGATGTATGTTATTCATTCATACTCTGTTATATATCTTATATTCTAACGGAATTGCTGTAATAAGCAATGAAATGTTCTTCTGTTTGTGTTCTGATTTGTCTTATCCTCAAAGCAATCCGGGCTTTCTTTCACGGGGAAGTTCGGGTCGCCACATTTGATATCAGAGCTTTGGTTTACAGAGCTCGAGAACAACGCACATTATAACCAGACGAAAGAATTCATCAGAGATTAGACTAGCGATATCCAATGAGAATTTTTCGTTAGAGATAGGATCAGTATAATCCTAGAACGAGTGTGAAGAGTAGTGTTTTTAAAAATAAAAATGAAAACAAATATTGTTTTGAAAATTTAAACCTTATACGTATTTGAATATTTTATTTGTATTGAATTTGGACAATCCAATAAATAAAGATTTTGCATATATGCCTTGAAAACGTGTATTCGAAGTTTTAATATACTGGATAGATATAGAATCACACTCTAGTCGCCCGGGCATAATTCTGGTGATGTCGTGACATCATCAGCATTCATTCTCGAGTTTCGAAAGTGGGATGTCTATATATTTCCAATTGACTGGTGTGAGAACTAAAACTAGATAGAGCTTATTGTTGTGATTTGGCATCAAAAACATGATTTTGACTATATATGTAAATGATACACGTTTGAAAATTAAACAACAAATTGATTGTTGGTTGTGTTGTATGATTATTGGTTGATTAATTAAAAATTTTGAACCATTAACCAAATTGCATCAAAATATTGAACTGAATTAAAAATTGATTGAAATTGCGTGCATATACATGTATATACATTGAACAGGTCATTGCAAGGAGGCTAGAGCAGAGGAATAAAATTTGTATGCCTGACAAATAGGAACACATTTACTAATTTATTGGGTTTGGATGATTTTATGAGCCGATTGGCTTTTTCTTTTTCTTTTTGAGATGAGAGGGCCTGTGTGGCGGTTTGGGGATTTTCCGGGTGCACTCGTACAAAGGAGGTTATGGCAAAAGATTTCGAAAATTTAGGGTGTTAGCCAAATTTTTTAAGAATTGGAAAATTCTTAGAAACTGAAAAGTTGAAGAATGAAAGCCAAACTAAAAGTTGAGTTGATTAGTAAAACAACTTTCAGCTCCGTTACTTTTAGAGAACGAAAAGATTTAAGTGGGGGAGATTGTAACAAACTGGAAAATCAGAACCAATTTAAAAAATTTATTTTGGCAATTTTGAAGAATTTTGAATATTTAAAATGATTTATTTTAAATAATAACGACGAGGAATTTGTTTTGAATAGAATTAGAACGTATATATTTATTTGAATCGACGTTAGAATATAAAATAATTATTTTAATTATAAAAGGAATTGGAAATGGCGCAGTAGTTTGAAAATTCGATTTTTAATTTCAAATGAATGTACAGGATTCAAAATAAATCGGATTTTAGCGAAACCAAAAGTATTAGAATCTATTTGAAAATATCTTTCCAAAGAATCCGAAAAATCAAAATTTCATAGCAGGAATAAAAAGTTATGCCCAGTTGAAAATTCAGAATAATCGCTATGGAATTTTGGGCCATTAAAAATAGTTATTTTGCAAACGAATAGTTATTTTGCAAACGACCTCCGTTTTCGAAGAAACCACTTTTGTTGGATCTGGGACGTAAAATTAATACTAGATTCAAAATTCAAAATTCATAATTTTTGGGATTAAGATGTAAGCATGGCGAGTTAAAACGTGTTTTAACAGTTTCAATCAATTTGGATTGACTGGAAAATGGCCATTTTTAAAACGGTCTTCAAATTTGACGAAATTAGTTTTGTTAGGACCGTATCGTCAATACTAAGCTAGAAATAATTTTTCGGGAATTTTTAGATTTAGTATGTGGCCCCGGTAAATTGAAATGTACGTTCAAAAGAGAATATATAGATTGATATTTCGATTTTGACGAAAACTGATCGTAACAGTCGAATTGGGTTATGGGACATATCCTATTGCGTTCTGAATGACGGTATTACACTAAGGGCGACAGTCGTTGGGCTTGATTGGGGATTCGAATTAAAATTCAACTTCTAAGGAGAAGAAAATAACACACACACACACACACATATATATAAACATAACCCCACCCCATTTTTATATCGTTCAGAAAGATTGAGCCCTCCCCCAAATTTCACCGTCGTGCCCTAAATCCCTAACCATCCACTCTCGTTCACCGCCCCGCCCTCGCACATCGACCCCACTCCGGCGATCGGCCCCCTCCCCTGGCCTCGTCGCCCTCTAGTCCCCCTTCCCCCATCCGTTCGAAGAACCCCCAAATCCCCAAGAAGTGACCGCCGCCACCATAGAAGCCACCACCTCCACCATAGGAGCCCGCGCCCTCCTCAGATCACCTTCGTGCCTCCTCCTCTTCCCCCTTCATCCGTTCGAGATCCGAACCCTCTCCAAGACCCCAAACCACCACGAAACCCGCTGTAAGTCCTTGTTTTTGTTTGCGTACTTTTATTTATTCAAGTTAGTTAGTTTAAAAATAAAGTAAAGATAAAAAAACTATTTTTAAAGATTTATATAACATGTATAAAATCAGTTTTTAAAATAAATGGCATAGTTATAAAAACATATTTTTTATATATAAATAACATAGAAAGATTAGTTATTTTTATCATAAGAAGAATAGATTTTTATATAGAGAAAAAAAGATTTGATCTTTATTTATATGTTAAGCATATAAAGAAAGGATCTTTAATTATATAAAAATATGATGTTCATATATATGACTAGCAAGATAAAAAACGATTTTTATTTATAGTTATAGATAATAAAAATATTATTTTTATATATGTAAGATAACAAAAATATAATTTTTATATAGAAAGAAGCATTGTAAAAATATATGAAGCAGAAATAAAAATATGATTTTTATTTATTGGAATGAAGCGATAAAAATATGAATTTTATATATGAATAGCGTGAAAAGGATGCGTTGGAATTTCAAACAAATCCAAACATATCAGAAAGAAAGACTGGAGGAGTGGATCCCAAAGGTGAGAACTTCTCACTTTTATTTTATTTTCTAGTTTGAAATATGTACTAGGATGCAGACGGCGCGTAGCAGCACTCGACACCCGTCGTCCACAGACAATGGACGACTTGTTTGTTTGATTGATTGTATTGTGAAGATTGATTGTGTGATGTGGAATGGAATAAAATATTTTATAGTTAAAAATATAATTTTTAACGTGTATATGAAATAAATAAATATTCATAAACAAATTGGACGATTTGTTTATGTGCACACATTTATTTGACACTGATTGGGACGATAAAATTTTACACATCGCCCAACAACACAAATAAAATCTGTGTTTGTTGTTTGAAACCCCGCACGGGTATTGGAATGATTTATGACATAAACTAATCCCAATAATTAGCTATATGTCGATCGATTGATTGACAGGCTGTGTAAGCATTAAATATTTATATTTGATGCTTATGCAGTGTAGAATGCACTTTGGATGATGGTTGACTTTGTTTGATTGTTGTCGTATACATGTGTGTATGAAATCCATATAAATCACATTATATGGTAATTGACTGTGTCTGATTCCAATTTAGAAAGAAAGAATATTTTAAAATAACGATTATTCAAAATAATGAATATTTTAAAATAATATTCAGTAATGGATCAAAATGTATTTTGATGTCCGATTTGGGTTGGACACGAATATATTTAAATATATATAAAGCCGTGTTGATTAGATCGACGCTATTTTAACGTGATCGATATTTATATCAATTTTATTCATTTTTTATAATGAATATTCAAAAGGAAATGATTTCGAAATATAATGTTTTGAAAATATTATCATGTAAATATCGATGATATGGACTATTCAATTTTGATTTGAAATTGAATATGAAGTTGAAATCATTTTGAAAACGAATTTAAAACCATTTGTGAAATACGTTTTAAATGGAAATCGACGAAATATATATAATATATATTATATATGGGAAATTCTATAGGGACACAAAATTTTTACACAGATGGTGACACAATTGATTTGCACCGGTTGATCACCCCATGAATTACACCTCTTCATATAAAGACAAGAAGATCCAACGGTTCAGGCTCTGTGTCTCTCTCTTTGTGTCAAATTTTGTGTTCAAATAGCTGCCTCCATTATCTATATATAATGGCCTGAGTAGAACGCGCCGCACCGCGGTAGTTCGCGAATTTCGACCATTGACTTCGAACAGACATTACGTGAGATGCAACCGTCGGATTCTCCTAATACCGGAACCGTTGGGATTGTATCGGAAAGAGCTTTCTAAAGAATATGGGAGATTTGAAATCTAACAGTTGGATGGAATTATGTCCAAATCAAATTTGGAAAAGGTCGGTGTAAGTGCAGTTTGATGGCCGTTCATGGAAATCGACTGTACGGGCCTTGATAAAATTATTAAAAATATCGATAATTTGTGTAAAATCTTAATAAATGAATCGGAAAGAATTGGGCTAAAAAATTCCATATTTGAAAAGATAAAAATATTTTTTTTTCGAAATGAACTTGTTTTGAACTAGAATTAAAAATCCAATATCTTTACATAAGTAAACTAGATTTGAAATGGTTTTAAAAATAACCAGGATTTCCAATATATGAATTGGAATGGATTTAAATCAAAATTATCATCGAAATATTTCGATATTGGATTCCATGATTATATGGATGTTGTGGAGGAATTTAGAAGATATAGATATATCATTACTCCAATACGATATTTGTTGATTTCAGAATTTGATAATGAATATAAGCCGATATATTTTCTATTCAGAGCCTTGTATTTAATATCAAATTGGATTTTGGGTTTGTCGTGAATGGTATCTTTAATAATACTGTTCTTAAACCCAATGGAGTTAAGAAAATTAGAAACTGATTGGAGATTAGCTAAGTTGAATGGTTTCCGCCTTCGGGATTAATACTTAGAGAATTGTTCTCTTACTAATTTACGGCTAGAGACTGATGGGATTTGGGTTTGTCGTGAATGGTGTCTTCATTAACACTGTTCTTAAACCTAGTTGAGAAAAGATTAAATATTTTTATTTAGATTTAATGAAGTATACCAATTAATTAATATTTAATTGGAATTGAGTTGGAATTGGTTTTTGGGTTTATCATGAACGGTGTTTTAAATAACACTTGTTCTTTAACCCGATTAATAGAGGTTTTGGGTTGTCGTGAATGGTATCTTTAATAATACTGTTCTTGGACCCAATATAGTTAAGAAAATCAGAAACTAACTGGAGATTAGTTTAGTTGAATGGTTTCCTGGATATTGATTTGATGTTGGTTTTGGCCTTCGGGGTTAATAATTAGGGAATTGTTCTCTTGCAAATTTACGGTTAGAGGCTGATGGAATGGAATATGATTTTGGGTTTATCGTGAACCGTGTTTTAAATGACATTGGTTCTTTAACCCAGTTATAGACAGGATATGATTTCCCAAGTTAAATAATCATTAATATTGATTTTTGGGAAGATTAAAACCAAGTGAAGTTTTAATGAATCTTTAATTAGATTGAAAATGGGAACTGATAATTTAAATTATTAAATTTGGGAAATGATCGAGAATGGAGTATCACTAGTTTTGCTCCAAGCGATAGTTAAATCTTTAACTAGATTTGAATGGGAGATGGTAATTAAATTTACTGATAACACCGTGATGTTAGTTATGGGGTAATACCAGTTTTGCTCTATTGGATGAATAGGTTGGGATTGGGAAATTAAATAAATGATTACTTCGGTAAGGTGCGCTAATCCCGACTAGTTTGGACAACCATAACATGGTTTGGATTGACATCCAAAGGAAAATTAAAGAATAAATTTTAAAGAATTTATTTTTGAAAAAATTAATGGGAAAAAAAATCTCTAAAGATGTGAATATTTAAATAAAAGAATATTCAGAATTGGAATGAGGCGTATGCTTTGTTTTTATAGAACTTTTTTATTATATACGCGAGTTATTTGGAAAGGACGGGTTTATACCCATTCTGAATAACTAATTCGACGATATGTTGACGATGAAGACGGTGGTTGAAGACCGGAGGCCTTCACATTGTTTGGATGATTATTGATGTCTTGATTGGGCTGTACACCCAAGACGAGGTAATAAGTGGTGATTGTCCATACGTACTTGGAGATCGACGGATATGCGAGGACCACTCTCCTGTATTGGACATACGGGATGAGGAATAAGGTGCCTCCAGTTTCGTTCAGACCCAGAACGAACTTGTAATTGGACTATGTGTATGACATTGGATTTTATTCTGTGTTGATTGATTTCTATTAAATATATATCTGTTTGGCGGCGGAGAATTTATTCTCTTGCTTAATGCCCTTCTCTGAGATGTATGAGCTTAGAGGTTATATATCGATAGATATCAGTCGCATGGCATGAATTGCCTCTGTGGCATGCTGATATGCAAATGATCAAGGCTTCTGTTGAAAAGTAGAGTCTTGTGGTTGATGATCAAAGCACGGCTTTAATACATCGTAGCTTTGTGTATTGCGTTAATTCGCGATCCTCGCACATGAGTTAAAAAGGGATAAGGACCGCTGGGAGAACACGACGTTTCTTTCTAGTTATGGGTGGTGTCAGCGTTTTACTAACACTGACATTATTGATTATTATACCTTTGTGGATGTTGGAATGTGAGGCGCCTCAGATATATCGGTCTCTTCGGAGCTGATGGACAAGTCTGATAGGACAGGGAAATGTGTTTTCAGGAGTAACTAATCCTCAAACGTAAGGGAGGACCGGCCCAGCCGATTCCAGGGGTTACTTAGAGTGTGTAGTCCTGGGACGTCTGCTAGAGTGTCTTGAAGCGAAGAGGAGTATATCCCTTGTCTCGAATCATGATAGAAATTCAATTTCCAATACGTGCCATTTCAGTTTTGATTGTAGAGCCTAGTATGGCGACATGATAGATGGTACCCATGCCGCCTATGATTGAAACATTTATATTTGAAGCTGTTCTGACACTATACACTTATAATAGTGTCAAATGATTTGTTTTGAACGTACCAAGAATGTTTGGCTATTATAAGGGAAAACCCTATCCTCCGGCTTGCGTTGCATTGTATGATGGGACCTGGGTCTTATAATAGCTTCATTTTTCCAAAAAGCATTGCGCTGCTTATTCTATGCACTAGTATTCTCGGGAGGAAACCCGTTCCATGTTATACGGCGTGGTCCCTTGATTTGCCTTATTTGTAAAGTAAAGTTTTAAATAACTGTTTTAGTTCTCAGACCAGTCACATGACTGACCTGGAGTTCATTGTTTTAACCTAAACTCTGGGTGCCCCTAATTTTCCACACGGGCAGCTAGTAGTTGGGTTTTGCAGATATTATATTCACAGGATCTTTGTTTACAGCTGAAGTGATATTCGAAAAGCTCTGGATCCGTGTATTTCTTTCAGTTGTGTTTTGTATTATTTTTTCGCTGTGATGTATTTAAATGTAGTTTAAATCTTTGATATTTTTCTGATGTATATTGTTCATTCATACTCTGTTATATTCTTGTATTCTGATGGAATTGTTGTAATAAGCAATGAAATGTTCCTCTGTTTGTGTTCTAATTTGTCTTGTCCTAAAAGCAATCCGGACCTTCCTTCATGGGGAATTTCGGGTTGCAACACTTCGATACGAACCCAACGGTTCCGGTTTTAGGAGAATCTGACAGTCGGATCTCCCGTAATGTCAATTCGAAGTTAATGGTCGAAATTCGCGAACAGTCGCTGCGCGGCGCATTTTATTCAGGCGATTAAATATATATAATGTATATTATATATATTTCATCGATTTCCATTTAAATTGTATTTTATAAATTCATTTTAAAACGATTTCAACTTCATTTTCAATTTTCAATCTAAATTGAATATTCCATTACATGACAACTTTATACATTCCATATATACGTTAAAAATAATATTTTTAACCAACCAATATTTATTTCAATACATGACAATTTTATTCATCGCATATTCATGTAAAAAAAAATATTTTTAACGATCCAATAATCATTTCTATACATAAAAAATTATATTTTTAACAATCCAATATTTATTTCACTACATGCCAAATTTATATATCTCATATATATATGTTAAAAACAATATTTTTAACGAACAAATATTTATTCCATGTAGTGACCATTTTAGATATCACATATATATGGTTTATTCTCATTTCATATATATATTCTTCACATTATATATACATATATATATGTTTTATTCCTCGCATATATATATATATATATATATATTCCTCGCGTATTTTTTTATTCATCAGATATGTATGTTTTTATTTCTTTCATATATCCTTTTGTTCTAACTTAACATATTAAAAATGTCATTTTTAATGACAAAACATGTTTAACATAAATTTCCTTTTATTCTAACTTAACATATTAAATATGTCATTTTTAATGATAAAACATATATTAACATGTAATTATTTTTCTACTTCGCTAATATGTAAATGACATTATTCTAATGAATCAATACATATTTAACAAATGAACATTTTTCTATTAACATTGCTAACATGTAAATGATTATATTTTAATAAATAAAACATGTATTAACAAATGATCATTTTCTACTTCACTAACAAGTAAATGATTACATTTTAGTAAACAAAACATGCATTAACAAATGATCATTTTCTACCTTGCTATCATGTAAATGATTTACATTTTAATAAACAAAACAAGCATTAACAAATGATCATTTTCTACTTTGCTATCATGTAAATGGTATTGTTTTAATTTAGCAAAATCTCTTTAATAAATCAAACATACAATAAAAATATAATTTTTGTTGTCTAATTTTTTATTTATTTAAAACAAAAACGTATTTTTCTCATACACAATTCAATCCAGCCATTCATCGCAATCACAACCAATCAATTCAAATTTTATACAACACATATATGAATTTTATAAAGCGTGTATATATATATATATCACATCGCAATCACAATTAATTTTTATTTAAATTTAGAAATCTCACATTGTAAATTATAAACGTATATTTATAATTTAATTTCAATTACCACATTAATGTTAACATTATTTTTAATATGTTAAACATTACAATCACAACACAATACAGTCCATGAAATCATCCATGGTTTTCAAACAACAGTGAATGTGAACTAATAGGCACCGTACAACATTTTATGATAATTAAAACAGATAAAAACAACACTGAAAATCGATGTATGCAGTTTTGAAATAAATATAAAAATATTTTAGTGACAGAGTTCTCACCTTGATTGGTTTCAAAATCGTTACTAAAACGATTGTTTTAATAAAATCAAACAGATGTTTAATTTTGTCAACAATACTTGGTGCTTCCGTTTCTGTCCCAATCAGTTCTGAAACGTAGAATTTTTCTTTGCGAATCCAACGCTTCTGAAATCGTTCAATTTCGTTTCTGTATGAAGAAGTTATACTATTTAATACATTTGTTACTTAAATAAACAAATAATTAATCAATAATTAAACTAATTACATTGATTAGTGGAGAATATAGCGGCTGCTCCTTCGTTCTTCTTCTTCAGAACGATAAACCCATAGTTTAACTCGTGTAACCCGCCGCCACTGCCACGCAGGGCCCTCTGCACTGATCAGGACCTACCGCTCCAAAGCCCGTCGCGTCGCCGTTCATCACCAGGCATAGCCCGCTCGGTGCTCAGTTCAACGCCAGAAAGTGCCACGAAGGTGGTGACTTTGAGAAGGAAAATTGGCTTCTACGGTTCATAATAATTCATCACATCCGTACAGATCCGAAGAGCAGAAATTTCTCTTCGATTTTTGTTTTATAATTGTTGGAAAATATAAATTGGATTTCACGAAATCGTTGGAAGAGTTTGGGAGCTCCGCAGCCATCGATAATGTTTTCTGGCGGCACGTATTTCGATTAGGGTTTGTATTAAAATACCGTGTATTTATAGGCATTATTATTATTATATTTATTTATTTCCCAAAAATACATGTTTATCGTTACGAACCCCAAATCAAACCCAACGACTGTTGCCCCTAGCAAAATACCTCCATTCCGAACACAATGGGATATGTTCCGCAAGCCAATTCAATTGTTTCACTTGGTTTATATAAAAATTAAAATTTAATTCAATATAATGGTCAATATTAAATTTTATCGTACATTTTAATTTACCGCGACCACATACCGACTCCATAAATTATAGAAAAATTATTTCTAGCTTTGTTTTGATGATACGGTCCTAACAAAACTACTTTTATCTAATTTGGAGACCGTTTGAAAAATGGTCATTTTCTGGTCGATCCAATTCAGCTAAAATTGACAAAACACGTTTTCATTTACCGCACTCACATATTAATTCCAAAAATTATGAAAATTGGAATCTGACTATAATTTGTCATTCCGGATCCAACAAAATTGGTTTCGTCGAAAACGGAGGCTGTTTGCAATATGTCTATTTTTAAGGGCTATATTTATATTAAAATATATATAAATTCCATAACGACTGTTTTAAATTTTAAACTAGATATATCTTTCAATTTATATTATGAAATCTGAATTTTTCACATTCGTTAGAAAGATATAATTAAATAGATTCAAATATTTCGGGTTTTGCTGAAATCCGATTTATTTTGAATTCTGTATGTTCAATTGAAATTAAAAATCGAATTTTCAAACTGTTGTGCCATTTCAGGCTTGTTATATAATTAAAATAAATTTATATGTTCTAACTTCGATTTGAAGAAATTTTTAGTCGTTATTATTTAAAATAAATCATTTTGAATATTCAAAATCCATTAAAATAGCTAAAATAAATTTTTTAAATTGGTTCTTAAATCCCGGGTTGTTACAATCCTCCTTAAGTTTTCTAAATATTTTCTTTGTTGTAGTAACATTTTTGTTTAGTAGGTCTTGGAGCTCATCAGTTTGTTGCTTCCACTACTGCTCTTATTGCCTCCACTTTGTCATCATGACTTGCCTCGATGAACTAACCTCTCAACTCAATAACCAACAAACCGCCATTGATTCAATCCACACAATCCTCACAACCCAAAAGACTTCCCTTTTCAATCAAGAAGCTGCCATTGCCGACATACCTGATATCATAAATTCACTTGCTACACAACAAATTTCCATCCACCAAATTAGTCAAACATAACCGATTTATCTTCCAAACTCGTATCTAGCTCTATAACTCTGCTACAAACTTCCTTATTAATTACACCATCTTCAAAACAATCCCAAATCTTCCTCAGTACGTCCGACAACCACATCCTCCTCCCCAATTACTAGCAAATCCGATCAACACACATCATGCCTCTACTCCAATACATATCCACCCCCTAAATTTGAACTAACCTTATTCGATGGATCCAATCCATTCGATTGGATCTTCCAAGCTGAAAGGTTTTTCAAATATCATTCTACCCTGGATAAATATCAGATTGAATTAGCAAGTTTTTATATGTCTGACCAAGATTTAACTTAGTTTCAATGGATGTACAACAACAACCAACTCTCCTCTTGGCCATCCTTCACCAAAGCCATCGAAGTCAGTTTCAGCCCATTCCCATTTGTTTACCTACAAACTACACTCTCCACTCTCCGACGAACCACATCTGTCGAGGAATATATATCAATCAAACTTTGAAACATTTTAGGGGAAATGAACCATGATGTTGGGTATCGTTAGCTGAATTAATTAAAGATAAATCTTCATTGAAATTAACTTGGATCCGAGAATGGAATAATTGATTTTAGTTGTTTAACCTTGAGCAAGATTTAATTTTGGTTCGTTTTCTTTCAGTAGGATTGAGTTCTAATTGGCTTAACTTAACAGTTTTGGCTTGAGTAGACTAAATTTTGTCTGTTTGTCTTGCGTGAGACCGATTCTTGGTCGCTTTCTCTTTATTAAGCTCAACTGAAACAACTTAACCTAAGGACTTTACTTTGAGTCGATATGAGCAGCTTTTCTTTGAGATGGTTTGGTCAGTTTAGTCTAACAACTTTACCTTATGAAAATATGGTCAGCTTTTCCTTGAATGTATTAGGTCGTTTTGGTTTAACATTAGGGCTTTACCTTGATTAGATCTGGTTGGCTTTTCCTTGAGTGTGATTACTCGGGTTAGTCTAATCATTTTGCCTCGAGCACTTTTCCTTGAACGGATTGGGTCAGTTTAGCCTAACCACTTTACCCTGATTGAATTCCATTGTCTTATTTCATCAACTTTTCCTTGAGCGAGTTTGATCGGTTCAGCCGAAAAACTCGACCTTAGATGAATAGAAAGATTCATTTTGGATTATGATCGGAATAATTTTCTAGTTGCACTATTAGATGTGTTACCAAACTAAAAGAGAAAGCAAACATCAAATTCAATAAATGATAGTTAGTTCATCTCATGGCATCTTTTAGCATTTATAAAGGGGATAAACCCTTGATTCACCTTAAGGTAACGAGTCTTCAATACCTACGTATGCATCAATGGAACACTCCCTTACATGTAGGCAGAAATCCCGGGACCTATTCAGACAATGACCTCAATCATCCCGACATCTCTGTAACGACCCATATTTTAAGTATCGAAGGATCATAAAATAATTCTATTCAATTCATAACTGATTTTTTCATTTTTATATTTTGATATGTGGTATACAAGGATATGATAGTTTCCCATGATTTTTATTGATCCTTTTTGTGATTGTTTTGCCCCTATGAAATCTTGTTTTAGCTATAAATTTTGATAGAAATTGAATTAGGTGCTCTAACTAGTTTATTGCTTGAAGATGATGGTTGTCCATTCGTTAGAGTAGTCACGCTAAGAAAACGGTTCTATAGTTTAGCAGAAATTTCAGTTTTATGTTTCGCTTCCATTGAACATTTTCAATGACAACTAATGGGTTGAATTAGTTGGCCCATTAGGTTTATGACCTGCAGTTATAAATAGAGGTTATGGAAGAAAATATGAGCTTTCTCCCGTATTCTCCAAATTAAGTTGGATTGTGTTCTACTCCGGTTCACCCTAATTCTCTCAAGCCCTAATCCTCAATTTCATCAAATCAATTCTAATTGTTCATTTAGAGGCTAGATCTATGTCCGAGAAGATAAGAATCATCGTAAAATTGTGAATTTTCCCTAATGTCTTGATCAGATCCACATCTTATTGTTTTGAATTTTGGGTTTTGATGACTAACAGTAATCTCTCACATGACTATGTTGTATTGCATGTTGTATTTAGGTTTTTTAAACACCCAACATGATACTTCAACCGTAAAATTAGATTATTCATGTTAATTTCAGATATAGAAACCATAGGTTAACCTTATTATGAATATGCTAAGTAACTTGTTAGATCCAACATGTTTTACACGTAATTTGCCTTAAATCATGTCAAATCTATTGGTGTTGTCATTTGATTCATAATTATATATAATTATATATTTGTATGTGACTGGAATTGGATGTAATTGTTGTTTAAATGTTTGAATTATATGTTATGCTTAACTTGGTTGTTTAGAATTGCTTGAACTATGACTTAGAATAAAGAATAGAGCATATAATGAGCATAAATTGTCGAAATCCGATAAAACAGGGGAGGTAGGCTTTGGAGGACATGGGGAAGGAGCCCAAAAAGTTTGATTTTCAAAAAAGCTAAGTACATGGACCGATACTGGTCCATTACTCGTGGATCGATAGCATGAAAATAGGTCGTACAGTGGCGTGATTGTTTCTAGATCATTATGGGACTAGGATGAAGGTACCATGAAGTATTTGTGCTGATGGGATAAATTGAGTGGTTGAAATCTGATCGATCAACGTTTAATCAAGTTGGATGGCCATGATGGAGTTCTGGGGGAACTTACTTAGCAAAGAGGCACATAAAGAAGACTACAACGGAGTGATGCAGTGATTTAGCCAAAATTTGCTAAGTCAATGGCCCGATTCCAGTCCATGGATCGATCCATTAGGAAGAAGATAGGGAGTGTGAAACTTATTTTGGTGACTATGGTCTTCTTCTGGAGCATGCTGGAACTTGTAGTCCATCAATTACTTCTTGGGATGGAAGTTATTATTTAAAAAAGTCATAACTTTCTAATTGTGAACTCAAACAGGAGTGTTCAAAGGAGAATGTAATAGGCAACTCGGGATGGAATGAGGATGCAAGACAATGGTTTGGCTCTAATGGGACTTGATATACAGATGGAGTTGTGGATGGCTTATTTGTTTGGAAGTGCCTAGGAATCATTAATAGCTTAGAGTGTTTAGGGTGTAGACTCGAAATAGGGGTATGTGGGGATGCCCATTAGCACTGGCAGCGATGGTCATATACTTTGGATCACTTGGGAAGTGATCTAATTGTATTGGGAATACAAAAGCGTACGTGATATGTATAGTAGTCCTATTAGAATTAGGGTTTTCCTTTAGCCCTTGGTATAAGTGAGGATGGTCATACATGTTATCAACATATTCAAGGCTCTAGATGGTGATAGCTGGGACATTGTTTGATGGATGTTATGAATCACTTTGAGTGTTCTCTTTCTTCTTCCTCTAGGTAGGCTATCACTTTAGGATACTAAAGTGAATTATCGATTGATAATCCTATTCTGTGTAGTATATATTTATGTTGTTATTTGAGTAGCATGTTTCATTTAATTATTATGTTCTAGCTTTTTGGTTGTAGGGATAGGTCGGGTGAGACTTAGATTATCTAGTTCATATTTTACAGTATTGTTATTGGTTGCCAATTATCGCTAACGCCCGACTGTTTTCTGACTCAAGGTTTTATCTATCTTTTACTACCTTGGGATGCTAATCAAAAATGTTGTTCAATAGACTAAGTATTAGGTTTAGTTATGAGGATGCTGATCGATGACAAGTTGGAGGCTGACGTATTATTATTATATATAGCTATTTGCTTTTCTACCGTTTGGTTTATAAACTCTAAGTGAACTGTAGTCATGCCTGATATATTTAAATTTATTACGTATAGTATCAGAATATGAGATTTTATTTGGAGATGGGATTTCTGCTTTATCATGTTTCACTATATATCTATTTTATGTGTTCTTATTATATTGTATACGTGCGATATGAGATATACAGATAGATTCTGTTTAAGCTTATTTTTCTTTGGTAATCATCTCATATTGGCCTAAGATTTTAGATAGTATACGTGTATGAAAGATGTATTTGTAATTGATTTGGATGATAATATGTTATAATATATATAATATAGTATATTAATATGCACTTGAGTACCATTGCGGCTTTTCTTCGAAATAGACTAATCATTCTTATTCCAGATAAAGAGCGAGTCGTTGACTATAAGAAATGCTAGTAGGAACAATTCGGCTTCTAGATTGATAGGGAAGGATGGTGGATAGGAAGTCGCTACACTTGATTTCGTAGCTATGTTCAAGGCCATGATGGCATCGATTATGAGGAGAGTACCTATTCTAGGAGTGGCAGTAGATAGTGGTGCTCCTGTGCAAACATTTCGGGTTGTAGATTTTGCTAAGTTATGCAAAGACTAATCTTCTCTGGGAAACAAGCTATTGTTAGGAAAGAATTAGCAATGAAGGCTTAGAATTGGTTGGATACCTGTACTTGAATCTTTGGAGATCTTGGAATAGATGATGTGATGAAAAGGAAACTTGCTTCAAAGCAACTTTAGCACCGATCCATGGATTGGTAGAAATTCATAACCATTGTAACTCCAGAAGACAAGATATTGTGGGAGAAGTTTAGGACCAAGTTTGAAGATAAGTACATTTCTATGGTCCAAAAATCAATTCTCTTCAAAAAGTTTGCTAAGTTGAAGCCAAGAGACAAGTCCAAGGCTGAGTATGTTAAAGAATTTGAAGTTTTATCCAAGTATGGTCCCTCTTTTATTGATACTCCAAGGAAGAACAAGAAGTTTATTACTGGACTGGATGAGTTTCTTGGTGAGAAGTTTGTTGACCATATTGAGGTCTCCTTTGAGAATTTGATTGAGAAGGCTCTTAGGTGCGAGATCTTGTTTCCAAAGAAGAGTGACGATGTTATGGATGTTAGAGGGAAAGGGGAATCAAAACCATAATAAGGTGGTGAAAATAGGAAAAAAATGGAACGAGAAGAGGAAACAACAACAAAATAAGAATGGCTAGAAGAAAGCTAATGGTTAAGTTACTTGCTTTAATTTCTGTGAGAAATGCCATTATTCAAGAGATTGTAAATCTGCTAAGGTTGAGAAGAAGTGCTTCAACTGTGATACGTTAGGGCACATGAAGAAGAATTGTCTCGAGTCATCAAAGGATAAACAGATTGTTATGGCTTATGCATTGGTTGTTGTACCGTCTACTTAGAGAGCTCCTAATATCATGGAGAAGGAAAGTGTGTGGTTGTACAAGGTATGCTTTCCATTAGAGATGTTTCATTTAGATTTTTATTTGATACTGTTGCATCACATTATTTAATCTATTATAAGCTTATGTGCAAGTTAGGCCTAGAACTTGAGATTGTTGATAGACCATTAGTTATGACTAATCCTATAGGGTGGCCTTCTAGCCTTTGTATGATTTGTCGAGGTCTAGTCTGATCGAATCATGGTTGATCTTTTGTTTGTGATTTTTTTTTCAAACTTCACTAGATTTGGGATTATTCTGGGTATGGACTAGCTCAAGAGATACGCGGCTACAGAGCATTACGAGAAGCTTGATATGACAATCTAGAATGTGGAAGAGCGAACGATTGTGATTCGCTATGTATTGGAGGATGGTGTCCTAGTTATCTTTTTATATTCTCTTGAGATTCGAAGGAATATATTATCATTTATGCCTATCACTAGTCAATTTTCTGATGCCTTTGATGAGGTTAAAGGATCACTGCCACAAAAGGAAATTGAGTTTTAGATTGATCTAGTAGATAGAGCCAGAGTTATATTTATGCCTCTTAGGTGGATGGCGTAAAGGGAACAGCAGAAGTAGGAGGTTGAATTGAATGATCTACTGAGTAAGGGATTCATTCGGAAGAGCATATCTGAATGGGGAGCACCAATTGTGTTTACAACTAAGGCCAATGGATCTTTGAGATTGTGTGTGGATTATCACAAGATGAATAAGGTGACTAAGAAGAACAAATATCCATTACCGAGGAATGGTGAGTTGTTCGATTTGCTTCACGAAGCTAGGACGTTTGGTTAGGAATTTCACCAACTGAGAATGACAAAGGATGGTGCATCGAAGTCTGCTTTTAGGACACCATCTGAATTCTTTGAATGGCTGGTGATGCCATTTTGATTGACAAATGCACTAGCATTGTTGATCCGCCTTTTTACAAGGGTGTTGTGCTTCAGACTTCACATCGTCAAATCACACGAGACTTGAGCACGAGCATACGTAGGCTCAAAATGGTCTAGATGATACAATGAATCTCATAAATACTCAAAGTCGTAACTGCTTGGAATCCAGGTCGGCACAGTCGATTGCCCCAGATCGGCATAGAAGCCCTCATCCGTTCTTGATCGACCTAATCTCCATCGTTGTGGATCGCCATGCTCTACTACCTTAGTTTAAATTACATCTTGAACTCTAGATCGGCCAACCTGCTATGCTCTAGATCCGCCAAACTTCCTCGCTTAGGATTGACCTTATGACCTATACTTGCTTCAAATCAAGTTGAGTTCGCAATAACTCAAAGACATATCGACTCTACACACACAAATTGGCTAAATCCACGACTTTAAAACAATATGATGAAGCAACTTGGATTGACATATACACATTTCCAATAATACAACTTTGAGGCGGCTTAGAGGAGAAGTAATGGATCTAAGTCAGCACCGATCGGATGACCCGGGTCGACACAAGCCTAGATCCTGACTTTTGAAGATGAACGTGCCACTTCGAAGAACCAGTCTTCCCATATTCCCTACTATCTTTCTATGATCTCTAGTAGATTCAAGCTTCATGCAACCTATAAATTCAAGACCCATTGAAGGAAAAAGGAACTTTTGGCTCTCTAGTAACTTTCTACCATTTTTACCTTTGTATTCAAGATCATTTTGACCTAAAGATAAAATAGAGCAAATGGAAATAGGAAATCTTAAGTCAAACTATTATAACTTGTGTGTGCCATCTCTTTACTAATTTTCAATTTAAGTTTCTTTATTTTTGTTCTCTATTGGTATATTTGAGGTGTTAAACCAATTATTGTATAAACTAGCAATTTTTTTAGATGTTACGAGTCGAGCTTTAAGGGATTTGCTGAATAAGTTTGTGCTTATTTTCATAGATGATACGTTGATGTATTCCAGAACCATGGAAGAAAACAAGGCGTATTTGAGGATTGTATTGAAAGCCTTAAGGATGCATCAACTAAGAGCTAAGTTTTTTCAAATGTCACTTCTAGAAGGAAGAGTAGGATTTCTAGGCCAGGTCATACGAGGACAAGAATGACATTTGATCCTACTAAGTAAGTAGCAATGCAGGATTGGAATTAGCCTATGAGTTCTATGGATGTTAGAAGCATCCATAGTTTGTATGGATATTATTGATGGTTTATTAAAGATTTTTCGAAGATACAGCACCATTGACTAGTTTGATGAAGAAAATCAAACCTTCATATGGAATGTGAAGTATGAGCATGCCTTTGTGATCTTGAAGGAGAGATTAACTAGCGCACCAGTGCTTATTTTGAGTGGAAATGATGATATGTTTGCCTATATTGATGCATGTGGTACCAATGTTGATGCAGAATGGAAGAAGTATAGTATATGTTAGTCGACAACTGAAGCCACAAGAAAAGAATTACCTTAACCATGATCTAGTATTAGCGGCGACAACATTTTCTTTGAAGATGTGAAGGCATTATTTATTGGGAGTAAGATTTGAGTTATTCATGGATCATAAGTCATTGAAGTATTTTTCCTATAAAAGGATTTGAGTCTTCAGCAGCAAAAATGTTTGGAGTTGCTAGCTTCATATGTTTTTGGTATTGCCTATACTCTGAGGAAAGGTAACGTAGTGGAAGATACACTAAGTAGAAGACATGCTAGTTTGAGAGCTATGTTAATGGTAACAACTAGAGTACCTCGCTAGATTTGATTTCAGGCCTTGCTTTGAGTTAAAGCTTGATATGTTAGAGAATTTATCTATCAGACCTACTCTTATAGAATGGATTTTTGGAAGCTAGAAATGTTATACATAGCTGGTATACCAAGTTTGTTGAGATTAGTAAATGGTTGGAAATGAGATTCTAATATGAGGATTTGAAGCAATACGAAATCTAGTAGGTTGGTTGACTTCGTAAGAATGGACAATTGGTTATTGAGATTAATGGATTAAGAGATGTATTTCTGAGAGGATGTCATCATTGTAGACCGACTATTCATCCTCTTGGCAGTAAGATGTATCAATATATGAAGAAAACCTACTACTGGGAAGTTATGAAAAGAGACGTTGAAAGATTCTAATCTCAATGTGTATGAATTACCAATTGGCTAATGTCCAGTATAAAAAGCCGTTGTTACAACTTTTAAAGGTTTCTACATGGAAACGATAGCAACCACTGATAGATTTTATTAACGGGTTGCCAAGAACCAGGGTAGGATATGGTTGTATTCAGGTGGTTGTGGTTTTCCTTGACCAAAAACAAGGGATTTATTCATGTCAAATCTACCATAACGACATCCAACTTAGTTGAGTTATATATTTGATGGATAGTTCGATTCCATGGATTAGCTAAAAGCGTGAAAAGTGATAGGTATCCTCTATTCACTAATGTATTTTGGTAGTCTGTAAGAAGCACTAGGGGCTATGTTTCATTTGAGTACAGCTTATCACCCTTAGACTAATAGGAAAATCTGGAGAGTTAATTGAGTATTGGAAGATATTATATGAGCTAGTGTACTGGATTTTGGATTTTTGTTGGAATCAAGAGAGAAACTGGTGCTTGGACTAGAGATGATAAGGTAACGATGGATAAGATTGAGATAATTGCACAATGAATGAAGGCGACCCAAGATCTCCAGAAAAGTTATGCTGATTAGAGAAGAAAAGATTTGGAATCTTCTTTTGAAGACTTAGTATTCATTAAGTTCACCTCTAAGGAATGTTATTCGATTCAAAAAAAGAGAAAGTTAGTGCCGAGATTTGTTGGACCATTTCTTATTTTACAGAGAATCGGGTAGCTTTCTTATAGAGTGGAATTACCTAAGAAAATGAGTGTATGCACAATGTTTTTCATGTCTCATATCTACGAAAGTTTGTTCATTACTCGAGTGTTGTATCTTCGCATCAGCTTGAAAATGTAGAGGTAGAGCTAGAAGTCTCTGGATACCATAAGCGGCGTTGAGTCATTAGGAATGTCTTCAAACAACTTAGAAGGAAGGTCGTTAGGCTAGTTAAGGTGTAGTGGAGCTAGAATATTGACAATTGTACGTAGGAGACAGAGGAGAATATGAAGACGACCTATCTAGAACTCTTCGAGTGGTACGTCTCATATATCATATTGATTTTCGGCTGGTGTGTCCTGTACTATTAGAATTCCGCAGGCTAGGATAGGAATTGCATGCATGGATTGTTGGATGCTACATTGGATGATAGGTTGGCTTCTCGTGGTTGGTATGCATGTGGGATGTAGTGTTTTCTAATGTTTATTTAGAATTTCGGGGGTAAAATTCCCAAGGGAGAGGGGTGAATGTAACAACCCATATTTTACGTATTAGAGGATTGTAAAATAATTCTATTTAATTCATAAATGGTTGTGTCAATCTAATATTTTGGCATGTAGTTTATTGGGATGTGATAAATGTCCATGGTTTTTATCGAATATTTTTGCAATCATTTTACCCTTGTAAGATTTTGTTTTAGCTATAACTTTCGATGAAGACCGAATTAGGTGCTCTAGGCGGTCTTACTTCATCGGGATAGTGGTTGACCATTCCATAGAGTGGTCACATTAAGAAACTGATTTAATAATTTAGGAGAAATTGCAGTACTTAGTTTTCATTTCTACTGGACAAATTCAAAGATAACTAACAAGCTAAGATTAGCTAGCCCATTTGACCTATGACCTATAGCGATAATTGGAGGTTATAAGGAAAGAAATGGAGCTTTATTCCTTATTCTCCATATTATGTTGGAATATGATTTGTTTCGGTCTACCTTAATTCTCTCAAATTATAATCCCTAATTTCATCAAATCAATTATAATTCTTCATCCAAAGGCTAGATTTACATCTAGGAAGATTAGATCTCTCTGGATCATCATAAAATTAAGCAATCTCTGTGTTATTCATAGCAATTCGAAATTCCGTTGTGTTGAATTATCGGTTTTTGTGTGGGATAGTGATCTCTCACATGACTATGTTGAATTATATGTCATAATTAGGTCTTTTAAACACCCTACATGTTAATTTAACCCTAAAACCACATATTACATATAAATTTTAGATGTAGAAACCTCTAGGTTAACTAATTATGACATATGCTAAATAACTTGCTAGATCCAACATGTTTTACATGTAATTTGCCATAAATTACGTAAGATATGTGGTTATATTGTTTGATTCATGTAATTATATGTTCGTATGTGACTAGAACTAGATGCAATTACTGTTTGAATGTTTGAACCTTATGTTTTTCTTGATTGTTCAGAATCTTTTGAGTTATGACTTAGAATGAAGAACATAGCATACCTAGAGCGTAGATCGTTGGAATCAGATGAAACTCAGGAGGTAGTCTTTGGAGGAAATAGGGAAAAAGCCTAAAATTTTAAGCTCTAAAAATTCTAAATACATGGACCAATACCAGTCCATGCGGCATAGATCCACATCGATCCATGCAAATAAGCTGTACGGTGGCACGACATTTTCTGGAGCATGTTGGGAATATAGTAAAGCCGCTATGAAATTTTTGTATCGATTGGAATTAATAAATCGAGGTGGTTGAAATCATATGGATTGACTTTTAATGAAGATGGATCGCTAGGATGGAGCTTTGAGAGGATCTACCTGACAAAAAGTCACTTAAAGAAGACTAAAAGGGAGTGGTATAGTGACTTAGCCAAAATTGACTAAGTCAATGAACCGGTACTGATCCATGGGCGATGAATCGGAACTGATGCATTAGGAGGTGGTCAGGGAAGGCCGACTTCTTTGGGTGACGTGGTCCTCTTGTGGAGCAAGATAGAACTTGTGGTTCATAACATGTGGAAGTAATGATCTAGATAAGTTACAGCTCTTCTAATGTGAACTCAGATGGGAGTGTTCGAAGGAGAATGTATCGGCTCGGGTGGAAAGAGGTTATGAGAAAATGGACTAACTCGAGTGGGACTCGACATACAAATGGATTTCTAGATGGCTCATGTGTTCGGGAGCTTCGAGAAATCAATGAAAGCTCAAAGTATTTTAGATGCAGACTCGAAGCATGAGTATCGTGGGGATGCCCATTAGGATGGGAAGCAATGGTCATGTACCTTGGATCGCTTGGGAAGCGATCTAGTTGACTTGGAAAGATAAATGTCTGTAGGACACATGGTTATCCAAATAGAACTGAGATTTTCCATTAGCTCTAGCATAAGTGAGAACAGATCATCAACGTATCCAAGACTTTAGGCAATAATAGCTAGGACATTGTTTGATGGATGTTATGAATCGCTTTGAATGTTCTCTTTCTTCTTTCTCTAGGTAGGTTATCACCTTAGGATACCGAAGTGAAGTGGGGATGGGGAATCCTGTTATATGCAATATTTATTTTTGTTTTTATTTGAGTAGCATGTTTCATTTACTTATTATACGCTAACTCTTTGGCGGTAAGGACATGTCAAATGAGACTTGGATTGCCCAGTTCATATTTCACAATATAGTTGTTGATAGTCATTTATCGCTCGCACTAGACTATTGTCTAATTCATGGTTTTATGTTTCCTATTATTACCTTGGGATACCCATCAACGATAAGTAGGTTTGGTGACAAGGAGGCGGATCGACGACGAGTTAGAGGCTGGTGTATTATTACTATATATAGCTATTTTCCTGTCTATTGTTTGATTTATAAACTCCGAGAGAATTGTAGTGAGGCTTGATGTATTCAGCTATATGACATATGGTATCAGAATCTAAGATTTCATTTGGAGATGGGATTTCCACTTTATTGTGTTTCACTATATGTTCTATTTTACATATTCTAATTATATATTATCCAATTATGACATATACGATAGGTTTTTTAGCTTTATTTTCCCTTGGCAATCTTCCCATATCAGCTTATCATGGTTTACATCACGTTTATTCTTTCATTCAATGCAGGAGGTGTGCAGCAATCATCATTATAACAACCTAAATTTTTTGATGATTGAATATTTGATTTATTAAAATATAAAAATATTGATTTGGAAAATTAAATAACTTAAATTCAAATGTTTTGAGTTATTTAATCAATTTGAATAGAGAAATAATAATTTCGATTCTGAAATTTTTGAGAATAAATTGGATTTAGAATCTGATATAAGTTTAAATGAATTTAAAATACTTAAATAAATTTGATGTGTATTAGGATGATAACAAGAAACTAGTATCATTGAAAATTTAAATGACTAATATCATTCAATAATAATTTGTTTTAATTAACATGTCAACAAAGAAAAATTTCAAACTATCTGGGATTTTGACCAAACCAGTTACATTGGATCCTTAAATAATAATTTATTGTAATATGGTGAATTTTGAGGCGATCAGACTTATTATGTGATCATGCACGATACAAACATGTATTATTTAACGATTTAAATTTATAGTATTATATTTTGATTTTTTTTGAGATCACGTCATTATTCTAAGTATAGATATATTTTAGTTATTTTGATCGAAGTCCATTTGCGAATAAAACTCCATGTGATGAGGTACTGGTTATTGCTCTTATTAAACTAAATGGCTAGCTTCTTAAGCACACCAACTTTCAACTCCAGTACGCTTCTCTACACATTATATCTCTCTCTCAAATCAATAATAGTGAAGAAAATCATGGCCTGCCTTTTATAATGAAATCGGTACTTTAAAATATATACTTAATACAAATTATCAAAGCAGACATCTTTAGATCTGTTGAGTCGAGATCTTATTTTTAGTGTATGCTGAAGTGGTTGATGCCATTTTTTGATGATTGATCATTCTAATCCACGAGTTCATTGTATGTTGGGTTCCAGGTTTAACTTTGAGTAAGAAGGAGTTGAAGTCCGCCGACTGGAGATACGAGTTAGTGACCTACGACTAAGAACCGAGGGTCTCCGATCAAGGGAAGGAGGTCATGACCTATTACTGTTTGCAAGGAAGGTTGTGTCATTTTTCTGGTTAGGTGATAGAGTTGCAAGAGATTGATGGAGATGGGAGAGCTCATAATGACAGAGATAATGGCGGCATCGACATGATGCTTAGTGATGGGTGAAGTAGAAGCAGGGCCGGTCCTAAGAGTTTCGGCGCCTAAAGCAAAACACGAAAACGAGGCTCTTAGACAGAAGCTGTTGTATTATAATCAAAATAATTTATATTGTTTATAATATAAAAAGAGGAAAAAATAACTTTCATAAGTTATACAATAAAATAAATATGGTTACTCACGAAAATTGATAATACCATATATTATTGATTATTGTAATAACAAAACCAGAGAAAACCAAATTATGAATGCATAATATACTAGTCATAATTTATCAGAAATATTTTCAATGATAATTTAAAGTAATTTTTTTAACTAACCGATTGTACTAAAAATTCTAACTTTAGCTTTCTATGAAAATGTAGTTATTTATCGATAAATTGTATGTTAACGAGCCATTAAAAAATTCACTAACTGCTATCGAATAAATCATTGTTACAAATTATCAATTACTTCATTAATCAATTTGAATATATCAATTTAAATTAATTCTTAATTATTATCATGAAATGTTCAATATCAAATTATTCCTCAAATTATGACAACTAATCCAAAATTAAAAGTAAGATCAAAATTTGAATTTTTTTTGGGCAAGGCGTTGAGTGGTTGCTTTGATTTTCACTCAGCAAAGAATATTGTTGTAGATCAAAATTTGAATTTTACTACTATGCACAATTTTATTTTACAAATCAGTACAAATGATTATACTTCAGCAACTCAAACTCAACAAGTAAACAACTCAGCAGCTGAATATTTGAACATAGAAAATCCAAATTTGTACCTTTTTCTTCAATCAACCGAAAGTCATACCCTTTTGCGTTCCCATTTGTAGATCATGATTGAAATTATATCTTCAATCAGATTCGGCTTTAATTAAAATATGTACCTTAAACAATCGGCTTCAATCAATCTTCATCTTTGAACCCAAATTTGCACTAATTGAAATTAAGTTTATGCGTTGTTTTCTTTTGTCTGTCATTTAAGTTGGAGTTTCTATTCGCTTGCTGCCTCGATGGAAACCTAAAGCTGTAGGCGGTGACTCAATTCGTTTGTAGATAGTGATTTCTTTTTTTACTACGACTGTGGATCGATGAATTGGTGCCCTAGCTTATTTGGTGCCCTAAGCGGTTGCTTCTCCCGCTTTGCCAAAGGGAAGGGCTTGAGTAGGAGTAGAGGGAGGGAGTTGGTCGACATGGGTTGTTCATTCATCTCTATTGCAGGCGTAATGAGTAGAAGGGAATTAATATTTAATTAATTATTTTTGAAAATGACAATCTTTTAAATGCAGTAACTCACTCATTTTAGGTCCAAATCCAATGTGGTCCATGGCGTTGGTTTTGTAGCGACGTTATATGTGTTTTGGAATTAGATTGATAAGATGTAAAGCTTGTAAAATTTTTAGTTTTATTTGAATGCTGTTTGAAATAAGACTGGAATTGAGCGCAAAGCAACAACTGGAATGATTATGAGTAAAACTCACCTGTCTGATCTACTTGTATTTTACTAATAGATTAAAATATTTTTATCTACTTGATTATGTAAATTGTTAGTTATTTGGTTTGGCTAAAATAACCGTATTGTTAATTGCATGTTTGGATTAATAAATTGGTTGATGGTTAAATTAAACTAGGACCGCAAGATAGCATCTTGAAATGGCATTATTTTATACTGGTGATTTTATACTGACGATTTAATGAAGATTAATTACAATCTAATTTATAAGTGTTTGAAATTTGCTTATTACTATTATGTTTAAAAGATTTTTTTTAAAAATATATGATTTTATATTTTTTAAATTGTTTATAGAAATAAATTATTTTATATTATTTAAATTGTTTAATTAATATCTAATTATCTATTTATTTAGTTGTTTTATATTTTCGAATTATATATTATATAAATTGTTTGTATATTATAAATTATTATTGTTAAATTTGTTTTATATTTTTAAATTTGTTTAATTTTATATTGTTGTATGCTTTCAAAATTTATGTTATTTTAAATTATTAAATTTTATTTATTTTTCGATTAAGAAGATTTAATAAGCATTCAAGTATTTATTTCATCAATGTTTTAAAAGGATATTACTTCAGTGAAAATATTTCGTAAAGAAATTATTTAAGTAAAATTTTGTAAAGGAATCTTATAAAGGAATTTTGTAAATCGTTTTATTTAAGTATTTTATTTGAGAATTTAGCAAGAATCCATATTTTAGATATAAATGGGTTTAACCCATTTCATATGTTTTAAAAAGTAAGATAACTTTCCAAATTTTGTTTGTTAATGTACTTATACCATTAGGATAGGTATATGGAAATTTCCAAGTATAAAAATTTCATGTTATGTTAATATACCTAGGTCAGTGTTGTTGGGGAAAATTATCCCAAAAACGCCTTGGGAATAAAACCCAACCTTGTGGAAAAACAAATAGGAACGAATAGATGGTGAGGCAAAACAAACAACGTATAGTAACCAACAAAACAATCACGGATCAAGCAACAGAAGAAAGAACACAAAAGATTTATAGTGGTTTCGCTAACGTCTTGTTAGTGTACATCCACTTGGGGAGAGGGGATTTTGTTACTTTTCTAAATAAGAAAATATTACAAAACTGATAATAGAGAGGAAGAAGAAGAAATACAACTTTTTGAGATGATCCATTTACCTAATCCCTATCCTTGTATAAGGATTAATATTTGGGGTCGAAGTAATTGATTTATGGTTATAAATCAACGCCTAATTAATTATCCAATTTATTTGCTGCTGATAAGATTCCTTGTTTAATAAGCCAATTAGAGAATTAATTCCTTAATTCGATATCCCAAAAAAAGCTTCTTCATATTCTTCCACTTATGTATGCAATTTATTGCCCTATCTAATTTTACAAAAGAGGCAATAATTTTTTTGATATCTTCCAAATCTTCTACAGTTGGAAATATTATATTATTCAAATTAACAATATTTCTCAAATATTCTCCAGATGGAAATATTGTATCACCATAATCAATAATATCTTCCAAATCTTCTGCAAATGGAAATATTGATCACGAAATTTAACAATCTCCACCTTGATACTATATTTCCTTGGAAGCATACCAACTCTACCTACATCCTCTTACTCTAAGCATCTTCTCAGACAAGACACCATGTTACTTCCACCAATGAGCTTCGGCATAGCCATCACCCATTGCACTTTGTCAATAAACTCCGGCAATTACACCGCCTGCCAACAAAGTGTTCAAAGTACCCCCTTCATGTAAGACCTATCAATCTTCACCATGAAAACAAACATCTCCACGAACCATCTCAACTCTCTCCCTACACCGTGTCATCGCGTGGCACCTAACATTTCGATAAGCGATTCCAGCTCGAGCAACGCCCGAACTTAGCAGTCTACGAAGACTTATGCATATACGCTACTTTCTCCTTTGATTTATGGCCAACTTCAGACGATTCCTTCTTCCGCTTATCAAGCACATCCTTTTGGAAAAATCCCACCTTGTTGAAGCTTTACCCTTTGATCATATTCTGCGTATGCAGAAACTCAAAGTCTCTTCTCGTATGCCTAGCTTTGACATCTTTTCCACGAGAACTGTAGACTCCAACCCTTGACTCTCCAAGTACAGTGCTTCCCCTCAAGAGATACGAATTATGGAACATATCTCCCTTCATCACTATAAATGCACCCTTAGAAACCCTTAGACTATCCTTATCAATAATTACCGCGCATCCTTTGGATGCCAACTGCCTAAGAGATATCATTGACTTCCAAATACATGGAACATAACAGGCACCTATCAAGGTGCGTATTACCCCATCATACATGCGAATCTTATCAGTACCTTCACCCATGACTCTACAACTAGCATCATTTCCCATAAGAACCAGTTTCCCTCTTTTTCTTTTAAAAAAATTGAAATAATTCCTATTAGGTGTCATATGAAAAGATGCCTCCGTATCTAGCACCCAATGTTCTAATACATCTGATACTACCGCTGTCAACAAGTCATCAGATAAAATTTTCTCCATCGCAACCGGCGAATTTCCAACTTCAATTTTTCTTCAAGTATGGACAATCTCTCTTTTAATGGCCTAGTTTTTTGCAAATGTAGCACTTCCCATCTCTTGAATTTATTTTTCTTCTTCCTTTTCTCCATACCAGCTAATAAGACTTCCGTACTGCTTCCTCCTGTACCTTCACTCAACCCCTTCATCTGATCCCTCAAGTCCTTAGATAGAAGACTTGGCTTCACATCATCTACTGTTAGTGTATCTCTGGCATAGATGAGACTGTTGGCGAAATCTGTGTATCGCTTTGGAAGAGAACACAAAAGAATCATTGCTATTTTCTCCTCATCTAATTTCAAGTCAATAGTCTTCATCTTCATCACGAGATCATCGAAGAAGCTTAGATGTGCCTTCACTGAAGTACCTTCTCTCATCCGCATGGTAAAAAATGTCTTTAGCAAAATCAGACAGTTGGTTAGTGACTTCTTTAAATAAAGTTTTTCCAGCTTGGTCCAAATGTCCTTAGCAGTGGTCTCACCGCTAATATCTGAAATGACATTTTCTCCCATTGCTAATTGTAAAGTAGTAAATGCCCATCGTTCCATCTCCTTCCTTTCCACGTCCAAAATATCATCTGTCAACTCCTTAGGAGCAAACACAACAGGATGAACATTGTTCGTCATTAGAACAGCTTTCATCCTCCATTGCCACTTCTCGAAGTCTTTACCTTATTCCATCTTTCTATTGCTAACTAAGATCCTACTGCCATATATGTCCCTTTGACATATGACCATGATACGGTTGTTGAATTCTCCTCATCTCATGCTATACTACCTAAAACCCTTTCTCAATTAACTTCGTAGCTTTGATACCAATTGTTGGGGAAAAATTTCCCAAAAACGTCTTGGGAATAAAACCCAACCTTGTGGAAAAACAAATAGGAACGGATTGACGGTGAGGCAAAAAAAACTACAGATAGTCACCAGCAAAATATTCATGGACCAAGCAATAAAAGAAATAACACAAGAGATTTATAGTGGTTCCATTAATGTCTTGTTAGTGTACGTCCACTTGGGGAGTGGAGATTTTTTTACTTTTTTAAATAAGAAAATATTAAAAGACTGATAATAGAGAGGAAGAAGAAGAAATACAACTTTTTGGGATGATCTATACATTTACCTAATCCCTTTCCATATATAAGGATCAATACTCAGGGTTGAAGTAATTGATTTATGGTTATAAATCAATGCCTAATTAATTCTCCAATTTATTTTCTCCTGATAAGATTGTTTTTTAATAAACCAATCGGAGAATTAATTCCTTACTTCAATATTCCAAAAAAAAAACTTATTTATATTCTTCCACTTATGTATGCAATTTATCGCCCTATATAATTTTATAAAAGAGGCAATAAATTTTCTGATATCTTCCAAATTCTCTGTAGTTGGAAATATTATATTACTCAAATTAACAATATTTCCCAAATCTTCTCTAAATGCAAATATTGTATCACCATAATCAATAATATCTTCTAAATCTTCTGCAAATGGAAATATTGTATCACGAAATCTAACAAGTGTTATATAAGTATACGATTTTATTTTCCTAATAATGGGAATATAATGTTTTTGCTATTCTTATGTCGATGTTAGATAAGATATGCATATATAAACATTTCTATTATTGAAAAGTACTTTATTAACATATGATAAGTATGTGTATGTTATTTTGAAGTGTCGAAATAACGATATATGGATATATTTATGAATTTCCGATGAGTACATGAAAATGGCTTCCATGTTATAAAGAGATTAATTAATAAAGAATTAACAAATTGAGACTAGGGAATTACTTTGTGAAATATTCTCGGGATGGTTTTGTTTATGTTTTAATAGTTAAATAACCGACTACCAAATATTGGACATTTTTAATTTTATCAATAGTTGTTTCGAAGAGATCGAGATCATACGTAGTTATTCGAAACCACTTTGACCCAGCTGAGCAATGGAATTAAAAGAATATAAAAATGATAAACATTTTTATATGTAAAATTATTAAGCAAGCCGTAACGTTGCCTTAGGCTTTATCAATTATGAATGACAAAAATATGGCATATGGAACAGGGCTATATGAGTCGCAACCATCAAGGTATGTTTAACACCGATCTAGAACGGTTGACCCTTTGATTATTTTATGCTTCAGTGTGGTTGCTGATCACAACCATGGTGGTATCATATTCGGTACTATCAAGTTAAGTGGTAGGCCAATTATATATTTATAAGGGTGCAAGATGTTCTTGCACTTCGGTATGCTTATCTAGAGAGGTACTATTATGGGCGATACCCCAGTGCCCAATCATTGTATGAAAAACTCCAATAAATGCTTTACATCTTTATTTGTAAACCAATTATGTTGGAATGTGAGATGAAAGTATTCTAGCTATATTAATATATGTATTTGTGGATTATAGACATTATTATAATATCAATGAGTTGTGATATAATATGTTTTGGATATCATAAGATATAAACTTATTCGTGTTCAAAACCAAAAGATCATTTACACCATGAACATACTACAAAATCTCATTCTCAGTGAATCACATAAATAGTATATAAGGCATTTAAAATGGCTACAGTAAAGGCATAAAAATTCCATATAACAAATAATTCACTACAAACAAAGTGAACAATTCATTAAAACCAGCAACATAAATGGCACAACATAATAAAGGTGTTATATCACAGACATTAAATAATATAATTATCAATAAACATAATACATTGGTCATTAAAAAAGATATAAAATCTCATAAAATGTAGCATTCCATGACACAACAATCCCAAAAAAAACATGGCATTCTACATCCAACAGTAGGTGATGTTGCTAAATTTGCTTCTTTTTTTATGTTGTCTACGATATTAAAAATTAACTTCCTTTTGATTTTTTTGAAAGGAAGAAGAATTTTTTTTCTTAACAACAAAAAACAAAATACAAAGAATTACATACAACTCACTATACCCTCAACTCACTATACACCACTTCTTTCCAAATCGCTTATCAACACAAATAAATACAAACTGAAACAAGAGATTACAAAAAACAGTAAAATGCAAAAAACTGCAGCCAAATCAAAGATTTACATGTGATATACCAAATGCTGAATCAAAGCTGAAGCTGATGCACAACCTTCCTATGAATTAATAGCAGTAGCACCAAAAATTCGATTGTTTCTTTCAGCCCATATTTCATAAATGAAGCATTTTAAAATCTTCAACAAAGCTTCAGATTTGTCATTTCTCCACCTTATCGACTTGAAAATTTTGAATCATTCCATGGAACTGCATTGTGATGGTCTATAAAAATAACCATTAGCAAGTATTCTTTGCCAAATACTATACACAAAATTACACTAAAAAAACAAGTGCATGTTTGTATCCTCCACTGCATGACAAAGTACCCACTGATTATCCAGAATTACACCCATCAAGTACAATTTGCCTTTAGTATTTAACGCATTAGCCATCACCTTCCAAAGTAGAAATTTTTCTTTGTTGAGGAGCGTAAGTTCCATATCCTAGAAGCCCATGCAACTCTTTGATTGTTATCTTGCAATAGTCCATTAACATGCTTGATTGGATGTGACTTCCCATTCCAATAGATAGGAAGATCACCACTTAGCTTTACAGTTTTTGCAATTTCTTCCTAAAGCATTCTCAAAGAAACAAAACTAGAGTACGGAAGTACCAATTCACTATCACGTATAAAATCCTATACCAAAGCTGTAACACCTCTCATCCATTAAGGTCACTCACAAAGGGAATGCCTTAACTTCAATGGAGCATTATGGGTACTGGAACAGTAATATTACAAGACAGACATAGAACAGCGGAAGGTAAAGTAGAAGTACTTTAAATCATTTATTAAATATAATTGTTTACAATAAAATCCCATCAACTTTCAAATACCCAATTGCATAACTAAAATATCTGTCTTGCTCAAAAATAAAGAAGCATGAAAATAAATTGTAGTATTCCCCAATAAACCAAATCAAGCCATAGCCAAGAGAAATCCAAGCAGTACATGAAAGAGCCTAGGAGCTTGGTAAGATCCGAACTAAGCTTTATTCCAACCCTGCGAACAGGGGGGGAATGGAAGAAAAAGAGGCGAAACAAAACGGGTCAGTCATAAAGACTGAGTAAGTCCTAGTGACTTTCAGCATAAAAACAAGTAAAGATAACATGACATGAATAAACTGGAAGTAAACATAAGCATGATGACAAGATAAGCTACAGGCACGATAACTAAGAATAACATCATAGTATTTATGTCATGTATAACATTGCAAGGTTACCATTCAAGATGAACTAAGTATAGTTTCGCAAGATTTCTATCAAGCACCGCAAGATTTTTCTGCTTTACCATTAAAATGATATCTATTTGCTCTGCACCACCTAACTAGTGTCCCAACTAGTAATCTATATAAAATGATAAAATCATAACGTGATCCCGATCCCCGAAATTAAGGTGTACATCTATTATTTATTACCTAGATCTAATCTAGGGTCTTCTATCGAGCGCTTCCTAGATTCAACCAGGATTTATGCCACCTAGGTCCAACCTAGGGATTATGCTACCTATTGAACGCTTCTCGGATTTAGGGTTTATGCCACCTAGGTCCAACCTAGGGATTATGCTACCTATGTGTGTCATACGGCCCCCAATGATTGTAGATACCTATGCTGGTCCCACAATGGGGTATATGAAGACCCATGGTGGTGGCCTGACACAATTCTAGAAGGCATAGGTTATACTACTGGTGCCCCCAGTGCCCTGTTTGTCTGCTCCGAAGTGTGTGCACGTCCGCACTCCATTAGAACCTACACTATTTCATCCACCGCCGTCGCTTTGACCGCTTACAATCAGCCCAGTAACCATGCCCCACCCTGCCTAGTTTCAGGGTACCGTTGATACCTGATTTGGGTTACTGCTGAAATGGGTCCCCGTTACTAGGGTTTCCTACTGGTTAAGTGTGTGGGCCTATATATACAGGTATTACCCACCTTCCTGTGATGTACTTAACCCACCGATTCAATCGTGCTTATTAATGGTTAAGTTTGTGGGCCTATATTTACTAATATTACCCACCAACCCGATATGTACTTAACCCTCTCCGTCCATTACGTTAAGTTGGTTAAGTGTTTTCTCTAGTTTTACTTAACCCTACCACACATCATGTTATATCGGTTAAGTGTTGTTCCTTCTGTTACTTAACCCTACCGCAAGCCTTGTTATACTGGCTAAGTGTTCTCCCTTGTGTTAACTTAACCCCACCGCATGTCATGTCATATTGGTTAAGTGTACATTGACTTAGCCCACCTACTTATCATGTTGTGACAGTGAAGTGTTACCCTCTGTTGTTACTTAACCTTACCACGCATCACGTTATATTGGTTAAGTGCATGTTAACTTAACCCCATCCACCAGTCATATTATAGTGGTTAGGTGTTACCCTCGTGTGTTTACTTAACCCTACCATGCATCAGGTTATATCGATTGGGTGTTATCAACCTATTCAAGTTAGCCCAACCCATCCGCTAGTCATGTTATAACGGTCAAGTGTCATTAGCCTAGCTATGTTACTTAACCCACCCATTGGTCTGATTAACAGTTATGTTGGTTAAGCCCACATTTATAGGTTTTACATGTTCTTAACTCATACCGGTTAGGCCCATATTCACATGTCAAATTTCCATGTCATCCCACCTAACCCTCTAACCATACCCATGTCTTATTATGGTTAGTATTCCTTAATTCATTCATTATGACGAACGAATCATGACCTCCCACATTATACCGTGCATTTTGTGGCCACTGGATTTGCCGGGCGGTTCCGGGCAGATTTACACCACAAACTGGTCTAACCTCGTGTCATAAATCATTACGCCTACAATTCGACCTTCGACCTCTCACATTAGACTGACACTTTGTGGCTACTGGATTTGCCGGGCGGTTCCGAGCAGATTTACACCAAAAACCGAGTCTAACCTCGTGTCAAAGGTTCATTAATGGTCGTATTCCAACCAAAACCCCAATATCAGTTCATGTGTTTAACATATAGAAATGTTCATGGTTCACGTTTTTGCCCCAAAACGTTTTCCCAAATTATTGTCATAATTCACTATAAGGTTATGCCAAGTTATAGCCTTTTATTTACAATACATGCCAATTTATATATATATATATATGGATATATATACCCAATTCTAGTCAGTTTACATATGTCCAATTCTTTCCTATTTACATGTATGCCAAGTTTATGTTATTTCACCAATATCGAGTTCTAGCCAAAATTACATGTATCATGCCCAAATAAACCCAAATCATGATTCATGATAACGTATCATGCCCAAATAAACCCAAATCATGATTCATGATGTAGTTATCCCAAACTGTAATCTTTTTATTACAACACACGCCAACTACCCAAGTTCATATTACATATTTATGCCAATTATCAAATTTACAATCGCTTTTATATTCAAATCGCCAATTCTACATATGCCCAATCGTAAGCCTAATCTTTTGATTTAATTTACATAGGCCCGAACTCGTGGTTTAATTTACATGCCAAATTACATACATGTTATATATACCAAATCTCATGTTACATTACATAGAATCTATTTGTGCCAAATTCCATGTATATAATATTTATGCAAATTTGTTCATAACAAGATTATACCAAAATTTACAGGTCAAGCCCAAACTTGCAAATACAATGATAATATCCAATTTCATGTTGCCAATTATTACATCATATTCATATAGGCAATAATCCCATAATTCCCCCGTATACATATCGTACGCAAATCGCGATTTTAGTCCAAGGTCCGAAATTGACCAAGGTTCATGTAAAGAAAATAAATTGGGGGAGATAGAAATTGAATAAAAATGAGATCAGAGGAAAACATCATCATAGGCATAAATATTACAACTTGATGATAACGTCATTATGAATCAAGAAAACTGCTAAATAGATCATAAACTTGTCATGAACATAAAGATAGACAAGTCCCAAAACAGAAGATTCAAGGAGCAACAGAAATAGATCAGAATCGATAAACATACTTAAATCCAATTCCACTTTATTCCATGGCCACATCATAATTAAACATTTAGATCTGAAAATAATTAGAACTTACAGAGCATGGCTAGTGAATTAGGAACTTAATTTGTTGTACAAATATTGCGGTGTTGTTGATTTATTGTCTTGAATCATTGTTGAAGCTTTGTTCTTTGAATTGATTTGAATTTGAATGTTAGTACTTCAATTTGGGGGCGGCGGCCATGGTTCAAGAGGGAGTTCAGCAGCATAATGGTGTAAGAATGATTTTATATGAATTAGGTTAGGTCTAAGGGTGTTTTTATAGGTGTAGCAACTAGTTTAGGCCCTTAGATTAACCCTAGAATTAATCTGGACCGTCAAAACACGTCTCAGGATCCAAAAATGAGTTCTGGGTCAAAACAGGCCGACTAGGTCGACCTATAAGGGGGCAGGTCGACACTATGGTCGACCTTGGGGGTAGGTCGACCCTATGGTCGACCTGGGGGGGAGGGTAGGTCGACCCTATGGTCGACCCCTTGGTCCAGTGCTGCCTGAAAACTGCTGAAAATTGTACATGCCATAACTTTTTCATTCGGACTCCGATTTTCGAAAACTCAGACTCTATTTCATGTAAAATTTCGAGACGAACGCAAAGGTGTAACCCGTTTCCCCTGATTCTGAATTTAAAATTTAATTCTGCTTTGATTTCTTGTTTTAACATGTAGTAAAAATACGGGTTGTTACATTCTCCCCTCCTTAAAGGATTTCGTCCCCAAAATCTTCAAGTTAAGAAGAATGTGTCCTACCATCCAATCATCCATCTACTCAATCATCAATCATAGGCATTCATTGTCCTTAAGAGATTTCTAATGCGGTATGAACATATGCAGAAAGTGTGTGTATATGTTCCTTATCTAATGCAAATGATCAGGCCTGATTGATCTTCTTAATGCAAAATATGTTTAGTGCCATGAGTCCAACATGTATGCAAATTTTCCTAGTCACATAAACACTATATGTGTGCACAAATATTCATCCATATGCATCATCCATATGATAACACATCCAATTTCATCCATAAACAAGTATAAACACTCATGCATATGCAATATGGAAATGTGTCTGAGCCGATCTAGTGCCTAATGTGTGTTATGCAATCACGAACAACCACTAGCAGCCACTTGCAACCATTTGCAATCATCAATCATAACATGTCTCAAACACGTGTTTACACCCAATTGTTCCTACCTAAAGGTATAGTCGAATGATAGAAGCAAGTAAAAACCTTGTGCCCATTGGGCAATGTCAAAACTGGAAATCTATGTCACATATATACTGATTTGGAGAAGAACTCCGTAAGCACCTGCCCCGAAGACCGAAATCAACATCAGGCTGACACCTAAAGAATTACTCAACCCAACCAATATATATAATTCTAGGAAACTAAGCATGATGGACTCCTTTTAGGTCACAAGGAAATCCCTTCCTAAAACCAACTCGTATCCTATAAAACCCAAAGAGTTTAGTTAACCCAACGGACAACCTCAAGCCCCAAAATGTATTACTAACAGACGAGTCATCCTCCCTATGGGGTTTCTAACAGAAATGAGATTGAGAATAGGACCGAGAGGATATACTTGAAAGATAGCATGCAAATTATCTTTACAGGAAAAGAGGGATCAAGGATATACTCTTAAAAAGAAATATGATACGCGTATCTAGTCTTCAATCTTCTGAGTCGCATTTCCTTGAGCTTAACTCCATTGTGCTTTCACTGTCTTTAACTTCACAATTTCGTAGCTTCTTAATTCTTGTTTCCAAAATATGAGTTGGAACTCATTCCACTGTTGCCTCTCGTTCCACTTTTACTTATTCTTCTTCTAGTATACTCGGCTTAAACATAACTGCGTACTCATGGTTTCATGCAAGCTCTCCAAAATTCACTAGTGAATCCTGGATCTCATTTATAGGGTATTCCACGCAGAAGGATTATCTCTTGCAAATAAACAGATGTCAACCATGTAGCCAAATGTACTTACTAAGGTGATTTCCTATAACTCGTGCATAAAGCGAAATGAACCATCCACCTTAGTGGTGAACACTACTCGGGATCAATAGATGTATCAAAAGATTCTAGGTAACTAAGAATGGCAGAACCCTAAGGGTTACACTAGACTTCGAGGGCATTACCAAGGCAAGTCGAGCGTCTAACTACCCTCTTTTCATACTCGAGAATGGTACCATTTCTGGACAACCACTCCATCCCTAGAATCAACCCATAGCCCAAAAATATAAGCTTTACTTCTAAACTCAACACTTAGCATAGACATTCTCAAATCCAAACAAGTCATGAATAAATGAGTCGATTCCCCAACAAGATTGGAGACAAAAACGGGATCCTCTACTACGCTAGTACTAAGGTGCAGAGACTCAACTATCAAAGCAGAATTAAAAGGATGCGATGTACCAAAAACAAAGTTCCCACGGTATGATAGAAAATAAAAGCTAAACTTTTAACATAAACGTTACCACCTCTCTTAGGTATGCTAGTAGTGAGAGCATACAATTTCCCTCTTGACGATCTTGTACTTTGCCCTTGTCCTTGTCCTATAATACTTAATTACATATCCCTTTTTACCATACTAAAGATATTCTCTCTTGTCATGGGTTTTTATTATTCTTCCACTTGGCCTCTTTCCTTTCACCTCTTTGTGGATTAAGCCATATCAACAAGTTTCTCATCCTTAGACTTGTGTTCTTTATCCTCGTTCCTACTATCCTTGTATAGCTTGTTGAAAAGTTTCTCGAAAGCTACTTCCATCGCACGACAACCCTACAAAGCTTGAGATAAGATTAGTCGCAAGTAAAACTACTGCGGCTACAGATGGAGGTTGGACACTACATTGCGTCCGACATGTGTCGCATACCTACAAACTATGGTGAAAAAGAAAGAGAGAAGAGACTCAAGGAGAGAATCAAAAGATAGTGCATATGGCTTTGGGGAATATGCCTTTCGTAAAACAAAACTTTTCTTTAGAAAAATGCTTCTTTGTAAACGTTTTGCAAATAATTTCAGAAGGTTTTTTAAAAGCTTTTGCCCAGTCTGGTAACCTTCTACTTTGATACCAAATGTAACACCCCTCATCCGTTAAGGTAACTCACAAAGGGAATGCCTTAACTTCAATGGAGCATTATGGTTACTGGAACAGAAATATTACAAGACAGACATAGAACAACGGAAGGTAAAGTAGAAGTACTTCAAATCATTTATTAAATATAATTGTTTACAATAAAATCCCATCAACTTTCAAATATCCAATTGCATAAATAAAATATCTGTCTTGATCAAAAACAAAGAAGCATGAAAATAAATTGTAGTATTCCCCAATAGACCAAATCAAGCCATAGCCAAGAGAAATCCAAGCAGTACGTGAAAGAGCCTTGGAGCTTGGTAAGATCCGAACTAAGCTGTATTCCCACCCTACAAACCGGGGGGGTGGAACGAAAGAAAAAGAGGCGAAACAAAATGGGTCAGTCATAAAGACTAAGTAAGTCCTAGTGACTTTCAGCATAAAAACAAGTAAAGATAACATGGCATGAATAAAATGGAAGTAAACATAAGCATGATGACAAGATAAGCTACATGCACGATAACTAAGAATAACATCATAGGATTTATGTCATGTATAACATTGCAAGGTTCCCATTCAAGATGAACTAAGTATAGTTTCACAAGATTTCTATCAAGCATCGCAAGATTTTTCTGCTTTACCATTAAAATGATATCTATATACTCAGCACCACCTAACTAGTGTCCCAACTAGTAATCTATATAAAATGATAAAATCATAACATGATCCCGATCCCCCAAATTAAGGTGTACATCTATTATTTATTACCTAGATCTAATCTAGGGTCTTCTATCGAGCGCTTCCTAGATTCAACCTGGATTTATGCCACCTAGGTCCAACCTAGGGATTATGCTACCTATTGAACGCTTCTCGGATTTAGGGTTTATGCCACCTATGTCCAACCTAGGGATTATGCTACCTATGTGTGTCATACGACCCCCATTGATTGTAGATACCTATGCTAGTTCCACCATGGGGTGTATCAAGACCCATGGTGGCGGCCCGACGCAATTCTAGAAGGCATAGGTTATACTACTGGTGCCCAAGTGCCCTGTTTGTCTGCTCCGAAGTGTGTGCACACCCGCACTCCGTTAGAACCTATACTTTTGCACCCACCGCCGTCGCTTGACCGCTTACAATCAGCCCAGTAATCGTGCCCCACCCTGCCAAGTTTCAGGGTACCATTGATACCTAATTTGGGTTACTGCTGAAATGGGTCCCCGTTACTAGGGTTTCCTACTGGTTAAGTGTGTGGGCCTATATATATAGATATTACCCACCTTCCCGTGATGTACTTAACCCAACGATTCAAGCGTGCTTATTAATGGTTAAGTTTGTGGGCCTATATTTACTAATATTACCCACCAACCCGATATGTACTTAACCCTCTCCGTCCATTATGTTAAGTTGGTTAAGTGTTTTCTATTGTTTTACTTAACCCTACCACACATCATGTTATATCGGTTAAGTGTTGTTCCTTGTGTTACTTAACCCTACCGCAAGCCTTGTTATACTGGCTAAGTGTTCTCCCTTGTGTTAACTTAACCCCACCGCATGTCATGTCATATTGGTTAAGTGTACATTGACTTAGCCCGCCTACTTATCATGTTGTGATGGTTAAGTGTTACCCTCTGTTGTTACTTAACCTTACCACACATCACGTTATATTGGTTAAGTGCATGTTAACTTAACCCCATCCACCAGTCATGTTATAATGGTTAAGTGTTACCCTCGTGTGTTTACTTAACCCAACCACGCATCAGGTTATATCGATTGAGTGTTATCAACCTATTCAAGTTAGCCCAACCCAACCTCTAGTCATGTTATAATGGTCAAGTGTCATTAGCCTAGCTATGTTACTTAACCCACCCATTGGTCTGATTAACAGTTATGTTGGTTATGCCCACATTTATAGGTTTTACATGTTCTTAACTCATACCGGTTAGGTCCATATTCACATGTCAAATTTCCATGTCATCCCACCTAACCCTCTAACCATACCCACATCTTATTATGGTTAGTATTCCTTAATTCATTCATTATGACGAACGAATCATGACCTCTCACATTAGACCGGACATTTTGTGGCCACTGGATTTGTCGGGCGGTTCCGGGCAGATTTACACCACAAACTGGGTCTAACCTCGTGTCATAAATCGTTACGCCTACAATTCGACATTCGACCTCTCACATTAGACTGACACTTTGTGGCTACTGGATTTTCCAGGCGGTTCCGGGCAGATTTACACCACAAACCGATTCTAACCTCGTGTCAAAGGTTCATTAATGGTCCTATTCCACCCAAAACCCTAATATCAGTTCATGTGTTTAAAATATAGAAATTTTCATGGTTCACGTTTTTGCCCCAAAACGTATTCCCAGATTATTATCATAATTCACTATAAGGTTATGCCAAGTTATAGCCTTTTATTTACAATACATGCCAATTTATATATATATATATATATATATATATATATATATGGATATATATACCCAATTCTAGTTAGTTTACATATGTCCAATTATTGCCTATTTACATGTATGTCAAGTTTATGCTATTTCACCAATATCGAGTTCTAGCCAAAATTGCATGTATCATGCCCAAATAAACCCATATCATGATTCATGATGTAGTTATCCCAAACTGTAATCTTTTTATTACAACACACGCCAACTACCCAAGTTCATAATACATATTTATGCCAATTATCAAATTTACAATCGCTTTTATATTCAAATCCCCAATTCTACATATGCCCAATCGTAAGCCTAATCTTTTGATTTAATTTACATAGGCCCGAACTTGTGGTTTAATTTATATGCCAAATTGCATACATGTTATATATACCAAATCTCATGTTACATTACATAGATCCTATTTGTGCAAAATTCCATGTATAAAATATTTATGCAAATTTGTTCATAACAAGATTATTCCAAAATTTACAGTTCAAGCCCAAACTTGCAAATACAATGATAATATCCAATTTCATGTTGTCAATTATTACATCATATTCATAAAGGCAATAATCCCATAATTCCCCCATATACATATCGTACGCAAATCGCAATTTTAGGCCAAGGTCCGAAATTGACCAAGGTTCATGAAAAGAAAATAAATTGGTGGAGATAGAAATTGAATAAAAATGAGATCAGAGGAAAACATCATCATAGGCATAAATAATACAACTTGATGATAACGTCATTATGCAAGAAAACTGCTGAATAGATTATAAACTTGTCATGAACATAAAGATAGACAAGTCCCAAAACAGAATATTCAAGAAGCAATAGAAATAGATCAGAATCGATAAACATACTTAAATCCAATTCCACTTTATTTCATGGCCACATCACAATTAAACATTTAGATTTAAAAATAATTAGAACTTACAGAGCATGGCTCGTGAATTAGGAACTGAATTTGTTGTACAAATGTTGCGGCGTTGTTGATTTATTGTCTTGAATCATTGTTGAAGCTTTGTTCTTTGAATTGATTTGAGTTTGAATGTTTGTACTTCAATTTGGGGGCGACGGCCATGGTTCAAGAGGGAGTTCAGCAGCATAATGGTGTAAGAATGATTTGATATGAATTAGGTTAGGTCGAAGGGTGTTTTTATAGGTGTAGCAACTAGTTTAGGCCCTTGGATTAACCCTAGAATCTATCCGGACCGTCAAAACACGTCTCAGGCTTCAAAAATGAGTTCTGGGTCAAAACAGGCCGACCAGGTCGACCTGTAAGGGGGGAGGTCGACACTATGGTCGACCTGGGGGGTAGGTCGACCCTATGGTCGACCTAGGGGGGTAGGTCGACCCTATGGTCGACCCCCTGGTCCAGTGCTGCCTGAAAACTACTGAAACTTGTACATGCCATAACTTCTTCATCCGGACTCCGATTTTCGAAAACTCGGACTCTATTTCATGTAAACTTTCGAGACGAACACAATGGCGTAACCCGTTTCCCCTGATTCTGAATTAAAATTCAATTCTGCCTTGATGTCTTGTTTTAACATGTAATAAAAACATGGGTTGTTACAAAAGCATTAGTTGAAATACCAGAATTCACCGTAACATTATATTCAATAGAGTTATTTAGAATCAAATCTTTCATCGACCAGGGTGAATTCTTGAATGAGAGCTTCTTGAGAACACCAAAATTTAGCTAAATAAAAGGTAGAAATGTATCTCTTAAAATTAGAATTGATCTCCAATTCCAACTACACAATTGAGGTACTTGCATTGTCCAAAATTCTTTACTTCCGATAAGATTTTGATGAACCCATCTAAACTATAGGCTTTGTTTATGAGAGGTCAATTTTTCAAAATAAGTAGAGATCGTAGCCTTATTCCATAGAAAAGGATTCACTATGCCCAAACCTCCATTACTTTTTGCATCATACAACTTGTGATATGATATTGGAATAAGTTTTTTGGAGTATGGATCCCTCTGCCAAAGGAATCTGTTGAATGCGCTGCTAATCATCTTAAACAGCTTGGCACGCAAAATAAAATGCCTTAGCCAATATGTCGTCATTATCGTAGCAACTGACTGAATAATCGTTAATCTTCCGACTTGAGAAAGATCACTACATGGCCATTGTCGAAGCTTACATATAATTTTCTCAAAAAGAGGTGCACACAAATCCTTGGTAATTCTAGAACAGATTAGAGGTAGACCAAGATAAGTAGCATTCCTTGATAATTCCTTAACACCAGCTAGGTTAATTATGCCATTCTTCATTCTTTCATCAATACCAGCTACCATAATAGATGACTTACTAATATTAATTTGGAGCCCAGTAATATTATAGAAAGACTTAAGGGTAGCTAGTATACATTGCATGTTGGACAGAGTAGGGTTAGTAAATATAATAAGATCATCTGCAAAAAGTAAGTGAGTATCAAAGGATTCTTACAATGCGGATGAAGATCAAGCTTGCCATTATTAACCTGCTCAACAAACATAGAATTCAGGAGCTCCGATACCATAATATAGAGATAAGCGGAGATAGGATCACCTTTTCTTACACCACTGCAACCCTTGAAGTACCCATGCAAACCACCATTTCTAGAAATCGAATAATGAGGAGATGAGATACAACTATAAATCCTGGATAAGAAAGGCAAAGGGAAATTCATTCTGGATATGACAGCAATTATAGCGTTCCACGAAACTGAATCAAATGTTTTCCTAATGTCCAGTTTTATCATACACCTTGGAGTATGCTTTCTATTATAACCATAAGGTAGCTCTTGAGTGATAAGAATGTTATCACTTATTGAACGCCCTCTAATGTACGCAACTTGATTTTCAGAAATGATAAAAGGAAGAATATCTTGCAGTCGATTTGCTAAAATCTTTGAAATAACCTTGTATACAACGTTACAACATGATATCGGTCTGAAATCTGATACCGAAATTGGGTTTTCAACCTTTGGAATTAACGAAATAGAAGTAGACGATTTACCTGGAGGTAAGTTATTATGCATGAAATAGTATTGTATAGCTTCGATGACATCAATACCAATTATCAACCAACACTATTGTAAGAAGCATGACCTAAACCCATCTGGACCACCACAACTAGTTGAATCTAAACTAAACACAACAGATTTAATTTCATCTTTATTAACAAGCCAAATAAGAGTATCAGACTGGCATGATGACAAAAATGGTAACTTGATAGTGAACAGAGGAGAAACATTACCTATAAACGAACCAAAAGTGTAACACCCCGCATTTTTAATGAAATTAAAAATGTGGAAATATGTATATATATTGTATGCATAGATATACTTAAGAGAAAAATTAAATAATGACAATAAAATTTTATGTAATAAGTTAATGTAGTGAAATGAAGAAAAATATTAATAAAAGAAATTACATGCAATACATGAAATACGAAGAAATGCATGCGAACATTTAAAAAGAAATAAAATGGATAATTTGAAGAGCCTCCAGAATTTGGTCACGAAATTAGCGTCATTGCCTTCGTGGCAATTTTCTGATCAATTTAGACTTATAGTTTGTAGAAATCTGATATAAGATGAAGAAGATATCTTTAATTAAATATTGTAACAAAACATGAAAAAGAGGAATGAGAAAATAATAATGTGTAGCATTGTCCCAAGTCTTGTTAGCAAAAGACTTAGTAGCTCATTTTGTTAGTACATGTGACTTGTACACAAGAGGTTCTGAGTTAAATCCCCGCTAACGCCATATTTTTGTTTTAGGGGGAATGACTAAAAAGTGGCTTAGTGTGAACGCAGTTCAATTAAAAAGCGGTTTAGTGTGAAAAGAGTTAATTGGAGGATTAATTGGAAAGAAGGTTAAAAAGAAAAATAAGTGATATGATTTATTTAAGAGAATTATATTGGAAACCAAATAAATAATTGTTCGCATACAAGAGCTTAATATACGCATAAGGGGTGAATGCAGATAAACATAATTCAAAATAAGGGTTGCAAGCAAACAAAAGAGGATATTTGAAATTTGATAAATAAATTTTCAAATATATATATATATATATATATATATGACGTGTGGGTGTCAACACCCCTGCTGTTGCGCATCATGTTGCACACATGGCGTGTTTTTATTGGTTAACCTGCTGCTGCGCATCATGTTGCACACATGACACGTTTTTATTGGTTAATGTTTTTTTTGCAACATGGCTATTTCCTATTGGTCGGATGACATGGTTAGCTTGGATGTGGTTTTAAATTAAATATAAAGGACTAGATTAGTTTGACATGCCTATAAATAAGATGGTGATGGATACTTCATCCGCACAATTTCTTAGGCGACGCCAAAGCTCTGCCTCCAAACCTATTCTTCTTCTTCCCTAAGCAATTCTTAGATCTAATCTCTTCTCTTCCTCTCCAAATCTCTTCTTCAAATAAAAAGATAGATCTAGGATTCCTCTACTCCAAAATGAAAGAAAAGAATTCAGATGTCTATATCTATGCTGCACAAAAAGGGAGAAAAGCATGGATCAGATCTAGAATTGGGAAAACATACAAGTGATTGGATTTAAATTACATTTTTTATATAATAATGGATCCATCGTTCATCATTCCCCATTTACACACATAATAAACCTATTGAAAGAGCAAATCTGATTAAGTTCAACTATGCCTAATATTGTTATCATATGCTTAATTATGATTAGTTATTGTTTGGTTTACCCCTTTTATTCATCCCTTTTTACTTTTATAGCTAGGCTATATTCGAGCCTATGTCTGTAGTGGATTTATGCGATTGAACGGTATTAGGAATAAAAAAGGGAAAAAGTTTGCTTTGGGTATAACATGGGATTGGGAGGTTTGGGGCATAACTTAAAATGGGGTTATGAATATAATTATGGTGGGATTTATGTATATAAATCAAATTGGAATTATAAATATGAAATTGGGATTATAAGTTGAATAGGGATTATAAGTTGAATTGGGATCATAGGCATAATCTATTGAGGGGATTATAAGCAAAAACGCGAATTGGGGGTTTATGGGTAATTGACATAGATTATAATCCAATATTTGAATTATGGGTATAAGTTATAATAAGAACTTATATGCCTAAGACACGAGGTTAGATTTGGTTTGTGGTGGAAGTCTGCGCAGAACCGCCTGGCATATCCAGCAACTGCAAATGTGAGAGGTCTTAGGTTGAAATTGGACCCGTAATGGTGTCAAGACACGAGGATAGATTCAGATGCGGTAGAAGTCTATCCGGAACCACTCGGCATATCCAGCAACCGTAAACGGCAATCTAATGTGAGAGGTCTTGCGCATTTACGGATATAATAAATAATAATGAACACTTAACCAAGACGACATATGTAAGGTTGACATAGATGTAATAAAATGGGTTTAGTGGGTAACATGGGTAGCATGTATAATTTGTTAAATTGGAATAACTAACCTAATTTAATCTGTAGTGGTGTGACGAACCAGTTGAATTGAGTAAGGGTTAAGTAAATTTGTTAAAGAAATCGGAAAGGTTAAGTTAATCTTAATTAATGCCAAAATGGGGGATGATAATAACCTCTTATGAATGAACTTGAATAAGGAAGTGAAAGATAATAGGTAGGCTTGTCCTAGGGACAAGTGGGGATTATAACTTATGGAATAAGGTAAGTTATAATAAACGATAGGGGTTATTGAAATAACTTATGTAATAAAGTAAGTTGTACTTAATTGTAAATTAAGTAATCTATAAGGGCAAATATAAATCTACAAACGAGGATAACATAAGTTATATGAATGGAAAGGGATTAAGACATAATAGAAGATTGGTTGAGTTGAGTAATTCTCTGAGTGCCAATCTGATGTTCATTTCGGTCTTCGGGTTGATACTTAGGGAGTTATTCTCTTAACCAATGTATATGTGAATTAAGATGTACTTAATTATAAATTAAGTAGAACATGTTATTATAACCATAAGAGGGATAATTATTAGATTATGAGAATAACATGTTGTAGGCTTATTAATGAACTTAAATGGATTAAGTTAAAAATTAAATTAATAAGCAAGGGTAACTTGGTAAACTTGAAAAAGAAAGTCAGTGTGAATGAGAATAACCAAGTTAAATGAGAAAATTGATGAGGTGGCACAAGCGCTTAATTAATGATTAGACATAGGGTCTAATGACATATAAAACTAAGGCGCTCGAAGCAGTCCGTACATTATAGGATGAATAGCCCAACGAGGTAGATCATCACGGTGTCATAAGGCACGAGGGGAGCGCACGTTCATTATTCTGGCGGCTCCAACGAACTGGAAGGGGAGCAGGCGACTTCCTAAGACGTTAAAGGTGCTCCTGGTAGTCCTCTGTGGTGGTTTAGCTTCGGGCTAGGATTACAAAGGTTGGGTCTACGCAGAACTACCAGGTGGGTGGGCCTTGACTGCACAAGTAGGGGGTAATCAGAATGCTATACGCGGTGGCATTAAGGATGGTTCGACGGTTGCCTCAAGCAGAGGTGGAGGGTCAAGACAAAACGATAGCAAGATCGTCGAACGCCTGTCACCAGCAGCCTAAGGAATGCGAAAAGACAAGAGTTACTCTTAGAGATCGTTAACCTTTGCTATCAACGGACGGGTGCAGGGAGACCCCACATGGATGTTTAGATTGTTTACTTGTTAGGGGTGGTCGCTTAGCTCGTGTGGTCTTTGCTAGTTGAGGGAGGGGCTAAGGTGGGGCCATAGCCACCATAGAAACACCCGAATCGTGGGATCTGTACATTGGACACTCTTAGAGGCGGGCCCGTACATATATAGAAAAGCTCCCGACCGAGTTCCGTGTTTCTGGTGTAGCCCTTCCACGGAACTCGGGTGCACAAGTAGAGATTATGTGCAGTAGAAACATCAAGTACGATTGATGATACGTACGTGGGAAAGTCTAGGTACAACCATGTATGCTCTGGGTGGTGTATCGTAGACTAGAGGGCATTATTCGATGATGGAACCAAATTCGATCGAATAGTTCGAGGATAGCAGTCAGTACGCTTAACGTAGTACAACGATAGTGGTTCTATATGGATGTAGCGTTGTTATATGTATATAAAGATATGTACATTACTATGGCATAGGATGAGAGACTGCGCATATTACTATGGTGTTACGGAGAAGACCGTGCGAGTGGACTACCATGGGGTGTACCTTAGATTGGGGGTAGCTACATATACATTATATTAGGTTAATCTACTAGGGAGTAGATGGGTGCGACGTGTGTGTGAAAGCCTTGAGTGTTAATAACACAGATAACCTAATAAATGAGAAAATGTAATTGAACGGTATATGTAGGATTATTCAAGAAGTGTAGTTTAAATTCATTCACACAGAACTTATGTTCTGACCCCCTCCTCATAACATTCGCAGTTTAGGTTCATGACAGAGACTGTATAGCTTCGGATACTGGTTTAGCAGTATTATTGTTAAGGTAAAGCTATGTTTCAACTACATTATATTTTATTCCTTCCGCTATGAGATGTTTTCCGAACTCTGACATGTTTTATGTCTCCGTCTTTTCTGTAGGATACCAGAGCAAACCAACTCAGGTTTCGATGGTTGGGTTTTTGAAAAAAAAAAAATCAGTCCGTCGGAACGCGGGTTGTTACATCTAGTATCAGAGCTTCGGTTTAGGGTTCTAATATAGATAATGAGTGGGCGTATTTGTATTTTTTTTAAATATAAATATATTATACATATAAATCTAGATCCATAAGGGAGCCCACTAGATAGAAAGAGAAAAATGTGGAAAGAAATTGGGATATCGGCTTTGTACACTAAAGGAATGAACATAGGAATCTTGAGACCCTTAGGTGGTTTGGGTGGAAAGTGTACATTATGTTTTATAGAAAGACGAATCCCATACGATAGCAACTGAAATGTTAGTATTTCTGATTAATGGGTTTAGAAGTGAAACCTTGTAAATTAAAAAAAGCTTAAAAAGTGGAGAATGGATTAGGAATATATATAGTTGAGAGAATTGACTTTGGGAAAGTGTCTAGGAAAGCCTAGTTGATTTGGAGACCCACTTTGAGTCTAACCCAAATGATTAACTTTTTGAAACTGTAAATTTTTTGGCAAAGGAGTCTGTGGTGTTTTCAAGTTTTAATCTATAAAGTATTTTTGATGTTTGAAAGAGATACGTTAGAAACATATTTGTAAAAATGCATATTAGGTTTTAAAGTAAAGTGGGGTTATACTTTGTAAATTAATAATTTCTTGTTTTAAAAGAATATTCTCATGAAAAAGTGTACATTATAGGGCATGTATAGCTCACTAGTTTTCATATTTTAATATATGAAAGGATTAAAAAGTAAAGCATACAAAATGTTGCATTTTGTGAAAGAAAGTCTTGAATCTCTATTCTGTTAACAATAAATTTTGTTTATTGTTTTAAAAAGAAATTTTGGTGGGTGGACAAAATAAGTTGTAGAGTTTAAGAATAGAGTAGACGTTTCCACCTTGTAGAAAGCAGCCAAAATTAACAATGTAGGTAGAAACAATGTAACCTTATAGTTGTCCTTGTCAACTACGGTTTTGCGATTTGAAAAAAAATGTTTTTCATTTTTATTTTGTGACATGTTTTATGGTTTGGCAAAAGTAAGTTTTGGAGAAGAGAATAAATTTTAACACTTTTAATTTTTGGAAGAAAAATGTTATGAAAAAAAAAGAGACCAAACCATTTTTTGAAAAGAATGGAGCATGTAAGGATTAGTGCCTAGAAAGAACGAGAAGAAGTTTGAGGCTATGAAGTAAATAGCAAGGACCATCTTGGAATAGTGGAAAAATTCCCGTAGAATGCATAAGCATTGTGAGGCCTAGAGTTGTTGCTTGAAAAAAATGTAGGCTAGTAACACGCAGCAAGGACTAGTAGTGACTACAAGATAGTGGAAGGGCAAGTAAGTGTTAGGAGTTGTGGTTGGACTAATCTTTAGTGAAATAGTCTTATGATTCTTGGCCCTTGGTAGTAGTTGTGTAGGATGTTGGAAGATGGAAAGGATTAATTGAAAGATAAGCTAAGAAAGAAAATAGCCTAACTAAGAAGGGCACAACAAATTAAGTGAAGCAACAAAACATGACGGGAAAAGAAAATAAAAAACTTAAGAAAAGATGAAAAAATGAAAAAAAAAATTCCAAGATAAGTTGAAAAAGAAAAGAAAATTTTCTTATGTGAGTTGTGCTTTGGTAGGAAACGAGGAAATCTTTATAGAATAGTTACATAAAATCCAAGTACAATTAGAAAAGGTACATAAAAGAAAAACGGAAGATGTGAATTTTTCCATTTTATACCTTTTTGTAACATAAGAAATCGAATTTAGAAAATTAGATTTTTTTCTAAATTTCAAAATTTAATGATGGTTGGTAGGTTTTTGAATGCAACAATTGGATGAATTATGCTCTTGTTCTATAAAAGTGTGGGAAAATTTGGATGAAAAGCTATTTTTATTTTCAAAAATATTGCATTCATATAGAACTGCAAGTATATTTAGGATATGAGCATCATCTTTTGAAAGAGATTTTAAAAGTTTGCATACATATAGGTGGTACAAAATTAGGCATACATACATCACTATGATGTATTTCACTTTGCACATGTGCACAATGTTTACAAAAATTGGATGCACACATGATGGATGTTTATTATGCGAGGGATTATCTATTTAATCCCCATCAAATTTCGGGGACGAAATTTCTTAAGGGTGGGAGAATGTAACATCCCGCATTTTTAATGAAATAAAAAATGTGGAAATATGTATATATATATATATATATATGTTGTATGCATAGATATATTTAAGAGAAAAAATAAATAATGACAATAAAATTGCATGTAATAGGTTAATGCAGTGAAATGAAGAAAAAAAATTAATAAAAGAAATTACATGCAATACATGAAATGCGAAGAAATGCATGCGAATATTTAAAAAGAAATAGAAAGGAGAATTTGAAGAGTCTCCAGATTTTGGTCACGAAATTAGCATCATTGCATCCGTGGCGATTTTCTGATCAATTTAGACTTATAGTTTGTAGAAATCTGATTTAAGATGAAAAAATATCTTTAATTAAATATTGTAACAAAACATGAAAAAGAGGAATGAGAAAAGAATAATGTGTAGCATTGTCCTAAGTCTTGTTAGCAAAAGACTTAGTAGCTCATTTGGTTAGTACATGTGACTTGCACACAAGAGGTTCTGAGTTCAATCCTCGCCAATGCCTTATTTTTGTTTTAGGGGGAATGGCTAAAAAGTGGCTTAGTGCGAACGCGGTTCAATTAAAAAGCGGTTTAGTGTGAAAAGGGTTAATTGGAGGATTAATTGGAAACAAGGTTAAAAAGAAAAATAAATGATATGATATGTTTAAAAGAATTATATTGGAAACCAAATAAATAATTGTTCGCATACAAGAGCTTGGTATACGCATAAGGGGTGAATGCAGATAAACATAATTCAAAATAAGGGTTGCGAGCGAACAAAAGAGGATATTTGAAATTTGATAAATCAAATTTCAAATAAATAACGAAATATATATATATGACATGTGGGGGTCAACACCCATGCTGCTGGGCATCATGTTGCACACATGGCGTGTTTTTATTGGTTAACCTGCTGCTGCGCATCATGTTGCACACATGGCGCGTTTTTATTGGTAATTATTTTTTTGCAACATGACTATTTCCTATTGGTCGGATGACGTGGTTAGCTTGGATGGGGTTTTAAATTAAATCTAAAGGACTAGATTAGTTTAACTTGCCTATAAATAAGGTGGTGAGGGTTACTTCATCCTCACAATTTCTTAGGCGACGCCAAAGCTCTGCCTCCAAACCTATTCTTCTTCTTCCCCAAGCAATTCTTAGATCTAATCTCTTCCTCTCCAAATCACTTCTTAAAATAAAAAAATAGATCTAGGATTCCCCTACTCCAAAATAAAATAAAAGAATTCAAATGTCTAGATCTATGCTGCACAAAAAGGGAGAAAACCATGGATCAGATCTAAAATTGGGAAAGCATACAAGTGAGTGGATTTAAATTACATTTTTTGTACAATAATGGATCTATCGTTCGCCATTCCCCATTCCCCATTTACACACGTAATAAACCTATTGAAAGAGCAAATCTGATTAAGTTCACCTATGCCTAATACTGTTATCATATGCTTAATTATAATTAGTTATTGTTTGGTTTCCTTCTATTATTCTTCCCTTTTTACTTTTATAGCTAGGCTAGCTTCGAGCCTATGCCTATTGTGGATTTATGCAATTGAACGATATTGGGAATAAAAAAGGGAAAAAGGTTGATTTGGGTATAACATGGGATTGGGAGGTTTGGGGCATAACTTAAAATGGGGTTATGAATATAATTATGGTGGGATTTATGTATATAAATCAAATTGGAATTATGAATATGGAATTGGGATTATAAGTTGAACTGGGATTATAGGCATAATCTATTGAGGGGATTATAAGCAAAAACGTGAACTGGGGGTTTATGGGTAATTAACATATAATATAATCCAAGATTTCAATTATGGGTATAAGTTATAATAAGAACTTATATGCCTAAGACACGAGGTTAGATTTGGTTTGCGGTAGAAGTCTGCCCGAAACCGCCTGGCATATCTAGCAGCCGCAAACAATAATCTAATGTGAGAGATCTTAGGTGGAAATCGGACCCGTAATGGTGTCAAGACACGAGGTTAGATTCAGATGCGGTAGAAGTCTGCCCGGAACCACTGGCATATCCAGCAACCGCAAACGGCAATCTAATGTGAGAGGTCTTGTGCGTTTACGGACATAATAAGTAATAATGAACACTTAACCAAGACGATATATGTAAGGTTGACATGGATATAATAAAAGGGGATAAGTGGGTAACATGGGTAGCATGGATAATTTGTTAAATTTGAATACTTAACCTAATTAAATCTGTAGTGGTGTGATGAACTAGTTGAACTGAGTAGGGGTTAAGTAAATTTGTCAAAGAAATGCGAAAGGTTAAGTTAATCTTAATTAATGCCAAAATGAGGGATAATAATAACCTATTATGAATTAACTTGAATAAGAAAATGAAAGATAATAGGTAGGCTTGTCCTAGGGACAAGTGGGGATTATAACTTATGGAATAAGGTAAGTTATAATAAACGATAGAGGAAAATGGAATAACTTATGTAATAAGGTAAGTTGTACTTAATTGTAAATTAAGTAATCAGTAAGGGCAAAGATATATCTACAAACGAGGATAACATAAGTTATATGAATGGAAAGGGATTAGGACATAATAGAAGATTGGTTGAGTTGAGTAATTCTCTGATTGTCAATCTGATGTTGATTTCGGTCTTCGGGGTTGATACTTAGGGAGTTATTCTCTTAACCAATGTATATGTGAATTAAGATGTACTTAATTATAAATTAAGTAGAACATGTTATTATAACCATAAGAGGGATAATTATTAGATTATGAGAATAACATTTTGTAGTCTTATTAATGAACTTAAATGGATTAATATAAATTGAATCAATAAGCGAGGGTAACTTGGTAAACTTGAACGTCAATGTGAATGAGAATAACCAAGTTAAATGAGAAAATTGATGAGGTGGCGCAAGAGCTTAATCAATGATAAGACATAGGGTCTAATGACATATAAAACTAAGGCGCTTGAAGCAGTCCGTACGTTATAGGATGAATAGCCCAACGAGGTAGATCATCACGGTGTCATAAGGCACGAGGGGAGCGCATGTTCATTATTCTGGCAGCTCCAACAGACAGGAAGGGGAGGCAGGTGGCTTCCTGAGACGTTAAAGGTGCTCATGGTAGTCCTCTGTGGTGGTTTAGCTTCGGGCTAGGATTACAGAGGTTGGGTCTGCGCGGAACTACCAGGTGGGTGGGCTTGACTACACAAGTAGAGGGCAGTCAGAATGCTATATGCGGTGGCATTAAGGGTGGTTCGGCGGTTGCCTCAGGCGGAGGTGGAGGGTCAAGACCAAACGATAGCAAGATTGTCGGATGCCTGTCACCAGCAGCCTAAGGAATGCGAAAAGACAAGTGCTAACCCCTAGAGATCGTTAACCTTTGCTATCAAGGGATGGGTGCGGGGAGACCCCACATGGATGTTTATGTTGTTTACTTGTTAGGGGTGGTCGCTTAGCTCGTGTGGTCTTTACTAGTTGAGGGAGGGGCTGAGGTGGGCCCATAGCCACCATAGAAAAACCAGACTCTTGGGATCTGTACATTGGACACTCTTAGAGGCGGGCCCGTACAGATATAGAAAAGCTCCCGACCGAGTTCCGTGTTTTCTGGTGTAGCCCTTCCATGGAACTCGGGTGCACAAGTAGAGATTATGTGCAGTACAAACATCAAGTACGATTGATGATACGTACGTGGGAAAGTCTAGGTACAACCATGTATGCTCTGGGTGGTGTATCGTAGACTAGAGGGCATTATTCGATGATGGAACCAAATTCGATCGAATAGTTCGAGGATAGCAGTCAGTACGCTTAAGGTAGTACAACGATTGTGGTTCTATGTGGATGTAGCATTGTTATATGTATATAGAGATATGTACATTACTATGGCATAGGATGAGGGATTGTGCATATTAATGTGGTGTTACGAAGGAGACCGTACGAGTGGGGTACCATGGGGCGTACCTCGGTTTGGGGGTAGCTACATATACATTATATTAGGTTAATCTACTAGGGAGTAGATGGGTGCAACGCGTGTGTGAAAGACTTTGGTGTTAATAACACAGATAACCTAATAAATGAGAAAATGTAATTGAACGGTATATGTAGGATTATAAGTGTAGTTTAAATTCATTCACACGGAACTTTTGTTCTGACCTCCTCCTCATAACATTCGCAGGTTAGGTTCATGACAGAGACTGTATAGCTTTGGATACTGGTTTAGCAGTATTATTATTAAGGTAAAGCTTTGTTTCAACTACATTATATTTTATTCCTTCCGCTATGAGATGTTTTCCGAACTCTGACATGTTTTATGTCTCTACCTTTTCTATAGGATACTAGAGCAAACCAACTCGGGCTTTGAGGGATTGGGTTTTTGAAAAAAAATCGGTCCGTCGGAATGCGAATTGTTACATCTGGTATCAGAGCTTCGGTTTAGGATTCCTGTAAAGATAATGAGTGAGCGTATTTGTATTTTTTTAAAAATATAAATATATTATATATATAAATCTTGATCCATAAGGGAGCCCACTAGATAGAAAGAGAAAAATGTGGAAAGAAATTGATATATCGGTTTGTACACTAAAGGAATAAACATAGGAATCTTGACACCCTTAGGTGGTTTGGGTGGAAAGTGTACAATATGTTTTAGAGAAAGACGAATCCCATACGATAGTAACTGAAATGTTAGTATTTCAGATTAGTGGGTTTAGAAGTGAAACCTTGTAAATTAGAAAAAGGTTAAAAAGTGGAGAATGGATTAGGAATATATATAGTTGAGAGAATTGACTTTGGGAAAGTGTCTAGGAAAGCCTAGTTGAGTTGGAGACCCACTTTGATTCTAACCCAAATGATTAACTTTTTGAAATTGTAAAAGTTTTGGAAAAGCAGTCTATGGTGTTTTAATGTTTTAATCTTGAAAGTATTTTTGATGTTTGAAAGAGGTATGTTAGAAACATATTTGTAAAAATGCATATTTGGTTTTAAAGTAAAGTGGGGTGTACTTTGTAAATTAGTTATTTCTTGTTTTAAAAGAATTCTCTCATGAAAAAGTGTACATTATTGAGCATCTATAGCTCACTAGTTTTCATATATTAATATATGAAAGGATTAAAAAGTATAGTGCAAATGCTAGGTCTCCAGTCGTATGAAACTTTAACAGATGGACACCTCTCACCCAAACCATCAACCTCAATACAGTATGGCAGCTCAAAATCTGGCGTAATTTCAACCAATTCCTTTGCATAATTGAAATGTTGCAATTTCCCAGTACTCTCATCAAAACATACCAATTTATCCACAAGACATGCAAGTCAATTTATCCCCAACAGTGTCCAAAGAAAAAGTGGAATTCTGTGGTGATGGATCCTATTGGAGCACTTTTAATCTGATTTTGTGAGTATCCAATAGATGGATCCCACCGTGTTATGATAAACATCCTTCCACAAATGAAAATTGGATCAGAATATAAAACCTTGTGTCTATCTTGCTCATTTGAAAATTTGAAGAAAAAATTGAATACATCTGATTTTATATCAACCTCACCATTAAGCTTCCAATGTCGATTCAGAAAGTTAACAACCGTTAGGTACGATAATGTATCGTCAAAGAATAAACCCACAATATGATTATCCCAATACTTTAAGCCTTCTTCTCTAACCAGATCTGGAACCATTTTAGGACTACCATATCTGACTATATCAAACTAATAAGGTTTAAAGATACCAGCATTAAGAGGCAAAGCTTTAAAAAGTGACGCATAATCAGATTTGACCGAAGGTGTAACACCCCATATTTTCTGAGAATATTAAATTAACAAATTAAAGAGTACTTAAATTTATAAGAAGAATTAAGTAAAACGGATTGCGCCGCTGTGTTAGCCTCGGAATTCTGCTTGAGATAGAGTCTGAGTTTGTGTAAATAGAACACAGTATGAAGAAGTTATAAGCGTTAGAAGTTTGTATACGCCCAGGTAGTATATATATACATATAAAATAATTCCAGAAGTCAAAACAGGGTTCAAATCTCGAATTTGGGTCAAAGCAGGCTGAGCAGGAAATTTCCCACTCAGAGGTGTCGACACCCCCAGGGGTAGTCGACATAGGTGTCGACCCCCCTATAGGGGTGTCGACCCCCCTATAGGGGAGTCGACCCCTGTCGGCCCAGATCTGGCCGATGATGTTTTTCTCCACGTGTCGCTTTCTGATTCGCTGCGTGATGTGGTATTCTGCTCTGGATGATTCTGATGACTTCTAAACTGATCTTAAGGCTCTAAATCTCCCTATACACCTATAAAAAGACCCCTAAACCTCTTGTTTTCGCCACAAGAATTCATAGGCGTCTATATGCTGCTAAAACCTGAAGTGACCTAGCCTCCACCTTAATCAATCAAATTAGAGTTTTCAAGTTAACAATCAAAGTCTACATTAAAGGAATAGCTAATCAAATTTAGAAATCAGATCCCAAAATTCAAGACCATTCTATAATTTGTGAGTTCATGTTACTTTCAGAAATAAGATTTAATTGTGATTGTGACATTGTAATAAATCTGAGATTATGCCTATTTCTATATGTCTTTCTATATCCATTGGATCTATCTCATTGATATTATCATGTCCATTCTTTATCTCCTCTTTCCTTCTTCCCTTTTTGTTTTATAGCCAGGCTACTGCGAGCCTGAGCCAAATCTCATAAGAGATGAACGTACGTTGAAAAAATTTGGGCATAATATATGATTTGGACATGGCCAGCACTAAAACTGAGAAAAGTATTAAATTATGTATAATTGGGCATAACTGATTTGTAACCAATTTGAGGACATAGCACATGTTGTATTTAAAACATAAAGTGTACTGAACATATGACTCGAGATTTGAGGCATAAAGTATATTGGACATATGACTTGGGATTTGGGCGTAAATTGAACTGTAAACATGTAAGGCGTAGTACATGTTGTGGTTTAAGACCTAAAATTGGGGCATATTATATATGATAGTTTATGACTTGGAAGAAGGAGATTATTGTGTACAGTGATATATGGCTTAGGCATGAAAACCTATAGTAAGATAGGGATAACTGTTAAATGTGAACACGCCTGAATTGGGATTTTGGGTAATTGACATGCACTGTAATTAAAGGCTATAATTTGGCATAGTTTATACTGTGAATCATGACTGGGGGTTTTTGGAGAATATTTTGTATAGTGCAATATGACTAAACCTTAGGGCATGTGTTATATTGTGAATTATGACCATGATTTTGGGCATGTAAATTTATAGGCTTAATTTATGATTAGGTGAGATATGTTAATGGAACTTTAAGTGATGTTCAATTTGCTAAACTGACTAATATGCAGAAATCTGTTGAAAGTGAATACTGAAATTGGAAAGCCTACGATGTATATGAATAAATTGTCATAACTAGCCTAGAGCTGGAATAATCTGTAAAGGAACCAATTGGCTAAGATAAACATGCCGAGACACGAGGTTAGACTCCATTTGCGGTAGAAATCTGCCCGGAGCCAACCGACCTAACCAGTAACCGCAAATGGTCAGTTTAATGTGGGAGGTCGTAGGCATAACTAAGAAATGCTTAGACACGAGGTTAGGTCTAGCTTGTGTCAGAAGTCTGCCCGGAACCGCCCGGCACATCCAGCGGCCGCAAGCTATCGACCTAATGTGAGAGGTCAGTGCATTAATAATTAATTAATGCTGATCAAAGATGAATATGATACCTAAAACGTGTTAGGTGGGTAAGGTTAAGTTAACCTGAGCAAGCTGACAACTTAACCAACATTACATGAACAAGTGGATAGGGTTAAGCAAATAAGGAACACTTAACCAATATGACATGATGAATGAGTAGGGTTAAGTTAATAAGAAGCACTTAACCAATATGATATGATGAATGAGTAGGGTCAATTAATAAGGAAACACTTAACCAATATGTGAATGAGTAGGGTTAAGTTAAGGGGAAACACTTAACCAATATAACAAGATGAATGAGTGGGGTTAAGTTAATAAGAAACTGGGTACCAGTAGTTATACACTGTGCATCTTGAATCGTGTCGGGTTTCTATCATAGGGACTGACACACCTTATGGTGGGACCAGCACATGGTATCTACACGCAAGAGAGGGCCGATTGACACAGACACAAGGAAAGTTAATACAAGTAAGGAGCCGATCGATAGGGTAGTAAGGGTACATGTAACATTTTAATGGCAATTAGCAGATTGAGGTAAGATCCTCGTACTAGATGTACACCTGAAGGCTACCATAATTACGGGGATTGGGATCACGTTGTAATATTATCATTTTACATAGGTTACTAGTTGGGACACTAGTTATGCGGTGCAGAGATATAAAAATCAGAATAACAAGGTAGTAGCGAAGTAGAAAAAGAGTAAAAGCGCATTTAGTTTTTCTTGCCTTATCATATCATATGCTAATCTTATGTTATCTTGATATCTCGGTTATCACGGTATTGTCTTATATTCTGTTTATTCATGTCATGTTACTTTTACCTATTTACATACTGAAAGTCACTGAACATACCAGACTCATGTCTGACCTAGTTTGTTTTGTCTCTTTTCTTCCTTCCCCCCAGGTTCACAGGGAGGAAATGTTACCACTTAGCTCAGTATTCTTTCCAAGCACGGAGATATTCGATGTATTGCTTTGGACTCTCTCTTCCACTGCTATGGCTGGTTCATGCTTTATTGGGTAATATCATTGTTATTTTTATGCTTCTTTTATACTTGGAAGTTTTTGAATCAAGACAGAAGTTCTATGTATTACTTTTAAGTATGATTGAGACAACTGTTATAAAAGCTTTACTGAACCACATTGTTTATAAAATGAATTTATTTTCCGTTGCTTTATTTGTCTGTCTTGTAATTTATCTGCATCTTTTACCTAAAACGCTCCACCAAAGTAAAGGCATTCCCTTTGTGAGTGACCTTAACGGAGATGGGGTGTTTCACTTGGTATCAGAGATGAAGGTTACCGGATCAGATAAAAGATTTGAAAAATTATTTTCAAAACGGTTTTAAAAGAAGCATTTTCAAAAGAAAAGTTATGTTTTAAAGGCATATTCCCCAAAGCCATAAGCACTATCTTTTGATCTCTGTTTGAATCCTTGTTTTCCTTCTTTACTAAGTCTCCGGGGCTCCTAGCTTTCTAGGAGGTAACCTCATCGTGGCATGGTTCCGTAGGCTTGATGAGACTACGACACCTATCAAAGGGAGAAGAAATGCTCAACTTCCATATATAGCCGCAGTAGTTTCACCTACGGCTAATTTTCTTTCAAGCTTTGTAGGGTTTTCTATGCGATGGAGGCAGCTTTCAAGAGACTTGTCAACAAGTTACACAAAGATGGCAAAGATGAAAATAAGGGAGTTTGGCTAAGGAACACAACCCAAGGATGAGAAACTCATGGATATGGACTTGGTTAACGAAGGAGGAAAGAACAGAAAAATCTAAGACAAGAAGTGCCATTATTATGGTATAATGGGTCATATAATCAAGGACAAGGGCAAGCACAAAGGACATGATTTTCCGGAGGGAAAGTGCATGCTCTCATCGCAGCGTACCTGAGAAAGAGGTAGTAAAGCTTCAGTTGACAAAGTTTAGTTTTCTTTGGATCATCCTATTAGTACTCTTTTGATTTTAGCGCTTCACATTCGTTTATATCTGCTTCCATAGTTGAGTTTTTGCACCGTAGTACCTGTATAGTAGAAGTTCCCATTATTGTCTCAAATCCAATTGGTGGTTTGGCTCATTTATCTTTGATTTGTAAGGATTTGAGAATGGCTATATTAAGTATTGAGTTTAAGTGTAATGCTTATGTTTTCGGGTTTCATGGGCTATGGGTTGATTCTAGGCATGGATTGGTTAGCTAGTAATTGTGAAAGGAGGGTAGTTAGACTTTCGACTTTCCTCGGGAATACCTTCGAGATTTCGTGCGATCATAAGGGATCAGTTTGTCTTGGCTACCTAGAATCACTTGATGCATCTATCGACGATTTGCAATCTGCTGGAGTAGTCCATGAGGACGTAGATGTTTCTGATTAGGTTAGGGGTTCGTCCCCTTAAACGCGAGATAGACTTCCGCATATATCTAGTTGACAATGCAAAACCAGTTGCATTACCTGTACGAAAGGAAGGGCTCAGTAAACAAGTAAAAGATTTACTTGAAAAAAGGTTCATAAGGCGAAGTATTTCTGAATGGGGTGCTCCAGTCGTTTCCGTTACAAAGGCGGATGGTTCACTTTGCTTATGCATAGGTGATATTTTGGAATGAGGAAGAACATGCTTTGCATCTAAGGGAAGTCTCGGATACCCTCGAAGCGCATCAACTTAAGGCGAAGTTCTCCAAAAATGACATTTTTGGAGAGAAGAAGTGTAACGATCCATATTTATACGAATAATAATTAATTAATTTAATTATTTAAATAGTGATATAGAGAATGAAATGGTTGTTTAATTAAATAACTTTGAATATTTAATTAAAATAATAACTAAATAATATATTTAATTTCTGAAATAATCAGAAATAGTGAATTGACAATATAATGTGAACTGGACAATTAAAAGTATTTAATTCAGCTTAGAATTGAAATAGAATGACAAATATATTATATAAACGAAGTTTGAACGTATAAAAAATCGATCTTGAAATGGCGCGATAGTTCGCTATTTGGCGTTTTGAACTTCAGCTGGATATACAGGGTCCGTTTTTAATTGGATTTCTGTGAAACAAGAAACGTTTGGAGCTGGTGAAGTATATATTTCTAGTGGAAGAGAAAAATCAGTATTTCATCGTGTAGATTGTGAGTTGTGTCCAAATCAAATTTTAAAATAGTCGCTATAGAATCGTTTATCGACCGTAACGGTTTATTCGATATAACTAGATACCAATTTCGAATTTTGACAAGATTCTTTTGAGACGTAGTGATAGTTCAATTTTTAGAATTTTATTGTAATTTTAATTAATTAAATAAGCAACTTTTTATTTGGAGTATTTTGCACCCTGTAATCAACATTCTGGGGTTTCATAATATGAGTTAATCTACCGATATTTTTATATTTTTTGGGGTCACGGCACATTACTCGATTTAATAATATTTTTATATCAGTCCATGAACAAGCAGAGTTTCACATAATGGGGTACTCTCAAATGTAAAACAAATATCCATCCCTTAATTTATTTATTTTCTCCGATCAAAGCAGAAGCCACGATTCCTCTTCTCAAACCATCCGTTCTCTGTGGCCTCAAACCACGTCGTGGTTCCACAAATCATCCAATATAGAAGTTTATAAATCAAAATCAAAACGAAATGATTCCATTTTTGGTTCGTTCCTCTTCTTTTTCAAGTATCTGCACTTCTATATTTTTTTCGTGAATCTCGGTTCTATCATCGTCGAACTGTGTGTTTACATCATGAAGTTAGGGTTGGGAATTTGCTCGAGATTGAGCGAGCTTGGGTTTGTTTCGATCTCAGATTCGGAATGAGGAAGCAAAACCGAACTTGTGGACTTGATTTTGTTGAGTACGGTGAAGTTTTGTGGTCGATGGTTTTCTGGGTGTTGCGGTTAAAAGCAGAGAATGGATTTTGACCTAGCAGTTCGGAGGTGATGCGGTTGGCATGGGTGCGGAGAGAAGGAGATGGAGAATGAAATGGTGGTTTCAGTTTTGTTGATTTATGAAGTATGGGAGGAGAATGTTGGGATTTTGCTCGATAATGGAGTGTTCGAACAGTACTGGAAGGAGTTAGTATTGAACGGAGAAGAAGACTTCTTGGGTTGGTTTTTTTGTCAAACGTGAGTGGGCCGGGAAAGTTAAGTAAAGCCCAGAAATACATAACTCATGTTTAATTATTTAATTAGTGTACTAACTTGTAAATGACATATCTTGTTCATAGGTGATCGAAACTCAGCGAAATAAGATTCGTTAGGATCGTATGGATGCAAGCTCCACAATGGAACTGACTGGGAGTGGATTGGAGCTCGTTTGAATTTCTGGTGAAATAAATTGTTTGATTCAAATAAAACAAACATTTTATCGTCCTTAACGATGAACTGCCAAAGTGAGTAAAACTCACCAACTCTGAACAGTTATATTTTTATAACGTATTCTTAGAACTGATAATTATCTGTTGATTGATGTGTGTTAACTGTTTGGTTGAATTGCTTATGTATTGGTTGAAATTATAGATAACGATATATACATAAATCGTTAATCAAATATTGATTCTGTTAGCAGAATATTTCGTATTTAATGAAATCGATGTTGATTATATTGTTTAAAATCTATGATGCAGGGAAATAGGTTAGAGGAATCCAACTGGATTCCTCAATATTTATTTTACTGTTTTTCATATATTGTGATATATGATGTGATATATAATCTGTTGTTGATTATGTGTGTTTGAATGATATCAATCACTGTTGTTTGGTATTTTAAATACCGTAAGAAAACCCTGGGATGAAAAAGGAAAATTTCAATAACTATATTGAAATAAAATATTATATAAAATCTAAAGATTTTATATAGAAGGAAGATTTCAAACTGTATGTTGAAATAGAATATTTATGAAATCAAAGGATTTTATGTAAAGGAATATTTATAAAATCAAGGGATTTTATAAAAGGAAATTATTTGTAAAACAAATATAAAAGAGAAATATTTGTAAAACATTTACAAATAGAAATGAAAAGGATATATTTGTAAACCATTTACAAATAGATTTGGAATGGGAATATTTGTAAAACATTTACAAATAGAATTGAAAAGAAAATATTTATTTGTTAAATAAATAGGATTGGAAAAGAATATTTATTTGTTAAATAAATAGAGTTATAAAAAGGAAATATTTATTTAGAAAATAAATAGAGTTATAAAAGAGATTTATTGGGAAATGAAAAAGAATGTCATATAAGGAGATATTTGGCAAATGAATAGGAATTTACATCAGCAAAGTCTAGATCCGTTCTTCACACACGGGTATAACATGATATGAATTTAAAGTAGTTTTGATAGAAATCTATTTTAACAGATAAGTAGAGAAGATAAATTTATAAATAATATTTTATAAATAAAATAAAATATTTATCATTGGATAAATAGAATATATAAGTCAGAGTTTATATAAAGAAGTAAGAATCGATTTCAACATCGATATTTGAAACTGAATATGTATGTCGAGTTAATCAAAGGATTTAATCAAAATGTGTTAATCAAAATGAGTTAGAGGAGTTAATCGATTAGAGTTAGAGTTAATCGATTAGAGTTAGAGTTAATCGGTTAGAGTTAGAGTTAATCGGTTAGAGTTAATCAGTTAGAGTTAATCGATTAGAGTTAGTCGGATTAGAGTTATTCGAATATAGTTTATTCGAAGAAAGAGTTATCGAATAAGGTTATTCGAATAAGGGAATTAATCGAATATAGTTTATTCGAATAAAGAAATGAGTTAATCGAATGTTAGTTATTCGAAAGGAGTTAATCGAATATAGTTATTCGAAAGGAGTTATCGAATATTAGTTATTCGAAAGGAGTTAATCCAATATTATTTATTCGAAAGGAGCTAATCGAATATAGTTATTCGAAAGGAGTTATCAAATATTAGTTATTCGAAAGGAGTTAATCGAATATTAGTTATTCGAAAGGAGTTAATCGAATATCGTTATTCGAAAGGAGTTAATCGAATATAGTTTATTCGAAAGGAGTTATCGAATATTAGTTATTCGAAATGAGTTATCAAATATTGGTTATTCGAAAGGAGTTAATCAAATATTAGTTATTCGAAAGGAGTTAATCGAATATTAGTTATTCGAAAGGAGTTAATCAAATATAGTTTATTCGAAAGGAGTTAATTGATAAGAGTAAATTAGTTAGAGTTAATTGAATAAAGTTAATCCAATAGAGTTAATCAAATAGAGTTAATAAAAATGAGTTAATCAAATAGAGCTAACTGATAAGAGTAAATTGAATAGAGTTATTCAAATATAGGTTATTCGAAGAAGAGAGATTATCGAATATAGTTTATTCGAAGGAAAGAGTTATCGAATAGAGATTTATTCGAAAGAACTTACGTAAGGAAGTTTGTTAAAGATTTAAAAGATAAACTTTGACTGTTTCGAAGTTAAAACGTTGTTCAATTAAGGTCTGAGAGGCAACTATACCCAACTTGATTGACTTCCTTCTTAACTAAGGAATGGTAAGGCTTGATAGTGAAGGTTGGTTAAGTGAATATAGTTAATGAAGGTAATAGTGAATTGGCATAGCGATGTTTTATTTAAACATCTGTTTAAATCCAAGGAATGAGTTTGGGAAACGTTTTCCAAATATAATCAGAGATATTTTCTAATCATAAAAAATGAAATGTTGGATGGTAAAGAATACTGGAATAACAGTGATGCGTGGAAAGGAGATGGAAATGATTTCCAATGATTAATAACGTATATTTTCTAAATTTAGAAAATAATAATTTCTGTATATATATACAGAAACAGAAAATGGAGAATGAATAAATTAATGATAAATTAATTTAAGAGATAAATATTAAATGATGATTGATCGATAAAACTTCCATCTGGAAATAATAATATCGTTGTTTGCACACGTATTTTTCTTTGATAGTTAAATCACAGACTATCAAAGTTTTGACCATTTTCCGTCGTCAATACGGAGAGACCGGTTGGATTCTTATCCAAAGAACCACTCCTTATGGGCGTTAGCATTTCGAATCAAATAGATCGAAGACAAATTGAAGACGGAGTAAAGTGCAAGGGCTGTTGTATAAGTCCTAGGTAGTTATTGCCTATGATGGATGTATGGAATAGTGCCTTCGGTTTGTCCAGTCCTAGGACAACTTGAATGGACGCATGTTTGATAGAGTATATCTGGTAGATCACGTAAGTTGATCGTTTCAAACGTATTTACGTTGGTGGCGGAGGAATTTGTTTCTCTTAGCTTATACCCGTGGTATTTTTGGGGAAATCAATTTGTTATTTGACGGGTATAACAATGTGGCATTCGAAGTAAATGGAGGAGTGATCTGTTAAAAGATATGTTTTGACCTCGAGCCTCAACAACTGGGAAATGATAGAAATCGGGCAGGCAGCATTGCTAAGTGGTTCGCAACCAAGTAGGGTATACTGTCACCGTCTAGAGAATATTCATATTTGTTACTTCTTTCAATTCTGTATCTCCCGGGAATGGTTATGCTGGTTTACCAACTATAAGGTGACAATATATTGGATACACTCAAGCGAAATGAGTGGTCGGTCATGTGTGGCCGAGTTACAAGATGTTCTTGTTGAACTCCAGTGTATTGCTTCTAGAGTACACTGAGCGGAAGGTGGATCCATACCTTGTCATGGTTGGAATCCATTCCCTATATAAGAGCCCGCGGTTTTGATTGTATATTATATATGTAGAACATTAGATGCAAGCATTTCTACTAGATTGCTAAGTACTTGTATTTAAACATTATTGTAATATCAGAAGAGACTTGATATAAAGAATGATTTTGGGTTATCTTAAGGTAAAAGCCATCTGTGTTTATGTGTGGATCGGTTTTATGATTATGCTTTGTTTCAAAAGGATTTTGAAAGTTAAATCTAATAATTTTGTGTTTACTCACACCAGTCACATGACTGACCCGGAGTTTATTTTGTTTTGTTTTCCCTAAACTCTTGGGTGCCCAATTTGGTACGGGCAGTCAAGTAGTCGGGATTTACATATACTTGAAGAGCTGGAGCAGGAGGCTTTACAATTATATAGCTATGGTTTTCCCGTTTTGTTGTAAGTGTTGTACTTTGGAAATGATATGTATATTCAAGTACAGATTTATATTTCAAAGTTATGTTATGAAATATATTTATTCGTTCCGCTATGAAATTCGTGTTTACTCTGATGTTGTATGTTCTTCTTCTTCTTCTATTCTAAGTTTCTATCTTATCTATTCTCACCCTCTGTTTTCTTTCTATTAGTTTTCTATTTTCCAGTACAATGTGGGTTGGACTTGTGTTATTTGGTCAGCTCAAATTGGACCGGAATTTCGGGACACTACAGTTGGTATCAGAGCTTAAGGTTAAGTAATTACCTTGGCTCTGTGGCGTGACTCGGTAGAGATGGGGTTAGCAATACCCTAGATTGAGTTGAGTGTATATATATACGAGTGAACGTATTTGTTATTTGATATAAAAATGGTTTTATATTGAGTAGATTTATTGGTTGGGCTGTTTATGGGTTATGATCGATTAGTTTGATCCATTGTATCGGTAGGAGTTTCTAAACACTCGAATACGACGGGTCGACACGATATGTTTTGAAAAGAGGGTAAATGAAAATAAGTTTACCTAAACTATATTTTAATATAGAGAAAATATATTTTGAAATTTTAATATATTGGATATATTGGTTGTTATTATAATCGAGTAAGATTACAAATGAAATGGTTATGTAAATAACCAGTCAAAATTTGTATAAGTGTTATTAATTGAATTGAATCTGAATTTAAATCAGAATTGGAACTAAAACATTGAAAATTTGGAAAAGTGTTGGTAAATGGATATGGATTAAATATATGTGAATTTTAAAATCCTGGGAGATTTTAAATTGTTTAAAGCATTGCAAATGATAATTTGAATTGATTTCAAAATGGAAGTGTTTAGAAATGGTTTTGAAAGTGATAAGGTATTGAACTCACTTCGATCGCTGGAAAATAAATTCCGATGTTGATCCGGACATCATCGTTGTTCATTTTCGAGTTGTAAGTGACGGATTACTACCAAAGAGATTGTTTTGAATTTTTTTAGAAAAACAAGTTGTTTTGAACTTTGAAAGGGAATACTTGATTTTTGAAAAGTGAAGATATTTAAAACTCCCATGAAAAGATTGTTTGAATTAAAACCAAATTAAGTAGAATTTGGGAAATGCAATTTGAAATTGAAATTGAACGGGATTAGAATGATATCGAGACAATTGGATTTGTAAGATTTGAATTTGAAATGTTATTGGATTGATGAGTTAAGGATTTAAAAATCGAGAAGGGAACTCGAGTTTGAAATGAAATTTGACTTAGGTATAAGCGAATGGTTGGATTTGTGGATAAAAACAGATTGTATTTTTGATTTGGATGACATTTGTTTATGCTGAATTGATAGTAGGTGGAAAGGTCATAATGATATACCCGACAAAAAGGTACAAGTTTATATTCCATATGGTATGTGATTTATGAGCCGAATTGGCAATCCGCTTGGCTGTTTGATTTTCTTTTGGGTTTGAGATGGCCCAGAGAGGCGAGTTGTAGTTGTACCGATTGACTAGTACAAAGGAGGTGCTGGCGAATTTTTTTGAAAAGTTAAGGTGTTAGAAAATTTTCAGGATTTTTGAAAATTTTCGTTGGTAGGAATGATAAATATTTAATTGAAAATAAATTGATTCAGTTGAAACTGGAGTTAAGAAGTGAACAAATAAGTTCTAACCAGTCAATAGGGTTTGTTTTCTACCTTAGCAATTTAGAGGACGAAATTATTTTAAGGGGAAGAATGTAACAACCCGTATTTATACGGATAATAATTAATTAATTTAATTATTTATATAGCGATATAGAGAATGAAATGGTTGTTTAATTAAATAACTTTGAATATTTAATTAAAATAATAATTAAATAATATATTTAATTTCTGAAATAATCAGAAATAGTGAATTGACAATATAATGTGAACTGGACAATTCAAAGTATTTAATTCAGCTTATAATTGAATTAGAATGACGAATATATTATATAAACGAAGTTTGAACGTATAATTATATTATAATTAAAATCGAGCTTGAAATGGCACGGCAGTTCGCTATTTGGCGATTTGAACTTCAACTGGATATACAAGGTCCGTTTTAAATCGGATTTCTGTGAAACAAGAAATGTTTGGAGCTGGTGAAGTATATTTTTCTAGTGGAAGAAAAAAAATTAGGATTTCATCGTGTAGATTGTGAGTTGTGTCCAAATCAAATTTTAAAATAGTCGTTATAGAATCATTTATCGACCGTAACGGTTTATTCGATATAACTAGATACCGGTTTCGAATGTAGAAAAGATTCTTTTGAGACATAGTGATAATTTAATTTTTAGAATTTTACTGTAATTTTTAATTAATTAAATAATCAACTTTTTATTTGGAGTATTTTGCACCCTGTAATCAACATTCTGGGTTTCACTATATGAGTTAATCTACCGATATTTTTATATTTTTGGGATCACGGCACATTACTCGATTTAATGATATTTTCATATCAGTCCGTGAACAAGCGGAGTTTCGCATAATGGGGTACTCTCAAATGTAAAACAAATATCTATCCCTCAATTTATTTATTTTCTCCGATCAAAGCAGAAGCCATGATTCCTCTTCTCAAACCATCCGTTCTCTGTGGCCTCAAAACCACGTCCTGGCTCCACAACTCATCCAATATAGAATTTTATAAATCAACATCAAAACGAAATGATTCCATTTATGGTTCATTCCTCTTCTTTTTCAAGTATCTGCACTTCCATATTTTTTTTCGTGAATCTCGGTTCTATCATCGTCGAACTGTGTGTTTACATCATGAAGTTAGGGTTGGGAATTTGCTCGAGATTAAGCGAGCATGGGTTTGTTTCGATCTCAGATTCGGAATGAGGAAGCAAAACCGAACTTGTGGACATGATTTTGTTGAGTACGGTGAAGTTTTGTGGTCGACGGTTTTCTAGGTGTTGCGGTTAAAAACAGAGAACGGATTTTGACCTAGCAGTTCGAAGGTGATGCGGTTGGCATGGGTGCGGAGAGAAGGAGATGGAGAATGAAATGGTGGTTTCAGTTTTGTTTATTTATGAAGTATGGGAGGAGAACGTTGGGATTTTGTTCGGTAATGGAGTGTTCGAACAGTACTGGAAGGAGTTAGTATTAAACGGAGAAGAAGACTTCTTGGGCTGGTTTTTTTGTCAAACGTGAGTGGGCCGGGAAAGTTAAGTAAAGCCCAGAAATAAATAACTCATGTTTATTTTATTTAAATAGTGTACTAACTTGAAAATGAAATATCTTGTTCATACGTGATCGAAACTCAGCGAAACAAGATCCTTTTAAGATCGTATGAACGAGAGCTCCACAATGGAACTGACTGGGAGTGGATTGGAGCTCGTTTGAATTTATGGCGAAATAAATTGTTTGATTCAAATCAAACAAATAGTTTATCGTTCTTTAACGATGAACTGCCAAAGTGAGTAAACTCACCAACTCTGAACAGTTATATTTTTATAACGTATTCTTAGAACTGATAATTATCTGTTGATTGATGTGTGTTAACTGTTTGGTTGAACTGCTTATGTATTGGTTGAAATTATAGATAACGATATATATATATTTTTAATCAAATATTGATTCTGTTAGCAGAATATTTCATATTGAATGAAATCAATGTTGATTATATTGTTTAACATCTGTGATGCAGGGAAACAGGTTGGAGGAATCCAACTTGATTCCTCAACATTTATTTTACTGTTTTTCATATATTGTGATATATGATGTGATATATAATCTGTTGTTGATTATGTGTGTTTGAATGATATTGATCACTGTTGTTTGGTATTTTAAATACCGTAAGAAAACCCTGGGATGAAAAAGGAAAATTTCAATAACTATATTGAAATAAAATACTATATAAAATCGAAAGATTTTATATAGAAGGAAGATTTCAAACTGTATATTGAAATAGAATATTTATAAAATCAAAGGATTTTATATAAAGGAATATTTATAAAATCAAGGGATTTTATAAAAGGAAATTATTTGTAAAACAAATATAAAAGAGAAATATTTGTAAAACATTTACAAGTAGAAATGAAAAGGATATACTTGTAAACCATTTACAAATAGAAATGAAAAGGATATATTTGTAAACCATTTACAAATAGATTTGGAAAGGGAATATTTGTAAAACATTTACAAATAAAATTGAAAAGAAAATATTTATTTGTTAAATAAATAGGATTGGAAAAGAATATTTATTTGTTAAATAAATAGAGTTATAAAAAGGAAATATTTATTTAGAAAATAAATAGAGTTATAAAAGGGATTTATTGGGAAATGAAAAAGAATGTCATATAAGGAGATATTTGGCAAATGAATATGATTTTACAACAGGAAAGTCTAGACCCATGCTTCGCACACGGGTATAACATGATATGATTTTAAGTAGATTTTTGATAGAAATCTATTTTAACAGATAAGTGGAGAAGATAAATTTATAAATAATATTTTATAAATAAAATAAAATATTTATCATTGGATAAATAGAATATATAAGTCAGGGCTTATATAGAGAAGTAAGAATCGATTTCAACATCGATATTTGAAACTGAATATGTACGTCGAGTTAATCAAAGGAGTTAATCAAAATGAGTTAGAGGAGTTAATCGATTAGAGTTAGAGTTAATTGATTAGAGTTAGAGTTAATCAATTAGAGTTAGAGTTAACTAGTTAGAGTTAACCAGTTAGAGTTAATTAGTTAGAGTTAATCGATTAGAGTTAGTCGGGTTAGAGTTATTCGAATATAGTATATTCGAAGAAAGAGTTATCGAATATTATCGAATAAGGTTATTCAAATAAGAGAATTAATCGAATAGAGAAAGAGTTAATCGAATATTAGTTATTCGAAGGGAGTTAATCGAATATAGTTATTCGAAAGGATTTATCGAATATTAGTTATTCGAAAGGAGTTAATTGAATATTAGTTATTCGAAAGGAGTTAATCGAATATAGTTATTCGAAAGGAGTTATCGAATATTAGTTATTCGAAAGGAGTTAATCGAATATAGTTATTCGAAAGGAGTTAATCGAATATATTTTATTCGAAAGGAGTTATCAAATATTAGTTATTCGAAAGAAGTTATCAAATATTAGTTATTCGATAGGAGTTAATCAAATATTAGTCATTCGAAAGGTGTTAATCGAATATTAGTTATTCGAAAGGAGTTAATTGAATATAGTTTATTTGAAAGGAGTTAATTAGTTAGAGTTAATTGAATAAAGTTAATCCAATAGAGTTAATCAAATAGAGTTAATGGAAATGAGTTAATCAAATAGAGCTAATTGATAAGAGTAAATTGAATAGAGTTATTCGAATATAGGTTATTCAAAGAAGAGAGATTATCGAATATAGTTTATTCGAAGGAAAGAGTTATCGAATAGAGATTTATTCGAAAAAGAATTACGTAAGGAAGTTTGTTAAAGATTTAAAAGATAAACTTTGACTATTTTAAAGTTAAAATGTTGTTCAGTTAAGGTCTGAGAGGTAATTATACCCCAACTTGATTGACTTCCTTCTTAACTAAGGAATAGTAAGGTTTGATAGTGAAGGTTGGTTAAGTGAATATAGTTAATGAAGGTAATGGTGAATTGGCATAGCGATGTTTTATTTAAACATCTGTTTAAATCCAAGGAATGAGTTTTGGAAACGTTTTCCAAATATAATCAGAGATATTTTCTAATCATAGAAAATGAAATGTTGGATGGTAAATAATACTGGAATAACAGTGATACGTGGAAAGGAGATGTAAATGATTTCCAATGATTAATAACGTATATTTTCTAAATTTAGAAAATAAGAATTTCTGTATATATATACAGAAACGGGAAATGGAGAATGAATAAATTAATGATTAATTAATTTAAGAGATAAATGTTAAATGATGATTGATCGATAAAACTTCCATCTTAAAATAATATCGTTGTTTGCACACATGTTTTTCTTTGATAGTTAAATCACAGACTATCAAAGTTTTGACCATTTTTCCGTCGTCAATACGGAGAGATCGGTTGGATTCTTATCCAAAGAACCACTCCGTATGGGTGATAGCGTTTCGAATCAAATAGATCGAAGACAAATTGAAGACAGAGTAAAGTGCAAGGGTTGTTTTATAAGTCCTAGGTAGAAATTGCCTAGGATGGATGTACGGAATAGTGCCTTCGGTTTTTCCAGTCCCAGGACAACTTGAATGGACGAATGTTTGACAAAGTATATCTGCTAGATCACGTAAGTTGATCGTTTCAAACGTATTTACGTTGTTAGCGGAGGAATGCGTTTCTCTTAGCTTATACCCATGGTATTTTTGGGGAAATCAATTTGTTATTTGATGGGTATGACAATGTGGCATTCGAAGTAAATGGAGGAGTGATCTGTTAAAAGATACGTTTTGACCTCGAGCCTCATCAACTGCGAAATGACAGAAATCGGGCAGGCAACATGGCTAAGTGGTTCGCAATCAAGTAGGGTATATTGTCACCATCTAGAGAATATTCATATTTGTTACTTCTTTCAATTATGTATCTCCCGGGAATGGTTATGTTGGTTTACCAACTGTAAGTTAACAATATATTTGATACACTCAAGCGAAATGAGTGGTCGGTCATGTGTGGCCGAGTTACAAGATGTTCTTGTTGAACTCTAGTGTATCGCTTCTAGAGTACACTGAGCGGAAGGTGGATCCATATCTTGTCATAGTTGGAATCCATTCCCCAAATAAGATCCTGCGATTTTGATTGTATATTATATATGTAGAACGTTAGATGCAAGCGTTTCTACTAGATTGCTAAGAGCTTGTATTTAGACATTATTGTAATATCAGAAGAGACATGATATAAAGAATGATTTTGGGTTATCGTAAGGTAAAAGCCATTCGTGTTTATGTGTGGATCGATTTTATGATTATCCTTTGTTTCAAAAGGATTTTGAAAGTTAAATCAAATAATTTTAGTTTACTCACACCAGTCACATGACTGACCCGGAGTTTATTTTTTTGTTTTCCCTAAGCTCTAGGTGCCCAATTTTGTACAGGAAATCAAGTAGTCGGGATTTATAGATACTTGAAGAGCTGGAGCAAGAGGCTTCAGAATTATATAGCTATGGTTTTTCCTTTGTGTTGTAAGTGATGTACTTTGGAAATTATATGTATATTCAAGTACAGATTTATATTTCAAAGTTATGTTATGAAATATATTTATTCATTCCGCTGTGAGATTTGTGTTTACTCTGATGCTGTATGTTCTTCTTCTTCTTCTATTCTAAGTTTCTACCTTATCTATTCACACCCTCTGTTTTCTTTCTATTAGTTTTCTGTTTTCCAGTACAATGTGGGTTGGACTTGTGTTATTTGTTCAGCTCAAATTGGACCGGAATTTCGGGACACTACAAGAAGTAAAGTTACTAGGACATGTGGTGTTCAAAGAAGGGATAGAAGTAGATCCCGTAAAAGTAGATGTGGTGCAAGACTGGAAGGTCTCAAGGAATGCAACAGAAGTAAGAAGTTTTCTTGGACTAGCGAGCTAATATAGGAAGTTCATTAAGGACTTTGCGAAGGTATGAGCCCCACTTACAAGATTGACAAAGAAGAATCTAACCTTTTCTCGGGATATTGGTTGTGATGTCGCTTTCCAACAATCAAAGAGGGCTTTTACAACGACCCTAGTTTTGACTTTTACCTTACGGTAGTAAAATGTTTACGGTATACACGGATGCATGCGGCACAGGGCTAGGAGCCATTTTGATATAAAAAGAAAAAGTTCAGAATAAATATCAAACTTTGATTTAAAAACCTTTGGTTAAGTTAGTATTTGGCATCGCTAGGAGTAAGACCTACGCTTTTGAATTAAATAGGGACTTCACGAAGAAAAGACTCTTAGATAGTTGACGTAATGGATAAGTTAAGACAGTCAGAGCACAATGGAGTGAAGCTCAAGAAGATGCGACTTAGAAGACTGAAGACTAGATACGCGCATCATACCCTTTTTGAGGGTATATCCTTGATCTCTCTTTTTCTGTAAAGTTTATTTGTTAGTCTTTATTTTTTAAGTATATCCTCTCGATCCTATCCTCGATCCTTAGGTAGAAGCCAAAGGATGTAAACATGTGTTTGAGACATGTTATGTTTGGTGGATGCAAGTGGATGTAAGTGTTTGCTAGTGGTTGCTCGTGGATGCATATACACACATTAGGCACTAGATCGGCTTCGTCACTTCCATATTGCATATGCATGAGTGAATTTTTATATAGATGAATTGAAACTTGATGTGTTATCATATGGATGTTGCATTTGTATGAATGATTGTGCACTCATGTAGAAGTTATAAAGTACAATTGCATACATGATGGACTCATGGCACTGACATAATTCGCATTAAGGAGGTCAACTGAATCAGTTGACCGCCTGATTTTGCATTAGATAAGGACATATACACACACGATGCATATGTTCATGAAAAGCATTAGATACATTTTAAGGACAATGGATTCCGGTGATTGATGGTTGAGTAGATGGATGTTGAATGGTAGGATATGCATTCTTCTTAACTTAGAGATTTCGGGGACGAAATCCTTTAAGGAGGAGAGAATGTAACACCCCATATTTTCTGAGAATATTAAATTAATAAATTATAGTACTTAATTTTAAAGGATGAATTAAGTAAAATGGATTGCGCCATTGCGTTCGTCTCGGAATTCTGCTTGAGATAGAGTCCGATTTTGCGTAAATCGGACAACGTATGAAGAAGTTATAAGCCTTAGAAGTTTGTATACGCCCAAGGAAGTAAATATATACATATAAAATAATTCCTGAAGTCAAAACAGGGTTCAAATCTCGAATTTGGGTCAAAGCAGGCTGAGCGGGAAATTTCCCGCTCAGAGGTGTCGACACCCCCAGGGGGAATCGACATAGGTGTCGACCTGCCTATCGGGGTGTCGACATAGGTGTCGACCCCCCTATGGGGGAGTCGACCCCTATCGGCCCAGATATGGCTGATGACGTGTTTCGCCACGTGTCGCATTCTGATTCGCTGTGTGACGTGGTATTCTTCTCTGGACGATTCTAATGACTTCTAGACTGATCCGAAGGCTCTAAATCTCCCTATACATCTATAGTAAGACCCGTAAACCTATTGTTCTCTCCACACGAATTCATAGGCATCTATATGCTGCTAAAACCTGAAGCGAACTAGCCTCCACCTTAATCAATCAAATTAGAGTTTTCAAGTTAACAATCAAAGTCTACATCAAAGGAATAGCTAAACAAATTCAGAAATCAGATCCCAGAATTCAAGACCGTTCTATAATTTGTGAGTTCATGTTACTTTCAGAAATAAAATTTAAATGTGATTCTGACATTGTAATAAATCTGAATCTGAGATTATTCCTATTTCTATTTGTCTTTCTATATCCATTGGATCTATCTCATTGATATTATTATGTCCATTCTTTATCTCTTCTTTCCTTCTTCCCTTTTTGTTTTATAGCCAGGCTACTGCGAGCCAGAGCCAAATCTCATAAGAGATGAACGTATGTTGAAAAAAATTGGGCATAATATATGATTTGGACATGCCCAACGCTAAAATTGAGAAAAGTATTAAATTATGTACAATTGGACATAACTGATTTGTAACTGATTTGAGGTCATAACACATGTTGTATTTAAAAAATAAAGTGTATCGAACATATGACTTGAGATTTGAGGCATAAAGTATATTGGACATATGACTTGGGATTTGGGGCGTAAATTGAACTGTAAACATGTAAGGCATAGTACATGTTGTGGTTTAAGACCTAAAATTGGGGCATATTATATATGATAGTTTATGACTTGGAAGAAGGAGATTATTGTGTATAGTGATATATGGCATAGGCATGAAAACCTATAGTAAGATTGGGATAACTGTTAAATGTGAACACGCCTGAGACGACCCGTAACTTCCCCGTAAAGGAAAGTGTCGGATAGTTCGAGAACACGACAAAATAGAACGCATACAGAAGAACATTCCATTGTATATTACAACAAGGCATCAGATTACAAGAATATACAGAGTATAAATGAATAAATATTACACAGAAATATCAGAGATTTAAATTACATTTAAATACATAGCAGCGGAAAATAATACAATACACAACTAGAAGGAGATATACGGATACAAAGCTTTCCGGATATCGTTCCAGCTGTAAACCAGGATCCTGTGAATATAAATCTGCAAAACCAAAACTACTAGCTGCCCGCGTCAAAATAGGGGCACCCAGAGTTTAGGTTAAAACAATAAACTCCAGGTCAGTCATGTGACTGGTGTGAGAACTAAAACAGTTTTTAATCTTTGTTTTTAAAGTTAGGTAAATCAAGGGACCACGCCGTATAACACGGAACGGGTTTCCTCCCAAGAATACCAGTGCATAAAACAACAGCGCAATGCTAAATAAAGAAGAATGAAGCTATTATAAGACCCAGGTCCTATCACACAATGCAACGCAAGCCGGGGGATAGGGTTTTTACCCTATAATAGCCAAGAATGCTTGATACGTTTAAAAGAAATCATTTTGATACTATTATAAGTGTATAGTGTATAAAACAACTTCAAATCATAAGTATCAATCATAGGCAGCATGAATGCCCCATACCACTATGTCGCCATATATAGGTTATACAATCAAAATCGCAAAGTCACGTATTTGGAAATTGGATTTCCATCGATGAACCGAGGCAAAAGATAGTCCTCAACCGATTCGAGACGCTCTAGCCCGCCCCTCAGGACCCAGACTCAGGTGGGCCCTTGGATCCTCAGGGCCAGTCCACCGATGTGGATTAAACTTAAACCCTGAACATGCATTTCCCCGCCCTATGGGGCGTAAACGAGCCAACTAAATGACTCCATCGGTTCGAGAACGACCGATCAATCCGAGGCGCCTCGCAACAGCAACAACCACATAAGTCAAACTCGTCAGGGCGTGTAAAACCACTGACGCCACTTCTAGCTAGAAAGAAACGCATGCCCTCCCTGACGTCCACTCCCGTTTTTGGTTCATACCGGGTGTGAAACTCGCGAAGCAAACGTTACACAAAGCTACGCCACAAAGGCCTTGCTTTGATCATCACCACAAGACTTTGCTTTTCAACAGAAGCCTCGATCAATTGCCACTTAGGCATGCCACACAGGCAATTCACTCCATGCGTTTGATATCCATCAATATATAACCCCTGAGCTCGCACGTCTCAGAGAAGGGCGTTAAGCAAGAGAATAAATTCTCCGCCGCCAAACAGATATATATTTAATAGAGATCAATCACACGGACTGAAATCCAATGTCAGACACACAGTCCATTTAAAGTCCGTTCTGGGTCTGAACGAAACCGGAGGCACCTAGTACCCCGCATATCCATCGATCTCCAAGTACGTCTGGACGATCACCAACTGTTTCCATCTTCTTGGGTGTACAGCCCAATCAAGATCATCAGTAATTATCCAAACGACGTGAAGACTTCTGGTCTTCGACCACCGTCTTCATCTTCGACACCACGTCGAATCAGTTATTCAGAATGGGATAAACCCGGTCTTTCTGAATAACTCGCGTATATATTATAAAAGTGTTACACAAACACAACATACGCCTCATTCCAATTCAGAATATTCTTTTATTCAAATATTCCTATACTTTGGGAAAAAGTTCCCATTAATTTTATCCAAGATAAATTCTTTAAATTTATTCTTTAATCTCCTTTGAATATCAATTCAAACTAGTCGGGATTAGCGAACCACACCGAAGTAATCATTTATTTTATTTCCCAATCCCAACCTATTCATCCCATGAAGTAAAACTGGTAATACTTCATATCTAACACCACAGTGTTATCGGTAAATTCAATTACCATTTCACGTTCAAATCTAATTAAAGATTTAACTATCGCCTGGAATAAAACTGGTGATACTCCATTCTCGATCTTTTCAATCTAATTAAAGATTCATTAAAACTCCACTTAGTTTTAATCTTTGACTGGGTTAAAGAATCAGTGTCATTTAAAACACAGTTCACGATAAACCCAAAGTCACATCCCATTGATTATCGGGTTAAAGAACGAGTGTTATTTAAAACACTGTCCACGATAAACCCAAAAATCAATATCAATTCAATTCCAATTAAATATTCTTTAATTGGTACACTTCATTAAATCTAAATAAAAAGATTTAACCTTTTCTCAACTGGGTTCAAGAACAGTGTTAGTGAAGACACCACTCACGACAACCCAAATCACATTCGATATTCAATACAAGGCTCTGAATAGAAAATATATCGGCTTATATTCAATATCGAATTCTATGACTAACAAATGTCGTATTGGAAATAACGATATAAATATATATCTTTCAAATTTCCATAACAACACCTGTATAATCACGAATTCCAACATCGAAATATTCCGAAGACAATTTCGATTCAAATCCACTCCAATGCAATCATTGGAAATTTTGGTTATTTTCAAAACCCTTTTCAAATTCAATTTATTTGTTTAAAAATAAATAGAATTATATTTCTAGTTCAAAACTAGTTCATTTCGATAAAAATCTATTTTTATCTTTTCAAATATGGAGTTTTTCATCCCAAATTTTCACAAATCATTTCTTATGATTTTACACAAATTATTACTATTTTTAATAATTTTATCAAGGCCCGTACAGTCGATTTCCTTCAACGGCCATCGAACTGCACTTGCAGCGACCTTTTTTGAATTTGATTTGGACATAATTCCAAATCCAACCGTTAGATTTCTAATTTCTAATATTCGTTAGAAAGCTCTTTTCGATACGAACCCAACGGTTCCGGTTTTAGGAGAATCCGACGGTCGGATCTCCCGTAATGTCCGTTTGAAATAAATGGTCGAAATTCACGAACTGCCGCGGCGCGGCACGTTCTATTCAGGCCATTATATTATATATATAATATATATAATATACACTTCATCGATTTCCATTATTTTTTGTTTCACTAAAATCCGGATTGTTTTGCACCCGGTACATTCAATTGAAGTTTGAAATCGAATTATCGAACTACCGCGCCATTTTCAATTCTATTTATAATTATATATAAATATTTATATTCTATCGACGACGCGTATAATATATACGTTCGAATCATATTCAAAATAAATTTTTCGTCGATATTATTTAAAATAATTCATTTTAAATATTCAAAGTTCGCTAAAATTGCTAAAATAAAAATTTTAAACTGGCCCAGATTTTCGGGTTGTTACAATGCCTAAATTGGGATTTTGGGTAATTGGCATGCACTGTAATTAAAGGCTATAATTTGGCATATTTATACTGTGAATCATGACTGGGGGTTTTTGGAGAATATTCTGTACGGTGCAATATGACTAAACCTTAGGGCATGTGTTATATTGTGAATTATGACCATGATTTTTGGGCATATAAGTTTGTAGGCTTAATTTATGATTAGGCAAGATATGTTAATGGAACTTTAAGTGATGTTTAATTTGTTAAACTGACTAATATGCTGAAATCTGTTGAAATTGAATACTGAAATTGGAAAGCCTACAATGTAGATGAATAAATTGTCATAACTATCTAGAAGCTGGAATAATCTGTATATGAACCAATTGGCTAAGATAAACAAGCCGAGACACGAGGTTAGACTCCATTTGCGGTAGAAACCTGCCCGGAACCAACTGGCCTAACCAGTAACCGCAAATGGTCAGTCTAATGTGATAGGTCGTAGGCATAACTAAGAAATGCTTAGACACGAGGTTAGGTCTGGCTTGTGTCAGAAGTCTACCCCGAACCGCCCGGCACATCCAGCGGCCGCAAGCTATCGACCTAATGTGAGAGGTCTGTGCATTAATAATTAATTAATGCTGATCAAAGATGAATATGATACCTAAAACGTGTTAGGTGGGTAAGGTTAAGTTAACCTGAGTAAGATGACAACTTAACCAACATTACATGAACAAGTGGATAGGGTTAAGTAAATAAGAAACGCTTAACCAATATGACATGATGAATAAGTAGGGTTAAGTTAATAAGAAGCACTTAACCAATATGATATGATGAATGATTAGGGTTAAGTTAATAAGGAAACACTTAACCAATATGTGAATGAGTAGGGTTAAGTTAAGGGGAAACACTTAACCAATATAACAAGATGAACGAGTGGGGTTAAGTTAATAAGAAACACTTAACTGATATAACATGATGATCGAGTGGGGTTAAGTTAATAAGAAACACTTAACCAATATAACATGATGAACGAGTGGGGTTAAGTTAATAAGAAACACTTAACCAATATAACATGATGAACGAGTGGGGTTAAGTTAATGGGAAACAATTAACCAATATAATATGATAATAGAGTAGGGTTAAGTTAATAAGAAACACTTAACCAACATGACATGATGAGTGTGTGGGTTAAGTTAACATGAATGAACAAAACTTAACCATTAAATAAACATACTTGAATCAGTGAGAAGAGTTAAGTACATATCGGGTTGGTGGGGAATATTAGTATATATAGGCCCTCAAAACTTAACCTAAATAAACATGCTTGAATCAGTGGGAGGGTTAAGTACATAATGGGTTGGTGGGTAATATCCGTGTATATAGGCCCACAAAACTTAACCAGTAGGAAACCCTAGTATTGGGGACCCATTTCAGCAGTAACCCACATAGATGTATCAAGGTACCCTGAACTAGGCAGGGTGGGGCACGATTACTAGACTGATTATAAGCAGTCAAAATAGCGGCAGGGGGTACATCGTTGTAGGTTCCAACTGATTATGGGCGTGCACGTACTCCAGAGTGGAAAAAGCAGGCACTGGGTACCAGTAGTTATATACTGTGCATCTTGAATCGTATCGGGTTGCTATCATAAGGACTGATACACCTTATGGTGGGACCAGCACAGGGTATCTACACGCAAGAGAGGGTCGATTGACACAGACACAAGGAAAGTTAATACGAGTAAGGAGCTGATCAATAGGGTAGTAAGGGTACATCTAACATCTTCATGGCAATTAGGCTGATTGAGGTAAGATCCTCATACTAGATGTACAGCTGAAGGTTACCATAATTGTGGGGATTGGGATCATGTTGTAATATTATCATTTAACATAGATTACTAGTTGGGACACTAGTTAGGTGGTGTAGAGATATAAAAATCAAAATAACAAGGTAGTAGCGAAGCAGAGAAAGAGTAGAAGCGCATTCAGTTTATCTTGCCTTATCATATCATATGCTAATCTTATGTTATCTTGATATCCTGGTTATCACGGTATTGTCTTATATTCAGTTTATTCATGTCATGTTACTTTTACCTATTTACATACTGAAAGTCGCTGGACTTACCAGACTTATGTCTGACCTAGTTTGTTTCGCCTCTTTTCTTCCGTTCTCCCCCCCCCCCTCCAGGTTCACAGGGAGGAAATGTTACCACTTAGCTCAGTTTTCTTTCCAAGAGCGGAGATAGTCGATGTATTGCTTGGACTCTCTCTTCCACTGCTATGGCTGGTTCATGCTTTATTGGGGAATATCATTGTTATTTTTATGCTTCTTTTATACTTGGAAGTTTTTGAATCAAGACAGAAGTTCTATGTATTACTTTTAAGTATGATTGAGACAATTGTTGTAAAAGCTTGACTGAACCACATTGTTTACAAAATGACTTTATTTTCCACTGCTTTATTTGTCTGTCTTGTAATTTATCTGCATCTTTTACCTAAAACGCTCCAATGAAGTTAAGACATTCCCTTTGTGAGTGACCTTAATGGAGGTGGGGTGTTTCAGAAGGAGTATCAAGATTGGAAGTGTTCGATGAATTATGATCAGTAAGAGATGATGAATTCAAGGTTTTCGATAAAGATTTCAGCATCAAGATTGACAGAATTCAAAGGAGGGTTTACGAAAGAGGAACCAAAAAGCTTTCCAAAATCAAGATTCGATAAAGAATTGGGAAGAGATGACGTGTTCGATGAATTGATTAGAGGAGATCTTAACTATGAAGGATTTACAACATTATTATCAGAGATCTTACTCACAGAATCAGACATAGAAGCACCAAAAAATTCGCCACTATCAAGATTCCCAATCAAAGAATTAATATCATCGGTCAACACAGTAGATTTAACAAGAGAAGGATTTACATAGTAAGGATTAGCATGAGGAGGAGGAGGAGGAGGATCGGGTGGACGTAAAGGGAAAGGGGGAAAGCTGAATGAAAAGCAAAAGATAAAGACGATGGAAGGGAGGAGGATGCAGACGCCATTGATGAGTGTCTCTGTTGTGCGAGAAGATTGCGCGAATGCGGAAGAACAATAAACAAGATATAGTTTTGCCAATTGAACATCAATCTAATCTGGTTGCAATTCTATTACATCAAACAAATAGTAAATAACTATAATAGAGAGACAAAGAGACACACAATATTTATACTAGTTCCACTATCATTGAGATAGTGTACGTCCAGTCCAAAAGAGAGAGATTTTATTTCATATGAGAGAATTACAAGAGATTACAAAATAAGAGTTTACATATCCAAACATAAAATAGGCTTAACAAGAAGAGACACCATTGGGGATCACTGGCTCCATGCCCGGACGGGTTACACTAAAGCCTACCCTCAATATATAGCCAGTGCAAATCTGTGTGAGTCATCAATTAAATTACCGACATATGGTAACAAAATAATGGAGGCAAACTATCATAACAACAAATGTGCAAACATGGAAAGTAAATCAATCTGTTTCTTTAATATAGATGGAAGAAATTAAGGCCTGTCTTTATTTCTTCCTATCTCATGCAAATGCAATGCATTTCCATATTAAACAAATATTTACTTTCCATGTATTTGTGATTTTGCATCACCTAAATTTAACACTCCACCTTGTTGCAAAATCACATATCCCCATCTTGAATCAAATTCTCTTCACACATAAAACTCTTAAACAAAACTCCACCTTAAATCAAAATCTCACAATGAGATAGACACCAAAAATGAATATTTGCCTAATGAGTTCAAGCAATGCTACTGAAACACCCCACCTCCGTTAAGGTCACTCACAAAGGGAATGCCTTAACTTTGGTGGATGTTTATAAGTAAAAGTCACAGATAAACACAAGACAGATATAAATACACATATTTTAAACAGCGGAAAACAAACAGGCTTTTATTTCATCAATACGTGTTCATACAAAACATTTCCATAATTGTCTCAAAATACTTCCAACATTACAACCTCATTACTGTCTTGATTATTAAAGAAGAATAAAACATAAATAAAGTAACAAAAATCCCCATAGTGATACCCAAAGCTATAGTCCGAGCAAAAGAGATCCAAACCATACATTTACGGTCTTGAAGCTTGCAAAGAGTCTGACTAAGCTGGGTTGTTTCCTCCCTGTGGACCTGGGGGGGGACGAAAGAAAAGAAGACGAAAAGAAATAGAGTCAGACATAAAGCCTGAGTAAATCTAGTGACTCTTCAGTATGTGAATAAGAAAAAGGGCATGATAGATATAAACAGAAAACAGGAAAGTATCACAAGCTAAGGAAGTGTAGTTTAGAATCGAATGTATTATCGCACCCACACTATATCTCTGCACCTACTTGTATTATCTTAACTATCATCCCATGCTGGAGGTAAAGTGATCCCCTTTTCTAAAGATGCACCATATGCTGAGGGTGAAGTGGTCATGTTTCTAAAGATCGGCTCCTACTCGCATAAACATATGTGTCATACGGCCCCCAAGAATTGTTGATACCTATGTTGGTCCCAACATAGGGTGTATCAAGACCCATGGTGGTGGCCCCGACACAAACCTTAGAATGCATAGGTTATACTACTGGTGCCCCCAGCGCCTTGTTTGTCTGCTCCGAAGTGTGTGCACGCCCGCACTCCGTTAGAACCCACACTGTTGCACCCACCACCGTCGCTTTGACCTCTTACAATCAGCCCAGCAATCGTGCCCCACACTGCCTAGTTTCAGGGTACCATGATACCTAATTGGGTTACTGCTGAAATGGGTCCCCGTCACTAGGGTTTTCTAGTCAAACATGTTAAGTGGTTAAGTGTCTATATTTACCTAACCCCACCCATCAGTTTAATTAACATGTTGAATTGGTAAAGTGTTTTAGTTAACTTAACCCTACCATCTGTCCTTAGCCTTTTAAAGCACCGACCACTCACATACAGATATTGTTACGGTTACTGGATGTGTCGGTCGGTTCCGGGCAGATTTACACCGTAACTCAGTCTAACCTCGGGTCCTTATTCGGCTTCATGCTTAACCACCCACATTGGATAGGTATTGTTGTGACTACTGGACAGCCGGGCGGGTCCGGGTAGATTTACATCACAACTCAATCCAACCTCGTGTTAAGCATATTCGTATTTTCTAAATTTACATATTTGTCTTTATTACTGAATATATGTAAATTTGTCAACAATTAAATGTTATGGCCCACATTTCAAGTTTAACATTTTTGGTATAAGAATTTATACCGTTTAAATGCCACCAATTTTGGCATGTGACAAACACGCCAATTTAATATATTTTTATGTCAAGTTTTATTAATGTTCCCAATGTTACCCCGTTTAAACATTAGGCTAAGAATCTTAGCCTAATTTTCGTTCGCATAGTCTTAACATATAATATTAGGCTAAAAACTTAGCCTAATTTAGCACACACAAATAGGCATAAGGGAATTCATAAACATAAACATGACATAGATGTAAATTTGGCATAGTCAATATGAACATCATAGGTGTGAACTTGCAAAATAGCCAACATGAATGTCATAGATGTGAACTTGCAAAATAGTCAATATACATATATGTGAATTTGCAACATAGCCTAAATCAATTTTTACATATATGTGAATTTGCATTGAAATAGGTATTTATCCAAATAGGTGTCACATACTTTAGCATATGATTTAGATAACATAAGTCTAAACTTGTTTTTGGATTTAGGCATAACATCGAACATCTCTAGCATATGACAAGAATATGATATATTCATAAATATGTATAACTTTATGACAAGGGTGTGAACTAGATCCAATCACATATCTAATTACAACATGAAACATGTACTAAAGTGGATCTTGACATGGATCCAATTAGGAACTTGCAACTTTTATATAAACATAGGGGCATGTATATGAACATAACCATTTAGGCATAAATATTTCTAGCATAAAGTATATACATGGGGTTCTAATCACAAATGACCTATATAATTACATAAACATGAACAATACAACTTGCTGTTGATGTTGTTGTCATTCCAAAAGTACAATAGGATCATCATCAATATTAATTATACTACAAACATCCCAATTTCATTCGCAACACAATCATTTCAATACATAAATATTAATTAACATCGTCGTTACATAATAGCACAATTCCACTTCCAATTTACATCGAATCAAGTCTTTGTTTTATTCTCATCGGAAAAATCACTATACTTAAAACGAATGCAGAATCTTGAATTCTGGATTCTGAGTTCTGAAATTGAGATGCGTTCCTTTGGGTAGATTTACGTTGCGTTGAATAATTTGATTAAGCTTTAGTCTTGTTCTTAATTTGATTCGTCTCTAAGCTCCTCTCTCTTGACAGCTATGCTCAATTCCTTCCTGGCAGCATGATGACTCCTATCTTATTTTTTTGTGTGAATTTTAGTAGAGACTTAGGGTGTATATATAGATTTTTAGATTGTTTTGAGCCATCAGATGAAGGCAGGAGGAATCTAGACCATACAAAGTCCAAAGAGCCCATCAAGAGGTGACATGTCAGCCCCAATGACACACCGAGCCACAGAAATTCGAGCCAGAGCCAGGCCCTGCCAGCCAGGTCGACCAGGTAGGTCGACTGGCAGGTCGACACCCAGGTCGACACTATGGTCGACCTGGGGGTGACCAGGTCGACACCATGGTCGACCCTGTGGTTGACCTGGTCCCTGGGCGGGAATTTTCTCGCCCAGCCCAGTTTGAGCTTATTTTTCGAATTTTGAACTTGAAACAGAGTTGTTTGAATTTTAAATTTTATTCTGAAACTTCCGAAGGTCATAACTCCTTTATACGGAGTCCGATTCACACAAACTCGGACTCTATCTCAAGCAGAATCCCGAGATAAACGCAATGGCGTAACCCATTTCCCTTAATTCTTTCATTTAGAATTAATTACACTTTAATTTGTGAAGCTTAATGTTATAGAATTCATGGGGTGTTACATTCTCCCCCCTTAAAAGGATTTCGTCCCTGAAATCTTCAAGTTAGGAAGAATGTATATCCTACTCTCCCACCAACCATCTACTCAACCAACAAATACATGCGTCCACTGTCCTTAAAAGACTTCTAATGCTTTATGATCATATGCATAGTGTGTGTACATGTCCTTATCTAATGCAGAAATCAGGCGGTCTACTGATTCAGTTGACCTCCTTTATGCGAATCATGTAAGTGTCATGAATCCATTATGTATGCAAATTTTTCCTACTCATAATTCTACATGAGTGCACAACTATTCATACAAATGCGACAACCATATGACAACATATCAAGTTTCAACCATATACAAATGAGAATACATATATGCATATGTAGTATGAAGTGACTGAGCCAATCTAAAACCTAGGGTGTGTGTGTATATGCATCCACAAGCAACCACTAGCAATCACTTGCAACCACTTGCAGCCATCAACCATAACATGTTTCAAATACATGTTTACATCCAAAGGGGTTTCTACCTAAGGATAAAGGATAATATCGAGGAGATATACCTAAAAAGATAGATACAAGCACAACTTAAGGAAAAAGAGAGATCAAAGATATACCCTAAAAAAGAAAAGGGTACGCCGCGCGTATTCTATCCTCCGTTTCCCAACTTGCGTCTTCCTCGGCGTCGCTCCACTGAACTTTAACGAGCTTTACTTCGTGGTTGCGTAGCTTTTTGATTTTAGTTCCTACGATTCGAGTTGGAACTCTCCTCATAGTTGCTTCGCGTTTCACTTCGGGTTCTTCTAAAATGCTTGGCTCCACCACTTCCGCAGATTCATGTTGACATTCCCGGAGATGAGAAAAGTGAAAGACGTTGTGAATTCCAGCCAATCTTTCAGGCATCTCTACTCTATAAGCCATTTCCCCAATCTTCTCGATGATAGGGAACGACCCTACAAATCTTGGTGCTAACTTTCCTGTGGATCCAAAGCGAACGACGTTACTTAAAGGAGATACCTTAAGGAAATCCCTGTCCCCAACCTCAAACTCAAGGTCGGTCCTTCTTTTGTCGGCGTAGGATTTCTATCTGTCTTGGGCAGTCTTCATTCTCCTTCGTATCAAGTCCACTTTTTCTGAAGTCTCTCTAATCAAGTCTGGCCCAAGTATAGTCTTGTCAGTAGACTCCTACCAACAAGTTGGAAAAGGTCTTCGATACAAAGCTTCGAAGGGCGCCATAGCGATGGTGGCTTGGTAACTGTTGTTATAGGCAAATTCCACTAAAGAAAGGTGATCCTCCCAAGTCCCTCCGAAGTCAAGAACGCACAGTCTTAGAAGATCTTCTAGTACTCTATTCACCCTTTCTGTCTGACCATTAGTTTGGGGGTGATAGGCCGTGCTCAAGCATAACTGTGTGCCAACAGCTTCTTCCAGACTCCGCCAAAATTCGCTCGTGAAGATGGGATCTCTGTCACTCACTATGCTGGAGGGTATTCCATGGAGTCGAACTATTTCCTTGAGGTAAAGAGAAGCTAGAGATGAAGCAGTCCTTCTACTTTTGATAGGTATAAAGTGGGCGCTTTTAGTAAGCCTGTCCACTATTACCCAAATGCTAGTATTGCCTCTTCTTGACCTAGGCCACCAGTCAATGAAGTCCATTGAAATGCTATTCCACTTCCATTGCGGGACTTCTAGAGGATGAAGCAGTCCTCCAGGTTTCTTTTGTTCCGCCTTGACCTGTTGGCATGTCACGCACTTAGAAACGAAATCTTCCACGTCCTTCTTCATGCCACTCCAATAGAAAACTCTCTTTACGTCCTTGTACATTTTGTCTCCGCCTGGGTGTATTGTCATCTTGGAATGATGTGCCTCCTCGAGAACCTTCTTCACTAAATCCCTAGCTTGTGGGACGCATAGCCTTCCATCCCGTCTCAGCCAACCCTTAACATCGACGGAGTACCTATTGAGGTGACTAGAAGTTTCACCCCCAATTTGTTTATCGATCACATCCACAAGCTGCGGGTCTTCACGTTGTGCGGCCCCTATCGAGTCTAAAAGAGTGGGCCGTACTTCTAGGGATGCCAATAAACCAGGTATAAAATCTGAGGAGGGCATAAAGTCAAAACTAGCTATATACTCCAAGCTTTGCCTTTCTACAAAGATAGTGCTTAGGGTCAGCTTCTTTCTGCTCAACGCGTCTGCTGCTACGTTGCCTTTTCCAGGAGTATAGGAAATTTCAAAGTCGTACGAGGCAATGAACTCCATCCACCTTCGCTGCCTCAAGTTAAGATCTTTCTGCAAGAAAATATACTTCAACGATTTGTGGTCAATATATAATTCGAACTTCTCACCTAGGAGATAATGGAGCCAAGACTTAAGCGCAAAGACGATGGCGGCCAACTCAAGATCGTGGGTTGGTTAGTTCTTTTCATGCACTTTCAATTGTCTTCCACCATAAGCTACTACCCTCCCTTCTTGCATCAGAACAGCGTCTAGACCCGTATCACAAGCATCCGTATATACTGTGAACATTTTGCTTCCATCCGGCAAAGTCAGAACTGGGGCTGTTGTGATAGCCCTTTTTAATTGTTGGAAAGAAAACTCACAACCCAAATCCCATGTGAACGCCAGATTCTTCTTTGTTAGCCTTGTGAGTGGAGCTGAGATTTTTGCAAAATCCCTAATGAACTTTCGGTAAAAACCGGCTAGCCCAAGAAAGCTTTGGACTTCAGTTGCATTTCTTGGTGTCTTCCAATCTTGCACTGCCACCACTTTCGCGGGGTCCACAGCTAACCCCTCTTTGGACACTATATGTCCAAGAAATCTTACTTCTTCTCTCCAAAATTTGCACTTGGAGAATTTGGCTTTTAGCTGATGTGCATGGAGAGTATCCATGATCTCTTTCAGATGCTGAGCATGTTCTTCCTCATTCTTTGAGAAGATCAAAATATTGTCTACGAAGACCACCACGAACTTATTGAGGAATTCTCTGAACACCCTGCTCATTAGGTCCACGAAATAAGCTGGTGCGTTCGTCAAACCAAAAGGCATGACAAGCCACTCGAAGAAACCGTCTGGGGTTCTGAACGTCGTTTTATCAATGCTATCTTCAGCTACCCTTAGCTGATGGGAACAAGTAGCCAGATCAAGTTGGGAGAAGACCGACACACCTACAAGCTGATCAAACAAATCGTCTATTCGGGGAAGCGGGTGTCTATTCTTCTTAGTCAGCTTGTTTAGCTCCCTGTAGTCCACACAAAGACGTAGTGAACCATATGCTTTGGTGGCAAACACCATTGGAGCACCCCATTCCAAGATACTCCTTCTTATAAACCCCTTCTCGATAAGCTCCTTAATGTAACGACACGGGTTTCGCCCGACCTTAATCGATCGCAAAATTGACCAAGACCGTTCAAAATCCGCATAGGTTAACTTTGGGAATACAACACATCAGAACAACAACAACAGACTTTTATTACATCATGATAATATAACATCAGAGTACAGAATATATCAGAGTACATCGAAATTTAAAATACAACGGAAGAAAATTTTACAATAAATTTAATACAGTGCAGCGGAAATAAAATGACTAAGGCAGCGGAAGGCTTCCAATGTTCTGGACACAGCTTTAAGCTTCAATCCAGGATCCTGCTAAAAAGATAAACCTGTAGACACTGCTCGACTGCCCGTGTGGAAAGAGGGCACCCGAGTTTGCAAAAAGGTGGAAACAAACAACGGGTCAGTCGTGGGACTGGTGTGAGAATTCTTAACTAATAAATCACTATTAATAGGGCAAATCCAAAGACCACGCCGCTAATGCGGAACGGGTTTACTCTAATGGATTGCCGTGCATAACTTAAAGTAAATCGTAAAACAACGCAATGCTTTTTAGAAAAATCAAATCACCATAAGACTCAGGTCCCATCACACAATGCAACGCACACCAGAGGATAGAGTTTTACCTTATGGTGACCAAACATGATAAATACGGCAAATACGAGTTTGATATTATTATTAGTGTGTATATGTTTGAAAAACAATTTCAATCATAATGTATCAATCCTAGGAAGCATAGGTACCATATGCTATGCCTCCGTACTAGTAATACAATCAAAACCGAATGGTGCGTATTGGAAATTGGTTTCCATCATGAGTCAAGGCTAGGGAGGAGCTCCTTACCGATTCGAGACACTCTAGCTAATGCCTCAGGATTACCCGCAGTTAACCCTTGGAAATGGCAGGGCCGGTCCTCAAATACAGCTTAGAGGATTGGCAATTCCTAAGCACACGTTCCCCGGTCCTATAGGACCTATCCGAGGCGCCTCATTCCATCATCCACATAAGTAAAATGTCAGGGCTGGTAGGTCACTGACACCACTTTAGCTAGAAAGAAACGTGCTGCTCTCCCTGCGTTCCCTTCTCCCGTTTTAGACTCCGCCGGTGTGTGAGGCTCGTGAAGTCACGTCATACACAAAGATATACCTAAACAGGTTATGCTTTGATCATCCCACAAGGCCTTCTTTTCAACAAAGCCTTGATCATATGCATCTTAGCATGTCACATCATCACTCCATATCACACTACCAATCCTTTGCCGAAATATATGAACGGGTGTTAAGCAAGAGAATAAATCCTCCGCCACCAAACATCCATACACTCGACAGAAGATTAATAATATGATATATAATGGAGTACGATGTCAGACACACAATCCATTTATAAGCTTATGCTCTGGGTCTGCGCGAAAGCCAAATCCGTTCAATCAACATGTTCGTTCGGACGACGACCATGACCTTGACTTGGGAGCAAATCAATTCAAAGTCTCAATCGCTGTCCTCCTGAGGGGAAGATTGACGGTCTTCATTAGTCGTCTTCTTCTTCAATTCTCATCGTCGTTTGATTATTTGGAATGAGATTAACTCGGTCTTCCCAAATAATCTTCGTATATATATATATGTAAATATATTGAAAACTCTTCCTTATCGTTATTTCTAATTTATAACGATTATTTCCTATTTTATTAAAAATAATTAAATCTTTAATCAACGACGATTCAGGTCAATGGCGATTTTGGCGCTGTTTTCAACCAATTTTGATTTTCATATATCTCAAAATCTAACTGTTGGATTTTGACGTATTATATATCGTTGGAAAGATTTTTCCAACACGTTCCTAACGGTTTCAGTTTCAAGATAATCCGACGGTCGGATCTCCTTGTATAGTCGTTTAAAAGTTCGATTTCAAAACGCGAACTACCGCGCTCGATTCGTTTAATTTTTTTTATATATAAAAATATATATATAAATAATTCGTTTAATTCATCGTTCTTACATACATCTCCCCTTTTCCTTTATTCTTTTTTTTTCCACTTCTTAATCTTACATGAAAATGTAATTTATAATTAGACGGTGAATTATTCCCTTTTATTTTATTTTTATTTTAAAATCTTTATAATTTACATTAAAATGTAAATTATAATTCATCGCTCTATTTATTCCATTTCATCTTTCAATTATATTATGATTCCATTTACATATATAAAATACTCATTCTCTTTCTAAATGCATTCTCAATCTCAATTACGTCTAAAATGTAATTTTATTTTACGATGACATTTCCATTCTATTCACATTATAAATAATGTACATTTCCTACGATGAAAAATTCTCTTTTAATATACATTAAAAATAATGTATTTTTATCCTACGGTATGTTTTTCTTTTTATTAACATTGAAAATAATGTTACCTTAACATACAATGCATTTTCTATTTTTATTGACATTGAAAATAATGTTAATTTTTCTATCTTTACATTACACATGAAAAATGTATATTTTGATACATCGCAAATTCCTACTTTATATTTACAAAATAAAGAGTAAACCTTGTCATGCGGTGAATTCCTACCTTATTTTACAAATAAAAAGTAAATCTTATCATACAGTGAAAATGCCAACTTACTTTTACAAATAAAAGTGTACATCTTATCATGTGGTGAAAATACTCTAATATTAACATTATAAATAAATGTTAATGTCAATTCCTCTTACAATGTAAATTTCTCTTTTTATACATACATTAATAAAAGTGTGTTAATACGTACGGTGCAATCTTCTTTTTAATCAATATCAAAAATAATGTTAAACAATCCTTTCTTTATATATAACATTAAAATAATGTTAATAAATCATATGGTCCATTCTCTTTTAATATTTACATTAGAATAATGTAAATCAATCTTTCCTTTTCATATACATTTATAAATAATGTACATTTTTCTTACGAGGTAAATTCTCTTTTGTTTAACATTATAAATAATGTTAATCTTCCATACGGTTCAATTCCTTTTTATTAACATTAAAAATAATGTTAAATTTACATACGGTTCAATTCCTTTTTGTTAACATTAAAAATAATGTTAAATTTACATACGGTTCAATTCCTTTTTATTAACATTAAAAATAATGTTAAATTTACATACAATGCATTTCCTATTTATTAACATTAAAAATAATGTTAAATTTACATACAATGCATTTCCTGTTTATTAACATTAAAAATAAATGCTGATTTAACTTACGATACATTCTCTTTTTATTAACATTGAACAAAATGTCAATTTCTTATACCATGTAAATTTAATCTTTATATTAAAATGCAAATTCAATCTTCTTGTACAATGTAAATTTCCACTCTTCTTATTACATTAACAAGAATGATATTTTCCTACGATGAAAATTATCTTATTTTTAACATTAAAAATAATGTTAATCAATCATACGGTGAGTTCTTTTAAATAACAATAAAATAATGTTAAACAATCATGCGGTATCCTTCTTTTTAAATTAACATTAAAATATAAATGTCCATGAGTCATACGATGTAAATCTTCTAACATTAACATTAAACAAAAATGCAAGTTATTCATACGATGAATATTTTCTAATTTAACATTAAACAAAAATGCCAATTATTCATACGATGAAAATCTTCTAATTTAACATTAAACAAAAATGCCAATTATTCATACGATGTAAATCTTCCAATTTAACATTAAACAAAAATGCCAATTATTCATACGATGTAAATCTTCTAATTTAACATTAAACAAAAATGCCAATTATTCATACGATGTAAATCTTCTAATTTAACATTAAACAAAAATGCCAATTATTCATACGATGAATATTTTCTAATTTAACATTAAACAAAAATGCCAATTATTCATACGATGAAAATTTTCTAATTTAACATTAAACAAAAATGCCAATTATTCATACGATGTAAATCTTCTATTTTAACATTAAACAAAAATGCCAATTATTCATACGATGTAAATCTTCTAATTTAACATTAAACAAAAATGCCAATTATTCATACGATGTAAATCTTCTAATTTAACATTAAACAAAAATGCCAATTATTCATACGATGTAAATCTTCTAATTTAACATTAAACAAAAATGCCAATTATTCATACGATGTAAATCTTCTTTTTGAAATTGATAAGTTAAATCAAACCAATCCTAACACTAGGGATAACATACAAATGGTGACCATTATATTCTCTTTTACTTTACACTGAAAATTGAATCAATGTAATTTCAACCCAAAGCGATAACATGTGATAGTGATAACATGACAGAGTATAAGCATGAAAATCAGATGGATCTATACTAGCTACTCAATCATAGAACAATCATCATCAAACAAGTCCAAACAAACAGATCTGAACCTTATTTTTAAATCACATCATATACTGAACAGTTTATTTAAATATAAATTTTAAATAAAGGATTCTCACCTTGTTTGGATAAAATTATAATAAATCCAAGAAATGTTCAGAATGTTCCAGTCAATCACAGCAGGTCCTAATCGTCGTCACGGTTCTAACGGTTCTCAAATTTTCAGAATCGAAGTTCATATGCATTAGTTATCAATGTTTTAAACATACTGGTTTTTAACAACTGCTGCAGTCACGCTTAAAAGCGTCGCAATTTCTGAAATAAGAATTACCTTAGAACGTTCAAAAATTCAAACTTCGATAACTTTTGATTTACTGAACGGTTTTGGGTGCGGTTTTTTGGAGGATGGAGCTCTTGGAGAGGCCGATCTACGGGGGTAGGCGCGGTGGAGCTCGGTCGGGGTATGGCGGCGCAGTCGAGGCCGAACGGATCGGACTTCGGGGAGGTGGTGCGTCGGCTACGGTGGACGAGAGGTGCTGGAACTTGTCGGAGATCGAAGGGCTCGAGAATCTCTTCGAAACGAGTATAAGTTTGAGACTTTCCATTGAGAAATGAGGTCGAAATCGAAGTTCAAAAATTCGAGTGGAAATGGGTTAAGCGGCGGGTTTCAAACGAGAGGAAGAAGCAGTGGTATACGGCCTCCGTATTTATACAGTATTTTAGGTTTTTCTAATGATTATTTTATTTAATAATTCCAGAAAATAGGCCTTTTTCCATCCAATCCCCGATTCGCGCTCAACGACTGTCGAACTTAATGTTTTGACGTCTTCTGAACGCGATGGCACTATTGCCAAGGTCCAATTCTGAAGTTATACGCATGTCTCTTTTATTTTTAAAATAAATCTTTTATTTTCAATTCAAACGTAAATATAATTTTGCCGGGTACACATACGAAGTCAGAAAAATCCAGAAAAATTATTTTTGACTTTCTTATGACGATACGATCACAACAAAATTTGTTTCGTTCAATTCTGAGACTTTTTGAAAAATGGCTATTTTCAAGGCGAATATTTTTAATATTAAAAATACATTTTGAAACAAATATTTTCTGAAACTCAAAACATATAAGTGTTTACTGTTTTTCAATGCAGAAACGTCATTTCGAACTCAATGGAAGTGGTTTCGAGTCGAAATTCCTTTATATGCAAAAAGTAGCATTTTTGTCCTATGCAAATTATCCAGCGACCTTTCTAAAAATTGAATTGGCCATAACTTTTGATTTCCGCTATGAAATTTCGATTTTTTGGATTCGTTGGAAAGATAATTTTAATTAGATTCTAATATTTTTGGTTTCACTAAAATCCGTTAAATTTTGCGTCCTGTACGGTCAGTCAAAGTTCAAGTTTGACTTTTCAAACTACCGCGCTATTTCTAACTCTTTTTATAATTAAAATTAATTTATTCATTCTAACTTCAATTTGAATCAAATTTGTGATCATTATTATTTAAAATAAATTATTTTAAATATCAAAACTCATTTAAAATCACTTAAAATAAATTTTAAATTGGCCCCAAAATTCAGGGTCGTTACAGTCTCCCCCACTTAAAAACTTTTCGTCCTCGAAAAGGAACGAAGCTAAAAGTGTTTAATTATCCTACCCCATTTTCCACTCTTATTGGTTTAAATAATTTCATTAGTTGATTAACTTTCAAATATATAACTTTTTGTATATTCAAAATCATATTTTCCAAAATAAAGTATAATTAATCACAAATACGTATATTATAGGCTTGCTACTCCCAACTCATTCTAGGGTATTACTAACCCTATCTCTAATGAGTTTTCTCACTCTAGGATACTGCTGATCCTATCTCTAATGAGTATTCTTATTGGATATTACTAATCCAATCTCTGATGAGTCTTTTGCTCAGTTCTAATGAGTTGTACCCCAAAGATTTGAGCTAACCAAAGCTCTGATACCACTGTAACGACACGGGTTTCGCCCGACCTTAATCGATCGCAAAATCGACCAAGACCGTTCAAAATCCGCATACGTTAACTTTGGGAATACAACACATCAGAACAACAACAACAGACTTTTATTACATCATGATAATATAACATCAGAGTACAGAATATATCAGAGTACATCGAAATTTAAAATACAACGGAAGAAAATTTTACAATAAATTTAATACAGTGCAGCGGAAATAAAATGACTAAGGCAGCGGAAGGCTTCCAATGTTCTGGACGCAGCTTTAAGCTTCAATCCAGGATCCTGCTAAAAAGATAAACCTGTAGACACTGCTCGACTGCCCGTGTGGAAAGAGGGCACCCGAGTTTGCAAAAAGGTGGAAACAAACAACGGGTCAGTCGTGGGACTGGTGTGAGAATTCTTAACTAATAAATCACTATTAATAGGGCAAATCCAAAGACCACGCCGCTAATGCGGAACGGGTTTACTCTAATGGATTGTCGTGCATAACTTAAAGTAAATCATAAAACAACGCAATGCTTTTTAAAAAATGAAATCACCATAAGACTCAGGTCCCATCACACAATGCAACGCACACCAGAGGATAGAGTTTTACCTTATGGTGACCAAACATGATAAATACGGCAAATACGAGTTTGATATTATTATTAGTGTGTATATGTTTGAAAAACAATTTCAATCATAATGTATCAATCCTAGGAAGCATAGGTACCATATGCTATGCCTCCGTACTAGTAATACAATCAAAACCGAATGGCGCGTATTGGAAATTGGTTTCCATCATGAGTCAAGGCTAGGGAGGAGATCCTTACCGATTCGAGACACTCTAGCTAATGCCTCAGGATTACCCGCAGTTAACCCTTGGAAATGGCAGGGCCGGTCCTCAAATACAGCTTAGAGGATTGGCAATTCCTAAGCACATGTTCCCCGGTCCTATAGGACCTATCCGAGGCGCCTCATTCCATCATCCACATAAGTAAAATGTCAGGGCTGGTAGGTCACTGACACCACTTTAGCTAGAAAGAAACGTGCTGCTCTCCCTGCGTTCCCTTCTCCCGTTTTAGACTCCGCCGGTGTGTGAGGCTCGTGAAGTCACGTCATACACAAAGCTATACCTAAACAGGTTATGCTTTGATCATCCCACAATGCCTGCTTTTCAACAAAGCCTTGATCATATGCATCTTAGCATGTCACATCATCACTCCATATCACACTACCAATCCTTTGCAGAAATATATGAACGGGTGTTAAGCAAGAGAATAAATCCTCCGCCACCAAACATCCATACATTCGACAGAAGATTAATAATATGATATATAATGGAGTACGATGTCAGACACACAATCCATTTATAAGCTTATGCTCTGGGTCTGCGCGAAAGCCAAATCCGTTCAATCAACATGTTCGTTCGGACGACGACCATGACCTTGACTTGGGAGCAAATCAATTCAAAGTCTCAATCGTTGTCCTCCTGAGGGGAAGATTGACGGTCTTCATTAGTAGTCTTCTTCTTCAATTCTCATCGTCGTTTGATTATTTGGAATGAGATTAACTCGGTCTTCCCAAATAATCTTCGTATATATATATATATATATATGTAAATATACTGAAAACTCTTCCTTATCGTTATTTTTAATTTATAACGATTATTTCCTATTTTATTAAAAATAATTAAATCTTTAATCAACGACGATTCAGATCAATGGCGATTTTGGCGCTGTTTTCAACCAATTTTGATTTTCACATATCTCAAAATCTAACTGTTGGATTTTGACGTATTATATATCGTTGGAAAGATTTTTCCAACACGGTCCTAACTGTTTCAGTTTCAAGAAAATCCGACGGTCGGATCTCCTTGTATAGTCGTTTAAAAGTTCGATTTCAAAACGCGAACTACCGCGCTCGATTCGTTTAATTTTTTATATATATAAATATATATATATATATAAATAATTCGTTTAATTCATCGTTCTTACATACATCTCCCCTTTTCCTTTATTCTTTTTTTTCCACTTCTTAATCTTACATGAAAATGTAATTTATAATTAGACGGTGAATTATTCCCTTTTATTTTATTTTTATTTTAAAATCTTTATAATTTACATTAAAATGTAAATTATAATTCATCGCTCTATTTATTCCATTTCATCTTTCAATTATATTATGATTCCATTTACATATATAAAATACTCATTCTCTTTCTAAATGCATTCTCAATCTCAATTACATCTAAAATGTAATTTTATTTTACGATGACATTTCCATTCTATTCACATTATAAATAATGTACATTTCCTACGATGAAAAATTCTCTTTTAATATACATTAAAAATAATTTATTTTTATCCTACGGTATGTTTTTCTTTTTATTAACATTGAAAATAATGTTACCTTAACATACAATGCATTTTCTATTTTTATTGACATTGAAAATAATGTTAATTTTTCTATCTTTACATTACACATGAAAAATGTATATTTTGATACATCGCAAATTCCTACTTTATATTTACAAAATAAAGAGTAAACCTTGTCATGCGGTGAATTCCTACCTTATTTTACAAATAAAAAGTAAATCTTATCATACAGTGAAAATACCAACTTACTTTTACAAATAAAAGTGTACATCTTATCATGTGGTGAAAATACTCTAATATTAACATTATAAATAAATGTTAATGTCAATTCCTCATACAATGTAAATTTATCTTTTTATACATACATTAATAAAAGTGTGTTAATACGTACGGTGCAATCTTCTTTTTAATCAATATCAAAAATAATGTTAAACAATCCTTTCTTTATATATAACATTAAAATAATGTTAATAAATCATATGGTCCATTCTCTTTTAATATTTACATTAGAATAATGTAAATCAATCTTTCCTTTTCATATACATTTATAAATAATGTACATTTTTCTTACGAGGTAAATTCTCTTTTGTTTAACATTATAAATAATGTTAATCTTCCATACGGTTCAATTACTTTTTATTAACATTAAAAATAATGTTAAATTTACATACGGTTCAATTCCTTTTTGTTAACATTAAAAATAATGTTAAATTTACATACGGTTCAATTCCTTTTTATTAACATTAAAAATAACGTTAAATTTACATACAATGCATTTCCTATTTATTAACATTAAAAATAACGTTAAATTTACATACAATGCATTTCCTATTTATTAACATTAAAAATAATGTTAAATTTACATACAATGCATTTCCTATTTATTAACATTAAAAATAAATGCTAATTTAACTTACGATACATTCTCTTTTTATTAACATTGAACAAAATGTCAATTTCTTATACCATGTAAATTTAATCTTTATATTAAAATGCAAATTCAATCTTCCTGTACAATGTAAATTTCCACTCTTCTTATTACATTAACAAGAATGATATTTTCCTACAATGAAAATTATCTTATTTTTAACATTAAAAATAATGTTAATCAATCATACGGTGAGTTCTTTTAAGTAACATTAAAATAATGTTAAACAATCATGCGGTATCCTTCTTTTTAAATTAACATTAAAATATAAATGTCCACGAGTCATACGATGTAAATCTTCTAACATTAACATTAAACAAAAATGCCAATTATTCATACGATGAATATTTTCTAATTTAACATTAAACAAAAATGCCAATTATTCATACGATGAAAATCTTCTAATTTAACATTAAACAAAATGCCAATTATTCATACGATGTAAATCTTCTAATTTAACATTAAACAAAAATGCCAATTATTCATACGTTATAAATCTTCTAATTTAACATTAAACAAAAATGCCAATTATTCATACGATGTAAATCTTCTAATTTAACATTAAACAAAAATGCCAATTATTCATACGATGAATATTTTCTAATTTAACATTAAACAAAAATGCCAATTATTCATACGATGAAAATTTTCTAATTTAACATTAAACAAAAATGCCAATTATTCATACGATGTAAATCTTCTAATTTAACATTAAACAAAAATGCCAATTATTCATACGATGTAAATCTTCTAATTTAACATTAAACAAAAATGCCAATTATTCATACGATGTAAATCTTCTAATTTAACATTAAACAAAAATGCCAATTATTCATACGATGTAAATCTTCTAATTTAACATTAAACAAAAATGCCAATTATTCATACGATGTAAATCTTCTTTTTGAAATTGATAAGTTAAATCAATCCAATCCTAATACTAGGGATAACATACAAATGGTGACCATTATATTCTCTTTTACTTTACACTGAAAATTGAATCAATGTAATTTCAACCCAAAGTGATAACATGTGATAGTGATAACATGACAGAGTATAAGCATGAAAATCAGATGGATCTATACTAGCTACTCAATCAGAGAACAATCATCATCAAACAAGTCCAAACAAACAGATCTGAACCTTATTTTTAAATCACATCATATACTGAACAGTTTATTTAAATATAAATTTTAAATAAAGGATTCTCACCTTGTTTGGATAAAATTATAATAAATCCAAGAAATGTTCAGAATGTTCCAGTCAATCACAGCAGGTCCTAATCGTCGTCATGGTTCTAACGGTTCTGAAATTTTCAGAATCGAAGTTCATATGCATTAGTTATCAATGTTTTAAACATACTGGTTTTTAACAACTGCTGCAGTCACGCTTAAAAGCGTCGTAATTTCTGAAATAAGAATTATCTTAGAACGTTCAAAAATTCAAACTTCGATAACTTTTGATTTACTGAACGGTTTTGGGTGCGGTTTTTTGGAGGATGGAGCTCTTGGAGAGGCCGATCTACGGGGGTAGGCGCGGTGGAGCTCGGTCGAGGTATGGCGGCGCAGTCGAGGCCGAACGGATCGGACTTCGGGGAGGTGGTGCGTCGGCTACGGTGGACGAGAGGTGCTGGAACTTGTCGGAGATCGAAGGGCTCGAGAATCTCTTCGAAACGAGTATAAGTTTGAGATTTTTCATTGAGAAATGAGGTCGAAATCGAAGTTCAAAAATTCGAGTGGAAATGGGTTAAGCGGCGGGTTTCAAACGAGAGGAGGAAGAAGCAGTGGTATACGGCCTCCGTATTTATACAGTATTTTAGGTTTTTCTAATGATTATTTTATTTAATAATTCCAGAAAATAGGCCTTTTTCCGTCCGATCCCCGATTCGCGCTCAACGACTGTCGAACTTAATGTTTTGACGTCTTCTGAACGCGATGGCACTATTGCCAAGATCCAACTCTGAAGTTATACGCATGTCTCTTTTATTTTTAAAATAAATCTTTTATTTTCAATTCAAACGTAAATATAATTTTGCCGGGCCCACATACGAAGTCAGAAAAATCCAGAAAAATTATTTTTGACTTTCTTATGACGATACGATCACAACAAAATTTGTTTCGTTCAATTCTGAGACTTTTTGAAAAATGGCTATTTTCAAGGCGAATATTTTTAATATTAAAAATACATTTTGAAACAAATATTTTTTGAAACTCAAAACATATAAGTGTTTACTGTTTTTCAATGCAGAAACGTCATTTCGAACTCAATGGAAGTGGTTTCGAGTCGAAATTCCTTTATATGCAAAAAGTAGCATTTTTGTCCTATGCAAATTATCCAGCGACCTTTCTAAAAATTGAATTGGCCATAACTTTTGATTTCCGCTATGAAATTTCGATTTTTCGGATTCGTTGGAAAGATATTTTTAAATAGATTCTAATATTTTTGGTTTCACTAAAATCCGTTAAATTTTGCGTCCTGTACGGTCAGTCAAAGTTCAAGTTTGACTTTTCAAACTACCGCGCTATTTCTAACTCTTTTTATAATTAAAATTAATTTATTCATTCTAACTTCAATTTGAATCAAATTTGTGATCATTATTATTTAAAATAGATTATTTTAAATATCAAAACTCATTTAAAATCACTTAAAATAAATTTTAAATTGGCCCCAAAATTCAGGGTCGTTACACTTAACTTGCTTACTGAGCTCCTTTCTCTCCTTTGGAGCCATGTGCCTAATAGGCAGAGCTACAGGCTTTGCATTATCCACAAGATATATGTGGAAGTCTATTTCCCGCTTCGAAGGTAAGCTTTTCACTTCTTCAAAGACATCCGGATATTCCCGGACTACTCTAATCGACTGCAAATTCTCAACAGAAGCGTCAAGCGACTCTAGATAACTAAGCATAACAACATTCAAGGGATTATAAGAAATTTCAAGAGAGTTACCGAGCCGAGTGAAGAGCCTAACCACTCTTTTCTCACAATCAAGAATGGCACCATTACTGGATAACCAGTCCATGCCTAAGATCAGTCCATACCCTGAGAAGCCCAAAACAAAGGCACTACATCTAAATTCAACACTTAGAATAGATATTTTCAAATCCAAGCAAACCATCGACAAATAAGCCGAGCCCCCAATTGGATTTGAAACAACCAAGGGATCTTCTACCATACTAGTGTCTAGGTGTAGAGATTCTACTAAAGCAGATGAAATAAAGGAGTGTGATGCACCAGAATCAAAGAGAGTGCGAACTGGATGATCATAAAGATAAACTAAGCTTTCTACAAAAATATTTCTACCTAAGATTCTCAAGATAGGATTGATAAGATAAGCAGGATAAAACAAAGCATCTAGGAGAAGAAGTTAAAGAGGTACCCCCGGAAGGTCCTGCTTGCGGGCCTTGCCCTTGCTTCTTAGGGCAATTCTTGTTGATAGGTCCAATATCACCACACTGAAAGCATGCTCCTATCTTCAACTTCTTCTTTCTACAATCCTGGACTATTTGCCCAACAATGCCACAGAAATAACATTTCCTTTTCTCACGTGCCTTGTTATTATTGTTGTGGTCCTTTCCTCCTTGACTATTATTTGTCTTCTTGTTCTGCGATTCTTCTGCTTGTTGTTTCACGTAGAGGAGGAGGAGTAAAAGTGTCTGTAATTGGGGAGTAAGGTCCCCAGACATGCTGAAACAAAAAGGAAAGATTCAAGACAAAAGGATAGAGAGATAGTGCGTATGGCTTTGGGGGACTTATGCCTTAAAAAAAACGCTTTTTCTTGAAAAAATATGCTTCTTTAAACTTCTTTTTGAAAACAATTTCAAATTTTTTTATCTTATCTGGTAAACCTATGCTCTGATACCAAGTGAAACACCCCACCTCCGTTAAGGTCACTCACAAAGGGAATGCCTTAACTTTGGTGGAGGTTTATAAGTAAAAGTCACAAATAAACACAAGACAGATATAAATACACATATTTTAAACAGCGGAAAACAAACAGGCTTTTATTTCATCAATACGTGTTCATACAAAACATTTCCATAATTGTCTCAAAATGCTTCCAACATTACAACCTCATTACTGTCTTGATTATTAAAGAAGCATAAAACATAAATAAAGTAACAAAAATCCCCAAGTGATATCCAAAGCCATAGTCCGAGCAAAAGAGATCCAAACCATACATCTACGGTCTTGAAGCTTGAAAAGAGTCTGACTAAGCTGGGTTGATTCCTCCCTGTGGACCTGGGGGGGGATGAAAGAAAAGAAGACGAAAAGAATTAGAGTCTGGCATAAAGCCTGAGTAAATCTAGTGACTCTTCAGTATGTGAATAAGAAAAAGGGCATGATAGATATAAACTGAAAACAGGAAAGTATCACAAGCTAAGGAAGTGTAGTTTAGAATCGAATGTATTATCGCACCCACACTATATCTCTGCACCTACTTGTATTATCTTAACTATCACCCCATGCTGGAGGTAAAGTGATCCCCTTTTCTACAGATGCACCCTAAGCTGAGGGTGAAGTTGTCCCGTTTCTAAAGATCGGCTCCTACTCGCATAAACATATGTGTCATACGGCCCCCAAGAATTGTAGATACCTATGCTGGTCCCACCATAGGGTGTATTAAGACCCATGGTAGCGGCCCGACACAAACCTTAGAATGCATAGGTTATACTACTGGTGCCCCTAGTGCCTTGTTTGTCTGCTTTGAAGTGTGTGCAAGCCCGCACTCCGTTAGAACCCACACAGTTGCACCTATCGCCGTCGCTTTGACCGCTTACAATCAGCCCAGTAATCGTGCCCCACCCTGCCTAGTTTCAGGGTACCATGATACCTAATTGGGTTACTGCTAAAATGGGTCCCCGTCACTTGGGTTTTCTAGTCAAACATGTTAAGTGTCTATATTTACCTAACCCCACCCATCAGTTTAATTAACATGTTGAATTGGTTAAGTGTTTTAGTTAACTTAACCCTACCATCTGTCCTTAGCCTTTTAAAGCACCGACCACTCACATTAGACAGATATTGTTACGGTTACTAGATGTGTCGGTCGGTTCCGGGCAGATTTACACCGTAACTCAGTCTAACCTCGGGTCCTTATTCGGCTTCATGCTTAACCACCCACATTGGATAGGTATTGTTGTGACTACTGGACAGCCGGGCGGGTCCGTGCAGAATTACATCACAACTCAATCCAACCTCGTGTTAAGCATATTCGTATTTTCTAAATTTACATATTTGTCTTTATTACTGAATATATGTAAATTTGTCAACAATTAAATGTTATGGCCCACATTCCAAGTTTAACATTTTTGGTATAAGAATTTATACCGTTTAAATGCCACCAATTTTGGCATGTGACAAACATGCCAATTTCATATATTTTTATATCAAGTTTTATTAATGTTCACAACGTTACCCCATTTAAACATTAGGCTAAGAATCTTAGCCTAATTTTCGTTCGCATAGTCTTAACATATAATATTAGGCTAAAAACTTAGCCTAATTTAGCGCACACAAATAGGCATAAGGGAATTCATAAACATAAACATGACATAGATGTAAACTTGGCATAGTCAATATGAACATCATAGGTGTGAACTTGCAAAATAGCCAACATGAATGTCATAGATGTGAACTTGCAAAATAGTCAATATACATATATGTGAATTTGCAACATAGCCTAAATCAATTTTTACATATATGTGAATTTGCATTGAAATAGGTATTTATCCAAATAGGTGTCACATACTTTAGCATATGATTTAGATAACATAAGTCTAAACTTGTTTTTGGATCTAGGCATAACATCGAACATCACTAGCATATGAGAAGAATAAGGTATATTCATAAATATGTATAACTTTATGACAAGGTTGTGAACTAGATCCAATCGCATATCTAATTACAACATGTACTAAAGTGGATCTTGACATGGATCCAATTAGGAACTTGCAACTTTTGTATAAACATAGGGGCATGTATATGAACATAACCATTTTGGCATAAATATTTCTAGCATAAAGTATATACATGGGGTTCTAATCACAAACGACCTATATAATTACATAAACATGAACTATACAACTTGCTTGTGATGTTGTTGTCATTCCAAAAGTACAATAGGATCATCAACAATCTTAATTATACCATAAACATCCCAATTTCATTCGCAACACAATCAATTCAATACATAGATATTAATTAACATCGTCCTTACATAATAGCACAATTCCACTTCCAATTTACATCGAATCAAGTCTTAGTTTTATTCTCATTGGAAAAATCACTATACTTACAACGAATACAGAATCTTGAATTCTGGATTCTGAGTTCTGAAATTGAGATGCGTTCCTTTGGGTAGATTAACGTTGCGTTGAATAATTTGATTAAGTTGTAGTCTTCTACTTAATTTGATTCGTCTCTAAGCTCCTCTCTCTTGACGGCTACGCTCAATTCCTTCCTGGCAGCATGAAGACTCCAATCTTATTTTTTTGTGTGAATTTTAGTTGAGACTTAGGGTGTATATATAGATTTTTAGATTGTTTTGAGCTGTCAGATGAAGGCAGGAGGAATCTAGAACATACAAAGTCCAAAGAGCCAATCAAGAGGTGACATGTCAGCCCCAATGACACACCGAGCCATAGAAATTCGAGCCAGAGCCAGACCCAGCCAGCCAGGTCGACCAGGTGGGTCGACTGGCAGGTCGACACCCAGGTCGACACTATGGTCGACCTGGGGGTGACCAGGTCGACACCATGGTCGACCTGGTCCCTTGGCGGGAATTTTCCCGCCCAGCCCAGTTTGATCTTATTTTTTGAATTTTGAACTTGAAACCGAGCTGTTTGAATTTTAAATTTTATTCTGAAACTTCCGAAGGTCATAACTCCTTCATACGGAGTCCATTTCACGCAAACCCGGGCTCTATCTCAAGCAGAATCCCGAGACGAACGCAATGGCATAACTCATTTCCCATAATTCTTTCATTTAGAATTAATTACACTTTAATTTGTGAAGCTTAATGTTATAGAATTCACGGGGTGTTACAGCTACCCCCCATCACAGCATGTTAACGAGCTCAGACTACGTCCACGCCCGCCAAAAAAATGTTGCAAATATCCAAAATCGAAAAGAAGGCAGATTCAAAAATAATCTCAACACCATCAACGCCAAAAATAATTCTCTCAATCACGAATTCAAAAAAACAGAGCCAAAATTCAAATCTATGTATGCAACATAATCTCTCTCCTTCCACATATCTGCATGTAGCACCTCCTTTAAGACGGCATCACAAAATCGACAGTGTATCACAGTGGCACAAAATCTGCCAAAATCAGCTATATGAACTGAACTCTCCAAGATGACATCATACGTCGATAAGTCTGAGTGGCGTCAAAACCCATCACCAAATCAGCCACATCAGATACAATTTCTAAACCCAATGGTCTCTTCAACACACTAAACTCTTTATCACCTAACTCTTTTACAATGTGAGAGCCACACCTAACAGATCTCCATCTTGACGAGATTTCTCAACTGAACATGAAGTTATAGAGTCCTCAAACACTTGGAAAAGTCGCTAACACCTCCAGCGGTTCGTCTTTGGTCGCTACCACCTCAAAGCAATTTCTCCAAGTTGTTATCTACGAAGTCACTTTTCTACGGTTGGTCAGACCGCGTTCTAACATATAACTCCGCCTTAATGAGAATCCAAACCTCAAGCTACATCAAAGTTCCAAGCCTGGAACACTCTTCTCTCTCAACATAATCTTCTCCACCAGAGTCTCATTTTCCCCCGAAATAGTAATAGCATAATCACCAATAAATCTACCAACCTTTATAGAAATAATTGATGCACAATTTAAAACAAATCGCCTTGCTCTGATATCAATCTGTTGTGCAAGAAGATTGCGCAAATGCAGAAGCACAATAAACAAGATCTAGGTTTGCCAATTCAACATCAATCTAATCTGGTTGCAATTATTCTATTACATTAAACGAATAGTAAATAACTATAACAGAGAAACAAAGAGACACACAACATTTATACTGGTTCCACTATCATTGAGATAGTGTACGTCCAGTCCAAAAGAGAGAGATTTTATTTCATATGAGAGAATTACAAGAGATTACAAAATAAGAGTTTAAATATCCAAACCTAAAATAGGCTTAACAAGAAGAGGCACCATTTGGGATCACTGGCTCCATGCCAGGATGGGTTTACACTAAATAAAGTCTACCCTCAATATATAGCCAGTGCAAATCTGCGTGAGTCATCAATTAAATTACCAACATATGGTAACAAAATAATGGAGGCAAATTACCGTAGCAACAAATGTGAAACATGAAAAGTAAATCAGTATGTTTCTTAAACATAGATGGAAGAAATTAATAACTTCCTTTATTTCTTTCCATCTCATGCAAATGCAATGCATTTCCATATTAAACAAATATTTACTTTCCATGTATTTGTGATTTTGTATCACGTAAATTTAACAGTCTCGTTTTCAGAATCTTCAACAAGTACTCCTTAATATCCTACGTTATGATAAAACTGGCTGGACTTTCAAAATTAGATAATAAAAACTGGTTGGACATTCAAAATCAAAACCACTAAATAAATGCATCCAAGAAGGTTGTACAAATAATAATTAGGACTACACAGCTTCAGAAACTAAGCTAATACAGTCACTACAGTACTATTGTACTGTAAATCCTACGTTATGATTCAGATCCTGTTTTATTATTGCATTCAGAATCCTCAAGGTCATCTGCAAGTGCTGCAAGCTTAAGCCAAAACTTCTTTGTACCTTCATCCCTAGGCACTGTCAGTAAAGCACTGCTCCTACTTGCACTAACATATCTCGGAGTAGCACCGGGTCTTTTAAACTGAGTTTGAGCACTTTAGTTAGGAAAAATATGTGAGGACTATTAGTTAGGAAAAATATATGTACCTACATTAAAAAGTAAAAATTATTAGAAATCTTAACACGTTAATAAAGACACTATTTATAGTTAGAATAATTTAATGTTAGATAACCTAAGAGATGTCGTAAGGTCATTCATTCTTGACAGTTTGTGTACTGAACCTCTTTTCTATACATATTTGATAAATAATTAATATAATTGCAGCAGTATTGATTACATCTTTGAAAAGTTAATAAATTTACATCTACTATTTGTAAAAATTGACCTGCCTTGTAAATTGGTTAGTGAAGCTTAAATCTCTAAGAAAAAGTTAAAAATTAAGCATACTGGAGATTTATTTAACCAGCGAGATAGAACAAAAATGAAAAAGATCACTTTACTTTTTTAGAACTTGCTTTTATGGGTGCATCCAAGTATATTAGCTTTGATGATGGTAAGTCGTCTTTCATGGGACTATTCAAAATACATATATGATAACTTGGTATAACTTACGTCGATCATATTTGACCCTAGTCACTTTGTAATTTCCTCCCCTGTAGTTTAGGGGTGAACCTTATCAGTTCAAAGTTCAAGCCATCATTATGTTATTGTTGCCCACTTTCAACTCAAAATTTTTGGTTTCTTCACTAGCAACATAGTTCAACATTGTTAAACATTAGCTTAATATAATTTTAGTGCAAACTGACGACAATACTCAAGGGCTAACATTAAATTACTATCAGCGCAATGCTTCCCAGAATATTTAACGATGAATGATGTTAACTAGGCATTTCAAGAATTAGCTTGTAGTAGAAATAGGCCTTTGTTAGCTCTCTAGATTGGCTATGTTAATTGTTGATACTTGGTACCGTTTGTTTGATTAATAATATGATAATCATTTCGATTAAGCTTAATCTTTTAACACATTTGATATTTATCACATGGTTGTATTGCCGGACACCAAAATTTTTGGTAGTATTTTGTTTTCTATGATAATAAATAGTTCCTAGTGTTGTCCTCAATTTTAAGACCTCTTTCATAAAAATAGCAACCGCGACCCTCAAGTAAATAGCATCGGGACAATTAACGACAAGGACAAAGGCCCATTAAACTTTATCCGTAAGGACAACCACTTAATATTTTATCCATAAGGACAATACACTGAAATTAAATTTCGGCCGATGCTTCCATCTTCTCCCTCTGTCGCGTATCTCGATTTCATCGTTTATCACGAAATCACAAAAATCACGAAATCATAAATCGTTGAAATCACAAATATCATAAGACATTAGAATCGAAATTCACAATCGAAGACAAACATCACGAAATCAAAATCACGACCAAAAATCAGCTGAAACAAAAACCATAGAAAACAAAAAAATAGGTTGAACAACAAAAATCCATTGAAAATCACAATTGAATGAAAAAAAATATTTTTCAAACTATGGAAAGCACAATTGAAGAAGTCGAAATTGTTGAAACAAATTTTTTAGGTTGGAAATGTTTTTTTTTCGTTACAAGTATAGCAGTTCGTGGGTATCATTTTGCTATTTTTTTAGGTATCATTTTTCCTGTTTTTACTGTAAAACATAGCAGCAGTTTTTAGGTATCATTTTTCTACTTTTCTAGGTATCATTTTTCATGTTTTAACTTTAAAACATAGCAGCAGTTTTTAGGTATCAGTTTGCTATTTTTTTTAGGTATCATTTTTACAGTTTTAACTACGTTATATGTTTTTTTCATGAGATTTTGTTGTTGTGTTAATTTTGAAGTTATATTGTTGTATCAACTTTGAAACTAAGTCGAAATTATTTCATTTTAATCAATCAAACTTTGATATAAATTTTTTTTCATTATTTTATCTTCAAAACATAAGCAAGATTTGTGTTTATCACATCAATCCAGTCATTACACAAATGCAAAACAATATCAACTACTTTCATTTAAAACTGAAATTGTATTGTAACAGGAAATGGGCATCAGTTTTAAATCATTCTAAGTATCATTTTTTTAAATTATTTTCTGTGTAGTTTATAGGTATCAGTTTTATGTCGCATAAGGTATCAGTTTTAATTATTTTATTTGTTAACAGTGTTTAGGCATCAGTTTTAGGCCATGGTAATTATCAGTATTTTTTTTTTCCTATAGTGTATGAGTATCAATATCAGGCATGAATTAATGCATCTATTTTTACTTGTACTCAATCCAGTCTTGAATTCAAGTAAATTCCAGCAGCATGCAGTATCTGCAAGTATTTCATACACAATCAAAACTGATACCAACATAATTTTGTAACAGTACACCATCACAAAAATTACCACATAAAATAAAGACGTATATAAACATAACACAGAAATTACACTAAAAATGATAGCTTAAAAAAATATAAAAATGATACCTTAAAACTGCTGTGATGTTTAACATAACACATAAACTACAATAAAAATGATACCTTAAAAAATAAAAAAATGATAACGTAAAACTGCTGTGATGTTTAACAAAACACATAAATTACAGTAAAAATGATACCTTAAAAAAAATATAAAAACGATACCTTCAAACTGCAGTAATGTTTAACATAACAGAGAAATTACATTAAAAATGATACCTTAAAACTGCTGTGATGTTTAACATAACACATAAGCTACAGTAAAAATGATACCTACAAAAATAGCAAAATGGTACCTAAAAACTGCTGCTATGTTTTAAAGTTAAAATAGGAAAAATGATACCTAAAAAAAAGCAAAATGATACCTACGATCTACTATACGAGTAACGAAAAAAAAAACATTTTTCCAATCACGAAAAAATTGTTTCAACAATTTCGACTTCTTCAATTGCGTTTTCCATCGTTTGAAAAATATTTTTATTCCATTCAATTGTGATTTCCAATGGATTTTTGTTGTTGGACAATTTTTTTTGTTTTCGAGGGTTCTGTTTCGAGCGATTTATGGATTCGAATTTTTGGGTTCGATTGCAATTTCGATTTTGTTGTCCTTTTGATTTCGTGATTTATGAATTGTTATGGATTAGATTTTTTGTGATTTTTGGGTTCGATTGTTATAAAGACAGAGCGGACGTGAATCGGGAGCGGAGGAAGAAGAAATAAGCGCACATGAAGAAGAAGAGAAACAGTGTATTGTCCTTCTGAACAAAATTTTAATGGACTGTCCTTATGGATAAAAAGGCCTTCACTTTTGTCCTTGTAAATATTTTCCTGAATAGCATCATTATGTTCTTGTTATACAACATCCTTATACAATAAAAACTTTTGGTTTAATTTGTTATATTGTATGTTAGAAGCGTATGTGTCATTTTATAAATATTATTAGTAATAATAAGTAACAAAACATGGAAACATATCGAACACTTATTCAGTCTTTTGTGATTTACTCATTTTAATTACTTTTTAAGTTTTAACTCATTCTCAACAATTTCGCAAACATCATGTTCCATAGAACCATCGTTTGAGTCTGGACGCTATAGGGTGCAGTAGATCATCAAATTAAATTTTAGATCAGATTTCTTTTATGAAAAGGGTGAGATAGTACAAAATAACATAGTGTAGCATGTATTTGAAAAAAAAACTATTCGATATAAGAAATATATAGTGTGTTATACAAATAAGAATAAAATGACTTAAGCTTGTCGCGTTATTTGTTATACTAATATCAATGCCATTTTGATAAATTCAAAAGTTGAAAACCAAATGTTCCTATGACATATAGATATACTTACATCTCCAAATATTCATGTTGTAATGAGATTCATGAAAAGCACAGTCGGTCAGCATTTAATTAGAATAAAAATAATACGGGAAACATATGATGGTTTTCAATGCTACCATGTTAATGATTTAAATATAAACATATTTGTAAACAAACATGGTTATTTTACAATTTTAAGGTCATAACATTAGCAAACAACTTATAATGGATTGAAATTTTCTAATTTTTTTCGTATACTAATGTTGGCACCACGTTGTACTTATACTATTCCCAAGTAGCATTGATTTTTTATAACAAATTAAGTAAAACAGAAGAAGAAAGATGAACTAAAATGGGTAAAATAACAATACAAAAGCGAATAGAAACAGAAATTGAAAAAGTGTTATGTAAAAGCCGTATAGTGCGCAGTACAAACAAACATGCACTATTGCTTTAGAATTTAAGGCCACATGTTATTATTCTACATACTTTAGTAAAGCATATTTCTCTACACCGCCAATACTTCAGATTAATAGAAAAGAAATTTCACCAGAAAATTAGAATAAACACCAGTAACACATTTGTTTATTCCCGAATCACTTTGACTGCCCGTTTGATTTGCCAAACATTACTTAGATAATAAAATAAGTAAACATTTTAATTTTTAGAAGCATCCACTAAAATTGGCCCTCAAAAAGTAATTCTATACACTACTAAATACAGGGCTATTCCAATGGTTCAAAGCTCTTGGCGACCATTGGAACAGCCGTTGGAATATCATTCATGACTTCCAATGGAATCCATGGAACTTTGCCAATGGCTGTTCTAGCGGCTTCCAACAGTATTAGGCTGTTGAAAACCGTTAGAAAACCATGACCAAATAGCCGCTGGAAACTATTGGTAACCATTGGAAATATTGGGTTTGTTTTTTATATAACAGCAAGAAAACAACCTTTCAGCCACCACATTTCCAATTCATTTCATTTCCAATCCATTTCCAACCAATTCCACAGATACTCAACATATATATACCAATAACTAGATAAACAACCAAAATAAAATGCAGAAACATCAATATATACAAAACAAACCATGTCTACAAACATCCAAACATGTATACAAACCGTATCAATATATACAAACCATCAATATACATCTAAACATGTCTCACTACCAACAATAGAAATATTAAAGGCGTTCTCTCATAGCCTTTAATATTTCCAATAGAGGCAAAACATATTATTAATATGCCCTAAAAACTATGAGAGGCGAATTGAGAAGGGTCTCTACCACGAATAATATATAGAGGTGTTTTGCGTTTTTAACACGCCTGTAACACCCCAATCCATTAATGTCACTCACAAAGGGAATGCATTAACTTCTATGGAGGTTTTAGGTGAATATAGAACAGTAAAATTACAACAAGACAGATACAAAATAGTACTTGGAAATTTAAAAACTTTATTTCAATTGCAGCAGAAGTCAAAACATGTTTGATTACATCATAACACCATAATCAAAGTCAAGTACAATATCTATCTTGATAAAACAAGTACGTAATCCCATTACATAAATAGCCATTAAAAAGAAAGATAACAAGCTGGACTTTACTTCAGCAGTCCAAGCTTTCCAAGAGATAAGCAATCCAATCAGACTCCACTGGAACTTGGCCCAACCTGAGAACCTGAAGGGAGAAAAAAAAAGATGGAAAAGAGGGGGTCAGACATAAAGTCTGGCGAGTATGATAATTGTAACACCCCGAATTTTAGTAATACTAAAATTCACTAATTATAGGATAAATAATCTCAGATGTGGGAATTGGGGGTAACGGGCTGCGTCATTGCGTTCGTCTCGGAAAAATACGCGAAATAGAGTCCGAGTTTTCGAGAATCGGAGTCCGTATGGCCCGGTTATGGCCCAAAGAAGTTTTCAGAAATTCAAAGATAAAAACAGATTTAAAAATTCAAATTCAGAATTTGAAATAGAAGCAGCGGGTCAGGCGGGAGAAATTCCCGCCCTAGCCATGTCGACAGCACTGTCGACAGGGCTGTCGACAGGGGTGTCGACTGCCCTGTCGACTTGCCTGTCGACAGGGGTGCGACGCCCAGTGAAACTGGGTGCACCAGTTTGGGTTCTTGGGCTGGCCTAGAGGGCTGGTTCTAGAGATTTCCTAAATCTGACGGTCCTAATCTAACCTAGGGTTAATCTAAGGGCCTAAAACACTACCTAATCCTATAAATAAGACCCCAACCCTACCCTAATTCATTCATAATTAGGTTTTGTAACTAAACTATGGCAAAATGAAATTTGAGCATGGCCTCCACAAATCAATGAAGAGAGTTGCAAGCTAATCAACATCTTCTTCAATTAAAGCCCCTAATTCCACTTCATAAGTTTGCTAATCTTGGTTTTGGTGAGTTTCTATGGCTTTAATAATCAATTGTTAAATTGATTATGGTAGGATGTGATAAGACATGGCTATGTTTGTGGATAAATATGTTTATGCAAGTTTGTATGATATGTGATTTGCAAGTTTTATGTTATATGCAAGGTTAATGCCATGTTTTATGATGCAAAACACTATGTTCAACATTTATGCATATGTAACATGTTATGCAAACTATATGTGAGAGTATATGCAAGTTATATGTAACATGATATGCAAGTTATGCATGTGATTTTATGCATGCTAAATATTTGGTGTTATGCATGCTAAGTATTTGATTTTATGCATGTTAAGTATTTGATTGTGTGCATGCTAAGTATGTGGGTTTATGCAAGTTAAGTGGTGTGTTTATGCATAATAAGTAATTGATTCTATGCATGCTAAGTATGTGGTTTTATGCATGCTAAGTGTTTGATATTATGCATAAATTATGACATGTAAGTTTACCCTTTTAAATATGATGCATACATATGCAAGATGATACCCTTACATGCTATGCATGTTTATCCTCCTTTAAGATGCAAATTCATATGCAAGTTATGTGCATGGTGTTATGCAAGTTATGTGTATGAGATTATGCAAGTTATGTGCATGATGTTATGCAAGTTATGTATATGCTTAAATGCAAGTTTAAGGTGATATGCAAGTTAAGAATGACTATGCAAGTATGTGAATGCTTATGCAAGTATGTGAATGATTATGCAAGTATGTGAATGCTTATGCAAGTATGTGAATGATTATGCAAGTATGTGAATGCTTATGCAAGTATGTGAATGATTATGCAAGTATGTGAATGCTTATGCAAGTATATGAATGCTTATGCAAGTTATGTGTATGCTTAAATGCATCGTTAACATGTTATGCAAGTTATGAGAATGCTTATATGCAAGTTCAACATGTTATGCAAGATATGTGTATGATAATATGCAAGTTTGGGTTAAATGTAGTTGGGTTAATATATGCTCATAAATGCAAGTTGACATCTTCTTAACCCATGACAAAGTTATATGCTAAACCCATGATATTTGTGACGGATCTTTCCCTTTATTATGTCGTGAAATGAGAACGATTTACGTGGGGAACGATGGGGTAATAAATATGTTAATGAAAGTATGATTGGGTATGATAAGCATACCATGAAAATAAATTAACATAAGTGGGAATTTACCTATTGAGTTAGGTCTACCCCATGGGAATTTACCTATTGAGTTAGGTCTACCCATGTTATGAAAAATGTGTAATTAATTAGGGATAATTAATTGTGGGGGTGATTAATTAGGCGTAATTAATTAACTAAGACACGAGGTTGGACCCTTTTGTAGCGGAAGTCTGCCCGGAACCGACCGGCCATCCAGCGGCTACGAATGATTGGCCCAATGTGAGAGGTCTTAGTCACAAACTAAATACGTGATTAACCTAAAGACACGAGGTTAGACTCGGTTATGACGTAAGGCTGCCCGGACCCAACCGGCTTAACCAGCGGTCATAAAAGATAGTCTAATGTGAGAGGTCTTTAGGAGGATCACGGTCTTAATTAATTAAGAAACACTTAACCAAATTAGCATGTAGTGGGACATGAGGGTTAAGCGGGTGCCTTGGGTGGCATGTAGTAACTAGTGGGGGTGCCTCGGGTGGCATGAGGAAACTAGTGGGTTGCCTTGGGTGGCAATAGAAAATACGATTAGAATACTTAACCAAAGTGGAACATGTAATTAAAACATGGGTGAAGGGTTAAGTAAGTGCTTTGGGTGGCATGTGGAAATCTAGTGGGTGCCCTTAGTGGCAATTGAAATATGATTGATGACTTAACCGAATCTTAACATGTAAGGGGGCATGATTATAAAAAGGGGTTAAGTGGGATGCACTAGATAAAAATAGCAAGCTTAAGTAGTAGCTTGTGGGGGCCCATTTCAACCAATATCCCAAACGTATCTTTGTGGGCCCGACTCAGGTCGGGTGACGGGACACGCATATTGGACTTGACTATAAGCGGCCAAAACGGGTTAGCGGTGGCAACGCAGGATCAACGGGTTTCATATGCGTGTGTGGACCCGGGCTGGTTGGTAAGTCGTTGCATCGTGTAGATATAAAGCCGTGCACAGTGATATTATCTGGTAGCCACTTTGGGGAATGATACACCCCCTTTTGTGGGACCAGCACGGGTATCTACGGTAGGGGAGCCGATCGCTTGGGGGTAGTGGGTACACCTAGTAAAGATAGGGGCAGACGGCACCTGTGTAGGGGTACAAGAAACTACCGGGTAAAAATTACTAAGTACACTTAGTGGGATCAACCTTTAAGTAGGAATTACTCTTGGTGGGTAGAACTGGTGTGGTGCAGTGTAGGAATTACCCTTGGGTGAATAAGTGTGGGGTGTTACACGTGGTATCAGAGCTTAAGGTTGCCGGAACAGATAAAATTTTTAGAAAAACTATTTTCTAAGAATATTTTTTGAAAGGAGTATTTTCGAAAACATGTCTTTTAAGAGAAAAGTTTTTGAAAGAAAAGCATAATCCCCAATAGCCATATCTATATCTTTCGAATTCTCCATTTTGAATCTCTTCCTTTCTCTCGTTTTGAGTTTCCCCTCCGCGTATAGATGATCTTTCTAAGATAGATAAGGATGGAAAACCACTTCAAGGGACTTAGACGTTAGTCGGATTAGAAGTTGGTTTAAGAAGGAGGAGGACTGGTAGGTATCTATTGGATAGACGATGGGAGGAAGGCTCAAATAGTTGTTTGGTTAATGAAGGATGAAACCTCATTGGTGGGAGGTTACGAGTGGAGAATAGGGAAGAAGAAGGCAAGTGGTTATCCTTTTGAGAGGAATAGGACACCTTATTAGGATTGTCCAAAGAAGTAAGGGGCAAGGTATGGAATCTTCTGGAGGGTAGTTGTATTCCCTCACGACTAGGGTACCAGATGGGGATAAGACCGTCTAGATTGGAGGTTGGATTTCTTTATTATCCGATTCGAACTTTATTTAATTCTGACGCATCGAGTTCGTTTATCTCATCATTGTTAGTTGAGTCACTGCACTTAGACACCAGTTTGGCAGATGATCCCTTAGTTGTTTCAAACCCAATTGGGCTCCATGATGTGTTTGGGTTTGAAAGTTTCTATACTTAGCGTTGAGTTTAGGTGTGATGCTTGTTGGGCTTCACGGGCTATGGGCTAGTTTTGGGCATGGACTGGTTATCCAGTAGGGGTGCCGTTCTTCATTTTGAAGGGAGAGTTGTTAGGCTTATGGGCCGCCTGGGTAACACTCTCGAGATCTCTTGTAATCCCATAGAATCTGTTATGCTAAGGTATCTAGAATCGCTTGACACGTTAGTCTAGAGTCTGCGATCTGTTAGAGCGGTCCGGGAATACCCGGATGTGTTTGAGGAGGTGAAGGGCTTACCTCCGAAGCGGGAGATTGACTTCCGAATATATCTGGTGGATAATGCTAAACAAGTATCTTGGCCAGTGTGCCACATGGCTCCTAGTAAGAGGAGGGAACTCCATAAGTAAGTAGGCGATTTGCTTGAGAAGGGGTTCATAAGACGAAGTATATCAGAGTGGGGCGCTCCAGTAGTTTTTGTTATGAAGGCGGATGGGTCCCTCAGACTTTGTGTAGGCTAAAGAGAACTAAAGAAACTCACAAAGAAGAATAGACACCCATAGCCAAGGATTGATGATCTCTTTGATCAGTTGGTTGGCGCCTCAGTGTTTTAGTAGTGGACTCAGCCACGGAAGTTCATCAGTTGAGAGTGGCTGAGGATAGCATAGAAAAGACTACCTTTAGGACTCCGGATGTTTTTTTTTATGAGTGGCTGGTGATGCCATTTGGTTTGACATACGCCCCGTATATTCTGTTAATTTGATGAGAAGGGTGTTCAAGGAGTACCTAAATAAGTTGTGATGGTCTTTATGGATGACACTTTGGTCTTTTCTAGGAGCGAAATAAGTTTTCGTATGTGCTCAATAGGCTGAGCAGAGCCAGTATGGGATAAACGACGGTTTTGGAGCGAGACTGGCGAGAACATCCAGAATTGGACAAGGGCTTAATTATTTAGCCATTTTTACTAGTATCATCTCACGTAGGTCGTCTGAATTCGAAGGAGGTATCCCTTGGGTGTTTGTCTGATATTGGTTTAGGCCTTTGGGGCTTGCATTTGGGGGATGCCGAATTCGACTAGGGTGGTCTGCGTGGGAGACAGTTGTGATGATTTTGGATGATATCCTGGTGGAGAAGAGCATGCCCTACATCTTAGGGAAGTGTTGGAGACTCTTCGAGCGCATAGTCTTAGGACAGCAAAAGTGGATGGGATCCTTAGTATCCTATGAGTAAGGGTAACATGGTAGCGGACGCCTTAAGTAGAAAAGGGTCGTCCTCGAGTTTGTGGTTCGTTGAACGACCGAGCTTAGAGTTTATTCTAAGTTTGACTTTAGACCTTCCGTTGACTTTGTACCCGGTTTGCTAGCCTCCTTGGAGGTTAGACCTACTCTTTTGGGGCGGATTGGAAAAGCACAAAGGGACGACCCACAGTTGGTTGAGTTGGTGGGGAAGCTCATAAGGGGGGAGTCGTCCAGCCATTTGAGTAGGTACACCCTAGACGATAGGGGGTGTTTGCGTAGAGACGGTAGACTTTGTGTACCGCAAGGCGAGGGTTTGAGGAAGGTTATTCTTGATGATGCACACCGTTCTAAGATGATTATTCATCCCGGTGGGGACAAGATGTACCAAGACATGAAGAGGGTTTTCTTCTGGACCGGTAGGAAGAAAGATGTGGCCGAGTATGTCGCTCGATGCTTGGTGTGCCAACAAGTAAAAGCGGAGCAAAAGAAACCAGGTGGGTTGCTTCACCCATTGGAAGTTCCGCAATGGAAGTGGGATAGCATCTCGATGGATTTTATTGAAGGGTTACCCAGATCAAGAAAGGGTAATACGGGAATTTGGGTGGTGGTAGACAGACTTACTAAGAGCACCCATTTTTATACCTATGAAGAGCAAGGGGACCGCTCCATGGCTAGCTTCTTTATATCTGCAAGAGATAGTTCGATTGCATGGGGTACCCTCTAGCATAGTGAGTAATCGAGATCCTATCTTCACTAGCGAGTTCTGGAGAAGTTTGCAAGAAGCAATGGGGACTCAGTTGTGTTTGAGTACCGCATATCATCCTCAGACGGACGGCCAGACCGAGAGGGTGAATCATGCCCTAGAAGACCTTTTGAGGCTTTGTATCTTAGATTTTGGAGGTACATGGGAAGAGCATCTTCCATTGGTGGAGTTCGCATATAATAACAGCTTTCAGTCCTGTATTGGTATGGCACCTTTCGAAGCTCTTTATGGAAGGCCTTGTCGATCACCTACACGTTGGTGGGAATCTACGGATGAGATCTTGCGTGGGCCGATAAGGTTAGAAAGACTTCGGGAAAAGATTGATTTGATTCGAAGAAGGAGGAAAGCGGCGCAAGATAAACATAAATCTTATGCGGACAAGAGGAGAACAGAGCTTGAGTTTGATATTAGGACATGCTTTTTATCAAGATATCTCCGTTGCGGAATGTGGTTCACTTCGGATCTGTTGGGAAGTAAGTACCAAGGTTTGTTGGGCCGTTTCCTATTAAGGAAAGGATTGGACAAATGACATATAGAGTGGAGTTGCCCGACAGGCTTAGTGGTGTACATGATATATTCCATGTGTTACATCTGAGGAAGTTCCTACCTGAGACCGCAGAGGCAGTAGGGCCGAGCCTGCTTAGAGAAGTGGAAGTAGAGCGTGATGCGACGATTCGACGAGCTCCTACTTGCATCCTTGGGTCAGAGATTTGGAAGTTGAGAAACAGAGAGGTTCAACTAGTCAAAGTACGAAGGGGAGATGAAGAGAGCGACGCTACCTGGGAGACGGAAGCGAAGATGCGTTCGAGGTACCCTTTTCTTTCGGAGGGTATGTCCTTTTGCTTCTCCTTCATCGCATATCTTGTGCTTATCTTATCCTTAGTATGTCCTCTCATTAGTACCTTTGACCTTTAGATAGGATAGTCCTATGGTTGAAACATGTGTTTGAGACATGTTATGTATGATGGATGCAAGTGGATGCAAGTGTTTGCTAGTGGTTGCTCGTGGATGCATATACACACACTCTAGGCACTAGATCGGCTCAATCACTTCATATTGCATATTGCATAAAATTGTGTGTAGGAAGCTTTATTATGGATGTATAATGATTGTGTTATCATATGGATGATGCATTTTGGTGAATGATTGTGCACTCATGTAGATATTGTATGTGTCGATAGGGTTCTTTCGCATACATAATGGATGCATGGCACTATCATGGTTTGCATATGTTCATACGTTAGATAGGGAACATATACACACACTTTTTGCATATGCTCATACATCATTAGAAATTGTTTTAAGGACAATGGATGCCCGTGGTTGATGGTTTGAGTAGATGGTTGTTTGGTTGGTAGGATATGCATTCCCCTTAGCTTAGAGATTTCGGGGACGAAATCCTTTAAGGAGGGGAGAATGTAACACCCCGAATTTTAGTAATACTAAAATTCACTAATTATAGGATAAATAATCTCAGATGTGGGAATTGGGGGTAACGGGCTGCGTCATTGCGTTCGTCTCGGAAAAATACGCGAAATAGAGTCCGAGTTTTCGAGAATCGGAGTCCGTATGGCCCGGTTATGGCCCAAAGAAGTTTTCAGAAATTCAAAGATAAAAACAGATTTAAAAATTCAAATTCAGAATTTGAAATAGAAGCAGCGGGTCAGGCGGGAGAAATTCCCGCCCTAGCCATGTCGACAGCACTGTCGACAGGGCTGTCGACAGGGGTGTCGACTGCCCTGTCGACTTGCCTGTCGACAGGGGTGCGACGCCCAGTGAAACTGGGTGCACCAGTTTGGGTTCTTGGGCTGGCCTAGAGGGCTGGTTCTAGAGATTTCCTAAATCTGACGGTCCTAATCTAACCTAGGGTTAATCTAAGGGCCTAAAACACTACCTAATCCTATAAATAAGACCCCAACCCTACCCTAATTCATTCATAATTAGGTTTTGTAACTAAACTATGGCAAAATGAAATTTGAGCATGGCCTCCACAAATCAATGAAGAGAGTTGCAAGCTAATCAACATCTTCTTCAATTAAAGCCCCTAATTCCACTTCATAAGTTTGCTAATCTTGGTTTTGGTGAGTTTCTATGGCTTTAATAATCAATTGTTAAATTGATTATGGTAGGATGTGATAAGACATGGCTATGTTTGTGGATAAATATGTTTATGCAAGTTTGTATGATATGTGATTTGCAAGTTTTATGTTATATGCAAGGTTAATGCCATGTTTTATGATGCAAAACACTATGTTCAACATTTATGCATATGTAACATGTTATGCAAACTATATGTGAGAGTATATGCAAGTTATATGTAACATGATATGCAAGTTATGCATGTGATTTTATGCATGCTAAATATTTGGTGTTATGCGTGCTAAGTATTTGATTTTATGCATGTTAAGTATTTGATTGTGTGCATGCTAAGTATGTGGGTTTATGCAAGTTAAGTGGTGTGTTTATGCATAATAAGTAATTGATTCTATGCATGCTAAGTATGTGGTTTTATGCATGCTAAGTGTTTGATATTATGCATAAATTATGACATGTAAGTTTACCCTTTTAAATATGATGCATACATATGCAAGATGATACCCTTACATGCTAGGCATGTTTATCCTCCTTTAAGATGCAAATTCATATGCAAGTTATGTGCATGGTGTTATGCAAGTTATGTGTATGAGATTATGCAAGTTATGTGCATGATGTTATGCAAGTTATGTATATGCTTAAATGCAAGTTTAAGGTGATATGCAAGTTAAGAATGCCTATGCAAGTATGTGAATGCTTATGCAAGTATGTGAATGATTATGCAAGTATGTGAATGCTTATGCAAGTATGTGAATGATTATGCAAGTATGTGAATGCTTATGCAAGTATATGAATGCTTATGCAAGTTATGTGTATGCTTAAATGCATCGTTAACATGTTATGCAAGTTATGAGAATGCTTATATGCAAGTTCAACATGTTATGCAAGATATGTGTATGATAATATGCAAGTTTGGGTTAAATGTAGTTGGGTTAATATATGCTCATAAATGCAAGTTGACATCTTCTTAACCCATGACAAAGTTATATGCTAAACCCATGATATTTGTGACGGATCTTTCCCTTTATTATGTCGTGAAATGAGAACGATTTACGTGGGGAACGATGGGGTAATAAATATGTTAATGAAAGTATGATTGGGTATGATAAGCATACCATGAAAATAAATTAACATAAGTGGGAATTTACCTATTGAGTTAGGTCTACCCCATGGGAATTTACCTATTGAGTTAGGTCTACCCATGTTATGAAAAATGTGTAATTAATTAGGGATAATTAATTGTGGGGGTGATTAATTAGGCGTAATTAATCAACTAAGACACGAGGTTGGACCCTTTTGTAGCGGAAGTCTGCCCGGAACCGACCGGCCATCCAGCGGCTACGAATGATTGGCCCAATGTGAGAGGTCTTAGTCACAAACTAAATACGTGATTAACCTAAAGACACGAGGTTAGACTCGGTTATGACGTAAGGCTGCCCGGACCCAACCGGCTTAACCAGCGGTCATAAAAGATAGTCTAATGTGAGAGGTCTTTAGGAGGATCACGGTCTTAATTAATTAAGAAACACTTAACCAAATTAGCATGTAGTGGGACATGAGGGTTAAGCGGGTGCCTTGGGTGGCATGTAGTAACTAGTGGGGGTGCCTCGGGTGGCATGAGGAAACTAGTGGGTTGCCTTGGGTGGCAATAGAAAATACGATTAGAATACTTAACCAAAGTGGAACATGTAATTAAAACATGGGTGAAGGGTTAAGTAAGTGCTTTGGGTGGCATGTGGAAATCTAGTGGGTGCCCTTAGTGGCAATTGAAATATGATTGATGACTTAACCGAATCTTAACATGTAAGGGGGCATGATTATAAAAAGGGGTTAAGTGGGATGCACTAGATAAAAATAGCAAGCTTAAGTAGTAGCTTGTGGGGCCCCATTTCAACCAATATCCCAAACGTATCTTTGTGGGCCCGACTCTGGTCGGGTGACGGGACACGCATATTGGACTTGACTATAAGCGGCCAAAACGGGTTAGCGGTGGCAACGCAGGATCAACGGGTTTCATATGCGTGTGTGGACCCGGGCTGGTTGGTAAGTCGTTGTTGCATCGTGTAGATATAAAGTCGTGCACAGTGATATTATCTGGTAGCCACTTTGGGGAATGATACACCCCCTTTTGTGGGACCAGCACGGGTATCTACGGTAGGGGAGCCGATCGCTTGGGGGTAGTGGGTACACCTAGTAAAGATAGGGGCAGACGGCACCTGTGTAGGGGTACAAGAAACTACCGGGTAAAAATTACTAAGTACACTTAGTGGGATCAACCTTTAAGTAGGAATTACTCTTGGTGGGTAGAACTGGTGTGGTGCAGTGTAGGAATTACCCTTGGGTGAATAAGTGTGGGGTGTTACAATAATTCTACAATACTATTATCAAAATAACTGGACTAAGGCATAAGCTGGAAAACAAGGAAATGTCTATGAAAGAGCAGATTAAGGACATAGACAATCGCTAAAGGAAACGTTATAGGCGCTCCTAAATACTAAAGGATAAACACTATACTGCACCACACCAGTCACCCTAAAGATTGATCCCACTTAGCTTCACTTAGAAACTTTCTTAATGGCTTTACGTACTCCTAGCTGACTACATAGGTGCCGCCTGCCCCTATCTCCACTAGGTGTGCCCCACTTTCCTTTTTCGATCGGCTCCCTACTCGTAGATACCCGTGCTGGCCCCACAGTGGGGTGTATCATTCCCCTAAAGTGGCAACCCGATATAACGGAGATGCACGGCTTATACCTACACGATGCAACAACGTCTTACCTACCAGCCCGGGTCCACACACGCATATGAAACCCGTTGGACTTGCGTTGCCACCGCTCCCTGTTTTGGCCTCTTATAGTCAAACCCAGTATGCGTGTCCCGTCCTCGACTTGGGTCGAGCCCACAAAGAGACGTTTTGGGATACTGGTTGAAATGGGCCCCCATTATTTCCCACAAGCATTCCACCTAAGCTTGTCCCATTAGTCCATCCACTTAACCCACTTAGTCATGTTCATTTACATGTGTATTTGGTTAAGTCTAATCGTATTTCAAATGCATCTAAAGGCAACCACTAGATTCCTCATGCCACCCAAGGCACCTACTTAACCCCCATGTCCCACCTTACATGATTATCTGGTTATGTATTTCTTAATTCATTAAGGCCATAACCTCATAAAGACCTCTCACATTAGACTGGCATTTATGGCAGCTGAATTTGCCGGGCGGGTCCGGGCAGTCTTATACCATAAAAGAGTCTAATCTCGTGTCTTTACAATTTTTATGCTTTAGTTTGGGCCTAGGACCTCTCACATTGGGCCGGCATTTGTGACTACTGGATTTGCCGGGCGGGTCCGGGCAGGTTTACGTCACAAACGGGTCCAACCTCGTGTCCTAAGCATTGATTATTATTAATAATCCACTTTCCCTAATTTTAATAATTCCCTATTTGAATTATTAATTAATTCCAAATTTAGCAATGTCCATAATTGACTCAATTATGGACATCCATTTAAGGCATGCAAAATCATATCAATTGCACCCCAATTTATTAATTCCTAATATCACCCCTAGCCCACGTTTGAACGTTTATTCGCAAAATGTATGCTAGACCCGATTAGTCTAACTCATAGCATAAAAGAAAATATTCACAACAACAACATATATATGTGACTAAATAAATCATAACAAGGGGTGAAACTTGCATACATCCAAAATTACAACTTGCATAAGGTTATACATGTCATGGATCTAAGGGTGTCAACTTATTCATAATTCACATAATATGATTTTGATCAAATTTCATAAACTTGTATAGGACATGTGTGAATCAACATCGTTAACAATATGGTTTTATATGGGTACACCTAACACAATAGGCAAATTCCCAAAAATCAAAATTCATTTAATCATAGATTCATGTATATGGGTACACCTAACTTAATAGGCAAATTCCCATATTCAAGATCCAATTAATTTGTAGATTCATGTATATGGGTACACCTAACTCAATAGGCAAATTCCCATAATCAAGATCTATTATAAAAAAACATAAACTTTAAACATGATCCAATTCGCATAAATAATAACATCATGATTTTACAACTTGTATAATTCAACACAACTTAACATGACATCATTATCATATAACATAAGTATTTCAACATATGTGATAATATGAGATCTACAACATATACAAGATTTACAACATAGCATATCATAATTTGCAACATAGCATGATATGATTTACAACATAGCATAGCAAGATTTACAACATGGCATAACATGATTTATAACATAGCATAGCATGATTAATCACATATGACATAGCATAGGATTATTTACAACATAATCACTACAACATAACAACATATATATGATAACATAATAGCATAACAAGAGATCCACAACATAATTTACAAATACATAACAATTCATATCACTTTCTTGTGATCCATTCATAACTTAATCAAATTATTTTATAATAATATTGTGAGATTCATCATACTCACAATTTTTAAAGAAGAGAAATAGAAAGAGAGAGAGCTTTTGATTTGATTTGAGTAGATTTAGTTTGTAGATTAGGCCTTCTTCTTCTTTAATTTGTGACGGCTATGCTGAACTCCATGGCAACGGCATGTCGGTAGCTCTCCAATTTTTCAAGTGATTTAGGGTTAGAGTCTACGCACTTATTTATAGATGTTAGGATGCATTTAGGCCATTAGATTTACCCTAGAATAGATTAGAGCCATTAGATTTCGTCCAGCCTTCAAAACACAGCCCAAAAACCCAACCAGATGCACCCAGGTCACCTGGGCTCGACCAGGGAGGTCGACACCCAGTTCGACTCCCAAGTCGACCCCCAGGTCGACCTGGTCTGGGCGGGAGTTTTCCCGCCTGCCTCCATTTCTGTGTTTTTGAAATCTGTTTTAAAATTTGAATTTTTCGTGAAACTTCTCGAGGCCATATCTCGGTCATACGAACTCCAATTCACAAAATTTCGGACTCTATTTCACGTATTTTTCCGAGACGAACACAATGGCGCAGCCCGTTTCCCAATATTCTTATATTTGAAATTAATTATTCTTTCATTTGTGAATATTAGTATTAACTGATTTATGGGGTGTTACATTCTCCCCTCCTTAAAGGATTTCGACCCCGAAATCTTCAAGTCAAGAAGAAAGTTTAACCTAACATCCAATCAACCATCTACTCAATCATCAAACACTGGCATCCACTGTCCTTATAGACTTCTAATGCTTTTATGTTTAAATGCATAGTGTGTGTATATGTCCGTATCTAATGCAAAATCAGGCGGTCCACTGATTCAGTTGACCTCCTTGATGCAATTCATGATAGTGCCATGCATCCATTATGTATGCAAAAGATCCTAATTGCTTACATACTACTTCTATATGCGTGCACATCCATTCAAACGAATGCAACATCTATATGATGGTACAACCATTATACATCCATTATACTAAATACATTCATTTATGCAATATGCAGTATGCAATATGTAGTGACTGAGCCGATCTAGTGCCTAAAGTGTGTGTATATATGCATCCACGAGCAACCACTAGCAAACACTTGCATCCATTTTGCATCCATCATACATAACATGTCTCAAACACATGTTTCAACCATAGGATTATCCTAACTAAAGGTCAAAGATAATAATGAGAGGACATACTAAAGATAAGATAAGATAAGCTAAGCGATAAAGGAGAAATTAAAAGACATACCCTCAAAAAGAAAAGGGTACAATGAACGCATCTTCTCTTCTGTCTCCCAAGTAGCGTTGCTCTCATCATCTCCCCATTGCACTTTAACTAGTCTGACCTCTCGATTCCTCAACTTTTTGATCTCCGACCCAAGAATGCATGTAGGAGCTCGTCATATTGTTGCATCACGCTCTATTTCCACCTCTTTAAGCAAGCTCGGCTCTACCACCTCCGCGGTCTTGTGCAAACACTTCCTCAAATGTGATACATGGAATACGTCGTGTACTCCACTAAGTTTCTCAGGCAACTCCACCCTATACGCCATCTTCCCAATCCTGTCTTTTATAGGAAACGACCCTACAAACCTTGGCGCTAATTTCCCAACGGACCCAAAGCGAACAACATTCCGTAACGGAGATACTTTGATAAAAACCATGTCCCCAATGTCAAACTCAAGATCTGTCCTCCTCTTATCAGCATACGATTTCTGCCTATCTTGTGCTGCTTTCATCCTCCTTCGAATCAAATCAATCTTCTCCGAGGTTTCCCTAACCTTATCGGGCCCAAGTAGGATTTTATCGGTAGATTCCCACCAACATGTAGGCGAACGGCAAGGCCTTCCATAAAGAGCTTCGAAAGGTGCCATGCCAATACTAGACTGAAAGCTATTATTATATGTGAATTCTACCAACGGAAGGTGCTCTTCCCATGTACCCCCAAAGTCTAAGATACAAAGCCTTAAAAGATCCTCTAGAATACGATTCACCCTCTCGGTATGGCCGTCCGTCTGAGGATGATATGCGGTGCTCAAACATAGCTGAGTCCCTACCGCCTCTTGTAAACTCTTCCTAAATTCGCTAGTGAAGATGGGATCACGGTCGCTTACTATACTAGAAGGAATACCGTGCAAACGAACTACCTCTTTAATGTATACAGAAGACAACCACGGAGCAGTCCTCTTACTTTTCACGGGAATAAAATGGGCGCTCTTAGTAAGTCTATCTACTATAACCCAAATCCCCGTATTACCCTTCCTTGATCTTGGTAATCCATCCACAAAATCCATTGAGACGCTTTCCCATTTCCATAGTGGAACTTCCAATGGGTGAAGCAACCCACCGGGTTTCTTTTGTTCCGCTTTTACTCGTTGGCACACCAAGCATCTAGCGACGTACTCGGCCACATCCTTTTTCATACCGGCCCAAAAGAAAACCCGCTTCATATCTTTGTACATCTTGTCTCCGCCGGGATGAATGGTCATCTTTGAGCGATGAGCATCATCAAGAATGGCCTTCCTTAAGTCTTCGTCTTGTGGTACACAAAGTCTATTATCCCTTCGTAACCAACCCTTATCGTCTAGGGTATACCTACGAAGATGGCTAGACGACTCCCCTCCTTTGAGCTTTTCTACTATCTCAACCAACTGTGGGTCGTTTTGTTGTGCCTCACCAACTCGTCCTAGAAGTGTAGGTCTAACCTCCAAGGATGCTAACAAACCAGGTACTAGGTCAACGGAGGGTCTAAAGTCAAACATGGAGATGAATTCTAAGCTTCGTCGTTCAACAAACAACGGACTCAAGGACAACCTTTTCCTACTTAAGGCGTCTGCTACCACGTTACCCTTGCCCGGGGTATATGCTATTTCAAAATCGTAGGAGGCTAAGAATTCCATCCACCGTTGCTGCCTTAAATTCAAATCCTTCTGAGAGAATAAGTATTTTAATGATTTGTGGTCAGTGAACAGTTCGAATTTCTCACCAAGAAGATAGTGACGCCAAGACTTAAGCGCGAAAACAATTACGGCTAACACAAGGTCATGCGTAGGGTAATTCTTTTCATGAACCCTCAACTGCCTTCCACCATAGGCTATTACTCTTTCCTCTTGCATGAGGACCGCGCCAAGTCCCGTCCCACAAGCATCAGTATAGACGGTAAACAGCTTATTCCCGTCTGGCAGCACTAAGACTGGGGCTGAAGTTAAGGCTCTCTTTAAACGTTGGAACGCATCATCACAATCTTCGTCCCACGTAAAAACCAGGTTCTTCTTCGTTTACCGTGTTAATGGAGCTGATATTTTTGCGAAGTCTTTGATAAATTTCCTATAATAGCCAGCCAACCCCAAGAAACTTCTTACTTCGGTTGCATTTTTAGGGACCTTCCAATCTTGGATGGCCACCACCTTTGCGGGATCCACTACTATCCCTTCCTTGGAAACCACGTGCCCTAAGAACCATACTTCTTTCCTCTAGAAGTGACACTTAGAAAATTTTTCCTTAAGGTTATGCGCTCGAAGGGTTTCCAACACTTCCTTAAGATGTAGGGCATGCTCTCCTTCATTCTTAGAAAAGACTAAGATGTCATCCACAAAGACTACCACGAATTTGTTAAGGTACTCCCTAAACACCCCACTCATCAAATCAACAAAATATGCGGGGGCGTTTGTCAAACCAATGGGCATCACTAGCCATTCATAGAATCCGTCAGGAGTCCTAAAAGCAGTCTTATCTATACTATCCTCAGCCACTCTCAGTTGATGAAAGCCAGTGGCTAAGTCCAACTGCGAAAACAATGAGGCGCCAACTAACTGATCAAAGAGATCGTCAATCCTCGGCAGTGGGTGTCGGTTCTTTTTAGTAAGCTTGTTTAGTTCTCTATAGTCCACACAAAGTCTAAGGGACCCATCCGCCTTTGTAGCAAATACTACTGGAGCACCCCACTCCGATATACTACGTCTTATGAACCCCTTCTCAAGCAACTCCTTCACTTGCTTATTGAGTTCCCTCCTTTCACGAGGAGCCATGTGGCGCACTGGCAATGATACGGGTTTAGCATTATCCACAAGATAAATTCGAAAGTCTATCTCCCGCTTTGGATGTAAGCCCTTCACCTCCTCAAACACATCCGGATATTCCCGGACCACCTCTACCGATCGCAGATTCTCTACAGACGCGTCAAGCGATTCAAGATAACTTAGCATAACGGAATCTATGGGATTACAAAAGATGTCGAGAGTGTTACCAAGGCGAGTCACAAGCCTAACTACTCTCCTTTCACAATCAAGAATGGCCCCATTTCTAGATAACCAATCCATTCCTAAAATTAGCCCATAGCCCGTGAAGCCCAATACATAAGCATCACATCTAAATTCAACGCTAAGTATAGAAATTTTCAAATCCAAACATATCATGGTCAAATGAGCCGAACCCCCAATTGGATTTGAAACAACCAAGGGATCCTCTACTAAACTGGTTCAAGTGCAATAATTCAACTAATGATGCAGAGATAAACGAATGAGATGCGCCAGAATCGAATAAGGTACGGACAGGATGATCAAACAGAAGAACTAAGCTTTCAACAGAAATTGTTCTACCTCTTTCTTGCAGCGGTGGGGCCGCAATAGCCTGAACTTGCCCCCTTGCCTGCCCTGGTGCCATAAGAGCCTGCACCTGTCCTCCTGAGGTAGACCCTGCCCTCTGCCCCTTCTTTGGGCAGTCCTTCACCGAATGTCCCGCATCTCCACAATGAAAACAACCAGTCTTCTTTTTCTTTCTACAATCTTTGCTGAGATGGCCAGGTGTCCCACAATTGAAGCATATCTTCTTCCCTTTGCCATTATTGTTTTTACCACCCTTCTTATTTTGCTGTTGGGGTTTCTTCTGATCCCCTTTCTTTTCAACTGCCTTATCCTCATGCATAAGTGCCATTTCTACTAGCCTTTCAAAGGTGGCTCCCATAGGGATGTGGGTCATAGCCAACCCTTGCAACGATTCATTCAAGCCTCTAACGAACCTCAAAGCTTTCTTCTCTGGCGTGTTCACCAACTCCAAGCCAAACCTTGCTAACTGATTAAATTTATTGACATATTCCTTCACTGATAAGCTCCCTTGCTTTAATGTTAGGAATTTTTCCATATTTAAATTCTCCTCTGCCCTTGAAAGAAACTTTGCCTCAAACCTTCGTCTGAAATCCGCCCATGAATCAATTGGACGTTCCCTGTTAGTGACCTCCCACCAAAACGAGGTCTCTCCCTTCATTAACCAAGCAGCTAAACGGACTTTCCTCCCATCTTCCACTTCAAAGATATCCAACAATTCCTCAGTCTCCTTAAGCCAGTCTCTGGCCTCCACAAACATCTCAGTCCCTTGAAAAGTTTTTCCTCCCATTGCCTTAAATTCCTTGCACTTCTTTGCAAAAGTGTCAACACGAGGAGGAGGAGGAGGAGGAATGGGTGCAACTGGGGGTGGAGGAACATCTGCTGGGCCTGCAGTGGTGGCCCTAGCCTCCAAATATCTCCTAAACCACCCTGGAACCGTCACACCTTCTGGGAGATTAAGATCTTCAGCCATGCTGAAATGAAAAAGGAAAGATTCAAAATGGAGAATTCGAAAGACAAAGATAAGGATATGGCTATTTGGGATTATGTTTTTCATAAAAACTCTCTCTAAATAACATGTTTTTGAAAGCACTTCTTCCAAAAATACTTTAGAAAAATATTTTTCTAAAAATTTTATCTGTTCTGGTAACCTTATGCTCTGATACCACGTGTAACACCCCAATCCATTAATGTCACTCACAAAGGGAATGCATTAACTTCTATGGAGGTTTTAGGTGAATATAGAACAGTAAAATTACAACAAGACAGATATAAAATAGTACTTGGAAATTTAAAAACTTTATTTCAATTGCAGCAGAAGTCAAAACATGTTTGATTACATCATAACACCATAATCAAAGTCAAGTACAATATCTATCTTGATAAAACAAGTACATAATTCCATTACATAAATAGCCATTAAAAAGAAATATAACAAGCTGGACTTTACTTCAGCAGTCCAAGCTTTCCAAGAGATAAGCAATCCAATCAGACTCCACTGGAACTTGGCCCAACCTGAGGACCTGAAGGGAGAAAAAAAAGATGGAAAAGAGGGGGTCAGACATAAAGTCTGGCGAGTATGATAATTCTACAATACTATTATCAAAATAACTGGACTAAGGCATAAGCTGGAAAACAAGGAAATATCTATGAAAGAGCAGATTAAGGACATAGACAATCGCTAAAGGAAACGTTATAGGCGCTCCTAAATACTAAAGGATAAACACTATACTGCACCACACCAGTCACCCTAAAGATTGATCCCACTTAGCTTCACTTAGAAACTTTCTTAATGGCTTTACGTACTCCTAGCTGACTACATAGGTGCCGCCTGCCCCTATCTCCACTAGGTGTGCCCCACTTTCCATTTTTCGATCGGCTCCCTACTCGTAGATACCCGTGCTGGCCCCACAGTGGGGTGTATCATTCCCCTAAAGTGGCAACCCGATATAACGGAGAAGCACGGCTTATACCTACACGATGCAACAACGTCTTACCTACCAGCCCGGGTCCACACACGCATATGAAACCCGTTGGACTTGCGTTGCCACCGCTCCCGGTTTTGGCCTCTTATAGTCAAACCCAGTATGCGTGTCCCGTCCTCGACTTGGGTCGAGCCCACAAAGATACGTTTTGGGATACTGGTTGAAATGGGCCCCCATTATTTCCCACAAGCATTCCAGCTAAGCTTGTCCCATTAGTCCATCCACTTAACCCAGTTAGTCATGTTCATTTACATGTGTATTTGGTTAAGTCTAATCGTATTTCAAATGCCTCTAAAGGCAACCACTAGATTCCTCATGCCACCCAAGGCACCTACTTAACCCCCATGTCCCACCTTACATGATTATCTGGTTAATTATTTCTTAATTCATTAAGGCCATAACCTCATAAAGACCTCTCACATTAGACTGGCATTTATGGCAGCTGGATTTGCCGGGCGGGTCCGGGCCATCTTATACCATAAAAGAGTCTAACCTCGTGTCTTTACAATTGTTATGCTTTAGTTTGGGCCTAGGACCTCTCACATTGGGCCGACATTTGTGACTACTGGATTTGCCGGGCGGGTCCGGGCAGGTTTACGTCACAAAGGGGTCCAACCTCGTGTCCTAAGCATTGATTATTATTAATAATCCACTTTCCCCAATTTTAATAATTCCCTATTTGAATTATTAATTAATTCCAAATTTAGCAATGTCCATAATTGACTCAATTATGGACATCCATTTAAGGCATGCAAAATCATATCAATTGCACCCCAATTTATTAATTCCTAATATCACCCCTACCCCACGTTTGAACGTTTATTCGCAAAATGTAAGCTAGACCCGATTAGTCTAACTCATAGCATAAAAGAAAATATTCACAACAACAACATATATATGTGACTAAATAAATCATAACAAGGGGTGAAACTTGCATACATCCAAAATTACAACTTGCATAAGGTTATACATGTCATGGATCTAAGGGTGTCAACTTATTCATAATTCTCATATTATGATTTTGATCAAATTTCATAAACTTGTATAGGACATGTGTGAATCAACATCATTAACAATATGGTTTTATATGGGTACACCTAACTCAATAGGTAAATTCCCAAAAATCAAAATTCATTTAATCATAGATTCATGTATATGGGTACACCTAACTTAATAGGCAAATTCCCATATTCAAGATCCAATTAATTTGTAGATTCATGTATATGGGTACACCTAACTCAATAGGCAAATTCCCATAATCAAGATCTATTATAAAAAAACATAAACTTTAAACATGATCCAATTCGCATAAATAATAACATCATGATTTTACAACTTGTACAATTCAACACAACTTAACATGACATCATTATCATATAACATAAGTATTTCAACATATGTGATAATATGAGATCACAACATATACAAGATTTACAACATAGCATATCATAATTTGCAACATAGCATGATATGATTTACAACATAGCATAGCAAGATTTACAACATGGCATAACATGATTTATAACATAGCATAGCATGATTAATCACATATGACATAGCATAGGATTATTTACAACATAATCAATACAACATAACAACATATATATGATAACATAATAGCATAACAAGAGATCCACAACATAATTTACAAATACATAACAATTCATATCAATTTCTTGTGATCCATTCATAACTTAATCAAATTATTTTATAATAATATTGTGAGATTCATCATACTCACAATTTTTAAAGAAGAGAAATAGAAAGAGAGAGAGCTTTTGATTTGATTTGAGTAGATTTAGTTTGTAGATTAGGCCTTCTTCTTCTTTAGTTTGTGACGGCTATGCTGAACTCCATGGCAACGGCATGTCGGTAGATCTCCAATTTTTCAAGTGATTTAGGGTTAGAGTCTACGCACTTATTTATAGATGTTAGGATGCATTTAGGCCATTAGATTTACCCTAGAATAGATTAGAGCCATTAGATTTCGTCCAGCCTTCAAAACACAGCCCGAAAACCCAACCAGATGCACCCAGGTCACCTGGGATCGACCAGGGAGGTCGACACCCAGGTCGACTCCCAAGTCGACCCCCAGGTCGACCTGGTCTGGGCGGGAGTTTTCCCGCCTGCCTCCATTTCTGTGTTTTTGAAATCTGTTTTAAAATTTGAATTTTTCGTGAAACTTCTCGAGGCCATATCTCGGTCATACGAACTCCGATTCACAAAATTTCGGACTCTATTTCACGTATTTTTCCGAGACGAACACAATGGCGCAGCCCGTTTCCCAATATTCTTATATTTGAAATTAATTATTCTTTCATTTGTGAATATTAGTATTAACTGATTTACGGGGTGTTACATTCTCCCCTCCTTAAAGGATTTCGACCCCGAAATCTTCAAGTCAAGAAGAATGTTTAACCTAACATCCAATCAACCATCTACTCAATCATCAATCACTGGCATCCACTGTCCTTATAGACTTCTAATGCTTTTATGTTTAAATGCATAGTGTGTGTATATGTCCGTATCTAATGCAAAATCAGGCGGTCCACTGATTCAGTTGACCTCCTTGATGCAATTCATGATAGTGCCATGCATCCATTATGTATGCAAAAGATCCTAATTGCTTACATACTACTTCTATATGCGTGCACATCCATTCAACCGAATGCAGCATCTATATGATGGTACAACCATTATACATCCATTATACTAAATACATTCATTTATGCAATATGCAATATGCAATATGTAGTGACTGAGCCGATCTAGTGCCTAAAGTGTGTGTATATATGCATCCACGAACAACCACTAGCAAACACTTGCATCCATTTTGCATCCATCATACATAACATGTCTCAAACACATGTTTCAACCATAGGATTATCCTAACTAAAGGTCAAAGATAATAATGAGAGGACATACTAAAGATAAGATAAGATAAGCTAAGCGATAAAGGAGAAATTAAAAGACATACCCTCAAAAAGAAAAGGGTACAACGAACGCATCTTCTCTTCTGTCTCCCAAGTAGCGTTGCTCTCATCATCTCCCCATTGCACTTTAACTAGTCTGACCTCTCGATTCCTCAACTTTTTGATCTCCGACCCAAGAATGCATGTAGGAGCTCGTCATATTGTTGCATCACGCTCTATTTCCACCTCTTTAAGCAAGCTCGGCTCTACCACCTCCGCGGTCTTGTGCAAACACTTCCTCAAATGTGATACATGGAATACGTCGTGTACTCCACTAAGTTTCTCAGGCAACTCCACCCTATACGCCATCTTCCCAATCCTGTCTTTTATAGGAAACGACCCTACAAACCTTGGCGCTAATTTCCCAACGGACCCAAAGCGAACAACATTCTGTAACGGAGATACTTTGATAAAAACCATGTCCCCAATGTCAAACTCAAGATCTGTCCTCCTCTTATCAGCATACGATTTCTGCCTATCTTGTGCTGCTTTCTCCTCCTTCGAATCAAATCAATCTTCTCCGAGGTTTCCCTAACCATATCGGGCCCAAGTAGGATTTTATCGGTAGATTCCCACCAACATGTAGGCGAACGGCAAGGCCTTCCATAAAGAGCTTCGAAAGGTGCCATGCCAATACTAGACTGAAAGCTATTATTATATGCGAATTCTACCAACGGAAGGTGCTCTTCCCATGTACCCCCAAAGTCTAGGATACAAAGCCTTAAAAGATCCTCTAGAATACGATTCACCCTCTCGGTCTGGCCGTCCGTCTGAGGATGATATGCGGTGCTCAAACATAGCTGAGTCCCTACCGCCTCTTGTAAACTCTTCCAAAATTCGCTAGTGAAGATGGGATCACGGTCGCTTACTATACTAGAGGGAATACCGTGCAAACGAACTATCTCTTTAATGTATACAGAAGACAACCACAGAGCAGTCCTCTTACTTTTCACGGGAATAAAATGGGCGCTCTTAGTAAGTCTATCTACTATAACCCAAATCCCCGTATTACCCTTCCTTGATCTTGGTAATCCATCCACAAAATCCATTGAGACGCTTTCCCATTTCCATAGTGGAACTTCCAATGGGTGAAGCAACCCACCGGGTTTCTTTTGTTCCGCTTTTACTCGTTGGCACACCAAGCATCTAGCGACGTACTCGGCCACATCCTTTTTCATACCGGCCCAAAAGAAAACCCGCTTCATATCTTTGTACATCTTGTCTCCGCCGGGATGAATGGTCATCTTTGAGCGATGAGCATCATCAAGAATGGCCTTCCTTAAGTCTTCGTCTTGTGGTACACAAAGTCTATTATCCCTTCGTAACCAACCCTTATCGTCTAGGGTATACCTACGAAGATGGCTAGACGACTCCCCTCCTTTGAGCTTTTCTACTATCTCAACCAACTGTGGGTCGTCTTGCTGTGCCTCACCAACTCGTCCTAGAAGTGTAGGTCTAACCTCCAAGGATGCTAACAAACCAGGTACTAGGTCAACGGAGGGTCTAAAGTCAAACATGGAGATGAATTCTAAGCTTCGTCGTTCAACAAACAACGGACTCAAGGACAACCTTTTCCTACTTAAGGCGTCTGCTACCACGTTACCCTTGCCCGGGTTATATGCTATTTCAAAATCGTAGGAGGCTAAGAATTCCATCCACCGTTGCTGCCTTAAATTCAAATCCTTCTGAGAGAATAAGTATTTTAATGATTTGTGGTCAGTGAACAGTTCGAATTTCTCACCAAGAAGATAGTGACGCCAAGACTTAAGCGCGAAAACAATTGCGGCTAACTCAAGGTCATGCGTAGGGTAATTCTTTTCATGAACCCTCAACTGCCTTCCACCATAGGCTATTACTCTTTCCTCTTGCATGAGGACCGCGCCAAGTCCCGTCCCACAAGCATCAGTATAGACGGTAAACAGCTTATTCCCGTCTGGCAGCACTAAGACTGGGGCTGAAGTTAAGGCTCTCTTTAAACGTTGGAACGCATCATCACAATCTTCGTCCCACGTAAAAACCAGGTTCTTCTTCGTTAATCGTGTTAATGGAGATGATATTTTTGCGAAGTCTTTGATAAACTTCCTATAATAGCCAGCCAACCCCAAGAAACTTCTTACTTCGGTTACATTTTTAGGGACCTTCCAATCTTGGATGGCCACCACCTTTGCGGGATCCACTACTATCCCTTCCTTGGAAACCACGTGCCCTAAGAACCGTACTTCTTTCCTCCAGAAGTGACACTTAGAAAATTTTTCCTTAAGGTTATGCGCTCGAAGGGTTTCCAACACTTCCCTAAGATGTAGGGCATGCTCTCCTTCATTCTTAGAAAAGACTAAGATGTCATCCACAAAGACTACCACGAATTTGTTAAGGTACTCCCTAAACACCCCACTCATCAAATCAACAAAATATGCGGGGGCGTTTGTCAAACCAAAAGGCATCACTAGCCATTCATAGAATTCGTCAGGAGTCCTAAAAGCAGTCTTATCTATACTATCCTCAGCCACTCTCAGTTGATGAAAGCCAGTGGCTAAGTCCAACTGCGAAAACACTGAGGCGCCAACTAACTGATCAAAGAGATCGTCAATCCTCGGCAGTGGGTGTCGGTTCTTTTTAGTAAGCTTGTTTAGTTCTCTATAGTCCACACAAAGTCTAAGGGACCCATCCGCCTTTGTAGCAAATACTACTGGAGCACCCCACTCCGATATACTACGTCTTATGAACCCCTTCTCAAGCAACTCCTTCACTTGCTTATTGAGTTCCCTCCTTTCACGAGGAGCCATGTGGCGCACTGGCAAAGATACGGGTTTAGCATTATCCACAAGATAAATTCGAAAGTCTATCTCCCGCTTTGGATGTAAGCCCTTCACCTCCTCAAACACATCCGGATATTCCCGGACCACCTCTACCGATCGCAGATTCTCTACAGACGCGTCAAGCGATTCAAGATAACTTAGCATAACGGAATCTATGGGATTACAAAAGATGTCGAGAGTGTTACCAAGGCGAGTCACAAGCCTAACTACTCTCCTTTCACAATCAAGAATGGCCCCATTTATAGATAACCAATCCATTCCTAAAATTAGCCCATAGCCCGTGAAGCCCAATACATAAGCATTACATCTAAATTCAACGCTAAGTATAGAGATTTTCAAATCCAAACATATCATGGTCAAATGAGCCGAACCCCCAATTGGATTTGAAACAACCAAGGGATCCTCTACTAAACTGGTGTTCAAGTGCAATAATTCAACTAATGATGCAGAGATAAACGAATGAGATGCGCCAGAATCGAATAAGGTACGGACAGGATGATCAAACAGAAAAACTAAGCTTTCAACAGAAATTGTTCTACCTCTTTCTTGCAGCGGTGGGGCCGCAATAGCCTGAACTTGCCCCCTTGCCTGCCCTGGTGCCATAAGAGCCTGCACCTGTCCTCCTGAGGTAGACCCTGCCCTCTGCCCCTTCTTTGTGCAGTCCTTCACCAAATGTCCCGCATCTCCACAATGAAAACAACCAGTCTTCTTTTTCTTTCTACAATCTTTGCTGAGATGGCCAGGTGTCCCACAATTGAAGCATCTCTTCTTCCCTTTGCCATTATTGTTTTTACCACACTTCTTATTTTGCTGTTGGGGTTTCTTCTGATCCCCTTTCTTTTCAACTGCCTTATCCTCATGCATAAGTGCCATTTCTACTAGCCTTTCAAAGGTGGCTCCCATAGGGATGTGGGTCATAGCCAACCCTTGCAACGATTCATTCAAGCCTCTAACGAACCTCAAAGCTTTCTTCTCTGGCGTGTTCACCAACTCCAAGCCAAACCTTGCTAACTGATTAAATTTATTGACATATTCCTTCACTGATAAGCTCCCTTGCTTTAATGTCAGGAATTTTTCCATATTTAAATTCTCCTCTGCCCTTGAAAGAAACTTTGCCTCAAACCTTCGTCTGAAATCCGCCCATGAATCAATTGGACGTTCCCCGTTAGTGACCTCCCACCAAAACGAGGTCTCTCCCTTCATTAACCAAGCAGCTAAACGGACTTTCCTCCCATCTTCCACTTCAAAGATATCCAACAATTCCTCAGTCTCCTTAAGCCAGTCTCTGGCCTCCACAAACGTCTCAGTCCCTTGAAAAGTTTTTCCTCCCATAGCCTTAAATTCCTTGCACGTCTTTGCAAAAGTGTCAACACGAGGAGGAGGAGGAGGAATGGGTGCAACTGGGGGTGGAGGAACATCTGCTGGGCCTGCAGTGGTGGCCCTAGCCTCCAAATATCTCCTAAACCACCCTGGAACCGTCACACCTTCTGGGAGATTAAGATCTTCAGCCATGCTGAAACGAAAAAGGAAAGATTCAAAATGGAGAATTCGAAAGACAAAGATAAGGATATGGCTATTTGGGATTATGTTTTTCATAAAAACTCTCTCTAAATAACATGTTATTGAAAGCACTTCTTCCAAAAATACTTTAGAAAAATATTTTTCTAAAAATTTTATCTGTTCTGGTAACCTTATGCTCTGATACCACGTGTAACACCCCAATCCATTAGTGTCACTCACAAAGGGAATGCATTAACTTCTATGGAGGTTTTAGGTGAACATAGAACAGTAAAATTACAACAAGACAGATATAAAATAGTACTTGGAAATTTAAAAACTTTATTTCAATTGCAGCAGAAGTCAAAACATGTTTGATTACATCATAACACCATAATCAAAGTCAAGTACAATATCTATCTTGATAAAACAAGTACATAATCCCATTACATAAATAGCCATTAAAAAGAAAGATAACAAGCTGGACTTTACTTCAGCAGTCCAAGCTTTCCAAGAGATAAGCAATCCAATCAGACTCCACTGGAACTTGGCCCAACCTGAGGACCTGAAGGGAGGAAAAAAAAAGATGCAAAAGAGGGGGTCAGACATAAAGTCTGGCGAGTATGATAATTCTACAATACTATTATCAAAATAACTGGACTAAGGCATAAGCTGGAAAACAAGGAAATGTCTATGAAAGAACAGATTAAGGACATAGACAATCGCTAAAGGAAACGTTATAGGCGCTCCTAAATACTAAAGGATAAACACTATACTGCACCACACCAGTCACCTTAAAGATTGATCCCACTTAGCTTCACTTAGAAACTTTCTTAATGGCTTTACGTACTCCTAGCTGACTACATAGGTGCCGCCTGCCCCTATCTCCACTAGGTGTGCCCCACTTTCCATTTTTCGATCGGCTCCCTACTCGTAGATACCTGTGCTGGCCCCACAGTGGGGTGTATCATTCCCCTAAAGTGGCAACCCGATATAACGGAGATGCACGGCTTATACCTACACGATGCAACAACGTCTTACCTACCAGCTCGGGTCGACACACGCATATGAAACCCGTTGGACTTGCGTTGCCACCGCTCCCTGTTTTGGCCTCTTATAGTCAAACCCAGTATGCTTGTCCCGTCCTCGACTTGGGTCGAGCCCACAAAGATACGTTTTGGGATACTGGTTGAAATGGGCCCCCATTATTTCCCACAAGCATTCCACCTAAGCTTGTCCCATTAGTCCATCCACTTAACCCACTTAGTCATGTTCATTTACATGTGTATTTGGTTAAGTCTAATCGTATTTCAAATGCCTCTAAAGGCAACCACTAGATTCCTCATGCCACCCAAGGCACCTACTTAACCCCCATGTCCCACCTTACATGATTATCTGGTTAAGTATTTCTTAATTCGTTAAGGCCATAACCTCATAAAGACCTCTCACATTAGACTGGCATTTATGGCAGCTGGATTTGCCGGGCGGGTCTGGGCAGTCTTATACCATAAAAGAGTCTAACCTCGTGTCTTTACAATTGTTATGCTTTAGTTTGGGCCTAGGACCTCTCACATTGGGCCGACATTTGTGACTACTGGATTTGCCGGGCGGGTCCGGGCAGGTTTACGTCACAAACGGGTCCAACCTCGTGTCCTAAGAATTGATTATTATTAATAATCCACTTTCCCCAATTTTAATAATTCCCTATTTGAATTATTAATTAATTCCAAATTTAGCAATGTCCATAATTGACTCAATTATGGACATCCATTTAAGACATGCAAAATCATATCAATTGCACCCCAATTTATTAATTCCTAATATCACCCCTACCCCACGTTTGAACGTTTATTCGCAAAATGTATGCTAGACCCGATTAGTCTAACTCATAGCATAAAAGAAAATATTTACAACAACAACATATATATGTGACTAAATAAATCATAACAAGGGGTGAAACTTGCATACATCCAAAATTACAACTTGCATAAGGTTATACATGTCATGGATCTAAGGGTGTCAACTTATTCATAATTCACATAATATGATTTTGATCAAATTTCATAAACTTGTATAGGACATGTGTGAATCAACATCATTAACAATATGGTTTTATATGGGTACACCTAACTCAATAGGCAAATTCCCAAAAATCAAAATTCATTTAATCATAGATTCATGTATATGGGTACACCTAACTTAATAAGCAAATTCCCATATTCAAGATCCAATTAATTTGTAGATTCATGTATATGGGTACACCTAATTCAATAGGCAAATTCCCATAATCAAGATCTATTATAAAAAAAAACATAAACTTTAAACATGATCCAATTCGCATAAATAATAACATCATGATTTTACAACTTGTATAATTCAAAACAACTTAACATGACATCATTATCATATAACATAAGTATTTCAACATATGTGATAATATGAGATCTACAACATATATAAGATTTACAACATAGCATATCATAATTTGCAACATAGCATGATATGATTTACAACATAGCATAGTAAGATTTACAACATGGCATAACATGATTTATAACATAGCATAGCATGATTAATCACATATGACATAGCATATGATTATTTACAACATAATCACTACAACATAACAACATATATATGATAACATAATAGCATAACAAGAGATCCACAACATAATTTACAAATACATAACAATTCATATCACTTTCTTGTGATCCATTCATAACTTAATCAAATTATTTTATAATAATATTGTGAGATTCATCATACTCACAATTTTTAAAGAAGAGAAATAGAAAGAGAGAGAGCTTTTGATTTGATTTGAGTAGATTTAGTTTGTAGATTAGGCCTTCTTCTTCTTTAGGTTGTGACGGCTATGCTGAACTCCATGGCAACGGCATGTCGGTAGCTCTCCAATTTTTCAAGTGATTTAGGGTTAGAGTCTACCCACTTATTTATAGATGTTAGGATGCATTTAGGCCATTAGATTTACCCTAGAATAGATTAGAGCCATTAGATTTCGTCCAGCCTTCAAAACACAGCCCGAAAACCCAACCAGATGCACCCAGGTCACCTGGGCTCGACCAGGGAGGTCGACACCCAGGTCGACTCCCAAGTCGACCCCCAGGTCGACCTGGTCTGGGCGGGAGTTTTCCCGCCTGCCTCCATTTCTGTGTTTTTGAAATCTGTTTTAAAATTTGAATTTTTCGTGAAACTTCTCGAGGCCATATCTCGGTCATACGAACTCCGATTCACAAAATTTCGGACTCTATTTCACGTATTTTTCCGAGACGAACACAATGGCGCAGCCCGTTTCCCAATATTCTTATATTTGAAATTAATTATTCTTTCATTTGTGAATATCAGTATTAACTGATTTACGGGGTGTTACAATGCCTGTAACATGCAGGTCTACTTACGTGTAAGCATTGATGCAGGCATAAAATTTGGCCTCAAATAGTTATACTGGAGATAGAGAATACCGCCGGCAGTCTGCTTCACAACGTTTTATAATGGGGACACAAAAGACCGCCTCCGCTGTGTTTATAATAGAGACAAATAAAAGTGTCTGCAAAAGTGTACTTTTCTGTCTTCTACCCAATAGTACTGCACATATATAATGTTATGAAAATGCAAGCATCATGAAACATACAATAATAGTGTAAAGCTCACAACCTGCAGCATTATTTGCAATTGTAATATGACACAAACTGCACTATTCTTACAACAAACAAAACGTTTCTTATGTAATATAATATGATAATAGCATGCAGAATTTTTATATAATACGATAACAGTTCACTGTATGTATCTTTAAGGACTGTAAATTCTCTTTTCAACCAACACCCAATCAATACTGTATTGAAAATTTACAATACTATAAAATACAGTGAACCTTGCATTTTAAGGATTGTAAAAGATACATACAATGAACCTTGCAGTTTAAATAAAATTTTCAATACAGTAAATTTTCAACCACTGCAAAATTAAATTCAAGAATGACAGAAACTAAAAAGAGAATTTTTATATGGAAATGAAACGAAATATTGTCAAGTAAACGAAATGTAATACAATTTAAACAAAAGCATAGAAACAAAGGACAGTACCTCATAAACTAGATACAGCAAATACACAAACTAGGAACAGAGTTCATAAAGATACATACAGTGGACCTTTTTGACTAATTACTTTTCTGAATTAGAACCTCGAACCATAAACTGTAAAAAATCCATATCATTAAGGGTTGAGGTAAAGTCTCTTGTTGGATGAGGCACTTGAGGGTAGACCTATCAAAATATGACCCTACCCATTTACCCTACCCATTTTACCCTAATTACAACCCTGTTGGGTCGATCCATTTATATTTTTTATTAAATGGGTCATAAAAGGGTTGACCCATTTTTAAAAGGGTTACAAATGGGTAACCCACTTACCCATGTAACTCTACATACATACGAAGTCGCTATTTTTTTGTAATATTAAAAATTGGGGAAAATTCCACATTTTCCAATATTAAAAACTGGGGAAAATAAAAGAACTATTTCTAATAAAAGGTCAAAATTACGAAATTAAAAGTAATAAAAGAAAAATTCGAAAATAATATTTTTTAAAGTTAAAAAGGCCAAAATTACGAAAATACCCTTCATTTTGAAAAAAGTGATTTTTTTTTAAAAAAATCCAGAGAATTATAAAATGAAAAATAAAAAAAATTATATTAAAATATCGATTTTAAAGTTAAAATTACGAAAATGCCCTTCATACTGGAAAAAGTGAAAAAAATGAAAAAAATTCAGAAAATTACGAAATGAAAAGTTAAAAAAGAATTATTTTAAAATAATGATTTTTAAAGCTAAAAATGCTAAAATTACGAAAATGTCCTTCATATTGGAAAAAGCGAAAAAATGGAAAAATGTCAGAAAATCCAGAAAATTACGAAATGAAAAGGAAAAAAAGAAATATTTTAAAATAACGATTTTTAAAGCTAAAAATACTAAAATTACGAAAATGCCCTTCATTTTGGAAGAAGTAAAAAAAATGAAAAAAATTCAGAAAATCCAAAAAATTACGAAATGAAAAGTAAAAAAAAGAATTATTCAAAAATTACAATTTTTAAAGCTAAATATGTCAAAATTACGAAAAATCCCTTTATGTTAAAAAAAGTGAAAACAATAATAAATTTAAAAAAATCCAGAAAATTGTGAAAAACAATAATTTTTTGTACTTTTCTTTTCATAATTTACTGAATTTTCTAAAAAAATCACTTTTTTCCACTTTTTCCAAAATAAAGGGTATTTTCGTAATTTTAGCATTTTTAGCTTTAAAAATCGTTATTTTAAAATAATTCTTTTTTAACTTTTCATTTCGTAATTTTCTGGATTTTCTGAATTTTTTCATTTTCCCCCTTTTTCCAATATAAAGGGCATTTTCGTAATTTTAGCATTTTTAGCTTTAAAAATCGTTATTTTAAAATAATTCTTTTTTTACTTTTCATTTCGTAATTTTCTGAATTATTTTCATTTTTTCCAATATGAAGGGTATTTTCGTAATTTTAGCATTTTTAGATTTAAAAATTGTTATTTTAAAATAATTGTTTTTTTACTTTTTATATCGTAATTTTCTGGATTTTCTGAAATTTTTTCATTTTTTTCACTTTTTCCAATATGAAGGGCATTTTCGTAATTTTAGCATTTTTAGCATTAAAAATCGTTATTTTAAAATAATTCTTTTTTAACGTTTCATTTCGTAATTTTTTGGATTTTCTGAATTTTTTTCATTTTTTCCAATATGAAGGGCATTTTCGTAATTTTAGCATTTTTATTTTTAAAAATCGTTATTTTATAATAATCCTTTTTTAACTTTTCGTTTTGTAATTTTCTTGATTTTCTGAAATTTTTTCATTTTTTTCAATATGAAGGGCATTTTCGTAATTTTGGTCCTTTTAGCTTTAAAAATTATTATTTTCGAATAATTCTTTTATTACTTTTTATTTAATAATTTTCTAGTTTTTTTGAATTTTTTTCTTTTTTTTTCTCTCTTTTTCCAAAATAAAGGATATTTCGTGATTTTTACATTTTTAAATTTAAAATCGTTATTTTAAAGTAATACTTTCTAATGTGTGGGTTAATGGGTAACCTATATAATATGTGGGTTGGGTCAGATAAAACGTTTTACTAAAAGGATCAAAATAAATGGGTTGTAAAAGGGTTGGGTCAAATTTTGCTTGACCCTTATACGACCCTAAATGACCCATTTGACACCCCTACTTGAGGGTATAATGACGGATGATATGGATGCGGATAATAGAGAGGTCCAAATTGTGGATAAGATAAATTCTGATGGACTACTGGTTGTTGGGTGGAAGTCTGTTGTTGATTGGGTGGTTGATTTTGGGTCAGTGGTTGGTGATTTGTGTTTAGAGGCTCTTCCTGTGTAGATACGGTTGTTCTGGTGGAGATGGAGGAATTGATGATAAATTTTGAGAAGACCGAATCATACGTCGTAGCTCTTCAATTTCCTTTCCTTGCTTCTCATTAATACTTTGTTGTTTCTCATACATTTCTTTTAGACTCAAACATTCGGACTGTAGTAAAGCATAAGCGCGACCTCTACACATTCTTCGAACCGCGGGTGTCGGTTGAGTTTCTTGAACCCAAGGAACCATATCTGGTGTTACGGCTTCTCCATAACCTCGAACTCTACCTCCAGTCTCAAATCCTCTTGCTGCCACATATGCTTGCGGCCTTACTTCTGGTGTTTCAACGCCATTAACATCAATTAGTTCATTTAGCTTTTTTGATATAAGTGCCTACAAAAAAATTCATTCACATAATAGTTAGTATTAGGTTTGCTGTCATAGATAATAGTTTGTGAACCAACAGTGGAAAAAGGTTTGCTAGATGAAATATAGTTGAGATGTTAAGCAGGTAGGAAGAATCCTAGTGGCGCTAAATGGTTGGAGTGATAAATATTTGATAACACTAACTTTTTTGGTACTGCACCAAGAAGGAAATCTGAAATTGAAAGAACTACTACTCTATTGATAAATAATTCATAGCTTGAAATAGTATGTAAAAAAGTTGAAACATTAGAAAATGATGTTATTTCTTCTACCTTAAAGAATTCCAAATTAGATCACCTACATAGCAATCAAAGAATTATTGAATAGTCATCTGCAGCCAATGATGGACGCTTGGTTGATTTGAGCATTTGAGCAGGTACTAAGGTAGCGTTTGATTTGTTAACTGGGCAGTTAATGTTCGCGTCTGCGTCTGACGCGTCCGACGCGTCGGACGCGTCTACGATGGGTCCTACACTTTTGCCCCTTCAAGCTTAACGGATGGAAACTTAGATTTCGCGTCAGACGCGTCGGACGCGTCCGACGCACGTCCGATGCGACAGTTATTTTTGGCCCCTTCGTTTTTCCCTCTCCCTATACATATTCTGCTCATACCATCACTACATCACCACAATATATGTCCATTTTTCTCTACTTCTTCAACCAAATATGGCATGTTCTGACCAATCTGATCTTGAAGATTTGCAAGATTTGCAAGATGTGCTTGATATTCAAGAAATTATGACTGTTCAAACACGACAAAGGAGCAGAATACACAATTCCGCAAGTACCGGTCTTGTTTGGGTTCATGAAATACTAGCGGGACACGCAGATCGTTGTCAAAGAAATTTTCGAATGAAGCGATTATGTTTCAGATCCTTGTGTGAACGGCTACAGAATTACGGACTGGAGCCCTCAATGCACATAACAGTAAAAGAAATGGTGGCTGTATTTCTATATACAATTGCATTGGCCCTCCCTACAAGGCATGTTGGAGAGCGGTTTCAACGATCAAATGATACGATTAATGTTATGTTTCATAAAGTTTTGGATTCAGTTCTTTTATTGGCAATCGATATTATTAGACCGGCCGATTCCCATTTTAACCGAATCCCAGAACAAATTCGTTCTTCACCCCGATATTATCCTTTCTTTAAAAACTGTATTGGGACTATTGATGGGACACATGTGATGGCTCACGTGGGTCAAGAAGACATGCAACGTTTTGTAGGGCGGAAAGGAACTGCTACACAAAATATTATGGCTGTTTGTGCGTTTGATTTAACTTTTACGTTTGTAAGAGCGGGATGGGAAGGAACTGCGCACGATGCCAAAGTATTTCGGGAAGCTATAAATAATCCGGATCTTAATTTCCCTCATCCTCCAGCTGGATAGTATTATTTAGTGGATTCAGGGTATCCACTAATGGACGGTTATATAACTCCTTACAGATCCGTGAGGTATCACATACCAGACTTCAATGACACGCGGAATGAACCGAAGTCAGAAAATGAAATTTTCAACTACTATCACTCTAGTTTGCGTATGGCTATTGAAAGAACATTTGGTATTTGGAAGAAAAAATTTGCCATCTTACGTAACATGCAGACGTATCCCTATCATGTTCAAGTACAAATTGTTACTGCAACAATGGCTATTCACAACTACATCAGAAAATACAACGCTGGGGATCCAGATTTTATGACGTATGATGACGACCCTGATTTAGTGCCAGACGTATAACTCGACGAATATTACAGTATATCAAATCGTGGAAATAGAGATCGAGACCCCGTTCAAAGAACCGGAACAACATCCACCATGGCGATAGTACGAGACAATATACGAAACGAACTAGTTGCTGCGGGAATGCATTAAGGAGTTTGTATTCGTTGTATTATGTTTTTTTTTATTTCTGCAATTTGAATTCTGCAATTTGTATTCTGCAATTTAAATTCTGCAATTTAAATTCTGCAATTTGTATTCTGCAATTTGAATTCTGCAAGTTGTATTCTGCGATCTATTATTCTGGTTCTCAATAAACACACACAAACAATTAAAAATAATATATACAAAAAACATTTAAATAATAACTTTGCCCCTTCCAAAATGCCCCTTCCGTAAAAAGAACACATTCCCCGTTCCCAACAATTCCCCTTCCGATGCCCCTTCCAAATGCCCCTTCCAAATGCCCCTTCCCGTTCAAAATCAAACGGACCCTAAGTCTTAATGAAATATCTTTCAGTATACATGGAAATTCCCAGCTATGCCAAATGGTGAGAGATATTAACATGATACTCGAAGGTTACATAGCCCCATAATTTGAAAAGGCCAGAGCTTCATTATTAGATGAAGCAAAGACTAATATTTAAAAGAAAAATTGAATTATTGTTAAGGATACTTGTTACACGGATGGGGTTTCAATCATCTCTGATGGGTGGTATAATGTGAATAAAAAATATTACTAAATGTGTCAGTAATAAATGGTTGTGGATAAATGTTTTCAAATACTTTTGCACATTCTAAGTTTATGAATATTTGAGGTTGATATTCCATATGTAAGCAACATACAACAAAAATATAACCATATCAACTATATATGATTCACCCTAAAGGCATACTACTACCTACGTTGTGTACGATCATAGAATACTGCATTGTGTTATGTTCAATTTTTAGGTATGTTTAAAACACAAGAACTGAAGTAATACTCTAACAGACGATTTCTCTCTCCATACATAAAGTTAATGTCGCCGTAATTAGAATATAATACAGAGCTACAAGTCTTCAGTCAAAACAATACAATTAATGGATAATTACTACAGTATTAAACTGATAAGTGATATCGGACTGAATCAAGTGACTTTGAAGTCTATTTCAAAATTAACTATGAATTTTATAACTAGTGACCATGCTCCAAATGTCCAAGTAAAATGGTATTGACAAAGAGAAAAATGTGCATTTCTTAAGAAAAGATCTGTTTCATTTGATATGGAAAGCGCGCTAGCTAGTGTCTTAGTTTATAGAATTTAGTATGAAGTCATAAATCTTTAGCTAAAATATAAAGGCTGATCAATAATTGTTATCAGAATAAATTGATCATTATTACCGGACTGAACATAACGTCTTTGAAAAAATTTCTCAATCAACCATGGACTTAGTGTGGTTTTGACCACTGACCAAGCTCTAGATGGTAAGTGACTTGGTGTTCACAAAGAGATATACATGCAAACTATATTTTTTTTCTAAAGGATGGTCGACTTGTTATTAAGTTGAATTATAACCAAGATGATCCATATAATATTTATACCAAGTGTACGACAGTGCTAGGGTAAAGTCCACACAAACTGAAGTGTTGCACCTTCTTGAATCGCCTGAGGACTTGAAGGCTAAAGTTGCTGAAGCCATGGATATTCCGAGGAACATGCACCATGCTGGTGCACCACCTACTGATCATCTTGATTCCCTCTTTCCTTGAATGATGGAATTATTTTTTAATTACATATCTTATCTAGCATTTGCTCTACTAGGTTTTTTTTGTTTTGAATTTTTTATAAACTTTGCGCTGGATTTGGTTTCTGGTTTATTTCCTAACCACATTTATAATTTGGTTTTAAAATTTCCAAATTAAGAACAGACACCATAAATTAGATGAAAATGATATTTTCATAGTGATAAAGGTACTGCACAAATTGACTGCTCAATGAGAAGAAAAAAAAGTGACACAGACGCAAAAACAGAACGCAACACAAATTAACGTGGACCAATTCAACTCGAACAACAAAAATATTTTGGGATGCATTATTCCACCATATAATTCTCTGTCTCGTACGTGCTCGCTGGAACGATGGGTCCTCAAACGAAATATGTTTTTAATAATGAAATTTTGGGTAGCCAGCTTTAGTATTTTAGAAACAGAAAAGGCAGAGTAGCATTAAAATTTTGGTTCTTAGACCGGTAAATACCAGCAACAAGTTTTGTTAAATTGAAAATATTTGCCATCCCCCCACCCTCACCCCACCCCCGACCCCCCCCCCCCAAAAAGGACTAAACAGATGGCGATTTCCGCCTATATAAATTGTTAGCGTTTAATTCATGATTTGATTTAACTTGCATCATTTTTATTCTTATCCTTATTAGAACATAAGTGCAATAAAATTTCTCTTTTTGGTTCATTCTAATACATGTTTGTGTTTTAAAATGTTTGATGGATGCATCTTTTTTATACAAAAAGATGAGCATTTACCGAAGTTTTAAGGTAACAGGTTATCAAAATATATGTAACCTGTATAGGCATGCAAGCTTAGATTATCAACTATTAGAGAATTAGCTTCATGATTTTAAGATAACAGGTTATCAAAATATATGTATATTCATTGTGAGCAATAAATAAATTGTTTCATTTCTGATAATATGAATATGGTATTGAAGTAAGATGGTATTGAGATAGAATCTTTTAGGCGTGTTGTGTTGACATATTAACGGGGAATATAAAGGCTCTTGACCTTTATTCTTTTTGAGTTGTATGGAATGTCAAATACAGATAGAAACTTCAAAAATCACGGATTTAAAGATTGTACATGTAGAGCATTGGTAAGCCAGACCTCTATTTTAATAGGTGCAGGAATCAAATTTTTCCATCCATTTATCAGTTGGTAAAAAAAAGTATAATTTATTTATTTGCAAACTATTCATTAAATAGCTTTCTTTTATTGATAAATGGCAAAAAAGTATCAAAATTTACATCTACCAACAATTATATATTTGAAGCTAAGAGATCATAGTTACATCTGAAGCTGTAAAAAGGAATTCTCATAAGATCCCTCTTTCCAACTCTCACAAACAGGAGAGCATTCAGCTCAGAAAGGACATCTGTCGCTTGTGGGTAAAAGTTCAAAGCATGCTCGAAATGGAAGGATCAACAAGTAACATGCCCTACTCAGTAACTCCACCACAGCTCGAGTATCGTTCATTGGAAAATACAAATGCCATGCAAAACAGTAACATCGCCTCTGATGAAACCAGGGGAGATCTCCAGAGCGAAGAAATGTTTCTACTGAACCATATTAAGGCCGACTCTATTCGTCTCTACCAAATTCGTGAACAAAAGCTCATGATTGATAACCAAAATCAATCTACCGACCAAGCAGCAAGAAAAAAAAATTCATGAGAGGCGAAGATAAGACACTAAAAACCATGCTTAACTTATGGTGGATTGCAAAGCCCAAGGGTTCGTATATGGAGTAGTGTCAGAAACTGGAAAAAATAGTGAGTGGTACATAAGAGAACTTGCGTGGCTGGTGGCAAAATAAAATACGCTTCGAACGCAATGGGCCTTTAGCCATCGATAAGTACTTTTCAGATAACATTGATCCTGATTTAATTGGACAAAAACCCGATTGTAACATCAGAGAAAAGCTTTGGGAGATCAGTGATAGCACTCTGGGGTCACTGCTATCAGTACGATGTGGCACTGCTCTCCTCCTCAAAGGCAAATTCCTTTTGAAAATGGCATCCAACCATCGTGGTGGCCTAATCTACATGTAGAGTGGGTTTTTTTTCACTACATTCACTTAGTTAAATTTTTTTTTTCACGCGCAAGTTAAATACAGTTCCACTCCAAAGTCTATATTCACATGTATAATTGTTGAAAAATTTAGACATCAAGGAGAAAACAGAAGGGGACTAGTTAACAACAGAAGTATATCATAAATTAATTTTCTATTACTTACCTAACCCAAAATATATGGTTTAAACCTAGTTAGTAGATTTTACAAAATATAGTGCAAAAAGCACAGCAATAGCAATAGCATTGTAGGTGGTGAAATAAAAAATAAAACATTTGTTTTTCTAGGGTAATTAACAAGTTTTCTGTACTGTTTCATCTTTTGATCTAGTCAGAATATGAAAATGATGCACACACAACAAAATATATATAAAAAAAAGAGTACTTAAAAGTCAACAAAGTTTGGCTTAAATATATCAAACTTACTCCCATTTGCTCTGAAGCATCATCAACCCAGCTTCTTTGCTCGTCCTTTCTTTTATGAAATAATTCATACGCCTTAATTGGATCGGGTTTTTGGCCATGCTCTTTCTCCTGTTTCAACATAAAAAACACAATTTTTAGCGAAATATATTTCATGATGAATTGAAAAAATAAAAATAAGTGAACCCCTTGTGCATACAAAAATTATAACGAATGTAGAAAACATGATTACTTACATATTTAGCATAGTGTCTCACGAAGCCCATCGATCCACCCGTGTGACTCATTTTTAACTTCTTACGATTCTAAGTGTTTCTTTCAACCCGCATCTAAAATTCACTGGCATCATTAATAATTGTATCTCTTTCCATGCATATGAAATAACAAGAGATATATGTATTTTTTTACTTTATTTTTAGCATCGTTATCCCAGTAATTTACAATTTCCTTCCACTGCTCATTGTCTAGACGATCATTTCCACATGTGAAACGGGAAGGTGAGCCAATATGTGGAGTGTAGTATTTAGCTTTTAAGTAGGATCGATTGTTCCGTACTTTGTGGGATAGTCTCTTCAATAGCGAATTTCTAACTTTCGGGATGTGAGGAATATCTTCAGAACGTTAATCAATGGTATCCTTAAAACATACATAAATTGTGTTACATTTACTAATTGTACAGTTTCATACTAAAACATAAGACATATTCTTGCGCTAAAAAATAAACATATATATGAAAATAACTTATGGTTCATCTCAAAACGATATGCATACCTAAGTCCTCATAGTCAATCACTTAACTGATCAATATACAAATGTAATAATTGGCAAATTTACCAAGTCCTCACAGTGATGCTGGAAAGACTTGGATCCTCCGCGATGAGTTACTAGATTCTTGCTCTTGTTTGCGGTGTTCCATTCTGACTCAGCCTGTAAATGTACATTGACTAATTATTTAAAATCGAAAAATAAAAAAATTAGATTCGTTATAGATTTGCCTTGAACTCATCCGTGTCCATCCACGCAACCATCTTTGTAACGCCCTGCCATTTTTGATGGCTCTAAATCGATAATTAAACCAACTTAGAACATTCAAAACGACAGTTTGTTATTAGCTTACAGGGTTTAACAGAACATCACACAGAATCACAAACAGATTTTTATACAATATTTAACAGCGGAAAAACATTTTTATAACAAATATCAGAGTTTATATAAAATATTCAGTACAGCAGAAAAATATAAAAATATACATGAATTTTAAATAAAGTTACAGTTTTGTCGTCTTGTGCACGCGTATGTGTCTTCACGTTCATCTCCAGTTTGCAAGCTGAATATCCTTAAATTTGGAATACTCATATCTGACCCGAGCGTATTGCAAAAAAAAAGGAGCACAACAAACACTCGGATCAGGATTACTTATTCAAGTAAGATAATTTCAATAGAAACTGAATATAATAGTAAAATCCGGTCTAGTCTTGAACTTACAAGATCCTGGATACAAGTAGTCCGTTCACGGTCCAAGTAAGGTGTTCAGGATAGGTTTCGAAGTGTGAACATACATGCAATTTCACATCTAAATATACAGAAAATACAATGTGCAACTTCATAATATATTAGACAAGCATTTTTATTACACACTGGATACTTCTAACTGTATACACGAGCCATTTTTATACACGGAAAACCAAAATTTTCCAAGTACACTCATAACTATAAATCCCAGGTAAACACACTTGTTCCTTTTTTTTTTAAAGTTAGCCTTCTATTTTGAACGCAACATTGTATAAAATCCACCTAAAACAGCCCTACACCGCATAGACCCTGAACGCAAGTGCTAAACAATACTCATATATGTAATTTCCATTGCAATTGAACCATATATAATCAAGGGTGCCTACATAGTTTGTGCTTCACAGGTGGCACTATAAAGTTTCAAAGGGGCATGATTCTCAGCAGTATATAATGAGCGGCTCAGTAGGTTCATGCATAAAAAGGCAACAATATTTAAATTGGAGCAGTACAATATTGGACTTAAGGTAACCTTAAATGGCAACCATGTTTCTAAATAAAGTGAAAGGTAATTAAATGGGTGTACATTTCGAATTACAGGGCCTGAAAACAGAGGAGGCTTATGCCTTCTTTTCACATTCAATAAGACACTCCAATACTTGTATATTATATGCACATCTTTTTCATTCAGTTCTCTTTTATTGACATAATGAACACACTTGGGATCTACACAGGTCCTCGAGATAACGGTAAAAGATGGGAACATCTATATATATATATATATATATATATATATATATATATATAGTGACCCAAAGGTTTGCATGCATTAGAATATTTAAAATCTAACTTACAGGTAACATTTACATGATATATTCACTTATTGATAATAAAACATGCTTGTGCCCACGGATTATGAACCCAGCATACACAAATAAGTGGCCAAGCACAAATACAACTAGACAAGCTTCCAAAAACATATATATATCAGTTCAAAACATAACCACAAAATTACACAAATGGATCGCAGTCAACACATAAACCGTATAACCATCCAAAACAAAAGCAGGATTTCACAATGTAAGATTAATCGATAGAATTCCTACTGTTATACTCTGGTTTAAAATGAAATTAAACTACTTGAAATAGTAATCGATCGTGAGCAAAATACTCACCTACAACAGTAGACAATGCAACAGATAACAGACAACAAGCGCTGTTGAGCCAGGCGTGGCACAACGGCTTTGGCCATGGTGGTTGCGCGAGACTATGAGGCGCAGTAGTTCAACATCGGCAGGGGCATATTTAAGAAGGCGCAACAGCGACGCGAAGGACCGATGGACGATTGCTGGCGGAGGAGGCGGTTTCAGTAGAAGGGGGTGGTTCTAATTATATTTGAGGAAATGGTTTTTTTCTTTGTGGCAGCCATTATTAGGTTTGGGTAGGAATTGATGTCGGCTGCTATTTTCCTTAATTTGGAAAAGAACGAGATTTTTGGGGAAAGAAGTAAATAGGTTCTGAGTCTTTATAGAAGAAAAGAAGGGCAATTTGAATGGAAACTTGAATGGATAACCTGTGTAGCCATTTGAATGTGTCTCCCCAAATACCAAAAGAACCAGACAATGATTTACCAATTCAAACATTTACTTTTTTTTCTTTATATATATATATATATATTTAAGAGGAATGGTTTGCGTTGAATAGAAAGAGAGCGATGCATGAGCAGATCTGAGGAGAAGAATGGCAAGAGTTAAATAAAGAAGGGAGAGAGAAGCGGTCAAAAGGGTAGATAAACCAAAATGATGCAATTTCACTTTATATGTTTATTTAAAATGACCGAACGTAACCAGATTCACAAGAAGGAACAACACAAATTTTGAAGAAACGGTAGACTTTAAATATGTATTTAAACGAGGTCCCACGTTTTCAAATCCTAATGTTTACCGTTTCAATTACTATATTAAATTTAATTTATTGGTAACGGTCTAATTTATTTAAAATTTTCTCTATATTACAAACGAAACGTACTTTTGTACATTACTACGGAAATTCCTTCATTGCTATATTAAATTCAATTTATTGGTAATGGTCCAACTTATTTAAAATTTTCGCTATATTACAAACGAAACGAACTTTTGTACATTACTACGAAAATTCCTTCATTGCTATATTAAATTGCACGTATTCCTAATATCAAATTTTTGTAATTAAATTTGATTGCAAAATTTTGCATAATATTTCGAGTAATTGCACCATTTAAATCATACATTATTAAAATCGTTGAAACTTCCATTATTAATGTTTAATTTAAATTTACTTAAATTAAACAAACATATGTATTTTCATGTATGGAATTAAAGTTTGAACTTAAATTCTAACGCCAACCATTTCAATATTATTACGGTTGTTATTTCACGATTGACAACTATCTTTCCTTTTATAAATAATACTTCAAAGTTAATATGTAACAACCCGTATTTTTATAACGTGTTATAACTATAAATCAAGGCAGAATTAATTTTTAAAATGAGAATCAAGGGAAACAGGTTACACCATTGCATTCGTCTTGAAATTCTGCTTAGAAACGAGTCCGAGTTTTCAAAAATCGGAGTTCGTATGACCAAGTTATGACCTCTAGAAGTTTCAGAAATTTTCAGAATCAAAGACAGCTCGAAATTCGAATTCGAAATTTGAATTCAAAGCCCGCAGTAGGCAGGGTGGGAAAACTCCCACCCATATACCAGGTCGACCTGGGGGTCGACCATAGTGTCGACCTCCCAGGGACCAGGTCGACCATATTGTCGATCTGGGGGTCGACCTGCCTCCCGAACCTGTCTCCTGAACCAGATGCATTCTGATGTATTTAGACTTGTTTCGTGACCAGATTCATTTGCCTAACCCTATATAAACAGCCCCTAGCCTCATTCTCTCTACACCATTTCATTCTGTCCTTATGCTACCTCTGCGAAAATCAAAATGATAATATTTAAATTAAAAGAGACTACTTCTTCGTCAAGACAACATCTACGAATTGCAAATTGAGGATTTTCAACTAGAACAAGACTAAACAAATAGAGATTCAACAACTGCAATAACTGTTTCCAGAATCAAATCTCTGCACTCTAATTCTCGATCCACGCTCTGTAAGTTCTAGTTAATTTGAGATTGAAACTTGTTAAATTTGATATGGACATGGAATAAAATGAAATTGGACCTAAGCTTGATTATCTAATTGGATCTGTTCTTGTCTCTTCTTGAATCCATGATTTTAGGTTATTTCTTATCGACTGAATCATGCCCATTCATGTTGTTGGACCTAGTTTATCATTCAAACGCTAGATTGTAAAATGAATTCTTGGATCTTGACTTGATGATAAGACTATACCTATGACTGTGAACATAAGACTATGCCTATGACTACGACAAGGACAATTGTGGCTAATCACCTATGACTCATGACTATGAATTATTGCCTATGATTATGAACATAAGGCTATCGTCTATGACCATGACTTTAAAACTATTACAGTTAATTGCCTATGACTATTTAGAGTAGTTGCCTAGAACTATTTTGGATAATTATCCATGACTATTGAGATTAATCGCTCATGATTCACTATGACTATGACTGTTGTGGTTAATTGACTATTATAGTTGATCGTTCATAACACTATAGTTGAAAACCAAGTTGTACACCGAATTGGCATTTTGTTGGATCTCATACCTAGGGTGTGACTTGCTTAGTTTATTCGTTATTATGTGCACCAAAACCATTGGATCCATTATCCTTGTGTTTGGCTTGCTTTTGCATGCCTATTCTTTTATGTCAGCGTTTACCATGACTATCGCCTTATCTTGCTAGATTTGGAATCCTATATGCCAGTGATGTTGTAACCAATTTATGTCATGCTAGTCTCGTAACCCCTTTTCGCTTTATGCTCGTCCCTCTTGCCTATCATAGTTTTGATGTTATTCTGAGATTTGGATTTATTTGTAGTATGGATTGATCACGTTTACATGCGATGGGAACACGATTTGGGTAGAATAGGCAAAACATGAATTGGTTATGAACATGAATTATGAACTTGATAAAAGGCAAAACTTGAAACATGAACGATGTTATAACCTGAACCTGATAGGGACATGAAACTCGTCATGAAATTAGACACGAACTTGACATAAAACTTGAACATGGACATGACACTTAGAATGAACTCGAAAATGGCCAATTCGAGGTTGTGTTGAGTTTGCAGTGTAATTCTGCCCTGAACTGCCCGGCAAATCCAGTTACTGCAAACAATAGGATCCAATGTGGGTAGTTAGTCATATCGCACTTGAAAACCCGAGGTCAGACTGAGTTGTGGTGTAATTCTGCCCGGAACCACCCGCCATATCCAGTGACCACAACAACAGGTCTGATGTGAGAGGTTGGGATGCATTAATGAATTAATGCCACAAGATAGGGTTAAGTCATGAACCGCTTGAATATACTTAACCAATTTGACACGATGATTTGATAGGGTTAAGTCATGAACCGCTTGAATATACCTAACCAACTTGACACGATGATTTGATAGGGTTAAGTCATGAACCGCTTGAATATACTTAACCAATTTGACACGATGATTCGATAGGGTTAAGTCATGAACCACTTGAATATACTTAACCAATTTGACACGATGATTTGATAGGGTTAAGTCATGAACCGCTTGAATATACTTAACCAATTTGACATGATGATTTGATAGGGTTAAGTCATGAACCGCTTGAATATACTTAACCAATTTGACACGATGATTTGATAGGGTTAAGTCATGAACCGCTTGAATATACTTAACCAATTTGACACGATGATTTGATAGGGTTAAGTCATGAACCGATTGAATATACTTAACCAATTTGACACGATGATTTGATAGGGTTAAGTCATGAACCGCTTGAATATACTTAACCAACTTGACACATGATTCGTTGGGCTAAGTCATGAACTTGAACAACAACACTTAGCCAATTTGACATGACATGTAGGCGGGTTTAGACACAAAATTGAATGACAACAATTAACCAACTTGACATGCTAGACTGATGGGGTTAAGTCTCAAATTTAAATGACAACACTTAACCTACTGGACGGAAACCCTAGTTACACGGTCCTTTTCAGCAGTAACCCACTAGATGTATCACGGTACCCTGGAACTAGGCAGGGTGGGGCACGATTACTGGGCTGATTGTAAGAAACCAGAACGACAGTTGAGTTGGTGCGCCATTGTAGGTTCAGGCGGACTATGGTCGTGCACGTAGTCTGGAGTTGAAAAAGCAGGCATTGGGCACCGGTAGGTTTACACTGTGCGTGCTTGATTCGTGTCGGTGGTTGGCACCTTAGGGCTTGATACACCCTATGGTGGACCTAGCACAGGTGACTACATTTCGTGATTGAGCCGTATGACACAGATACATGAACGAGCTAGGACTTGTAGGGAGCCGATCGATTAATAGATCGTTACGTGGAATTCGTTAGGTAGCATAATCCCTAGTGGTCCTAGGTGGCATAAACCCTAATCGTATCTAGAAAACGTTCAATATGTTGCATAATCCCTAGTGGTCCTAGGTGGAATAAATCCTAGTTGAACACGCGATATTTCATGATAAGGAAACCTAGCCAGAACAAGGGTGGCGGTCCAAACGATTTCAAGAATGGTGGCACTACGTTGACGTAGTATAGAAATATGTGATGAAACCCATACGATATACGGCAAGGGACTGTACATATACATGGAAAGGATGATACGGGTTGGGTTACTAGTACAGTTGGTGCAGAGAATGTTAAACATGCGATGCTATACGTAGCTTATCTTGTTACCTTAGTTTTTCTTGTGACCTTAGTTTATCTTGTTACCGTAGTTTATCTTGCTATCTTAGTTTAACTTGCCTATCTTGTCATCATCCTTATGTTTACTTTCAGTTTATACATGTCATGTTACCTTTACTTGTTTCTATGCTGAAAGTCACTAGGACTTACCAGTCTGTATGACTGACCCGTTTTGTTTCGCCTCTTTTCTTCCGTTTCCCCCCCAGGTTCTTAGGGAGGAAGCACTACTACTTAGTTTGGACTTCTTTCTGCTTCAAGATCATCGTATATGGCTTGGACCTTTCTTGACTATGGCTGCTTTACTGTTTTACTTGGGGAATGATTTATGACTATGGTTTTATGCTTCTTTACTATTGCAAGACAGATTTCGATGTAATGGTTTTAATGGCATTTTGATGTAAAAGGCTTTAGACCTTTCTAGATTTTAAAGAAATGAAATTTGGTTTTTCTTCCGCTGTTTTATATATGTTCTGTCTTGTAATATTTCTGTGTACGTTTACCTAGATAATGCTCCACCAAAGCTAGTGCATTCCCCTTGTGAGTGACCATAGCGGAGGTGGGGTGTTACATTTGGTATCAGAGCAGAAGGTTACCAGACTGGGAAAAAGCTTTTAAAAACCTTCTGAAATTATTTTCAAAACATTTACAAAGAAGCATTTTTTTTAAGAAAAGTTTTGTTTATTTTAAAGGCATATTCCCCAAAGCCATATGCACTATCTTTTGATTCTCTCCTTGAGTCTCCTCTCTCTTTCTTTTTCATCATAGTTTGTAGGCATACGACACTTGTCGGAGGGCAAAGGAGTGCCTAACCTCCATCAGTAGCCGCAGTAGTTCCATCTGCACCTGATATTATTTCAAGCTTTGTAGGGTTGTCGTGCGATGGAGGTAGATTTCGAGAAACTTGTCAACAAGCTATACAAGGATAGTAAAAATGAGGATAAAAGAACACAAGCCTAAGGATAAGAAACTTGTTGATATGGCCTAATCCACGAAGGAGGAAAAGGTGAAAAGGAAGAGGCCAAAGTGAAATAATAATAAAACCCATGACAAGAAAGAGTATCGTTAGTATGGGACATGTAGTTAAGTGTTATAGGACAAGGACAAGGGCAAAGGACAAGATCGTCGAGAGGGAAATTATATGCTCTCACTACTAGCATGCCTAAGAGTGGTGGTAACGTTTCTGTTAAAGGTTTAGTTTTTCTTTTCTATCATCCCGTTAGAACTTTGTTTTGTTCATCACATCCTTTTAATTCTACTTCGATAGTTGAGTCTCTGCACCTTAGTACTAGCGTAGTAGAGGATCCCATTTTTGTCTCAAATCCTGTTGGGGAATCGGATCATTTATTCATGACTTGTTTGGATTTGAGAATGTCTATGCTAAGCGTTGAGTTTAGAAGAAATGCTTATGTTTTGGGCTATGGGTTGAATCTAGGGATGGGGTTCTTATCCAGAAATGGTACCATTCTCGAGTATGAAAAGAGGGTAGTTAGACTCTTGACTTTCCTCGGTGATGCCCTCGAAGTCTAGCGTAACCCTGAGGATTCTGCCATGCTTAGTTACCTAGAATCTCTTGATACATTTGTTGATCCGCTCGAGTAGTGTTCGCTACTAAGGCGGATGGTTCATTTCACTTACGCATGAGTTATAGAAATCACCCTAGTAAGTACACTTGGTAACATGGTTGGCATCTGTTTATTTTCAAGAGATAGTTCTTCTGCGTGGAATACCTTATAGTAAGTAAACGAGATCCAAGATTCACTAGTGAATTTTGGAAAGCTTGCACGAAACCATGAGTACGCAGTTATGTTTAAGCTGAGTGTACTAGAAAAAGAATAAGTGAAAGTGGAACGAGAGGCGATAGTGAAATGAGTTCCAACTCATATTTTGGAAATAGGAATTAAGAAGCTATGAAATTAAGCTCAAGGAAATGCGACTTAGAAGATTGAAGACTAGACACGTGCATCATATCTCTTTTTAAGAGTATATCCTTGATCCCTCTTTTCCTGTAGAGCTTATTTGCATGCTTTCTTTTAAGTATAACCTCTCGGTCCTATTCTCAATCCTATTTCTGCTGCAAAACCCCATAGGGATCATCTGTCAGTAATACATGTTGGGGCTTGAGGGTGTCTGCTGGGTTGAGTAATTCTTTGGGTGTCAGCCTGATGTTGATTTCGGTCTTCGGGCTGGTGCCTAGGGAGTTCTTCTCCTAATCAGTATATATGTGACATAGACATTGCCTAATGGGCACAAAATTTTTACTTGCTTTTATCGTTCGACTACATCTTTAGGTAGGAACAATTGGGTGTAAACATGTGTTTGAGACATGTTATGGTTGATGTTTGCAAATGGTTGCAAGTGGTTGCAAGTGGTTGCTCGTGGTTGCATAACACACATTAGGCACTAGATCGGCTCAGTCACATTTTCATATTGCATATGCATGAATGTTTATACTTGTACATGGATGGAAACTTGATATGCTATCATTTGGATGTTGCATATGAATGAATGTTTGAGCACTCATGTAGAAATTGTGAAATGTAATAGGAATTTGCATACATGTTGGACTCATCACACTAGCATACTTTGCATTAAGGAGGTTTACTGAATCAGTAATCGCCTGATCTTCTGCATTAGACAAGTACATATACACACACTTTTTGCATATGTTCATACAACACTAGAAACCTTTTAAGGACAATGTTTGCTTGTGGATGATGCTTTGAGTAGATGGATGATGGATGGTAGGACACATCCTCCCTAACTTAGAGATTTCGGGGACGAAATCATTTAAGGGGGGAGAATGTAACAACCCGTATTTTTATAACGTGTTATAACTATAAATCAAGGCAGAATTAATTTTTAAAATGAGAATCAAAGGAAATAGGTTATACCATTGCGTTCGTCTCGAAATTCTGCTTGGAAACGAGTCTGAGTTTTCGAAAATCGGAGTTCGTATGACCAAGTTATGACCTCTAGAAGTTTCAGAAAATTTCAGAATCAAAGACAACTCGAAATTCGAATTCGAAATTTGAATTCAAACCTCGCAGCAGGCAGGGCGGGAAAACTCCCGCCCATAGACCAGGTCGACCTAGGGGTCGACCATAGTGTCGACCTCCCAGGGACCAGGTCGACCATAGTGTCGACCTGGGGGTCGACCTTCCTCCCGAACCTATCTCCTGAACCAGATGCATTCTGATGTATTTAGACTTGTTTTGTGACCAGATTCGTTTGCCTAACCCTATATAAACAGCGCCCTAGCCTCATTCTATCTACACCATTTCATTCTGTCCTTATGCTACCTCTGTGAAAATCAAAATGATAATATTTAAATTAAAAGAGACTACTTCTTCTTCGTCAAGACAACATCTAGGAATTGCAAATTGGGGATTTTCAACTAGAACAAGACTAAACAAATAGAGATTCAACAACTGCAATAACCATTTCCAGAATCAAATCTATGCACTCTAATTCTCGATCCACGCTCTGTAAGTTCAAGTTACTTTGAGATTGAAACTTGTTAAATTTGATATGGACATGGAATAAAATGAAATTGGACCTAAGCTTGATTATCTAATTGGATCTGTTCTTGTCTCTTCTTGAATCCATGATTTTAGGTTATTTCTTATCGACTGAATCATGCCCATTCATGTTGTTGGACCTAGTTTATTATTCAAATGCTAGATTGTAAAATGAATTCTTGGATCTTGACTTGATGATAAGACTATACCTATGACTGTGAACATAAGACTATGCCTATGACTATAACAAGGACAATTGTAGCTAATCACCTATGACTGATGACTATGAATTATTGCCTATGATTATGAACATAAGGCTATCGTCTATGACCATGACTTTAAAACTATTACAGTTAATTGCCTATGACTATTTAGGGTAGTTGCCTAGAACTATTTTGGATAATTATCCATGACTATTGAGAGTAATCGCTCATGATTCACTATGACTATGACTGTTGTGGTTAATTGACTATTATAGTTGACCGTTCATAACACTATAGTTGAAAACCAAGTTTTACACCGAATTGGCATTTTGTTGGATCTCATACCTAGGGTGTGACTTGCTTAGTTTATTCGCTATTATGTACACCAAAACCATTGGATCCATTATCCTTGTGTTTGGCTTGCTTTTGCATGCCTATTCTTTTATGTCAGCGTTTACCATATCTATCGCCTTATCTTGCTAGATTTGGAATCCTATATGACAGTGATGTTGTAACCAATTTATGTCATGCTAGTCTCGTAACCCCTTTTCGCTTTATGCTCGTCCCTCTTGCCTATCATAGTTTTGATGTTATTCTGAGATTTGGATTTATTTGTAGTATGGATTGATCACGTTTACATGCGATGGGAACACGATTTGGGTAGAATAGGAAAAACAAGAATTGGTTATGAACATGAATTATGAACTTGATAAAAGGCAAACTTGAAACATGAACACTGTTATAACCTGAACCTGGATAGGGACATGAAACTCGTCGTGAAATTTGACACGAACTTGACATAAAACTTGAACATGGACATGACACTTAGAATGAACTTGAAAATGGACAATTCGAGGTTGGGTTGAGTTTCCAGTGTAATTCTGCCCGGAACCGCCCAGCAAATCCAGTTACTACAAATAATAGGATCCAATGTGGGTAGTTGGTCATATCGCACTTGAAAACCGGAGGTCAAACTGAGTTGTGGTGTGATTCTGCCCGGAACCGCCCGACATATCCAGTGACCACAACAACAGGTCTGATGTGAGAGGTTGGGGTGCATTAATGAATTAATGCCACATGATAGGGTTAAGTCATGAACCGCTTGAGTATACTTAACCAATTTGACACGATGATTTGATAGGGTTAAGTCATGAACCGCTTGAATATACTTAACCAATTTGACACGATGATTTGATAGGGTTAAGTCATGAACCGCTTGAATATACTTAACCAATATGACACGATGATTTGATAGGGTTAAGTCATGAACCGCTTGAATATACTTAACCAATCTGACACGATGATTTGATAGGGTAAATCATGAACCGCTTGAATATACTTAACCAATCTGACACGATGATTTGATAGGGTTAAGTCATGAACCATAGGGTTAAGTCATGAACCGCTCGAATATACTTAACCAATTTGACATGATGATTTGATAGGGTTAAGTCATGAACCGCTTGAATATACTTAACCAATTTGACACGATGATTTGATAGGGTTAAGTCATGAACTGCTTGAATATACTTAACCAACTTGACACATGATTCGTAGGGCTAAGTCATGAACTTGAACGACAACACTTAGCCAATTTGACATGACATGTGGGTTGGTTAAGACACGAAATTGAATGACAACACTTAACCAACTTGACATGCTAGACTGATGGGGTTAAGTCTCGAATTTAAATGACAACACTTAACCTACTGGACGGAAACACTAGGTACGCTGTCCCTTTCAGCAGTAACCCACTAGATGTATCATGGTACCCTGGAACTAGGCAGGGTGGGGCACGATTACTGGGCACGATTACTGGGCTGATTGAATTATGAGTTATCCAGGATACTAGATACTGCTGCCATCAGTTCATTGATGGTTCAGGCCGGTCAACCGATGCTGCTGCAGCGTTGAATCTTTTCAGAAATAAGTGCAAAGTTTCTCTAGGCCACTTCTTGATCGTAGTGAGCGGCATTACATTCTTGGGTCGAGTGATGTGGAGCCGAAATTGCTCAATAAAGCGAGCGAACAACATGTTCTAACTGTTAATCGATTCAAATTTTAACAACCGAACCCACATAGCAGTTATATCAGTCAAGAAGAGAGGGAAGCATTTTGCCATGACATTTTCCAATGTCGATTGAACTTCCATATGTCGTTTCTATCGCATCAGATGCACGGTAGGATTTGTCTTGCCGTTGTAAGGCTCCAGAACTCGAAGTTTGAAATCCAGGGGATTGCGGGAATTCCTAATTTCCTGCGTGAACGAAGTGTGATTGACGTCATCCATGTCATTTTGATAAGTGCGGCCTCTCGAGAGGCATTCAATCAAATTGGCGAGCCGATCGCCTTCGAAGAGCTGTTGCAAGCTGCTAAGATCAAAGCTGATACCCCCAGCGTTGTGTCCAAGAGAGTGAGGCTGTGTATGGGGTGCTTGGAAAGACATCCGGTTCGGACCGGTGGTCTGCGGGTCGAAGGGACCGACCTGACCCGGTCTGTGGTGCCCGATTCGAACGTGTCCTAGCTCACTATCTCGAGCCACTTCGTGATGCGGTTGCATGCGAGTATGCACTCTGGTATTCATCTGAACCGGAGTCGAAGAGGGTCAAGCCTGACCATTTCCAAGAGAGAGGGGATTTCCCCCGAGCTTAAGTGGTGCTGCGGGTCGGGCGGAGGCCGATCCGACCTGGTTGGGCTAAGCTAATGTGCCTCGGGATGCTACTTGAGTCATGCAAGTTCCAGCGAGTTGTATGTTGCTGCTCTGGTTTCCATTTATCTGAGCGAAGAACTCGTTTATCATCTCCTGTTGCTTCTGGAGGAGATCATCTTGCCTTGCCATCTGAGCTCTTAGTTCAGTGAGAACGCCATCCATCTCTTCTATGGTTAAGTATGTCGAAGGGTCTCCGAGAGAGGAAGCCTCCTGGCTTGCCTCATTTCTCGTGCCTTCCTCCTCAACACGAGAAATCTTTCGTTTGGCCATCGATCTAGTAGCTAAGTAATCCGATTCCTTTCAAGATAGAAGAAGAAGTTATGTCATGTGCCGCCTACTTGGCACGCCAAAATGTTAGACCAAAATTTGGTACTAACACCTAAATGTAGCATGAAGTTATCACAATCACAAATCACAGATCACAGAATGTAGAAAATCATAAAATAAGAGGAGACACACGAAGTTTTTATAGTGGTTCTTCTCAAACCAAGCCTACGTCCACTTTATAGTTTCTTAAATCCTAAGAAATTACAAGTACAATGTCGTCTTACGATTCGTAAGTTTCATTCTCATACAACATCCTTGTATTTTAATGAAGAAGTGGAGAAAAGAGAGTGGTTTTATACATGAAATCCTTGTGTTCGATTAGTTTGAGAGGCATGAAGTACTTGTATTGTAGCAATAGTGGATGTCGTGAGGAACTAGTGCCAAAAGAGTCCCTTCAAAATGCAATGTAATGTTGTATTTATAGGGGTGGAGAGGCTTCGGCTCAGGTGCCACGTGTCACGACTGGAGGTGACCTCGGCAAGTAGTGGTAAACGTGGAAAAATCCTTTCCATATTGTGCTATGCCATGTGGAGTTAGATCTGTGCAAGTAGGAGGCAGTTGCTCCTTAGGAATCGGTCAAAACTGATTGTAATAGCAGGTCTAGGCGGATCGGATCCTATTCCTCCTCCAATCCGAACTGTAATACCCCGTATTTTCTGTGAACGTCAAACTAACAAATTAAAGTATACTTAATTTTTAAAAGAATAATTAAGGTAAACGGGTTACGCCATTGCGTTTGTCTCGGAATTCTACTTGGAATAGAGTCCAAGTTTTCGTAAATCGGACTTCGTAAGAGAAAGTTATGGCACTTAGAAGTTTCAGGAATTTAAATAAAACAGCTCAGATTCAAAATTTGAAATCAAACACACACCCGGGCTGGGCGGGAAATTTCCCGCCCAGGACCCAGGTCGACCAGGGGGTCGACCTAGGGGTCGACCCCCCTATTTCTAGATCCGAGGACTGGTTCATTTTTCTGCATTTGGACACCCGTTCTGACCAGATTCGTTGATCACTATGCTATATAAACACCCCTAAGGCTACAGTTTTCTCTACACAACTTCATTACGCCTATATTCTACCCTAATTCATATCAAAATAAATCAAAGACGGGGTTAAGCTGCTCAAGTTCTTCGTAGAATCAAGTTAGAATTCAAGTAGAGATTCAAAGGCTAATTCAACGACTTCAACAACTATTTTCTAGGAATCAAATCTAAAATAGAGAATCGATAATCTACGTCAAGGGACAACTTTTCAGTTTCAGAAAACAGATTCCAGAAATACAAGAATCATTCTCTTTTTGTAAGTTCAAGTTACTTTCAGATGTGAATTTTTAATTGAAATTCTTGGCATGTAATAATCTGGATCTAAGCTATACTTGATTATGAGATAATCCTTTCAAATTTATCAAATCTAATCTATTAGATTTATACCTACGATGTTATTCAAATCTAATCCATTAGATTTATGCCTTATGTAAGTAATCCTTTCATTTGAATCTGTGCTTGTATATGCCTTTGGGAATCATTATTGACTATGGAATTGGTCCAGTCATATCTATCCTTGTTGTATATCGGAATTGTAATCCTATTTAAGTTCATGATATAACTCTTGTCAAACCTATACATCTGTGACGGTTCATAATAATATTCATATCATATCTAAATGCCCGCAATGTATTCTATGCAAAACTTTTCAATTTGGCATATTAAATTTATTGGACCAATAGTTCTTATCGTCATATGCCTATTCTTATGCCTCTTATGTTCCATATTGCTTCTCCGCTTATTTCATGAATCTTGCATTGAATTTCGAAATACGTATGTTATGAATGCGGGGTTAATTGGGTATAACACGAAATTGACATTTATTAGGCATAATTTGGAACATGTATTATGGCATGACTGTTAAGATGCAATTTGGGGGCAATTTGACATGAATTATGGAATATGTAATTTGACATATTGAACCTAGAATTGGCATGAACGACGAAGTGTGAAATTTGGCATGAAAAACCTAGTTTTAGGCATAATCTGTAAATTGGAATATTAAATTTAGCTTGGGCTTAACTATTGATTTGGGACGCCAAACATAATGCATAGTGATTTTGGGCATCGCTATTATTGCAAGTTTGTGGAGACTGGGTGTAACCTATTTTGAGTAATAACTTGTGATTGGCTTAATCGGGCATAACTTGAGAATTGGAACATGACTAGTTTTGGTGAATTTGGTAATTAGCATGAAAAATCTAGATTTGGGTACATATGGTAAATGTGTAAATTAAAGATGAACATGCCTAACCAGAGGTTAGATTGAGTTGTGGTGTAAAACTGCCCGGAACCGCCCAACACATCCAGTAACCACAACAACACCTATCTAATGTGAGAGTTTAGTTCATCATGCCCAAGAAAACCCCGAGGTTAGATTGAGTTGTGGTGTAAAACTGCCCGGAACCGCCCGGCCCATCCAGTAACCGTAACAACACATATCTAATGTGAAAGGTTGGAGCATTAATAAATCAATTAATGCTAATGAACAAGATGAATGACTAGTGTTAAGTTCATAGGAACACTTAATCAATATAACATGAATGACTAGGGTTAAGTTCATAGGAACACTAAACCAATATAACAAGATGAATGACGAGGGTTAAGTTAATAGGAAACACTTAACCAGTATAGCATGATGAATGGGTAGGGTTAAGTAATAAGAAACATTTAACCAATATAACTTGATTTGTGGTAAGGTTTAGTTAAAACAAGAGGGAAACACTTAACCAATATAACTTGATTTGTGATAAGGTTAAGTTGACACAAGAAGGAAACACTTAACCAAAGTAACATGACAAGTCGGTGGGTTAAGTTAACTTGAATTAATTGATGACACTTAACCAATACAACATGATGAACACGTGGGGTTAAGTTAACAAGAAATACTTTACCAATATTACTTGATGGATGAACAGGGTTAAGTTAATAAGAAACACTTAACCAACATGACATGATGAATGGGTGTGTTAAGTTAACATGAATGAACAACATTTAACCAATATGGCATAATCAGTGGGAGGGTTAAGTACATATCGGGTTGGTGGGTAATATTAGTAAATATAGGCCCACAAAACTTAACCATTAAATAAACATGCTTGAATCAGTGGGAGGGTTAAGTACATATCAAGTTTGGTGGGTAATATTAGTAAATATAGGCCCACAAACTTAACCATTAAATAAACATGTTTGAATCAGTGGAAGGGTTAAGTACATATCAGGTTGGTGGGTAATATTAGTAAATATTGGCCCACAAAACTTAACCATTAAATAAATATGCTTGAATCAGTGGGAGGGTTAAGTACATATCGGGTTGGTGGGTAATATTAGTAAATATAGGCCCAAAAACTTAACCAGTAGGAAACCCTAGTAATGGGGACCCATTTCAGCAGTAATCCACATAAATGTATCATGGTACCCTGAACTAAGAAGGGTGGGGCACGATTACTGGGCTGATTATAAGCGGTCAAAACAGCAACATGGGGTACGTCAGTGTAGGTTCCGACGGTTTATGGGCGTGCACGTACTCCGAAGTGGGAAAAAGCAGGCACTGGGTACCAGTAGTTATACACTATGCATCTTGAATCGTGTCGGATTGCTATCATAAGGAATTATACACCTTACGGTAGGACCAGCACAGGGTATCTACACGTAAGACAGGGCCGATTGGCACAGACACAAATAAAGTTAATACAGTAGGGAGCCGATCGATAGGGTAGTAAGGATACATCTAACATACTCATGGCAATTATGCAGGTTGAGGTGGAATTCTCATACTATATGTACACCTGAAGGCTACCACAATTGCGGGGGATTGGGATCATATTATCATTTTATACAGATTATTAGTTGGGACACTAGTTAGGTGGTGCTGAGATATAGAAATCATAATAACAGGGTAGCAGCAAAGCAGAGGAAGAGTAGAAGTGCATTCAGTTTATCTTGCCTTATCCTACCTTATGCTTATCCTATGTTATCATGTTATCCCTGTTATCACGGTATTTTCTTATATTCAGTTTATTCATGTCATGTTGCTTTAAGCTGTTTACATGCTGAAAGTCACTAAGCTTACCAGATTTATGTCTGACCTAGTTTATTGTCGCCTCTTTTTCTTCCGTCCCCCCGGTTCACAGGGAGGAAATCTTACCACTTAGCTCAATTTTCCTTCCAAGCTTGAAGATAGTCAATCTATTGCTTTGGACTCTCTCTTCCACTGCTATGGCTGGTTCACGCTTTATTGGGGAATATCATTGTTATTTTTATGCTTCTTTTTACTTGGAAATTTTTAAATCAAGACAGAACTTCTATGTTTCACTTTTAAGTATGATTGAGTCAATTGTTGTAAAAGCTTGACTGAATTAAGTTGTTTATAAAATGACTTTATTTTCCACTGCTTTATTTGTCTGTCTTGTAATTTATCTGCATCTTTTACCTAAAGCGCTCCACCGAAGTTAAGGCATTCCCTTTGTTAGTGACCTTAATGAAGATGGGGTGTTTCACTTGGTATCAGAGCTAAAGGTTACCGGATCAGATAAAAGATTTGAAAAATTATTTTCAAAATGGTTTTAAAAGAGACATTTTCTAAAGAAAAGTTTTTTTTTGAAGGCATATTCCCCAAAGCCATATGCATTGTCTTTTGATCCTCTATTTGAATCCTTGTTTTCTTTCTTTACTGAGTCTCCGGGGCTCCTAGCTTTCTGGGAGGTAACCTCATCGCGGCATGGTTCCGTAGGCTTGATGAGACTACAATATCTGTCAAAGGGCGAAGAAGTGCCCAACTTCCATCTATAGCCGCAGTAGTTTCACCTACGGCTAATTTTCTTTCGAGCTTTGTAGGATTTTTCCGTGCGATGGAGGCAGCTTTCGAGAGACTTGTCAACGTGTTACACAAGGATAACAAAGATGAGAATGAGGGAATTTGGCTAAGGAGCACAACCCAAGGATATAGACTTGGTTCATAAAGGAGGTAAAAAGGAAAGAATAGTAAAACCTTAAACAAGAGGAAGTGTCTTTATTATGGTATATCAGGTCATATGATTAAGGACAAGGGCAAAGGACAGGATTTTCTGGAAGGCAAGTGCATGCTCTCACCGCCAGCGTACCTGAGAGAGAGGTAATAAAGCTTCGGTTGGAAAAGTTTAGTTTTCTTTTGATCATCCTGTTAGTACTCTTTTGATTTTAGCGCTTCACATTCATTTATATCTACTTCCATAGTTGAGTCTCTACACCCTAGAGCTAGTATAGTAGAGGATCCCATTATTGTCTCAAATCCAATTGGTGGTTCGGCTCATTTATCTTTGGTTTGTAAGGATTTGAGAATAGCTATATTAAGTATTGAGTCTAAGTATAATGCTTATTTTTTTGGTTTCATGGGCTATGGGTTGATTCTAGGCATGGATTGGTTAGCTAGTAATTGTGAAAGGAGGGTAGTTAGACTTTCGACTTGCCTCGGGAATAGCCTCGAGATTTCGTGCGATTCTAAGGGATCAGTTTTTCTTGGCTACCTAGAATCACTTGATGCATCTATCGACGATTTGCAATCTGTTAGAGTAGTCCATGAGCACGCAGATGTTTTTGATTAGGTTAGGGGTTTGCCGCCTAAAACACAAGGTAGACTTCCGCATATATCTAGTCGACAATGCAAAGCCAGTTATGCGATCAACGATAGTTTTGGAGCATGATTGACGGGGATAGCCAGAGTCGGTTAAGTTCTCAATTGTTTAGTTGTTTTGCTAGTATCATCTTACATAAATCGTCCAAATTCGGAGGAGGTATTCCTTGGGAGCTTGTCTGATATTGGTTTAGGCCTTTGGGGCTTGTACTTGAGGGATGTCGAGTTCGACTAGGATGGTTTGTGTGAGAAATAAATGGTTGTGGAAGGCGCCCTAAGTAAGACTGACCTTAAGAGAGGTAAAAAGTACATAGCAACCTTTAGCTTTAGACCCTCAGATTTGTGACATGATGGATAAGCTAAGTAGAGGAGAGACCTCTAATCATCTTAGTATGTACACTTGGTAACATGGTTAGCATATGTTTAATTTCAAGAGATAGTTCTGGGAATGTTAGCATGACACAACAGAAGTTGTAGTGCCGAGTATACTAGAAGGAGAAGAGGTGGAACGAGAGGCAACAGTGAAATGAGTCCCAACTTATATTTGGGAAACAGAAATTAAGGAGTTATGCAATCGTGAAGTCAAGACAGTCAGAGTACAATGAAGCGAAACTCAAGAAGATGCGACTTAGAAGACTGAAGACTAGATATGCGCATCATACCCTTTTTGAGGGTATATCCTTGATCCCTCTTTTTCTGTAAAGTTTATTTGCATGCTAGTCTTTATCTTTTAAGTATATCCTCTTGGTTCTATCCTCGATCCTTAGGTAGAAGCCAATGGATGTAAACATGTGTTTGAGACATGTTATGTTTGGTGGATGCAAGTGCTTGCAAGTGTTTGAGGGTGCTTGCTCGTGGATGCATATACACACATTAGGCACTAGATCAGCTCTGTCACTTCCATATTGCATATGCATGAGTGAATTTTTACATATATGGATAGAAACTTGATGTGTTATCATATGGATGTTTAATATGGATGAGTGAACACACACATATAGTATTTACATGATTAGGGATATTTGCATACATATTGGACGCATGACACTATCATGATTGGCATTAAGGAGGTCAACTGAATCAGTAGACCGCCTGATTTTGTCTTAGATAAGGAACATACACACACACTCTGCATATGTTCATACGACATTAGAAGCCATTTAAGGACAATGGATGCCTGTGTTTGATGATTGAGTAGATGGATGGTTGGATGGTAGGATATACGTTCTACCTAACTTGAAGATTTCAGGGACGAAATCCTTTATGGAGGGGAGAATGTAACATCCCGTATTTTCTATGAACGTCAAACTAACAAGTTAAAGTATACTTAATTTTTAAAAGAAGAATTAAGGGAAATGGGTTACACCATTGCGTTCGTCTCGGAATTCTGCTTGGAATAGGGTCCAAGTTTTCGTAAATCGGACTTCGTACGAGAAAGTTATGGCACTTAGAAGTTTCAGGAATTTAAATAAAACAGCTCAGATTCAAAATTCGAATTCAAATCACAAACCCGGGATGGGCAGGAAATTTCCCGCCCAGGATCCAGGTCGACCAGGAGGTCGACCTCCCCCCTATTTCCCGATCCGAGGACTGGTTCGTTTTTCTGCATTTGGATGCCCGTTCTGACCAGATTTGTTGATCCCTACGCTATATAAACACCCCTAAGGCTATAGTTTTCTCTACACAACTTCATTACGCCTATACTCTAACCTAACTCATATCAAAATAAATCAAAGACGGAGTTATGCCGCTCAAGTTCTTCGTAGAATCACGTTAGAATTCAAGTAAAGATTCAAAGGCTAATTCAACGACTTCAACAACTATTTTCTAGGAATCAAATCTAAAATAGAGAATCGATAATCTACGTCAAGGGATAGCTTTTCAGTTTCAGAAAACAGATTCCAGAAATACAAGAATCATTCTCTTTTTGTAAGTTCAAGTTACTTTCAGATGTGAATTCTTAATTGAAATTCTTGGCATGTAATAATCTGGATCTAAGCTATACTTGATTATGAGATAATCCTTTCAAATTTATCAAATCTAATCTATTAGATTTATGTCTGCGATGTTATTCAAATCTAATCCATTAGATTTAAGCTTGATGTAAGTAATCCTTTCATTTGAATCCGTGCTTGTATATGCCTTTGGGGATCATTATTGACTATGGAATTGGTCCAATCATATCTATCCTTGTTGTATATCGAAATTGTAATCCTATTTAAGTTCATGATATAACTCTTGTCAAACCTATACCTCTGTGATGGTTCATAATGATATTCATATCATATGTATGCAATGCATTCTATGCAAAACTTGTTAATTTGGCATATCTAATTTATTGGACCAATAGTTCTTATCATCATATGCTTATTCTTATGCCTCTTATGCTCCATATTGTTTCTTCGCTTATTTCATGAATCTTGCGTTGAATCTTGAAATACGTATGTTATAATGCGGGGGTAATTGGGTATAACACGAAATTGACATTTATTTGGTATAATTTGGAATATTATGGCATGACTGTTAAGATGCAATTTGGGGCAATTTGACATGAATTATGGAATATGTCATTTGACATATTGAACCTAGAATTGGCATGAACGACAAAGTATGAAATTTGGCATGAAAAACCTTGTTTTGGGCATAAACTGTAAATTGGAATATTAAATTTAGCTTGGGCTTAACTATTGATTTGGGACGCCAAACATAATGCATAGTGATTTTGGGCATGACTATTATTGCAAGTATGGGGAGACTGGGTGTAACCTATTTTGAGTAATAACTTGTGATTGGCTTAATCAGGCATAACTTGAGAATTGGAACATGACTAGTTTTGGTGAATTTAGTAATTAGCATGAAAAATCTAGATTTGGGTATATATGGTAAAAGTGTAAATTAAAGATGAACATGCCTAACCCGAGGTAAGGTTGAGTTGTGGTGTAAAACTGCCCGGAACCGCCCGGCACATCCAGTAACCACAACAACACCTATCTAATGTGAGAGGTTAGTGCATCATGCCCAAGAAAAACCCGAGGTTAGATTGAGTTGTGGTGTAAAACTGCCCGGAACCGCCCGACACATCCAGTAACCACAACAACACATATCTAATGTTAGAAGTTGGTGCATTAATAAATCAATTAATGCTCATGAACAAGATGAATGACTAGGGTTAAGTTCATAGGAACACTTGACCAATATAACATGAATGACTAGGGTTAAGTTCATAGGAACGCTTAACCAATATAACAAGATGAATGACTAGGGTTAAGTTAATAGGAAACACTTAACCAGTATAGAATGATGAATGGGTAGGGTAAGTAATAAGAAACACTTAACTAGTATAACTTGATTTGTGGTAAGGTTAATTTAAAACAAGAGGGCAACACTTAACCAATGGTTAAGTTGACACAAGAAGGCAACACTTAACCAAAGTAGCATGACAAATCGGTGGGTTAAGTTAACTTGAATTGATTGATGACACTTAACCAATGCAACATGATGAACACGTGGGGTTAAGTTAACAAGAAATACTTGACCAGTATAACTTGATGGACGAACGGGGTTAAGTTAATAAGAAACACTTAATCAACATGACATGATGAATGGGTGGGTTAAGTTAACATGAATGGACAACACTTAACCAATATGGCATAATCAGTGGGAGGGTTAAGTACTATCGGGTTGGTGGGTAATATTAGCAAAAATAGGCCCACAAAACTTAACCATTAAATAAACATGCTTGAATCAGTGGGAGGGTTAAGTACATATCAAGTTGGGTGGGTAATGTTAGTAAATATAGGCCCACAAACTTAACCATTAAATAAACATGTTTGAATCAGTGGAAGGGTTAAGTACATATCGGGTTGGTGGGTAATATTAGTAAATATAGGCCCGCAAAACTTAACCATTAAATTAACATGCTTGAATCAGTGGGAGGGTTAAGTACATATCAGGTTGGTGGGTAATATTAGTAAATATAGGCCCACAAACTTAACTAGTAGGAAACCCTAATAATGGGGACCCATTTCAGCAGTAACCCACATAGATGTATCATGGTACCCTGAACTAGGCAGGGTGGGCACGATTACTGGGCTGATTATAAGCGGTTAAAACAGCGGCAGGGGGTACGTCGGTGTAGGTTCCGACGGTTTACGGGCGTGCATGTACTCCGGAGTGGGAAAAAGAAGGCACTGGGTACCAGTAGTTATACACTATGCATCTTGAATCGTGTTGGGTTGCTATGATAACGATTGATACACCTTATGGTGGGACTAGCACAGGGTATCTACATGCAAGAGAGGGTCGATTGACACAGACACAAGAAAAGTTAATACAGTAGGGAGCCGATCGATAGGGTAGTAAGGGTACATCTAACATACTCATGGCAATTAGGTAGGTTGAGGTGGAATCCTCATACTAGATGTGCACCTGAAGGCTACCACAATTGCGGGGGATTAGGATCATATCATCATTTTGTACAGATTACTAGTTGGGACACTAGTTAGGTGGTGCAGAGATATAGAAATCATAATAACAGGGTAGTAGCAAAGCAGAGCAAGAATAGAAGCGCATTCAGTTTATCTTGCCTTATCATACCTTATGCTTATACTATGTTATCTTGTTATCCCTGTTATCACGGTATTGTCTTATATTCAGTTTATTCATGTCATGTTGCTTTTACCTGTTTACATGCTGAAAGTCACTGAGCTTACCAGACTTATGTCTGACCTAGTTTGTTTTCGCCTCTTTTTCCTCCGTTCCCCCCTCCCCCAAGGTTCATAGGGAGGAAATGTTACCACTTAGCTCAGTTTTCCTTCCAAGCTCGAAGATAGTCGATCTATTGCTTTGGACTCTCTCTTCCACGGCTATGGCTGGTTTACGCTTTATTGGGGAATATCATTGTTATTTTTAGGCTTCTTTTTACTTGGAAGTTTTTAAATCAAGACAGAAGTTCTATGTATCACTTTTAAGTATGTTTGAGTCAATTGTTGTAAAAGCTTGACTGAATTAAGTTGTTTAAAAAATGACTTTATTTTCCGCTACTTTATGTGTCTGTCTTGTAATTTATCTGCATCTTTTACCTAAAGCGCTCCACCGAAGTTAAGGCATTCCCTTTGTGAGTGACCTTAACGGAGATGGGGTGTTTCACGAACCGATGCTATTTGTTCTTGCTCCAAATCCAAGCCATCTCCAGGTAGGCAAGTGGAGCAAGTCGTCCTCTTTTTGAACCGAGTCGATCCAGTGCTTCCAATGCTAAGCCAACGCCAAGTCCTCGAGTGCGAAGCCGGCTCAGATCTCCTCCTACTCTGATCTGATCCAGGGTGTGCCAAGTTTCCAAGTTCAAATCTGCTTCGTCAGGAAGCAGGGTCGAATTGGGTCTGATCCGACCAAAGACCTCCAATCCGATCTGGGGTTTTGCCCATGCTAAATTCCATGTTTTCAAGTTATTCCAGTTCTGCGTGCATTCATGGAAATGGGCGTAACTTCCAAACCATAAGTCCGTTTTAGCCAAATGAAAGTTGTAGCTGAAGCTGATTCAGAGGGCTACAAGAGTTACCATGCCAAGCACCGTAATTGACGTTTTTGGGCCTAAAAGAGGTCATCAGTTAGGATTTTTGGACCATTTTATGTTTGTGATGCGACTTCGAGAAAATCTCTTAATGTCTTCTGACGATGTTCTCAATGCTTGAGACTTCTGCTAACCTTAAATTCCGCGTGTGATGGCTTTTAATAAAATGCATGTCAACAGATTTAATTTCAAAAGAACAAAAAAAACTCATTTCAGATTCAATTCCAAATGTAAACCTAAGAGATAATGGAGGCTACCTCGGAGAAAAATCAAGACAGCTCATACCTGTTTCAAAGAGTTGAAAGTCCAACAAAAATTGAATTACTGCACAAGACCAATATCTTCATATTTTGGTCTGTTATTAATATTTATTTATTTTCTTTCTTTTTATAAGCATATGTGTATGATCCTTTTTCCATGTAAAAATGATCGGTTATAAGTAATACTTAGTCAATGTTCATCTGAGCAGGGAAGGCATTTATATTTGTCTCCATTGGTTGATTCCTAACATCATGTCAAGTTGCTTTCTTTACTTCAAAGATGGGTATTTACAACATCAATATGCATGCATAACACAAGAATGAAGTAAGTTTATAAAAAATAATTCCCAGTTTCTTTTTCCTATTGATATCAGGTATGGTGTAAACAGTGAATCTAACTTTATAAATACTGAAAATTTACACCGTTGATAATAGCATTTTAAATAAAATACACTACGATCTACGTAACCTTGATAACTTGTTTTCTCATTCAATCTTATTTTTAATTTTGGATGGAAAAAACATAAATAATATGACTATATTTCAGCCTAATAAAACCTACAACTAAAATGCTAAGAGATGCATGCGAGTTCTGAAACAGGACATCTACAGCAAAGTTATTAACATGTATGAGAAGGATAAAGTAGAGAATAGGAATCCATTTCTTACAGGCTTGCGGACACCAACTTGGACAAAATTAGAACATGTTTTATGATGTAAGTACTAATTTTAAAAATTGTACTGACTATATAAGAAACGACACACCTGTTTCCATAATGCACATATACTCTTAATCAATTATTAAAGTAGACATCTACAGCTATGAACGCAACAAATTTTCACATATTGTTGCTATAAACTCTCATTAATAATTTCAACACAAATAAAACCTTAAACATATTTGAATGTGCCTTACAATCGAATAATCATATTCTTTCATTTGAGTTACCTTCTATTGTGAAATTTGGTTTCTGCACTATCATACATACCAAGAACAATTAATGGTAAAAATTGTAGTTGATCATCTAATTTAGTAAAAATTCTGAGCAGAGATAGATGTGCTTGTATCAACTAATTCATAGCATTTTCAAGTTCAAAAGATAATTAAACTGTCTAAGTTTAAATTAGTAAATGTCCATGAACCTAAAGAAGTGTAAATTATTGAATTTTATAGCAACAATTTTATGGAGAGAGAACAAAGCAAACTAAGTTGAAATTTAAATACTTATTCATTAGATTTAAATACATTTACCAAAGAAAAAAAACCTGTTTATCAGAAAAATTAATTGTTATTTTTATCGATAACTGGACTAGTCATCGACAATATTTCGATCCAAGCTTATGCTTCCCAATTTACCCTCATATGAGAGGTCCTATAAGATTATTATATATTTTCTAATGGAAATTCAATATATAAATAAGGTTATGAATTGGAGTTGGAATTTGTGCAAAAAATAATAATAACTTATTATTTATTCTTTTTTTTTAATTTATTACAATGGTATATGAAATTGAAATTTAATGATATTAAATCGTTTATAAAGGTATGCACATGCATTGCACTTGTCAAATGGTAAATTTTAGCTGTTTCAATGTAGATATAGCAATAATAGAGGTAAATGATGAAATACGCAGTAAGTTGTGTTTACTTTTTTAATTTCTTTGTTGCAATGATCCAATCTTGAGCAACAAAATGTCATCCACATAAGTAATTACCAAATTAAGGTGAAATGAATAATATGGTTTTCTTTGATGCTAAAAAAATGGAGGTTGAACTGTCATCTCCAATTTACATAGATCATAATCTGAAGAAAATGAATGTAGACGATTAATGGAAGTAGTTGAGACAACGATAGTCTGAAATATTACAACACCATTTATACATTCTTCTTCATGCTACAACAACGGATGACAAAAAATGAATGCATAACAGATAAATCAAATTTTAGTGAATGTAAACGAAAAACTATTTCAAGTAAAAGATCTTTTTTTCTAAATCTTGCGACAAACTGAAAGATAATGGAAATAGCTACAGTAGGTGAACAAAAAGATATACATGCCGGGAACATTTTGAAGCAAATGTTTGGAAAATTAACATGTTATAAGTATGCCCTAATAACGTAGAAACAAAAATCAAGTGGAAAGTATTTCACCATAGCAAATTAAATCTAAAAACAACACTAATAATAACGAGCATCATTTTTGAATAATATTGAACATTAGTTTGATTCTCAAAATGTTAACAGCATAGCCCAATCTTTATGTATACTTGAATATGAAATGACTAGAAGGGAAGGTTAACAAAAAGTGAAATGCTTTAAGAATTTAACATAATATAAGCTTCAACTGGATATGAAAGCTAAAACTTCTCTTATTCTTAAAATTATTACTACATGACATCCTCAGGAAATTAGTAAAGCTTAGACATAATTTAAACATGTGCATATGGACGAAAAAGAAACAACTAGCTTGTCTTAATGTAGATATTTCTATAAAATTATATAACCAGATTATTTTTTTATTGATTATTGTCGAAATTCCTGGTCTGTTGATGGAATGATGCAAGTAATATTAAGAATCAATACATAAAATTAGTCATATGATTATTCTGTTCCGTATAGTTAAATGGATGATATGATTTTTTTAAATCCACAATTACCAAAACTAATCCAATGATCTTACCATATTTATCACCGCAATGAAAACTGGAAACATGATTGAAAATTGATCTCAATCCTAGAATTGGAATAGAATATGCTTTCATACAAAAAATAAATACATAAATACTAAATATTACTATGTGTTAACCAAGGTTGGACAACCAACTAATTTGAAACTATTTTGGATGCCTTAAAAATATATGACAACGGTAGTAGTGCAGAATATAGTTTTACCACTTGTTATACTTTATCATACACTAAAGTGGTTTACATAGGTGTTGTTATAAATGATAGAACTTCAACAAATGTTTAATCATAGTCATATTTCTAAAAATTCATCATTCGAATTGCAATGTTACATGTAGATCCAAAAGCATAGAGCAAACTTTTAAATCTGATCTAACTTTTCAAAATGAAAAATCTATAAATGCTTACATAACTATATTAATTTATACATGGTATATATAATCCATCAAAATTTATGTCTAAGATTAAATCAAATGCGAAGAAACCAAGTATCGTAGTTCATCTATGCAAATTACTAACTTGTACAAAGGTATCCATGTGTAACATTTGGAAATGTTTTTTTAACTTAAAAAGGGCAATAATTAGAAAAACAGCCATTCAACATTGGCATGTGAAAATAGTATTGGATGGACTGCCATGCTTTAGTTAATCAAAGAGCAGTGCTCTACTGAATATTTAAGGGAAGTGTAAAAGTTATCTAATTCCTATCCAAAAGTCATTTATTACGTGTTGAATAATAAGAACAATCTTTAAATAGGAGTAGAAGAAGTAGAATATTCAAAATTTAGTAGTTAACGATGAAGGATTAAATCAAGAAAATAGTAAAGGTTAGACTTAACATATGTTCCCAAAGACATGTTTGCTAAACTCTTGCTTGCGGTTTGCATGGAAACCTTTGGATTTCAAAATAGGTCACTCCAAATCAGGACTATGCAATCAAAATACATATGTCAAAATCAGTTTTTTGTGGTAAAAGAAAGAGAACAGAAACATGCTTTATACGCACCTTCAAATCATGGGAAATAATTTAGAATTCATCACTCAACTCGATCGACTACCAATAATGTAACGACCCATATTTTTCGGTTATTTGAGTTTGAATATTTAATATGCTTTAAATGTTATATTTGGAATATTAATGGATTTTAATATTGAATTCTTTTATTAAAAATGAAATTTGAATGTTAAGTTTATATTTAATTTATAAACGAGCTCGTAATGGCGTGGTAGTTCGTAGTATTGAGTTTTGAACTTTAATTAGATATCCATGATCCGGTATAAGTCGGATTTCTATGAAATAAGAAACGTTTAAATCTAGTTGATTATAACTTTCATATGAAAGAGAAAAATCGATATACCAAGTTGTAAATTGTAAGTTATGTCCAGTTAAAATTTTAAACTCATCGCTATGGAAATCGTTAATAAACGATTACGTTTATTTAATGAATTTATAAGGGTTTTAATATAATTTGGATAATGTTTTGACTTGGAATTGATGATATTGAGTTTATAAATCCATATTGTTCATAAGTGAAGCTATATGATAATTTTATTTGGATATTTATAATAATAATAATTTATTATTATTTAATTGTATTTATTTTGGAATTTAATTAATATTTTATCGATATTATTATAAGCCTTAAGGAGGGCCATCTTGCAAATGGTCTCGGTTTTCAATGAAATTAGTTTCATTAGAACCGTAAAGTTAAATTATTATATGATATCAAATTTTGTGGCAAACCCATGTCATATGTGACAACGTAGCCAAAAACATCTCTGTTTTTAATTTATCGTTTTGTTGATTTAAATTGGAAATTTAGAATAACGGATTATCTAGTGAACTATGTTTCCAACGAAATTAACTTTATAAAATCTGTAGTGATTTATTATATTTGTATTTCAAGTTTCAAGATTTTTCGATTCAATATGTGATCATATGCAATATAAATATATACAGATTTGAGTTGTGCAATTATAAAATAATTTTCACAGACGACCTCAGAATTTAACAAAACCTTTTCCATTATGTCTGAAATATTGTTTTATGCTAGGGTTTTAATTTTCATTGAAAATAGATGTCGTATGAGGTGATTTTATCACGATACTTCATTCCTAAGTTCCAGTAAATAGTATAATAGTAAAATTTCATCCCTATATATACATACGTCAACAAGTCATAACCCTAGAAATTTTCTGCCGTGGTTAACACATCTAAATATCGCGCATTCATACATTAGAAACTAACGGAAGCTACATTCGAACTCTTCCTCCTCATTTAGCCTCAAATCCATGCACCTATTCGAAGAGCATTCAACTACAAGATTGAAGACTTAAGCAGGGGAGTTAATTTGGATGGCGGCGATGGTGGCCTGATGATCGAGGCGGTTGGAATCGGGCCACAAAGGGCAGCTGATTCATGTGAGTTTACAGGCTAAGAAGGTGGTCGATTGCCCCCAGTCTCTGGGAGAGGGATGGCAACGGGGAGGTGGTCAAGACAGCGCTATCTGAAAAATGGTCGGTGGACGAACGGGGGTACGGAAACTCGTGGTTGTTGTCGAGCATTGTGGAGTTTGTCTAAAGCAAACCAGGAACAAAGAACAAAAAACAGGGTTGGCCGAAATTGTTTAGAACTTGATTAGTTTTAACATGAATTAAGTTTGACTAAATATTTAAGGATAAATTAGTAATTAATCTATATAAATTAATTATGTATTAATTAAAGAATGAATCTGCTGCAGGAAAGAGAGTCAGCCGATCTTTCTCAAGCAAAACATAATTAATAATAAATATATATACCTTCAAAAATCAATATACTTAGTCAGCGTATAAATTACGTCTGAGTTGGAGATATTTTGTCCAAGATCATATTATCTATTACCCTGTCAACTTGGTTTTAGTGCGAATACTTATTTGATTAGAGTATATTACAATTAGAACCGGTATTATATATATTATACTATATTGATTATCCTTTCTCCAAAACTTAACTTATTTCTGACTTTGTGTCCTAAAGTTAAGTTCTTATTATAGGAGATGAATACAGAAGTCATGATGATATAGGTTTTAAAATTTGTAATAGAAGCAGTAAAGATAATTGGCATAGTTTAATTTATGTGTTAACAAAACATAATTAGGCTAAATAATTATATTGATTAAGGTTAATTATTTAATTTAAATTACATAAACTGTTAATAACTCATTCCTATGTTAACAAAATTGTACGATTCAAGATGCGTTGGACTCGCATCGACGAGCACTACGCCATGGGATAGACTTGGACGGATTGGAATCAACTGAGATTTTCAGTTAAATTAAATGTTCCTTTAATTTAACTGAAACAAGCTATTTAAACAACGAATCAGATCAAGGTGAGTTAAACTCACTCAGTTCTTCCTACTTATATTTTATATAAGTCGGGTTTTATAATTGTGTGCTATGGTTGCTAATGGTCGACTGTTTGTTAATTACATACCATATATTGATTGAACTGATAAAATTAAACGCTGTTTAGTTTCAGTGAAACACCAAATCTTTATTTTAAAGATTGGAACCAATTGAGGTAACTTACCTTGTTGGTCATGTTTATAAATAAACATGTTTATTTTAATGAATAATTTGAATTGTTTGTCGTGTTAAATTTTTATTATTTACTGTTATATAAATTATTAGTTTAAATATTTGATAATTCTTATTAAATAATTTTATTTGAGATAACGAATTTGGATACAGGGGGACAGGTCGGAGGGATCCAACTGGAATGGATTTGTATTATCCCAGATTTTCTGACCAATTTTGTAATTTGAAATCTTAGATTATGCTGATAATTAAATTCAATTTGAAGATTTTTGGTGAATTTTAACAATCATCAGTCTACGATGTTGTGTATATTTTTAACTTATGTATACATAGGTAATTGTTATATTTATATGTTTATTTGCATTTAGAAAATTTATTTTAATTTATGTAAAAATGTATTTGCTTAAGTAAACACTTGGAGTATTTATATTTGGGAAAATATAAATTAATCTTTTATGATCTTTGGTATATAAATGTGTATGCATATATGTAAAACAAGCTAGTAATTTTTGTTATACTTATGTAAACATTTTTACTACTTCACATATATATACTTATAACATGCCATATAATATTTCAAATAGGCACAAATAAGATTTCAGTAATGAAAATATGGTTTTGCATACTTTTTGCCATTTTATATCCATGTAATATAGTAGTGGCATCATGGTATGATCAAATCGTATCTTTTCAACGTGGATTGTCTGCTTAGTATGAAATATAACTATTAGTAGCTTAGGATCATAGCCTCGAAGCCTAAGATCCAAACATTTAATGAAATAATGGGCTGTTGTACCTTGAAGTGGAATTTAAAACATTTTATATGTGAACTTAATAGCTAAGCAAGCACTGGAAAACACACATAAGAACCGTGCACATGTTTTTGTACCCAAAATTTCTTTTCAACCGTGCACTTTGTCAATAAGAAGATCCATGAAGATTTAGCAACACATCACCTTCTCAAATCAGTGGATAATAAATCAAATAGCAGCCTAACCCTTTGCCTAGCAATGTCTAGATTAGGATCCTTTGCACATATAGTCAGTACAAGTATATTTGTGACTGGCCAGAGCAATACTGGAATAAAATGAGTCATAGCTGAGCCTAATTTCAATCTATAAGGACAATGCTAATGCATCAGCTAAACTAAGCTATTCTCTCTATCAACAATACAACTTCACACCTCATTTCAATCAGTCATTACAACAGCCTTGATCTCAAATCAACCCAGACTAAGACAGCCTATAAGCTACCCTGTCAAGTCTCAAAACCATACACCATTTTCACTATAAAAACCCTGCTGTATTGGTGCGCCTTCATACCCCAAAAACCCTGTTGAATACTTTAAACTAGAAGGTGGAAATTGCCGAGACAACAAGTAAAAAGAGAAAGAGACATGGTTGTTTCATTAAATTAGATATGTTATGACCATGCTTGTATAACTCCATGCGTCTCACACTCTCTGATGCAGCACTATTTCCTCACGCATCAATACACATGAACTTAGCCAGATCCTCCCCTTTCATCCTCTCCATAAATCAATTTTAAGGAAACCAGTATATTAGTTCTCAAGGGCATGAGTTATTACTCCTTCTACAGTACTATTAATATCTGAATAACTGTAATACAATGTTCATATAAACTACAGATGTGTATACGAAATTTTGTTGTTGTGCTCTATTTTTATATATTTAGTAGAATTGATTTTTTGTTTGATACAGTTAAATGTTTACGTGTTAAACAGAGCATTGATTTCTTGTTTGATAAAGGTTAAATGTTTATGTGTTAAACCAAGCATTAATTTCTAGATACTGCTAATTTTTACTCCAGTTTCACCCATCAAGATTTCACATGCAGATGTGAATAGATCATTCAATGCATTCAAATCGTACCAGTATATATATACGTACTAACATCATATATATAACTACTTGAAATAGATTTAAATGGAGATAAGTTTACTCCCAATATATTTTCATTATGTTCCAGATTTTTACTTTAAGTCTTCTATCATCCTGTGGCCGCTAAATCATACAAGTCATATAAACAAGTGTATCTATACTGATTATTACAGGATTAGATCTTAGTTCCAGAATCTACAAATTTAAGTGGGGTTTATTTTCAAAAACTATCCGTTGTTTCTTACCAGTTTTCAAGCAATATACATAAATCCAAAAATTCCCAGTTTCGGCCATTAAGCTTCAAATGTAGATGTAAATAAATTGGCATTCATATATTCAAGGCACACAAGTAGATATACACTATCATTTATTACTTGAATTAGACACAAATGGGAATCACTCCATTCACTAATATACTGTTAAATGTTGCCAAGTGTTATCTAAATGCCTGTATCATTTAGTGATGATTAAAAATCATGGAGCCAGTTATAGGAGCTTAAGTATATCTCCTAATGTGTATATATAACAGGTTACAGTTCAAAAATTCTGAAATCTAAGAGCAGTCTACTATTAACACTTACCCATTGTCTTCTAGTTTCTAGCAATAAACATCATTAAACAAAATCAATAACTTTTAGTTATTACTTTCTGACAACCATTCCTGTTTAGTAAATAATAATTCAGGTGTCTAATGATCTATATGCAGTCTAGAAACAAATGTCTAGGAACAGGAAACAAATATGCGCTTAAAAATTTATGTTTAGTTACGAATATCCAAAGCATCTAGAGAGATTTTAAAATAGCTGTTGCTAGACACTTAAATTAGGGTATCGACTGGTATTTGAATTATGGTTTGAGTCCGTCTATATTTCCGAGTTTCTTATCTGTAGACATTGGAGCTCACCGCTTAAGACCATGGTATGTTCCAGTGTTGACTGCCTTGTTTAATGCAATGGATCAGGGGATACACGCATTCCACTTCACATCAAAACATGGGACTCAAAACCATATGATAATACTTACATCTTTACTTAGGTTGACTAATGACAGTCAGGACGGTAGACTAGAGTGAGAACATCATGAGTGTGTGTAGGGAAACGACACTACTGCCCTTCCCCTTCAAAAATATCCCACAAGCAAGAATTTCATTTGTAGGTGAAAACATCAACCCATGAACTGGTCCTTCGTTAGCACTGAGTATATCTAATAGATGTCCAGTCTTCATGGACCAAACATATATCTATGCGACAACCACTTTTAGAAATAGGGTGCATAAACTAACTGTACATAAATGCCATTATCCAGCAACAAAGATGATGCTCTTCCCATACCGAAGCCGGTGGGTGCCACTTAATCCATTTGTTGCCTTCTCTAGCTTTATCCCTTAAAGTGTGAGGTACTTTACAAAAAAATAGCAGGTAGTGGCATTTTAATTAGGTTCCAGATGAATTGCATGGTATTTTTAAAAAAAAATTTGATGATGCAGAAGCCAACGCGTAAGGGAAGGAAGTAAGTTATAGGGAGGCAGGATGAAACGAGAAACATGTAAAAGAATTTAAGGGGAGGAAATCGTTGGTTTGAATGTGCAGGCGGACTTTGGGCCAAGAAGAAGAAATAAGTAAAAATAAATGAGTTTGGGCCCGAGTATATTGGGCTACAAAAATTAAACCAATATAAAGGAAAATAAAATAAAATAAGGAAATAAAAGAAATTAGGAAAGAAACAAAAGTAGAGAACAATTCTAGAAAGGAATAAATTTTTTAGAATTTAAAACAAAAGAATTTCTTTTATATAATAATTTAAAATTTAGATATATAAATATATCCATCTAAGTAAAATGAAAGGGAAACAGTGTCAGTATTGAATGATGTAGTTTTAAAGGAGTAGACAGTAGATAATCAGACCGGATCATTGTGAATGAGGTGTGCTTGATTTGAGTTAAACGAAGTTATTATATAGATAAATAAATAAAGTCAATTTATTTCTTTTATGATTAATTAAAATTAGAATAAAATATAATTAGTCCAAACCGGATTAGTTGAGCTGTAATCAACGTTATGTTGTGATTAATGAATGACAGTTGACCATTTAAAATACTGTGGTAAAATTAGCTCTAATTGTTTGAAATGAAATGTTGTTCTAAATTGTGATCGACTTGGGTCGATAAATATAATTTAAATCAAGGAATGATTTAAAAGTTTGATTAACATCGAGTAAACTAAATATTCATGTAAACGTAAATGAGCAAACCTTGACCCTGTACTAGTGTTCATAAATCAAGTCGACGTGATTAAACGAGTCCAGAAGGAAAGATATTCACAATCCAAATTGAATGTCACAAATGTTGTACAGATAATAATGGTAGTGGGATCTGTTCATAAGAAGGATTGGTTAACCAGTGACCATAAGGTTTATTCTGAATTTCAGAAAATAAATGGAGATAGAGATAAATTGGAAAGAAGTGTCGAATTGAGGATCGACTTAGTAAATCCAAGGAGAGTATCGTTTACTTTCCATTTAAATGAATATCTAAACTAACATATATTGAATTAATTTTTCATGAAATGATAGTTATACTTATAAATCGTATATATAAATATACTGGATACGGAGATAACAATATTGTTATAATCAAAATAAATAAATGGGATTCTTAAAACGGAATTAAAACCTTAAAAGATATGATTTGGGAATAATTATTTTCCTGTATCAATCAACGATGTTTATTTGAATTGTTGAATTGGGATAGACCGGATCTGTTGTAATAATTGATTTGTTGATTGATTGTAATGTTGTGCCATGACCCAATTTACTCCTTTAGTGACATCTTATTGATATTGACTTATACAAACTACTATTAAAATCTGAGGCCTTATATGTAAAATATTTTCAGTAGATAAGTCTTGATAAGGAATTAAGGATATAGAAACTCATATGAAATATATTGATCTGATTACTTTAAGTATCACTTGGCCCTAAAAGATATTAACGTTCATCGATGCAAAGAGTCCGGGATTGGTTTTCTAAATGAAATCCAAATACCACTTTGTTTTCGACCTAGGCATTGATTAATTTGAAATCAAGTTGAAGACCATCAAAGACAGTATTTATGCAAGGGTTGTTCTATCGATCATAGGTAGAAAGTGCCTAAGATAGATTTACAGAATAGTGCCTTCGGTTTGTCCAGTCCTAGGACAACTTGTATGGACGATTGTCTGACAGAGTATACCTAACAGATCGCGTAAGTTGATTTTTTCAAAACTATGTTTGGTGGTAGAGGAATTCGTTTCTCTTAGCTTTTTACCCATGGTTTTGGGGAAGTCAATTTGTGATTCGAAGGGTTTGACGATGTTGAATTCAAAGTAAATAAGGATGTACTAATCAAAAAGGTAAGTTATGACCTCAAGCCTCACAACCGGGAAATGACAAAAATCGGGCAGGCAGCATGGCTATGTGGGTCGCTCCCATTAGGGTGTATAGTCACCATCTAGAGAATATTCATTTTGTTACTTCTTTCTCTTCTGTATCTCCCGAGAACGGTTATGTTGCTAGCAACCGTAAGGTGATAATATATTCGATACACTCAAGAGAAATGAGTGGTCGGTCCTGTGCAGCCGGGTTGCAAGACGTTCTTGTTGAACCCAGTGTATTCCTCTCTAGAGATACACTAACGGAAGGTGGTTCCATACCTTGTCATAGATGGAAATCCATTATCCCTAAGAGCCAAGCGGTTTTGTTTGTATACTAAATATGTGGAGCGTGAGATGCAAGGGTTCCGCTAGATTCTAATTTGTTTGTGAAAACCCTACACATTATTATAATATCAGAATAGTATGATTTCAAAATGGTTTGGGTTATCGTAAGGTAAAAACCATGCATGTTTATGTGTGGATCGGTCTTACGATTATCTTTTCTTTCAAAAGAAATTTTCCAAGTTAATAAAACTATTTAAAATCGTTTACTCACACCAGTCCCATGACTGACCCAGAGTTTATTTTTCTGTGTTCTCCCTAAACTCTTGGGTGCCCAAATTTGTATGGACAGTCAAGTAGTTCAGGATCTTACAGATAATCTGGAAGAAGCTTGGAGCAGGAGGCTTCAACGTTAGATATACATAGAGTTTATTTCCGCTATGATGTATATATGATGTACTCTGATGTTGTATGTAAGTTCAGATACTGTTTTGTATTTTCCAAAGCTTATATCAATATTATATTTTATTCCGCTGCGATTATCAGATTCCATGTTATTTAGATATTTCTTCTATCTAAATTCTTTTATTCTAATTTTCTATCTTTTCTATTTCTCATCCTCTAACTTCTTTCTATTAATGATTCGTATTTTCATGCAATTTGGGTCGGGCTTGTATTGTATTTAGTCGACTCAAAGGGTTCGAATTTGCGGGTCGTTACAGTTGGTATTAGAGCTGAAGATTGAGAATAACCTTGGCTCTATTGCATAACTCGATAGAGATGGGGTTAGTAATACCCTAGATTGAGTTTGATTGTATATATATGAGCACGTATTTGTAAATTTATATAAAAACTGCCTTATATTGTGATTGGTTTGTTAGGTGGTTTATGAATTCTGGTCGACTTGTGGGACGCCATGACGTCGATAGGAGTTTCTAAACACTTGAACAGAAAAATTCGACATAGTATTGTTTTAAAAGTTGGGTAAATGGTATAATTTTGCCCAAAATTATATATAATATAAAAAGGATAATTTTTTGAGATTATATATGGGTGTATTGTTGGTTGTTATTATAATGAGATTTTGAAGATTGAATTGATATAAGAATGGAATATACAGATAAGACAAACCAGAAATGAATTTGAAATCTTGGGAATTTGAATAAAGTTGTACAAATAAAATTTGGAATTCCACCAAATAAGTTCAGAATTAAAGGATTATTTGAATACGAACTCAGAAATTTAAGGAATTGGAATATAACTAGAGATTGGTGGAGTTAAATGATTTTCTAAGTGTTGATCTGATGTTGATTTCGGTCTTCGGGGTTGACACTTGGAAAATTATTTTCTTACCAATTTACGTTTAGGGACTAATAAATGCAAAAGAATAGTAATGAGTGAATAAGGATTGGAAATGTTTTCAATTTATACAAATGGGTATGTTGGATTGATGAGTGCTTATGAGTGAAAAGTACAGGAGGATAAAGGTTGGATACTAACAGAGGATACGAGTTGATATTCGGATTTGATGAGAACATGTGAAAACCCAGTTGGTTTTGTGGACTCTTGGATAATTAAAGAAGATATAAGGAGATGAATTTTTGACTTATATGATGAACCCGTGCAAGAGCGACGTTACCAAATTTCTCGAAAATGTAAGAATTTAATTCCCAAGAGAATTTTGATAATTAAATCAATTTACTAAAAACCAGATAAATAAAAAGATGTTAATAAATTGATTAAAATCAATTTGAATAAATATGGATTTCATCAACGATTTTAAGAACGAGGAAAAGAAATGAGGAAGTTTGGAGATGAGAGATAACTCTGAAGTGAGCTAATGAAGCTGCCTAAGGGGAAATGGAAAGAAATCCTAAAGACTGTTCATAGGAGCCTGAAGATAGTGTGATGAGTCTATCCGGAGTTTTATTTGCTAACTCATTGCTGATGTGTATTGAATGCTTTGAAATGTTTGATTATTGACCAGTGTGTTTTGGATGCCTTATTTGTCGTAATTGCCAAGGGATGACCCATGGATTTGTCATGAGATAAGTCCATGATTTTATTTATAATTGGAATTTTTCCATTACACATAAATTTCGGGGGCGAAATTCTTTTAAGGGGGGTAGATTGTAATATCAAGGATTTTCTAACCAATTTTGTAATCTACAAGTCTTAGATTATGCTGATAATTAAATTCAATTTGAAGATTTTTGGTGAATTTGAATAATCATTAGTTTATGATCTTGTGTGTATTTTTAACTTATGTATACATAGGTAATTGTTATATTTATATTTTTATTTGCATTTAGAAAACTTATTTTAATTTATGTAAAAATGTATTTGCTTAAGTAAACACTTGGAGTTTTTATATTTGAGAAAATATAAATTAATCTTTTATGATCTTTGGTATATAAATGTGTATGCATATATGTAAAACAAGCTAGTAATTTTTGTTATACTTATGTAAACATTTTTACTACTTCACATATATATACTTATAACATGCCATATAATATTCCAAATAGGCGCAAATAAGATTTCAGTAATGAAAATATGGTTTTGCATACTTTTTGCCATTTTATATCCATGTAATATAGTAGTATCATCATGGTATGATCAAATCATATCTTTTCAACATGGAGTGTTTGCTTAATATGAAATATAGCTATTAGTAGCTTAGGATCATAGCCTCAAAGCCTAAGATCCAAACATTTAATGAAGTAATGGGCTGTTGTACCTTGAAGTGGAATTTAAAACATTTTATATGTGAACTTAATAGCTAAGCAAGCACTGGAAAACACACACAAGAACCATGCACATGTTTTTGTACCCAAAATTTCTTTTTAGCCGTGCACTTTGCCAATAGGAAGATCCATGAAGATTTAGCAACACATCACCTTCTCAAATCAGTGGATAATAATTCAAATAGCAGCCTAACCCTTTGCCTAGCAAGGTTTAGTTTAGGATCCTTTGCACATGTAGTCTGTACAAGTATATTTGTGACTGGCCAGAGTAATACTGGAATAAAATGAGTCATAGCTAAGACTAATTTCAATCTCTAAGGACAATGCTAATGCATCAGATAAACTAAGCTATTCTCTCTATCAACAAGACAACTTCATGCCTCATTTCAATCAGTCATTATAGCAGCCTTGATCTCAAATCAACCCAGACTAAGACAGCCTATAAGCTACCCTGCCAAGTATCAAAACCATACACCATTTTCACTATAAAAACCCTGATGTATTGGTACACCTTCATACCCCAAAAACCGTGTTAAATACTTTAAACTAGAAGGTGGAAATGGCCAAGACAGCAAGTAAACAGAGAAGCTAAACTTGGAAATAGTAGTGGATAGTTTTTGTGAGTAAACATCCCTTTTTGTTTCCTGTTCCTGGACATTTGTTTCTAGACTGCATATAGATCATTAGACACCTGAATTATTATTTACTAAACAGGAATGGTTGTGAGATAGTAATAACTAAAAGTTGTTGAGTTATGTTTAATGATGTTTATTGCTAGAAACTAGAAGACAATGGATAAGTGTTAACAGTAGACTGCTCTTAGATTTCAGAATTTTCGAACTTTAACCTGTTATATATACACATCAGGAGATATACTTATGCTCCTATAACTGGCTCTATGATTTTTAATCATCACTAAATGATACAGGCATTTAGATAACACTTGGCAACATTTAACAGTATATTAGTGAATGGAGTGATTCCCATTTGTGTCTAATTCAAGTAATAAAATATAGTGTATATCTACTTGTGTGCCTTGAATGTATGAATGCCAATTTATTTACATCTACATTCGAAGCTTAATGGCCGAAACTGGGAATTTTTGGATTTATGTATATTGCTTGAAAACTGGTAAGAAACAGCGGATAGTTTTTGAAAATAGACCCCATAAAAATTTGTAGATTCTGGAACTAAGATCTGATCCCGTAATAATCAGTATAGATACACTTATTTATATGACTTGTATGATTTAGCGGCCACGGGATGATAGAAGACTTTAAGTAAAAATCTGGAACATAATGACAGTATATTGGGAGTACACTTATCCCCGTTTAAATCAGTTTCCAGTAGTTATATATATGATGTTAGTATTTATATATATACTGGTATGATTTGAATACATTGAATGATCTATTCACATCTGCATGTGAAATCTTGATGGGTGAAACTAGAGTGAAAATTAACAGTATCTAGAAATCAATGCTCTGTTTAACACATAAACATTTAACCTTTAGCAAACAAGAAATCAATGCTCTGTTTAAAAGGTAAACATTTAAACTGTATCAAACAAAAAAATCAATTCTACTAAATATATAAAAATAGAGCACAACAACAAAATTTCGTATACACATATGTAGTTTATATGAAAATTGGTTTCACTCTATATAGTATTACAATTATTTAGATATTAACAGTACTGTAGAAGGAGTAATAACTCATGCCCTTAAAAATTAATATACTGGTTTCCTTGAAATTGATTTATGGAGAGGATGAAAGGGGAGGATTTGGCTAAGTTCATATGTATTGATGCATGAAGAAATAGTGTTGCATCAGAGGGTGTGAGACGCATGGAGTTATACAAGCATGGTCATAACATATCTAAGTTAATGAAACAACCATGTCTCTTTCTAGAAATAAGTGTGTGCAGTTGTGAACTAATTGTTCAGTTCGGCCGGAAAGAAACAGAGAAGAGATTAAATTATAACCAAATGGATAAAATGACCAAATATGCACTCAAAAATTTATGTTTAGTTACGAATATCCAAAGCATCTTGATAGATTTTAAAATAGCTGTTGCTAGACACTTAGTTTATGGTATCGACTGGTATTTGAATTGTGGTTTGAGTCCGTCTATATTTCCGAGTTTCTTATCTGAAGACATTGGAGCTCACCGCTTAGGACCATGGTATGTTCCAGTGTTGATTGCCATGTTTAATGCAACAGATCAGGGGATACACGCATTCCACTTCACAGCAAAACATGGGACTCAAAACCATATGATAATACTTACATCTTTACTTAGGTTGACTAATGACAGTCAGGACGGTAGACTAGAGTGAGAACATCATGAGTGTGTGGGGAAATGACTATACTGCCCTTCCACTTCAAAAATATCCCACAATCGAACAGTTTTGTCCCATGAGAATGAAGCAAGAATTGCATTTGTAGGTGAAAACATCAACCGATGAACTGGTCCTTCGTAAGCACTGAGTATATCTAATAGATGTCCAGTCTTCATGGGCCAAACATATATCTGTGCGACAGCCACTTTTAGAAAGAGGGTGCCGAAACTAACTGTACATAAACGCCATTGTTCAGCAACAATGATGATGCTCTTCCCATACCGAAGTAGGTAGGTGCCACTTAATCCATATGTTGCCTTCACTAGCTTTATCCCTTAAAGTGTGAGGAGCTTTACAAAAAAATAGCAAGTAGTGGCATTTTAGTTAGGTACCAGACGAATTGCATGGTATTTTTTTTTTGATGATGCAGAAGCCAACGGGTAAGGGAAGGAAGTAAGTTATGGGAGGCATGATGAAACGAGAAACATGTAAAAGAATTTAAGGAAGGGGAGGAAATCGTTGGTTTGAATGTGCAGGCGGGCTTTGGGCCAAGAAGAAGAAATAAATAAAAATAAAGGAGTTTGGGCCCGAGTATATTGGGCTACAAAAATTAAACCAATATAAAGGAAAATAAAATAAAATAAGGAAATAAAAGAAATTAGGAAAGAAACGAAAGTAGAGAACAATTCTAGAAAGGAATAAAATTTTTAGAATTTAAAACAAAAGAATTTCTTTTGTAGAATAATCTAAAATTTAGATATATAAATATATCCATCTAAGAAAAATGAAAGGGAAACAATGTCAGTATTGAATGATGTAGTTTGAAAGGAGTAGACGGTAGATGATCATACCGGATCATAATGAATGAGGTGTGCTTGGTTAGAGTTAAACGAAGTTATTATATAGATAAATAAATAAAGTCGATTTATTTCTTTTATGATTAATTAAAATTAGAATAAAATATAATTAGTCCAAACCGGATTAGTTGAACTGTAATCAACGTTATGTTGTGACTAATGAATGACGGTTGACCATTTAAAATACTGTGGTAAAATTAGCTCTAATTGTTTGAAATGAAATGTTGTTCTAAATTGTGATCGACTTGGGTCGATAAATATAATTTAAATCAAGGAATGATTTAAAAGTTTGATTAACATCGACTAAACTAAATATTCATGTAAACGTAAAGGAGCAAGCTTTGACCCTGTACTAGTGTTCATAAATCAAGTCAACGTGATTAAACGAGTCCAGAAGGAAAGATATTCACAATCCAAATTGAATGTCACAAATGTTGTATAGAAAAGAATGGTAGTGGGATCTATTGATAAGAAGGATTGGTTGACCAGTGACCATAAGGTTTATTCTGAACTTCAGAAAATAAACGGAGATAGAGATAAACTGGAATGAAGTGTCGAATTGAGGATCGACTTAGTAAATTCAAGGAGAGTATCGTTTACTTTCCATTTAAATGAATATCTAAACTAACATATATTGAATTAATTATTCATGAAATAATAGTTATACTTATAAATCGTATATATAAATATACTGGATATGGATGATAACAATATTGTTGTAATCAAAATAAATAAATGGGATTCTTATAACGGAATTAAAACTTAAAAAGATATGATTTGGGAATAATTATTTTCCAGTATTAATCAATGACGTTTATTTGAATTGTTGAATTGGGATAGACCGGATCTGTTGTAATAATTGATTTGTTGACTAATTGTAATGTTCTGCCATGACCCAATTTACTCGTTTAGTAACATCTTATTGATATTAACTTAAACAAACTACTGTTAAAATCTGAGACCTTATATGTAAAATATTTTCAGTAGATAAGTCTTGATAAGAAATTAAGGATAAAAAAACTCATATGAATATATTGATCTGATTACTTTAAGTATCACTTGGCCTTAAAAGATATTAACGTTCATCGATGCAAAGAGACCGGGTTTGGTTTTCTAAATGAAATCCAAATACCACTTTGTTTTCAACCAAGGCGTTGATTAATTTGAAATCAAGTTGAAGACCATCGAAGACGGTGTTTATGCAAGGATTGTTCTATCGATCATAGGTAGAAATTGCCTAAGATGGATTTACAGAATAGTGCCTTCGGTTTGTCCAGTCCCAGGACAACTTATATGGACGAATGTCTGATAGAGTATACCTAACAGAACGCGTAAGTTGATCTTTTCAAAACTATGTTTGGTGGCGGAGGAATTCGTTTCTCTTAGATCTTTACACATGGTTTTGGGGAAGTCAATTTGTGATTTGACGGGTTTGATGATGTGGCATTCAAAGTAAATAAGGATGTACTGATCAAAAAGGTAAGTTATGACCTCAAGCCTCACAACCAGGAAATGACAAAAATCGGGCAAGCAGCATGGCTATATGGGTCGCTCCCATTAGGGTGTATTGTCACCATCTAGAGAATATTCATTATGTTACTTCTTTCGCTTCTGTATCTCCCGAGAACGGTTATGTTGCTAGCAACTGTAAGGTGATAATATATTTGATACACTCAAGAGAAATGAGTGGTCGGTCATGTGTGGCCGGGTTGCAAGACGTTCTTGTTGAACCCAGTGTATTCCTCTCTAGAGATACACTATAGGAAGGTGGTTCCATACCTTGTCATAGATGGAAATCCATTATCCCTAAGCGCCAAGCGGTTTTGTTTGTTTACTATATATGTGGAGCGTGAGATGCAAGCGTTCCGCTAGATTCTAATTTATTTGCGAAAACCCTAGACATTATTATAATATCAGAATAGTATGATTTCAAAATGGTTTGGGTTATCGTAAGGTAAAAATCATCCATGTTTATGTGTGGATCGGTTTTACGATTATCTTTTCTTTCAAAGGAAATTTTCCAAGTTAACCAAACTGTTTAAAATCGTTTACTCACACTAGTCCCATGACTGACCCAGAGTTTATTTTTCTGTGTTCTCCCTAAACTCTTGGGTGCCCAAATTTGTACGGGAAGTCAAGTAGTTCAGGATCTTACAGATAATCTGGAAGGAGCTTGGAGCAGGAGGCTTCAACGTTAGATATATATAGAGTTTATTTCCGCTGTGATGTATATATGATGTACTCTGATGTTGTATGTAAGTTCAGATATAGTTTTGTATTTTCCAAAGCTTATATCTACATTATATTTTATTCCGCTGTGATTGTGAGATTCAATGTTATTCAGATCTTTCTTCTATCTAAATTCTTCTATTCTAATTTTCAATCTTTTCTGTTTCTCATCCTCTAACTTCTTTCTATTAATGATTCGTATTTTCGTGCAATTTGGTTTGGACTTGTATTGTATTTAGTCGACTCAAAGGGTTCGAATTTGCGGGTCGTTACACGATTCCTCACCAGTGTTGTTAAATTTTATTGTATTGTAGTATATGTTGAGATAATGAATTTGTGATGCAGGGATTGACATGTAGGGGGAGTCCAACAGGATTCCTCACTAATATTGATAAGGTTTATCAATATGATTTGTGGTGTTTATTTGGGTGTGAAATTGGTTTATATTTCATGGTTTAGTACTTTAGCAGATATTTACCTCATTAGTACCGCCAATAAATTTAATAGATTTTTGAATCGATATTAAATCGATTTTGAATGTTTTCAAAGTAAATTCATATACTTGAAATACAATGTTTATTTTAAAAATAAACGTTGAAGATTTATTTATGTTTTTAAAACTATTTAAATCATAAATAAATAGGAGTTCCAAGATATAAATAAATAAATGGTTAAACGGTTTTAATTAAATGGGAAGATTAAAATGGTTTTGAAGAAGGATTTAAGGACATAAATGGAATTTTAAAATATTTTTAAAATGTTGAAATGGACTGACGGGATTCGAAATGTACAATACCTGATTTAAAGGAATTGAATAGTGGTTTTTTCCGTAAATAAAGGAATGTTTCTACAAACGGGGTTTATAAATATACGAAATGTGATAAAATGGGTTTTTCGTGAACGAGATTAGCGAACGGATGAAATTAAAACCAGAATATGAACATTTGGCATATAATTGGAATTGAGACAAATATCTAATGAATGGGATTTTAAGGTAAGATTCCCAAAAGGAATTATAAATGAAAATATGTATAAATTGAGTTATATGAGAGGAGTTGAACTTATATTTGCAAACAGAAAGTAATTTATAAAGAAAGGTTAATGGTTTGGTAAATGAAAAATTAATGATTTTGTTATAAGTAAATATCGATTTACTTTGATTTTTAAGTTAGCTTGTTATAAATTAATTTAATAGAGATTGTTGATGATAAAGTAAACCATTTTTATTTTAAAATGTTGAAATTGATTACTATTTAATAATAATCAAAGTGATGAATTAAAAGTTAAATTAATGGAAATTAGGAAAACCATAAGGCCATGTTTATTGTTAAAGTAAATTGTAAGAGAACTAATATTAATAGTTAAATAAATTAAGTTTTAAATGGAATTTTAAATTGAATTCTGATTGGAATTCTTTATAACTAAAGTTTATAAAATCCAAGATTTGGTGAATTAAAGAACAAAGTTATTGGATTCGTTGTAAATGGGTTTTATTTTTGAAATGAGTTATTAAAGCTATAAAATTTAATTTTGTTTAGGAACGAGTGGGAATTTGAAAATCTGAAGATATGAAATGGAACTGAAATGGGAATCGAAATTTGGAATGAAAGGATTAGATAAAATAAGTTATAGAGTCGATCCAAAAGCGAATATTTTTACAAAGAGATGGAGTTTGTCGAGATAAAAACAAACCAGATTTGAGATAAACTTATAAGAAGGTTTATAAGAGATTTATTTTAAATAAAATCGAGATTTGTGTAAAATGATTTTTAGAGATGGTTAAAGTTAAAAAAATTAATTAATAGTTTACTTAACACTTAATTTAAGTAAATGTGTTTAAGATTGAGAAATGATTTTTCTGAAGGAATATGTTGTAGTTTTTTTAAATCAGAATTTATTGTATGTTGGTTGTGTTCAGTAATTTTTGAGGTGTCAATCTAATGTTGGTTTCGGCCTTCGAGGTTGTTACTAAGGGATTTATTCACTTACCAATTTACAATGAGGAGCCAATGAGTAGAAGTGAAATGAAAATTTGAATTTTGTTATATTAAAATATGAAAAGGGAAACATTTTCCGAATTAGCAGTTTTAATATTAATTAACCGGTAACGACCCGTATTTATACGGATAATAATTAATTTATTTAATTATTTAAATAGTGAAAATGGTTGTTTAATTAAATTATATTGAATATTTAATTAATATAAATAATAGAATAATATATTTAATTCTGAAATAGTCAGAAATAGTAGAATTCACAATATGGTGTGAATTAGATTATTCAAAATACATAATTCAGTTTAAAATTGAATTACGATAACGAATATATTTAATTAACGATGGTTGAACGTATAAATTATATTATAATATAATCGAGCTCGAAATGGCGCTGCAGTTATTAATTTGGCGATTTGAACTTTAAACGAATATACAGAAGCCGTTTTAAATCGGATTTCTTGAAACAAGAAACGTTCAGAGCTGGTGAAGTATATTTTTCTAATGGAAGAGAAAAATCGGGATTTCATCGTGTAGATTTTGATTCATGATCAAATCAAATATTCAAAAAGTCGCTATAGGAATCGTTTATGAACCGTAACGGTTATTTAAATATAATTAGATAACGATTTCGAATCTAGACAGACCGTTTGAGACGTAGTGATAATTTAATTTTTAGAATTTTACTGTAATTTTTAATTAATTAAATATGCAACTTTTTATTTGGAGTATTTTTGCACCCTATATCAATATTTTGGGGTTTCACAATATGAGTTAACCTACCAATATTATTATATTTTCGGGACCGTGGCACATCGCTCGATACGACCGTATGCTTATTTCTGTTTGTAGCAATTCAGACATGAATGAAATCTTGCGTGACATGGTATACTTAAACTCAAAACAAATATATGGATACCCATTCCCTTCCGTGGTTCTCTTCTTAGCCGCTACTTAGAGAATGGAAACCAAACTTCCACGTCTTCAAATTAAACTGTGTATATAAAATATCCTTAACAGTTCCTAACCTAAATCATTTCCTTGGTCAAAAAAAAACTCTGTCGCTGCTTTTCTCGTTTTTCTTCAACGAACGCAACTTCTAAATTCGTTCTAAAATCAAAGAAATGCTCTAAAATCTTGAGACTGAATTTAGCGAACTCGGGTTAGTGCAGGCTTTACAATGATACCCTTCTTAGCAGCTCCCATCAATTTTGCGAAAACCTGGAAGATGCGCGCAACAGCTAGGGTTAAGGTAATCTAAAAATCGAAGAAAAAATACACTAAATGGAGTTCATATTTGGGTTCGGTGCTTAGAAAAGAGGGGTTTGGCAAAGTCTCATGATTTTCGGCACCAAAAGATGTCGCTGCCTCTCCTGTATCGAGCGGAGGAGTACAAAGTCGCGCGACGAATGGGGCTGGCGAACAGAATGAAAAGGGTAGGATGGGTTGCGGTTTTGGAAGAGCAAGACGATGGCGATGTCAGATTGTTGAATCGAGATGAAACCGTGGAAGTTGGAGGTGGTTTAAATTTTGGAAATGTCTGTTCATGGAGGAGCAAGATCGAAAGTTCATTCAGGAAGAAGGAACTAGTTTAGTGGGTCGGTGCTAAAGGATATTGGGGTTGAGGTAAAAGGCAAGGCCCATTTGAAAATAAAGCTTAAAGTTTTTATTTAATTTAAATTAGATCAAACTTTAAAATGTATATCTATTTCATGCGGTGTCAGAATTGGACGAAACAAGATCCGTTAGGATCGTATGGACGGACACTACCCAATGGAACTGACTAGGAATGGATTGGAACTCGTTTGAATTTATGGCGAAATAAATTGTTTGATCCGAATCAAACAACAATTTATCGTTATTTAACGATGATCGTTCAATGTGAGTAAATCCCACTAACTCTGAACAGTTATATTTTTATAACGTATTTTTAGAACTGATAAATATTGGTTGATAGCTGTGTGTTGACTGTTTGGATGAACTGCTAGTCAGTTGGTTGAAATTAATTATATATATATAGATCGTTAAATATATTGATTCTGTTGATCAGAATATTTCATGTTGAAATGAAAGTGATGTTAATTATATTGTTTAACATCTGTGGATGCAGGGAAACAGGTCGGAGGAATCCAACTGGATTCCTCAGCATTTATTTTGCTGTTTTTCATATATTGTAATAAATGATGTGATATATAATCTTTGGTTGATTATGTGTGTTGAATGATATCGATCATTGTTATTTGGTAATTTAAATACCATATATAATAATGGAATTTAAAAATGGGAATTTTCAATGTGTATGTTTAAAATAAAATATATTTATATAAAGTCAAATGATTTTATAAAAAGGAATTTCAAAGTGGATATTGAATAGAAAAGGTAGTATTTGAAAAAGAAATATTGGAAATTATAATATTGGAAAATATAATGATGGAAAATTGGGAAGTGAATAGAATTATATAAAAGGTTTCATATAGAATAAATAGAATTTTATAAAACGAAATATTTATAAAATAAATAGGATATTGAAAAGGAAATATTTGGAAAATGAATAGAGTTTTAGAAAAAGAGAACTTTACATTAGGAAGGTTTAGGTGCTTCGCACACGAGTGTAACACGATATTGATTTAAAGTAGATATTTTGCAAATAAAATATTATAAACGAATTTGAGGTTTGAATTAGGAATTTAAATGGAATTACTGAAATTAGAAATTGACTAGAAATTAGTTGAGTTGAATGACTTTCTGCGTATCGATCTGATGTTGGTTTCGGCCTTCGAGGTTAATACGTAAGGGTTGTTCTCTTACTAGTTTACAGTTAGAGACTGATATATGTGAAAAGTTAGTGATGCGTGAATCAGAAATGGAAATGTTTTCCAATGTTAATAACATATATTTTCTAAATATAGAAAATAAGGAAATATGAATATATATATATTATGATTGATAAATAGAAATTCCAATTGGAAATAAGATTGTTGTTTGCACACGTGTTTTCATTTGATATTTAAATCACCGACTATCAAAGTTTCTGACCATTTTTACGTTGTTAATATGGGGAGATCGGTTGGAGTATTATCCGAAGAACCACTCTGTATTGGCATAAGTGTTGCAAACCAAGTATGCTGAATATATTGAAGATGGAGTAAAGTTCAAGGGCTATTGTATAAATCTTAGGTAGAGATTGCCTAAGATGGATGTACTGAACAGTGCCTTCGGTTTGTCCAGTCCCAGGACAACTTGAACAGACGAATGTCTGACAGAGTATATCTGGTAGATCGCGTAAGTTGATCATTTCAAACGTATTTATGTTGGTGGCAGAGGAATTCGTTTCTCTTAGCTTATACCCATGGTATTTTTGGGGAAATCAATTTGTGATTTGACGGGTATGATGATGTGGCATTCAAAGTAGATGAAGATGTGATCTGTATAAAGATACGTTATAAACTCAAGCCTCATCAATTGGGAAATGACAGAAATCGGGCAGGTAACATGGCCAAGTGGGCCACACCAAATTAGGGTATATTGTCATCATCTAGAGAATATTCATTTGTTACTTCTTTCAGTTCTGTATCTTCCGGGAACGGTTATGTTGGAATACTAACCGAGGGGTGGCAATATATTCGATACATTCAAGAGAAATGAATGTTCGGTCATGTGTGGCTGAGTTGCAAGATGTTCTTGTTGAACTCTAGTGTATCGCTTCTAGAGTACACTGAGCGGAAGGTGGATCCATACCTTGTCATATTTGGAATCCATTCCCCAAATAAGAGCCCGCGGTTTTGATTGTATATTATATATGTAGAATGTTAGATGCAAGCGTTTCTACTAGATTTCTATTTACTTGATCTAGACATTATTATAATATCAGACAAGTATCATTTTAGAAATATTTTGGGTTATCATAAGGTAAAAGCCATCCGTGTTTATGTGTGGATCGGTCTTATGATTATCCTTTGTTTCGAAAGAAATTTTGAAAGTTAAATCAAATGATTTGAGTTTACTCATACCAGTCACATGACTGACCCAGAGTTTATTTTGTTTTGTTTTCCCTAAACTCTTGGGTGCCCAATTTTGTACGGGCAGTCAAGTGTCGGGATCTACAGATACTTGAAGAGCTGGAGCAGGAGGCTTCAGGATTATAGCTATTGTTATTTCCGCTGTGTTGTAAGTGTTATACTCTAATAATGGTATTGTATACAGATATTATTTTATTTCGAAGTTATGTTATGAAATATATTTATTCGTTCCGCTGTGAGATTCGTGTTTACTCTGATGTTGTATCTTCTTCTTCTCCTATTCTAAGTTTCTATCTTATCTATTCTCACCCTCTAATTTCTTTCATGGACTATCCGGTATTTCCGATGCTTGATTAGTCGACATCTTGTTTGGTGTCGATAACCAAGGTCGCGAAAACCCCGGGTCGTTACAGTGGTATCAAAGCTTAAGGTTAAGTAATTACCTTGGCTCTCTGGCGTGACTCAGCAGAGATGGGGTTAGTAATACCCTAGATTGAGTTGAGTGTATATATACGAGCGAAAGTATTTGTATATTTTATAAAAATGGTTTTATATTGTGGAGATTTATTGGTTGAGTTGTTTATGAGTTCTGGTCGATCAGTTTGATCCACTGTATCGGTAGGAGGTTGTAAACACTCGAATACGATGGGTCGACACGATATGTTTTGAAAAGAGGGTAAATGAAATAATTTTACCCAAAGTATATTTTGATATAAAAGTGAATATATATTGAAATTATTATATTTGATGTGTTAGTCATTATTATAATCGAGTAAGGTTATAAATTAAATGGTTATGTAAATAACCAATTAGAATTCATATAAGTGGAATACGTGGAATCAGATGAAATAAATCAGAATTTGGAATTAAAATTCCTGAAATATGGATAAAGTGTTTGTAAATGGAATTGAATTAAGTATAAGAGAATTTTAAAATCCTGGGAGATTTTAAATTTGTTACAAGCATTGAAAAGGATATTTTGAAATCAATTTCAAAATGGAAGTGTTTAGATATGGTTTTGAAAGTGATATAGTATTGAACTCACTGCGATAGCTGGGAAATAACCCTGATGATGAATCGCGACATCATTAGTGTTCATTCCGAGTTCTAAGTGACGGATTACTACCAAAGATATTGATTTCGAATTGTTTGATAAAACAAGTTGTTTTGATACTCCAAAAGGAATATTTGATTTTTGGAAAGGCTAAGCTATTTGAAACTCCTAGGTAAGGATTGTTTGAAACAAAAACAAATTAAATAGAAATTTGTGGAAGCAAATTTGAAATTGAAATAATGGCAGTTCAGTGGTAGTTGAATTGGAGTAGAATGGCATCGAGAAAAATTGGATTTGTGAGATGAGGAGTTGAAAATGGAATTTGGTTGGTATAAGCAGAGGATTTGGTTTGGATATAAGCGAATGGTTGTGCTGGAGATAAAGGTGATTTGAGTTTGATTGGGATGACATTTGTTTATGTTGGATTGATAACTGATGCAAAGGATATAATGATATGCCTGACAAAAAGGTACAAGTTTATATTTCTATTGGGTATGAGATTTATGAGCCGATTTGGCAAGCTGCTTGGCTATTTGATTTTCTTTTGGGTTGAAGAAGGCCTAGAGAGGCGAGTTGGCGTTTGAGTTATTGACCAGTACAAAGGAGGTGCTGGCGAAATTTTTCGAAAAGTTAAGGTGTTAGAAAATTTTCAGAATTTTTGAAAATTTTCGTTGGTAAGAATAAAATAAATATTTAATTGAAATTAAATTGGTTCAGTTGAAAACTGAAGTTAAGAAGTGAACAAATAATTTTTAACCAGTCAATGGAGTTTGTTTTCTACCTTATCAATTTCGAGGACAAAATTATTTTAAGGGGGAAAAAATGTAACGACCCGTATTTATACAGATAATAATTAATTTATTTAATTATTTAAATAGTGAAAATGGTTGTTTAATTAAATTATGTAGAATATTTAATTAATATAAATAATAAAATAATATATTGAATTCTGAAATAGTCAGAAATAGTAGAATTCACAATATGGTGTGAATTAGATTATTCAAAATATATAATTCTGTTTAAAATTGAATTATGATAACGAATATATTTAATTAACGATGGTTGAACGTATAAATTATATTATAATTATAATCGAGCTCGAAATGGCGCTGCAGTTCGTAATTTGGCGATTCGAACTTTAAACGAATATACAGAAGCCGTTTTAAATCGGATTTCTGTGAAACAAGAAACGTTGGGAGCTTGTGAAGTATATTTTTCTAACGGAAGAGAAAAATCTGGATTTCATCGTGTAGATTTTGATTTATGATCAAATCAAATATTCAGAAAGTCGTTATAGGAATTGTTAATGAACCGTAACGGTTATTTAAATATAATTGGATATCGGTTTCGATTCTAGATAGACCGTTTGAGACGTAGTGATAATTTAATTTTTAAAATTTTACTGTAATTTTTAATTAATTAAATACGCAACTTTTTATTTAGATTATTTTTGCACCTTATATCAATATTTTAGGGTTTCACAATATGAGTTAACCTATCAATATTATTATATTTTCGGGACCGTGGCACATCGCTCGATACGACCATATGCTTATTTCTGTCTGTATCAATTCAGACATGAATGAAATCTTTCGTGACACGGTATACTAAAACTCAAAATAAATATATGGATACCCATTCCCTTCCGTGGTTTTCTTCTTAGCCGCTACTTAGAGAATGGAAACCAAACTTCCACGTCTTTAAATTAAACCATGTATATAAAATATCCTTAACAATTCCTAACCTAAATCAATTCCCTGGTCAACAAAAAAAATCCGCCGTTGTTTTTCTCGTTTCTCTTCAACGAACGCAACTTCTAAATTCGTTCTAAAATCAAAAAATGCTCTAAAATCTTGAGACTGAATTTAGCAAGCTCGGGTTAGTGTAGGCTTCACGATGATACCCTTCTTAGCAGCTCCGATCAAGTTTGCCAAAACCTGGAAGATGCGCGCAACAGCTAGGGTTAAGGTAATCTAAAAATCGAAGAAAAAATACACTAAATGGAGTTCATATTTGGGTTCGGCGCTTAGAAAAAAGGGGTTTGGCAAAGCCTCAGGATTTTCTGCACCAAAAGATGTCGCTGCCTCTCCTGTATTGAGCGGAGGAGTACAAAGTCGCGCGACGAATGGGGCTGGCGAACAGAATGAAAAGGGTAGGATGGGTTGCGGTTTTGGAAGAGCAAGACGATGGCGATGTCGGATTGTTGAATCGAGATGAAACCTTGGAAGTTGGAGGTGGTTTAAATTTTGGAAATGTCGGTTCATGGAGGAGCAAGATCGAAAGTTAATTCAAGAAGAAGGAACTAGTTTAGTGGGTCGATGCTGAAGGATATTGGGCTTGAGGTAAAAGGGCAAGGCCCATTTGAAAATAAAGCCTAAAGTTTTTATTTAATTTAAATTAGTTCAAACTTTAAAATGTATAGCTATTTCATACGGTGTTAGAATTGGACGAAACAAGATCCGTTAGGATCATATGGACGGACACTACCCAATGGAACTGACCAGGAATGGATCGGAACTCGTTTGAATTTATGGTGAAATAAATTGTTTGATCCGAATCAAACAACAATTTATCGTTATTTAACCATGATCGTTCAATGTGAGTAAATCCCACTAACTCTGAACAGTTATATTTTTATAACATATTTTTAGAACTGATTAATATTGGTTGATTGTTGTGTGTTGACTGTTTGGATGAACTGGTAGTCAGTTGGTTGAAATTAATTATATATATAGATCGTTAAATATATTGATTCTGTTGATCATAATATTTCATGTTGAAATGAAAGTGATGTTAAGTATATTGTTTAACATTTGTGGATGCAGGGAAACAGGTCGGAGGAATCCAACTGGATTCCTCAACATTTATTTTACTACTATTCATATATTGTAATATATGATGTGATATATAATCTGTGGTTGATTATGTGTGCTGAATGATATCGATCATTATTATTTGGTAATTTAAATACCATATATAATATTGGAATTTGAAAATGGGAATTTTCAATGTGTATGTTGAAAATATAATATATTTATATAAAGTCAAATGATTTTATAAAAAGGAATTTCAAATTGGATATTGAAAAGAAAAGGTAATATTTGAAAAAGAAATATTGGAAATTATAATATTGGAAATTATAATAATGGAAAATTGGGAAATGAATAGAATTATATAAAAGGATTCATATAGAATAAATAGAATTTTATAAAAGGAAATATTTATAAAATAAATAGGGTATTGAAAAGGAAATATTTGGAAAATGAATAGAGTTTTATAAAAAAAGAATTTTACATTAGGAAGGTTTAGACTCGTGCTTCACACACAGGTGTAGCACGATATTGATTTAAAGTAGATATTTTGCAAATAAAATATTATAAAGGAATTTGAGGTTTGAATTAGGAATTTAAATGGAATTACTGAAATAGAAATTGAATAGAAATTAGTTGAGTTGAATGACTTTCTGCGTATCGATCTGATGTTGGTTTCGGCCTTCGATGTTAATACGTCGGGGTTTGTTCTCTTACTAGTTTACAGTTAGAGACTGATATATGTGAAAAGAAAGTGATGCGTGAATCAGAAATGGAAATGTTTTCCAATGTTAATAACATATATTTTCTAAAGATAGAAAATAAGGAAATATAAATATATATATATGATTAATCAATAGAAATTCCAATTGGAAATAAGATTGTTGTTTGCACACGTGTTTTCATTTGACAGTTAAATCACCGACTATCAAAGTTTTTGACCATTTTTACATTGTTAATATGGGGAGACCGGTTGGAGTATTATCCGAAGAACCACTCCGTATTGGCATAAGCGCTACAAACCAAGTATGCTAAATATATTGAAGACAGAGTAAAGTGCAAGGGCTATTGTATAAATCTTAGGTAGATATTGCCTAAGATAGATGTAATGAATAGTGCCTTTGGTTTGTCCAGTCCCAGGACAACTTAAATGGACGAATGTCTGACAGAGTATATCTGGTAGATCGCGTAAGTTGATCGTTTCAAACGTATTTACATTGGTGGTGGAGGAATTCGTTTCTCTTAGCTTATACCCGCGGTATTTTTGGGAAATCAATTTGTGATTTGACGGGTATGATGATGTGGCATTCAAAGTAGATGAAGACTTGATCTGTATAGAGATACGTTATAACCTCAAGCTTCATCAACTAGGAAATGACAGAAATCGGGCAGGCAGCATGGCTAAGTGGGCCGCACCCAATTAGGGTATATTGTCATCATCTAGAGAATATTCATTTGTTACTTCTTTCAATTCTTTATCTCCCGGGAATGGTTATGTTGGAATACTAACCGAGGGGTGGCAATATATTCGATACATTCAAGAGAAATGAATGTTCGGTCATGTGTGGCCGAGTTGCAAGATGTTCTTGTTGAACTCCAGTGTATCGCTTCTAGAGTACACTGAGCGGAAGGTGGATACATACCTTGTCATAGTTGGAATCCATTCCCCAAATAAGAGCCCGCGGTTATGATTGTATATTATATATGTAGAATGTTAGATGCAAGCGTTTCTACTAGATTTCTATTTACTTGATCTAGACATTATTATAATATCAAACAAGTATTATTTTAGAAATATTTTGGGTTATCATAAGGTAAAAGCCATCCGTGTTTATGTGTGGATCGGTCTTATGACTATCATTTGTTTCGAAAGAAATTTTGAAAGTTAAATCAAATGATTTGAGTTTACTCACACCAGTCACATGACTGACCCAGAGTTTATTTTGTTTTGTTTTCCATAAACTCTTGGGTGCCCAATTTTGTACGGGAAGTCAAGTAGTCGGGATTTACAGATACTTGAAGAGCTGGAGCAGGAGGCTTCAGGATTATAGCTATTGTTATTTCCGTTGTGTTGTAATTGTTATACTCTAATAGTGGTATTGTATACAGATATTGTTTTATTTCGAAGTTATGTTATGAAATATATTTATTCGTTCCGCTGTGAGGATCGTGTTTACTCTGATGTTGTATCTTCTTCTTCTATTCTAAGTTTCTATCTTATCTATTCTCACCCTCTAATTTCTTTCATGGACTATCCGGTATTTCCTATGCTTGATTAGTCGACATCGTATTTGGTGTCAATAACCAAGGTCGCGAAAACCCTTAGTCGTTACATAACCGCTAGTTAATTAAAGAGGCTAAATGATGCTGGGTCTAAATCAGAAAATTTATTTTATTTATGGATGAATGGTTGTTTATTTGATAGTTAAATAACCAACTATTAAATCTAGCCTATATGATGTTGGTACAGAAAGACTGGGATCGAATTTATATTCGAAAACCATTCCAAACCAACTAATACGTAAACGTGAAGATGCTGATTAAAAATGGAGCAGCGAAGACCGTGGATCTTCATAATAGAAAGGACTACTTGTTGAATTCTCTAGAGTCGCGCCTGGAGATATTATAATGGTGATCCTATCGTGGTTGAAATTGACAGATTGTAAGGACTGCTCGCTACTAATCCATAGGGTGATACCTAGGATGTGGTAGGAGGGTGCCTTCGGTTCATCCTGCTCCTGGATGACTTGTTTGGATGGATGTCTGATAGAGTATTTCCAAAGGGATCCCGTAGGTTGATTCCTTCAAACGTATAACTGTAACAACCTGGAATTTCTAAACCAATTTAAATTTTTATTTTAGCTATTTTACTGGTTTTTGAATATTTTAAATGATTTATTTAAAATAATAACGACTAAAAATTTATTTTAAATGAAGTTAGAACGTATAAATATAAAATTTAATTACAACGAACTCGAAATGACATGGTAGTTTGAAAGTTCAATTTTAAACTTTGAATGAACGTATAGAATTCAATATGAATCGGAATTGGATAAAACAAGAAACGTTGGAATATTTTGAGTTGTAATTTTCTAAAGAATGTAAGAAACTGGGATTTCATAATGTAAATTGAAAGTTATGTCCAGTTTAAAATTTAAAATAGTCGCTATGGAATTTATATATATTTTAATATAATATACAGCCTTGAAAAATAGTCATTTGCAAACGACCTCCATTTTGGACGAAACCACTTTTGTTGGATCGGGAATGTCAAATTACAGCCAGTTTAAAATTTAATAATTTTTGGAATTAATATGTGAGCGCAGTAAATTTAAATGTGTTTTGTAATTTCAGTTTGAATTTAATCGACTAGAAAAATACAATTTTTCAAACGATCTCCAAATTCGATGAAATTAGTTTTGTTAGGACCGTATCATCAAAACATAGCTAGATTTAATTTTTCTATAATTTTTGGAGTTAATATGTGGCCCCGGTAAATTAAAATGTATGTTCAAATTCAGTATTGACCGTTATATTAATTTATATTTTAATTTTGATAAAAACTAATTGAAACAGTCGAATTGGCTTAGGAAATATATCCCATTGTGTCCGGAATGAGGGTATTTAGCTAGGGGCGATAGTCGTTGGGTTTGATTTGGAGTTCGTAACGATAAACAAGTTAAATTTGAATTAAATCATAATTAAATTATATTATATATACCCCACCTAGTCAAAACCCTAGACTTTCTCTCCTCGCGGTCAAACCAGCTTCTCAGCCGCAAAAAGAAATGAACGATCAAAATCATTCAAACTTTCCTCGCCCAAACATGGACAATCCGCTTGGTATTTTTGAAATCATTCAGCATTAAAACTCCATAGCATCTCGAGATCTATTGGGTGAACGGCCCTGATCAGATTTCATAGAGGGATGCGCTCGAATTTCTGATGCAAACACGTCATATTCGCGTGAGCTTTCTGACCTAAATGGGGGACCGGAATTCTCGCGACACCAAGCGTTGACGGAGGGTGGAGTGGCGCACGACAGGGAGTTGGTTGATCTTGGTCCGGTGACCATAGATGGGTGTACGGTGGTGCTAATGTGTTTGAGCGAGGGTCAAGTTTTTCCTGAAGGTATACAGTGGGAAGTGGAATAATTAGAGGAATAATTAAGTGATTGTTAATTTAATTATATTAGTTAATGTAACCGATGTTTAAAACCCTGTATCTTTTGCAAACGAGCACAAAATCAGACGAAATGAGTTGGAGTGTGATCATAAAAACAAACTCTACATTTCATAACTGACCAGAACGAAAACGGAGGCAATTGAAAATTTTGATAAAATTAAACTTACGTTTAATTTTGTAAAAAATAATCTTCGAATAAAGAATGGCAGAGTGGAACCCAAAGTGAAAATTCTCTCATTAAAATATTTGTACAGTTATTTAATTTATTTTATAACTGTAAATATATAGAAATTGCCAGTATTGATTTTTATTTGTTGTATGTGACATTGCTTGAGTTCAACACATGAACTATTCATGATTCATCTGCACAAGAAGCGTTGTTGGAATCACCCGTATTTCAACCAATGCGGATCGACACTATGCGATTGTTGAAATGAGATATAAATATCCATTTATAATTTAAACAGTGAAAATTGGTTAATTAGAAAAACAATTCAAATCAAATTTGAATTAGTTAAATTTATTAATCTATAATTTACTTAAATAAACTATTGTCGTTTGAAAACCCAACACGGGTATTGGAATGATATTTGACATACACTAATCCAAATATTTATTTGTATGTCAATCGATTGGTTGACAGGCTGTGATGAGCGTTATTTATTTATTCTAATGCTTATACAGTTGTAAAATGCTCTCTGGATGATGTTAGATTGTTGAATGATTATTTATCATTATTGTTGAATACATGCGATGTATGAAATCAATATAACTGAAATTATATGTTAATTGATTGAGTCGCATTCCGATTCAGAGATAATGAATATTTTAAAATAACGAATATTCTAAAATAATATTAAGTGAAGAATTGAATTATGATTTTGATGTCCGATTTTGGATGGACACAAAAATATTGAAATGTGAAGCCGGGTTAAGTAGCCAAACGCCATTTTGACTTGAACGTGTTTATAAATCGATTTTATTCATTTTATAATGGATACGAAAAAGAAATGGATTTCAAATTGAAAATATTATCATTTTAATAATATAATTATGTAGAATATTTAATTTTGACTTAAAAATTGAAGTGGAAGTTGGAATCATTTTTAAAACGAATTTATAAAATACGTTTTAAATGGAAATCGATGATATATATATATATATTATAAATAATGGCTTGAATAGAACGCGCCACGCAGCGACCTTTCGTGAATTTCAACCATTAACTTCGAATTGATGTAACGGGAGATTCGACCGTCAGATTATCCTAAACCAGGAATCGTTGGGTTTGTATCGAAAAGACCTTTCCAATGAATATAAGGGATTTAAATTTGAACGGTTGAATTTCAAATTATGTCTAAATCAATTTCAGAAAAGGTCGCTATGGATGCAGTTCGGTGGTCGTTATTGGAAACCGACTCTAATGGCCTTAATAAAATTATTAAAAATATGAAAAAATTATGTAAAATCATAATAAATGTTTTGGAAAGATTTTATATGAAAATTTTCATATTTGAAAGGATAAAAAAAATATTTCTATCAAAATGAACTAGTTATTAACTAGAATAGAAATCCATTGGTTTTTAGAAATAAATAAATTGGATTGAAAAGGGTTTTAATATAACCAAAATTTTCCAATATATGAATTGGAATGTATTTGAGCGCAAATAATTTTCGTGATATTTCGTGATTGGATTCCGTGATTATACGGATATTGTTGAAGAATTTGGAAGATATAGATATCGTTATTCCCAATACGATATCTGTTAGTTTCAGAATTTGATATTGAATATAAGCCGATATAATTTCTATTTAGAGCCTTATTTAATACCAAATTGTATTTTGGGGTTTGTCGTGAATGGCGTCTTTGATAATGCCGTTCTTAAACCCTGTTGAGAAAGGAATAAATCTTTTAATTAAGAATTAGAGAAATTTATCAATTAATTAATTTAATTGGAATTGAAATGAAAGTTGATATTGGGGTTTATTGTGAACGATGTTTTAAACGACATTTGTTCTTTAACCCAAATTAGCAGTAAAATATATGATTTGGAATTTATAAATCTTTTTATGAAGAGTTAATCGAAATTTTCCAAATATAAGTTTTCCAGTTTATTATATTAGATGGGAATTGAATGGAACTCGATTTGGTAATAATCGAGATGGGCTTTTGTAAAGGAAGATTGTTACTATTTATGGAATTTAAAAGGCTTTGTCGTTATTCCATTTATATTATTGGTCTGATATGAAAATTTATATCAATTATATATTGGTCTGTTTTCCGTGAAGATCTCATTTTGATGGAAGTTGATTTTGAGGTTTATCGTGAACCGTGTTTTATATGACTTTAGTTCTTAAACCCAGTTAAAGACAGGATAAATTTTCCTAAAGTTGAATAATCATTAAGGAATGATTCTTAGGATTAAAAACCAAATTGGGGTTTTAATAAATCTTTAATTAGATTGAAATGGGAATGAGGTAACTAAATTTATCGAATTCATGAAATGATCGAGAATGGAGTACCACCAGTTTTACTCCAGGCGATAGTTAAATCTTTAATTAGATTTGAAATGGGAAATGGTAATTAAATTTACCGATAACACCGTAGGTGTATGAGACGACCCGATTTCCCGTTCTCACGGAAACAAGGTTATCTTTTGGAATATAACACAGAAACATATAATAGCAGAACAGAATTAAATAAAATACACCAGAATGAACAACAAAATATACTGGATAAAAGTAATCATCAGAGTTACACAGTATACAGGATTTTACTTAGTACAAATACAGTTCAGCTATACATAAATGTCTACAGCGGAAATAAACAAAATATGTACAATAGGAGCTGAACAGCATAAAAAGAAATAAATGATAGAATCCATCTTCAGCTCCAGCTATCCAGAAAGAACCAGCTAAACCTGAATACAAGGCTGCCCGTGTGGAAAAAGGGGCACCCGAGTTTGAGAGTGAAACAAACTACGAGTCAGTCATGGGACTGGTATGAGAAATCCACTCAACACATATATAATTGGCTAATCACAGGACCACGCCACTTTCGTGGAACGGGTTTACTCCATTGGATTGCCAGTGCTTTAAAAACAAATCTTTCTTTTAAACATCGCTATGCTTTTTATAAAGATGAAACCATTATAAGACTCAGTTCCCATCACACAATGCAACGCAAACCGGAGGATAGAGTTTTACCTTATAATGGCCAAAATATGATTGATACGAATAAAACAAAGGCATTTGATATTATTGCTAGTGTTTATATGTTTTGAAAACAACTTCAAATCATAACTATCAATCATAGACGGCATGGGTACCATATATCATGTCGCCATATACATATACAATCAAAACCGAATGATGTCGTATTTGGAAATTGGATTTCCGTCATGAACCAAGGCAAAAGATAGTCCTTACCGAATTCGAGACAATCTAGCCCATGTCTCCGGAACAGCCGCAACTGCCCCTTGGATCGTCAGGGCCGGTCCACACGGAGTGGATTATAGTGCCTGAACAATACGTTCCTCCGCCCTTTGGGGCGTAAACGAGCCAACGAATGACTCCATCGGACCCGGATCGTCCGATCAAACCGAGGCGCCTCGCAACAGCAACAACCACATAGGTGAAAAGTATATAAATGTCAGGGCTGGTAGGTCACTGACACCACCCTAGCTAGAAAGAAACGCATGTCCTCCCTGATGTCCTCTCCCGTTTTAGGTTCATACCGAGGTGTGAGGCTCGCGAATTCACGTTATACACAAAGCTATGCCACACAGGCAATTCACACCGTGCAACTGATGGCTATCAATCACACAGAACAAATTCCAATGTCTGACACACAGTCCATTTACAAGTCCGTTCTGGGTCTGAACGAAACCGGAGGCACTAAATACCTCGTAAACCCTTCGATCAACACGTACGTCTGAACGATCACCACTCATTATCCATATTTCGGGATGCCTCCCAATCAGGACCTCGGTTACCATCCAAACGAGGTGAAGATCTCCGGTCTTCGACCATCGTCTTCATCTTCGAATTTCAATCGTCGGTCGATTATTCGAAATGAGAATTAACTCAGCCTTTTCAAATAATTCACGTATATTTAGAATTTCAAATCGATTTATTTCAATGGTTAAATTATTCGACAACACCAATTGTGTTCTTTATATAGTTTTCACACCAAACACATTCAACCATCAAACATCACATAAATCAAGCAAATTCAGTTTATTTCCATTCCATATCGCTTACGATATTTTATAACTATTTATCGCTATTTTTATTTATTTTAAAATAGCCATTTTATTCAAAACGACGCTTCGGGCCATAAGGCGGCCGTGGCGCTGTTTTTCTTCAGATTTGATTTACACATATCTGAAAATCTAACCGTTGGATCTTCACAAAATTTACATCATTAGAAAGGTCTTTTCAAAACGAACCCAACGGTTCCAGTTTCGGGAAAATCCGACGGTCGGATCTCCCGGTACAATCGTTTGAACTTTCGATTTCAAAATACGAACTGCAGCGTCGTTATTCGATTAAATATATAATTATATTTATATATATATAAATATAATCGTTTCTGGCGTTGTTTTTCTTCAGATTTGAATTAAACATTCCAGACAATCCAACCGTTGGATTTTCATAAGGTTGGTGCCGTTGGAAAGATTATTCCAAGGCGAACCCGACGGTTGAGGTTTCGGGAAAATCCAATGGTCGGATTTCCCGTACTAGTCGTTTGAAATCACGGTTTCAAAATACGAACTGCACGGCCTCGTTTCGTTTTAATTTTATTTATATTTATATATTTATATAAATATAGTTCATTCAATGTTTTCTATATCGTTTTCACTTCAAATATTTTTCTAACACCTTAAATTTTGGAAAAATTTCGCCATAACCTCCCCTGCACCGGGAGCGTCGGGAAATCGCAAATAGCGTCCCGGTCCTTCTAATCTCAAAAAGAAAAAGAAAAAGCCAAGCGGCTAGCCAACAGGCTCAAAATCATCACCCAAACAAATCAGTAAATGTGTACCTATTTGTCGGGCACAAATTTTATTCCTCTTCTCTAGCCCCTTTGCTATAACCTGTTCAATGAATATTGCATGTACATATATATACAGTCCTTATCATTTATCAATTTCTATTCGACTTCATATTTGATTTCTATTTGGTTTAAAAACTCCATTCATTCTAATGTTACATAAATAGGTGCAAATCATTTCATTAGCTAATTAGTGAATATTTCATCTCATATATGTTTATTTTGAACAAGTGGCTATTTTTAACACTTCACATTTCAACGATTTATGCATACAATAAAAATGCGATTTTTATTGTAAAACGATTCATTTCAAAACACTATTTTTCTATATAGTTCATATAGTCGATAAAAGGTGATTTTTATTATCAAACAATTTATTTCAAAATATGAATACCATTCAACACATGAATTTCTAAACAACGAATGAATATCAATTCAACACATGAATGTTTTCAATAGTTTTTATATATAGATAAAAATGTGATTTTTATTATCGAACAATTTATTTCAAAATATGAATACCATTCAACACATGAATTTCTAAACAACGAATGAATATCAATTCAACACATGAATGTTTTCTATAGTTTCTATATATAGATAAAAATGTGATTTTTATTATCGAACAATTTATTTCAAAATATGAATACCATTCAACACATGAATTTCTAAACAACGAATGAATATCAATTCAACACATGAATGTTTTCTATAGTTTCTATATATAGATAAAAATGTGATTTTTATTATCGAACAATTTATTTCAAAATATGAATACCATTCAACACATGAATTTCTAAACAACGAATGAATATCAATTCAACACATGAATGTTTTCTATAGTTTCTATATATAGATAAAAATGTGATTTTTGTTATCGAACAATTTATTTCAAAATATGAATACCATTCAACACATGAATTTCTAAACAACGAATGAATATCAATTCAACACATGAATGTTTTCTATACAATGAATAAATATAGTTTAAGCATATGAAAATAATTCAAACACACAAATATTATTCAAAATTTCGGCAGCATAACGGCAGGGTAGTTACACCGGGACCGTCCCTAGTACGGCTCCTCGCTCTACCTTAAAACCTCGCGGTTTTTGACAATGGGGATCATGCATCTAGTTCGCACGCAGGCGGCATGTATATATTTATTTCATTTCCACAAACTAATCCTATGTGGTTTCAACCAAATATTTCTCAACCACAAATGGGTATTTTTCAACCACAATCAACCAATATCAATCACAAACAATCCCAAACAATCATTCAATTTTCACCACAATTTCAACCAATAAATATCGTCCATGGTTTGTGGACGAGGGGGCGTATATATATATATATATATTATATATAGCAATTCACTTTTACCTCACACATATATATATAATTTTTAAATCAGAAATCTCACCAATAGCTATCCAACTGCAAGACTCTTCTTAATAGAAATCTTCGCCTATTTGTCGCTTTCACCCGTATTCTCTGCATATGTAAAAATAGAATTTTTACTATGCTATTCAATATATAAAAATCGAATTTTGACTTCGCTATTCAATATATAACAATATGATTTTTACTTTCGCTTTCAACATATAAAAATATGATTTTTACTTTTGCTTTCAACATATAAAAATATGATTTTTACTTTTGCTTTCAACATATAAAAATATGATTTTTACTTTTGCTTTCAATATAAAAAAATATGATTTTTACTTTTGCTTTCAACATATAAAAATATGATTTTTACTTTTGCTTTCAATATAAAAATATGATTTTTACTTTTGCTTTCAATATAAAAATATGATTTTTACTTTTGCTTTCAATATAAAAATATGATTTTTACTTTTGCTTTTAAAATCAGTTTTTCCTTGTTTTTTTTTCTTTCTTTAAAAACAAAATCAGTTTTTATTTTAAAAACAAAATCAGTTTTTATACTTTTTTAAAATTCAGTTTTGATAACTTAAAAAAAATCAGTTCAGTTTTTTTTTTTTTTTTTTTTTTTTAATTCTTTTGAAATCAGTTTTATACTTTATAAAATTCAGTTTTATTTCTTTATATTTTAAAACAGTTTCAGTTTTAAACTTTATTTAATTTATTCAGTTTTTAATTTACTTTTCAAAACAGTTTTTATATTTTATAAAAATGCAGTTTTTTTTTCTTCTTAAAAATGCAGTTTTTATAACTTAAAATAAAAATACAGTTTTATAACTTAAAATAAAAAGACAGTATTTAGTTTTAACAAAACTAAATTAAAACTAAAAATAAAATAAAAAAAAGTAAAATGGCTCACCGAGGTGTCGAAGGGGAGGAGGAGTCGGCGGTTTGGGTCTCTCGAGGGTGGCGTCGCGACTGGATTCGACGGGGGGTGGGGCGACTGCTTCGTCGGTGATGTCTCGAGGGGGGGGGCTTCGAGGTACGGCGGCGATGGTGGGCTCGTCGGCGTCAGGTCTTGAGGGGGGCGGCGGCGCGATTTATCGCTAGGGTTTCTTTTTTTTTTCTTTCTGATTTGAAATTATAATGAACGGGGGGGGGGGGGGGGGGCAGGAGGAAGAATAAAGGGAGGGAGGGAAGAGTACCTTTTTTTATTTATTTATTTATTATTTAATTATTATATTTAGCAAAGAGTTGACCTTTTACGTACGACCCCTAAACGAGGCCCACCGCCTGTCGTCCATAGCGTTTAACCCCCATTCCGAACACAATGGGATATGTATCGCAAGCTGGTTTGATCGTTACAATCGGTTTCCTTTTGAATTTTCATTTAAATCACTATATTGAATTTTAAACGTACATTTCAAATTACCGGGGCCACATACTGACTAGAAAAATTCCAGAAAAATATTTTCTAGCTTCGTATTGACGATACGGTCCTAACAAAACTAGTTTCGTCGAATTCTGAGACCGTTTGAAAAATGGCCAATTTCCTGTCGATTAAATTCAACAGAAACTGGTCAAACGCGTTTTCTTTTGCCACGCTCACATATTGATTCGAAAAATTATGAAATTTGAAACCTAGCAATAACTTGACATTGCGGATCTAACAAAAGTGGTTTCGTCGAAATCCGAGGTCATTTGCAAAATGTCCATTTTTAAGGGCCTGAATTCTATAGCGACTATTCAGAATTTTCAAATGGACATATCTTTTGATTCCCGCTTTCAAATTTTGATTGGTCGGATTCGTTAGAAAGATATCATCAATTCGATACTAATGTTTTTGGTCTCACTAAGATCCAGATTGTTTTGCACCCGGTATATTCAATTGAAGCTTGAAATCGAATTATCGAACTACCGCGCCATTTTCAATTCTATATATAATTATAATTAATTATATTCGTTTTCAATCGTCGATTCAAACTCAGTTTTCATCGCCATTATTTAAAATATTTATTTTAAATATTTAAAATCCATTATTTTAGCCAATTTAAAAATTTTAAATTGGTTCAGATTTTCTGGGTCGTTACAATCTCCCCCACTTAAAACTTTTCGTCCCCGAAAAGGAATAAAGTCGAAAGTGGTTTGATAAATCTACAATCCCACAATACAACAACCAATTTGTTTTTAATATTCTGAGTATAGAATAAACAATGCACATCCATGGAAAGGAAATAGCAATAGAATAGAGAATTAAATGGTAAGGCAAAGTAGGTTAAATGTACCTTGCACCAGAGTCAATCAGAGATATCTACTCGGCATCTAGGATAAGCTTTCTGAATGCTCTCCTCTGTTTCCCAAGTACAGTCTCGCGGATCTCCACTCCATTGCACCTTGACTAAGTGAACCTTCTTGTTCCTCAGCTCTTTGGTTTCTTTGCCAATAATCTTTAGCGGCTCACGCCTCACAGCTAGTTCTGGAGTAATTTCAATATCCTGCTGAGCTGCTTCTTCCACGATCAAGTCTGGATCATGAACGTGCTTTCGAAGTTGAGATATGTGAAATACATCATGAACTCCAGGCAACCAGTCAGGCAGTTTGACCCTATAAGCGAGAGTTCCAATCCGTTCCAGAATAGGAAACGGACCAATGAATTTGGGCGCTAACTTTCCAGTTTTACCGAACCGGATTACTCCTCTCATCGGCGATACTTTCAAATATACATAGTCGCCAACTTCAAAGGATACATCTCTTCTTCTTCTATCGGCATAGCTCTTTTGTCTGCTTTGAGCGGCGAGTAATCGCTTCTTAATAAAATCGACTTTGTCGGCAGCTTCTCGAATCATATCAGGACCCAACACAAGTCTATTTCCAGGCTCGACCCAACAAGCAGGAGATCGGCACGGTCTACCATACAATGCTTCGAATGGCGACATTGTCAGACTCGCCTGGTAGCTGTTGTTATAAGAGAACTCAGCCAAATGTAGATTGTCTTCCCATGATCCACCGAAATCTATAACACAAGCCCGCAATAGATCTTCTAGAATGCGATTCACCCTCTCAGTCTGACCGTCTGTCTGAGGATGATAAGCGGTGCTTAGGTTTAACTTCGTTCCTAGCTCGACTTGAAATGCTTCCCAGAATTTACTAGTGAATATTGTATCTCTATCACTGACTATACTGAGTGGCACTCCATGTAGTCTAACTATTTCCCTGAAGTATATCTGCGCCAGACTCTGAGCGGTTCTATTTGATTTGACAGGTATAAAATGGGCGGTCTTTGTGAAGCGATCTACGATCACCCAAATACTGTCATTTCCCTTTCTGGTCCTGGGCAGACCATCAATGAAATCCATAGAAATATGTTCCCACTTCCAGCCAGGAACTTCTAGTGGTTGCAATAGTCCAGCCAATTTCTGTTGGTCGCTTTTAACTAGCTGGCAAGTAGGGCATCGACTAACATATAAGGAAATGTCCCTTTTCATCGACCTCCACCAGAAAGTGCGTTTGATGTCATTATACATTTTGCTTACTCCCGGATGGATACTGAGTTTTGACTTGTGGCATTCATCCAGTACTTCCTTTCGAAGTTCAGGAATGTTAGGGACACAGATTCGACCTTTGAGCCTTAAAATCCCATCATTATCAACTTGAAAACTCGAGGGTTCGCCTTGTTGAATTATCCCTCTGATCTTCTGAATGAAGTGATCATCCTCCTGAAGAGCAGATATCTTATCTAGCAATGAAGTCGTGATAATAAAACTGGCGATCATTACACTCTTTCTGCTTAATGCATCGGCCACGACATTGGCTTTTCCTGGAGTATATATAATTTCAAAGTCATATGCTGCAAGAAACTCCAACCAACGTTGCTGCCTCAAATTTAAGTCCTTCTGAGTGAACAGATACTTTAACGACTGGTGATCTGTAAACAGTTCGAATCTCTCGCCCAGAAGATAGTGTCTCCAGATTTTCAAAGAGAATATGATAGCCAATAACTCAAGATCATGAGTTACATAGTTTTTCTCGTGCGGTTTCAGTTGACGGCTAGCATAGGCAATTACTTGACCTCTTTGCATTAACACTGCACCAAGGCCTTCTCTAGAAGCATCAGTCCAGACTTTTAAATCTTGGTTGCCATCGATGATGGTTAACACTGGAGCTGTCGTTAATCTTAACTTTAGCTCTTCGAAAGCCTCCTCACTTTCTTGAGTCCATTTGAACTTAGAATGCTTCTTTGTAAGCTTCGTTAAGTGGCCAGATATCTTAGAAAAGTCTTTAACGAACTTCCGATAATAGCTAGCCAATCCGAGAAAACTGCGGACTTCAGTGGGAGTACTGGGCTGTTTCCAATTCTGAATAGCGGTGATTTTACTTGGATCCACAGCGATTCCTTCTTTCGATACTACATGGCCCAGAAATTTCACTTCATCTTGCCAGAATATACATTTGGAAAATTTGGCTTTCAATACATTCCTTCTGAGAATTTCTAAAACTTGTTCCAGATGCTTCTCATGTTCGGCCTTTGATTTAGAGAAGATTAGAATATCATCAATAAAAACCAGAACAAATTTATTCAAAACCCCTCTGAACACTCTGTTCATTAGATCGACGAAGTAAGCGGGAGCGTTACATAAGCCGAACGGCATTACTAACCACTCGTAGAATAGGTCGGGACCTCTGAACGCTGTCATTGGAACACACTCTTCGGCAATTCGAAGTTGATGGAAACCTGTAGCTAGGTCCATTCTTGAGAATACTTGTGCTCCATTTAATCGATCCAACAAATCATCAATCCGCGGCAATGGATATTTGTTCTTTATAGTCTGCTTGTTTAAATCACGATAATCCACACATAGCCGTAGAGTACCGTCAGATTTTGGGACAAATACCACTGCTGCACCCCAATCAGAGAAACTAGGCCTGATCAGACCTTTCCATACCAGCTGTCGTGTTTGATTGTCCAATTCCTCCTTCTCTTTCAAGGACATTCTTCGAATAGCGTGAACTACCGGCCTTGCATTGGGAACTAAAGCAATCCTGAAATCTATTTCTCTCTGCGGAGGTAAGCGAACAACTTCCTCGAACACATCCGCATAGTTCTTGACGACAGGAATGTCTTTAATGAGGTCAGGAATATTCTCAGTGATTTCAGGGATATTTTCAATTTGGGCTGGAGAAACATCCAAAGCTGCCCAGAAATCCTTTCTATTAGCATTCTGGCCTTCACAGGGAATGGTTATATAATCACCTGATTTAATCTTTGCCTTTACGATTCTGTCGGCGCATTTAACTTCAGCTTCATATTTGGTTAACCAATCCAACCCCAAAATAAGATCGAATTCATCAAAATTCATGACTACAGAGATAATAGGGAATTTATAGCAAGAAAAAGAGACGGGTACTGCACAAACCCAACTAAGATTGATGGAACCTCCAACTGGATTTCGGACAGTCATTGGCTCTTTGAGCTTCTTCAAATTCAAATCCAACTTCTTGACTGCACTCTTTGCAATAAAGCTTCGTGACGCGCCTGTGTCAAACAGTACTTTAACTGGAATGTTTTTGACATTGAGCGTGCCTTCTAAAACGTCGGCCCTTTCTTGACTAGCTGAGGGCTCAGAAGTTTCTGCTACTTCATTTATTTGAGCCTCCTTGGTTGCCTTTAACAGCCGGCAATCCTGTCTTACATGGCCTAACCGATGGCAAATGCTGCATTCTCTGGTCTCTTGAAAGTTTTCCTTTGACTTCGGTTCACTCTTCTTTAGTTTCTTTAAAGACCTGCATTTTCCTTGCAAATGCCCTTGCTTATGGCAGTTATTGCATGTGGCGGTCGTTACTAGTTCTTTTTCGGATCCAGCCCTTTTTCTCTTAGCACTGGGCTTCTTACTGACCTCTAACGTTGTTATTGCCTCGGGACGATCAGTTTCTGACTCTGTTTTACTACTAGAGCTGGCTTCCTCTTCGTACTGTAACATACCTTTCTTATCTAGATCTTCATATTGATAAGCCATATAAATCATTTCTGAATAAGGAAGCTTCACATGCCCCAATACTTTATTCTGGTATTTCCTTTGCAGCCCGTGAATAAATCTCATATTTTTACTCTTCGGATTTTGAATTAGATGAGGAGCAAAGTGGGAAAGTTCATTGAATTTCCTATGATATTCCGGAATGGTCATGTCACCTTGTATTAGATAAGAAAATTCATCACATAATCTCTCGGTTGCTTCGGGAGGAGTAAACCTTTGTAAGAAAATTACTTTGAATCTATCCCAGGTGATATCACCTTCTGGATTATCTTTAATAATTGAATCCCACCAAAACAAAGCTTCTTCTTTGAGTGCCCAAGACGCCAGTAACCTTTTCTGATCGTCTCTCAGCTTTAAACCCTCAAATATTTTCTCTGCAGAACGAATCCAAGCTTGTGTTTCCATAATGGGTTCCTTGCCTAAGAATGGCGATCCACCAAGATTTCGAAATCTCTTGTATAGAACTTCTATATTGGATTCTGGCTGCGGGAGCACAACTGGCTCATTAGCTGGTCGAGCCATACGATTACTTCTTCTGTTCCTGTCACTAATTTTCTAGTACTTCTGCAAATGGCAGATCAAGTGTCAGGTCACAGAAAAGGTATTTTAAAATATAGAAACATATACTTCAAATGTAAATGTGTCTATCGAGGTGTAATTTCATTCTGCTTTACTCATACTAGGATATTACTGATCCTATCTGTATAGTTACCCGTCCTAGAACACTACTGGTTCTATTTCTGACGAGTTCGTTCAAATGTTATATTCCAGAACTAAGCTTAACCAAAGCTCTGATACCACGTTGAGACGACCCGATTTCCCGTTCTCACGGAAACAAGGTTATCTTTTGGAATATAACACAGAAACATATAATAGCAGAACAGAATTAAATAAAATACACCAGAATGAACAACAAAATATACTGGATAAAAGTAATCATCAGAGTTACACAGTATACAGGATTTTACTTAGTACAAATACAGTTCAGCTATACATAAATGTCTACAGCGGAAATAAACAAAATATGTACAATAGGAGCTGAACAGCATAAAAAGAAATAAATGATAGAATCCATCTTCAGCTCCAGCTATCCAGAAAGAACCAGCTAAACCTGAATACAAGGCTGCCCGTGTGGAAAAAGGGGCACCCGAGTTTGAGAGTGAAACAAACTACGAGTCAGTCATGGGACTGGTATGAGAAATCCACTCAACACATATATAATTGGCTAATCACAGGACCACGCCACTTTCGTGGAACGGGTTTACTCCATTGGATTGCCAGTGCTTTAAAAACAAATCTTTCTTTTAAACATCGCTATGCTTTTTATAAAGATGAAACCATTATAAGACTCAGTTCCCATCACACAATGCAACGCAAACCGGAGGATAGAGTTTTACCTTATAATGGCCAAAATATGATTGATACGAATAAAACAAAGGCATTTGATATTATTGCTAGTGTTTATATGTTTTGAAAACAACTTCAAATCATAACTATCAATCATAGACGGCATGGGTACCATATATCATGTCGCCATATACATATACAATCAAAACCGAATGATGTCGTATTTGGAAATTGGATTTCCGTCATGAACCAAGGCAAAAGATAGTCCTTACCGAATTCGAGACAATCTAGCCCATGTCTCCGGAACAGCCGCAACTGCCCCTTGGATCGTCAGGGCCGGTCCACACGGAGTGGATTATAGTGCCTGAACAATACGTTCCTCCGCCCTTTGGGGCGTAAACGAGCCAACGAATGACTCCATCGGACCCGGATCGTCCGATCAAACCGAGGCGCCTCGCAACAGCAACAACCACATAGGTGAAAAGTATATAAATGTCAGGGCTGGTAGGTCACTGACACCACCCTAGCTAGAAAGAAACGCATGTCCTCCCTGATGTCCTCTCCCGTTTTAGGTTCATACCGAGGTGTGAGGCTCGCGAATTCACGTTATACACAAAGCTATGCCACACAGGCAATTCACACCGTGCAACTGATGGCTATCAATCACACAGAACAAATTCCAATGTCTGACACACAGTCCATTTACAAGTCCGTTCTGGGTCTGAACGAAACCGGAGGCACTAAATACCTCGTAAACCTTTCGATCAACACGTACGTCTGAACGATCACCACTCATTATCCATATTTCGGGATGCCTCCCAATCAGGACCTCGGTTACCATCCAAACGAGGTGAAGATCTCCGGTCTTCGACCATCGTCTTCATCTTCGAATTTCAATCGTCGGTCGATTATTCGAAATGAGAATTAACTCGGCCTTTTCAAATAATTCACGTATATTTAGAATTTCAAATCGATTTATTTCAATGGTTAAATTATTCGACAACACCAATTGTGTTCTTTATATAGTTTTCACACCAAACACATTCAACCATCAAACATCACATAAATCAAGCAAATTCAGTTTATTTCCATTCCATATCGCTTACGATATTTTATAACTATTTATCGCTATTTTTATTTATTTTAAAATAGCCATTTTATTCAAAACGACGCTTCGGGCCATAAGGCGGCCGTGGCGCTGTTTTTCTTCAGATTTGATTTACACATATCTGAAAATCTAACCGTTGGATCTTCACAAAATTTACATCATTAGAAAGGTCTTTTCAAAACGAACCCAACGGTTCCAGTTTCGGGAAAATCCGACGGTCGGATCTCCCGGTACAATCGTTTGAACTTTCGATTTCAAAATACGAACTGCAGCGTCGTTATTCGATTAAATATATAATTATATTTATATATATATAAATATAATCGTTTCTGGCGCTGTTTTTCTTCAGATTTGAATTAAACATTCCAGACAATCCAACCGTTGGATTTTCATAAGGTTGGTGCCGTTGGAAAGATTATTCCAAGGCGAACCCGACGGTTGAGGTTTCGGGAAAATCCAATGGTCGGATTTCCCGTACTAGTCGTTTGAAATCACGGTTTCAAAATACGAACTGCACGGCCTCGTTTCGTTTTAATTTTATTTATATTTATATATTTATATAAATATAGTTCATTCAATGTTTTCTATATCGTTTTCACTTCAAATATTTTTCTAACACCTTAAATTTTGGAAAAATTTCGCCATAACCTCCCCTGCACCGGGAGCGTCGGGAAATCGCAAATAGCGTCCCGGTCCTTCTAATCTCAAAAAGAAAAAGAAAAAGCCAAGCGGCTAGCCAACAGGCTCAAAATCATCACCCAAACAAATCAGTAAATGTGTACCTATTTGTCGGGCACAAATTTTATTCCTCTTCTCTAGCCCCTTTGCTATAACCTGTTCAATGAATATTGCATGTACATATATATACAGTCCTTATCATTTATCAATTTCTATTCGACTTCATATTTGATTTCTATTTGGTTTAAAAACTCCATTCATTCTAATGTTACATAAATAGGTGCAAATCATTTCATTAGCTAATTAGTGAATATTTCATCTCATATATGTTTATTTTGAACAAGTGGCTATTTTTAACACTTCACATTTCAACGATTTATGCATACAATAAAAATGCGATTTTTATTGTAAAACGATTCATTTCAAAACACTATTTTTCTATATAGTTCATATAGTCGATAAAAGGTGATTTTTATTATCAAACAATTTATTTCAAAATATGAATACCATTCAACACATGAATTTCTAAACAACGAATGAATATCAATTCAACACATGAATGTTTTCAATAGTTTTTATATATAGATAAAAATGTGATTTTTATTATCGAACAATTTATTTCAAAATATGAATACCATTCAACACATGAATTTCTAAACAACGAATGAATATCAATTCAACACATGAATGTTTTCTATAGTTTCTATATATAGATAAAAATGTGATTTTTATTATCGAACAATTTATTTCAAAATATGAATACCATTCAACACATGAATTTCTAAACAACGAATGAATATCAATTCAACACATGAATGTTTTCTATAGTTTCTATATATAGATAAAAATGTGATTTTTATTATCGAACAATTTATTTCAAAATATGAATACCATTCAACACATGAATTTCTAAACAACGAATGAATATCAATTCAACACATGAATGTTTTCTATAGTTTCTATATATAGATAAAAATGTGATTTTTGTTATCGAACAATTTATTTCAAAATATGAATACCATTCAACACATGAATTTCTAAACAACGAATGAATATCAATTCAACACATGAATGTTTTCTATACAATGAATAAATATAGTTTAAGCATATGAAAATAATTCAAACACACAAATATTATTCAAAATTTCGGCAGCATAACGGCAGGGTAGTTACACCGGGACCGTCCCTAGTACGGCTCCTCGCTCTACCTTAAAACCTCGCGGTTTTTGACAATGGGGATCATGCATCTAGTTCGCACGCAGGCGGCATGTATATATTTATTTCATTTCCACAAACTAATCCTATGTGGTTTCAACCAAATATTTCTCAACCACAAATGGGTATTTTTCAACCACAATCAACCAATATCAATCACAAACAATCCCAAACAATCATTCAATTTTCACCACAATTTCAACCAATAAATATCGTCCATGGTTTGTGGACGAGGGGGCGTATATATATATATATATATATATTATATATAGCAATTCACTTTTACCTCACACATATATATATAATTTTTAAATCAGAAATCTCACCAATAGCTATCCAACTGCAAGACTCTTCTTAATAGAAATCTTCGCCTATTTGTCGCTTTCACCCGTATTCTCTGCATATGTAAAAATAGAATTTTTACTATGCTATTCAATATATAAAAATCGAATTTTGACTTCGCTATTCAATATATAACAATATGATTTTTACTTTCGCTTTCAACATATAAAAATATGATTTTTACTTTTGCTTTCAACATATAAAAATATGATTTTTACTTTTGCTTTCAACATATAAAAATATGATTTTTACTTTTGCTTTCAATATAAAAAAATATGATTTTTACTTTTGCTTTCAACATATAAAAATATGATTTTTACTTTTGCTTTCAATATAAAAATATGATTTTTACTTTTGCTTTCAATATAAAAATATGATTTTTATTTTGCTTTCAATATAAAAATATGATTTTTACTTTTGCTTTTAAAATCAGTTTTTCCTTGTTTTTTTTTTCTTTCTTTAAAAACAAAATCAGTTTTTATTTTAAAAACAAAATCAGTTTTTATACTTTTTTAAAATTCAGTTTTGATAACTTAAAAAAAATCAGTTCAGTTTTTTTTTTTTTTTTTTTAATTCTTTTGAAATCAGTTTTATACTTTATAAAATTCAGTTTTATTTCTTTATATTTTAAAACAGTTTCAGTTTTAAACTTTATTTAATTTATTCAGTTTTTAATTTACTTTTCAAAACAGTTTTTATATTTTATAAAAATGCAGTTTTTTTTTCTTCTTAAAAATGCAGTTTTTATAACTTAAAATAAAAATACAATTTTATAACTTAAAATAAAAAGACAGTATTTAGTTTTAACAAAACTAAATTAAAACTAAAAATAAAATAAAAAAAAGTAAAATGGCTCACCGAGGTGTCGAAGGGGAGGAGGAGTCGGCGGTTTGGGTCTCTCGAGGGTGGCGTCGCGACTGGATTCGACGGGGGGTGGGGCGACTGCTTCGTCGGTGATGTCTCGAGGGGGGGGGCTTCGAGGTACGGCGGCGATGGTGGGCTCGTCGGCGTCAGGTCTTGAGGGGGGCGGCGGCGCGATTTATCGCTAGGGTTTTTTTTTTCTTTCTGATTTGAAATTATAATGAACGGGGGGGGGGGGGCCAGGAGGAAGAATAAAGGGAGGGAGGGAAGAGTACCTTTTTTTATTTATTTATTTATTATTTAATTATTATATTTAGCAAAGAGTTGACCTTTTACGTACGACCCCTAAACGAGGCCCACCGCCTGTCGTCCATAGCGTTTAACCCCCATTCCGAACACAATGGGATATGTATCGCAAGCTGGTTTGATCGTTACAATCGGTTTCCTTTTGAATTTTCATTTAAATCACTATATTGAATTTTAAACGTACATTTCAAATTACCGGGGCCACATACTGACTAGAAAAATTCCAGAAAAATATTTTCTAGCTTCGTATTGACGATACGGTCCTAAAAAAACTAGTTTCGTCGAATTCTGAGACCGTTTGAAAAATGGCCAATTTCCTGTCGATTAAATTCAACAGAAACTGGTCAAACGCGTTTTCTTTTGCCACGCTCACATATTGATTCGAAAAATTATGAAATTTGAAACCTAGCAATAACTTGACATTGCGGATCTAACAAAAGTGGTTTCGTCGAAATCCGAGGTCATTTGCAAAATGTCCATTTTTAAGGGCCTGAATTCTATAGCGACTATTCAGAATTTTCAAATGGACATATCTTTTGATTCCCGCTTTCAAATTTCGATTGGTCGGATTCGTTAGAAAGATATCATCAATTCGATACTAATGTTTTTGGTCTCACTAAGATCCGGATTGTTTTGCACCCGGTATATTCAATTGAAGCTTGAAATCGAATTATCGAACTACCGCGCCATTTTCAATTCTATATATAATTATAATTAATTATATTCGTTTTCAATCGTCGATTCAAACTCAGTTTTCATCGCCATTATTTAAAATATTTATTTTAAATATTTAAAATCCATTATTTTAGCCAATTTAAAAATTTTAAATTGGTTCAGATTTTCTGGGTCGTTACAGTGTAAGATATGGAGTACTACCAGTTTTGCTCGATGGGATGAATAGGCTGGGATTGGAAAAATAAAATAAATGATTACTTTGTTAAGGCTCGATAATCCCGACTAATTTTATAAACCTTAATTTGGTTTAGAATTGTTGAAGGATAAAATAAAATCTTTTGAAATTGATATCCAAAGGAAGATTAAAGAATAAGTTTAAAAGAATTTATCTTTGATAAAATTAGTGGGAACCTTTCCCTAAACATGTGAATAAAAGAATATTTTGAATTGAAATGAGGCGTATGATATGTTTTTATAGCACTTGATTATTGATTATAAAATATGCGAATTATTCGGAAAGACCGGGTTTATCCCATTCTGAATAACTGATACGGCGACTAAAAGTCGACGATGAAGACGGTGGTTGAAGACCGGAGGTTCTCACATCGTTTGGATGATTACTGATGTCTTGATTGGGCTGTACACCCAAGACAAGGTAATAAGTGGTGATTGTACAGACGTACTTGGAGATCGACCGGATATGCGAGTACCTCTCTCTTATATTGGACATATGGGACGAAGAATAAGGTGTCTCCGGTTTCGTTCAGACCCAGAACGGACTTGTAAATAGATGTGTGCCTGAAATTGGATTTCATTCTGTGCTGATTGATTTCTATTAAATATATATATATATATATATGTTTGGTGGTGGAGAATTTATTCTTTTGCTTAACACCCTTCTCTGAGATATACAAGCTTAGAGGTTATATATTGATAGACATCAGTTGTATGATGTGAATTGTCAGTGTGGCATGCTGAGATGCAAATGATCAAGGCTTTTGTTGAAAAGCAGAGTCTTATGGTTGATGATCAAAGCACGACTTTAAATAGCATAGCTGAACGGCTTTAATACACAGGGCTATGCTGTTTAAAGTTGTGCTTTGATCATCAACCACTAGACTCTGCTTTTCAACAAAAGCCTTGATCATTTGCATCTCAGCATGCCACACTGACAATTCACGCCATACAACTGATGTCTATCAATATATAACCTCTAAGCTCGTACGTCTCAGAGAAGGGTGTTAAACAAAAGAATAAATTCTCCACCACCAAACAGTTATATATTTAACAGAACTCAATCAGCAAAGAATGAAATCCAATGTCAGACACACATCCATTTACAAGTCCGTTCTGGGTCTAAACAAAACCGGAGGCACCTTATTCCTTGTCTCATATGTCCCATACAGGAGAGAGGTCCTCGCATATCCGGTCAATCTCCAAATACGTCTGGACGATCACGACTTTTTACCTTGTCTTGGGTGTACAGCCCAATCAATACGTCAGTAATCATTCAAAGGATGTGAAAACGTTCGGTTTTCAACCACCATCTTCATTGTCGACTTTTAGTCGCCGTACCAGTTATTCAAAATGGGATAAAATCAGTCTTTCCGAATAATTCGCGTATTTTATAATCAATAATCAAGTGCTATAAAAATACATCATAAGCCTCATTCCAATTTAGAATATTCTTTTATTCACATCTTTAGGGAAAGTTTCCCATTAATTTTATCAAAGATAATTTTTTTAAAACTTATTCTTTAATCTTCCTTTGGATTTCAATTTCAAAAGATTTTATTTTATCATTTAGCAATTCTAAACCAAATTAAGGTTTATAAAACTAGTCGGGATTATCGAGCCTTACCGAAGTAATCATTTATTTTATTTTTCCTATCCCAACCTATTCATCCCATCGAGAAAAATTGGTAGTACTCCATATCTAACACCCACGGTGTTATCAGTAAATTTAATTACCATTTCCCGTTTCAAATCTAATTAAAGATTTAACTATCACCTGAAGTAAAATTGGTGGTACTCCAATCTCGATCATTTCATGAATTCGACAAAATTTAGTAACCTCATTCCCATTTCAATCTAATTAAAGATTTATTAAAACCCAAATTTGGTTTTTAATCCCAAGAATCATTCCTTAATGATTATTCAACTTTAGGAAAATTTATCATGTCTTTAACTGGGTTAAGAACTAATGTCATTTAAAACACAGTACGTGATAAACCCCAAAATCAACTTCCATCAAAATGGGATCTTCACGGAAAACATACCAATATATAATTAATAAAAATTTCCGTATTAGACTAATAATATAAATGGAATAACGACAAATCCTTTTAAATTCCATAGATAGTAACAATCTTCCTTTATAGAAGCTTATATTGATTATTACCAAATTGAGTTCCATTCAATTCCAATCTAATATATTAAACTGGAAAACTTATATTTGGAAATTTTCCATTAAATCTTAATAGAAAGATTTATGAATTCCAAATCATATCTTTACTGCTAATTTGGGTTAAAGAACAAATGTCGTTTAAAACATCGCTCACAATAAACCCCAAAATCAACTTTCATTTCAATTCCAATTAAATTAATTAATTAATTGGTAAATTTCTCTAAATCTAAATTAAAAGATTTATTCCTTTCTCAACGGGGCTTAAGAACGGCGTTATTAAAGACGCCATTCGCGACAAACCCCAAAATCCAATTTGATATTAAATATAAGGCTCTAAATAGAATTATATCAGCTTATATTCAATATTAAATTCTGAAACTAACAGATATCGTATTGGGAATAACAATGTCTCTATCTTCCAAATTCCTCACAATATCCATATAATCACGGAATCCAATAACGAAATATTCCGAAGATTATTTACACTCAAATCCATTCCAATTCATATATTGGAAAATTCTGGTTATATTAAAAACCTTTTCAATCCAATTTATTTATTTCTAAAAACCATTGGATTTCTATTCTAGTTAATGACTAGTTCATTTTGATAAAAACATTTTTTAATTTTTCAAATATGAAAATTTTCATCTAAAATCTTTCGAAATCATTTATTATTATTTTAAATTATTTTTCCATATTTTTAATAATTTTATTAAGGCCATAACAGTCGGTTTCCAACAACGACCACCGAACTGCATCCATAACGACCTTTTTTGAAATTGATTAGGAAATAATTTGAAATCCAACCATTCAAGTTTAAATCTCTTATATTCATTGGAAAGATCTTTTCGATACGAACCCAACGGTTCCGGGTTTAGAGAATCCGACGGTTGGACCTCCCTTTACATCAATTTGAAGTTAATGGTTGAAATTCGCGAACGGTCACTGCGTGGCACATTCTATTCAAGTCATTATATATATATATATATATAATATTACATATTTCATCGATTTCCATTTAAAACGTATTTTATAAATTCATTTTAAAAACGATTCCAACTTCCACTTCAATTTTTTAATCAAAATCGATTATTCTATATCATTATATTATTAAAATGATAATATTTTCAAAATATCAGATTTTGAAATCCATTTCTTTTTCATATCCATTATAAAATGAATAAAATCGATTTATAAAACCGTTCGAGTCAAAATGGCATTTATCTACTTAACCCGGCTTCACATTTCAATATTTTTGTGTCCATCCAAAATCGGACATCAAAATCATAATTTAATTCTTCACCGAATATTATTTTAAATTATTCGTTATTTTAATATATTTGTTATTTTAAAATATTCATTATCTCTGAATCGGAATGCGACTCAGTCAACAATATAATTTCAGTTATATGGATTTCATACGTCGCATGTATTCAACAATAACATAAATAATCCTTCAACAATCTAACATCATCCAGAGTGCATTTTACAACTGTATAAGCATTAAAATAAATAAATAACGCTCATCACAGCCTGTCAACCAATCGATTGACATACAACTAATTATTGGGATTAGTGTATGTCAAATATCGTCCCAATACCCATGTGGGGTTTTCGAACAACAATAGTTTATTTGAATAAATTATTGGTTAATAAACTTAACCAATTCAAATTCGGTTTGAATTATTTTTCTAATTTGCCAATTTTCACTGTTTAAATTATAAATTGATATTTATATCTCATTTCAACAATCACACAGTGTCGATCCACATTTTTTGCAATACGGGTATCGTATGTTCAAACAACGCTTCTTGTGTAGATGAGTCGTGAATAGTTCATGTGTTGAACTCAAGCAATGTCACATACAACAGATAAAAATCAATAGTGGCAATTTCTAAATATTAACAGTTATAAAATAAATCAAATAACCGTACAAATATTTTAGTGAGAGAATTCTCACTTTGGGTTCCACTCCACTATTCTTTATTTGAAGATTATTTTATAAAAAATTAAACAGACGTTTAATTTTGTCAAAAATTCCTACTGCTCCATTTCCGTTCTGGTCAGTTCTGAAATGTAGAGTTTGTTGTCACGATCATACTACAACTCATTTAGTCTGATTCAACGTTCGTTTGCAAAAGATACAGGGTTTTAAGCATCGATTACATTAACCAATATAATTAAATTAATAATTAACTTTATTATTCCTCTAATTATTCCCCTTCCCACCGTATACCTTCAGGAAAAACTTGACCCTCGCTCAAACACTTTAGCTCCACTGTACGCCTATCTCTGGTCGCCGGACCAAGATCAACCAACTCCCCGTCGTGCGCCACTCCAACCTCCTTCAATGCTTGGCGTCGCGCGAATTCCGGTCCCCCATCTAGGTCAGAAAACTCACACGAATATGACGGGTTTGCATCAGAAATTCGAGCGTATCCCTCCATGAAATCCGATCAAGACCGTGTACCCTGTAGATCTCAAGACGCTCTGGAGTTTTCATGCTGAATGATTTCAAAAATACCAAGTGGATTTTTCATGTTTGTGGGAGTAAAGTTTAAACGATTTTGATCGTTCATTTCTTTTTGCGGCTGAGAAGGTGGTTTGACCACGGGGAGAGAAAGTCTAGGGTTTTGACTAGGTGGGGTATATATAATATAATTTAATTATTATTTAATTCAAATTTAACTTGTTTATTGTTATGAACTCCAAATCAAACCCAATGACTGTCGCCCCTAACTAAATACCCCCATTCCGGATACAATGGGATATGTTTGGTAAGCCAATTCGACTATTTCAATTAGTTTTTATCAAAATTAAAATATAAATTAATATAACGGCCAATATTGAATTTGAATGTATATTTAATTTACTGGGGCCACATACTGACTCTAAAAATTACAAAAAAAAAGAATCTGGCTATGTTTTGATGATACGGTCCTAACAAAACTAATTTTGTCAAATTTGTAGACCATTTGAAAAATGACATTTTTCCCATCGATTAAATTCAAACTGAAATTACAAAACACATTTAAATTTACTACGCTCATATATTAATTCCAAAAATTATGAAATTGTAAATCTGACTAAAATTTGATATTCTGGATCCAACATAAGTGGTTTCATCGGAAACGGAGGTCGCTTGCAAAATGGCTATTATATATAAATTCCATTGCGACTATTTTAAATTTTAAACTGGACATAAATTTCAATTTACATTATGAAATCTCAGTCTCTTACATTTGTTAGAAAATTAATGTTCAAAATATTCCAACATTTCTTGTTTTATCCAGTTCTGATTCATATTGAATTCCATAGATTCATTCAAAGTTTAAAATCGAATTTTCAAACTACCGCGCCATTTCGAGTTCATTATAATTAAATTTTATATTTATATGTTCTAACTTCATTTGAAATAAATTATTAGTCATTATTATTTAAAATAAATCATTTTAAATATTCAAAACCCAATAAAATAGCTAAAATAAAATTTTAAATTGGTCCAAAAATTCTGGTTTGTTACAATCATAGTTGTTGCGGAGAATGGCCATTCTCTTAGCTTAACAATTAGAGTATTTTTGGGGACGTCAATTACTTGTTTATTGCAGATCTAATGATGTGACATTCAAAGTGAGTGGTGGCCAGATGTTCTGAAAGGATAAGCTTAACCTCAAGCCTCATCAACCGGGAAATGGAAAAAATCGGGTAGGTCACATGGCTATGTGGGTCGCTCACATTAGGGTGTATTGTCATTATCTAGAGAATATTCATATTTGTTCTTCTTTTCGCTTCTGTATCTCCTGGGAACAATTATGTTAGATCCAACCGTAGGTGATAATATATTCGGAACAATCAAGCGAAGTGAATGGTCGGTCATGTGACACCCCACGTCCGTTAATGTCACTCTATAAAGAATGCATTAAGTTTCGTGAAGCGTTATTGGTGAATAAGAACATAATATCACAAGATAGACATGTAAAATAGCAGCAGAATTAAAAACTTTATTGAAGTCAAAACATCATGGTCCCAAATACTGAGTTTACATCATAAGTTTGAAGTAACCAATTACATAAATAATCTGTCTTGCCAAAAATTATTAGAGTACAAAAGAATAAAACCATATTTCCCAGGTGAAGCCATAAGAGAGTTGACCAAAAGTCATAGAGGTACATCAATATCCAAAATCCAAGCTAAGCTAAAAGAATCCAAATCAACTCTAAGCACTTCCACCCTGAGAACCTGTGTGTAACATACTGACTTTCTCGTACCCTTTGAGATGACAATCACAACCCAAATTGCACCGAAAAATAGATAGTTAATAGAAAGAAATTAGAGGGTGAGATAAGAAATAAAGAAATATTAGAATAGAAGAAGAACACAACATAGAGTCCCATATCGCAGTGGAACAAAATATAATACAGAAATAAAACTTTATAGAGAGCTTTAAAAATACTTACAATCATCAGAGTACATCAACCCATCTGGACAGTTATAATAACCTGTCATCATATACAACACACAGCGGAATAAACATATATCATATGTCTGGACCGTTCCAGCTCGTCTCTTTACTGCATCCGATAACCTATACCTGTATAGGCCGGTCCAACCCGAGCATTTCAAACACACGGATCAGTCTGGTGAACCAGAGTGACAAAACACACTAAGTTTGTAGGTAGCATCCAACCTGATTTTAAAGTTAAAATCTTTTCAAAAGAAAAGATAATAGTAAGACCAAATCCACACATAAATATGGACTGTTTTTACCTTACTATAACCCAAAACGTTTTTGAAATCAATATCTTTTCTGATATTATAATAGTGTCTAAATACAAATAAATATAAATCTAGCAGAATGCTTGCATCTCATGCTCTACATATACAGTATACAATCAAAACCGTGGGTGCTTATTGGAGAATGGATTTCCAACTATGGCAAGGTATGGGACCACCTTCTGACAATGTACCTCTGGAGATGAATACATTGGGGATTCAACAAGAACGTCTTACAACCTCGGCTAAACATGACCGTCCCCTCACTTTGCTTGGGAGTACAGAATATATCATTACTACGGTTGGGGGCCAGCCAACCGAACCGATAGCATACATATGAAAAAAAGGGATAACCGAAGGCATTTGATTTCACCAGATCAGGTAATGAATATACCCTTTTGATGGGTACGACCCACATAGCCATGCGACCTACCCTATTTTATAACATTTCCCAGTTGATGAGGCTTGAGGTCATAATTAATTTACCTTTATTATTATTTTAGAACATCTGGACACCATTCACTTTGAATGTCACATCGTCAGATCCGCCAGATAATCATTAATTGACGTCCACAAAAATATTTAGGGTGTTTACAAAAAAGAACGAATTCTTCCACCACCAACAAAGTACGTTTGGAGAAATCAACATACATAATCCTTTGGAAATACTCTGTCAGACATCCGTCCATACAAGTTGTCCTGGGATTGGACAAACCGAAGACACTCTCCTACCACGTCCTTGAATTACCCTATGGATTAGTAGCGAGTAGTCCTTGAAAATCTGTAAAATCACATTCACGACTGAATCACATCAGAATACCTCTACGTTGCAACATAGAGAATATTCAACAAGTAATCATTCCGCTGATGAAGATCCACGGTATTCAATTGCTCCATCTTGATCGTCATCTTCACGTATTTGCTGGTTCAGAATGGTTTTCAAATATAAATTCAATCTCGGTCTTTCCGTACCAACAATCGTATTGGTTAGGTTTGATAATCGGTGATTTAACTATCAAATAACAATCGTGTAAATAAAATGAGTTCACTGATTCAGTACTTTGCATTACTTGGCCTTTACTTAAAAACAATTAACGAAAGTTAATTTAAAACTCTTTAAAATATTTCAATATTAGAAATATCGCTTTTCAATTCTTATTTAATATAAGATTAATTTCAAAACCATTTTTTTATAATACTTAGAAATGATCCTATAATCATATCCAAAATTATTGTTTTCAAAACATTTCCAATATCACTTCTCCTAACCTATAATTGGGAGAATTAATTCATCTTATCATTCATAAAATAACGTTACAAAATCTCTTTTATTTCATCATTTAAAACAAAAAGTAATCCTTATTCTTTTAGAATAAACCCATTTTAACACTTCACTTTTCATTTCCTTTTTACTTGAAAATATCATTATAATTTTATACACTATCTTCCTTATTTCCTTTAATTGGGAATTCCTTATATATACATATATTCTCAAATATTTCTATTTCCGTTACTTTGGAAATCCCCTTTTATATTCTCAATTCTGTTTATTTCCGTTACTTTGAAAATCTCATTATATTCACAAATCTCACAATTTACGTTGCGTTATCATTTCTTATCTGGAAATGTTCTTAACCTCTTTTCCATTACAAACTAATATCATCCTCAGATAATCTTGAAGTCATTCAAGTTGGGGTATTTATTTTCCTCTCAGACCTTGATTAACAACGTTCTTATCTTTAGACAGATATGAGTTGTAATTCAAAAACTGATATTTATTCTAATATCAAATCAAATCTCATCTAGCCATTTTACTTAAATTATGTTTTATAAAACTACTTACCTTTTTAAAATATCTCTTTTTAAATACAACTTATTTTTACTTAATATGTTAATTAAGTAATTATTTAATAAAATCACTTCTTAATCTTAACTTCTTTCAAAGCATTCATTCTATAACTAGAATTTATTATTACTAAACACCTTTTTAAATCCTTTTCCAAATTCAATTACAAATCCCTTTTAATCGTTTCCCTTTGAAAATCTCATTTCAATTCTAGCCATTTTACTAAATTCCATTATTAAGTATCACCAATTCAAATCACGCTTTGACTTCTCATTTACTTTCATAAACTTTGTTTCAAAATCTCTGGTTTAAATAAAACCCTTCTTATCTTGATTTCCCTTTTCCTACTTATTTCAAATGTTGAGAACATTTATTTAAAGCATCGTATGCGCTTATAATTCCTTTTATAACTTCATTGTAAAACTCGTTTATAACCTCCTTTCAAAATTCAACTAAATTCCATTTCAGAAACAGTTACTTACTTAAATGTATTTCATTTAAGAAGTAATTACTCGTTATTATTAATTAAAATAATAATTTACTTCATTATTAACTTGAATTTGTATTAAATTTCTTTTTAAAATCTTATTCAAGTTAAACAACTATATCCTAAATTATTTCATTTCTAATTGGCGCAAAGTAATTTAATTAAATAATCAGTTTCAATTAAAACAGTTGACTTGGTTCACTCTAAAACATGATTAACTCGTTGATCAACTTTAACTCGTCTTTTCCTTTAAATTAATTAATGAATTAATTTAAATAACCACATTTAAATTAATAAATTATTTTAAATAAATATCATTTACTTCGATTAATATTAAATAAATAATAATATAATTCCATTTTAATTGTTTCTTAAAAACAATTAATCTCACTTGTAAATCCTTACATTAATGAAGATGAGGCACGTGCTCCACACACGATATAAACTTCATTTTTAAATAATATATTTAAAAATCTATATTCAGTTATAAAATAAATTCCATAACTTCAGTTTTATATCGATTTACCTGACGGTAAATAAATATCTCAAACGGTTGTTTCGTCGGCCAACTGCTGCCAATTACTCAACCAATATTGCCCTTTGGTTAAAACAAAACAATTTTTGAATTTCAGGTCAATGGTCAACAATCAAATCAATTGTGATGGCCCTCCCCGCACAAGCCGACATTTCCTCCGAAAGTGCGCTGTGCACATGCCCAACTAGCACGTAACAGTCGCCAAAGAAAGGAAAGAAGAGAGTGAACTAATCCAAAACCTGTAGAATGTCTCACAGCGCATGGAGCAAAATATAATAATAATATACTTGGCATAAAACAGGCGAGACAGTGCATAAGCTGATAACTAAAACCAACATCAACATCATCATCAGAATAGCGGAAATCCAAATACAGCTTATTACAACTTTCCAAATTACTGTCTCTAAACAAAAGAAAGAAAGGTACACCACTAATGCCCAAAGTAGTGACCGCAACAACAAAGGGAGAATATCTATATATATGTATCATACGTGGAAGCCTTCTGCTCGTCTCCGGTACAACAACTCGTGCATACCACCTAACTTGTCTCTAGTGTAACAACCCGGAATTTGGGGCCAATTTAAAATTTTCATTTTAGAGATTTTAGGGGTGTTTAAATATTTAAAATAAATTATTTCAAATAAAAATGAATGGAAATTTGTTTTGAGCAAAGTTAATGCAAATGTTTTCAAATAAATTACATAAAGAATTAGAAATAGGATGGTAGTTTGAAAAGTCAAACTTGAACTTTGACTAACCTCACAGGATGCAGAATAAACCGGATTTTGATGAAATAAAAAATATTTAAATCTGTTAATGAATATCGTTCTAACGAATCTGAAAAATCGAAGTTTCATAGCGGGAATCAAAAGTTATGGCCAAATGAATTTTCAGAAAGGTCGCTATAGAAAATATATCGCCCTTGAAAATCGACATTTTGCATACGACCTCGGAATTCGACGAAACCACTTTCGTTGGATCCGGGATGTAAAATTATTGCTAGGTTTCAAATTTCATGATTTTTGAAGCTAGTATGTGAGCGTGGCAAAAGAAACTGTGTTTTGTCAATTTCGGTCAAAATTAATTGACTGAAAAATAGCCATTTTCAAACAGTCTCAGAATTCGACGAAATAAATTTTGTTAGGATCGAATCGTCATAAGAAAGCCAAAAATGATTTTTCTGGATTTTTCTGACTTAGTATGTGACCCCAGTAAAATTAGAAAGTACGTTCGAATTAAAAATAAAAGAATTAATCTGAAAATAAAAGAAACATGCTTTTAACTTCAGAATTGGACTTCGACAATAGCGCCATTGTGTTCAGAAGGCGTCAAAACCTATTGTTCGACAGTCGTTGAGCACGAATTTGGAGTTCGTACGAAAAAACCTTATTTTCCGGAATTAAATAAATTAAATAAAATAGAAAATACATGGAAAATACTAGTATATATACGGCCGTACCTTCTTCCTCTTCTTCCTGATCGCGTGAAACCCATAGCCACCCCCCTTTTTTAAAACTTCCTCTCCATTTTCCCATCAATCCACTCACAATTAGACTTAGCCGTAGTTGAACTTTTTGAAGCTCTTCCCTTCCTCTCCAATCTCCGATAAGTTTCATTCGATTTCACGCCCCGTAGCTCTCGAATTTCGAGCCCCAACCCGCAGCCTTTAAGCCGCTGCCGCCCCCTGCATAGGCCGCCGCACCCCCTATCTTCCCGGCATGGATGCGCCTCTCGTAGCTCTCCAATCTCCCGCAAACCGTTCGCAAAACCATCGACTACAGCTCCCGAAATCTGAATTCAAAGTTTTGAACATTTCTGAAATTTAAGGTATGAATATTTCAGATTTTGCGACGCTTTTAAGTGTTACAGCGACAGTTGTTAAAAGTCAGTTCTGATTTATTCATATGATCTTTGAATTGAAATCTTTCAGATCTGTAACTGCCGTGACTTTGAACACGAGATCTGATTGAACCCGAACCTTCATCTCAAATCCAAGCTAGGTGAGAATTTATTTTTATTTAAATTTAATTAATTTAATTATTATTATTATTATGGCGTTATGTGGAATTGAAAGTCAAACACAATTGAATTTGCGATGAAATGTTACCGTGGGATGGATTCAAATTGTTGTGATGCTATGATTGTAGATTCATTATTTTTATTCATAGATCTGTTAATTATAAACATAGATCGGTAGGAAAAATTAGATTTTCCTCATTAAAATTTGTTGAAGTATGCCTTGTGGATATGAATCATATATAAATATATCATGATATACGTCGTTATGCAATTCACATTATTTTAACGTGAACTAAAGTAGGAAATTCGCATCATCGTGAAATTTACATCGTTATGCAATTTACATTATTTTTATTATGAATTAAAGTAGGAAAATTTACATTTTTATAATGTTAAATTAAAGTGAAATTATATTATATGTTAAAAATTACATTTTTCTTTGTAATTAACAGGTGAATTTCATCGTATGTCAAAATTTACATTTTTATATGTAAATTATAAAGTGAAATTATATTGTATGTTAAAAATTACATTTTTCTTTGTAATTAACAAGTGAATTCCATCGTATGTCAAAATTTACATTTTTATATGTAAATTATAAAGTGAAATTAAATTGTATGTTAAAAATTACATTTTTCCTTGTAATTAACAGGTGAATTTCATCGTATGTCAAAATTTACATTTTTATATGTAAATTATAAAGTGAATTAATGTCGTATGTTAATAATTTACATTTTTCTTGGTAATTAACAAGTGAATTCCATCGTATGTCAAAATTTACATTTTTATATGTAAATTATAAAGTGAAATTATATCGTATGTTAAAAATTACATTTTTCTTTGTAATTAACAAGTGAATTCCATCGTATGTCAAAATTTACATTTTTATATGTAAATTATAAAGTGAAATTATATTGTATGCTAAAAATTACATTTTTCTTTGTAATTAACAAGTGAATTCCATCGCATGTTAAATTTACATTTTTATATGTAAATTATAAAGTGAATTAATGTCGTATGTTAAAAATTACATTTTTCTTTGTAATTAACAAGTGAATTCCATCATATGTCAAAATTTACATTTTTATATGTAAATTATAAAGTGAATTGATGTCGTATGTTAAAAATTACATTTTTCTTTGTAATTAACATGGAAACTTCATCGTATGTTAAAATTTACATTTTTATATGTAAATTATATAGGGAATTACACCGTAGGATAAAATTACATTTTTATATGTAATTAAAACATGAATTTACATTGTGTGTTAAATATTACATTTTTATATGTAATGTCTATAGGAAAGTAGACCGTAGGACAAAACTACATTTTTCTATGTAATTAAAGGATGCAATTTCATTGTATGATAGAATTTACATTTTTTTTTTATTATATATGTAACATAAAATGAGAATGAACATTGTAATTAAAAATCATATTTTTACGATGTGAATTAGAAGTAGTGTTTGCATTGTAATTAAAAATCATATTTTTACAATGTGAATTAGAAGTAGTGTTTGCATTGTAATTAAAAATCATATTTTTACAATGTGAATTAGAAGTAGTGTTTGCATTGTAATTAAAAATCATATTTTTACAATGTGAATTAGAAGTAGTGTTTGCATTGTAATTAAAAATCATATTTTTACAATGTGAATTAGAAGTAGAGTTTGCATTGTAATTAAAAACCATATTTTTACAAATGAGTACCCCTGCCGCTAGAGCCGCTAGAGCATAACGTTATTGTACGATGGTGATTCCATTTTTCTAAAAGCATAACGTTATTGTACGATTTACTCATTATTTGTTCTGACACATTTATGCACGACAACCCATTAGAGTAAACCCGTTCCGCATTAGCGGCGTGGTCTTTGGATTTGCCCTATTAATAGTGATTTATTAGTTAAGAATTCTCACACCAGTCCCATGACTGACCCGTTGTTTGTTTCCACCTTTTTGCAAACTCGGGTGCCCTCCTTTCTATACGGGCAGCTAAGTAAACAGGTTTATTCTTCGCTTGGAGTCTTTTCTTTGGAGTTGCTTACTATCTTTCTTGGATTTGCTTGTGGAGAGGTGATGACTAGAAGCTTGAAGACACTTATCATTCGCTGCTTTTGCATTTTTCTCTTTCTTTTTATTTCGGACATTAAACTTGGTTTATTCCACGTTATTTAAGCTGGAGTTGGAACTTATTTCTTTTCTGCAAACTTGATGTAATAATGTAGAATTCTGTGACTGTGGATTTTCTGTGGTTGATGACATTATATTTCCGCTGCTATGATGTTGTTACTCTATGAATTTCCTATGTTTGTTGTATATGTGATATGTATTATTGTATTTATGTTGTATTCCAAATGATTATTCCTTACTTTCATGGCGTGGACATTTGGGGTTATCACAGTTGGTATCAGAGCTTTGGTTAAACTTAGCTTTGGGATATAACTTATTTATGATCATTCGTTTACATAGAATCACAATATTCTATGGCAAACATTTCATGCGAATACATAATAGTCAGCCATTTTATCATCATCTTTTATCCGTCCTTTTATCTTGATCAACTCTTCAAATCACCATTATAGTTGTTCTGACTCTTTCCTTGATCGTACAGAACTGTAACACCCCGCGAATTCTATAACTGTGAAACTCACAAATTAAAGTATAATTAATTTCAAATCAAAGAACTAAGGGAAACGGGATACGCCATTGCGTTCGTCTCGGAAAAATACGCGAAATAGAGTCCGAGTTTTCGAAAAACGGATATCGTATGAAGAAGTTATGGACGAACGAAGTTGGGCGAAAAACCGAAAAAGGGTCAGAATGCACTGGCGCACTTGGGAAGTGCGCCAGAACAAAAATGAACTGGCGCACCTGTGAAGTGCGCCAGTACATTTTTGACCTGGCGCACCTGCCAAGTGCGCCCAGGTCAAAAATGACCTGCTGGCCAGGTCTGGTCTAGCCCTGGCTGGCCAGGTCTGTGTTTGGCCGATTTTTAGAAGCTTGCTTTGTCATTTGGGCTAGGTGGCAGGCTCTAATTGGTCTCTCTTGCGAATGAATGGCTACGATCAATCCAAGCAACATCAATGGTCCTAATCAGTTTATAACCTCTATATAAACAACCCTAGACTAACCCTAATCTATTCATTCAAAAAATAAGAACAAAGCTGTCATGTTGCTGAGGAACGACTAAGAGTAGCCGCCAATTGGAGAGAGGATTAGGAGGCAAATTCTAAGGCATAAAGCAACTCAATCAAATCAAACCGCATCTTCAAATCCCTAAATTAGAGAATTCGCCACACCATTGTAAGTAGAGTATTACTTTGGTATGAACAAATAACTGTGTTGATTTGTATACTTGGTTGTGGTGATAAATAATTCATAATTTGTGCGTTACTATGATTCTTATCGATTTGAAATATTCTTGAATTATGTTATTCATTATAAAGAACTACATGCGGTAGTTCTATGCAAGTACACGTTTGGAATATTCGCAAATTATGTAATCCATGTTGAAGCTACATGTATGTAGTTGATTGAAATTCATGCAAGTTTGGGGCTTTGCTATTATGCCATCATAAAGTGTATTTTTATACAAATATCATTTTTGAAGTAATTGGAATAAGTTTGGAATTATGTTGAAAATTTGGCATCATGTATTAAGCCATGCTTTTGTACTAGAAAAACTTATTTGCAAACGTATGAATAGGACTAGGCTATGATTGATACTTGGCACAATTGAAATCCATGTTAAGTCTATATTATATGATGTCATATGTGATACATAGCTAGGTTAGATTCAAAATCCCTTTTTGCAAGTTTACATGACTAAAGTAAAATTCATGATTTCATGTTAGAAATATTTATGCCATGATTATGTGAACAAATTTAACTATACTTATGCCATGCTTATGTTTGACATTATGCCATGCTTATGTTTGACATTATGCCATGCTTATGTTAGAAATATTTATGCCATGCTTATGTTTGACATTATGCCTTAAATAAAGATATAGGTTCATGTTGTAGTTAGGCCTATGTGTCAATAGTGATATTCTTAACATAACTACAAGTTTACATGCTTTGATTCATGTCACTTATGCTTTATGAACAAAGTATATGTCACTACTATGCAAGTACACCAGTTTCTATTTTATATTTCCAACGTCATATTGCAAGTTCATGCGCTCACCTTCCCCTCTTTGTGTGTGTAATCACGCTTTAAGCCTCCCCTTTTCGCATGGCTAAGTTGGGCTTAAAAAAAAGGCTAAGCCCAACATATATATAATAAACGGACGTGTTAAACGGGGGAAAATAACGTTGGGTTAAATTAATTAATAAATGAAAACATAAAGTAGAAGGGCCCAAATTCAAGTATGGGTTGGGCCCATGATTGGTGTAACCTTTACACCATTAACTTAATGGGCCGCAAATATTTACATATAAGAAAATAAAGAAGAAAGACAAAATATGTAAATGTAGAACATACGACGTGTTTAACCCGAGGTTGGATTGAGTTGTGATGTAAACCTGCCCGGAACCGCCCGGCTGTCCAGTAGTCACAACAATACCTATCCAATGTGGGAGGTTAAACATGGAGCCCAATAAGGACCCGAGGTTAGACTGAGTTGTGGCGTAAGACTGCCCGGAACCAACCGGCAACAGGCAGCCACAACAATACCTGTCTAATGTGAGAGGTCAGGGCCTTAATAAGACAATTAAGGCTGAATCAGGATTGTTAGGATTAAGTGAACTAAAGACTTAATCAAAATGGAACATGCTAAACTAAACGGACTGGTGGGGGTTAGGTTAGAAAACACTTAACCAACTTAGCATGTTGGCTAGAGATAGAAAACCTAGTAACGGGGGACCCTTTTCAGCAGTAACCCTAGAAGGCGTATCAGGATACCCTGAAACTAGGCAGGGTGGGGCACGATTACTGGGCTGATTGTAAGAGGTCAAATCGACGGCGGTGGTGTAGCAGTGTAGGTTCTAACGGGGTGCGGGCGTGCACACACTCCGGCGCAGAAAAATAAGGCACTGGACACCAGTAGCATACCTGTGCACTCTAGGATTGTGTCGGGCCGCCACCATGGGACTTGATACACCCCATGGTGGGACCAGCATAGGTAAATACAACATCGGGGGCCGTAAGACACATGTAACTATGCGAGTAGGAGCCGATCATCATAGAATGGATCCCATCACCCTGATTATGGGGTGCCAGTTGGAAACTAGTTTATATGGGGTCAGAGATTAACATGGGGTACGATAGTATATTCGACCCTAGACAACTTAACCAAGTTTATAGTGCTTTCCCACTTCTTGTTTATACTTATCATACCCAGTTCTTTATTCATAGACAGAATAGTACTAGACTTACTCAGGCTTTATGTCTGACTCTACTTTTCTTTCGTCTTCTTTTCTTCCGTTTCCCCCCCCCCAGGTCCACAGGGAGGGAACACAGCAGCTTGACCAGCCTTAACATCCAGCTTGAAGAAGAGAAATGTATTGCTTGGACCTTTTCGTTTTGAACTATGGCTTTGGACAACCACTATGGGGCTTTTGCAGTTTATCTATGTTTTATTTATGCTTCTTTAAATAATGTAATCAAGACAGATTATGAAGGAGTTATGTTATGTTTTTGGAAAGGATGTAAGACAATTATGGTGATGTTGTTGTAACACGTATTTGCTTTTATGAAATAAAAGTTCTTGTTTTTTCCGCTGTTTACAAATATGTGTTCTTATATCTGTCTTGTATATCTGTGACTTATACTTATAAACCTCCACCAAAATTAGGGCATTCCCTTTGAGAGTGACTCTAACGGAGGTGGGGTGTTTCACTTGGTATCAGAGCATAGGTTTACCAGATAAGATAAAAGTTTTGAAAATTATTTTCAAAAAGGAAATTTAAAGAAGCATTTTTAGAAGAAAAATATTATTTTATTTAAAAAAAAAAAAGGCAAAGTCCACTCCCCAAAGCCATAGGTACTATCTCTTATCCTTCGTTTTGAATCTATCCTTTTTGTTTCAGCATGTCCCAAGAACTTAACTTGCCGGAAGGGGTGCCAATACCTGGTTGGTTTAGACGGTTCTTAGAAGCAAGGGCCACTCAGCCAGGTCCTACCGTTCCCCCTCCCCCAGCTGAAGGAAATCATCCAGCTGCAGCAGCACCTTTTCCTCCACCTCCTCCACGGGGAAACACTTTTGCTAAGATATGTAAAGATTTTAAAGCTATGGGAGGAAGGGATTTCCATGGAACTGAGTCCTTCGTGGCAGCTAGAAATTGGCTGAAAGAAACGGAGGACCTATTCATCATCTTTGAGGTAGAAGATAGACAAAAAGTACAATTGGCAGTATGGCTATTGAAGGGCGAGGCTTCCTACTGGTGGGAAGTCACTAATGCTGAAAGACCAGTGGAGACATGGGAGGACTTTAGGGCAAGGTTTGAGACTAAATTCCTCTCAGATGCGGAAAGAAGTTTGCAGTTGGAAAAATTCTTATTTCTTAAGCAAGGGGACAAGACAGTCAGAGAGTATGTGAATCAGTTCGATGAGCTGGCTAGGTTTGGGCTTGACCTAGTCAACACCCCGCACAAGAAGGCTCTCCGTTTCGTCAAGGGGTTGAATGAGCCATTACACAGTTTGGCCATGACCCATATACCCATGGGAGCCACGTATGAAAGATTGGTGCAAATGGCATTGCTGAATGAAGAGGATAAGGGCAAGAAGGAGACAAAGGCAGAAAGCTCTCAAGGGAAGAAGGAGGGTTTGCAGCCTAAGAAGACAGACTTTAAGAAAGGCGGGAAAGGCAACAAAGAGAAGAGGAAGTGTAATTTTTGTGGCAAAGTGGGACACTTAGTAAAGGACTGCCGGAAAAAGAAGGCCAAGGAGAATGGTGGGTGCTTTTCTTGCGGTGAGACAGGCCACAGGGCTAAGGACTGCCCAAAGAAACGAGGACAGGGGCAGAGGGCTGGATCCACCCCAGGGGCACAGGTTCATGTGCTGGAAGCGCCACCTCTGCAACAGCGAGGTATAAATACTTCTGTAGAAAGTGTAGTTTATCTTTATGATCACCCCGTTCGCACTTTATTTGATTCTGGCGCATCACACTCCTTTATCTCGTCTGCTCTAGTAGAATCTCTGCACCTAAAAACTAGTATGGTAGAGGACCCCTTAATTGTTTCAAACCCAATTGGGGGCCCAGCTCATTTGTCTATGATCTGTTTGGGATTGAAAATTTCTATTCTAAGCGTAGAATTTCAATGTAGTGCCTTTGTTTTGGGCTTTTTGGGTTATGGTTTGATTTTGGGTATGGATTGGCTATCCAGTAATGGGGCCATCCTTGATTGTGAGAAAAGGGTTGTTAGGCTCCTAACCCAGCTCGGTAATACTTTGGAAATTTCTTGTAATCCCTCGTATGCGATTATGCTTAGTTATCTTGAATCGCTAGATGCCTCTGTTGAAAATTTGCAATCAGTTAGAGTGGTCCGGGAATATCCGGATGTCTTCGAAGAGGTGAAGGGCTTGCCTCCGAAGCGGGAAATAGACTTCCGCATATATCTTGTAGATAATGCAAAGCCCGTTGCGTTGCCCGTTAGACACATGGCTCCACGAGAAAGGAAAGAGCTCAGTAAACAGATTAAAGAGCTTCTAGAAAAGGGGTTCATTAGGAGGAGCATTTCAGAATGGGGCGCTCCAGTGGTGTTCGCTACAAAGGCGGATGGTTCACTCCGTCTATGTGTTGACTATAGGGAGCTCAACAAGCTAACGAAAAAGAATAGGCACCCTCTCCCTAGAATTGACGATTTGTTTGACCAGCTTGTAGGAGCGTCTGTTTTCTCCCAACTCGATTTAGCAACCGGTTTTCATCAGCTAAGGGTGGCTGAAGATAGCATCGATAAAACGGCGTTCAGAACCCCAGACGGCTTCTTTGAATGGCTTGTCATGCCTTTCGGCTTGACAAATGCACCTGCGTACTTCGTGGACCTGATGAGTAGGGTATTTAGAGATTTCCTCAACAAATTCGTAGTGGTCTTCGTAGACGATATCCTTATCTTCTCAAAGAGTGAAGAGGAACATGCTCAGCACTTAAGGGCAATCATGGAAACTTTGCGAGTCCATCAACTAAAAGCCAAATTCTCCAAATGCCACTTTTGGAGAGAGGAGGTGAGGTTCCTTGGGCACATAGTATCCAAACAAGGGTTAGCAGTGGACCCCGCTAAGGTAGTGGCGGTACAAGATTGGAAGACACCAAGGAATGCAACTGAGGTCCGAAGCTTTCTAGGACTAGCAGGTTTCTATCGAAAATTCATAAGGGATTTTGCGAAAATCTCAGCTCCGCTCACGAAATTGACTAAGAAGAATCTAGTGTTCAATTGGGACTTGGATTGCGAGTTTGCTTTCCAACGACTGAAAAGGGCTCTCACAACAGCCCCAGTTTTGACGCTGCCAGATGGGAGCAAGATGTTCACTGTTTATACGGATGCATGTGGGACAGGGCTAGGCGCCGTCTTAATGCAAGAAGGAAGGGTAGTAGCTTATGGCGGGAGGCAGTTGAAAGTGCACGAAAAGAACTACCCAACTCACGATCTTGAGTTAGCCGCCATCGTCTTTGCACTCAAGTCTTGGCGACACTATCTCCTAGGTGAGAAGTTCGAACTTTACACTGACCATAAATCGTTGAAATGTCTCTTCTCGCAGAAGGATCTTAACTTGAGGCAACAGAGATGGATGGAGTTTCTCGCCTCGTACGATTTCGAAATCTCCTACACTCCGGGCAAAGGCAACGTAGTGGCAGACGCATTGAGCCGAAAGAAATTGACCCTAAGCCCGTTGTTTGTTGAAAGACAAAGCCTAGAGTTTATAGCCAGCTTCGACTTTAGGCCTTCCTCCGATTTCGTACCAGGCTTGCTAGCATCTCTCGAAGTGCGCCCAACTTTAGTGGATTCAGTAGGGATAGCACAACGTGAAGACCCTCAGCTTGTGGAAATAATTGATAGGCTAATTAGGGGTGAGACTTCAAGTCACCTCAACAGATACTCCATCGACGATAAAGGTTTGCTAAGACGAGACGGAAGACTGTGCGTCCCACAGATAAAAGATTTAATAAAGAAGGTTCTCGAAGAAGCACATCACTCCAAGATGACGATACACCCAGGCGGAGATAAAATGTACAAAGATATAAAAAGGACTTTCTTCTGGAACGGCATGAAAAAGGACGTGGCAGAATTCGTTTCTAAGTGTATGGTGTGCCAACAGGTTAAGGCGGAACAGAAAAAGCCTGGCGGACTGCTACATCCTCTGGAGGTCCCGCAGTGGAAGTGGGATAGCATCTCAATGGACTTCATCGATGGGCTGCCTAGGTCTAGGAGAGGCAACACTAGCATTTGGGTAATAGTGGATAGGCTTACTAAAAGCGCCCACTTTTTACCTGTCAAAAGTAAAAGAACTGCCTCATCCCTAGCATCACTTTACCTTAAGGAAATTGTGCGACTCCATGGAATACCATCTAGCATTGTTAGTGACCGAGACCCCATCTTCACCAGCGAGTTTTGGCGGAGTCTGCAAGAAGCAGTAGGAACGCAGTTATGCTTGAGCACAGCCTATCATCCCCAAACCGACGGCCAAACAGAGAGAGTGAACAGAGTTTTGGAAGACCTTCTAAGACTATGCGTCCTTGACTTCGGAGGGACATGGGAAGACCACCTTCCTTTGGTGGAATTTTCCTACAACAACAGCTATCAAGCAACCATCGGAATGGCGCCCTTCGAAGCTTTATATGGAAGACCGTGCCGATCGCCCACTTGTTGGTGGGAGTCTACTGATAAGCTCATACTTAGACCAGATATGATCCGAGAGACTTCAGAGAAAGTAGACTTAATACGAAGAAGGATGAAGACGGCCCAAGACAGACAAAAGTCCTATGCCGACAAGAGAAGGACCGACCTTGAATTTGAGGTTGGAGACAGAGTTTTTCTCAAGGTATCACCACTAAGGAACGTTGTTTGTTTTGGAACCACAGGAAAACTAGCACCAAGGTTCGTAGGGCCATTCCCCATCATCGAGAGAATTGGGAAAATGGCATATAGATTAGAGCTACCCGAGAAGTTGGCTGGAGTCCACAACGTATTTCATGTTTCACATCTCCGAAAATGTCTACATGAGTCTGCTGAAGTGGTAGAGCCAAATATCCTTGAAGAGGCCGAAGTGGAACGCGAAGCAACCATAAGAAAAGTTCCAACCCGCATATTAGGAACGGAAGTGAAGAAGCTACGCAACCGCGAAGTCAAACTCGTCAAAGTTCAGTGGAGCGACGCCGAGGGAGACGTGACTTGGGAAACTGAAGCTAGAATCCGCACTGCCTACCCTTTTCTGTTCGAGGGTACATCCTTGATCTTTCCTTTTCCTTAAGTTGCGCTTTTACCTATCTTTTTAGGTATACTTCCTCGACCTTATCTTTTAGGTAGAAACCCTTTGGATGGAAACATGTAATTGAAACATGTTATGGATGATGGTTGCAAGTGGTTGCAAGTGATTGCTAGTGGTTGCTCGTGGTTGCATATACACACACAATCTAGGTTTTAGATCGGCTCAGTCACTTCATATTGCATATGCATATATGTTTGCATTCGTATATGGTTGAACTTTAATGTGTTGTCATGTGGATGTTACATTTGTATTGAATGGTTGCGCACTCATGTAGAATAATAAATAGGAAAATTTGCATACATAATGGATTCATGGCACTTACATAATTCGCATTAAGGAGGTCAACTGAATCAGTAGACCGCCTGATTTTGCATTAGATAAGTACATGTATACACACACACTTCGCATATGATCATGAAGCATTAGAAGTCTTTTAAGGACAATGGATGCTCGTGTTTGATGGATGAGTAGATGGATGATTGGATGTTAGGATATACATTCCTCCTAACTTGAAGATTTCGGGGACGAAATCCTTTTAAGTGGGGGAGAATGTAACACCCCGCGAATTCTATAACTGTGAAACTCACAAATTAAAGTATAATTAATTTCAAATCAAAGAACTAAGGGAAACGGGATACGCCATTGCGTTCGTCTCGGAAAAATACGCGAAATAGAGTCCGAGTTTTCGAAAAACGGATATCGTATGAAGAAGTTATGGACGAACGAAGTTGGGCGAAAAACGAAAAAGGGTCAGAATGCACTGGCGCACTTGGGAAGTGCGCCAGAACAAAAATGAACTGGCGCACCTGTGAAGTGCACCAGTACATTTTTGACCTGGCGCACCTGCCAAGTGCGCCCAGGTCAAAAATGACCTGCTGGCCAGGTCTGGTCTAGCCCTGGCTGGCCAGGTCTGTGTTTGGCCGATTTTCAGAAGCTTGCTTTGTCATTAGGGCTAGGTGGCAGGCTCTAATTGGTCTCTCTTGCGAATGAATGGCTACGATCAATCCAAGCAACATCAATGGTCCTAATCAGTTTATAACCTCTATATAAACAACCCTAGACTAACCCTAATCTATTCATTCAAAAAATAAGAACAAAGCCGTCATGTTGCTGAGGAACGACTAAGAGTAGCCGCCAATTGGAGAGAGGATTAGGAGGCAAATTCTAAGGCATAAAGCAACTCAATCAAATCAAACCGCATCTTCAAATCCCTAAATTAGAGAATTCGCCACACCATTGTAAGTAGAGTATTACTTTGGTATGAACAAATAACTGTGTTGATTTGTATACTTGGTTGTGGTGATAAATAATTCATAATTTGTGCGTTACTATGATTCTTATCGATTTGAAATATTCTTGAATTATGTTATTCATTATAAAGAACTACATGCGGTAGTTCTATGCAAGTACACGTTTGGAATATTCGCAAATTATGTAATCCATGTTGAAGCTACATGTATGTAGTTGATTGAAATTCATGCAAGTTTGGGGCTTTGCTATTATGCCATCATAAAGTGTATTTTTATACAAACATCATTTTTGAAGTAATTGGAATAAGTTTGGAATTATGTTGAAAATTTGGCATCATGTATTAAGCCATGCTTTTGTACTAGAAAAACTTATTTGCAAACGTATGAATAGGACTAGGCTATGATTGTTACTTGGCACAATTGAAATCCATGTTAAGTCTATGTTATATGATGTCATATGTGATACATAGCTAGGTTAGATTAAAAATCCCTTTTTGCAAGTTTACATGACTAAAGTAAAATTCATGATTTCATGTTAGAAATATTTATGCCATGATTATGTGAACAAATTTAACTATACTTATGCCATGCTTATGTTTGACATTATGCCATGATTATGTTTGACATTATGCCATGCTTATGTTAGAAATATTTATGCCATGCTTATGTTTGACATTATGCCTGAAATAAAGATATAGGTTCATGTTGTAGTTAGGCCTATGTGTCAATAGTGATATTCTTAACATAACTACAAGTTTACATGCTTTGATTCATGTCACTTATGCTTTATGAACAAAGTATATGTCACTACTATGCAAGTACACCAGTTTCTATTTTATATTTCCAACGTCATATTGCAAGTTCATGCGCTCACCTTCCCCTCTTTGTGTGTGTAATCACGCTTTAAGCCTCCCCTTTTCGCATGGCTAAGTTGGGCTTAAAAAAAAGGCTAAGCCCAACATATATATAATAAACGGACGTGTTAAACGGGGGAAAATAACGTTGGGTTAAATTAATTAATAAATGAAAACATAAAGTAGAAGGGCCCAAATTCAAGTATGGGTTGGGCCCATGATTGGTGTAACCTTTACACCATTAACTTAATGGGCCGCAAATATTTACATATAAGAAAATAAAGAAGAAAGACAAAATATGTAAATGTAGAACATACGACGTGTTTAACCCGAGGTTGGATTGAGTTGTGATGTAAACCTGCCCGGAACCGCCCGGCTGTCCAGTAGTCACAACAATACCTATCCAATGTGGGAGGTTAAACATGGAGCCCAATAAGGACCCGAGGTTAGACTGAGTTGTGGCGTAAGACTGCCCGGAACTAACCGGCAACAGGCAGCCACAACAATACCTGTCTAATGTGAGAGGTCAGGGCCTTAATAAGACAATTAAGGCTGAGTCAGGATTGATAGGATTAAGTGAACTAAAGACTTAATCAAAATGGAACATGCTAAACTAAACGGACTGGTGGGGGTTAGGTTAGAAAACACTTAACCAACTTAGCATGTTGGCTAGAGATAGAAAACCTAGTAACGGGGGACCCTTTTCAGCAGTAACCCTAGAAGGCGTATCAGGATACCCTAAAACTAGGCAGGGTGGGGCACGATTACTGGGCTGATTGTAAGAGGTCAAATCGACGGCGGTGGTGTAGCAGTGTAGGTTCTAACGGGGTGCGGGCGTGCACACACTCCGGCGCAGAAAAATAAGGCACTGGACACCAGTAGCATACCTGTGCACTCTAGGATTGTGTCGGGCCGCCACCATGGGACTTGATACACCCCATGGTGGGACCAGCATAGGTAAATACAACATCGGGGGCCGTAAGACACATGTAACTATGCGAGTAGGAGCCGATCATCATAGAATGGATTACATCACCCTGATTATGGGGTGCCAGTTGGAAACTAGTTTATATGGGGTCAGAGATTAACATGGGGTACGATAGTATATTCGACCCTAGACAACTTAACCAAGTTTATAGTGCTTTCCCACTTCTTGTTTATACTTATCATACCCAGTTCTTTATTCATAGACAGAATAGTACTAGACTTACTCAGGCTTTATGTCTGACTCTACTTTTCTTTCGTCTTCTTTTCTTCCGTTTCCCCCCCCCCCCCAGGTCCACAGGGAGGGAACACAGCAGCTTGACCAGCCTTAACATCCAGCTTGAAGAAGAGAAATGTATTGCTTGGACCTTTTCGTTTTGAACTATGGCTTTGGACAACCACTATGGGGCTTTTGCAGTTTATCTATGTTTTATTTATGCTTCTTTAAATAATGTAATCAAGACAGATTATGAAGGAGTTATGTTATGTTTTTGGAAAGGATGTAAGACAATTATGGTGATGTTGTTGTAACACGTATTTGCTTTTATGAAATAAAAGTTCTTGTTTTTCCGCTGTTTACAAATATGTGTTCTTATATCTGTCTTGTATATCTGTGACTTATACTTATAAACCTCCACCAAAATTAGGGCATTCCCTTTGAGAGTGACTCTAACGGAGGTGGGGTGTTTCACTTGGTATCAGAGCATAGGTTTACCAGATAAGATAAAAGTTTTGAAAATTATTTTGAAAAAGGAAATTTAAAGAAGCATTTTTAGAAGAAAAATATTATTTTATTTAAAAAAAAAAAAGGCAAAGTCCACTCCCCAAAGCCATAGGTACTATCTCTTATCCTTCGTTTTGAATCTATCCTTTTTGTTTCAGCATGTCCCAAGAACTTAACTTGCCGGAAGGGGTGCCAATACCTGGTTGGTTTAGACGGTTCTTAGAAGCAAGGGCCACTCAGCCAGGTCCTACCGTTCCCCCTCCCCCAGCTCCGTTAAAAATTAATGTCGTATGTTAAAAATTACATTTTTCTTTGTAATTAACAAGTGAATTCCATCATATGTCAAAATTTACATTTTTATATGTAAATTATAAAGTGAATTAATGCCGTATGTTAAAATTTACATTTTTCTTTGTAATTAACATGGAATCTTCATCGTATGTTAAAATTTACATTTTTATATGTAAATTATATAGGGAATTACACCGTAGGATAAAATTTCATTTTCATATGTAATTAAAACATGAATTTACATTGTGTGTTAAATATTACATTTTTATATGTAATGTCTATAGGAAAGTATACCGTAGGACAAAACTACAATTTTCTATGTAATTAAAGGAAACAATTTCATTGTATGATAGAATTTACATTTTTTTTATATATGTAACACAAAATGAGAATGAACATTGTAATTAAAAATCATATTTTTACAATGTGAATTAGAAGTAGTGTTTGCATTGTAATTAAAAATCATATTTTTACAATGTGAATTAGAAGTAGTGTTTGCATTGTAATTAAAAATCATATTTTTACAATGTGAATTAGAAGTAGTGTTGGCATTGTAATTAAAAATCATATTTTTACAATGTGAATTAGAAGTAGTGTTTGCATTGTAATTAAAAATCATATTTTTACAATGTGAATTAGAAGTAGTGTTTGCATTGTAATAAAAATCATATTTTTACAATGTAAATTAGAAGTAGAGTTTGCATTGTAATTAAAAATCATATTTTTACAATGTGAATTAGAAGTAGAGTTTGCATTGTAATTAAAAACCATATTTTTACAATGTAAATAGAAAGTGGAGTTTGCATGAAATTAGAAACCATATTTTTACAATGTAAATAGAAAGTGGAGTTTGCATGAAATTAGAAACCATATTTTTACAATGTAAATAGGGAGTAAAGTTTGCATTGTAATTAAACTTACGTTTTTATATGTAAGTTGAGAATGTACATTGGAGTTGAAACCTACATTTGTATATGTAATTTAAAAAGTAGGATTTTGAATGTATCAAAATTTACATTTGTGTTACATGTAAATAAAAATAAATAGTAATTTGGATAGGAATTGAATTTACATTTTTATGTAAATAAAAAGGATGGAATTTACATTTTCAATGTAAGGAAAAGAATGAATTTAGGATGCGGTAATATTATCTTCATTTTCAAATGAATTAAAATTTAGTAAGGATCGGTAATTGTGCAGAGCGTTGTTTTAATCAAACGACGTTATTACGATTCAAGGATTATATATATAATTAAAATTAAACGAATAGGGCGTGGTAGTTCGCGTTTTGAAATCGTACTTTTAAACAACTATACAAGAAGATCCGACCATCGGATTTTCTTGAAACTGAAACCGTTAGGACTGTCTTGGAAAAATCTTTCCAACGATATATATTACATTAAGATCCAACGGTTAGATTCTGAGAAATGTGAAAATCAAAATTGGTTGAATGCAGCGCCATAGTCGCCTATTGACTCAAGGCATCGTTATATAAAAATTTAATTATTTTAAATAATTAAAATAGGAACGAATCGTTAATAAAAATAATTATTAATGTATAAGAAGGATTTTAAAATATATATATATATATATATATACGAGGATTATTTGGGAAGTCCGAGTTCTCTCATTCTAAATAATCCAAACGACATTAATTGAAAGTATGAAGATGGCGTATGAAGACCGTAAATCTTCCCTCGAATGGACAACGATCGAGGCCCTGATTTGACTTGCTCCCAATTCAAGGGTCATGGTCATTGCCCAAACGTACGTGTTGATTTCACGGATTTGGCTTTCGCTCAGACCCAGAGCATAAGCTACTAAATGGATTGTGTGTCTGACATCATACTCTATCAAATATCATGTTATTGATCTTTTGTCGAATGTATGGATGTTTGGTGGCGGGGAATTTATTCTCTTGCTTAATACTCATTCATTATTTCTTCAAAGGATTGGTAGTACGATATGGAGTGATGATGTGGCATGCTAAGATGCATAGGATCAAGGTTTTGTTGAAAAGCAGGCCTTATGGGACGATCAAAGCATAACCTGTTTAGGCATAGCTTTGTGTACAGCGTGACTTCGCGAGCCTCACACACCGGCGGAGTCTATAACGGGAGAAGGGAACGCAGGGAGAGCAGCACGTTTCTTTCTAGCTAGAAGTGGTGATTGGGTTTTAACACGACCCAACATTTTACTTATGTGGATGATGGAATGAGGCGCCTCGGATGATAGGTCCTATAAGACTGGGAAACGTGTGTTCAGGAATAACTAATCCGCAACTCGTATGGTGGACCGGCCCTGCAGCTTTCCAAGGGTTCACTGCGGGGGATCCTAAGACATTAGCTAGAGTGTCTCGAATCAGTAGGGGCTCCTTCCTAGCCTTGACTCATGATGGAAACCAAAATCCAAATACGACCCAACGAATTTGATTGTATTAATAGTATGGAGGCATAGTAGTATGGGATAATATTCTTCCTAGGATTTCTACATTTACTTTGAAATGTTTTTAATATATACTAATAATAATATTAAACTCGTATTTGCCGTATTTACCATGTTTAATCACTATAAGGTAAAACCCTATCACCTGGTTTGTGTTGCATTGTGTGATGGCACCTGGGTCTTATGGTGATTCCATTTTTCTAAAAGCGTAACGTTGTTGTACGATTTACTCATTATTTGTTCTGACACTTTTATGCACGACAATCCATTAGAGTAAACCCGTTCCGCATTAACGGCGTGGTCTTTGGATTTGCCCTATTAATAGTGATTTATTAGTTAAGAATTCTCACACCAGTCCCACGACTGACCCGTTGTTTGTTTCCACCTTTTTGCAAACTCGGGTGCCCTCATTTCTACACGGGCAGCCAAGTAAACAGGTTTATTCTTCACTTGGAGTCTTTTCTTTGGAGTTGCTTACTATCTTTCTTGGATTTGATTGTGGAGAGGTGATGACTAGAAGCTTGAATACACTTATCATTCGCTGCTTTTGCATTTTCTCTTTCTTTTTATTTCAGACATTAAACTTGGTTTATTCCACGTTGTTTAAGCTGGAGTTGGAACTTATTTCTTTTCTGCAAACTTGATGTAATAATGTAGAATTCTTGCGACTGTGGATTTTCTGTGGTTGATGACATTATATTTCCACTGCTATGATGTTGTTACTCAATGAATTTCCTATGTTATGTTGTATCTGTGATATGTATTATTGTATTTATGTTGTATTCCAAATGATTATTCCTTACTTTCATGGCGTGGAAGTTTGGGGTGGTCACAGTTGGTATCAGAGCTTTGGTTAAACTTAGCTTTGGGATATAACATATTTATGATAATTCGTTTACATAGAATCACAATATTCTATGGCGAACATTTCATGCGAATACATAATAGTCAGTCATTCTATCATTATCTTTTATCCGTCCTTTTATCTTGATCAACTCTTCAAATCACCATTGTAGTTGTTCTGACTCTTTCCTTGGTCGTACAGAACTAACTAGAAATGAGTACCCCTACCGCTAGAGCTAGAGCAAGGTGGCAAAATGCTGCTGGAACTGAGGAGGCTACCGTTCAACAACCACCACCACCGCAGCCCTTTGATTTGGATAAGATGGCAAAGAAATACAAGAACCTGGGAGGAGTGCCATTCAAGGGTACTGAGACTATCACACAAGCTCATGTTTGGCTGAGGAACTGTGAAAAGAATTTTGGAGGATTAGAGCTGGAGGATCATAGGAAAAGATTAGTGGCTTCATGGCTGTTACAAGAGGAAGCTCAAAACTGGTGGGACACTGTCACGGTTGGAGGGATTGCAGACAATATGACTTGGACAAGGTTTAAGGAGCTTTTTAATGACAAATACATTCCAAAGCAGGAGGTAGAGAAACTACATGACGAGTTTGCCAATCTGAAGCAAGGTGACAAGACCATTTCAGAATATGTACGAAGATTTGAAGACCTCTCCTGCTATGCCCCTGAATTGGTTCAGGATGACTTTCAGAAGAACAAGAGGTTCATTAATGGGCTTGCGAGGAAGTATATTGATAGAGCCACTGCCCACGTCGACCTCGCTTTCAATAGGCTGGTGGAGTTCGCTTGTCGATATGAGGAAAATGATAGAAAGAATTCCCAACAAGACAGCGAAAGGAGCTTGGCCAACAATAAGAGGAAGCAAACAGAGAAGAAGACTGAAGGAAACAACTCTAGAGCTTCAAGGGGCACGATAAGTCAAAGGTGCAATGCTACAACTGCCAAAAATTTGGGCACTACAGCAAGGACTGCAGAAATCCTAAGAAGGCCCGAAGCGATGACACCAAGGAATGCTACAATTGCCACAAGAAGGGTCATATCAAGCCAAACTGTCCGCTGTTGAAAGGAGCACAGGTTGCACATGTGTATGAAGGGGCACGTGCACCATCTTCTTCCGCTCCTACTTCTTCCGAAGGAGCAAGTAAGCCTGATGTTTTAGATCGTACCATTTCTGTTATAAATATTCCTGTGTCTGCCTTATTTGATATGGGTGCATCGAGAAGCTTTATTTCTAGCAATGCGGTCCAGAAATTGAAACTAAAGCAAAGAAGTCTTAAAGAACCACTAAATGTTCACAACCCTGTAGGAAGTTCTACCACTCTAGATTTATTTTGTAAAGTGCATGAATCTTACTCCTATTTCAAATTTCCATTTAACTTGATCATTATGAATTTCTCCGAGTTTGATATCATCCTCGGTCTTCATTGGCTAACCAAATATGACGCTGAGGTGTTATGTTCAGAAAGAGTGGTTAAGGTGAACACAGGTTTCAGAAACACTGTTGCTATACCTTGCTATGGGCCAAAATCTGACAGAAAGGCATTCTGGCCTTCCCTGGAGATCACTCCCATTTCCTTAGAAAATATTCCCATGGTCAAAGATTACGCGGATGTATTTGAAGAAGTGGACAGCCTACCCCCGCGAAGGGAAATCGATTTCAGGATTGATCTTGTTCCTAATGCAAAACCTGTAGTTCATGCTATCAGAAGGATGACTCCTAAAGAAAAGGAAGAATTGCAAACCCAAACTAAGCAGCTTCTGCGGAAGGGACTCATCCGACCTAGCTTTTCTAATTGGGGTGCAGCTATGGTGTTTGTCCCCAAATCGGACGGTACTCTAAGACTTTGTGTCGATTACCGCGATCTTAACAAACAAACATTGAAGAACAAGTACCCCTTGCCCCGCATAGATGATTTGATGGACCAATTGAATGGAACCAATGTGTTTTCGAAGATGGACCTAGCCACAGGTTTCCACCAACTTCGCATAGCTGAAGAAAGCATACTTTGACCGCCTTCAGAGGTCCCGTTATATTCTATGAATGGTTAGTGATGCCGTTTGGTTTATGCAATGCTCCAGCCCACTTTGTTGACTTGATGAATAGGGTCTTCAGGGAGGTCCTAAATAAATTCGTCCTAGTCTTCATTGATGATATTCTAATCTATTCTAAAACTAAGGAGGAGCATGAAGGGCATTTAAGGGAAGTATTGGAAATTCTGCGACGAAATGTTCTAAAAGCAAAGTTTTCCAAATGCACATTTTGGCAAGAAGAAGTAAAATTCTTGGGCCATGTTGTGTCAAAAGAAGGAATCGCAGTTGACCCAAGTAAAGTTGTTGCCATTTGCGATTGGAAGCAGCCCAGTACACCCACCGAAGTAAGAAGCTTCCTTGGTTTGGCCGGATATTATAGGAAATTTGTCAAAGGTTCCGCCAAGCTGTCTAGCCCATTAACAAAGCTTACCAAGAAGCATGCCAAGTTCAATTGGACATCAGATTGTGAGGAGGCATTCCAAAAGCTAAAGGTGAGTTTGACTACTGCTCCCGTACTCACCATCATCGATGGCAACCAAGATTTAAAGGTCTACACCAATGCTTCTCAAAGTGGTGGTCTTGGTGCGGTACTGATGCAAAGGGGCAGGGTTGTTGCATATGCAAGTCGTCAATTAAAGCCGCATGAGAAAGATTATCGTGTCCATGACTTAGAGTTGTTGGCCGTAGTCTTTGCTTTAAAAATTTAGAGACATTATCTTTCGGGTGAAAAATTTGAATTATACACAGACCATCAATCTTTGAAATATCTCTTCGATCAAAAGGATCTGAATTTAAGGCAGCAACGATGGCTAGAATTTCTGGCGGCCTACGATCTTGACATCTTATATACGCCAGGGAAAGCCAATGTTGTGGCAGACGCACTTAGTAGAAAGGAAGTCATTGTCGCAAGCCTCATCATCACCCCTTCTTTGATTGATAAGATCGCCTCTCTTCAGAAAAGTGATGCTTTTATTTGGAAAATGATTGAAAGAATTCAAGGAGGTGAAAACACGGACTTCCGAATAGATGGCAAGGGAGTTCTTAGATTGCACGGGCGGATTTGTGTTCCAAGTATCCCCGAGCTCATAAGAGAAGTTTTAGATGAGGGTCACAAATCAAAGCTTTGCATCCACCCCGGTGTGAGAAAATGTATCATGACCTAAAGCGCACATTTTGGTGGAGGTCTATGAAGAGGGATATATCCATTTATGTGAGTAGATGCCCCACATGCCAACAAGTAAAAAGTGATCAGCAAAAGCTTGCACGGTTGTTGCAGCCACTAGAAGTACCAGATTGGAAGTGGGACCAAGTCTCCATGGATTTTATAGATGGTCTGCCTCGTACTAGGAAAGGTATTGACAACATATAGGTGATCGTGGATCGCTTCACAAAGTCCGCTCATTTCATACCTGTCAAATCCACTAGAACTGCTCAAAGTCTGGCGCAAATCTATTTCAAAGAAATCGTCAGGCTACATTGGTAATAAAACAAAATCTTTCCTTTTCATCATAATCTGAATGAAAAATTTCTTTTGCAAATTAAATGATAATCTTTTCTTTTACACAGAGTTCCTAATAGCATCGTTAGCGACCGTGATCCTATCTTTGCTAGTAAATTTTGGGAAGCATTCCAAAATGAGTTGGGAACGAAGTTGAATCTCAGTACCACGTATCACCCTCAGACTGACGGCTAGACTGAGCGAGTGAATCGCACTCTTGAAGATCTATTGCGAGCTTGCATACTCGATTTTGGAGGTTCTTGGGAAGATCACTTGCATTTAGTTGAATTCTCGTACAACAATAGCTATCAAGCACGTTTGAAAATGTCTCCATTTGAAGCCTTATATTGTAGGCCGTGTAGATCGCCAGCATGTTGGGCTGAAAAAGGAAATCGGCTTGTGTTGGGTCCAGACATGATCCGAGAAGCTTCGGACAAAGTTGACTTTATTAAGAAGCGACTATTGGCTGCCCAAAGTAGACAGAAAAGCTATGCCGACGTAAGAAGGCGAGAGCTAGCTTTTGAAGTGGGTGACTTTGTCTATCTGAAAGTCGCTCCAATGCGAGGTGTTATCCATTTTGGAAAGACAGGAAAATTAGCACCTAGATTCATCGGCCCATTCCCTATTCTTGAAAAGATTGGCACCCTAGCTTATTGAATTCAGATGCCAGACTGGTTGCCTGGAGTGCACGATGTATTCCATGTATCTCAACTTCGAAGGCATGTCCATGATCCAGATCTGATTGTGGAAGAAGCAGCACAACAAGATTTGGAGATTACACCGAGCCTTGCAGTGAGAAGAGAACCACTGAAAATTATTGGCAAGGAGACTAGGAAGCTGAGAAATAAAAGTATCAACCTAGTCAAGGTGCAATGGAGCGGTGATCCTAGAGACTGCACTTGGGAAACCGAGGAGAGTATCAAACAAGCCTATCCCAAATGCAGAGTGGATATCCCCGATTAGTTTTATTTTGAGGTACGCTTAGAATATTTTCTGTTCTTTAAGTTGGTTCCTACCCTTCTATTCTTCTCTTTTTCTTTTCGAGGACGAAAAGTTCTTAAGCGGGGGAGACTGTAACAACCCGGAATTTGGGGCCAATTTAAAATTTTCATTTTAGAGATTTTAGGGGTGTTTAAATATTTAAAATAAATTATTTCAAATAAAAATGAATGGAAATTTGTTTTGAGCAAAGTTAATGCAAATATATTCAAATAAATTACATAAAGAATTAGAAATAGGATGGTAGTTTGAAAAGTCAAACTTGAAGTTTGACTAACCGCACAGGATGTAGCATAAACCGGATTTTGATGAAACGAAAAATATTTAAATCTGTTAATGAATATCGTTCTAACGAATCTGAAAAATCGAAGTTTCATAGCGGGAATCAAAAGCTATGGCCAAATGAATTTTCAGAAAGGTCGCTATAAAAAATATGTCGCCCTTGAAAATCGACATTTTGCATACTACCTCGGAATTCGACGAAACCACTTTTGTTGGATCCGGGATGTAAAATTATTGCTAGGTTTCAAATTCCATGCTTTTTGAAGCTAGTATGTGAGCGTGGCAAAAGAAAATGTGTTTGTCAATTTCGGTCAAAATTAATTGACTGAAAAAAAGTCATTTTTCAAACAGTCTCAGAATTCGACAAAATAAATTTTGTTAGGATCGTATCGTCATACGAAAGCCAAAAATGATTTTTCTGGATTTTTCTGACTTCGTACGTTACCCCAGTAAAATTAGAAAGTACGTTCGAATTAAAAATAAAAGAATTAATTTGAAAATAAAAGAAACATGCTTTTAATGTCAGAATTGGACTTCGACAATAGTGCCATTGTGTTCAGAAGGCGTCAAAACCTATTGTTCGACAGTCGTTGAGCGCGAATTGGAGTTCGTACGAAAAAACCCTATTTTCCGGAATTAAATAAATTAAATGAAATAGAAAATACGTGGAAAATACTAGTATATATACGGCCGTACCATCTTCCTCTTCTTCCTGATCGCGTGAAACACATAGCCGCCCCCCTTTTTAAAACTTCCTCTCCATTTTCCCATCAATCCACTCACAATTAGACTTAGCCGTAGTTGAACTTTTTGAAGCTCTTCCCTTCCTCTCCAATCTCCGGCAAGTTTCATTCGATTTCACGCCCCGCAGCTCTCGAATTTCGAGCCCCAACCCGCAGCCTTTAAGCCGCTGCCGCCCCCCGCATAGGCCGCCGCACCCCCCTATCTTCTTGGCGTGGATGCGCCTCTCGTAGCTCTCCAATCTCCCGCAAACCGTTCGCAAAACCAACGACTACAACTCTCGAAATCCGAATTCAAAGTTTTGAACATTTCTGAAATTTAAGGTATGAATATTTCAGATTTTGCGACGCTTTTAAGCGTTACAGCGACAGTTGTTAAAAGTCAGTTCTGATTTATTCATATGATCTTCAAATTGAAATCTTTCAGATCTGTAACTGCCGTGACTTTGAACACGAGATCTGATTGAACCCGAACCTTCATCTCAAATCCAAGCTAGGTGAGAATCTATTTCTATTTAAATTTAATTAATTTAATTTAATTATTATTATTATGGCGTTATGTGGAATTGAAAGTGTAACAACCCGGAAAATCTGGGCCAGTTTAAAATTTTTATTTTGGCCATTTTAGCGAATTTTGATTATTTAAAATGAATTATTTTAAATAATATCGACGAAAATTTATTTTGAATATAATTCGACGTATATATTTATACGCGTCGTCGTTAGAATATATATAATTATATATAATTATAAATGGAATTGAAAATGGCGCGGTAGTTCGAAAATTCGATTTCTAATTTCAAATGAATATACAGAATTCAATATAAGTCAGAATTGAACGAAACAAGAAATATTTGAATCTGTATAACTATATCTTTGTAACGAAGTTAACAAACTGAGATTTCATCTTGGAAATGATAAGATATGTCCAGTTTAAAATTAGAAATAGTCGCTGTGGAATTTATATATATATAAGGCCCTTAAAAATAGCAATTTTGCAAATGACCTCGGATTTCGACGAAACCAGTTTTGTTGGGTCCGTGGTGTTAAGTTATTGCTAGGTTTCAAATTTCATAATTTTTCGAATCAATATGTGAGCGTGGCAAAGGAAAACGCGTTTGACCAGTTTCAGTTGATTTTAATCGACTGGAAAATGGCCATTTTTCAGACGGTCTCAGAATTCGACGAAATTAGTTTTGTTAGGACCGTATCGTCAATACGAAGCTAGAAAATATTTTTCTGGAATTTTTCTAGTTAGTATGTGACCCCGGTAATTTGAAATGTGCGTTTAAAATTCAATATAAAGATTTAAATGTAAATTCAATGGAAACTGATTGCAACGATAGAATCAGCTTGTGATACATATCCCATTGTGTTCGGAATGGGGGTAATACGCTATGGACGGCAGGCGGTGGGCCTCGTTTCGAGGTCATATGTAAAAGTCAACTTTTTAATAATTAAATAATAATAAAAAAAAAATATTATTATCTTCTCCCCTTTATACTCCAGGCCCCCCCCCCCCCGTTAGAAATCCGTTCAGATCTAAAACAAAATAAAAAAAAAAAAAAAAGATGAAGAAAATCGCGCTCCTCCTCCAGCCTTCCACCACCACCGCTGCTCGCCGCAACTCCCTCCTCAGCTTCCTCTTCCACCGCCGCTTCTCTCCTCCTCTCTCCGCCTTCTCCCTCCAGTCCCGAAACCCCCCATCTCCAATCGCGAGACCCCAGTCGCGAATCCAAGCCCCCCCCTCGACGAAGCCGATGGCCCCCCCCTCGACGAAGCCGATGCCCCCCCCCCCCCTCGACGAAGCCGATGGCCTCCCCCTCTTCGCATACGGTAAGCATTCCTATTTTTACTTTTATTTTATTTTTATTTTAGAGTTTAAAATTAAATAGGATTTTTTAAAAAACAAAAAAAAACTGAAAACTGATTTTAGATAAAAACTGAAAATTGGTTTTAGGTTAAAACTGAAAATTGATTTTAGTTTAAAACTGTAAATTTTAAAAAGTTTAAAACTGTAAATTTTAAAGAGTATTAAAAACTGATTTTTAACATAATTTAAAAACTGATTTTTAAAAGATTAAAACTGAATTGATTAAAAAAAAAAAAAAAAAAAAAAAAAAAAGCTTTGATTTTTATAAACGAGATGATAGGATTTTTCAAGGAAGAAAAATAGAATTTTCATATGTCGAACTTCGATAGAAAAATAGAATTCTTATATGTTGAACATCGATAGAAAAATAGAATTCTTATACGTTGAACATCGATAGAAAAATAGAATTTTTATCTATTGAACTTCGAAATAAGAATATGATTTTTATATACTGAACTTTGAAGTAAAAATTCGATTTTTATATATAGAACTTCGAACTAAAAATTCGATTTTTATATATTGAACTTCGAACTAAAAATTCGATTTTTATATATTGAACTTTGAAATAAAAATTCGATTTTTATATATTGAACTTTGAAATAAAAATTCGATTTTTATATATTGAACTTTGAAATAAAAATTCGATTTTTATATATTGAACTTTGAAATAAAAATTCGATTTTTATATATTGAACTTTGAAATAAAAATTCGATTTTTATATATTGAACTTTGAAATAAAAATTCGATTTTTATATATTGAACTTTGAAATAAAAATTCGATTTTTATATATTGAACTTTGAAATAAAAATTCGATTTTTATATATTGAACTTTGAAATAAAAATTCGATTTTTATATATTGAACATCGAAATAAAAATTCGATTTTTATATATTGAATAGCGAAGTAAAAATGTGATTTTTACGTATGTAGTGAAAGCAGCAACGAAGGTGACAAAAAGGCGAAACGACGAAGACTTCTGCAAAAGAAGAGTCGAGATGGTTGGATTGCTAAAAGTGAGAATTTCTCACCTTTCAATTTTATTTCTAGTTATATATATATATACTAGGATGCAGACGGTGCTTAGTAGCACCCGACACAATCGTCCACAGACCATGGACTTGTTTGTTTGGCTGTTTGGTTATTGATTGTGATATTGGTTTGAATGTGGTTTGTGGTGTGAAAAATCGAATCGATAAATTGGTTAGGATTAGACGTGCGCCGTTATAAGGCGAAGGAGTAAGGCTAGGTTAGACTCTTACTCCAAATTTTGTGGTTTGCATAACTAATTTATTTGATTGATGTGTGAGTGGCGTGGGCCTTCACTAGACCGGGGATAAGGCTAGGCCTTGTCCCGTTTCTAGTATCGTGCCGTTATGCCGCCGAAATTTTCTAAAATATGTTAGAAAAATAAAAATATCATTTTATTGAATAAATGAATTGAATAGAAATTCATAGGTTGAAATAAAATGTTTTATCGTTAAAAATATAATTTTTAACGTGAATATGAAAATAGTGAAGTGAATAAATAAATATTCATTTACAAACCAGACGGTTTGTTTATGAACACTTATTTGAATGACATTGATTGGGACGATAAATTTTACACATCGCCCAACTGCACAACTAGAATCTGTGTTTGATTGTTTGAAACCCCACACGGGTGTTGGGATGAAATTTGAAGTTCACTCATCCTGATTGATTAAATATGTCGATCGATTGATTGACAGGCTGTTATAAGCGTTAGATATCTTTATTTGATGCTTATACAGTGTAGTGCACTTTGGTTGATGGTTGATTATTTTTCAATGCTATTATACATGTGTTGTATGAAAATCCATATAATTAACTTTATATGGTAATTGTTTGGGCCTCATTCCAGTTTTAAAATAGAAATATTTGAAATAGAAATATTCGAAATGGAATATTTGAAAATATCAATATATGAAGCCGTGTTGATTAGATTGACGCCATTTTGACGTGAACGATATTTATATCGATTTTTTTCATTTTAAAATGAATATTGAAAAGTGATTTCGAAATCGAATATTTCGAAATGAATTGAATTGAAAACGATTTCGAAAAGAATTGAATTGAAAACGAATTCGAAAAGAATTGAATTGAAAACGAATTCAAAATGAATTGAAAACGATTTCGAAATGAATTGAATTGAAAACGATTTCGAAATGAATTGAATTGAAAACGATTTCGAAATGAATTGAATTGAAAACGATTTCGAAAAGAATTGAATTGAAAACGAATTCAAAATGAATTGAAAACGATTTCGAAATGAATTGAATTGAAAACGAATTCGAAAAGAATTGAATTGAAAACGAATTCAAAATGAATTGAAAACGATTTCGAAATGAATTGAATTGAAAACGATTTCGAAATGAATTGAATTGAAAACGATTTCGAAATGAATTGAATTGAAAACGATTTCGAAAAGAATTGAATTGAAAACGAATTCAAAATGAATTGAAAACGATTTCGAAATGAATTGAATTGAAAACGAATTCGAAAAGAATTGAATTGAAAACGAATTCAAAATGAATTGAAAACGATTTCGAAATGAATTGAATTGAAAACGATTTCGAAATGAATTGAATTGAAAACGATTTCGAAAAGAATTGAATTGAAAACGAATTGAAATGGATTCAAATTGAATTGAAATTTGAATTGAATAGAAATGAATTTTGAAACGAATTTAAACTATTTATATAATTCGTTTTAAATAGAAATCGACGAAGTATATATTATATATATTATATATATAATATAATGGCCTGAATAGAACGCGCCGCGCCGCGGCAGTTCGTGAATTTCGACCATTTATTTCAAACGGACATTGCGGGAGATCCGACCGTCGGATTCTCCTAAAACCGGAACCGTTGGGTTCGTATCGAAAAGAGCTTTCTAATGAATGTTAGAAATTTGAAATCTAACGGTTGGATTTGGAGATACGTCCAAATCAAATTCGAAAAAGGTCGCTGTAAGTGCAGTTCGATGGCCGTTGTTGGAAATCGACTGTACGGGCCTTGATAAAATTATTAAAAATAGTAATAATTTGTGTAAAATCATAAGAAATGATTTGTGAAAGTTTGGGATGAAAAACTCCATATTTGAAAAGATAAAAATAGATTTTTATCGAAATGAACTAGTTTTGAACTAGAATTATAATTCTATTTATTTTTAAATAAATAAATTGAATTCGAAAAGGGTTTTAAAAGTAACCAAAATTCCAATGATTGCATTGGAGTGGATTTGAATCGAAATTGTCTTCGGAATATTTCGATGTTGGAATTCGTGATATTACAGGTGTTGTTATGGAAATTTGAAAGATATATATTTGTATCGTTATTTCCAATACGACATTTGTTAGTCGTAGAATTCGATATTGAATATAAGCCGATATATTTTCTATTCAGAGCCTTGTATTGAATATCGAATGTGATTTGGGTTTGTCGTGAATGGTGTCTTTACTAACACTGTTCTTGAACCCAGTTGAGAAAAGATTAAATCTTTTTATTTAGATTTAATGAAGTGTACCAATTAAATGATATTTAATTGGAATTGAATTGATATTGATTTTTGGGTTTATCGTGAACAGTGTTTTAAATAACACTTGTTCTTTAACCCGATAATTAATGAATGTGATTTGGGTTTGTCGTGAATGGTGTCTTTACTAACACTGTTCTTGAACCCAGTTGAGAAAAGATTAAATCTTTTTATTTAGATTTAATGAAGTGTACCAATTAAATGATATTTAATTGGAATTGAATTGATATTGATTTTTGGGTTTATCGTGAACAGTGTTTTAAATAACACTTGTTCTTTAACCCGATAATTAATGGGATGTGACTTTGGGTTTATCGTGAACCGTGTTTTAAATGACACTGATTCTTTAACCCAGTCACAGATTAAAACTAAGTGGAGTTTTAATGAATCTTTAATTAGATTGAAAAGATCGAGAATGGAGTATCACCAGTTTTGCTCCAGGCGATAGTTAAATCTTTAATTAGATTTGAATGTGAAATTTAGAAACTAACTGGCGGTTAGCCAAGCAGAATGGTTTTCTGGATATTGATCTGATGTTGGTTTCGGCCTTCGGGGTTAATATTTGGGGAATTATTCTCTTGATTAATTTACGGTTAGTGACTAATGAATTGGAATGAGGCGTATGTTGTGTTTGTGTAACACTTTTATAAAATATACGCGAGTTATTCGGGAAGACCGGGTTTATCCCATTCTGAATAACTGATACGACGATAAGTCGAAGATGAAGACGATGGTCGAAGACCGGAGGTCTTCACGTCGTTTGGGTGATAGCTGATGATCTTGATTGGGCTGTACACCCAAGAAGATGGAAACAGTTGGTGATCGTCCAGACGTACTTGGAGATCGAAGGATATGCGGGGTACTAGGTGCCTCCGGTTTCGTTCAGACCCAGAACGGACTTGTAAATGGACTGTGTGTCTGACATCGGATTTCATTCTGTGTGACTGATATCGGTTGCATAGGATGGTATGCCTGTGTGGCATGCTAAGATGCAAATGATCAAGGCTTCTGTTGAAAAGCAAAGTCTTGTGGTGATGATCAAAGCACGGCCTTTGTGGCGTAGCTTTGTGTAACGTTTACCTCGCGTGTTTCACACCAGGTATGAACCAAAAACGGGAGACGGACCTCAGGGAGGGCATGCGTTTCCTTCTAGATAAAAAGTGGCGTCAGTGGTTTTACACGCCCTGACGAGTTTGACTTATGTGGTTGTTGCTGTTGCGAGGCGCCTCGGATTGATCGGTCGTTCTCGAACCGATGGAGTCATTTGGTTGGCTCATTTACGCCCCAAAGGGCGGGGAAACGTATTGTTCAGGCATTCTTAATCCACATCGGTGGACCGGCCCTGTCGCTCCAAGGGACGATGCGTTCTGTTCCTGAGACATGGGCTAGATTGTCTCGAATCGGTTGAGGACTATCTTTTGCCTCGGTTCATAGACGGAAATCCAATTTCCAAATACGACATTTGCGGTTTTGATTGTAAACTTATATATGGCGACATAGTGATATGGGCCGTTCATGCCGCCTATGATTGATACTTATGATTTGAAGTGTTTTATACACTATGCACTTATAATAGTATCAAATGATTTGTTTTAAAACGTATCAAGCATTCTTTGGCTGTTATAAGGAAAAACCCTATCCTCGACTGCGTTGCATTGTGTGATGGGACCTGGGTCTTATAACAGCTTCATTTTTCTTTATTTAGCATTGCGCTGTTTGTTTTATGCACTGGTATTCTTGGGAGGAAACCCGTTCCGTGTTATACGGCGTGGTCCCTTGATTTACCTAGCTTTGAAAATAAAGATTAATAACTGTTTTAGTTCTCACACCAGTCACATGACTGACCTGGAGTTTATTGTTTTAACCTAAACTCTGGGTGCCCCTATTTTTGACACGGGCAGCTAGTAGTTTTGGTTTTGCAGATTTATATTCACAGGATCCTGGTTTACAGCTGGAACGATATCCGGAAAGCTTTGTATCCGTATATCTCTTCTAGTTGTGTATTGTATTATTTTCCGCTGCTATGTATTTAAATGTAATTTAAATCTCTGATATTTCTGTGTAATATTCATTTATACTCTGTATATTCTTGTAATCTGATGCATTGTTGTTATATACAATGAAATGTTCTTCTGTATGCGTTCTGCTGTGGTTTGTTCTCGAACTATCCGACGCTTTCCTTTACGGGGAGGTTGCGGGTTTTCACATTTGGTATCAGAGCTTTGGTTTACAAAGCAGAGAACAAGGCACATTAGAACCATACGAAAGAATTCATCAGATATTGGGTTAGTAAAATCCAATGGGAATGACTCGTTAGAGATGGGATCAGTAGTATCCTAGAACGAGTGTGAAGAGTATATTTTTCAAATGAAAACATTCTTTGTTTTGAAAATTTAAAATCAATTATTCGTATCTGATTACCTATTTATATTGAGTTGGACAGTCCAGTATATAAAGATTTTGCGTATACGTCTGATCCGCGTGTATTCGAAGTTTTAATATATTGGATAGATATAGAATCATACTCTAGTGGCCCGAAGATGATTCTGATGGTTGAGTACTCATCGTCAGAATTTATATTCGTGTGACGAAGGTGTGATATCTATATATTTCCATTAGACTGGTGTGAGAACCAAAATTAGATAGGGCTTATTGTTGTGAATTGGCATCAAGAACATGATTTTTGTATATGTATTAAAATTATGAATTTGAAACTCTAATTCACTAATTGATTGATGTTTGTGTTGTTTGCCTATTTGTTTGCTAATTTTGAACCATTTTGCCTAATAGCATCAAATATTGGATTATATTGAAAATTGGTCGCATTTGCTTGCATATACATGTATATCATTGAACAGGTCATAGCAAGGAGGCTAGAGCAGAGAATAAAATTTGTTTGCCCGACAAATAGGTACATGTTTACTACATAATTTCCTGTTTTGTTTGGGTGATGATGATTTTGTGAGCCTATTGGCTAGCCGCTTGGCTTTTTCTTTTTCTTTTTGAGATCTGAAGGACCGGGGAAGCTATTTGAAATTCCCCGATGCTCCCATTGCAGGGGAGGTTATGGCGAAATTTTTCAAAAATTTAGGGTGTTAGCCAAATTTTTGAAATTTTGAAAATTCTCAGAAACTGAAAAGTTGGAGAATGGAAGCCAGATCGAACGTAGAGTTAATTAATCAAACCACTTTCGACTTTGTTCCTTTTCGGGGACGAAAAGTTTTAAGTGGGGGAGATTGTAACAACCCGGAAAATCTGGGCCAGTTTAAAATTTTTATTTTGGCCATTTTAGCGAATTTTGATTATTTAAAATGAATTATTTTAAATAATATCGACGAAAATTTATTTTGAATATAATTCGACGTATATATTTATACGCGTCGTCGTTAGAATATATATAATTATATATAATTATAAATGGAATTGAAAATGGCGCGGTAGTTCGAAAATTCGATTTCTAATTTCAAATGAATATACAGAATTCAATATAAGTCAGAATTGAACGAAACAAGAAATATTTGAATCTGTATAACTATATCTTTGTAACGAAGTTAACAAACTGAGATTTCATCTTAGAAATGATAAGATATGTCCAGTTTAAAATTAGAAATAGTCGCTGTGGAATTTATATATATATAAGGCCCTTAAAAATAGCAATTTTGCAAATGACCTCGGATTTCGACGAAACCAGTTTTGTTGGGTCCGTGGTGTTAAGTTATTGCTAGGTTTCAAATTTCATAATTTTTCGAATCAATATGTGAGCGTGGCAAAGGAAAACGCGTTTGACCAGTTTCAGTTGATTTTAATCGACTGGAAAATGGCCATTTTTCAGACGGTCTCAGAATTCGACGAAATTAGTTTTGTTAGGACCGTATCGTCAATACGAAGCTAGAAAATATTTTTCTGGAATTTTTCTAGTTAGTATGTGACCCCGGTAATTTGAAATGTGCGTTTAAAATTCAATATAAAGATTTAAATGTAAATTCAATGGAAACTGATTGCAACGATAGAATCAGCTTGTGATACATATCCCATTGTGTTCGGAATGGGGGTAATACGCTATGGACGGCAGGCGGTGGGCCTCGTTTCGAGGTCATATGTAAAAGTCAACTTTTTAATAATTAAATAATAATAAAAAAAAAATATTATTATCTTCTCCCCTTTATACTCCAGGCCCCCCCCCCCCCGTTAGAAATCCGTTCAGATCTAAAACAAAATAAAAAAAAAAAAAAAAGATGAAGAAAATCGCGCTCCTCCTCCAGCCTTCCACCACCACCGCTGCTCGCCGCAACTCCCTCCTCAGCTTCCTCTTCCACCGCCGCTTCTCTCCTCCTCTCTCCGCCTTCTCCCTCCAGTCCCGAAACCCCCCATCTCCAATCGCGAGACCCCAGTCGCGAATCCAAGCCCCCCCCTCGACGAAGCCGATGGCCCCCCCCTCGACGAAGCCGATGCCCCCCCCCCCTCGACGAAGCCGATGGCCTCCCCCTCTTCGCATACGGTAAGCATTCCTATTTTTACTTTTATTTTATTTTTATTTTAGAGTTTAAAATTAAATAGGATTTTTTAAAAAACAAAAAAAAACTGAAAACTGATTTTAGATAAAAACTGAAAATTGGTTTTAGGTTAAAACTGAAAATTGATTTTAGTTTAAAACTGTAAATTTTAAAAAGTTTAAAACTGTAAATTTTAAAGAGTATTAAAAACTGATTTTTAACATAATTTAAAAACTGATTTTTAAAAGATTAAAACTGAATTGATTAAAAAAAAAAAAAAAAAAAAAAAAAAAAGCTTTGATTTTTATAAACGAGATGATAGGATTTTTCAAGGAAGAAAAATAGAATTTTCATATGTCGAACTTCGATAGAAAAATAGAATTCTTATATGTTGAACATCGATAGAAAAATAGAATTCTTATATGTTGAACATCGATAGAAAAATAGAATTTTTATCTATTGAACTTCGAAATAAGAATATGATTTTTATATACTGAACTTTGAAGTAAAAATTCGATTTTTATATATAGAACTTCGAACTAAAAATTCGATTTTTATATATTGAACTTCGAACTAAAAATTCGATTTTTATATATTGAACTTTGAAATAAAAATTCGATTTTTATATATTGAACTTTGAAATAAAAATTCGATTTTTATATATTGAACTTTGAAATAAAAATTCGATTTTTATATATTGAACTTTGAAATAAAAATTCGATTTTTATATATTGAACTTTGAAATAAAAATTCGATTTTTATATATTGAACTTTGAAATAAAAATTCGATTTTTATATATTGAACTTTGAAATAAAAATTCGATTTTTATATATTGAACTTTGAAATAAAAATTCGATTTTTATATATTGAACTTTGAAATAAAAATTCGATTTTTATATATTGAACATCGAAATAAAAATTCGATTTTTATATATTGAATAGCGAAGTAAAAATGTGATTTTTACGTATGTAGTGAAAGCAGCAACGAAGGTGACAAAAAGGCGAAACGACGAAGACTTCTGCAAAAGAAGAGTCGAGATGGTTGGATTGCTAAAAGTGAGAATTTCTCACCTTTCAATTTTATTTCTAGTTATATATATATATACTAGGATGCAGACGGTGCTTAGTAGCACCCGACACAATCGTCCACAGACCATGGACTTGTTTGTTTGGCTGTTTGGTTATTGATTGTGATATTGGTTTGAATGTGGTTTGTGGTGTGAAAAATCGAATCGATAAATTGGTTAGGATTAGACGTGCGCCGTTATAAGGCGAAGGAGTAAGGCTAGGTTAGACTCTTACTCCAAATTTTGTGGTTTGCATAACTAATTTATTTGATTGATGTGTGAGTGGCGTGGGCCTTCACTAGACCGGGGATAAGGCTAGGCCTTGTCCCGTTTCTAGTATCGTGCCGTTATGCCGCCGAAATTTTCTAAAATATGTTAGAAAAATAAAAATATCATTTTATTGAATAAATGAATTGAATAGAAATTCATAGGTTGAAATAAAATGTTTTATCGTTAAAAATATAATTTTTAACGTGAATATGAAAATAGTGAAGTGAATAAATAAATATTCATTTACAAACCAGACGGTTTGTTTATGAACACTTATTTGAATGACATTGATTGGGACGATAAATTTTACACATCGCCCAACTGCACAACTAGAATCTGTGTTTGATTGTTTGAAACCCCACACGGGTGTTGGGATGAAATTTGAAGTTCACTCATCCTGATTGATTAAATATGTCGATCGATTGATTGACAGGCTGTTATAAGCGTTAGATATCTTTATTTGATGCTTATACAGTGTAGTGCACTTTGGTTGATGGTTGATTATTTTTCAATGCTATTATACATGTGTTGTATGAAAATCCATATAATTAACTTTATATGGTAATTGTTTGGGCCTCATTCCAGTTTTAAAATAGAAATATTTGAAATAGAAATATTCGAAATGGAATATTTGAAAATATCAATATATGAAGCCGTGTTGATTAGATTGACGCCATTTTGACGTGAACGATATTTATATCGATTTTTTTCATTTTAAAATGAATATTGAAAAGTGATTTCGAAATCGAATATTTCGAAATGAATTGAATTGAAAACGATTTCGAAAAGAATTGAATTGAAAACGAATTCGAAAAGAATTGAATTGAAAACGAATTCAAAATGAATTGAAAACGATTTCGAAATGAATTGAATTGAAAACGATTTCGAAATGAATTGAATTGAAAACGATTTCGAAATGAATTGAATTGAAAACGATTTCGAAAAGAATTGAATTGAAAACGAATTCAAAATGAATTGAAAACGATTTCGAAATGAATTGAATTGAAAACGAATTCGAAAAGAATTGAATTGAAAACGAATTCAAAATGAATTGAAAACGATTTCGAAATGAATTGAATTGAAAACGATTTCGAAATGAATTGAATTGAAAACGATTTCGAAATGAATTGAATTGAAAACGATTTCGAAAAGAATTGAATTGAAAACGAATTCAAAATGAATTGAAAACGATTTCGAAATGAATTGAATTGAAAACGAATTCGAAAAGAATTGAATTGAAAACGAATTCAAAATGAATTGAAAACGATTTCGAAATGAATTGAATTGAAAACGATTTCGAAATGAATTGAATTGAAAACGATTTCGAAAAGAATTGAATTGAAAACGAATTGAAATGGATTCAAATTGAATTGAAATTTGAATTGAATAGAAATGAATTTTGAAACGAATTTAAACTATTTATATAATTCGTTTTAAATAGAAATCGACGAAGTATATATTATATATATTATATATATAATATAATGGCCTGAATAGAACGCGCCGCGCCGCGGCAGTTCGTGAATTTCGACCATTTATTTCAAACGGACATTGCGGGAGATCCGACCGTCGGATTCTCCTAAAACCGGAACCGTTGGGTTCGTATCGAAAAGAGCTTTCTAATGAATGTTAGAAATTTGAAATCTAACGGTTGGATTTGGAGATACGTCCAAATCAAATTCGAAAAAGGTCGCTGTAAGTGCAGTTCGATGGCCGTTGTTGGAAATCGACTGTACGGGCCTTGATAAAATTATTAAAAATAGTAATAATTTGTGTAAAATCATAAGAAATGATTTGTGAAAGTTTGGGATGAAAAACTCCATATTTGAAAAGATAAAAATAGATTTTTATCGAAATGAACTAGTTTTGAACTAGAATTATAATTCTATTTATTTTTAAATAAATAAATTGAATTCGAAAAGGGTTTTAAAAGTAACCAAAATTCCAATGATTGCATTGGAGTGGATTTGAATCGAAATTGTCTTCGGAATATTTCGATGTTGGAATTCGTGATATTACAGGTGTTGTTATGGAAATTTGAAAGATATATATTTGTATCGTTATTTCCAATACGACATTTGTTAGTCGTAGAATTCGATATTGAATATAAGCCGATATATTTTCTATTCAGAGCCTTGTATTGAATATCGAATGTGATTTGGGTTTGTCGTGAATGGTGTCTTTACTAACACTGTTCTTGAACCCAGTTGAGAAAAGATTAAATCTTTTTATTTAGATTTAATGAAGTGTACCAATTAAATGATATTTAATTGGAATTGAATTGATATTGATTTTTGGGTTTATCGTGAACAGTGTTTTAAATAACACTTGTTCTTTAACCCGATAATTAATGAATGTGATTTGGGTTTGTCGTGAATGGTGTCTTTACTAACACTGTTCTTGAACCCAGTTGAGAAAAGATTAAATCTTTTTATTTAGATTTAATGAAGTGTACCAATTAAATGATATTTAATTGGAATTGAATTGATATTGATTTTTGGGTTTATCGTGAACAGTGTTTTAAATAACACTTGTTCTTTAACCCGATAATTAATGGGATGTGACTTTGGGTTTATCGTGAACCGTGTTTTAAATGACACTGATTCTTTAACCCAGTCACAGATTAAAACTAAGTGGAGTTTTAATGAATCTTTAATTAGATTGAAAAGATCGAGAATGGAGTATCACCAGTTTTGCTCCAGGCGATAGTTAAATCTTTAATTAGATTTGAATGTGAAATTTAGAAACTAACTGGCGGTTAGCCAAGCAGAATGGTTTTCTGGATATTGATCTGATGTTGGTTTCGGCCTTCGGGGTTAATATTTGGGGAATTATTCTCTTGATTAATTTACGGTTAGTGACTAATGAATTGGAATGAGGCGTATGTTGTGTTTGTGTAACACTTTTATAAAATATACGCGAGTTATTCGGGAAGACCGGGTTTATCCCATTCTGAATAACTGATACGACGATAAGTCGAAGATGAAGACGATGGTCGAAGACCGGAGGTCTTCACGTCGTTTGGGTGATAGCTGATGATCTTGATTGGGCTGTACACCCAAGAAGATGGAAACAGTTGGTGATCGTCCAGACGTACTTGGAGATCGAAGGATATGCGGGGTACTAGGTGCCTCCGGTTTCGTTCAGACCCAGAACGGACTTGTAAATGGACTGTGTGTCTGACATCGGATTTCATTCTGTGTGACTGATATCGGTTGCATAGGATGGTATGCCTGTGTGGCATGCTAAGATGCAAATGATCAAGGCTTCTGTTGAAAAGCAAAGTCTTGTGGTGATGATCAAAGCACGGCCTTTGTGGCGTAGCTTTGTGTAACGTTTACCTCGCGTGTTTCACACCAGGTATGAACCAAAAACGGGAGACGGACCTCAGGGAGGGCATGCGTTTCCTTCTAGATAAAAAGTGGCGTCAGTGGTTTTACACGCCCTGACGAGTTTGACTTATGTGGTTGTTGCTGTTGCGAGGCGCCTCGGATTGATCGGTCGTTCTCGAACCGATGGAGTCATTTGGTTGGCTCATTTACGCCCCAAAGGGCGGGGAAACGTATTGTTCAGGCATTCTTAATCCACATCGGTGGACCGGCCCTGTCGCTCCAAGGGACGATGCGTTCTGTTCCTGAGACATGGGCTAGATTGTCTCGAATCGGTTGAGGACTATCTTTTGCCTCGGTTCATAGACGGAAATCCAATTTCCAAATACGACATTTGCGGTTTTGATTGTAAACTTATATATGGCGACATAGTGATATGGGCCGTTCATGCCGCCTATGATTGATACTTATGATTTGAAGTGTTTTATACACTATGCACTTATAATAGTATCAAATGATTTGTTTTAAAACGTATCAAGCATTCTTTGGCTGTTATAAGGGAAAACCCTATCCTCGACTGCGTTGCATTGTGTGATGGGACCTGGGTCTTATAACAGCTTCATTTTTCTTTATTTAGCATTGCGCTGTTTGTTTTATGCACTGGTATTCTTGGGAGGAAACCCGTTCCGTGTTATACGGCGTGGTCCCTTGATTTACCTAGCTTTGAAAATAAAGATTAATAACTGTTTTAGTTCTCACACCAGTCACATGACTGACCTGGAGTTTATTGTTTTAACCTAAACTCTGGGTGCCCCTATTTTTGACACGGGCAGCTAGTAGTTTTGGTTTTGCAGATTTATATTCACAGGATCCTGGTTTACAGCTGGAACGATATCCGGAAAGCTTTGTATCCGTATATCTCTTCTAGTTGTGTATTGTATTATTTTCCGCTGCTATGTATTTAAATGTAATTTAAATCTCTGATATTTCTGTGTAATATTCATTTATACTCTGTATATTCTTGTAATCTGATGCATTGTTGTTATATACAATGAAATGTTCTTCTGTATGCGTTCTGCTGTGGTTTGTTCTCGAACTATCCGACGCTTTCCTTTACGGGGAGGTTGCGGGTTTTCACAGAAAGTCAAACACAATTGAATTTGCGATGAAATGTTACCATGGGATGGATTCAAATTGTTGTGATGCTATGATTGTAGATCCATTATTTTTATTCATAGATCTGTTAATTATAAACATAGATCGGTAGGAAAAAATAGATTTTTCCTCGTTTAAATTTGTTGAAGTATGCCTTGAGGATATGAATCATATATAAATCTATCATCATATACGTCGTTATGCAATTCACATTATTTTAACGTGAACTAAAGTAGGAAATTCGCATCATCGTGAAATTTACATCGTTATGCAATTTACATTATTTTTATTGTGAATTAAAGTAGGAAAATTTACATTTGTATATGTAAACTATAAAGTGAAATTATATTGTATGTTAAAAATTACATTTTTCTTTGTAATTAACAGGTGAATTTCATCGTATGTCAAAATTTACATTTTTATATGTAAATTATAAAGCGAAATTATATTGTATGTTAAAAATTACATTTTTCTTTGTAATTAACAAGTGAATTCCATTGTATATCAAAATTTACATTTTTATATGTAAATTATAAAGTGAAATTATATTGCATGTTAAAAATTACATTTTTCTTTGTAATTAACAAGTGAATTTCATCGTATGTCAAAATTTATATTTTTATATGTAAATTATAGAGTGAATTAATGTCGTATGTTAAAAATTTACATTTTTCTTAGTAATTAACAAGTGAATTCCCGTATGTCAAAATTTACATTTTTATATGTAAATTATAAAGTGAAATTATATCGTATGTTAAAAATTACATTTTTCTTTGTAATTAACAAGTGAATTCCATCCTATGTCAAAATTTACATTTTTATATGTAAATTATAAAGTGAAATTATATTGTATGTTAAAAATTACATTTTTCTTTGTAATTAACAAGTGAATTCCATCGTATGTTAAATTTATATTTTTATATGTAAATTATAAAGAGAATTAATGTCGTATGTTAAAAATTACATTTTTCTTTGTAATTAACAAGTGAATTCCATCGTATGTCAAAACTTACATTTTTATATGTAAATTATAAAGTGAATTAATGTCGTATGTTAAAAATTACATTTTTCTTTGTAAATAACATGGAAACTTCATCGTATATTAAAATTTACATTTTTATATGTAAATTATATAGGGAATTACACCGTAGGATAAAATTACATTTTTATATGTAATTAAAACATGAATTTACATTGTGTGTTAAATATTACATTTTTATATGTAATGTCTATAGGAAAGTATACCGTAGGACCAAACTACATTTTTCTATGTAATTAAAGGATGCAATTTCATTGTATGATAGAATTTACATTTTTTTTTTATATATATGTAACATAAAATGAGAATGAACATTGTAATTAAAAATCATATTTTTACAATGTGAATTAGAAGTAGTGTTTGCATTGTAATTAAAAATCATATTTTTACAATGTGAATTAGAAGTAGTGTTTGCATTGTAATTAAATCATATTTTTACAATGTGAATTAGAAGTAGTGTTTGCATTGTAATTAAAAATCATATTTTTACAATGTAAATTAGAAGTAGAGTTTGCACTGTAATTAAAAATCATATTTTTACAATGTGAATTAGAAGTAGAGTTTGCACTGTAATTAAAAACCATATTTTTACAATGTCAATAGAAAGTGGAGTTTGCATGAAATTAGAAACCATATTTTTACAATGTAAATAGAAAGTGGAGTTTGCATGAAATTAGAAACCATATTTTTACAATGTAAATAGGAAGTAGAGTTTGCATTGTAATTAAACTTACGTTTTTATATGTAAGTTGAGAATGTACATTGGAGTTGAAATCTACATTTGTATATGTAATTTAAAAAGTAGGATTTTGAATGTATCCAAATTTACATTTGTGTTACATGTAGATAAAAAAAAGGAATTTGCATAGGAATTGAATTTACATTTTTATGTAAATAAAAAGGATGGAATTTACATTTTCAATGTAAGGAAAAGAATGAATTTAGGATGCGGTAATATTATCTTCATTTTCAAATGAATTAAAATTTAGTAAGGATCGGTACTTGTGCAGAGCGTTGTTTTAATCAAATGACGTTATTACGATTAAAGGATTATATATATATATATATAATTAAAATTAAACGAATAGGGCGTGGTAGTTCGCGTTTTGAAATCGTACTTTTAAACGACTATATACAAGAAGATCCGACCGTCGGATTTTCTTGAAACTGAAACCGTTAGGACCGTCTTGGAAAAATCTTTCCAACGATATATATTACATTAAGATACAACGGTTAGATTCTGAGAAATGTGAAAATCAAAATTGGTTGAATGCAGCGCCATAGTCGCCTATTGACTCAAGGCGTTGTTATATAAAAATTTAATTATTTTAAATAATTAAAATAGGAACGAATCGTTAATAAAAATAATTATTAATGTACAAGAAGGATTTTATATATATATATATATATATATATATATATATATATATATATACGAGGATTATTTGGGAAGTCCGAGTTCTCTCATTCTAAATAATCCAAACAACGTTAATTGAAAGTATGAAGATGGCGTATGAAGACCATAAACCTTCCCTCGAATGGACAACGATCGAGGCCCTGATTTGACTTGCTCCCAATTCAAGGGTCATGGTCATTGCCCAAACGTACGTGTTGATTTCACGGATTTGGCTTTCGCTCAGACCCAGAGCATAAGCTAATAAATGGATTGTGTGTCTGACATCATACTATATCAAGTATCATGTTATTGATCTTTTGTTGAATATATGGATGTTTAGTGGTGGGGAATTTATTCTCTTACTTAACACCCGTTCATATATTTCTTCAAAGGATTGGTAGTACGACATGGAGTGATGATGTGGCATGCTAAGATGCATAGGATCAAGGTTTTGTTGAAAAGCAGGCCTTGTGGGACGATCAAAGCATAACCTATTTAGGCATAGCTTTGTGTACAGCGTGACTACGCGAGCCTCACACACCGGCGGACTCTAAAACGGGAGAAGGGAACGCAGGGAGAGCAGCACGTTTCTTTCTAGCTAGAAGTGGTGATTGGGTTTTAACACGACCCAACATTTTACTTATGTGAATGATGGAATGAGGCGTCTCGAATGATAGGTCCTATAGGACTGGGAAACGTGTGTTCAGGAATAACTAATCTGCAACTCGTATGGTGGACCGGCCCTGCAGCTTTCCAAGGGTTCACTGCGGGGGATCCTGAGACATTAGCTAGAGTGTCTCGAATCGGTAGGAGCTCCTCCCTATCCTTGACTCATGATGGAAACCAAAATCCAAATACGACCCTACGAATTTGATTGTATTACTAGTATGGAGGCATAGTAGTATGGGATACTATTCTTCCTAGGATTTCTACATTTACTTTGAAATGTTTTTAATATATACTAATAATAATATTAAACTCGTATTTGACGTATTTAGCATGTTTAATCACTATAAGGTAAAACCCTATCCTCTGGTTTGTGTTGCATTGTGTGATGGGTCCTGGGTCTTATGGTGATTCCATTTTTCTAAAAGCACAACGTTGTTGTACGATTTACTCACTATTTGTTCTGACACTTTTATGCATGGCAATTCATTAGAGTAAACCCGTTCCGCATTAGCAGCGTGGTCTTTGGATTTGCCCTATTAATAGTGATTTATTAGTTAAGAATTCTCACACCAGTCCCACGACTAACCCGTTGTCTGTTTCCACCATTTTGCAAACTCGGGTGCCCTCCTTTCTACACGGGCAGCCAAGTAAACAGGTTTATTCTTCGCTTGGAGTCTTTTCTTTGGAGTTGCTTACTATCTTTCTTGGATTTGCTTGTGGAGAGGTGATGACTAGAAGCTTGAAGACACTTATCATTCGCTGCTTTTTCATTTTTCTCTTTCTTTTTATTTCAGACATTAAACTTGGTTTATTCCACATTGTTTAAGCTGGAGTTGGAACTTATTTCTTTTCTGCAAACTTGATGTAATAATGTAGAATTCTGTGACTATGGATTTTCTATGGTTGATGACATTATATTTCCGCTGCTATGATGTTGTTACTCTAGAATTTCTTATGCTATGCTGTATCTGTGATATGTATTATTGTATTTATGTTGTATTCCAAATGATTATTCCTTACTTTCATGGCGTGGAAGTTTGGGGTTATCACATCTAGTCTGCTCGTGAGAGCACCAAGAGTAATAAGAAGAGACATAAAACTCTGGGTCAGACAAAAATTCTGGTATGAGCGATAAGCAGTTAACAGAACAATAACACGTATACTAAACCATACCTGAACCTAGACGTGCAACCAAAGAGTTAGCACTACATACCGTACAATACTCTAAGGTGCCGCAAATCAAATGGTGTAAAGATACGGGGGTGGGGAGCGTATGTCATAGTGAAGGCAAACAAGTCAAGCATAGCAACCATCTTCACATCTCTCACTTATTGCGTAAATCATACGATATTCATTTCCCTAGTCACCAAATCTTTAGGGTCATGACGGCAACTCCATACAACAATTGCTACGACCCACTTTTCTCTTTTGGGGCTATGACGGCAACTCCGTACAAGTATTACACTGTCCCCACTGCACTGGTCCATAGTCAATAACCCAAATGGGCCAACCAGCCTAGCTCTGGTTCGTCTACATGCCCCCTTTTCTTCCGCGGTGAACCAAAGTTATGGATATCGATAACCCCTTTGCACACGTCCTGCAGCAAAGCCCAACTCATGAAGTGGACTCGTTGGTTCCCAACTGGATCCTGAGTACAAACTTCCCACTTGGACTACCTTTGCATCTTGGGTTTTGGTCTTCTCCTTCGGACCGGTCTTCATTCAGTTCATAGTTTATGCCTCGCGTTCAAGCTTCCTGGTTCAGTTCGTGGCCACCGTACTGGTTCGGATAGGTTCTCTTTTCCTCGTTCAATCTGTGGTCACCACCCTTGTTCAGGTCGGGTCGTGCTCACCCCTCGGGTCGGATCGGGTTGCTGCATACGGATCGGGTCGTGACCCACAGATCAGCTCGTGTCTCCTCCTCCTGGTTTGGATCGGCGTCATCATATCGGATCAGCTCGTGGTGCATCGGATCGTAGTGCATCGGCTCGGAGCTTCAGGTGCATCAGCTCGTGAGTTTCATGCAAGCGGTTCGGTTCGGAGGAGCGGCTCGTGGAACATGGGTGGAATCGGTTCGGATCGGAGCTCCTTCTCACAAGCGGTTCGGATCGTGGAGCTTCCAGGCGAGCGGGTCGGGTCGTGCTTTCCTCCTCCGGTTCGATCCGATTCGGGCAACTTCCTGCACTTCTTTCCAACGACTGTTTTACACCATACGACGGCGTTTTTGACCAATCTAACTATTCTAATCAATCACAAAGCATACCGTACAATCATAACAACATGTAGAAACGACCATAAAAACCAAAGCATCAATATGATAGTTTAAAATGGATCAAACGTAGCCAAAACCCCATATTTTCCCTTAATCCCTCTTAATCATGTTTAAGAATACAATTAGCAAAACTGAACCAAATTAACCCAAACTTCTAACAGAGGTCTAAAACATCATTTCGAAATTTATAAATATTTTTCTTGAATTTATTAATGTATAAATTTGCTAATCAACACTAATTACCCTTAATTAACCATTATTAGTGAGGAACTATGCAAATCATTCACCTTGGCCACAAATGAAATACCAAATCTGAAATGATTTTCTGTTTGGCGCTGTTTCCAATGCAACATAGCAGCTCTAACCTTGCTTTGGTGCTATTCCTCCTTAATTTGATGTTGATTAGGCTAATCTTCAATTAGAAAGTGGTTTAGAGATGTTTTGAAGAGATTTAGAGAGTGGAGGTCATGGCTAGGTTAAGAGGAATGAATAGTGACGGCTGAAAAATGAGAAAAAGGTATTCTCCAAACCCTAACAGCCCTTTTAAACACCTTATCCCAAAATTCCCCTTTGGGCCTAACTGTTAATCACCCGGTTAAGCCCAATTAAGCTGTTTTTCACCATCTGAAACTTGTTTCGGTCATATCTCCCAAATGGTGAGTCCGTTTGGCTAATTGACTACTCTAAGGAATTGTAAACCATCATCCGGAGCTAATGGAAGTGTTTTTAGGTCAAAACTCCTTTCCAATCAGAAGTTATGGCCAAAACAAGATCAGCTAGGGGTAAAATGTTCATTTAAAAATTGGGAAAAATCATGAACATGGGAAATGACCCCAATAGTCGTCTCCCAAAGTTACATGACCATACGACTTCGTATGTGAAAGAAAGAAATATTCTACGATCCTTCGATGCGTAGAATGTGGGTCGTTACACTATCCCCCCTTAAGAAATTTTGTCCCCGAAATTCCTTAACCCAAAACATACAAATGATCCCGCATGCCTACCAGCCACATACAACGATCATTCATGCAAAACAAACAAAACAAACCTATCCTAGCTTGCGGAAAGACTAAATTGAAACTGTAATCTTACCAGGCGAAGAGTTCTGGATACGTCTTTCTAATGCTCTCTTCTGTCTCCCAAGTACAGTCATTCTCATTCTCGCCCCACTGAACTTTGACTAATTTCACCGCCTTCCGTCGAAGCTGCTTCATATCGTTCCCAACAATACGCATAGGCCTGCGGTTCCCAACCACCTAGGGTTCAACGTCGATATCATCCAACTGATCAGGTGAAATAGTCACATCTGGGTCGTGTACGAACTTCCTTAACTGGGAAACATGAAATACGTTGTGGACTCCTTCCATCTTGTCTGGTAATTCAACTTTATATGCCAAATTCCCAATTTGTTCGAGAACTGGGAATGGACCAACAAATCTTGGTGCTAACTTGCCTCTCCTGCCAAATCGTATCGCGCTCCTCAACGGAGAAATCTTGACAAACACCAAGTCGCCAATGGAGAACTTTAATTCTCTTCTCCTCTTATCGGCATAACTTTTCTGCCTATCTTGGACAGCCTTCATTCGCTGTTGAATAATCTTGATCTTGTCTAAGGTTTCTCTTATCACATCTGGTCCAAGCACAAACTTCTCACCAGTTTCTAACCAACATGACGGTGAGTTGCACGGTCTTCCGTAGAAAGCTTCAAATGGAGCCATACCAATACTGGATTGATAACTATTATTATATGCAAACTCTACTAGATGCAAATGGTCATCCCATGATCCACCAAAATCCAGTATGCAAGCCCTCAAGAGATCTTCTAACACTCGATTTACCCTCTCTGTTTGACCATCGGTTTGAGGATGATACGCGGTACTGAGATGTTATTCTGATCCTAACGCCTCTTGTAAGCCCTTCCAAAATCCACTAGTGAACAACGGATCTCGGTCACTTACAATGCCTTTGGGTATTCCATGAAATCTCACTACCCACTTTACATATAGTTCAGCTAACTTAGCTGCCATCCTATTCGACTTGACGGGTATAAATCTTGCACTCTTAGTCAATCGATCCACATCACCCAAATGCTATCATGGCCCAATATAGTCCTTGGTAACCCATCAATGAAATCCATTGACACTTGTTCCCATTTCCATTCTGGAATTTCTAATGGTTTTAACAAACCACTAGGCTTCTTTTGCTCAGCTTTAACTAGCTGGCAATTCATGCATTTGGATATAAATTTTCCAACGTTTCTTTTCATCCCTTCCCAGTAGTAGGTCTACTTCATGTCTCGGTACATCTTGTTACCACCGGGATGTATAGTCAGTTTTGAGTGATGACATTCTCGCACTTCATCTCTCAATCCATTGACATTGGGCACAAAAAGTTTTCCATTCTTTCTAAGCCATCCGTCTCGATCAAGCCCATACTTGTTCATCTCCTCATCGATACCCATCTCTAACTTGGAGATGACTTCCAATAAGTTAGGATCGTTCTCTTGACTGGAACTAATCCGCTCAATCAAAGTGGGTCTGAATGTCAAACTCGCTAACATTTCTGGATCCAATTCGCACTTTGGTCTCAAATCGTAACCACAGCGGTACTCCAGTTGCTTCCATTCTAGAAACATAGCCCCTAAACTTGCATGTCTTCTACTCATTGCATCAGCTACCGCATTGCCTTTCCTGGTGTGTATGTGATATCAAAATCATAGGAAGCCAAGAATTCTAACCATCTTTGCTGTCGGAGATTTAGATCCTTCTGAGAGAAAAGATACTTCATTGACTTATGATCAGTAAACAACTCGAATCATTCTCCCAAGTGATAATGTCTCCACATCTTCAATGCGAACACGATCGCTGCTAATTCCAAATCGTGGGTAGGATATCTTTTCTCGTGCGGTTTCAATTGTCGACTTGCATAAGCTACAACCCTACCTCCTTGCATCAATACAACACCTAGTCTGGTACCACATGCATCTGTGTATACTGTCATCTCTTCATTCCCTTTAAAAATGACTAACACTGGTGCACATGTCAACTTTTCCTTTAGACTCTTGAATGCATTCTCGCACTTTTCGTCCCAGACGAAAGCTTGATTCTTCTTGGTCAACTGAGTCAACGGTGCTGCTATCTTGGAGAAGTCTTGGATAAATTTACGATAATATCCAGCTAATACCAAGAAACTTCTTATGTCCGTTGCGTTCTTGGGCGTAGACCAATCCTGTACCGTAGCCACCTTCGTAGGATCCACGGCAATACCATTCTCTGAAACAACATGGCCCAAGAATCTCACTTCCCTCCTCCAGAAGTGACACTTAGAAAACTTTGCTTTCAATTGGTGTTTTCTCAACACCTCCATCACTATCCTCAAATGTTCCTTGTGTTCTTCCTCTGTCCTCGAGTAGACCAAAATATCATCCACAAACACAAGTACAAACTTATTCAACTGATCTCTGAATACCCTATTCATAAGACCACAAAATATGTTGGGGCATTAGTCAACCCGAATGGCATGACCAACCACTCATAAAATCCAGACGGTGTCCGAAATTCCATTTTAGCTATACTCTCAGCTTCCACTCTAAGCTGATGAAAACCTGTCGTGAGATCCAACTGAGAGAATACTCTCACGCCACTCAACTGATCAAACAAATCTTTTATCCGCGGTAGAGGATACATGTTCTTCCTCGTCACCTTATTCAACTCGCGGTAGTCTACACACAACCGAAGGGAACCATCCGCCTTGGTAGCAAACACAACTGGTGCTCCCCATTCAGAAACACTCCTTCTGATAAATCCCTTCTTCAAAAGATCGCTGACTTGCACCCCAAGCTCTCGCTGCTCCCTTGGTGCCATACGATGAAGTGGCATCACTATAGGTCTGGCATCTTTCACCAAATCAATACGGAACTCAATCTCTCGATGTGGTGGAAGCACGGTCACTTCCTCGAAGGCATCCGGACACTGGCCAACAACGGGCAAACCTGACAACTCACCATGCGGGATGTCGATTGAATTTAGAAAACTAGCCATTACCCCATCACTAGGTAGACCACCAAACACTACCCTCTGTCCATCATCCGCTCTAGCTATCACCAAAAAGCCCTCACAGTCTACCACCACCCCGTATCTTTGGAGCCAATCGACTCCCAAAATAATGCCAAACCAAGTAAAGCCCAAAACAAAGCAATCACAAACAAACATGCATCCATGACTCGATAAGACCACATTACGGCAAATCATGCTAATGCTGGTCAAACAACCAATCGGGTTCGTCACTACTAAAGGTCTATCGACAATCTCGGGCTCCAATCCCAACCTATCTACCAGGTCACTAGATATGAAAGAACTGGAAGCTCTGGTATCAAACAAAACTCTAACAGGAACATCATAAACAGAAAGCATACCTTGAATAACGACATTCTTTCCCTTCTCCACCGCAGTTGGGGCATTCGACGAAGAAGGAATAACAATGAGGGCATATGCTTTCACCATCTGCTTTTCTTTAGGGGGTTGTGGACACTTGTCCTTATGATGTCCCACTTGGCCACAGTTGAAGCACTTCCTGTCTGCTGGCTTGGCTCGACAATTACTGGCATGGTGGCCCTTCTTGCCACAGCTAAAGCACTCAACATCTTTCTTCTTCTTCTGGCCATCCTTATTCTGGTTCTGCTTCCTCTTATTCTGAGAACCACTCTTGCCTCCACCGCTTGCTTGCGGCTTTAGCTCCTCTGCAGATGTAACTTCAGTCTTCAACTTAGGGTAAAGACTCTCTGATCTTAAAGCTTTCCCCATAATCGATTCAAATGTCTCATCGATGTGGTTAATAAGCCTTTCCCCTAAGTATCCATCCAAGCCGGTTATGAACTTCTCGTTCTTCTTCCCGGCAGTATCTATTAGGGATAACCCATATTTCGACAAGTGTCGAATTCAGCAATATACTCCGAGATAGCTGTGCCATTTTTCTTAAGCTCCAAGAACTTCTTAAACAACACTGATTTCTGAGCAGCCAGAATGAACTTATCGCTAAAGCGAGCCTTAAACTGATCCTAAGTAATCTGATCTTCGGGAGTAGCTGCCTTTATAGCATTCCACCAATTCATTGCCCGTCCTTATAGCTGACGGGATGCTATCCTTCTCTTCATCGCATCCTCGATACCCAAGTCTTCGAAGATACGCTCGTAACTATCTAATCAATCCTGAACATCCGTAGCCGACTCCGTTCCATGGAACGGCTTCCCACCAAGACTAGTATAATCCTTATTCAGCTTGGCAAAATCGGCCCAAGGCGCCTGCACTACTGGACCACCTCCATTACCAGCATTGGGAGCTGCCCTCTGCACATCCCTAAGCATCTCTCTCATGAGGTCAGTAAACATCGTCCTCATCTCAGCAGCATTCCCATTATTGGCTCCTCTATCGGTACCCCTTACGTATCGGCTCATCGTTCAATCTGCACAGAGAAAACGATTAACCATCTCCATAGTGGTGCCAGTGCAGTGCGACTTCATCCTTAAATATACTAATAGTGTATATATATATATAACTTTTAAAAACCAAAATAATCACAAATACGCGCTCTCATATACGTGCACTATCTCTCCCTGATAACTTGTAACACCCCACGTCCATTAATGTCACTCACAAAGGGAATGCATTAACTTCTATGGAGCGTTTTAAGTAAGTATAGAACAGAAACTTAACAACAAGACAGATATAAACAGTACTCAAAGATTTAAAACTTTATTCCATTACAGCGGAAAATACATATGTTTGATTACATCATCAAAAACCAGAGTCAAAGTACATAATATCCATCTTGACTACCAAAAGTACATAAATTGAAAGACATAATCCCCAATACAAAATAGCCATAAATAAAAGAGAAGCTGAACTTTACTTCAGCGATCTAAGCAATCTTCTAAAAGCAGTCCAAAATCAAGCTCCGTTGGTGCTAGTTCCAACCTGAGCACCTGGAGGGGGGGAGGAAGAAAAGAGGAGGAAACAAAGGGGGTCAGACATAAAGTCTGGCGAGTGCGATAACTTTAAAAATATAATTAACAAAGTAACTAGGCTAAGGCATAAGTTGGAAAATAAGGAAATGACCATGAACCATTGGGTATGGCAGAGTAAATAAGGAAACAAGATGAACAACGATGTCGTTAAAGCGCCCCTAAACCACTATAAGATAATTACTAAACTATACTAACACTATAGGATATTTGCTATACTGCACCACCACTAGTCACCCTAAGATTGATCCTGCCTACAAAACTTAGTAATGATAATGGTAGTTTCGTGCACCCCTAGTTGCCTTCATAGGTGCCGCCTGCCCCTATCTCCACTAGGTGTACCCACTACCCCCAAGCGATCAGCTCCCTAACTCGTAGATACCCGTGCTGGCCCCACAGTGGGGTGTATCATTCCCCAAAGTGGCAACCCGATACAACCAACAATGCACGACTTATACCTACACGATGCAACAACGTCTTACCTACCAGCCCGGGTCCACACACGCATATGAACCCGTTGGACTTGCGTTGCCACCGCTAACCCGGTTTGGCCTCTTACAGTCAAGCCCAGTATGCGTGTCCCGTCCACGACTTAGGTCGAGCCCACAAAGATACGTATGGGTTATGGTTGAAATGGGCCCCCATTACTTGACACAAGCTATCCACCTAAGCTTGGTCCCCTCTAGTACATCCCACTTAACCCACTTCTTATTCATATTTCAATTTTGGTTAAGTGTTTCTAATCATATTTCCAAATGCCACCCAAGGCACCCACTAGATTCCACATGCCACCCAAGGCACCCACTTAATCCCCTCATGTCCCACTACATGTTTATCTGGTTAAGTGTTTCTTAATTCATTAAGACCGTAACCTCATTAAGACCTCTCACATTAGACTGGCATTTGTGGCAGCTGGATTTGTCGAGCGGGTCCGGGCAGTCTTACACCACAAAAGAGCCTAACCTCGTGTCTTTACAATTGTTACGTATTTAGTTTATGCCTAAGACCTCTCACATTAGACTGGCGTTTGTGGCAGCTGGATTTGCCGGGTGGGTCCGGGCACTCTTACACCACAAAAGAGCCTAATCTCGTGTCTTAGACGATTAATTACTCCTAATTAATCATTCCCCAATTTGAATTACTTTCCCTATTCAAATCATCAATCAATTAACGATGTCCATAATTGACTCAATTATGTCCATCTATTTATGGTATGTAAAATCATACCAATTTTCATCACAAATTTATTTTATGCCTTTTAAGGCATTTATGCCAATTAAATGTTTTTAATATTATCCCCTTTACCCCCACGTTGTACGTTTGTTCGTTTAAGATAAAATATACGTTAGACTCGAATAGTCTAACTCATGGAATAAAGAGAAAACATCATAATATACACATAACTAAAAACACCGATCTAAACATAGGGGTGAACTTGCATGTGTGAATGATGTTCTACATATAAAACTTGCATAGGCCAAAGTTACAACTTGCATAAACAACATATGTCATGGATCCAAATCTAAAGGTGTGAACTTGTTGAGATAATGGTCACAAACTTGCATAAATCATGTATGTCATAGATCTACATCTAAAGGTGTAAACTTGCATAGGCAATAACCCTAAACTTGCATAACATGATTCATATCCCAAACTCATATATTTATATAAATTTGCATATGTGATTTATGCATCATAACAATGGTGTAAACTTGCATCTAACATGTAAATTATCATGTAGAATTTATCATATAACTCGCACATGTCCTATCCTAACTTTAGATCTAAAACTGATGTCACGAAACATGTAAGGTTATACTAACTTGCCTATGATTCTTGTCTAAATCAATATCTAAACTTGCATACAAACTTGTGATCTATCATATGAATCAACATAACCAAACTAGCATATGAACAACATGATGATTCGACTAGACATAAGCCAATCATAGAATTATAACATGGGTGATAGCATCATAACTTTACATCGTAAATGATAGCATCATAACATAACATCATAGAAATTACAACACAATTCTACAACATAATTCAACATGCAGTCAATAATTCACATTATATCCAAATTATCCGCATCATAACTCAATCCAATTAATTTAATAATTATTTTATTAAAACTATCGAACTCACAACTCAAAAGCGGTCTTGAGTTCTGAATTCTGATTTTTGAAGTTGTATAAGCTCTCCTTTGAAGAAGATTCGTTGTTAGGGTTGAATAGAACTGATTTGATTTGATGTTCTTCCTCTCTAATTGGTGGCGGCTACTCTAGGGTTCAAGATGACAGCATGACGACCATAGTTTCAGTTTTAATTCTGATTTAGGGTTTGAGTCTATGGGTATTTTTATAGAGTTTTGAATTAATTTAAGCTGTCGGAGGATCTTAGGGTTAATCAAAACCATTCAGTCGGGATAGGGTGACTCCTCGGCCCTAACGACTCAGCAAGGAGTCAGAAAGGACTCAGCAACATGGGTTAGACAGAACCAGAAACTGTGCAGGCCTGCTGCCTCGGCCTGGGCGCGCACTTGGCAGGTGCGCCAGTGCAAATTTGTACTGGCACACTTCCCAAGTGCGCCAGTGCAAATATTTTTTTTTCTTGTTTTGCCACCAAACTTCGTTCGTCCATAACTCCTTCATCCGGTACCCGTTTCCTGCAAACTCGGACTCTATTTCAACCAGAATTCCGAGACGAACACAATGGCACAACCCTATTCCCTTAATTCTCATGTCTGAGATTAATTATTCTTTATTTTAGTTAATTTGATTATTCAAAAATCTAGGGTGTTACGTTCTCCCCTCCTTAAAGGATTTCGCCCCCGAAATCTACAAGTTAAGGAGAATGCATATCCTACCATCCAAACAACCATCTACTCAACCATCAAACACGGGCATCCATTGTCCTTATAAAATTTCTAATGCTGTAAGAACATATGCAAGAAGTGTGTTTATATGTTCCTTATCTAATGCAAAATCAGGCGGTCTACTGATTCGGTTGACCTCCTTAATGCAAACTATGATAGTGCCATGCGTCCATTATGTATGCGAAAGAACCTTATCGATACATATCATTTCTACATGTGTGCACAACCATTCACCAAAATGCAACATCCATATGATGGTACAACCATTATACATCCATTACTTAAATATGCACACACATTTATATGCAATATGCGATATGAAGTGACTGAGCCGATCTAATGCCTAAAGTGTGTGTATATGCATCCACAAGCAACCACTAGCAACTACCTGCATCCACATGCATCCATCATACATAACATGTCTCAAACACATGTTTCAACCATAGGACTACCCTATCAAAAGGTCAAAGATACTAGCGAAAGGACATACTAAAGATAAGATAAGTACAAGGTAAGCGATAAGGAGAAATTAAAAGACATACCCTCGAAAAGAAAAGGGTATAATGAACGCATCTTCGCTTCCGTCTCCCAAGTAGCGTTGCTCTCATCATCTCCCCATTGCACTTTGACTAGTTTGACCTTTTGATTCCTCAACTTCTTAATCTCCGACCCAAGAATGCACGTAGGAGCTCGTCGAATCGCGCTCTATCTCCGCCTCTCTAAGCAAGCTCGGCTCTACCACTTCCGCGGTCTCATGCAAGCACTTCCTCAAATGTGATACATGGAATACGTCGTGTACACTACTAAGTCTCTTGGGAAACTCCACTCTATACGCCAATTGTCCAATCCTCTCCTTAATAGGAAACAGCCCTACGAACCTTGGTGCTAACTTTCCAACGGACCCAAAGCGAACGACGTTCCGTAATGGAGACACCACGACAAAGACCATGTCCCCAATATCAAACTCAAGATCTGTCCTCCTCTTGTCAACATAAGATTTTTGCCTATCTTGCGCTGTCTTCATCCTCCTTCGAATCAAATCGATCTTTTCCGATGTCTCTCTTACCATATCGGGTCCAAGAAAGACCTTGTCTATAGACTCCCACCAACATGTAGGCGAACGACACGGCCGTCCATAAAGAGCCTCGAACGGTGCCATGCCAATGCTAGACTGAAAGCTGTTATTATATGCAAACTCCACCAACGGAAGATGTTCCTCACATGTACCTCCGAAATCTAAGAGACACAACCTCAATAAGTCCTCTAGAATACGATTCACCCTCTCGGTCTGGCCGTCCGTCTGAGGATGATATGCGGTGCTCAAACATAACTGAGTCCCAACCGCCTCTTGCAAGCTCTTCCAAAATTCGCTAGTGAAGATAGGATCGCGGTCGCTCACTATGCTAGAACGAACACCATGCAAACGAACTATTTCTCGAATGTATACGGAGGCTAACCATGGAGCAGTCCTCTAACTCTTTACGGGAATGAAATGGGCGCTCTTAGTAAGTCTGTCTACCATAACCCAAATCCCCGTATTACCCTTCCTCGATCTTGGTAATCCGTCAACAAAGTCCATCGAAACACTTTCCCACTTCCATTGTGGGACCTCCAATGGGTGAAGCAATCCACCAGGCTTCTTTTGCTCTGCTTTTACTTGTTGCCACACCAAGCATCTAGCAACAAACTCTGCCACGTCCTTCTTCATACCGGCCTAAAAGTAAACTTGTCTCATGTTCATGTACATTTTGTCCCCGCCAGGATGGATGGTCATTTTCGAACGATGTGCATCATCAAGAATGGTCTTCCTCAAGTTCTCGTCCTGTGGTACACAGAGTCTACCGTCCCTATGTAACCAACCCTTATCATCTAGGGTATACCTACGGAGATGGCTCGATGACTCCCCTCTTTTGAGCTTTTCTACTAACTCAACCAACTATGGGTCGTCTCGCTGTGCCTCGCCAATCCGTCCCAAAAGCGTAGGTCCGACCTCTTAGGATGCTAGCAAACCGGGTACAAATCAACGGAAGGTTTAAAGTCAAACGTAGAGATGAACTCTAAGCTTCGTCGCTCAACAAACGATGGACTCAAGGACAACCTTTTTCTACTTAAGGCATCTGCCACCATGTTACCCTTTCCAGGGGTATATGCTATCTCGAAGTCGTAGGATGCTAAGAATTCTCTCCACCTTTGTTGCCTTAAGTTCAAGTCCTTCTGAGAGAATAAGTATTTTAGCGATTGTGGTCAGTGAATAATTCGAATTTTTCGCCAAGAAGATAATGACACCAAGACTTAAGCGCGAAGACAATAGCGGCCAACTCTAGGTCATGTGTAGGGTAATTTCTCTCATGTACTCTCAATTGCCTTCCACCATAGGCTATTACCCTTCTCTCTTGCATTAAGACTGCGCCTAGTCCTGTCCCACAAGCATCGGTATAAACGTTAAATGGCTTACTCCCATCTGGCAACACTAAGACTGGGGCTGTGGTCAAAGCTCTCTTTAAATGTTGGAATGCATCATCACAATCTACGTCCCACATGAAAACTAAGTTCTTCTTCGTCAAGCGTGTTAATGGGGCTGATATTTTTGCGAAGTCTTTGATGAACTTCCTATAGTAGCCAGTCAACCTTAAGAAACTCCTCACCTCGGTAGCATTTTTAGGAACCTTCCAATCTTGGATGGCCACTATCTTCTCGGGATCCACAGCTATCCCTTCTTTGGAAACCACGTGCCCTAAGAATCGCACTTCCTTCCTCCAAAAGAGACATTTAGAAAAAATTTCTTTAAGGCTATGTGCTCGAAGAGTCTCCAACACTTCCCTAAGATGTAGGGGACGCTCTACCTCGCTTTTAGAAAAGATTAAGATGTCGTCCACAAAGACAACCATGAATCTATTAAGGTACTCCCTAAATACCCTACTCATCAAGTCAACAAAGTATGCCAGGGCGTTTGTCAAACCAAAGGGCATCAAAAGCCACTTGAAGAAACCGTCTGCAGTCCTAAAGGCAGTCTTGTCTATGCTATCCTCCGCCACTCTCAACTGATGCAAACCCGTGGCTAAGTCCAACTGCGAAAACACTGAGGCGCCAACAAACTGATCGAAGAGATCATCAATCCTCGGCAGTGGGTGTCTATTTTTCTTAGTAAGCTTATTAATTTCTCTATAGTCCACACAAAGTCTAAGGGACCAATCCACCTTCGTGGCAAACACTACTGGAGCACCCCATCTGATATACTACATCTGATGAACCCCTTCTCAAGCAATTCTTTCACTTGCTTACTGAGTTCTCTTCTCTCTCTTGGAGCCATGTGGCGCACTGGTAATGCAACTGGCTTTGCGTTATCTACTAGATATATTCGAAAGTCTATTTCACGTTTTGGGGGTAAACCCCTCACCTTATCGAAGACATCAACATATTCACGGACTATGGGAACAGAATGTAAATCATCATTGTATGCGTCAAGGGATTCTAGGTAGCTAAGCATTACTGGACCTCTAGGGTCACAAGAAATATCAAGGGTCTTTCCAAAATGAGTCAACAATCTAACTACCCTTCTTTCACAATCTAGGATGGCCCCATATCTAGTTAGCCAATCCATACCTAGAATTAAACCTTGCCCATGAAGCAAAGAACAAAAGCGTTGCACTCAAACTCAACGCCCAAGATAAACACTCTCAAATCCCGACAAATCATAGAAAGATGAGCCGAACCACCGATAGTATTTGAGACTACTAAGGGATCAGTAACTAGACTAGTATCAAGGTGCAGTGTTTCAACTAATGATGTAGAAATAAACGAATGTGATGCGCCAAAATCAAATAAAGTACGGACAGGATGATCAAACAAAAAAACTAAACTTTCAACGGAAATTGTTCTACCTCGTTCTTGCAGCGGTGGGACCACGAGAGCCTGAACTTGTCCCCTTGCCTGCCTTGGTGCCATAAGAGCCTGCACCTGTCCTCCCGAGGTAGACCCTTCCCTCTGCCCTTTCTTCGAGCAGTCCTTAATAAGATGTCCCGCCTCGCCATAGTGGAAACAACCAGTCTTCTTTTTCTTCCTACAATCTTTGCTTAGATAGCCGGGTGTCCCACAGTTAAAGCATCTTTTCTTTCCCTTAGCATTGTTGCCTTTGCCACCTTTCTTGTTCTGTTGTTACTGTTGCGGCTTCTTTTGATCCCCTTTCTTCTCGGGTGCCTTATTAGCATTGGCGCCCTTCTCCTCTTCATGCATGAGCGCCATGTCAACTAGTCTCTCGAAGGTAGCCCCCATGGGAATGTGGGTCATAGCTAACCCATGAAGCGGCTCGTTTAAACCCTTAACAAATCTTTGAGCCTTCTTTTCTGGAGTATTCACCAAGTCCAAGCCAAATCTTGCCAATTGGTTCAATTTGTTAACGTACTCTTTCACCGATAGATTCCCTTGCTTCAGCGCCAAAAACCTTTTCATGTATAGATTCTCTTCAACCCGCGAGAGAAGCTTCGCCTCAAACCTCTGCCTAAAATCTGGCCATGTATCGATTGGAAGTCCACCATTAGTGACCTCCCACCAAAACGAGGCCTCATCCTTCATTAGCCAGGCAGCTAGCTGGATTTTTCTTCCATCATCCACTTCAAAGATTCCAAACAATTCTTCCACTTCCTTTACCCAGTTTCGAGCTTCAACAAATGTCTCCGTCCCGTGAAAAGGTTTTCCACCCATTGCTCTAAAATCCTTACATATCTTAGCAAAAGTATCGACGCGAGGAGGAGGGGGAGGAGGAGGAGCATTTGCTGGACCTGCGGTGGCGGCCCTAGCCTCGAGATATTGACGAAACCAACCGGGTACATGAACACCCTCTGGTATCTCAGATGCTTCAGACATGCTAAAATGAAAAAGAAAAGATTCAATATAAAAGAACTGAGGGAAAGATATATGGCTCTTGGTGTTATGCTTTCTAAAATAAGCTTTTCTCTTGAAAATACTTTCCTTAAAATGTACTTTTGAAGGTACTTCTTTATAAAAATTGTTTTGAAAAATTGTTTTTCAAAATTCTTATCTGTTCTAGTAACCTTCAGTTCTGATACCACATGTAACACCCCACGTCCATTAATGTCACTCACAAAGGGAATGCATTAACTTCTATGGAGCGTTTTAAGTAAGTATAGAATAGAAACTTAACAACAAGACAGATATAAACAATACTCAAAGATTTAAAACTTTATTCCATTGCAGCGGAAAACACATATGTTTGATTACATCATAAAAACCAGAGTCAAAGTACATAATTTCCATCTTGACTACCAAAAGTACATAAATTGAAAGACATAATCCCCAATACAAAATAGCCATAAATAAAAGAGAAGCTGAACTTTACTTCAGCGATCCAAGCAAACTTCTAAAAGCAGTCCAAAATCAAGCTCCACTGGTGCTAGTTCCAACCTGAGCACCTTGGGGGGGGGGGAAGAAAAGAGGAGGAAACAAAGGGGGTCAGACATAAAGTCTGGCGAGTGCGATAACTTTAACAATATAATTAACAAAGTAACTAGGCCAAGGCATAAGTTGAAAATAAGGAAACGACCATGAACCATTGAGTATGGCTGAGTAAATAAGGAAACAAGATGAACAACAATATCGTTAAAGCGCCCCTAAACCACTATAAGATAATTACTAAACTACACAAACACTATAGGATATTTGCTATACTGCACCACCACTAGTCACCCTAAGGTTGATCCCGCCTACAAAATTTAATAATGATAATGGTAGTTTAGTGCACCCCTAGTTGCCTTCATAGGTGCCGCCTGCCCCTATCTCCACTAGGTGTACCCACTACCCCCAAGCGATCGGCTCCCTAAATCGTAGATACCTGTGCTGGCCCCACAGTGGGGTGTATCACTCCCCAAAGTGGCAACCCGATACAACCAACAATGCACGGCTTATACCTACACGATGCAACAACGTCTTACCCACCAGCCCGGGTCCACACACGCATATGAACCCGTTGGACTTGCGTTGCCACCGCTAAACCGGTTTGGCCTCTTACAGTCAAGCCCAGTATGCGTGTCCCGTCCTCAACTTGGATCGAGCCACAAAGATGCGTATGGGTTACTGGTTGAAATGGGCCCCCATTACTTGACACAAGCTGTCCACCTAAGCTTGGTCCCTGTTAGCCTACTTTGTGAACTAGGCAACTCAAAGTCAAGAAACCAAACATTGAAGGGCATTTTTAATTAGAAGACTTCGGTTCGGATTGGAGAAGACACTACAATCTAGAGTAGATAGCAGCAGCTGTTCGGATCGGGTCAGAGCAAACCATCGGTTCGGGTCGGAAAGAGTCCTCTGTTCGGATCGGTGAACTCCTGTTGAGTAAATTGGTAAGGCATATCTAATCGGATCGGAGGGCAACTAAATCTCGATTGGATCGGAAAACCACCTGTTTGCCACGAAAATGGATCGGAGCGGAGCAGATTAGAGAAGAAGAGAGCATCGCACCTAAGCCAATCCGGTTCGGATCGGGTATCCCGATCCGAACCCCTTATCTGCGCGTCTCCGACCCGAACCCATGCTCCATGTTACTCTCCTGCAAAATCGCCTGGATATCCGGACCGGCTATGACCAGTTCCTACCCATAACGTTCGTTCCTTTGATGCGCTGTCAACATGATAGTTCATCCGAACCCGAAGATAGTGGGATGGATGACATGTGGCCCCGACCCGGATCAAGTTTCAGGCAAATTCACACCTATAAATAACCCGTCTGGAGACAAAGAGAAGGATCTTTTTTCAGCACTTTGAGAATCCAACCACCTCCATAATCCGAACTCCATTACTCCCGGAAAATCCAAATCATCTTTCATTTTTTGTTTTAGTCAATTGAGTGAACAAAAGTGAGTTGTGAGTGGAATTGAGTGAATCTTACATTGTATTTGAGACTGAATTATTGAATATAGTGAAAGATAAGTGGACGTAGGCATTTCTTCGCCGAACCACTATAAATCCTGTGTGTTCATTTTTATTTTTATCTCATCTTATTTGCTTTTAATCAATTTGGGTGTTAGAACCACTTTTGGGACTAACATTTTGGTGCTTTCACTGAGAATCCTCATCTAAATTCTTTATTTTCCGGGATCTCTTTCTACTTTTTGGACCGTTGAGTTCAAAGAAGTGAATCCTTAAGTTTCTCCGCTTTTTTACATTCGTTGAAGTGATTGTCAAAGACTCATGGCCAAAGGAAAAGGCAAGGAAGTTCAGTCTGTTCGAGGAAATGGAGCTGGCGAAGATCAGCAAAATGCTGTCGTAACAAGGTCTCGGGAGCAGAGTTCAGCAGCAGGAAGAATCAATGCAGGAAATCCGAGCCGACAGCAGGGGGAGAGCTCCGATCCGATCCGGGTAGGAGACTCTGAAGCAGTGCATTCCCCCACTCTGAACCGACCCGAGCTGCTCGCTGCGTACCGATCCGACCAGGCACCCCAGCTCCGATCCGATCCGACCTCTTACCTCCGACCCGACCCGATGCTTGGTGAAGCTGGAACCTCTACTCGAGTCCCTGCGAATGCTCCAATTCCAGCTGCCAGGGTTGGTGATCAGGTCAATCCATCTGCGCCCATCACTCAAGGAGATTTTTCGCGCTTGCTTGACATGCTTGAGAGCACAAGGGAAGCCATGAAAGTTCACGAGCGCACTAATCTCATGATGCAGGAAAATATGAGGCTCATGAGTCGGGAGATTAGTGAACTCCGTCGACAGAGAACTCCATCACCGGTTCGTCACACACCAGTAGATCAATCTTCATCTTCCGAGGAAGAGAGGCCCCGTGAACGAAGGCCACTCGAGCGACCTCAGAACGTGGAGCAGCTGACATTTGGATCTTTGGGATCTCGTGAGGATATCGCACGAGCATTAGGAAACAATGACCCCGCTCGGGGGCAAAGACTCCAGTCCCCTCCTCTCGAGATCGACCGGGAACGCAGGGAACGGAATCGAGCAGAGGCAGCTCGAAGAAGAAGAGCATCTCCTGAGCAAGAGCCCAGAAGGAACTCGGATACTAGGGCCAGGGAACCTGAGCGGCCCCTAACTAATGCTGATGTACAGGCAATGGTTCGCCAAATTATGTCCGAGAGCCGGAATTATACAAATGAAGACTATGGCATTGAGCGAAGCCATACTCCCTTCACCGACGATATCCTCGACTTCCAATTTCCCCGACGCTTTAATTTGCCACAAATGGACAAGTACAACGGAAGGACTGATCCGGGACAGCATTTGATGAGGTATTCGTGGCTCATGAATGTTGCTGCTGCCCCAGATGAAGTGAAGTGCAAAGCATTCCCAATCTACCTAGAAGATGTGGCATTGTTCTGGTTTACCTGACTTCCTCCTCGTTCGATTTCTAATTACAAGGAACTAAGCGAGCGTTTCATGAACCAGTTCCGACTACATGCCCGAAAGTCCAAAAGTGTTATTGAATTATCGAGAATCAAACAGGCACCAGGAGAATCTTTAAGGGCATATCTTGATCGTTTTAACCAAGCTGTAACTGAGGTCAGTGACCCGCATGAGCCCACTATTCTGATGGCATTGAAGGAAGGAGTCGATCCTGAATCTGAGTTTGGAGACTACCTTTCTGGGAAGACACCCCCCACAAGGGAGATATTCTACGAAAAAGCCGATATTTATTTAAGGCGAGAGGAGGCCAGGGCAAACCGAAAGAGGAAGTCTGAGACGGCTTCAAAGGAGAATGTGCAGAGTAATATTGCCGTGAAGCAGTCGGGGGAGAATTCTGGCAAGGTTGAAGTAAATGTAGGAAACAAGGGTGGAAACAGCAATACTGGAAGTGGGGGAAACAACAACAATAACCGTAATTCGAGCGGTAATAGAAGAAACAGAAATAGGGGAAGTGACCCTAACAAAAGGCCCCGATTCCAGAACTACGAGAATTATACACCATTGAATGACACCCTGGAAAATATTTACCTGGATACGTACAATGTGTTGCAGTACAAAAGACCGCCACCTCGTGATTCGACCGAGAAAGAAATGGCGACAGGAAAATTTTGCTTGTTTCACGGAACTCATGGGCATTCGACCAATGAATGTCGGCATTTGAGGGATGTAATTGAGAAGCTGCTGCGTGAAGGAAAGTTGGATGAGTACAAGGTTGCCCCGAGGGACAGGGGGCAAGGGGAGCAGGCTCCAAAACAAATCCTACCTGCTCCCAAGCCTACAGCGCAGCAGAAAGGTAAAGGAATTGTCATCAATTCCATTGTAGGCGGACCTCACCCGGCAATCCGAAGTTTTAGGTCAATGGAACAATATGTGAATGCTGCCAAGCATCTAGACGTGAATGAAGGTGATGATTTGGAAGATGTCGCCCCCATAAAACAACAGAAGACCATGTTCGACGACGTGGTATTTCGAAGCCGAGACAATACTGGGATACAATCACCCACCAATGATCCGTTGGTTATTACTACCACCATTGGGCCGGCCTTGGTCCATAAGGTATTAGTAGACAACGGAAGTTCCGTTAATATTTTGTTCAAGAAGTCATTTGATCAGATGAAGCTTGAGTCCGAAGATCTGAAGCCTTGTGAAGGATGGATTAGAGGCTTCAACGGGGCGTCGACAGCCCCCCTGGGATACATAGAGTTGCCCGTGACCCTGGGGCAAGGAGAACGTAGAAGAGTGCGAATGCTTCAGTTCGTAGTATTGGACGTAGATTCGCCTTATAACGCGTTTTTGGGGAGACCTGCCCTCGCTGAATTTAGAGTTCGTATCGCCCCTTGGTGTCTGTTACTGAAGTTCCCAACCGAAGCCGGAACTGGAGTAATGAGAGGGGATCAGGTTTCCGGACGGGCCTGCTATGTGGCCGAGTTAAAAATGTTGATGAAAGGACTTGATGTTGAGAGTAAGGATGCCTCGTCTCCCTCAAAAGGGGACTCGGCATAGCAATTAGAGAAATTGACCCCAAAGGAGTTGCCCAAAGGAACACCTGAAGACCTGGATCCTAGAAAAGACGAGGAACCAGAGGCTAGGAATGCAACTCCTAATGAAGCGACAGTGGAAATTCCCATTGATGAAGCTGATCCGACAAAAGTTTTGAAAATTGGTTCTCAATTGGATCCACGTCGAGCTAAAGAACTAACGGACTTCTTGAAGGCAAACCTGGACGTGTTTGCCTGGACCCATGCTGACATGTGTGGGATATCGCCATCCATTATAAGTCACAAATTGAATGTAAATCCGAAGCATCCACCTGTGAAGCAAAAGAGACGCATGCTGGGCCCAGAGAGGTCGGCTGCTCTCAAAGAGGAAGTAGAGAAGTTGAAGCAGAATGGATTTATTCGAGATTCGACATATCCCGACTGGATATCGAATCCCGTCTTAGTAAAAAAGCCAAACGGAAAGTGGCGGACTTGTATTGACTTTTCAGATTTAAATAAAGCTTGCCCGAAAGATAGTTTCCCACTTCCCAGGATTGACCAGCTTGTAGACTCGACAGCAGGTCATGAACTTCTTTCTTTCATGGACGCATACTCTGGATACAACCAAATTCCTATGCACGTACCAGACCAAGAGCATACAAGTTTCATTACGAATTTGGGGCTATATTGTTATGTTGTAATGCCATTCGGGTTAAAAAATGCTGGAGCTACTTATCAGCGCTTGGTAAATAGAATGTTTTATGATCAAATAGGAAAAACTATGGAAGTTTATGTGGATGATATGCTTGTCAAATCAAAGCAGTCCTCCAGTCATACGCAAGACTTAGCGGAAATGTTTGGTATCTTGCGAAAGTATCGGATGAAATTGAATCCTCTGAAATGCTCATTTGGAGTGGCATCGGGAAAGTTCCTTGGCTTCATTGTGAGTTCCCGAGGAATTGAAATCAACCCTAGCCAGATAGCGGTGATTAGAAACATCGAAGAACCGAGGAGAATTAAAGACGTCCAAAGTCTGGCAGGGAAAGTAGCGGCGCTGAGTAGATTCATCTCCAAAGCCACAGATAAATGTGTTCCATTTTTTGATTTGATAAAAAGGGGAAAGAAGAACTTCCAGTGGACTCCGGATTGTGTTGAGGCCTTTCAAAATCTGTTAGAACTGCTAGAGAAACCGCCGATTTTATCAAAGCCCGTAGATCACGAAGAATTATTTGTTTATTTGGCAGTCTCGGCTCATGCTGTCAGCACGGCCCTGGTTCGAGAAGAAGACAAAGTACAAAGGCCGGTGTATTATGTAAGTAAGAAACTAGCAGCGGCAGAGCGCAATTACCCAAAAATTGAGAAGCTCGCTTACAGCCTCCTGATCGCATCCCGAAAACTTCGTCACTATTTCCAAGCCCATCCAATAACCATATACACCGACCAGCCCTTAAGGCAGGTATTGCAGAGACCCGAAGCATCGGGAAGGTTGATTAAATGGAACATAGAACTAAGTCAGTTTGATTTGAATTTTCAACCACGAAAGTCAATCAGGGGGCAAGCTCTAGCAGACTTTATTGCGGAGTTCACCATTCCAGAGGAGGAAATAATCAATGACCGAGTGGTTAAATCCGAGGATGAGCTAGAGATGAATCCGTGGAAATTATATACAGATGGAGCTAAGAATGACCGAAGGTCCGGAGCTGGAATTGTCTTAGTCACTCCCGAGGGACGGTCGTTATATTACGCCCTGCGATTAGAATTTTTGGCAACTAACAATGACTCTGAATATGAAGCCCTGATTGCCGGGCTGAAACTTGCTAAAGACCTCGGAGTGAAAATGATGGACATATTTTGTGACTCTAAGATTGTTGTTTGTCAAGTACGAGAGGAATTCGTGGCTCGAGGACCTCGACTTATCGCCTACCTCAAGAAAGTGAAAGAGCTATTGAATAGCTTAGAGCGGTACAACATAACACATATTCCCAGAGTTGAAAACTAGAAAGCGGATAGGCTGGCAAAGCTGGCTAGTTCCGACAATCCAGATGAGACTGAAGTAATTCCAATTGAAACGTTGGAGTCGCCAAGCTTTGAGTCAATGGAAATTGAATTCGCTTTTGAAGCGGAACCAGAGAAGGAGTCATGGATGACTCCAATTAAGAATTTCCTTAAGAATGGGACACTCCCATCGAAGAAGAGTGAGAAAAGAGCTGTAGTTCGCAAAGCTACTAGATATGTCATACAAGATGATACTATCTATAGACAAGGATTTTCAATGCCCCTGTTACGATGTATAGCACACGACGACATCAAGCGTGTACTAAGAGAAGTACACGAAGGTGAGTGTGGAGATCATACAGGAGGTCAAACTTTAGCAAAGAAAATATTGCGGTACGGATACTTCTGGCCTACGATCAACAAAGATGCAGCTGATTATTCACGACGCTGCGATAAGTGCCAGAGATTCGCCAAAATCCCCAGGGCACCGTCAACCCAACTTAAATCGATGGTGAGTCCTTGGCCATTTGCCACATGGGGAATTGATATCATTGGAGTTTTACCAATTGCTAAAGGAGGAGCTAAGTATGCAATAGTAGCCGTGGACTATTTTACGAAGTGGGTGGAAGCTGAGCCCTTGACTAAGATCACAACAAGAAAGGTGATAAGTTTTGTGGTCAGAAATATTATATGCCGATTCGGGATCCCAAGGACGATTATTACTGACAACGGGACCCAATTTGATAGCACTGAATTCAGAAATTTTTGCCAGAAGTATAAGATAGACAAACGATATACTGCAGTTGCCTATCCGCAATCGAATGGGCAAGTAGAGGCAATAAACAAGGTAATAAAATCCATCCTCAAGAAGCGATTAGAGCGTGCAAAGGCAAGGTGGGTTGATGAATTGCCCCTAGCTTTGTGGGCATATCGAACAACATTTAAGACAGCCACCGGTCATACCCCTTTCTCTCTCTCCTTTGGCTCAGAAGCAGTAATTCCAGTCTAACTGGAAGTTCCTTCCCACAGGGTGACGTATTATGACCCGATAACGAATCGGGCGCTCTTACTTGAGTCTCTTGATGAAATCGAAGAGAAAAGGGACGAAGCAGACTTGCGTGCAGCAAGACATCGGCGTCAGATGGCACGCTATTATGACAAAAAAGTTCGCCTCAGAACTTTTGAACCAGGAGATTTGGTGCTAAAGAGAGTTTTTCCATCCCTTCCTCACCTTGGCCCAAAATGGGAAGGACCCTTTGTCATCCAACGGAAACTTGAAAAAGGAACCTTCAAGTTAACGACCGTAGATGGCGAAGAAGTCCCTCGAGCATGGAATGCCCAACACTTAATGCGATATTTGGATTAGATATGCTGTACTTTTTGTTATTTTTCCTGTGAACTCTGTAATAAGGCACGCCTTGTCTTGGGAAAATCTGATGATATGAATAAAGGACTATAAAGTGGATGTAGGCTACGACTTAGCTGAACCACTATAAAAATATTGTGTGTTATTTACTTTTATGCATTTACATTCATCAGTTATTCTGTTGTGATTATAAAATACAGGATAACTCAGAGCCTAAAAAGGTTGAAAACAGTTTAGACATAAAAAGAAGCACAACGATTATTTGTGCAATAAGACATAAAAGAATGAGAAAACGACATTCTTAACTCTAACTCTCCAGAGAAAGAGAGAGAGTATAAAAGCGTCTCTGACTGAGCGCTGAAAAAGAAATTCTCTTCCTAACTCTAACTCTCCAGAGAAAGAGAGAGAGTATAAAAGCGTCTCTGACTGAGCGCTGAAAAAGAAATTCTCTTCCTAACTCTAACTCTCCAGAGAAAGAGAGAGAGTATAAAAGCGTCTCCGACTGAGCGCTAAAAAAGAAATTCTCCTCCCAACTCTAACTTTCCAGAGAGAAAGAGAGTATAAAGGCGTCTCCGACTGAGCGCCGAGAAAGAAGTCTTTCCCCGTTGAACGACCGGGGAATAAACAGATGACTGAACTCGAACTCTAACTCTCAAGAGAAAGAGGGAGAGTATAAAAGAAATGCCAGAAAAGACGACAGGTACTGATGACGCAGGAAGTGCTATCCCGTTAGAGAATTGGGAGCATTCAGACTGCTTGGTTAAGCATTAAATAACTTGTGGAAATTGACTGGGGATACATGTGCATACACATATTTCCCCCTCTACAGTTTCGTTTCACAACTGTAGACATGCATAACTACTAACAAACAAACATTGCAAAAAGTGAATTATTTTTATTTACAGATGAATGAATTTGTACAGGGAAATAGCTAGAAAAGAAAGTGCAGGAGCTGCTTTTGTAGCAGCAATTATTGGTTCACAAAGATGCTAAAAAGATACAGGGCAATCCACTATTTAGATTTGGAATGAGCCTTGGATTTCTTGGCGGCTTTCTCCGCATCCTTTGCTTCCTTCTCGGCTTCAGTCAAGATTCGTTTTGATTTCTTTTTCCCTGAAGATGCGGTACTGGAGCCAGTAGACTTCTTCCCGGAGGGCGGGGCACTGGAATCAAGAGAAGATTTTTTAGCAAGTTCTTCTGTAATAGATCTAGTTGAGAGCTTAACAACTAAACTTGATCCCGCATCCACGACTGCGAGGGGCTTGAGGACCTCAGGGTCTAGTTCTTCGGCCTTTAATTGCAAGCGCTTATCTTGATCAGCCTTCATGGCAGCCAAGGTAACGTCATCAGCGCCTTTCGACTCCCCAGTTATTGCAACTTCCGGTTCCTCTTCATGCCCCCCGTCTCCTCCGTCGTCCTTTAAAGCTGCTATCATTTCTTCATCATGGGGAGTGGTGACCTTAGTTGGCTCACTTCCTTCCCCCAAGTCTATAGAAGCAGCCTTGTCTTCCCCTTCTTTGGCCCTATCAGCGGGCTTTGTCCCAGCGACAGCTCCTTGAGCTACATCTGTCTTTTTGGATGATTCAACACCTACAGAATGAGAAGCAACGGTTATCAACTCAGGCAAAAACAAAGGGTCTCTCATCGATTGTTCAATCACATGGCGAAAGGTAGAAATAGCTTTGGCAAATTAAGGAGAAAAGGTAGCGATACCTTCCGAAGACTTATCGGCGGGGGTGACCACTACCTCTGGGGTTAGTTCAGGAATAGGGGATAGCAGGGTTGTTCGAGGAATTCCCGGATTTTCGGGATCATATCCTTCTACTTCGGAGGTTGCAGGGGCAGAAGAAGAGGAACCAGCTTTGAGAATGGTTTTTTGTTTAGACTTCCGTCTCTCTTCTTCCATGGCCTCAGCAATGAGGCGGCGCCCTTCAGCTAGACGCTCCGGTTCATCATCTCTCAAGTATTTCTCCATCAGTTTATCTTCATCAAGAGAATCGACCTTAAGTTCTTCTTTTTCCCACTCAACGATTTGATTCCATACTTGAACCAGAGTGGATGGATAATCCTCGATCCAAGAAATGTTTCGACGACGAATAATGTGTGCGAAGAATTCAATCATTAGCTCGCCAAAGCCCTGAATATCAGCCTCTGCCTCCGATAGTTGCTTGCGGGCTTCCTCCGCAGATTTAATAGCACATTCTACATTGCCCTCGGCCAGGGCAGCCCTATTCTCTGCCTCCAACAGCTTTGAAGCCAAGTCGGCATTCTTCTTTTCTAATTCAGCACTCCTCTTTGTTAGTTCGGCGTTTTTCCGTTTAAGCTCAGCATAAGCAAGGTGTGTTTTAGCAGCTTCTGACTTGGCCTCGTCAGCTTGCTTTTTTAGTTCAGAGCGCTCCTGAGTGTGAGACTCAAGCAAGTCATGATAATGCTTTTGCATGTCCTCGAATTGTTGTTTGAAGTTAGAAGCGTTCTTTTGAGCGACAGCTAGCTGAGCTTGAGTGTCTTCTAAATCTTTTCCTAGAGCTTTTAAGGCCTTAGCATCCTCCTCCGCGGTCTTTTGCATTGAGTTAGCATTTGTCATTAAAGTGCGGATGATTCTAGAAAGATTGCGTGAATACTTGAACATCTCGGTATATTGTTTTTCCACCAAATCAATCTTTGCCTTGGCCTCATCTGCCCAATTAGAAGAAATAGGTTCAAGGGTAGGTAGAAAGGTCAGAGTCTCGAAGTAGTGCTCGGGAAATTGCTCCTCTAAATATGCCAGCTTTACTGCAGTTCCCGCATCTGGTGGGGGAGGAGCGGGAATTGATAATTCGGTGCCCCTATGTGAAGAGGATTCAGTAGTCTCTTTATCCGACCTAGGTCGCTTAGTGGCAGGGACCTTTTGCTTACTTCGAGACCCAACTTCCTTTGGAGGACTTTTCTCTCTACTGCGTTTCTCATAGGAAGAGGAGGAGTCTTTGGATTGTGGTTTGTCCTCCTCCCTACGGCTTTGGTAACCTTTGTATTTCTCTTGTTCCGGCCTAACTGGTGAGCGGGAACGTGAGGGTCGAGAACGATAGGGATCATAAGGTCTTCTCTCCTCCCTACCACGATCATCCCGGCGATCATACTCGACATCCTGAGGAGGATTGGACATGCTGCGACGAAGTTTTCTTATATCGTAGTAGGATCGAGACATTGTACCTGCTCGATAAAATAAACGAAGTTTAGAATTAATGGATTCATGGAGAAAGAAGTGCAATGAGTGTTAATGCTGTGGTGTAAAGTGTATCCTAAGTGGTGTGTTTCCCCCCAACCAACCCGAGTCTGAAGCTAGACTAGTGCGGGCAGGCTCTTTGGCCTTAGCGGGAGTGGTTTCTTCAGAAGAGGTGAAGACCAAAGGATCCTTTCTGAAATCCTCTGAAGTATATATAGTCTCAGGTAAGGGGAGATCCCCCAAACCTTGAAATATGTGCTCATCAGTACTAGGAACATCCCCTTCGGAAGCATGAAGTGGCGACTCTTGGGAGGATTTTGACTTGTCTAAAGAAGTAGTTTCCTCGGGGGCAATATACCCTTCACGATGCTTTTCGGCCAGATTGGCCAATTCATCATCTTGTGTGGAAGATGGAGAAGGTGAAGTTTGAAGAGGCGCTGTAGGAATTCCCGAGCCTTCTCCTGTCTCTGGAACTATCTCCACTGGAGGATTGTATGCGTAAGGGACCGTCCCATGGCCGATGCTACGAAAAACGGATAGCAACCCATGAAAGTGAAGGTGTTCATCTTTAAGGACCTCGTCGATAGTCAAGAATTTTTGATCGCCATTAAGAAGTCGGTGCATCCGATCGAAGAACACCTGATCTGATATCTGTTTGGGATTGTCGACTGCAAACAAAAAGGAAAACAGGTCAGGGTGATGATTCAAGTGTATAGAGTCCGGGTTCAGAAAATCAACGCTTTACTTGATTTTGTCCATCTCCTGGCGCATCCAGACTGTTGCTTTATGTAGAACCATTCTAGTCTGGAATCTCCAGCTTTACTGCTAAATGGTGTAGAGATTATCTTCCTTTTTGGGACTGATTCAAAGTAGCAGAAGGATGGAGTCTCTCGGGTCCGATGCTTGAAATTATAAAAGAAATGAACGTCATCAAACGTGAGCTCTATGCCTAGGATTTCACGATATGCTATGTACAAGGTATGCAAATAGGCATATGAATTGGGATGCAACTGCATGGGGGCAATCCGCATTTGTCTTAAGAAATCAACGATGAAAGGAGAGAATGGAGGAATGGCGCCGACCATGCACATCAATCGAGTGACCGTCATATATCCTTCTGGAGGGTTGTGGGGACGGTCAGAGCGTGAGGGCACTAGGGTGTCCCTTTTCATTATTCCATATTTTGGGCAAATTCGGACGAGTCGATCGTTGTCAATTGTTGATTCAACGGAGTCCGAGGGTGATTCCAATATGATGGCTGATTCAAATTCATCGGGTGCTCGATTGTCACCAATCCCTCCTTCCTCCTCAAAACCCAGAGAAACCTCATTCTCCGAAGACACCTCGTTGCTTTCTCGATCTCCAACCCCGTAGTCAGGACCCTCACTGTCCCATTCCGGATCAGACGAAGAAGATATATCCTCAAGAGTGATTTTGTTAGAAGTTTCCGGGGCTTCTTTCCTCTCAGCTAGACGAGAAGAGCGTCTGGGCCTCATTGTCATAGAACTATTGAAGAAGCAATAGCACAGATTAGAGTAAATTATCCCGTGCCCCCCTGTGCATATGTGTGAGCTAAAGTGTGTGTGGTGTGCGCAAAACATGAGAAGAAAAACACTTAAAAGCATAATGCGAAGTTCTAACGGAGCGGCGATGTTCAGAATAAATCTTGAAGATCGTTTACGTTCATAAGGCACTACCCTAACTGTTCATTAAGTTGAAGATTATGCCAGGCATTGATTAACCCTGGTTGGATAAAGTCTTGTGCTTTGAGTCGGAATATGCATATCATTCAGTTCGGGTAGGGCGTGCTTATTGTTGGGTTCGGATCGGATGTGCATATAGCTGGGATCGGCTCGGGTCTGCGCATGGTTCGGTTCGGAGAAGACGTTCATATTTGGCAGTTTAAAACCGGATCGGAATAAGCATTCGGAGCGGTTCAGCAAACAAAAGGATCCATACGTCCTTTTCCTTTCTCTATCTCTTCCTCCAATCCGACCTGGTCGGGCCAGCATGGCTTTCTCCACATCACATTTCATTCCGACCCGATCCTAACGTATGAACTTGTCCTCACCTCCGCTGCTTCAGCACTTCCTTACCCGAACCGAACCCAATTCCTATTCTCCCCTTTCTCGTCTTCAAATTTCACTAGACCCAAACGAAGTTAAGCGTTTATGTGTATGTGCTTGAACGTTTAACGCTGGATCCCAATGACCCCCGTTGCTACCTCGAGGCAGCGAAGACACCGTCAACGACGATGACAAACGGTGGAGGAGACCTAGGCGTCAGAGTTCAACAAACACCACACTCCAATCGCTCGATTTAAACGCAAATTCTAGTCGAGATCAGTTATTACATAAATAATCGGAGATTCAAAATACCTAGATGTTTTATTCGAAGATTGAAACGAGGAGTTTGGAGTTTTTAGATTTTTTAGGAAGTGGGGTTTCGGTATAAAGCTGGGAGAGCAAGAATTGTGGGAATAAAGAAGGTAGAAGAGTTTGGGTGATTGAGTTTATATAAGGCTTGAGATGACTCTTTGTATTCCCCGTATTTTACTCCGTTCGGATCGAGTCCAAGCCAGCCCACATCTTCTGGCCCATCAACCCAGTGCAAAGCGAAACAGGAAGAACAGGTGCTCGAGTCGGACACCGAACCGAGTCGCACCACCGAACCGGGTAGAAATCTGTGCATTCCTCTAGCATTCGAATTGGACTTAAAAGAAGAACTAGGAAAGAACATATCTGAGAAGAATACTATGTGTCGAGAGGGACTTCTAGACTTGACTCAAAAATAAAGAAAATGAATCAAGTGTTTCACGACATATATATAAGCAATAAGAGACATGTCTTCATGAAGCAACGCATCTTCACAAACGAACATAAGTGACTTTCTGACTGTTCTGATTCAAGGACTAGCATTTCAAACGACATCAAAGCACGCTTCGTATACAACAGAAGCATCCTTTGAGGGGGCAAAATGTTAGCCTACTTTGTGAACTAGGCAACACAAAGTCAAGAAACCAAACATTGAAGGGCATTTTTAATTAGAAGACTTCGGTTCGGATTGGAGAAGACACTACAATCTAGAGTAGATAGCAGCAGCTGTTCGGATCGGGTCAGAGCAAACCATCGGTTCGGGTCGGAAAGAGTCCTCTGTTCGGATCGGTGAACTCCTGTTGAGTAAATTGGTAAGGCATATCTAATCGGATCGGAGGGCAACTAAATCTCGATTGGATCGGAAAACCACCTGTTTGCCACGAAAATGGATCGGAGCGGAGCAGATTAGAGAAGAAGAGAGCATCGCACCTAAGCCAATCCGGTTCGGATCGGGTATCCCGATCCGAACCCCTTATCTGCGCGTCTCCGACCCGAACCCATGCTCCATGTTACTCTCCTGCAAAATCGCCTGGATATCCGGACCGGCTATGACCAGTTCCTACCCATAACGTTCGTTCCTTTGATGCGCTGTCAACATGATAGTTCATCCGAACCCGAAGATAGTGGGATGGATGACATGTGGCCCCGACCCGGATCAAGTTTCAGGCAAATTCACACCTATAAATAACCCGTCTGGAGACAAAGAGAAGGATCTTTTTTCAGCACTTTGAGAATCCAACCACCTCCATAATCCGAACTCCATTACTCCCGGAAAATCCAAATCATCTTTCATTTTTTGTTTTAGTCAATTGAGTGAACAAAAGTGAGTTGTGAGTGGAATTGAGTGAATCTTACATTGTATTTGAGACTGAATTATTGAATATAGTGAAAAATAAGTGGACGTAGGCATTTCTTCGCCGAACCACTATAAATCCTGTGTGTTCATTTTTATTTTTATCTCATCTTATTTGCTTTTAATCAATTTGGGTGTTAGAACCACTTTTGGGACTAACAGTCCCCTCTAGTACATCCCACTTAACCCACTTCTTATTCATGTTTCAATTACATGTTTCAATTTTGGTTAAGTGTTTCTAATCGTATTTCAAAATGCCACCCAAGGCACCCACTTGATTCCACATGCCACCCAAGGCACCCACTTAACCCCCTCATGTCCCACTACATGTTTATCTGGTTAAGTGTTTCTTAATTCATTAAGACCGTAACCTCATAAAGACCTCTCACATTAAACTGGCATTTGTAGCAGCTGGATTTGGGCAGTCCTACACCACAAAAGAGCCTAACCTCGTGTCTTTACAATTGTTACGTATTTAGTTTATGCCTAAGACCTCTCACATTAGACTGGCATTTGTGGCAGCTGGATTTGTCGGGCGGGTCCGGGCAGTCTTACACCACAAAAGAGCCTAACCTCTTGTCTTAGACGATTAATTACTCCTAATTAATCATTCCCCAATTTGAATTACTTTCCCTATTCAAATCATCAATCAATGAACGATGTCCATAATTGACTCAATTATGTCCATCTATTTATGGTATGTAAAATCATACCAATTTTCATCACAAATTTATTTTATGCCTTTTAAGGCATTTATGCTAATTAAATCTTTTTAATATTATCCCTTTACCCCCACGTTGTACGTTTGTTCGTTTAACGTAAAATATACGTTAGACTCGAATAGTCTAACTCATGGAATAAAGAGAAAACATCACAATATACACATAATTAAAACATCAATCTAAACATAGGGGTGAACATGCATGTGTGAATGATGTTCTACATCTAAAACTTGCATAGGCCAAAGTTACAACTTGCATAAACAACATATGTCGTGGATCCAAATCTAAAGGTGTGAACTTGTTGAGATAATGGTCACAAACTTGCATAAATCATGTATGTCATAGATCTACATCTAAAGGTGTAAACTTGCATAGGCAATAACCCTAAACTTGCATAACATGATTCATATCCCAAACTCATATATTTATATAAACTTGCATAAGTGATTTATGCGTCATAACAATGGTGTAAACTTGCATCTAACATGTAAATTATCATGTAAAATTTAACATATAACTACCACATGTCCTATCCTAACTTTAGATCTAAAATTGATGTCACAAAACATGTAAGGTTATACTAACTTGCCTATGATTCTTGTCTAAATCAATATCTAAACTTGCATACAAACTTGTGATCTATCATATGAATCAACATAACCAAACTAGCATATGAACAAAATGATGATTCAACTAGACATAAGACAATCATAGAATTACAACATGGGTGATAGCATCATAACTTTACATCGTAAATGATAGCATCATAACATAACATCATAGAAATTTCAACACAATTCTTCAACATAATTCAACATGCAGTCAATAATTCACATCATATCCAAATTATCCGCATCATAACTCAATCCAATTAATTTACTAATTATTTTATTAAAACTATCGAACTCACAACTCAAAAGCGGTCTTGAGTTCTAAATTCTGATTTCTGAAGTTGTATTAGCTCTCCTTTGAAGAAGATTCGTTGTTAGGGTTGAATATAACTGATTTGATTTGTTGTTCTTCCTCTCTAATTGGTGGCGGCTACTCTATTGTTCAAGATGACAGCATGACGGCCATAGTTTCAGTTTTAATTCTGATTTAGGGTTTGAGTCTATGGGTATTTTTATAGAGTTTTGAATTAATTTAAGCCATAGGATGATCTTAGGGTTAATCAAAACCATTCAGTCGGGATAGGGTGACACCTCAGCCTTAATGACTCAGCAAGGAGTCAGAAAGGACTAAGCAACATGGGTCAGACTGAACCAGAAAACTGTGCAGGACTGCTGCCTCGGCCTGAGCGGGCAGGTGCGCCAGTGAAAATTTGTACTGGCGCACTTCCCAAGTGCGCCAGTGCAAATTTATATTTTTTTCTTGTTTTGCCACCAAACTTCGTTCGTCCATAACCCCTTCATCCGGTACCCGTTTCCCGCAAACTCGGACTCTGTTTCAACCAGAATTCCGAGGGCGCAACCCCATTCCCTTAATTCTCTCGTCTGAGATTAATTATTCTTTATTTTAGTTAATTTGATTATTCAAAAATACGGGGTGTTACATAACTTCCCTAGGTTAACTACGCAACCTAGAGCTCTGATACCAAGTGTGACGGCCCGCCCCGCACCAGCCGGCATTTCCTCCGAAAGTGCGTTGTACACATGCCCAACTAGCACGGAACGATCACCAAAGGAAGGAAAGAAGAGAATGAACTAATCGAAAACCTATAGAATGTCTCATAGCGCATGGAGCAAAATATAATAATAATATACTTGGCATAAAATAGGCGAGACAGTGCATAAGTTGATAACTAAAACCAACATCAACATCATCATCAGAGTAGCGGAAATCCAAATACAGCTTATTACAACTTTCCAAATTACTGTCTCTAAACAAAAGAAAGAAAGGTACACCACTAATCCCCAAAGTAGTGACTGCAACAACACAGGGAGAATGTATATATATATATATATATATCATACGTGGAAGCCTCCTGCTCATCTCTGGTACAGCTACTCGTGCATACCACCTAACCTGTCTCTAGTCTGCTCGTGAGAGCACCCAGAGTAATAAGAAGAGACATAAAACTATGGGTTAGACAAAAAGTTTGGTGTGAGTGATAAGCAGCTAAACAGAACAATAACAGGTATACTAAACCATACCTGGACCTGCAACCAAAGAGTTAGCACTACATACGGTATAATACTCTAAGGTGCCACAAAACAAATGGTGTAAAGATACGGGGGTGGTGTGTGTATGTCATAGTGAAGGAAAACAAGTCAAGCATAGCAACCATCCCCACATCTCTCACTCAGTTCGTAATGCAAACGATATCCATTTCCCTGGCCACCAAATCTTTGGGGTCATGACGGCAACTCCGTACAACTATTGCTACGACCCACTTTGCTCTTTTGGGGCTATGACGGCAACTACGTACAAGTATTACACTGTACCCACTGCATTGGTCCATAGTCAATAACCCAAATGGGCCAACCAGCCTAGCTCTGGTTCATCTACATGCCCCCTTTTCTTCAGCGGTGAACCAAAGTTATGTGTGACGGCCCGCCCCGCACCAGCCTGCATTCCTCCGAAAGTGTGTTGTACACACGCCCGACTAGCACGGGACAGTCGTCAGAAGAAAGGAAAGAAGGGAATTAACTAAACGAGGAACCTGTAGAATGTCTCACAGCACATGGAGTAAAATATAATAACAAAATACTTGACATAAAACAGGTGAGACAGTGTATAAGATGATAACTAAAACCAGCATCAACATCAGAGCAGGGGAAATCCAAATACAGCTTATTACAACTTTTCAAATTTACTGTCTCTAAACAAAAGAAAGCTAAAGTAGAAGATGCACCACCAATGCCCAAGCAGTGATCTTCAACAACACAGGGAGAATACTATATATATATTATATGGAAGCCTCCTGCTCGTCTCCGGATCATCTACCCGTGCATCTCCAGCTAACCTGTCTCTAGTCTGCTCGTGTGAGCACGCAGTGTAATAAGAGGAGACATAAAACTCTGGGTCAGACATAAAGCCTGGTATGAGCGATAAGCATCTAAACATAACAATAACAGGTATACTAAACCATACCTGAACCTAGACCTGCAACCAAAGAGTTAGTACCACATACCGTACAGTACTCTAAGGTGCCATAATAATTAGTGTAAAGAATACGGAGGTGGGGCGTGCATGTCATAATGATAGCAAACAAATCAACCATAGCAACCATCCTCACATCCCTCACTCAGTGCGTAAAGCATACGATGTCCACCACTGTCAATCACTAGACCCATTGAAGTAGTGATGGAGTTCGACTTGTACAACTACTGCTACTACCAAGCTTACCACATGGAGTAATGACCAAATCATTACAAATGACCCCACTTCATTGGTTTATAGCCCTTTAGTCGTACCTAGGCCCTTTCAGCCCTGAATCCATTCACGTACTTCCCATACATAGTGATCCAAAGTCATAAACATCGACTGCCCCTTGGCACACGTCCCGCAGCGAAGCCCAATCATGAAGTGAACTCATCGGTTCCCAACTGGATCCTGAGCTCTAACTTCCCATATTGGACTACCTTTGCATCTCGGGTTATTGGTCAATACTGGGTCGGGTCGGGTCCTCCTTCTGTAGCGGTTCGGTTCGGATTCATAGCGTTGCATCGAGTCGGGTCAGGTGTTCCACTTCGGGTCGGGTGTTCCACTTCGGGTCGGGTCGGGTGCCATCTCCCTTCCAGTTCGTGCTTCCATTCCGATCCGCTCCCTCGTTTCTTCATTTGCTCCGATCCAATTCCTTCGTCTTACTTCAGTCCGAGTCCTTCCTCCTTCAGTCGATCCGATCCGAGTCCTTCGTCCTTAAGTCGATCCGATCTCTCCTCCTTTATCCGATCCGATCCCAGTTCAATTAGCGTGGCCTTCCTTTTTTGCCAATTGTCTTAAGTGTCCAGTTCCGATCCGATCAGATCCCTTGCCCAGTTCAACTCATCCGATCCGAGCCTCCATATCCGATCCGATCCGATCCGGTCCAGAACCTGCACTTTTCTACAACTCTTCCAGCAAGTATTTTACGCCATTCGACGACGTTTTTGACAAATCTAACACTTCTAATCAATCATAAAACACACCATAGAGTCATAGCAACATGTAATAGCAACCACAAACAGCTAAACAACAATTCAAATGAATCAAATTGGATTAAAAGTGGCTAAAACCCCACATTTTCCCATAATCCCACTTAATCATGTTTAAGCACATACTTAGTAAAACTTAAACAAATCGTCCAAATTTTCTAACAGAGGCATAAAATATTATTTTCAAATTTCTAAACATTTTTACAGAATTTATTAGTGTGTAAATTCCCTAATCTTCACTAATTACCCTTAATTACCGTAATTAGTGCAAAAACTATGCAAATCACTCACCTTGGCCGCAAAATAAAACACCAAATCTGAAATACTCTCTGTTTGGGTCGAATTCCTATGTATAGCAGAAGGTCCAACCTTGCTCTGTTGCTATTCGGCCCTGATTTGATGCAGTTTAGGCTTAATCTTCACTAAAAATGTGTTTTGGAATGGTTTTAGAGGATGGAAGCCATTACTAAGGTCTCAAGAAGGTTTGTGGCGGCTCAAAACTGAAATGAGAGTGATTTCCTAACCCTAATCAGCCCTCCTATGCCTCTAAACCCGAAATTCCCCTCTGGGCCTAGTTGCTAATCACCCGGTTAAGCCCAATTAAGCTATTTTTCACCATCTGAAACTTGTTTCAGCCATATCTCCCAAACGGTGAGTCCGTTTGGCTAATATGACCACTCTATGGAATTGTAAACCATCATCCGGAGCCAATGGAAGTGGTTTTAGGTCCAAATTTCTTTCCAGTCAAAAGTTATGGCCAAAACAGTGCCAACTAGGGGTAAAATGGTCATTTAAAAATCGGGAAAAATCATGAACATGGGAAATGACCACAATAGTCGTCTCCCAAAGTTACATGACCATACAACTTCGTATATGAAAGAAATAAATATTCTACGATCCTATGATGCGTAGAATACGGGTCGTTACACTCTCCCCCCTTAAGAAATTTCGTCCCCGAAATTCCTTAACCCAAAACATAAAAAGGATCCTGCATGCCTAACAACCACATACAACAATCAAACATGCAAAAGAAGCAAACAAGCCTATCCTAGCATGCGGAAAACTAAATCGAAGTCAAAATCTTACCAGGCAAAGAGTTCTGGGTGTATCTTCCTAATGTTCTCCTCTGTCTCCCAAGTACAATCATTCTCGTTCTCGCCCCACTGAACCTTGACTAGCTTCACCGCCTTCCTTCGAAGTTGCTTCATGTCATGCTCGACAATATGGGCCGGCTTGCGGTTCCCAACCGCCTCGGGTTCTACTTCGAAGTCCTCCAACTGATCAGGTGAAATAGTCATATCTGAGTCGTGAACGAACTTCCTTAGTTGGGAAACATGAAATACATTGTGAACTCCCGCCATCTTCTCTGGTAAGTCAATTCTATATGCCAAATTCCCGACTAGTTCAAGAACAGGGAATGGGTGTGAAAACCCGTAACTTCCCCGTAAAGGAAAGTGTCGGATAGTTCGAGAACAGGCCACAACAGAACGCATACAGAAGAACATTTCAATGCATATTACAACAGTGCATCAGATTACAAGAATATACAGAGTATAAATGAATATTACACAGAAATATCAGAGATTTAAATTACATTTAAATATATAGCAGCGGAAAAGTAATACAAACACAACTAGAAGAAGATATACGGATACAAAGCTTTCCGGATATCGTTCCAGCTGTAAACCAGGATCCTGTGAATATAAATCTGCAAAACCGAAACTACTAGCTGCCCGTGTCAAAATAAGGGCACCCAGAGTTTAGGTTAAAACAATAAACTCCAGGTCAGTCATGTGACTGGTGTGAGAACTAAAACAGTTATTAATCTTTATTTTCAAAGTTAGGTAAATCAAGGGACCACGCCGTATAACACGGAACGGGTTTCCTCCCAAGAATACCAGTGCATAAAACAAACAGCGCAATGCTAAATAAAGAAAAATGAAGCTGTTATAAGACCCAGGTCCCATCACACAATGCAACGCAGCCGAGGATAGGGTTTTCCCTTATAACAGCCAAAGAATGCTTGATACGTTTAAAACAAATCATTTGATACTATTATAAGTGCATAGTGTATAAAACACTTCAAATCATAAGTATCAATCATAGGCGGCATGGGTACCATATATCATGTCGCCATACTAGTTCTACAATTAAAACCGCAAATGTCACGTATTTGGAAATTGGATTTCCATCTATGAACCGAGGCAAAAGATAGTCCTCAACCGATTCGAGACTGCCTAGCCCGAGTCTCAGGATCAGAGCTCGAGTGACCCTTGGATCCTCAGGGCCAGTCCACCGATGTGGATTAAACTTAAACCCTGAACATGCGTTTCCCCGCCCTATGGGGCGTAAACGAGCCAACTAAATGACTCCATCGGTTCGAGAACGACCGATCAATCCGAGGCGCCTCGCAACAGCAACAACCACATAAGTCAAACTCGTTAGGGCGTGTAAAACCACTGACGCCACTCCTAGCTAGGAAGAAACGCATGCCCTCCCTGACGTCCTCTCCCGTTTTTGGTTCATACCGGGTGTGAAACACGCGAGGTAAACGTTACACAAAGCTACGCCACAAAGGCCGTGCTTTGATCATCACCACAAGACTTTGCTTTTCAACAGAAGCCTCGATCAATTGCCACTTAGGCATGCCACACAGGCAATTCACTCCATGCGTTTGATATCCATCAATATATAACCCCTGAGCTCGTACGTCTCAGAGAAGGGCGTTAAGCAAGAGAATACATTCTCCGCCGCCAAACAGATATATATTTAATAGAAATCAATCACACAGACTAAAATCCAATGTCAGACACACAGTCCATTTACAAGTCCGTTCTGGGGCTGAACGAAACCGGAGGCACCTAGTACCCCGCATATCCATCGATCTCCAAGTACGTCTGGACGATCACCAACTGTTTCCATCTTCTTGGGTGTACAGCCCAATCAAGATCATCAGTAATTACCCAAACGACGTGAAAACCTCCGGTCTTCTACCATCGTCTTCATCTTCGACTTATCGTCGTATCAGTTATTCAGAATGGGATAAACCCGGTCTTTCCGAATAACTCGCGTATATTTTAAATAAGTGTTACACAAACACAACATACGCCTCATTCTAATTCATTAGTCACTAACCGTAAATTAATCAAGAGAATAATTCCCCAAATATTAACCCCGAAAGCCGAAACCAACATCAGATCAATATTCAGAAAACCATTCTGCTTGGCTAACCGACAGTTAGTTTCTAAATTTCACATTCATAGGGAAAGGTTCCCATTAATTTTATCCAAGATAAATTTCTTGAATTTATTCTTTAATCTATTTTTGAATATCAATTCAAACTAGTCGGGATTAACGAACCTTACCGAAGTAATCATTTGTTTTAATTTCCCAATCCCAACCTATTCATCCCATGAAGTAAAACTGGTAATACTTCATATCTAACACCACAGTGTTATCGGTAAATTCAAGTACCATTTCACGTTCAAATCTAATTAAAGATTTAACTATCGCCTGGAGCAAAACTGGTGGTACTCCATTTTCGATCTTTTCAATCTAATTAAAGATTCATTAAAACCCCACTTAGTTTTAATCTTTGATTGGGTTAAAGAATCAGTGTCATTTAAAACACAGTTCACGATAAACCCAAAATCACATTCATTAATTATCGGGTTAAAGAACGAGTGTTATTTTAAAACACTGTCCACGATAAACCCAAAAATCAATATCAATTCAATTCCAATTAAATATTATTTAATTGGTACACTTCATTAAATCTAAATAAAAAGATTTAATCTTTTCTCAACTGGGTTCAAGAACAGTGTTAGTGAAGACACCATTCACGACGAACCCAAATCACATTCGATATTCAATACAAGGCTCTGAATAGAAAATATCCCGGCTTATATTCAATATCAAATTCTACGACCAACAAATATCGTATTGGAAATAACGATATATATCTATCTTTCAAATTTCCATAACAACATCTGTATAGTCACGAAATCCAACATCGAAATATTCCGAAGACAATTTCGATTCAAATCCATTCCAATGCAATCATTGGAAATTTTGGTTATTTTTAAAACCCTTTTCGAATTCAATTTATTTATTTAAAAATAAACAGAATTATAATTCTAGTTCAAAACTAGTTCAATTCGATAAAAATCTATTTTTATCTTTTCAAATATGGAGTTTTTCATCCTAATTCTTCCCAAATCATTTCTTATGATTTTACACAAATTATTACTATTTTTAATAATTTTATCAAGGCCCGTACAGTCGATTTCCAACAATGGCCATCGAACTGCACTTACAGCGACCTTTTTCGAATTTGATTTGGACGTATCTCCAAATCCAACCGTTAGATTTCAAATTTCTAATATTCGTTAGAAAGCTCTTTTCGATACGAACCCAACGGTTCCGGTTTTAGGAGAATCCGACGGTCGGATCTCCCGTAATGTCCGTTTGAAATAAATGGTCGAAATTCGCGAACTGCCGCGGCGCGGCGCGTTCTATTCAGGCCATTATATTATATATAATATATTTCGTCGATTTCTATTTAAAACGAATTTTATAAATAGTTTTAAATTCGTTTCCAAAGCAATTTCAACTTCCTTTTCAATTCAAATCAAAATTGAATTCTTCTTTATAAAATCGTTTCAAAATTCATTTCTATTCAATTCAAATTTCAATTCAATTTGAATTCATTTCAATTCGTTTTCAATTCAATTTGAATTCGTTTTCAATTCAATTCATTTCGAAATCGTTTTCAATTCAATTCATTTCGAAATCGTTTTCAATTCATTTCATTTCGAAATCGTTTTCAATTCAATTCATTTCGAAATCGTTTTCAATTCAATTCATTTCGAAATCGTTTTCAATTCAATTCATTTCGAAATCGTTTTTTTTTTAAATCGATATAAATATCGATCACGTCAAAATAGCGTCAATCTAATCAACACGGCTTCATAAATTTCTATTTTCAAATATTCTATTTCAAATATTTCTTTTTCAAAAATAGTTGTTATTATCAAAATATTTCGTTCAACACATGACCAATCTCAATGGATGAGTACTGTCAACACATGAACTTTTATTTTATAATATTCTTTATTTTTCAAATTGGAATGAGGCCCAATCAATTACCATATAAAGTTAATTATATGGATTTCCATGCATTACACACATATAATAGCATTGAAAAATAATCAACCATCAACCAAAGTGCGCTACACTGTATAAGCATCAAATATAGATACCTAACGCTTATAACAGCCTGTCAATCAATCGATCGACATATTTAATCAATCAGGATGAGTGAAATTCATATTTCATCCCAACACCCGTGTGGGGTTTTCAAACAATCAAACACAGATTTTATTTGTGCAGTTGGGCGATGTGTAAAATTTATCGACCCAATCAATATCAGTCAAATAGGTGTACATAAACAAACCGTCCGGTTTATAAATGAATATTTTATTTTATTCACTTCACGTTAAAAATTATATTTTTAACGATAAAACATTTTATTTACTTCACGTTAAAAATTATATTTTTAACGATAAAACATTTTATTTCAACCTATGAATTTTTATTCAATTCATTTACACAATAAAATGATATTTTTATTTTTCTAACATATTTTAGAAAATTTCGGCGGCATAACGGCACGATACTAGAAACGGGACAAGGCCTAGCCTTATCCCCGGTCTAGTGAAGGCCCACGCCATTCACACATCAATCAAATTCACTTTCGTTATGCAAACCACAAAATTTGGAGTAAGGGTCTAACCTAGCCTTACTCCTTCGCCTTATAACGGCGCACGTCTAATCCTAACCAATTTATCGATTCGATTTTTCACACCACAAACCACATTCAAACCAATATCGCAATCAATCACCAAACAGCCAAACAAACAAGTCCATGGTCTGTGGACGATTGTGTCGGGTGCTACTAAACACCGTCTGCATCCTAGTATATATATATAACTAGAAAAGAAATTGAAAGGTGAGAAATTCTCACCGATAGCTATCCAATCATCTCGACTCTTCTTTTGCAGAAGTCTTCGTCGTTTCGCCTTTTTGTCACCTTCGCTCGTATTCTCTACATATGTAAAAATCGAATTTTTACTATGTTATTCAATATATAAAAATCAAATTTTGACTTCGCTACTCAATATATAAAAATCATATTTTTTTTTCCGAAGTTCAATAGATAAAAAAAATCACATTTTTAATTCGAAGTCTAACATATAAAAATCACATTTTTAATTCATAGATTTCGCCTTTTCTAATATAAAAATCTAATCTATTTCATTTTCAAAATCTAATCTTTTTAACATATGAATTTCTATTTTTACTTCAAAGTTCAATATATAAAAATCGAATTTTCATTTCAAAGTTCAATATATAAAAATCGAATTTTTATTTCTACACTATGCAGATAAAAATCACATTTTTCTACCGCTACTATATAGATAAAAATTCTATCTTTACCTTGATATTCATATAGTAAAAATCGAATCTTTATATCGCTATTTTCTATCTAAAGATTATACCTTTATATCGCTACACAAATAAAAATCTCGTTTTTATTTTATGTTGTCTACATAAAAATCACTTCCTTTCTTCTAACTAAAAATCAAATCTTTTTATCGCTAAAAAACAAATCTTTAACTCATTCAAAAATCAAACTTTTTATTCATTTAAAAATCAAACTTTTTATTCATTCAAAAATCAGTTTTAAAATCTTCTTAAAAGAAACAGTTTTTAAATCCCTTAAAAAATCAGTTTTTAAAAATCCTATTAAATCAGTTTTTAAATCTTAAAAAATCAGTTTTTTAAAATCCTATTAAATCAGTTTTTAAATCTTAAAAATTCAGTTTTTAAAAATCCTATTAAATCAGTTTTTAAATCTTAAAAAATCAGTTTTTTAAAAATCCTAATTAATTTTAAACTCTAAAATAAAAATAAAATAAAAGTAAAAATAGAAATGCTTACCGTATGCGAAGAGGGGGGGCCATCGGCTTCGTCGAGGGTTTGCAGGTCGGAGGGGGGGGTCGGCTTCGTCGAGGGGGGGGGGCTTCGCTTCGTTCAGGTGGCTGGAGGGAAGAGGAGGGGGTGAACGCGAGGGCGACGCGATGCCCCTGGGTGGCGGCGGAGATGGGCGATCGTCGCCCTTCCTTCTTCTTTCTTTTTTTTTTTTATGCTGTAAATCGATTTCTAATTAAATCGGGGGGGGCCAGAAGATAAGAGAAAAGGGGGGGTTTCTTTTTTTATTTATTATTTTATTATTTTATAAAAGTTGACTTTCACAAACGTCATCAAAACGAGGCCCACCACCTGCCGTCCATAGCGTTTAACCCCCATTCCGAACACAATGGGATATGTATCGTTGGCTGATTCGATCATTTGAATTAGTTTCCGTTAAATTTTCATTTAACTCTATATATTGAATTTTAAACGTACCTTTCAAATTACCGGGGCCACATACGAACACGAAAAATTCCAGAAAAATATTTTCTAGCTTCGTATTGACGATACGGTCTTAACAAAACTAGTTTCGTCGAATTCTGAGACCGTTTGAAAAATGGCCAATTTCCAGTCGATTAAAATCAACTGAAACTGGTCAAACGCGTTTTCCTTTGCCACGCTCACATATTGATTCGAAAAATTATGAAATTTGGAATCTAGCAATAACTCGACATCACGGAACAAAATTGGTTTCGTCGAAATCCGAGGTCATTTGCAAAATTGCTATTTTTAAGGGCCTTATATATATAAAAATATATATAAATTCCACAGCGACTATTTCTAATTTTAAACTGGACATATCTTATCATTTCTAAGATGAAATCTCAGTTTGTTAACTTCGTTACAAAGATATAGTTATACAGATTCAAATATTTCTTGTTTCGTTCAATTCTGACTTATATTGAATTCTGTATATTCATTTGAAATTAGAAATCGAATTTTCGAACTACCGCGCCATTTTCAATTCCTTTTATAATTATATATAATTATTATATATTCTAACGACGACGTATATAAAATATACGTTCGAATTCTATTCAAAATAAATTTCTCGTCGATATTATTTAAAATATTTCCTTTTAAATAATCAAAATTCGCTAAAATTGCCAAAATAAAAATTTTAAACTGGCCCAGATTTTACGGGTTGTTACAATCTCCCCCACTTAAAACTTTTCGTCCCCGAAAAGGAACAAAGTCGAAAGTGGTTTGATTAATCAACTCTACGATCGATCAGGCTTCCATTCTCCAACTCTTTAGTTTCTGAGAATTTTCAAAATTTCAAAAATTTGGCTAACACCCTAAATTTTTGAAAAATTTCGCCATAACCTCCCCTGCACCGGGAGCATCGGGGAATTTCAAATAGCTTCCCCGGTCCTTCAGATCTCAAAAAGAAAAAGAAAAAGCCAAGCGGCTAGCCAATAGGCTCACAAAATCATCATCACCCAAACAAAACAGTAAATTATGTAGTAAACATGTACCTATTTGTCGGGCAAACAAATTTTATTTTCTGGCTCTAGCCTCCTTGCTATGACCTGTTCAATATATATATGCATATGCAAGCAATTGCGACCAATTTCAATACAATTCATTATTTGGTTCAATTAGGCATAACGGTTCAAAATTATCAAACAAATAAACAAACAACACAAACATCAATCAATTAGTGAATTATCATTTCAAATTCATAATTTTGATACATATACAAAAATCATGTTTTGATGCCAATTCACAACAATGTGTTCTAACTATATAAGATTTGGTTCTCACACCAGTCTAATGGAAATATATAGAAATCTCACTTTCATCACTCGAATATAAACACTGATAATGTGATCACAATTATCAGTATCATCCCCGGGCGACTAGAGTGTAATTCTAGATCCATCCAGTATATTAAAATTTTGAATACACGCGGATCAGACGTATACGCAAAATCTTTATATACTGGACTGTCCAACTCAATATAAATAAATAATCAAATACGAATAATTGATTTAAATTTTCAAAACAAAGATTGTTTTCTCTTTCAAAAATATACCCTTCACACTCGTCCTAGGATACTACTGATCCCATCTCTAACGAGTCATTCTAATTGGATATTACTAACCCAATATCTGATGAATTCTTTCATATGGTTCTAATGTGTCTTGTTCTCTGCTTTGTAAACCAAAGCTCTGATACCAACTGTGAAACCCCGTAACTTCCCCGTAAAGGAAAGTGTCGGATAGTTCGAGAATAGGCCACAACAGAACGCATACAGAAGAACATTTCAATGCATATTACAACAGTGCATCAGATTACAAGAATATACAGAGTATAAATGAATATTACACAGAAATATCAGAGATTTAAATTACATTTAAATATATAGCAGCGGAAAAGTAATACAAACACAACTAGAAGAAGATATACGGATACAAAGCTTTCCGGATATCGTTCCAGCTGTAAACCAGGATCCTGTGAATATAAATCTGCAAAACCGAAACTACTAGCTGCCCGTGTCAAAATAAGGGCACCCAGAGTTTAGGTTAAAACAATAAACTCCAGGTCAGTCATGTGACTGGTGTGAGAACTAAAACAGTTATTAATCTTTATTTTCAAAGTTAGGTAAATCAAGGGACCACGCCGTATAACACGGAACGGGTTTCCTCCCAAGAATACCAGTGCATAAAACAAACAACGCAATGCTAAATAAAGAAAAATGAAGCTGTTATAAGACCCAGGTCCCATCACACAATGCAACGCAGCCGAGGATAGGGTTTTCCCTTATAACAGCCAAAGAATGCTTGATACGTTTAAAACAAATCATTTGATACTATTATAAGTGCATAGTGTATAAAACACTTCAAATCATAAGTATCAATCATAGGCGGCATGGGTACCATATATCATGTCGCCATACTAGTTCTACAATTAAAACCGCAAATGTCACGTATTTGGAAATTGGATTTCCATCTATGAACCGAGGCAAAAGATAGTCCTCAACCGATTCGAGACTGCCTAGCCCGAGTCTCAGGATCAGAGCTCGAGTGACCCTTGGATCCTCAGGGCCAGTCCACCGATGTGGATTAAACTTAAACCCTGAACATGCGTTTCCCCGCCCTATGGGGCGTAAACGAGCCAACTAAATGACTCCATCGGTTCGAGAACGACCGATCAATCCGAGGCGCCTCGCAACAGCAACAACCACATAAGTCAAACTCATCAGGGCGTGTAAAACCACTGACGCCACTTCTAGCTAGGAAGAAACGCATGCCCTCCCTGACGTCCTCTCCCGTTTTTGGTTCATACCGGGTGTGAAACACGCGAGGTAAACATTACACAAAGCTACGCCACAAAGGCCGTGCTTTGATCATCACCACAAGACTTTGCTTTTCAACAGAAGCCTCGATCAATTGCCACTTAGGCATGCCACACAGGCAATTCACTCCATGCGTTTGATATCCATCAATATATAACCCCTGAGCTCGTACGTCTCAGAGAAGGGCGTTAAGCAAGAGAATACATTCTCCGCCGCCAAACAGATATATATTTAATAGAAATCAATCACACAGACTAAAATCCAATGTCAGACACACAGTCCATTTACAAGTCCGTTCTGGGGCTGAACGAAACCGGAGGCACCTAGTACCCCGCATATCCATCGATCTCCAAGTACGTCTGGACGATCACCAACTGTTTCCATCTTCTTGGGTGTACAGCCCAATCAAGATCATCAGTAATTACCCAAACGACGTGAAAACCTCCGGTCTTCTACCATCGTCTTCATCTTCGACTTATCGTCGTATCAGTTATTCAGAATGGGATAAACCCGGTCTTTCCGAATAACTCGCGTATATTTTAAATAAGTGTTACACAAACACAACATACGCCTCATTCTAATTCATTAGTCACTAACCGTAAATTAATCAAGAGAATAATTCCCCAAATATTAACCCCGAAGGCCGAAACCAACATCAGATCAATATTCAGAAAACCATTCTGCTTGGCTAACCGACAGTTAGTTTCTAAATTTCACATTCATAGGGAAAGGTTCCCATTAATTTTATCCAAGATAAATTTCTTGAATTTATTCTTTAATCTATTTTTGAATATCAATTCAAACTAGTCGGGATTAACGAACCTTACCGAAGTAATCATTTGTTTTAATTTCCCAATCCCAACCTATTCATCCCATGAAGTAAAACTGGTAATACTTCATATCTAACACCACAGTGTTATCGGTAAATTCAATTACCATTTCACGTTCAAATCTAATTAAAGATTTAACTATCGCCTGGAGCAAAACTGGTGGTACTCCATTTTCGATCTTTTCAATCTAATTAAAGATTCATTAAAACCCCACTTAGTTTTAATCTTTGATTGGGTTAAAGAATCAGTGTCATTTAAAACACAGTTCACGATAAACCCAAAATCACATTCATTAATTATCGGGTTAAAGAACGAGTGTTATTTTAAAACACTGTCCACGATAAACCCAAAAATCAATATCAATTCAATTCCAATTAAATATTATTTAATTGGTACACTTCATTAAATCTAAATAAAAAGATTTAATCTTTTCTCAACTGGGTTCAAGAACAGTGTTAGTGAAGACACCATTCACGACGAACCCAAATCACATTCGATATTCAATACAAGGCTCTGAATAGAAAATATCCCGGCTTATATTCAATATCAAATTCTACGACCAACAAATATCGTATTGGAAATAACGATATATATCTATCTTTCAAATTTCCATAACAACATCTGTATAGTCACGAAATCCAACATCGAAATATTCCGAAGACAATTTCGATTCAAATCCATTCCAATGCAATCATTGGAAATTTTGGTTATTTTTAAAACCCTTTTCGAATTCAATTTATTTATTTAAAAATAAACAGAATTATAATTCTAGTTCAAAACTAGTTCAATTCGATAAAAAACTATTTTTATCTTTTCAAATATGGAGTTTTTCATCCTAATTCTTCCCAAATCATTTCTTATGATTTTACACAAATTATTACTATTTTTAATAATTTTATCAAGGCCCGTACAGTCGATTTCCAACAATGGCCATCGAACTGCACTTACAGCGACCTTTTTCGAATTTGATTTGGACGTATCTCCAAATCCAACCGTTAGATTTCAAATTTCTAATATTCGTTAGAAAGCTCTTTTCGATACGAACCCAACAGTTCCGGTTTTAGGAGAATCCGACGGTCGGATCTCCCGTAATGTCCGTTTGAAATAAATGGTCGAAATTCGCGAACTGCCGCGGCGCGGCGCGTTCTATTCAGGCCATTATATTATATATAATATATTTCGTCGATTTCTATTTAAAACGAATTTTATAAATAGTTTTAAATTCGTTTCCAAAGCAATTTCAACTTCCTTTTCAATTCAAATCAAAATTGAATTCTTCTTTATAAAATCGTTTCAAAATTCATTTCTATTCAATTCAAATTTCAATTCAATTTGAATTCATTTCAATTCGTTTTCAATTCAATTTGAATTCGTTTTCAATTCAATTCATTTCGAAATCGTTTTCAATTCAATTCATTTCGAAATCGTTTTTTTTTTAAATCGATATAAATATCGATCACGTCAAAATAGCGTCAATCTAATCAACACGGCTTCATAAATTTCTATTTTCAAATATTCTATTTCAAATATTTCTTTTTCAAAAATAGTTGTTATTATCAAAATATTTCGTTCAACACATGACCAATCTCAATGGATGAGTACTGTCAACACATGAACTTTTATTTTATAATATTCTTTATTTTTCAAATTGGAATGAGGCCCAATCAATTACCATATAAAGTTAATTATATGGATTTCCATGCATTACACACATATAATAGCATTGAAAAATAATCAACCATCAACCAAAGTGCGCTACACTGTATAAGCATCAAATATAGATACCTAACGCTTATAACAGCCTGTCAATCAATCGATCGACATATTTAATCAATCAGGATGAGTGAAATTCATATTTCATCCCAACACCCATGTGGGGTTTTCAAACAATCAAACACAGATTTTATTTGTGCAGTTGGGCGATGTGTAAAATTTATCGACCCAATCAATATCAGTCAAATAGGTGTACATAAACAAACCGTCCGGTTTATAAATGAATATTTTATTTTATTCACTTCACGTTAAAAATTATATTTTTAACGATAAAACATTTTATTTACTTCACGTTAAAAATTATATTTTTAACGATAAAACATTTTATTTCAACCTATGAATTTTTATTCAATTCATTTACACAATAAAATGATATTTTTATTTTTCTAACATATTTTAGAAAATTTCGGCGGCATAACGGCACGATACTAGAAACGGGACAAGGCCTAGCCTTATCCCCGGTCTAGTGAAGGCCCACGCCATTCACACATCAATCAAATTCACTTTCGTTATGCAAACCACAAAATTTGGAGTAAGGGTCTAACCTAGCCTTACTCCTTCGCCTTATAACGGCGCACGTCTAATCCTAACCAATTTATCGATTCGATTTTTCACACCACAAACCACATTCAAACCAATATCGCAATCAATCACCAAACTGCCAAACAAACAAGTCCATGGTCTGTGGACGATTGTGTCGGGTGCTACTAAACACCGTCTGCATCCTAGTATATATATATAACTAGAAAAGAAATTGAAAGGTGAGAAATTCTCACCGATAGCTATCCAATCATCTCGACTCTTCTTTTGCAGAAGTCTTCGTCGTTTCGCCTTTTTGTCACCTTCGCTCGTATTCTCTACATATGTAAAAATCGAATTTTTACTATGTTATTCAATATATAAAAATCGAATTTTGACTTCGCTACTCAATATATAAAAATCATATTATTTTTTCCGAAGTTCAATAGATAAAAAAAAATCACATTTTTAATTCGAAGTCTAACATATAAAAATCACATTTTTAATTCATAGATTTCGCCTTTTCTAATATAAAAATCTAATCTATTTCATTTTCAAAATCTAATCTTTTTAACATATGAATTTCTATTTTTACTTCAAAGTTCAATATATAAAAATCGAATTTTCATTTCAAAGTTCAATATATAAAAATCGAATTTTTATTTCTACACTATGCAGATAAAAATCACATTTTTCTACCGCTACTATATAGATAAAAATTCTATCTTTACCTTGATATTCATATAGTAAAAATCGAATCTTTATATCGCTATTTTCTATCTAAAGATTATACCTTTATATCGCTACACAAATAAAAATCTCGTTTTTATTTTATGTTGTCTACATAAAAATCACTTCCTTTCTTCTAACTAAAAATCAAATCTTTTTATCGCTAAAAATCAAATCTTTAACTCATTCAAAAATCAAACTTTTTATTCATTTAAAAATCAAACTTTTTATTCATTCAAAAATCAGTTTTAAAATCTTCTTAAAAGAAACAGTTTTTAAATCCCTTAAAAAATCAGTTTTTAAAAATCCTATTAAATCAGTTTTTAAATCTTAAAAAATCAGTTTTTAAAAATCCTATTAAATCAGTTTTTAAATCTTAAAAATTCAGTTTTTAAAAATCCTATTAAATCAGTTTTTAAATCTTAAAAAATCAGTTTTTTAAAAATCCTAATTAATTTTAAACTCTAAAATAAAAATAAAATAAAAGTAAAAATAGAAATGCTTACCGTATGCGAAGAGGGGGGGCCATCGGCTTCGTCGAGGGTTTGCAGGTCGGAGGGGGGGGGGTCGGCTTCGTCGAGGGGGGGGCTTCGCTTCGTTCAGGTGGCTGGAGGGAAGAGGAGGGGGTGAACGCGAGGGCGACGCGATGCCCCTGGGTGGCGGCGGCGATGGGCGATCGTCGCCCTTCCTTCTTCTTCTTTTTTTTTTTTTATGCTGTAAATCGATTTCTAATTAAATCGGGGGGGGGGGGGGGGCAGAAGATAAGAGAAAAGGGGGGGTTTCTTTTTTTATTTATTATTTTATTATTTTATTATTTTATAAAAGTTGACTTTCACAAACGTCATCAAAACGAGGCCCACCACCTGCCGTCCATAGCGTTTAACCCCCATTCCGAACACAATGGGATATGTATCGTTGGCTGATTCGATCATTTGAATCAGTTTCCGTTAAATTTTCATTTAACTCTATATATTGAATTTTAAACGTACCTTTCAAATTACCGGGGCCACATACGAACACGAAAAATTCCAGAAAAATATTTTCTAGCTTCGTATTGACGATACGGTCTTAACAAAACTAGTTTCGTCGAATTCTGAGACCGTTTGAAAAATGGCCAATTTCCAGTCGATTAAAATCAACTGAAACTGGTCAAACGCGTTTTCCTTTGCCACGCTCACATATTGATTCGAAAAATTATGAAATTTGGAATCTAGCAATAACTCGACATCACGGACCCAACAAAATTGGTTTCGTCGAAATCCGAGGTCATTTGCAAAATTGCTATTTTTAAGGGCCTTATATATATAAAAATATATATAAATTCCACAGCGACTATTTCTAATTTTAAACTGGACATATCTTATCATTTCTAAGATGAAATCTCAGTTTGTTAACTTCGTTACAAAGATATAGTTATACAGATTCAAATATTTCTTGTTTCGTTCAATTCTGACTTATATTGAATTCTGTATATTCATTTGAAATTAGAAATCGAATTTTCGAACTACCGCGCCATTTTCAATTCCTTTTATAATTATATATAATTATTATATATTCTAACGACGACGTATATAAAATATACGTTCGAATTCTATTCAAAATAAATTTCTCGTCGATATTATTTAAAATATTTCCTTTTAAATAATCAAAATTCGCTAAAATTGCCAAAATAAAATTTTTAAACTGGCCCAGATTTTACGGGTTGTTACAATGGGCCAACAAATCTTGGTGCTAACTTGCCTCTCCTGCCAAATCGTATTACGCTCTTTAACGGAGAAATCTTGACAAACACCAAGTCACCAACGGAGAATTTTAAGTCTCTTCTCCTCTTATCAGCATAACTCTTCTGCCTATCTTGGGCAGCCTTCATTCGTTGTTGAATGATCTTAATCTTATCTGAAGTTTCCCTCACCACATCTGGTCCAAGCATAAACTTCTCGCCAGTCTATATCCAACATGATGGTGAGTTGCACGGTCTTCCGTACAAAGCTTCAATCGGAGCCATACCGATACTGGATTGGTAGCTATTATTATATGCAAACTCTACTAGATGCAAATGGCCATCCCATGATCCAGCAAAATCCAATATACACGCTCTCCGTCTGACCGTCGGTCTGAGGATGATATGCGGTACTGAGATGTAACTCTGACCCTAGAGCCTCTTGTAAGCTCTTCCAAAACCCACTAGAGAACAACGGGTCCCGGTCACTCACAATGCTTTTAGATATTCCATGAAATCTCACTACCCACTTCATATACAATTCTGCTAACTTAGCTGCCGTTCTGGTCGATTTGACTGGTATGAATCTTGCACTCTTAGTCAATCGATCCACGATTACCCAAATGCTATCATGTCCCGATCTAGTCCTTGGTAAACCATCGATGAAATCCATCGAGACTTGCTCCCATTTCCATTCGGGAATTTCTAATGGTTGCAATAACCCACTAGGCTTCTTTTGCTCGGCTTTAACTAGTTGGCAATTCATGCACTTGGATATAAACTTCCCAACGTCTCTTTTCATCCCTTCCCAGTAGTAAGTCTGCTTCATATCTCGATACATCTTATTACCACCAGGGTGTATAGTCAGTTTTGAGTGATGACATTCTCTAAGCACTTCATCTCTCAATCCATTGACGTTGGGTACAACAAGCTTTCCTTTCTTTCTAAGCCATCCATCTCGATCAAGCCCATACTTGTTCATCTCCTCATCGATATCCATCTCTAACTTGGAGATGATTTCCAATAGGTTAGGATCATCCCTCTTACTAGAGCCGATCTGCTCAATCAAAGTGGGTCTGATCGTCAAACTTGCTAACATTTTTGGACCCAATTCGCACTTTGGTCTGAAATCAAACCCTGCGATATACTCAAGTTGCTTCCATTCTAGAAACATAGCCCCTAAACTGGCATGTCTTCTACTCAACGCATCGGCTACCGCATTGCCCTTTCCCGGTGTATATGCGATATCAAAATCATAGGAAGCCAAGAATTCTAACCATCTCTGCTGACGGAGATTCGGATCTTTCTGAGAGAAGAGATACTTCAACGATTTATGATCTGTAAACAGCTCAAATCTTTCTCCCAAGAGATAGTGTCTCCACATCTTCAACGCGAACACGATCGCTGCCAACTCCAAATCATGGGTAGGGTTTCTTCTCTCGTGCGGTTTCAATTACCGACTTGCATAAGCTACAACCCTACCGCCCTGCATCAATACAGCACCCAGTCCGGTACAACAGGCATCCGTGTATACCGTCATCTCTTCATTCCCCTTAGGAATGACTAACACTGGTGCGCTTGTCAACTTGTCCTTTAGACTCTTGAATGCATTCTCGCACCTTTCATCCCAGACAAAAGCTTGATTCTTCTTAGTCAACTGGGTCAATGGTGCTGCTATCTTGGAGAAACCTTGGATAAACTTACGATAATATCCAGCTAACCCCAAAAAACTTCTTACATCTGTTGCATTCTTGGGCGTAGGCCAATCCTGTACCGTAGCCACCTTCGCCGGGTCTACGGCAATACCATTCTCTGATACAACATGGCCCAAGAACCTCACTTCCCTCTTCCAGAAGTGACACTTAGAAAACTTTGCTTTCAGTTGGTGTTTTCTCAACACCTCCATCACTATTTTTAAATGTTCCTTGTGTTCTTCCACTGTCCTTGAATAGACCAAAATATCATCAACGAACACACGGACAAACTTATTCAACTGATCTCTGAATACCCTATTCATAAGATCCACAAAATATGCTGGGGCATTGGTCAGCCCGAATGGCATGACCAACCACTCATAAAACCCAGAAGGCGTCCGAAATGTCGTTTTAGCTATACTCTCAGCCTCCACTCGAAGCTGATGAAAACCTGTCGCGAGATCCAACTGAGAAAATACTCTCGCGCCACACAACTGATCGAACAAATCATCTATCCGCGGTAGAGGATACTTGTTCTTCCTCGTTACTTTATTCAACTCGCGGTAGTCTACACACAAACGAAGGGAACCATTCGCCTTGGTAGCAAACACAACTGGTGCTCCCCATTCAGAAACACTCCTTCTGATAAATCCCTTCTTCAAAAGATCGCTGACTTGCACCTCGAGCTCTCGCTGTTCCCTTGGTTCCATACGACGAAGTGGCATCACTATAGGTCTGGCATCTTTTACCAAATCAATACGGAACTCAATCTCTCGGTGTGGTGGAAGCCCGGTCACTTCCTCAAAAACATCCGGATACTGGCCAACCACGGGCAAACCTGACAACTCCCTATGCGGAATGTCGAGGGAGTTTAGAAAACTAGCCAATACCCCCTTATTGGGTAGACCACCAAACACTATCCTCCGTCCATCATCCGCTCTAGCTGTCACCAAAATGCCCTCACAGTCTACCACCACCCCGTATCTTTGGAGCCAATCTACTCCCAAAATAATGCCAAACCAAGTAAAGCCCAAAACAAAGCAATCACAAACAAACATGTATCCATGACTTGATAGAACCACATTACGACAAATCATGCTAAGGCTAGTCGAACCACCAATCGGGTTCGTTACTACTAAAGGTCTATCGACAATCTCGGGCTCCAATCCCAACCTATCTACCAGGTCACTAGATATGAAAGAACTGGAAGCTCCGGTATCAAACAAAACTCTAATAGGAACATCATAAATAGAAAGCATACCTTGAATGACGACATTCTTTCCCTTCTCCGCCGCAGTTGGGGCATTCGACGAAGAAGGAATAGCATTAAGGGCCTAGGCTTTCACAATTTGCTTTTCTTTAGGGGGTTGCGGACACTTGTCCTTGTGATGTCCCATTTGGCCACAGTTGAAGCACTTCCTATCCGTTGGCTTGGCCCGACAGTTACTAGCATAATGGCCCTTCTTACCACAGCTGAAGCACTCAACATCTTGCTTATTCTTTTTCTTCTGGCCATCCTTAGTCTGATTTTGCTTTCTCTTATTCTGGGAACCACCCTTGCCTCCACCACTTGCTTGTGGCTTTGGCTCATCTGCGGATGCAACCTCAGTCTTCGGCTTAGGGTAGAGACTTTCTGATCTCAATGCTTTCCCAACAATCGATTCAAACGTCTCATCGACGTGGTTAATAAGCCTTTCCCCCAAGTACTGATCCAAACCAGTTATGAATTTCTCATTCTTCTTCTCGGCAGTATATAAGAGATAACCCATACATCGACAAAGTGTCGAATTCAGCAATATACTCCGAGACAGCTCTGCCATTCTGCTTGAGCTCCAAGAATTTCTTAAACAACACTAACTTCTGAGCAGCTGGAATGAACTTCTCGCTAAAGCGAGCCTTAAACTGCTCCCAAGTAATCTGATCTTCAGGAGTAGCTGCCTTTATAGCATTCCACCAATTCATTGCCCGCCCTTGCAACTGACGGGACGCTAGCTTTCTCTTCATCGCATCCTCGATACCCAAATCCTCGAAGATATGTTCGCAACTATCCAACCAATCTTGAACATCCGTGGCCGACTCCGTTCTGTGGAATGGCTTCCCACCAAGGCTAGTATAATCCTTATTCAGCTTGGCGAAGTCGACTCTCGGCGCCTGCACTATTGGACCACCACCATTTCCACCATTGGGAGCTGCTCTCTGCACATCCCTAAGCATCTCTCTCATGAGTCAGTAAACATCGCCCTCATGTCAGCAGCATTCCCATTATTGGCCCCTCTACCGGTACCTCTAACATATCGGCTCATCGTCAATCTGAAAAAGGAAACGATTAACGACCCCATAGTGGTGTTAGTGCAGCACGACCTCATTCTTATACTACTAATAGTATATATATATATATATAGCTTTTTAAAAACCAAAGTAATCACAAATACGCTCTCTCGTATACGTATATTATCTCTCCCTGATAACTTCCCTAGGTTAACTATGCAACCTAGAGCTCTGATACCAAGTGTGACGGCCCGCCCCGCACCAGCCTGCATTTCCTCCGAAAGTGCGCTGTACACACGCCCGACTAGCACGGGACAGTCATCAGAAGAAAGGAAAGAAGGGAATTAACTAAACGAGGAACCTGTAGAATGTCTCACAGCGCATGGAGTAAAATATAATAACAAAATACTTGACATAAAACAGGTGAGACAGTGTATAAGCTGATAACTAAAACCAACATCAACATCAGAGCAGCGGAAATCCAAATACAGCTTATTACAACTTTTCAAATTTACTGCCTCTAAACAAAAGAAAGCTAAAGTAAAAGATGCACCACCAATGCCCAAGCAGTGATCTTCAACAACACAGGGAGAATACTATATATATATTACGTGGAAGCCTCCTGCTCGTCTCCGGATCATCTACCCGTGCATCTCCAGCTAACCTGTCTCTAGTCTGCTCGTGTGAGCACCCAGGGTAATAAGAGGAGACATAAAACTCTGGGTCAGACATAAAGCCTAGTATGAGCGATAAACATCTAAACAGAACAATAACAGGTATACTAAACCATACCTGAACCTGGACCTTCAACCAAAGAGTTAGTACCACATACCGTACAGTACTCTAAGGTGCCATAATAATTAGTGTAAAGAATACGGGGGTGGGGCGTGCATGTCATAATGATAGCAAACAAATCAACCATAGCAACCATCCTCACACCCCTCACTCAGTGCGTAAAGCATACGATGTCCACCACTGTCAATCACTAGACCCATTGAAGTAGTGACGGAGTTCGACTTGTACAACTACTGCTACTACCAAGCTTACCACATGGAGTCATGACCAAATCATTACAAATGACCCCACTTCATTGGTTTATAGCCCTTTAGTCATACCTAGGCCCTTTCATCCCTGAATCCGTTCACGTACTTCCCATACATAGTGATCCAAAGTCATAAACATCGACTGCCCCTTGGCACACGTCCCGCAGCGAAGCCCAATCATGAAGTGAACTCATCGGTTCCCAACTGGATCCTGAGCTCTAACTTCCCATATTGGACTACCTTTGCATCTCGGGTTATTGGTCAATACTGGGTCGGGTCGGGTCCTCCTTCTGTAGCGGTTCGGTTCGGGTTCATAGCGTTGCGTCGGGTCGGGTCGGGTGTTCCACTTCGGGTCGGGTCGGGTGTTCCACTTCGGGTCGGGTCGGGTGCCATCTCCCTTCCAGTTCGTGCTTCCGTTCCGATCCGCTCCCTCGTTTCTTCATTTGCTCCAATCCAATTCCTTCGTCTTACTTCAGTCTGAGCCCTTCCTCCTTCAGTCGATCCGATCCGAGTCCTTCGTCCTTAAGTCGATCCGATCTCTCCTCCTTTATCCGATCCGATCCCAGTTCAATTAGCGTGGCCTTCCTTTTTTTCCAATTATCTCAAGTGTCCAGTTCCGATCCGATCAGATCCCTTGCCCAGTTCAACTCATCCGATCCGAGCCTCCATATCCGATCCGATCCGGTCCAGAACCTGCACTTTTCTGCAACTCTTCCAGCAAGTATTTTATGCCATTCGACGGCGTTTTTGACAAATCTAACACTTCTAATCAATCATAAAACACACCATAGAGTCATAGCAACATGTAATAGCAACCACAAACAGCTAAACAACAATTCAAATGAATCAAATTGGATCAAAAGTGGCTAAAACCCCACATTTTCCCATAATCCCACTTAATCATGTTTAAGCACATACTTAGTAAAACTTAATCAAATCGTCCAAATTTTCTAACAGAGGCATAAAATATTATTTTCAAATTTCTAAACATTTTTCCAGAATTTATTAGTGTGTAAATTCGCTAATCTTCACAAATTACCCTTAATTACCGTAATTAGTGCAAAAACTATGCAAATCACTCACCTTGGCCACAAAATAAAACACAAAATCTGAAATACTCTCTGTTTGGGTCGAATTCCTATGTATAGAAGCAGCTCCAACCTTGCTCTGTTGCTATTTGGCCCTGATTTGATGCAGTTTAGGCTTAATCTTCACTAAAAATGTGTTTTGGAGTGGTTTTAGAGGATGGAAGCCATTACTAAGGTCTCAAGAAGGTTTGTGGCGGCTCAAAACTGAAATGAGAGTGATTTCCTAACCCTAATCAGCCCTCCTATGCCTCTAAACCCGAAATTCCCCTCTGGGCCTAGTTGTTAATCACCCGGTTAAGCCCAATTAAGTTGTTTTTCACCATCTGAAACTTGTTTCAGCCATATCTCCCAAACGGTGAGTCTGTTTGGCTAATGTGACCACTCTACGGAATTGTAAACCATCATCCGGAGCCAATGGAAGTGGTTTTAGGTCCAAATTCCTTTCCAGTCAAAAGTTATGGCCAAAACAGTGCCAACTAGGGGTAAAATGGTCATTTAAAAATCGGGAAAAATCATGAACATGGGAAATGACCACAATAGTTGTCTCCCAAAGTTACATGACCATACGACTTCGTATATGAAAGAAAGAAATATTCTACGATCCTATGATGCGTGGAATACGGGTCGTTACATTATGGATATCAATAACCCCTTTGCACACGTCCCGCAGCAAAGCCCAACTCATGAAGTTGACTCGTTGGTTCTCAACTGGATCCTGAGTACAAACTTCCCACTTGGACTACCTTTGCATCTCGGGTTTTGGTCTTCTCCTCCGGATCGGTCTTCATTCAGTTCATAGTTTATGCCTCGCATTCAAGCTTCCTGGTTCAGTTCGTGGTCACCGTACTGGTTCGGATAGGTTCTCTTTTCCTCATTCAGTCCGTGGTCACCACCCCTGTTCAGGTCGGGTCGTGCTCACCCCTTGGGTCGGATCGGGTTGCTGCATACGGATCGGGTCGTGACCCACAGATCAGCTCGTGGCTCCACCTCCTGGTTCGGACAGGCGTCATCATATCGGATCGGCTCGTGGTGCATCGGATCGGAGCTTCAGGTGCATCAGCTCATGAGTTTCATGCAGGCGGTTCGGTTCGGAGGAGGGGCTCGTGGCACATGGGTGGCATCGGTTCGGATCGGAGCTCCTTCTCACAAGCGGTTCGGATCTTCCAGGCGAGCGAGTCGAATCGTGCTTTCCTCCTCCGATCCGATCCGGTTCGGGCAACTTCCTGCACTTCTTTCCAGCGACTGTTTTACGCCATACGACGGCGTTTTCGACCAATATAACTATTATAATCAATCACAAAATATACCATACAATTATAGCAACATGTAGAAATGACCATAAACACCAAAACATCAATATGATAGGTTAAAATGGATCAAACATAGCCAAAACCCCATATTTTCCCTTAATCCCTCTTAATCATGTGTAAGCATACAATTAGCAAAACTTAACCAAACTAACCCAAACTTCTAACAAAGGTCTAAAACATCATTTCGAAATTTATAAATATTTTTCCAGAATTTATTAATGTATAAATTCGCTAATCAACACTAATTACCCTTAATTAACCATTATTAGTGAGGAACTATGCAAATCACTCACCTTGGCCACAAATAAAATACCAAATCTGAAATGATTCTCTGTTTCGAGCTGTTTCCAATGTAACACAGTAGCTCTAACCTTGCTTTGGTGCTATTCCTCCTTAATTTGATGTTGATTAGGCTAATCTTCAATTAGAAAGTGGTTTAGAGGTGTTTTGAAGAGATTTAGAGAGTGGAGGCCATGGCTAGGTTAAGAGGAATGAATAGTGACGGCTGAAAAATGAGAAAAAGGTATTCTCCAAACCCTAACAGCCCTTTTAAACTCCTAATCCCGAAATTCCCCTTTGGGCCTAGATGTTAATCACCCGGTTAAGCTCAATTAAGCTGTTTTTCACCATCTGAAACTTGTTTTAGCCATATCTCCCAAACAGTGAGTCCGTTTGGCTAATGTGACCACTCTACGGAATTGTAAACCATCATCCGGAGCCAATGGAAGTGGTTTCAAGTCAAAACTCCTTTTCAATCAAAAGTTATGGCCAAAACAAGATCAGCTAGAGGTAAAATGGTCATTTAAAAATCGGGAAAAATCTTGAGCATGGAAAATGACCCCAATAGTCGTCGTCTCCCAAAGTTACATGACCACACAACTTCGTATGTGAAAGAAATAAATATTCTACGATCCTTCGATGCATAGAATGCGGGTCGTTACATCAATCATCCAAACATATGGGTTTAAACAATTCATATAATGATAATATGAAAATAAATAACATCTAAAATATTTGAGGGATACGGTTGGATTCCTCCAACCTATTCTTCTCTGCATCCAAATGGTTACTTCACATAATATCATTAAATTCAATTTTACTGATTTAATTCTAAAACATTTAAATAACAGCACTTAAATACCAATCAATATATTTAACACTAACAAACAATTCAAACAATTCAAATAATTCATTAAATTAAACATGGTTATTTTATAACCATGACCAACAAATTAAGTTACCTTTGATTGGAGAAATAATCGTTAAAAATAACGATTGGTTTTCATTTAAATGTAACTAACATGCAACTCAATCAACTTAGACAATATATATGTAAACATTCAGCACACAACAACCAATCAGCAATTTTAACACACAAAATAAAAACCCAACTTATATAAAATATAAGTGGGAATAACTGAGTGAGTAAACTCACCTTGATTTTGTTTATCATTGTAGCGGTTACAATTAAATTAAACGGTCTGTGAATTCCTCTGGTTTCCATTTCTGTTCCATGTTGTAGATCTCCATGACGCAAATTCAACGCATCTTGATTTGTTCCATTCTGATCATATATAAGAAATTTACAATGATTCTAAGCATCTGCGGGTTAATTAAAAATAATATTCTTAGTTATACTTAGGTCAGAACTAATTACACTTAAAGTTTAAGCGGTCGATTAGCATCTGTCTCTCCCGTTCTCAGATCTGGAATAGAACCGACATATTAGTTATCAACATTATAATTTAATTAAATTATAAAATCTCTAATTATAACTTAATTATATATTAAGTTTACAAATTTCTTAAACAATATTTAAAAGGTTGATACTGTTTTGATTTACTCAGAACTTCTTCCCATTTTCTCTGATCTCATCTGCAAAGAACATATTAATTTAATAAATTAATTAATTATTAATCACGTATTATTCAAATTAATCACGTATGATAATAGCAATTACTTTTCATTAGTGTATACCGAAGGTCGGTTACTTCGTTTCTTCCTATTCCATTGTCTCGTGCAATTTAAAAAACTACTGCTCTTTGAAACTCCAGAACAATGCAAACATGTTTTCCTTTCACTGTTCGTTCATACCTAAACTCCTGTGTATGTCTTCATTAAAACCACCTGTATCATGGTATCATGCCTTAATTTCCTGCCATCCACGAAAGCTTCCAGGTCTTCATTTTTCATGTAACTTTCCACTCCTTCTTCGCAATTAAACCCAAATTGCTTTTCCTCCTAAATTAGCTCGCCCCGCCTCCTTCCTCGACCGGAGTGCCATCGGAAACCGGCTTTCACCTCGCCTCACCATCACCAACTCTCGCCCGAGCCCTTGTATAACTCGAAGCCCCCTACTGCCGCCAGTTCCCCTATTCAGACAACCAGAAGATCATCGACAACCGCTGGGCGACGCTTCCGAGGCTCCTCATCCATCGCTCTGACCTTTGAAGAACTCAACTTCATCCTTCTCCCACAAGCAATACACGAATGCCCCATCTTCAAGATCGGATTCCGGTGTGCACAACGATTAAGACTCCATCTGCACCGATCAAGTCGACAAGCTCACGGAGATGAACGATTGTTTAGTTGGATTTTTTTTATTTAAAGAAGTGGATTGAAGGAAATATTGAGGTAAAAATGGGAGGGTTTGGTTCATTGATTTCTGTTAGAGGCGGCGCATAAATTGGTTTGACCATAGACGTAGAAATTTTAGGGTTATGGACTGTATTTATATAGGATATATGTTAATATTTTATTATATATAAAACTTACCAATGAAGTATCATGATAAAATCCACATATACGACCTCTATTCGAGATGAAACGCCTAATCTTGGCATAAAAAAATATTTCGGACCCAATGGGGCTGGTTTTGTCGAATTTCGAGGTTGTTTGTGAAAAGTCCTTTATAAATATCGATGAGAAATCAAGCATTTAAAATCCCTATAATTACAAAAAAATGTAATAAATCTGAATCTTTGACACTCCATTAGACCTCTTCCATACAGATCCAATGAAATTTGTTTTGTTGAATTTGGAGTTTGTTTGGCCAGTCATTTATTCGTTAAAAGTTACCCCTGTCTAAATTGTATAAACAACTAAATAGAAACAGAGACAATTTTGGCCACCGGAGTTACATACGACATTGGTTTTCCTCGAAATTTGATTTTCTGACAATAACTTAATGATATTGTTCCGATGAACTAGTTTCATCGAAAACTAATATCTTTTGCAAAAATGGCTATTTTTAACGCTTATATCATATCGATTAAAATATTATATAAATTCCAAATAAATTCAATTAAATAAAAATAAATTATTTTTACCATATATATCCAACCAGAATATATATACAACTTCCAATATAATTTACACAACTCAATATCGTCGATTTTGAGTTAAACAATTTAAATTTCCTATTTAAATATATTAAATAACGCTATCTTTTAATAACGATTTTCCATAGCGACTATTTTAAAATTTGAATTGGACATAACTAGCAATCTATAACACGAAATCCGGATTTTTCTCTTTTATTAGAAAATTACTACCAATTAGATTCATACGTTTCTTGTTTCACAAAAATCCAACTTATATCGGATCCGTTATATTCAGTTGAAGTTCAAAACTCCATTTTATGAACTGCAGTGCTATTTCGAGCTCAATTTATAATTATATATAATTTATGTTCAAACTTCGTTTTATAATCGAATTATATATTCTAAATCCAATTAATATTCCAAATCAATATTTAAAATAATAAAATATATTAAATATCTGACTTCCGAAAATACGGGACATTACAATTTCCCCCCTTAATAGAATTTCGTCCCCGAAATTACTAAGGTAAGAAAAATATTACAACCCATTTAATTTAAAATCTAATTTATTTTAAAATCAAAAACCAATTCACTGTAGTCAATATAAATTTTCAAAAATATCGAAAATTTTCTAACTCCTTTAATTCCAAGAAAAATTCGGTAGAGTCTCCCCTGTACGGAGTGACATCTGCGATATCGCAGGAACAAATAATATATATACATCGACCACACGGTCGGAAAACAAAATTCAAAACCCAAAAATTCGTATTTTCACGTAGGCGTACCTTATGCGAAAGCTATTGAGCATATTTGCTCAATTTATTATGATATATTCAACCAAAGTCAATTCTCTAGCCATATGGCACCTGTACTTAACTCAGTTTAACACATAAGTAACATATATGTGAAATTTCAATAATACTTCATTAATCCACATTCTAACTAAACCAATTTCCAAAATCAACGATAAACATCCTTCATATGCAAATACAGGGTTAACACATTCATTTATAATTCATATGTGGTTTCATTTCAGTTTATTACTTTGGAGTTAATTTCTCTTGGTTTACAATTCATTCATCTCCATTAAATTGGTGATTAATTTTATTCAACAATCTACCATCAATCAACACAATTCACAATCAACAACCAATTCAATCAAATTAATCGAATTTATATTCAACATTAACATTCACTTTGGTTTAACATATTTTAATAATAATTGATTAATATCTGATGAACTTGCATCCAATTATTATCCAATCAATTCCAATTAACTAATTTATTCTGAGAATTAGTTTACATCCATTTCATAATGGAAATTCTGATTTTATTTCAAAAATCACTCATTTTCTCTTTTAATTTCATTTAACTTATTGTTAAGTCAAATTCTGATTCATTCATTCTGGTTTATTAACTTACCTTTAAGTTAAATCCTGAGTTTCAATTTTATACTAAAATTCTCTTTAACAAGTTCTATATGTGAAATCTTCTGGTCAAATTAAACCATTTCGAATTCTTAATCTAATTTGAATCCCAATTAGATCAACCAAACACATCAATATCTCAATAAATTAGTAAAATTATTTCCTTTCTATATAAAAGTATATTTTGGGTAAAATTATTTCATTTACCCTCTTTACAAAACAATATTGTATCAATTACCAGTTCAATGCTTCTCAACACTTGAACCGATCAACTAACACAATACAAAACATTTGTATATAAAATTTACAAATATGTGCTCTCATATATATACACTCAACTCAATCTAGGATATTACTAACCCATCTCTATTTAGTAACACCATAGAGCCAAGGTTATTACTAAACCATGTTGAGTCAAGGAATTCAAGATGTTTTGATCAATGACAAGGAGAAACTCAAGATCGACAAAAAGAAGAGATTCGATGGTATTCAATGTTAAAGGTTGATTATTTAGTGTTTAGTTGAGTTATATTTGTTAAAATCTGTCCTCAAATAATCATATACCTCAATGTTTTTTGAATATATATATGTGAATATATGTATGCACATTCATTGTGCATACGGCCTGAAACCGGTCGACTGGTTTCATTCTGGACGGTCGACCGTTTCTGGGCAGAATGCACAATGAACGTGCACACATGTATATAACGTATATATATTCAAATACCAGTCTACTGGTCATTTTTTACCAGTCCACTGGTCTACGAACTGAAGCCATCTTTTCGAATAGACACCCTATTTCATCAATGGTTATGATCCTTTCTTTTCACCAAAAATCATCTCTAATCATTGCTTCTCTTCACCAATGATTACATCTCTCCATCCTCTATAAAAGCAACATTAAATCATCATTTTAATTACAACAATTCTTTCTATTCGTGCTATCTAAGTGCTGATTTCATTCTTACTCTTTAAAAGCATTCAAAAGTTCACTATTCTCATATATTGTTATTTGAATCCTTAAATCTATATATTATTCTTTAGATTCAAACAACGATATCATCTTCCAAATCTTCATAATATCAAAATCATATTTGAGGATAAGATTATAGGAAGGTTGTATAAGAATTGACAAATTCGTGTTATTAAGAACACACATTGTCAAACTACAAGTTTATATCTTGTTTGAAGTCCTCGGTGTTGTAAGAGGCGAGTTGTGAAGTCCTCGTGTTGATAGAGGCGTGAAATCCCGTTCAGCTGCTCGGGTGTTGTGAACCTGTTTTCCTCAGGGTTAAGTGAGGGATAGTGTTTAGTGAAATTCCAGATAGGAGATCTGGGACTGGATTTAGGACGGTGCTCCGAACCAGTATAAAAATCCCTGGTGTGATTTTTTCTATTACTGCATTTACTTATCTGTGATATTGCTACTGTGAGATCTTTCTTAGTATATATCATATATTCCGCATATCCATATTACTGATCCTGCCTAAAGTCGTCTATCGACACTTTCATTTGGTATCGAAGCGAGGTCATCTCATAACCGTAACACAGTTATTTGATATATTCTAGTAATATGGCAAATAACGCAAGCACTAGTAACACCACTTACATAGAAGGTCAGTCAACACAAAGACCTCCTTTCTTTAATGGACTAAACTATAGCTACTGGGCAACACGTATGGCTTTTTATATGCAATCAACAAGTTATGATGCTTGGAATGCTACTCAGAAAGAAATAGTCAATCCAACAACTGAGTATGCAGAATGGACAGCTGCTGAGAAAACCGCAGCTGTGGTAAATGCAAAAGCAATAAATATGATGTTTTGTGCATTAGATCAAAACGAATATAACCGTGTTAGTATCTGTACCTCTGCATATCAAATTTGGCAAATGCTAAAAACCACTCATGAAGGTACTAACAAGGTTAAACAAGCAAAAATAGCTTTGTTGAAAAGTCAATTTCAAAATTTCAAAATGAAGCTGAATGAAACAATCAATGAGATGTATTCAAGGTTTCAAACCATTCATCATGCTCTTATCGGTTTAGGACAAAAATATTCTGATTTTGATGTAGTTTCAACAGTCCTACATTCACTGACTAATGAATGGGAAGGAAAAGTATTAGCAATAGAAGAAGCTAATGATCTTTCCACCATAAAGCCAGATGAATTGATAGGAAATCTTATGTCCTATGAAGCTAACTTGCAGGCTCGAAAAGAACAAAAAGAAGAAAAGAAAAATGTAGCTTTTCATGCTGAGAAAGATGAAGACGTCTCAGATTCTGAAGATGAGGATCTAGCATTCATTGCAAAAGGATTCAAAAAATTCTTAAAGCAACGAAAGGCTAGTCGATACAACAGAAAGAAGTTCGGATCAAATAAGCCATCATCATCAAATATAGAATGCTTTAACTGTCATAAGAAGGGACACATACAAAAGGATCGTCCAGAACAAAAGAAGAAGACAGAAACTGACAAGTTCAAACGCAAAAAGGACAAGTCAAAGAAACGGGCATTCTCAGTGACATTTGATGATTCAGACTCATCTTCATCTGATAAAGAAAGTGTCTCAGACAATGAACAAGCTAATGTACGCTTTATGGCTAAAGAAGATGAGGTACAAATTCCGACTTTTGAAGAAGTTCTAGATATAAATGTTGAGTTAATGTATAAATTTAAAGATGTAAAACGACAATGCAAGCAAGCTCAAGCTAATTTAAGTAGAGCATAATTTGAACGAGATATGTTAAAAGACGAGAAGAAAATATTAGAGGAGGAACTTGAAAAAGCTCAAGAATCATCATCTAATATTGATTCTCAACTCTCTCTTTTGAGTCAAGAAATTGAAACTCAAAAAGAGAAAAATGATGCTCTAACTACCGAAAATCATGAGCTTAAGGCAAAAGTCAAGATGTTAGACCTTGAAAAAGCTAGTTTACAAACAAAGTTAGACGACATTACTCAAAATGTTTCTAACTTTAACAAAGGTCGAGAAAATTTGACAAAAATTATTGAAAGTTCACAAACTGCTACAAATAAACAAGGTTTGGGATATAAGAAACAAGTTATCAAGAAACATCTTGGTAAAAGAAAAAGGAAAAATAAGGAAGTACGAGAAACTAAAGCTAAGAAAAATCTTAGTTTATTATATTCCAAACCAAAACCGATTGTGAAATTTCAAAAGAAGAATGTCAAATCTATAAAAATGTGGGTTCCTAAAACAAATAACAATTTAATTAGGAACAAGTACATTCAAATTTTTTTGAGTTCTGTGCATCATAATCCAAATAATGTGTATAAAGGGGATACGGGACCCGTATGGGTTTGGACTCCTAAGACCTAACTCTTAGGACCCTATAAAAAGGTGGGTACCATGGACTTAATTTTAATTTTTGCAGGTCCCACTTAAGAAAAGAGGAAAGTGGATACTAGATAGTGGTTGCTCGAAGCATATGACTGGAGACAAGAGCTTATTAACAAATATCACTTATTCAGATGGTGGCTCAGTCACTTTTGGAGATAATTCAAAAGGCTATATCATCGGCAAAGGCGATGTGAGAAATTACGGTACATCAAACTTACCTCTTATTACTAATGTCATGCTAGTTAGGAATTTGAAACATAATTTACTAAGTATCATTCAATTGTGCGACAAAGGTTTTATCATTTCTTTTTCGGACAATAAATGTTGTATTTTAGATAAAGATCGAAATATAGCTTTTGAAGGATATAGAGACAGAAACATCTATATTCTGAATATGAATACCAATCATAATTCAGATATGTATCTTGTAGCAAATGATAATGATCCATGGCTATGGCACAAACGTTTCTGTCACATAAACTTCAGAACTATTGACAAGCTAGCCAAGAATGATCTAGTTAAAGGACTACCCAAAGTAAGCTTTAAGGTTGATAATCTTTGTGATGCATGTCAATTAGGAAAATTGACCAAATCGTCTTTCAAATCAAAGAAAGTCATATCAACGTTACAACCATTGGAGCTATTACATATGGATTTATTTGGACCAACACGGGTTCAGTCAATAAATCATAATCAATATGTGTTTGTAATTGTTGACGATTACTCTCGATATACATGGGTAATTTTCTTGAAAAACAAAAGTGACACTTTCAAACATTTCAAATCCTTCGTCAAAAGAATTCAAAAATCAAAAGGGCTTAAAGTTAAAAACATAAGAAGTGATCATGGCGGAGAGTTCAAAAATAATGATTTTGAACATTATTGCACAAAGAAAGGTATAAATCATAATTTTGCGTTTCCTAGAACTCCACAACAAAACGGAGTTGTAGAACGGAAAAATCGGACTTTACAAGAATGTGCAAGAACATTATTAAATGGATCCACTCTACCAAAACATTTTTGGGAAGAAGCTGTTGCAACTGCGTGTTATGTTTTGAATCGTGTATCTATTCGACCTCTGACCAAAAATACATCCTATGAGCTATTTAATCAAAGAAAACCAAATATCTCATATTTCAAAGTTTTCGGTTCTAAATGCTTTATTTTAAATACGAAAGACCATCTTGGAAAATTTGATTCCAAATCCGATGAAGGTATATTTGTCGGATACTCGGAACGAAGCAAGGCCTATCGTATATTTAACAAGAGAACTAAAACTATTGAAGAATCACTTCATGTTTCTTTTGATGAATTCTTTAAATCATCTCATATCGTATCAGATGACGAAGAAACCATAGTCACTGATAATCCTGTCATCACAAATAACGACTCTGACTCAGAAATTGTTGACGATATCCCTCAACCTGCTGTGATACCTTCTCCACCAAGATTTAGATCTCCTCCGAGAATTCTAAGAGATCATCCAGTTCAAAATGTTATTGGAGAAGTAACATCATAAATTAGAACAAGAAGTCAACTAAATCAAATGGGTCATGTCGCATTCCTTTCAAATATCGAACCTAAGAATCCGAAAGAAGCTGCTACTGATGATTACTGGATCATTTCCATGCAAGAAGAACTAAATCAGTTCGAGCGCAATGATGTCTGGGAACTTGTTCAAAGACCGACTGATCAGTCAGTCATTGGTATGAAATGGGTCTATAAAAATAAGGCTGACGAACAAGGAAATATAACCAGAAATAAAGCAAGATTAGTAGCACAAGGATATAATCAGGAAGAAGGTATCGATTATGAAGAAACCTTTGCTCCCGTAGCTCGATTATAAGCTGTTCGAATTTTACTGTCCTTTGCTTGTCATCATGATTTTAAACTTTATCAAATGGATGTCAAAAGTGCATTTTTAAATGGATTTATCAAAGAGAATGTATATGTCGAACAACCTCCTTTGTTCGTACATGAGAAATATCATGATCACGTATATAAACTTAGGAAAGCTTTATATGGATTGAAACAAGCACCTCGTGCTTGGTATGAACAATTAAGAAGCTATCTTATCGATTCTGGATTTCAAATTGGTAAAGTTGATCAGACTCTATTCATTAAACATTCTCAAAAAGATATATTAGTTATCCAAATATATGTAGACGACATTATCTTTGGTTCAACAAACGACGAACTTTGCAAAGAGTTTGCAAATATTATGACCAAAGAATTTGAAATGTCTCATATGGAAGAACTATTGTATTTCCTTGGTCTTCAAATCAACCAACTTTCTAACGGTACTTTTATTAGTCAAGAAAAATACTGTGGAAACTTAGTCAAACGCTTCGGTTTAGAAAATACCTCTGGTAAACCAACTCCTATGAGTACGACCACACATCTTGAAAAAGATGAACATGGTAAGAATGTTGACCAGAAGTTATATAGAAGCATGATTGGTTCTCTCCTGCATCTTACCGCGAGTCGTCCTGATATTATGATGAGTGTTTATTTATGTGCAAGGTTTCAAGCTAATCCTAAAGAATCACATTTACGAGCTCTAAAACGAATAATACGATATCTTAATAACACCAAAGACTTTGGTCTTTTCTACCCGAAATATTTTCCATTTGAATTATTATCGTATAGCGATGCTGATTTCGGTGGCTCTCGCACGGATAAAAAGAGTACAAGTGGTACGTGCCATTTTATTGGAAAATCACTTGTCTCTTGGTTTAGTAAGAAACAAAATTGCATTTCACTCTCGATATATGAAGCTGAATACATATTAGCTGCTCTAGCTTGTACTCAAGTTTTATATATGCAACAAACACTTCGAGATTTCGATATTCATTTATCAAAGTCCATCATATATTGTGATAACACAAGCGCAATCAATTTATCAAAAAACCCAGTCAATCATTGCCGAACAAAGCACATTGATATTCAACATCATTTCTTAAGAGATAATATTGAAAAAGGAACAATATGTCTCGAATATGTCCAGATTGACAACCAATTAGCAGACATTTTTACCAAGCCTCTACTCGAATCTAGTTTTATCTCTTTACGTAGAGAGCTCGGCTTGATTTCTAGAAACGAACTTGGTGTATAATACACTATTGAGTTCTTCTCTAGCCGGTACATTAATTTTTTTTTAACTTAGCTAATTAATAGTCTTTTACTATTATTAGCAATTCATTTTGAGCTTTACAAACTTTGAGTGGTTCATATTCTCTGAATGCTTTCCATCCATTACTTCCTACTTCGTAAAAGCTATAAATACATACTCCTTCTTATTGTTTTCTGCATCACTTTCTTAGTGTCTAGTTTTAACATTCATACACAAGTCCATATACTCTTATGGCACACATATGTGATGAATGTGCTCAACGGTCTCACATCTCGATCACTAGCTCCGAACCGGAGGAGTACTACTCTCCGGAAACACCGAAGAGCAGACCGGAATGTTCGCATACTCCTAGACATACACCCAAACCCAAACGAGCTAAGAAAGCACTATTTTGTTCTCCGGGTACGAGAGAGAAGATCAATGAAAGTCATCACTACCAGATACATCAGTTGGATCTCCAGCGTCAACTGCATTATGAAAAAAAAACTCACATATGATCGTTTAACTCTCTTAGAACGAATGGCGTCAATTTTCTGTAACACAGATAGACATGGAGTACACGAACCAATACCAATGCCACACCCTCCGTCTACATCTCGAAGTCCTAACTCATGGGATCGTAATTATGCGAGAAATGAAGGATCAAGAGAAAATTGGTCGCCATGGACGCCGAGAGTTTCGAATATTCAAGAAAAATCCGAAGACAAGTCATCTACCTCTCATTAAGTTATATCATTTTTTAAATGTTTATGTTGCAATTTTTTTTTAGTTTTAACTCTTATTTCCGTAGTTGTTTTCATAATCTTCGTTCAAAATTCATGTTGAGTTGAAATAAATTAAAGTTCTCTATTTTCAAAAAAAATTAGAAACCAGAAAAACAAGCATACATAGGAACGGTCGACCGTCTGGAATAGACCAGTCGACCGATAAAGGTCTCTGGAAATGTTTATTTTGTTGAACCGGTCGACCGCCTGAAAACTACCAGTCGACCGCCTGAAAACTACCAGTCGACCGTTCAATTCTCTGGAATTTTTTTTCAACTCAAAAGTACACCAGTCTACCGTTTTTAATCCACCGGTCGACCGGTAATGTTCTCTGGAATTTATTACCCCCAGGAACCAGTTGATCGTTTTTAATCCAACGGTCGACTGGCAAAGTTCTCTGGAACTTATTTACCTAGGAACCAGTCAACCGGTCCAAAAATAACGGTCGACCAGTCCAAAAATAACGGTCAACCGATCACGCATTTTTTCAGTTTTCCCTCTCTAAATCGACACGTCGAATCATTTTTACTACATCCTTTCACTGATTATTTGTTCATCTCCTTCTCTAACTTTTGAAAAACCAAAAAAAAAAACCAAATCAATTTATTTTTATTTTCAATGGCACCTCCTCAAAAGAAACCCAAAAAATCATCCTCCGCTCCACTTCAACCCATAGATGCTAACATCAAACAATGGCTCATGGATCCTATTGCAGTGAAACGATGGAATGTTATGAAGGATTACAACATTCATGAAGGTTCTTCCATAGATTTATCTGCTTTTATCCTCTATGATGTTGAAGAATTGATGGTCAAGGCTCGTATAAAATTACTACTTACTTTTGATAAGAACAACATAGAGATTAATCATATTATGATTAGGTTGTTCTATGCTAACCTTAACCTACAGAAATTCAAACCAGAGAATGCTTCTAATTGTCTTTGGTCCGTAGTTTGTGGTCATCATGTTTTCATTTCAAAGGAAAGAATGGCCATGGTTCTCGGTTCACCTAATAGTGGTCAAGAATTTTATTTTGATGTCTGTACAGTTCACACTCGTGATAAAATCAGTCATCTTTTTATCGAGGATCATAAAACGAGTACCAAGGCGATTAATTTACGACCCACGGCTCGAGTTATACATCATGTTCTTACACGATTTTTATTGCCAAGGGTTGGTAATTTTGATGCGGTTTATAAAGAAAATTTCAAAGCACTTTATGCGATCTTTGGAGATATCGAGATAAATTGGATAAACATGATTTTCGACGAGATCCTGCTTGTGAATGACCGCACAAGGCCACACTTATTTTACAATGAATATATTATGCGGCTATTACTCGATTGTGGAGTAAAATCTTGCGAATCTAAAATCTCCAAGCCAAAGTGCATTAAAAAAGCAACTCGAAAAAGGATGAAGCTTCCTGACCCTTGTATGAGTATTATTCCTTTTGAGCAACACCAACAACAACGACCTCAAGAGACCACCTCTTCTATGATTCGCAAACCTAAGCCCGAAGAAGTCAGGCTTCTTGACACTTCGTCGTCAACTAAGGACTCACTTGCACAAATTGCACAAAACCAATTCCTTCTAGAAGCTACACTTAAAAGAACCGACACCAAACTCGACCGTTTGGATACAAAGCTTGATAAACGGTTCTCCAAGCTTAAGTCCTTCTTTGGTACTATTTGGGATGCAATTTCTTGTGCATCGTCATCCTCCTCTACGCAAATACAAGACCCGGGAAAACGTCCCATGCCTCCTACATTTACATGGTCAACATCTGAGGAAAGCACATCCTCAGGAAACAATGCTGGACATGGTCGCGGGACTTATGAGACCGAAGAGGAAGAAGAAGGAACCAACGATGACGACGAATTGGAAGGAGACAAGGATGAAGGACAAAGTAAAGCCATTGTTTTGGAATATATGAAACCTGATTCTTCACCTCACTAGCTTATTATCATTCGTGTTTTATGATAGTATGTTTTAATTTTATGCAAAATTTAAAACCGGCACTTGTATTTTAATAGTGTCGTATTTATTTTGGGTGTGTACGTCTTAAAACTTTAGGTACTTGACTTGCTTTTGGTATGCTTGGGTTGTATTATATGCTACAATATTGAATGCTTATTGTTCTTTTATAATTTGTGTGATCTCTAATCCTTTTTGTCGATGACAAATGGGGAAATAAATGTTACTAACAATGTGTTTTGCAGACATTTTTTTTAAGTATGTATTTCAGGGGGAGTATACATTCAGGGGGAGTAATAAACTCTTTCAGATCTATATTGTCATCAATCAAAAAGGGGGAGAATGTTGAGTCAAGGAATTCAAGATGTTTTGATCAATGACAAGGAGAAACTCAAGATCGACAAGAAGAAGAGTTTCGGTGGTATTCAATGTTAGAGGTTGATTATTTAGTTTTTAGTTGAGTTATACTTATTAAAATCTATCCTCAAATAATCATATACCTCAATGTTTTTTGAATATATATATGTGAATATATGTATGTACATTCATTGTGCATACTGCCTGAAACCGGTCGACCGGTTTCATTCTGGACGGTCGACCATTTCTGGGCAGAATACACAATGAATGTGCACACATGTATATAACGTATATATATTCAAATACCAGTCTACTGGTCATTTTTTACCAGTCCACTGGTCTACGAACTGAAGCCATCTTTTCGAATAGACACCCTACTTCATCAATGGTTATGATCCTTTCTTTTCACCAAAAATCATCTCTATTCATTGGTTCTCTTCACCAATGATTACATCTCTCCATCCTCTATAAAAGCAACATTAAATCATCATTTTAATTACAACAATTCTTTCTATTCTTGCTATCTAAGTGCTGATTTCATTCTTACTCTTTAAAAGCATTCAAAAGCTCACTATTCTCATATATCGTTATTTGAATCCTTAAATCTATATATTATTGTTTAGATTCAAATAACGATATCATCTTCCAAATCTTCATAATATCAAAATCATATTTGAGGATAAGATTATAGGAAGGTTGTACAAGAATTGACAAATTCGTGTTATTAAGAACACACATTGTCAAACTACAAGTTTATATCTTGTTTGAAGTCCTCGGTGTTGTAAGAGGCGAGTTGTGAAGTCCTCGTGTTGATAGAGGCGTGAAATCCCATTCGGCTGCTAGGGTGTTGTGAACCTGTTTTCCTCAGGGTTAAGTGAGGATAATGTTTAGTGAAATTACAGATAGGAGATCTTGGACTGGACGTAGGACGGTGCTCCGAACCAGTATAAAAATCCCTGGTGTGATTTTTTCTATTACTGCATTTACTTATCTGTGATATTGCTATTGTGAGATCTTTCTTAGTATATATCATATATTCCGCACATCCATATTACTGATCCTTCCTAAAGTCGTCTATCGACACTTTCAAACCATTGCTCTGATACACTGTAACATACTGAGTTTCCCATACCCTTTGAGATGACAATCACAACCCAAGTTGCATCGAAAAACAAATAGTTAATAGAAAGAAATTAGAGGGTGAGATAAGAAATAAAGAAATATTAGTATAGAAGAAGAAGAAGAACACAACATAGAGTCTCACATCGCAGCGGAATAAAATATAATACATAAATAAATCTTTATAGAGAGCTTTAAAAATACTTACAATCATCAGAGTACATCAACCCATCTGGACAGTTATAATAACCTGTCCTCTTATACAACACACAGCGGAATAAACATATATCATACGTCTGGACTATTCCAGCTCGTCTTTTCACTACATTCGGTAACCTAAACCTGTACAGCCCGGTCTAACCCGAGCATGTCAAACGCACGGATCAGTCTGTGCGAACCAGAGTGAGAAAAACACACTAAGTTTATAGGTAACATCCAACTTGATTACAAAGTTAAAATCTTTTCGAAAGAAAAGATAATAGTAAGACCAAATCCGCACATAAATATGGATGGTTTTTACCTTACTATAACCCAAAACGTTTTTGAAATCAATATCTTCTCTGAAATTATAATAGTGTCTAAATACAAATAAATATCAATCTAGCAGAATGCTTGCATCTCACGCTCTACATAGTATACAATAAAAACCGTGGGCGCTTATTGGAGAATGGATTTCCAACTACGGCATGGTATGGGACCACCTTCCGACAATGTACCTTCGGAGATGAATACATTGGGGATTCAACAAGAATATCTTGCAACCCCGGCTAAACATGACTGGCCCCTCACTTCGCTTGAGAGTACCAAATATATCATTACCATGGTTGGGGACCAGCCAACCGAACCGATAGCATACATATAAAAACCAAAGGGACAACCGAAGGCATTTTATTTCACCAGATCAGGTAACGAATATACCCTTTTGATGGGTGTGGCCCACATAGCCATGCAACCTTCCCGATTTTATACCATTTCCCGGTTGATGAGGCTTGAGGTCATAATTAATTAACTAGTTAATTTACCTTTATTATTATTTTAGAACATCTGACCACCATTCAATTTGAATGTCACATCGTTAGATCCGCCAGATAATCATTAATTTACGTCCACAAAAATATCTTGGGTGTTTGTAATAACCCGGAAATCTAAGCCAATTTAAAAATTTTATTTTGGCTATTTTAGCGAATTTTGATTGTTTAAAATGAATTATTTTAAATAATATCGACGAGAAATTTATTTTGAATAGAATTAGAACATATATATTAATATACGTCGTCGTTAGAATATAAATATTTATTTATATATACAAAAGGAATTGAAAATGGCGCGGTAGTTCGATAATTTGATTTCAATTTTAAATGAATGTACCGGGTGCAAAATAAACCCAATTTTAGTGAAACCAAAAATATTTGAATCTAATTGAGAATATCTTTCCAACGAATCTTAAAAATTAAAATTTCACAGCGGGAATCAAAAGATATGCCCAGTTGAAAATTCAAAATAGTCGCTATGGAATTCTGGCCCTTAAAAATGGAAATTTTGCAAATGACCTCGGTTTTCGACGAAACCACTTTTGTTGGATCCGTGATGTCAAGTTATTTCTAGGTTTCAAAATTCATAATTTTCTGAATCAATATGTGAGCGTGGCAAAGGAAAACGTGTTTTGACAGTTTCTGTCAATTTTGATCGACCAGAAATTGGCCATTTTTCAAACGGTCTCGGAATTTGACGAAATTAGTTTTGTTAGAACCGTATCGTCAATACTAAGCTAGAAAATATTTTTCGGGAATTTTTGAAGTCCGTATGTGGCCCCGGTAAATTCAAATGCGCGTTCAAATTCAATATATAGATTTATATTTTGATTTTGATGAAAACTGATCGTAACGATCGAATCAGCTTACGATACATATCCCATTGAGTTTGGAATGGGGGTAATTAGCTAGAAGCGACAGTCATTGGGTTCGATTCTGAGTTAGAATTGGAAAAGCAACTTTTTGAATTTAAAAATAAATTAAATATAAAATTCTTTATAACCCCCTCCTCCCTTTGTCTATCAGTCAACGTCAGAGAAAAAAAAGAGAGAGAAAGGGGATCTCAATCCCATCGCTTCCCCCCTCCTCCGATGACCACCCGCCGCCGCCTCCTCTGGCGTCTTCCCCCCATCTTCGCTCGCCTCCTCCTCTCGTTCCCAAACCCTCTAACACCCAAACGGACCCGCCACCACCAAAAGGTCCAGCGTCGCCCTCCCCCATCGTTGCCGCGCCTCCAGGAGGTTAACGCCAAGCCTCGGCCTCCTCCCCCTTCTCCCTCCTCCGCGCCCTTTCCTCTCTCCACTTCAAATTCCCCAAACCGATGCTCCAGCTCGCCGGATCCCTTAGACGCCGCCACCAGTACGGCATACCACCCCCCCTCAGCCCAACGACTCCACCAGCGACTCCACCAGCGCCCCCCCTGACGGCGAGCACCACCAGCGAATTTTTCAAGGCTAGAAATACTGTAAGTTTGTATTCATTTTCTATATTTATTTAAAACTGAAAACATAGGAACTTTAAAACTAAAAAGATGTGAATTTTAAAATAGAAAAGCTTTAATTTTTATTTTAAAAAGCTTTGATTTTTATTTTTATTTTTGAAAAGCTTTGATTTTTAATAATATTAAGATTTGATTTTTTTTTAAATATAAAGCTAGGATTTTTACATGAATGAATCATTTTAAAGAAATGATTTTTACATGAATGAATAACATTTTGAAGAAGCGATTTTTACATGTACGATATCATCATAAAGATGTGGTTTTTATCAACATAAAGGTGTGGTTTTTATCAAAATAAAGATATGATTTTTATTTAAGTATGAGGTTAAAACTATAATTTTTATATTATAGAAAGGTTAAAAATATAATTTTTATACTATAAAAAGGTCAAAAATATAATTTTTATATATGTAGAGATATAAACATATGATTTTTATATAGGTATGATAATAAAAATTCGATTTTTATATAAATGAAGTGAAGGTAAAGATGTGATCTTTATAGAAGTAGCAATGTAAAAATATGATTTTTATATAGAAAACTAAATTATAAAAATATAATCTTTATATTAGAGGTAGATATATAAAAATATAATTTTTATATAGAGAATAGCGATATAAAAATATAATCTTTATTATATGAACACCGTTATAAAAATAGAATTTTTATCTATATAGTAGCGGTGTAAAAATAGAATTTTTGTCCATATAGGGTAGATATAAAAATGTGATTTTTATATACATAGCAACAATATAAAAATGTGATTTTTTATATATGTAGTGGCTACGGACAATGAAATTAACAAAAGGCGAGCACGACGAAGATTTCTACATATGAAGAGTCGTGGCGTTTGGTTTAGCTAGTCGGTGAGAACTCCTCACTTTTAATTTATTTTCTAGTCTGAAATATATGCTAGGATGCAGACGGTGTTTAGTAGCACCGGACACCCGTCGTCCACAGACCATGGACGACTTGTATGCTTGTTTGATGTGTTGTGAATTTTGTTTGTGATGTTGATGTGAAATGCGTAATTAAACATTCATGTGTTGAAATAAATTAATTATCGTTAAAAATATAATTTTTAACGTGAATGTGAATAAATAGATATTCATTTACAAACCGGACGGTTTGTTTATGTACACCTATTTGAAGGATATTGATTGAGACGATAAATTTTACACGTCGCCCAACAGCACAAATAATATTTAGTGTTTGTGGATTGGAACCCCACACGGGTGTTGGGATGATATTGGATGTACACTAATCCCAATTATTTAGTTGTATGTCGATCGATTGGTCGACAGACTGTGTAAGCGTTAATTATTTATATTTAATGCTTATGCAGTTGTGTGGTGCACTCTGGACGATGGTTGATTATTTATCGTTGATATTATATACATGTGTTGTAGAAAATCCATACAATTAACATTATAAGGTAATTGATTGGGCCTCATTCCAGTATAGAAAATAAATTCATGTGTTGAATAGATAATAAATTCATGTGCTGAATTGAAAAATATTCATGTGTTGAATAGAATAAACATTCATGTGTTGAATAAAAGCCGTGTTGATTAGATTGACGTCATTTTGACGTGAACGATAATTATATCTGATTTATTCATTTTTCAATGAATATTGAAAGTGACTTCAAAATTCGAATTAAATTGAAGAGATTGAAATTCGAATTAAATTGAAATGAATTGAAATTCGAATTAAATTGAATTAAATTGAAATTCAAATTAAATTGAATAGATTTAAATTCGAATTAAATTGAATAGATTTGAATTAAATTGAATTGATTTGAAATTCGAATTAAATTGAAATCAATTGAATTTCGAATTAAATTGAAATTGAATTGAAATCGATTTGAAATGAAATTAAAACGAATTTATATTGAAAAATTCAATCTTGATTTTAATTTGAAAAGGAAGTTGAAATCGTTTTGAAAATGAATTTAAACGATTTATAAAATATGTTTTTAAAAGAAATCGACGAAATATATATAATATATATTATATATATAGAATGGCCTGAATAGAACGCACCGCTGCAGTTCGTGAATTTCGACCATTGACTTCGAATGGACATTGTGGGAGATACGACCGTCGGATTCTCCTAAAATCGGAACCATTGGGTTCGTATCGAAAAGAGCTTTCTAACGAATATTAGAAATTAGAAATCTAACGGTTGAACTTGGAATTATGTCCAAATCAAATTTGGAAAAGGTCGCTGTAAGTACAGTTCGATGGCCGTTGATGGAAATCGACTGTACGGGCCTTGATAAATTATTAAAAATATCAATAATTAGTGTAAAATCATAAGAAATGATTTGTGAAGAATCGGGATGAAAAATTCCATATTTGAAAAGATAAAAATAGATTTTTATCGAAATGAGCTAGTTTTGAACTAGAATTATAATCCTATTTATTTTTAAAATAAATAAAGTGGATTTGAAATGGTTTTGAAAATACCCGGAATTTCCAACAATTTAATTGGAATGGATTTGAATCGAAATTATCTTTGGAATATTTCGATGTTGGACTTCATGATTATACAGATATTGTTATGGGAATTTGAAAGATATATTTACATCATTATTTCCAATACGATATTGGTTGGTCGTAGAATTTGATATTGAATATAAGCCGATATATTTTCAATTCAGAGCCGTGTATTTAATATCAAATGTGATTTAGGTTTGTCGTGAATGGTGTCTTCATTAACACTGTTCTTAAACCCAGTTGAGAAAAAGATTAAATCTTTTTATTTAGATTTAATGAAGTGTACCAATTAAATGGGATTTAATTGGAATTGAATTTGAATTGATTTTTGGGTTTATCGTGAACGGTGTTTTAAATAACACTTGTTCTTTAACCCGATAATTAATGGAAGGTGATTTTGGGTTTACAGTGAACCGTGTTTTAAATGGAATTGGTTCTTTAACCCAGTTAAAGATAGGAGGTGATTTCCAAAGTGAAATAATCATTAATATTGATTTTTGGGAAGATTAAAACCAAGTGGAGTTTTGAATGGTCGAGAATGGAGTATCACCAGTTTTGCTCCAGGCAATAGTTAAATTTTTAATTAGATTTGAACGTGAAATGGTAATTGAATTTACCGATAACATTGTCGTGTTAGATATGAAGTATGACCAGTTTTACTTCATGGGATGAATAGGTTGGGATTGGGAAATAAAATAAATGATTACTTCGGTGTGGTTCGCTAATCCTGACTAATTTGAATTGATATTCAAAAGGAGATTAAAGAATAAATTTAAAGAATTCATCTTTGATAAAATTAATGGGAACCTTTCCCAAAGTATAAGAATATTTGGATAAAAGAATATTCTGAATTGGAATGAGGCGTATGTTGTGGTTGTGTAACACTTGTTTGTTATATACGCGAGTTATTCAGAAAGACCGAGTTCATCCCATTCTGAATAACTGATTCGACGTGGTGTCGAGGATGAAGACAGTGGTCGAAGACCAGAGGTCTTCACGTTGTTTGGGTGATTGCTGATGATCTTGATTGGGTCGTACACCCAAGATGATGGAATCAGTTAGTGATCGTCCAAACGTACTTGGAAATCGATGGATATGCGGGGTACTAGGTGCCTCCGGTTTCGTTTAGACCCAGAACGAACTTGTAAATGGACTGTGTGTCTGACATTGGATTTTATTCTGTGTGATTGATTTCTATTAAATATATATTTGTTTGGCGGCGGAGAATTTATTCTCTTGCTTAACGTCCTTCTCTGAGACGTACGAGCTCAGGGGTTATATATTAATGGATATTAAACGCATGGAGTGAATTGCCTGTGTGGCATGCCTAAGTGGCAATATGATCAAGGCTTCTGTTGAAAAGCAGAGTCTTGTGATTGATGATCAAAGCACAGCCTGTGTGGCATAGCTTTGTGTAATGTTGATTCGCGAGCCTCGCACCCTGGTTGTGAACCAGAAACGGGAGAGGACATCAGGGAGGGCATGCATTTCCTTCTAGCTAGAAGTGGCGTCAGTGGTTTTACACGACTTGACGAGTTTGACTTATGTGGTTGTTTCTATTGCGAGGCGCCTCGGATATATCGGTCAATCCGGGACCGATGGAGTCATTGGACTCATTGACACCCCATAGTGTGGGGAAACGCAGTGTTCAGGCATTTTAATCCATATCGGTGGACCGGCCCTGACGATCCAAGGGACGATGCATTCGGTTCCTGAGGGGCGGGCCAGAGCGTCTCGAATTCGGTAAGGACGATCTCTTGCCTTGGTTCACAGATGGAAATCCAACTTCCAATACGTGATTTTGCGGTTTTGATTGTAGAGCCTAGTATGGCGGCATGATATATGGTACCCATGCCGTCTATGATTGATATTTATGATTGAAATTGTTTTGACACTATACACTTATTATAGTATCAAATGACTTGTTTTAAACGTATCAAGCATGCTTTGGCTATTATAAGGGAAAACCCTATCCTCCGGTTTGTGTTGCATTGTGTGATGGGACCTGGGTCTTATAATAGCTTCATTTTTCTTTATTTAGCATTGCGCTGTTTTTTTCATGCACTGATATCCTTGGGAGGAAACCCGTTCCGTGTTATACGGCGTGGTCCCTTGATTTACCTAACTTTAAAATAAAGATTAATAATGTATTAGTTCTCACACCAGTCCCATGATTGACCTGGAGTTTATTGTTTTAACCTAAACTCTGGGTGCCCTCATTTTCCGCACGGGCAGCTAGTAGTTTTGGTTTTGCAGATTTATATTCACAGGATCCTGATTTACAGCTGGAACGAAACTCGGAAAGCTCTGTATCCGTGTATTACATCTATTTGTGTATTTTATTATTTTCCGCTTCTATGTAATGTATTGTAATCTCTGATATTTTTCGAATGTATTTTATTTGTTTATACTTTGTATATTTTTGTAATCTGATGGAATTGTTGTAATTAACAATGAAATGTTCTTCTGTTTGTGTTCTGATTCATCTTGTCCTCAAAGTAATTTGTTCTTTCTCTTCTCTTCGGAGACCGGGGAAGTTCGGGTCGCTTCATTTGGTATCAGAGCTTTGGTTTACAGAGCTCGGAGAACAAGGCACATTAGAACCATACGAAAGAATTCATCAGAGATTGGATTAGTAATATCCAATGAGAATGACTCGTTAGAGATGAGATCAGTAGTATCCTAGAACGGGTGTGAAGAGTATATTTTTAAAATGAAAACGAATTTTGTTTTGAAAATTTAAATCAATTATTCGTATTTGAATATTTATTTATATTGATTTGGACAATCCAGTGTATAGAGATTTTGCGTATACGTCTGATCCGCGTGTATTTGAAGTTTTGATATACTGGATAGATATAGAATCACACTCTAGTCGCCCGAAGATGGTTCTGATGATCACTGTAGCGATCGCATCATCAGTATTCATGTTCGAGTTTCGAAAGTGGGATTTCTATATATTTCCTATTAACTGGTGTGAGAACCAAAATTAGATAGGGCTTATTGTTGTGATTTGGCATCAAAAATGTGATTTTTGACTATGTATCAAAATTATGAATTTGAAACGTTAATTCAATAATTGATTGATGGTTGTGTTGTTTGATTATTTGTTTGATTAACAAAATGTTGAACCATTTAGCCTAATGGAATCAAATAGTGAATTGTAATGAAAATTTGTCGCATTTGCATACATATGCATGTACCTACATTGAACAGGTCATAGCAATGAGGCTAGAGCAGAAGAATAAAATTGTTTGCCCGACAAATAGGTACATGTTTATTGTATTTCTTGGGTTTTTGATGATTTTATGAGCCGATTGGCTAGCCGCTTGGCTGTTTCTTTTTCTTTTTGGATTGGTGAGGGCCATGGGAGGATATCTGAAATATCCCAAAGTCCCCAATGTAGGGGAGGTTATGGCGAAATTTTTCAAAAATTTAGGGTGTTAGCCAATTTTTTGAAAATTTTGAAAAGTTCTCAGAAACTGAAAAGTTGAAGAACTTAAGCCGTAACGAAAATAATGAAAGTGAGTTGGTTTGTGAAACAACTTTCGGCTTCGTTCCTTTTCGGGGACGAAAAGTTTTAAGTGGGGGAGATTGCAATAACCCAGAAATCTGAGCCAATTTAAAAAATTTATTTTAGCAATTTTAGCGAATTTTGATTATTTAAAATGAATTGTTTTAAATAATATCGACGAGAAATTTATTTTGAATATAATTAGAACGTATATATTTGTATACGTCTTCGTTAGAATATAAATATTTATTTATATATATATATAAAAGGAATTGAAAATGGCGCGGTAGTTCGATAATTCGATTTCAAATTTCAAATGAATGTACCGGGTGCAAAATAAACCGGATTTTAGTGAAACCAAAAATATTTGAATCTAATTGAGAATATCTTTCCAACGAATCCGAAAAATTAAAATTTCATAGCGGAAATCAAAAGATATGCCCAGTTGAAAATTCAGAATAGTCACTATGGAATTTTGGCCCTTAAAAATGGAAATTTTGCAAACGACCTCGGTTTTCGACGAAACCACTATTGTTGGATCCGTGATGTCAAGTTATTGCTAGGTTTCAAATTCGTAATTTTCTGAATCAATATGTTGGCATGGCGAAGGAAAACGTGTTTTGACAGTTTCTGTCAATTTCGATCGACCAGAATTGGCCATTTTTCAAACGATCTCGGAATTTGACGAAATTAGTTTTGTTAGAACCGTATCTTCAATACGAAGCTAGAACATATTTTTCGGGAATTTTTAAAGTCTGTATGTGGCCCCAGTAAATTGAAATGCGCGTTCAAATTCAATATATAGATTTATATTTTGATTTTGACGAAAACTGATCGTAACGATCGAATCAGCTTACGATACATATCCCATTGAGTTCGGAATAGGAGTAATTAGCTAGGAGTGATAGTCGTTGGGTTCGATTCTGAGTTAGAATTGGAAAAGCAACTTTTTAAATTTAAAAATAAATTAAATATTAAATTCTTTATAACCCCCTCCTCCCTTTGTCTATCAGTCAACGGCAGAGAAAAAAAAAAGAGAGAAAGGGGATCTCGATCCCGTCGCTTCCCCTCCTCCTCCGATGACCACCCGCCGCCGCCTTCTCTGGCGTCTTCCCCTCCCCTCCTCTTCGCTCACCTCCTCCTCTCGTTCCAAACCCTCTAACACACAAACGGACCCGCCACCACCAAAAGGTCCAGCGTCGCCCTCCCCCATCGTTGCCGCGCCTCCAAGCGGCTAACGCCAAGCCTCAGCCTCCTCCCCCTTCTCCCTCCTCCGCGCCCTTTCCTCTCTCCACTTCAAATTCCCTAAACCGATGCTCCAGCTCACCGGATCCCTTAGCCACCGCCACCAGTCAGTCGTACCACACCCCTTCAGCCCAGCGACTCCACCAGCGCCCCGTTGATGGCGAGCACCACCAGCGAATTTTCCAAGGCTAGAAATGCAGTAAGTTTGTATTCATTTTCTTTATTTATTTAAAACTGAAAACATAGGAACTTTAAAACTAAAAAGATGTGAATTTTAAAATAGAAAAGCTTTAATTTTTATTTTAAAAAGCTTTGATTTTTTATTTTTATTTTTGAAAAGCTTTGATTTTTAATAATATAAAGATTTGATTTTTTGAAAAAAATATAAAGCAAGGATTTTTACATGAACGAATCATTTTAAAGAAATGATTTTTACATGAATGAATAACATTTTGAAGAAGCAATTTTTACATGAATGATATCATCATAAAGATGTGGTTTTTATCAACATAATTTTTATCAAAATAAAGATATGATTTTTATTTAAGTATGAGGTTAAAATATTGTTTTTATATTATAGAAAGGTTAAAAATATAATTTTTATATTATAGAAAGGTCAAAAATATAATTTTTATATATGTTGAGATATAAACATATGATTTTTATATAGGTATGATAATAAAAATTCAATTTTTATATATATGAAGTGAAGGTAAAGAAGTGATCTTTATAGAAGTAGCAACATAAAAATATGATTTTTATATAGAAAAATAAAATATAAAAATATAATCTTTATATTAGAGGTAGATATATAAAAATATAATTTTTATATAGAGAATAGCGATATAAAAATATAATCTTTATTATATGAACACCGTTATAAAAATAGAATTTTTATCTATATAGTAGCGATGTAAAAATAGAATTTTTATCCATATAGGGTAGATATAAAAATGTGATTTTTATATACATAGCAACAATATAAAAATGTGATTTTTTATATATGTAGTGGCTACGGACAATGAAAATCACAAAAGGCGAGCACAACGAAGATTTCTACATATGAAGAGTCGTGGCATTTGGTTTAGCTAGTCGGTGAGAACTCCTCACTTTTAATTTATTTTCTAGTCTGAAATATATGCTAGGATGCAGACGGTGTTTAGTAGCACCCGACACCCGTCGTCCACAGACCATGGACAACTTGTATGCTTGTTTGATGTGTTGTGAATTTTGTTTGTGATGTTGACGTTAAATGGGTAATTAAACATTCATGTGTTGAAATAAATTGATTATCGTTAAAAATATAATTTTTAGATATTCATTTACAAACCAGACGGTTTGTTTATGTACACCTATTTGAAGGATATTGATTAGGACGATAAATTTTACACATCACCCAACAGCACAAATAATATTCAGTGTTTGTGGATTGAAACCCCACACGAGTGTTGGGATGATATTGGATGTACACCAATCCCAATTATTTAGTTGTATGTCGATCGATTGGTCGACAGACTATGTAAGCGTTAATTATTTATATTTAATGCTTATGCAGTTGTGTGGTGCACTCTGGACGATGGTTGATTATTTATCGTTGCTATTATATACATGTGTTGTAGAAAATCCATATAATTAATATTATATGGTAATTGATTGGGCCTCATTCCAATATAGAAAATAAATTCATGTGTTGAATTGAAAAATATTCATGTGTTGAATAGAATAAACATTCATGTGTTGAATAAAAGCTGTGTTGATTAGATTGACGCCATTTTGATGTGAACGATATTTATATCGATTTTATTCATTTTTCAATGAATATTGAAAGTGATTTCAAAATTCTAATTAAATTGAAGAGATTGAGATTCGAATTAAATTGAAATGAATTGAAATTCGAATTAAATTGAAATGAATTGAAATTCCAATTAAATTAAATAGATTTGAAATTCGAATTAAATTGAATAGATTTGAAATTCGAATTAAATTGAATAGATTTGAAATTCAAATTAAATTGAAATGAATTGAAATTCGAATTAAATTGAAATCGATTCGAAATGAAATTAAAACGAATTTATATTGAAAAATTCAATCTTGATTCGAATTTGAAAAGAAAGTTGAAATCGTTTTGAAAACGAATTTAAACGATTTAAAAAATACGTTTTGAAAGGAAATCGATGAAATATATATAATAAATATATTATATATATAGAATGGCCTGAATAGAACGCGCCACGCTGCTGCAGTTCGTGAATTTCGACCATTGACTTTGAATGGACATTGCGGGAGATCCGACCGTCGGATTCTCCTAAAACTGGAACCATTGGGTTCGTATTGAATAGAGATTTCTAAAGAATATTAGAAATTAGAAATCTAACTGTTGGATTTGGACTTATGCCCAAATCAAATTTGGAAAACGTCGATGTAAGTGTTGTTCGATTGCCGTTGATGGAAGTCGACTGTATGGGCCTTGATAAAATTATTAAAAATATCAATAATTAGTGTAAAATCATAAGAAATGATTTGTGAAGAATTGGGATGAAAAATTCCATATTTGAAAAGTTAAAACTAGATTTTTATCTAAATGATCTAGTTTTGAACTAGAATTAAAATCCTATTTATTTTTAAAATAAATAAAGTGGATTTGAAATGGTTTTGAAAATAGCCAGAATTTCCAATAACTGAATTGGAATGGATTTGAATCGAAATTATCTTTGGAATATTTCGATGTTGGACTTCGTGATTATACAGATATTGTTATTGGAATTTGAAAGATATATTTACGTCGTTGTTTCCAATACGATATTGGTTGGTCGTAGAATTTGATATTGAATATAAGCCGGTATATTTTCTATTCAGAGCCTTGTATTTAATATCAAATGTGATTTGGGTTTGTCATCAATGGTGTCTTCATTAACACTGTTCTTAAACCCAGTTGAGAAAACATTAAATCTTTTTATTTAAATTTAATGAAGTGTACCAATTAAATGGGATTTAATCTGAATTGAATTTGAATTGATTTTTGGGTTTATCGTGAACGGTGTTTTAAATAACACTTGTTCTTTAACCCAATAATTAGTGGAAGGCGATTTCGGGTTTACAGTGAACCGTGTTTTAAATGACATTGTTTCTTTAACCCAGTTAAAGACAGGAGGTGATTTCCCAAGATAAATAATCATTAATATTGATTTTTGGGAAGATTAAAACCAAGTGGAGTTTTAATGAATCTTTAATTAGATTGGAATGGTCGAGAATGGAGTATCACCAGTTTTGCTCCGGGCAATAGTTAAATCTTTAATTAGATTTGAACGTGAAATGGTAATTAAATTTACCGATAACACGGTGGTGTTAGATATGAAGTATGACCAGTTTTACTTCATGGGATGAATAGGTTGGGATTGGGAAATAAAATAAATGATTACTTCGGTGTGGTTTGCTAATCCCGACTAATTTGAATTGATATTTAAAAGGAGATTAAAGAATAAATTTAAAGAATTTATCTTTGATAAAATTAATGGGAACCTTTCCCAAAGTATAAGAATATTTGAATAAAAGAATATTCTGAATTGGAATGAGGCGTATGTTGTGGTTGTGTAACACTTGTTGAGACGACCCGAACTTCCCCGTGAAGGAAAGCTGTGAAGACCCGTAACTTCCCCGTAAAGGAAAGCGTCGGATAGTTCGAGAACAAGCCACAACAGAACGCATACAGAAGAACATTTCACTGTTATTACAACAATGCATCAGATTACAAGAATATACAGAGTATAAATGAATAAATATTACACAGAAATATCAGAGATTTAAATTACATTTAAATACATCGCAGCGGAAAATAATACAATACACAACTAGAAGGAGATATACGGATACAAAGCTTTCCGGATATCGTTCCAGCTGTAAACCAGGATCCTGTGAATATAAATCTGCAAAACCAAAACTACTAGCTGCCCGTGTCGAAAATAAGGGCACCCAGAGTTTAGGTTAAAACAATAAACTCCAGGTTAGTCATGTGACTGGTGTGAGAACTAAAATAGTTATTCTTTATTTTAAAGTTAGGTAAAACAAGGGACCACGCCGTATAACACGGAACGGGTTTCCTCCCAAGAATACCAGTGCATAGAACAAACAGCGCAATGCTAAATAAAGAAAAATGAAGCTGTTATAAGACCCAGGTCCTATCACACAATGCAACGCAAGCCGGGGGATAGGGTTTTCCCTTATAACAGCCAAAGAATGCTTGATACGTTTAAAACAAATCATTTGATACTATTATAAGTGCATAGTGTATAAAACAACTTCAAATCATAAGTATCAATCATAGGCGGCATGAATGGCCCATAACACTATGTCGCCATATATAAGTTTACAATCAAAACCGCAAATGTCGTATTGGAAGTTGGGTTATCATTTATGGTATGAACCGAGGCTAGGGGCAAGATCCTCACTGATTCGAGACTGCCTAGCCCGAGTCTCAGGATCAGAACGCATCGACCCTTGGATCGTCAGGGCCGGTCCACACGGAGTGGATTAAAATACCTGAGCACTACGTTTCGCCGCCCTTTGGGGCGTAAGCGAGCCAACTAAATGACTCCATCGGTTCGAGAACGACCGATCATTCCGAGGCGCCTCGCAACAGCAACAACCACAAAGTCAAACTCGTCAGGGCGTGTAAAACCACTGACGCCACTTTTAGCTAGGAGGAAACGTAGGCCCTCCCTGATGTCCGTCTCCCGTTTTTGATTCATACCGGGTGTGATACTCGCGAATCAACGTTACACAAAGCTACGCCACAAAGGCCGTGCTTTGATCATCACCACAAGACTTTGCTTTTCAACAGAAGCCTTGATCAATTGCCACTTAGGCATGCCACACAGGCAATTCACTCCATGCGTTTGATATCCATCAATATATAACCCCTGAGCTCGTACGTCTCAGAGAAGGGCGTTAAGCAAGAGAATAAATTCTCCGCCGCCAAACAGATATATATTTAATAGAGATCAATCACACGGACTAAAATCCAATGTCAGACACACAGTCCATTTACAAGTCCGTTCTGGGTCTGAACGAAACCGGAGGCACCTAGTACCCCGCATATCCATCGATCTCCAAGTACGTCTGGACGATCACTAACTGTTTCCATCTTCTTGGGTGTACAGCCCAATCAAGATCATCAGTAATTACCCAAACGACGTGAATACTTCTGGTCTTCGACCACCGTCTTCATCTTCGACTTATCGTCGTATCAGTTATTCAGAATGGGATAAACCCGGTCTTTCCGAATAACTCGCGTATATTTTAGGTAAGTGTTACACAAACACAACATACGCCTCATTCCAGTTCATCAGTCACTAACCGTAAATTAATCAAGAGAATAATTCCCCAAATATTAACCCCGAAGGCCGAAACCAACATCAGATCAATATTCAGAAAACCATTCTGCTTGGCTAACCGACAGTTAGTTCCTAAATTTCACATTCATAGGGAAAGGTTCCCATTAATTTTATCCAAGATAAATTCCTTGAATTTATCCTTTATTCTATCCTTTTGAATTTCGATTCAACTAGCCGGGATTAACGAACCTTACCGAAGTAATCATTTATTTTAATTTCCCCATCCCAACCTATTCATCCCATGAAGTAAAAACTGGTAATACTTCATATCTAACACCACGGTGTTATCGGTAAATTCAATTACCATTCCACGTTCAAATCTAATTAAAGATTCAACTATCGCTTGGAGCAAAACTGGTGATACTCCATTCTCGATCATTTCAATCTAATTAAAGATTCATTAAAACTCCACTTAGTTTTAATCGTTAACTGGGTTAAAGAATCCGTGTCATTTAAAACACGGTTCACGATAGACCCAAAATCACATTCATTAATTATCGGGTTAAAGAACGAGTGTTATTTAAAACACTGTCCACGATAAACCCAAAAATCAATATCAATTCTATTCCAATTAAATATTGTTTAATTGGTACACTTTATTAAATCTAAATAAAAGGATTTAATCTTTTCTCAACTGGGTTCAAGAACAGTGTTAGTGAAGACACCATTCACGACAAACCCAAATCACATTCGATATTCAATACAAGGCTCTGAATAGAAAATATATCGGCTTATATTCAATATCGAATTCTACGACTAACAAATGTCGTATTGGAAATAACGATATAAATATATATCTTTCAAATTTCCATAACAACACCTGTATAATCCTGAATTCCAACATCGAAATATTCCGAAGACAATTTCGATTCAAACCCACTCCAATGCAATCATTGGATATTCTGGTTATTTTCAAAACCCTTTTCAAATTCAATTTATTTATTTAAAAATAAATAGAATTATAATTCTAGTTCAAAACTAGTTCATTTCGATAAAAACTATTTTTATCTTTTCAAATATGGAGTTTTTCATCCCAAATCTTCACAAATCATTTCTTATGATTTTACACAAATTATTATTATTTTTAATAATTTTATCAAGGCCCGTACAGTCGATTTCCAACAATGGCCATCGAACTGCACTTACAGCGACGTTTTTCGAATTTGATTTGGACGTAATTCCAAATCCAACCGTTAGATTTCAAATTTCTAATATTCGTTAGAAAGCTCTTTTCGATACGAACCCAACGGTTCCGGTTTTAGGAGAATCCGACGGTCGGATCTCCCGCAATGTCCGTTTGAAATAAATGGTCGAAATTCACGAACTGCCGCGGCGTGGCGCGTTCTATTCAGGCCATTATATTATATATATAATATATATAATATATATTTCGTCGATTTCTATTTAAAACGAATTATATAAATAGTTTTAAAATTCGTTTCAAAAGCAATTTCAACTTCCATTTCAATTCAAATCAAAATTGAATTCTTCTTTATAAATTCGTTTTAAAATTCATTTCTATTCAATTCAAATTTCAATTCAATTTGAATTCATTTCAATTTGCTTTAAATTCAATTCGAATTCGAAGTCGTTTTCAATTCATTTCATTTCGAAATCGTTTTCAATTCATTTCATTTCGAAATCGTTTTCAATTCAATTCATTTCGAAATCGTTTTCAATTCAATTCATTTCGAAATCGTTTTCAATTCATTTCATTTCGAAATCGTTTTCAATTCATTTCATTTCGAAATCGTTAAAATCGATATAAATATCGTTCACGTCATAATGGCGTCAATCTAATCAACACGGCTTCATAAATTTCTATTTTCAAATATTCTTTTTCAAATATTTCTTTTTCAAAATAGTTGTTATTATCAAAATATTTCGTTCAACACATGACCAATCTCAATGGATGAGTACTGTCAACACATGAACCTTTATTTTATATTGATAAAGATGTAAATTTTATTACTAAAATATTTCGTTCAACACATGACCAATCTCAATGGATGAGTACTGTCAACACATGAACCTTTATTTTATATATTCTTTATTTTTCAAATTGGAATGAGGCCCAATCAATTACCATATAATGTTAATTATATGGATTTTCGCACATCACATGTATATAATAGCATTGAAAAATAATCAACCATCAACCAAAGTGCACTACACTGTATAAGCATCAAATATAGATATTCAACGCTTATAACAGCCTATCAATCAATCGATCGACATATTTAATCAATCAGGACGAGTGAACTTCATATTTCATCCCAACACCCGTGTGGGGTTTTCAAACAATCAAACACAGATTCTAATTGTGCGGTTGGGCGATGTGTAAAATTTACCGTCCCAATCAATGTCCTTTAAATAAGTGTACATAAACAAACCGTTCGGTTTGCAAATGAATATTTTATTTTATTCACTTCACGTTAAAAATTATATTTTTAACGATAAAAACATTTTATTTCAACATATGAATTTCTACTCAGTTCATTTATTCAATAAAATGATATTTTTATTTTTCTAACTTATTTTCGAAAATTTCGGCGGCATAACGGCACGATACTAGAAACGGGACGAGGCCTAGCCTTATCCCCGGTCTAGTGAAGGCCCACGCCATTCACACATCAATCAAATTCACCAAACAACCAAATTCAAATCAAATCATATAACTAAGCTATGCAACCAAACAAACAAGTCCATGGTCTGTGGACGATTGTGTCGGGTGCTACTAAGCACCGTCTGCATCCTAGTATATATATATAACTAGAAAAATTAAATTGAAAGGTGAGAAGTTCTCACTTTTAGCTATCCTAGCTCCACGGTACTTCTAATGCAGGAAATCTTCGCCAACTCGCCTTTTGGTCGCTTTCGCCCGTATTCTCTACATATGTAAAAATCGAATTTTTACTTCGCTATTCAATATATAAAAATCATATTTTTATTTCGAAGTTCAATATATAAAAATGGAATTTTTGTATTCCAATCAAGGGAAATTTACATTTCAAATCAAAGGAAATTTATATTTCAAAGCAAAGGAAATTTATATTTCAAAGCAAAGGAAATTTATTTTCAAAGCAAAGAAAATTTATATTTCAAAGCAAAGAAAATTTATATTTCAAAGCAAAGAAAATTTATATTTCAAAGCAAAGAAAATTTATATTTCAAAGCTGAAAATTAAAATAAAACAATGCTAATCCTATTCTAAAACCAATGCCAATTTTATTTTAAAACACTTGCTATTTTTATTTTATAAAACGATGCGATATATATTATTTAGAAAAACAATTCTATTCTTACTATGAAAAACAATAATGTTATTCTCTATAAACATTTAATTACAAGTTCAAAGAAATACACTGCGTCCTCTTCATCTTTGCTGTTCAAAACCCTCTACATCATCATCCCCGAAATTGCTCAGCAGGTCCCAAAACCGAACTCAACGCTCGATCAAAAATCTGACCACGCAGACCACTAGGAGGCCAGCGCCGCCGATCTGAAACCGTCCTGCGGTGCGCCGGAGCACCCTCTCGCTCCACCGTGAGTAGCCGCTAGTTCGAACTCGCCCCTGCTCCAAAATCTCGTGCAAAGTCGAAGGGTTTAAGGCCAAATTCTGGCCATCCTAGTTCGCCAGTTACAATCTTGACCATTGATTAAGTAGATCTCGTGTTGCTCTTTGATGTGAGCTTGGAATTTCTTGAAACCGTTGTTTAATTTGGAAGATCGAACGGAATTAGTTTTGGAGAATTCTGGCCGTTGTTTTCCTAGGGCCGGCGGGAAGAAAGAGAAGGGTAGGTGTGGAGTTGGAGGGTATTTATAGGAAATATTTTATTATTGTAATTTATTTAATTTCAATAAATGAGATTTTACATACGAACACCAAATCAAACCCAACGACCGTCGTCCCTAGCTAAATACCCCCATTCCGAACACAACGGGATATGTTTCATAAGCCAATTCGACTGTTACAGTCAGTTATTCTTCAAATTTAAAATATAAACATTTAATTTTAGATTTGAACGTACATTTTAATTTGCCAGGGCCACATACGGACTCTAAAAATTCCAAAAAATATTTTCTAGCTTCGTATTGACGATACGGTCCTAACAAAACTAATTTCGTCAGATTCTGAGACAGTTTGAAAAATGGCCATTTTCCAGTCGATTAAATTCAACTGAAACTGGTCAAACGCGTTTAAATTCACCACGCTCACATATTGATTCGAAAAATTATGAAATTTAAAACATAGCAATAATTTGACATCACGGACCCAACAAAACTGGTTTCGTCGAAATCCGAGGTCGTTTGCAAAATGGCTATTTTTAAGGGCCTGAATTCCATAGCGACTATTCAGACTTTTCAACTGGACATATCTTTTGATTCCCGCTACGAACTTTTGATTTTTCGGATTCGTTGGAAAGATATTACCAATTAGATCCTAATGTTTTTGGTTTCACTAAAATCCGGATTGTTTTGCACCCGGTACATTCAATTGAAGTTTGAAATCGAATTATCGAACTACCGCGCCATTTTCAATTCTATTTATAATTATATATAATTATTTATATTATAACGACGACGCGTATAATATATACGTTCGAATTATATTCAAAATAGATTTTTCGTCGATATTATTTAAAATAATCTATTTTAAATACTCAAAATTCGCTAAAATTGCCAAAATAAAAATTTTAAACTAGCCCAGATTTTCGGGTTGTTACAATCTCCCCCACTTAAAACTTTTCGTCCCCGAAAAGGAACAAAGTCGAAAGTGGTTTGATTAATCAGCTCTACGTTCGATCTGGCTTCCATTCTCCAACTTTTCAGTTTCTGAGAATTTTCAAAATTTCAAAAATTTGGCTAACACCCTAAATTTTCGAAAAATTTCGCCATAACCTCCCCTGCACCGGGAGCATCGGGGAATTTCAAATAGCTTCCCCGGTCCTTCAGATCTCAAAAAGAAAAAGAAAAAGCCAAGCGGCTAGCCAATAGGCTCATAAAATCATCATCACCCAAACAAAACAGGAAATTATGTAGTAAACATGTACCTATTTGTCGGGCAAACAAATTTTATTCTCTGCTCTAGCCTCCTTGCTATGACCTGTTCAATGATGTATACGCATATGCAAGCAAATGCAACCCATTTTCAACACAGCTTCATATTTGATGCAATTAGGCATAATGGTTCAAAATTATCAAACAATTAAACAAACAATACAAACATCAATCAATTAGTGGATTAACGTTTCAAATTCATAATTTTGGTATATATAAAGGAAATCATGTTTTGATGCCAAATCACAACAATGTATTCTAGCTATATTAGTTTTGGTTCTCACACCAGTCTAATGGAAATATATAGAAAATCACACCTTCGAAACTCGAACATAAATGTTGATGATGCGATCGCTATCATCAATATCATCTTCGGGCGACTAGAGTGTGATGCTATATCTATCCAATATATTAAAACTTTGAATACACGCGGATCAGACGTATACGCAAAATCTATATATACTGGATTGTCCACATCAATATAAATAAATAACCAAATACGTTTAAAACGATTTAAATTTCAAAACAAAATTGTTTTCATTTGAAAAATATACCCTTCACACTCGTTCTAGGATACTACTGATCCCATATCTAACGAGTCATTCCATTGGATATTACTAATCCAATATCTGATGAATTCTTTCGTATGGTTCTAATGTGTCTTGTTCTCTGAGCTTTGTAAACCAAAGCTCTGATACCAAATGTGAAGACCCGTAACTTCCCCGTAAAGGAAAGCGTCGGATAGTTCGAGAACAAGCCACAACAGAACGCATACAGAAGAACATTTCACTGTTATTACAACAATGCATCAGATTACAAGAATATACAGAGTATAAATGAATAAATATTACACAGAAATATCAGAGATTTAAATTACATTTAAATACATCGCAGCGGAAAATAATACAATACACAACTAGAAGGAGATATACGGATACAAAGCTTTCCGGATATCGTTCCAGCTGTAAACCAGGATCCTGTGAATATAAATCTGCAAAACCAAAACTACTAGCTGCCCGTGTCGAAAATAAGGGCACCCAGAGTTTAGGTTAAAACAATAAACTCCAGGTCAGTCATGTGACTGGTGTGAGAACTAAAACAGTTATTCTTTATTTTAAAGTTAGGTAAAACAAGGGACCACGCCGTATAACACGGAACGGGTTTCCTCCCAAGAATACCAGTGCATAGAACAAACAGCGTAATGCTAAATAAAGAAAAATGAAGCTGTTATAAGACCCAGGTCCTATCACACAATGCAACGCAAGCCGGGGGATAGGGTTTTCCCTTATAACAGCCAAAGAATGCTTGATACGTTTAAAACAAATCATTTGATACTATTATAAGTGCATAGTGTATAAAACAACTTCAAATCATAAGTATCAATCATAGGCGGCATGAATGGCCCATAACACTATGTCGCCATATATAAGTTTACAATCAAAACCGCAAATGTCGTATTGGAAGTTGGGTTATCATTTATGGTATGAACCGAGGCTAGGGGCAAGATCCTCACTGATTCGAGACTGCCTAGCCCGAGTCTCAGGATCAGAACGCATCGACCCTTGGATCGTCACGGCCGGTCCACACGGAGTGGATTAAAATACCTGAGCACTACGTTTCGCCGCCCTTTGGGGCGTAAGCGAGCCAACTAAATGACTCCATCGGTTCGAGAATGACCGATCATTCCGAGGCGCCTCGCAACAGCAACAACCACAAAGTCAAACTCGTCAGGGCGTGTAAAACCACTGACGCCACTTTTAGCTAGGAGGAAACGTAGGCCCTCCCTGATGTCCGTCTCCCGTTTTTGATTCATACCGGGTGTGATACTCGCGAATCAACGTTACACAAAGCTACGCCACAAAGGCCGTGCTTTGATCATCACCACAAGACTTTGCTTTTCAACAGAAGCCTTGATCAATTGCCACTTAGGCATGCCACACAGGCAATTCACTCCATGCGTTTGATATCCATCAATATATAACCCCTGAGCTCGTACGTCTCAGAGAAGGGCGTTAAGCAAGAGAATAAATTCTCCGCCGCCAAACAGATATATATTTAATAGAGATCAATCACACGGACTAAAATCCAATGTCAGACACACAGTCCACTTACAAGTCCGTTCTGGGTCTGAACGAAACCGGAGGCACCTAGTACCCCGCATATCCATCGATCTCCAAGTACGTCTGGACGATCACTAACTGTTTCCATCTTCTTGGGTGTACAGCCCAATCAAGATCATCAGTAATTACCCAAACGACGTGAAGACTTCTGGTCTTCGACCACCGTCTTCATCTTCGACTTATCGTCGTATCAGTTATTCAGAATGGGATAAACCCGGTCTTTCCGAATAACTCGCGTATATTTTAGGTAAGTGTTACACAAACACAACATACGCCTCATTCCAGTTCATCAGTCACTAACCGTAAATTAATCAAGAGAATAATTCCCCAAATATTAACCCCGAAGGCCGAAACCAACATCAGATCAATATTCAGAAAACCATTCTGCTTGGCTAACCGACAGTTAGTTCCTAAATTTCACATTCATAGGGAAAGGTTCCCATTAATTTTATCCAAGATAAATTCCTTGAATTTATCCTTTATTCTATCCTTTTGAATTTCGATTCAACTAGCCGGGATTAACGAACCTTACCGAAGTAATCATTTATTTTAATTTCCCCATCCCAACCTATTCATCCCATGAAGTAAAAACTGGTAATACTTCATATCTAACACCACGGTGTTATCGGTAAATTCAATTACCATTCCACGTTCAAATCAAATTAAAGATTCAACTATCGCTTGGAGCAAAACTGGTGATACTCCATTCTCGATCATTTCAATCTAATTAAAGATTCATTAAAACTCCACTTAGTTTTAATCGTTAACTGGGTTAAAGAATCCGTGTCATTTAAAACACGGTTCACGATAGACCCAAAATCACATTCATTAATTATCGGGTTAAAGAACGAGTGTTATTTAAAACACTGTCCACGATAAACCCAAAAATCAATATCAATTCTATTCCAATTAAATATTGTTTAATTGGTACACTTTATTAAATCTAAATAAAAGGATTTAATCTTTTCTCAACTGGGTTCAAGAACAGTGTTAGTGAAGACACCATTCACGACAAACCCAAATCACATTCGATATTCAATACAAGGCTCTGAATAGAAAATATATCGGCTTATATTCAATATCGAATTCTACGACTAACAAATGTCGTATTGGAAATAACGATATAAATATATATCTTTCAAATTTCCATAACAACACCTGTATAATCCCGAATTCCAACATCGAAATATTCCGAAGACAATTTCGATTCAAACCCACTCCAATGCAATCATTGGATATTCTGGTTATTTTCAAAACCCTTTTCAAATTCAATTTATTTATTTAAAAATAAATAGAATTATAATTCTAGTTCAAAACTAGTTCATTTCGATAAAAACTATTTTTATCTTTTCAAATATGGAGTTTTTCATCCCAAATCTTCACAAATCATTTCTTATGATTTTACACAAATTATTATTATTTTTAATAATTTTATCAAGGCCCGTACAGTCGATTTCCAACAATGGCCATCGAACTGCACTTACAGCGACCTTTTTCGAATTTGATTTGGACGTAATTCCAAATCCAACCGTTAGATTTCAAATTTCTAATATTCGTTAGAAAGCTCTTTTCGATACGAACCCAACGGTTCCGGTTTTAGGAGAATCCGACGGTCGGATCTCCCGCAATGTCCGTTTGAAATAAATGGTCGAAATTCACGAACTGCCGCGGCGCGGCGCGTTCTATTCAGGCCATTATATTATATATATAATATATATAATATATATTTCGTCGATTTCTATTTAAAACGAATTATATAAATAGTTTTAAAATTCATTTCAAAAGCAATTTCAACTTCCATTTCAATTCAAATCAAAATTGAATTCTTCTTTATAAATTCGTTTTAAAATTCATTTCTATTCAATTCAAATTTCAATTCAATTTGAATTCATTTCAATTTGCTTTAAATTCAATTCGAATTCGAAGTCGTTTTCAATTCATTTCATTTCGAAATCCTTTTCAATTCATTTCATTTCGAAATCGTTTTCAATTCAATTCATTTCGAAATCGTTTTCAATTCAATTCATTTCGAAATCGTTTTCAATTCATTTCATTTCGAAATCGTTTTCAATTCATTTCATTTCGAAATCGTTAAAATCGATATAAATATCGTTCACGTCATAATGGCGTCAATCTAATCAACACGGCTTCATAAATTTCTATTTTCAAATATTCTTTTTCAAATATTTCTTTTTCAAAATAGTTGTTATTATCAAAATATTTCGTTCAACACATGACCAATCTCAATGGATGAGTACTGTCAACACATGAACCTTTATTTTATATTGATAAAGATGTAAATTTTATTACTAAAATATTTCGTTCAACACATGACCAATCTCAATGGATGAGTACTGTCAACACATGAACCTTTATTTTATATATTCTTTATTTTTCAAATTGGAATGAGGCCCAATCAATTACCATATAATGTTAATTATATGGATTTTCGCACATCACATGTATATAATAGCATTGAAAAATAATCAACCATCAACCAAAGTGCACTACACTGTATAAGCATCAAATATAGATATTCAACGCTTATAACAGTCTGTCAATCAATCGATCGACATATTTAATCAATCAGGACGAGTGAACTTCATATTTCATCCCAACACCCGTGTGGGGTTTTCAAACAATCAAACACAGATTCTAATTGTGCGGTTGGGCGATGTGTAAAATTTATCGTCCCAATCAATGTCCTTTAAATAAGTGTACATAAACAAACCATTCGGTTTGCAAATGAATATTTTATTTTATTCACTTCACGTTAAAAATTATATTTTTAACGATAAAAACATTTTATTTCAACATATGAATTTCTACTCAGTTCATTTATTCAATAAAATGATATTTTTATTTTTCTAACTTATTTTCGAAAATTTCGGCGGCATAACGGCACGATACTAGAAACGGGACGAGGCCTAGCCTTATCCCCGGTCTAGTGAAGGCCCACGCCATTCACACATCAATCAAATTCACCAAACAACCAAATTCAAATCAAATCATATAACTAAGCTATGCAACCAAACAAACAAGTCCATGGTCTGTGGACGATTGTGTCGGGTGCTACTAAGCACCGTCTGCATCCTAGTATATATATATAACTAGAAAAATTAAATTGAAAGGTGAGAAGTTCTCACTTTTAGCTATCCTAGCTCCACGGTACTTCTAATGCAGGAAATCTTCGCCAACTCGCCTTTTGGTCGCTTTCGCCCGTATTCTCTACATATGTAAAAATCGAATTTTTACTTCGCTATTCAATATATAAAAATCATATTTTTATTTCGAAGTTCAATATATAAAAATGGAATTTTTGTATTCCAATCAAGGGAAATTTACATTTCAAATCAAAGGAAATTTATATTTCAAAGCAAAGGAAATTTATATTTCAAAGCAAAGGAAATTTATTTTCAAAGCAAAGAAAATTTATATTTCAAAGCAAAAAAAATTTATATTTCAAAGCAAAGAAAATTTATATTTCAAAGCTGAAAATTAAAATAAAACAATGCTAATCCTATTCTAAAACCAATGCCAATTTTATTTTAAAACACTTGCTATTTTTATTTTATAAAACGATGCGATATATATTATTTAGAAAAACAATTCTATTCTTACTATGAAAAACAATAATGTTATTCTCTATAAACATTTAATTACAAGTTCAAAGAAATACACTGCGTCCTCTTCATCTTTGCTGTTCAAAACCCTCTACATCATCATCCCCGAAATTGCTCAGCAGGTCCCAAAACCGAACTCAACGCTCGATCAAAAATCTGACCACGCAGACCACTAGGAGGCCAGCGCCGCCGATCTGAAACCGTCCTGCGGTGCGCCGGAGCACCCTCTCGCTCCACCGTGAGTAGCCGCTAGTTCGAACTCGCCCCTGCTCCAAAATCTCGTGCAAAGTCGAAGGGTTTAAGGCCAAATTCTGGCCATCCTAGTTCGCCAGTTACAATCTTGACCATTGATTAAGTAGATCTCGTGTTGCTCTTTGATGTGAGCTTGGAATTTCTTGAAACCGTTGTTTAATTTGGAAGATCGAACGGAATTAGTTTTGGAGAATTTTGGCCGTTGTTTTCCTAGGGCCGGCGGGAAGAAAGAGAAGGGTAGGTGTGGAGTTGGAGGGTATTTATAGGAAATATTTTATTATTGTAATTTATTTAATTTCAATAAATGAGATTTTACATACGAAAACCAAATCAAACCCAACGACCGTCGTCCCTAGCTAAATACCCCCATTCCGAACACAACGGGATATGTTTCATAAGCCAATTCGACTGTTACAGTCAGTTATTCTTCAAATTTAAAATATAAACATTTAATTTTAGATTTGAACGTACATTTTAATTTGCCGGGGCCACATACGGACTCTAAAAATTCCAAAAAATATTTTCTAGCTTCGTATTGACGATACGGTCCTAACAAAACTAATTTCGTCAGATTCTGAGACCGTTTGAAAAATGGCCATTTTCCAGTCGATTAAATTCAATTGAAACTGGTCAAACGCGTTTAAATTCACCACGCTCACATATTGATTCGAAAAATTATGAAATTTAAAACCTAGCAATAATTTGACATCATGGACCCAACAAAACTGGTTTCGTCGAAATCCGAGGTCGTTTGCAAAATGGCTATTTTTAAGGGCCTGAATTCCATAGCGACTATTCAGACTTTTCAACTGGACATATCTTTTGATTCCCGCTACGAACTTTTGATTTTTCGGATTCGTTGGAAAGATATTACCAATTAGATCCTAATGTTTTTGGTTTCACTAAAATCCGGATTGTTTTGCACCCGGTACATTCAATTGAAGTTTGAAATCGAATTATCGAACTACCGCGCCATTTTCAATTCTATTTATAATTATATATAATTATTTATATTATAACGACGACGCGTATAATATATACGTTCGAATTATATTCAAAATAGATTTTTCGTCGATATTATTTAAAATAATCTATTTTAAATACTCAAAATTCGCTAAAATTGCCAAAATAAAAAATTTAAACTGGCCCAGATTTTCGGGTTGTTACAAAAGCACGGATAGAATTGAGGACAAGACAAAATAGAACGCATACAGAAGAACATTTCATTGTTATTACAACAATTCCATCAGATACAGGAATATAAAGAGTATAAATGAATAAATTACATTCGACAAATATTAGAGATTACAATAAATTACATAGCAGCGGAAAAATATACAAAACACAACTGAAAGTGATACACGGATACAGAGCTTTCCGGATATTGTTCCAGCTGTAAATCAGGACCCTGTGAATATAAATCTGCAAAAACCAAAACTACTAGCTGCCCGTGTCGAAAATAGGGGCACCCAGAGTATAGGTTAAAACAATAAACTCCAGGTCAGTCATGTGACTGGTGTGAGAACTAAAACAGTTATTAATATTGGTTTTAAAGTTTGGTAAATCAAGGGAGCACGCCATATAACACGGAACGGGTTTCCTCCCAAGAATACCAGTGCATAGAACAAACAGCGCAATGCTAAATAAAGAAAAATGAAGCGGTTATAAGACCCCGGTCCCATCACACAATGCAACGCAAGCCGGAGGATAGGGTTTTCCCTTATAACATCCAAAGCATGCTTGATACGTTTAAAACACATTATTTGATACTATAATAAGTGTATAGTGTCAAAACAATTCAATCATAAATATCAATCATAGACGGCATGGGTACCATATATCATGTCGCCATACTAGTTCTACAATTAAAACCGCAATATCACGTATTGGAAATTGGATTTCGTCATGAGTCGAGGCAAGGGGCAAGCTCCTCTCCGCGTTCGAGACACTCTAGCAAATGTCCCAGGACCCCACTTTGATCCTTGGAATCGGCTGGGCCGGTCCTCTCTTACTTTTGAGGATTGGCAATTCCTGAACACACGTTTCCCGGTCCTTACAGACCTATATCCGAGGCGCCTCATATCCAACAACCACACAGGTGAAAAGTATATAAATGTCAGGGCTGGTAGGTCACTGACACCACCCTAGCTAGAAAGAAACGTCGTGCTCTCCTAGCGGTCCGTCTCCTGTTTTTGACTCATACCGAGGTGTGAGGCTCGCGAATTCACGTTATACACAAAGCTACACCACACAGGCCGTGCTTTGATCATCAACCACAAGACTCTGCTTTTCAACAGAAGCCTTGATCAATTGCCACTTACGCGTGCCACACTGGCAATTCACTCCATGCGACCAAACAAGTCCATGGTCTGTGGACGATTGTGTCGGGTGCTACTAAGCACCGTATGCATCCTAGTATATGTATATAACTAGAAAATGAAATTGAAATGTGAGAAATTCTCACCAATAGCTATCCAACTTCACGACACTTCATTTAGAGAAATCTTCGTCGTTCTCGCCTTTTTGTCGCTTTCGTTGCCCGTAGCCACTACATATATAAAAATCGAATTTTTACTTCGCTATTCAATATATAAAAATCGAATTTTTACTATGCTATTCAATATATAAAAATCGAATTTTTTCTATGCTATTCAATATATAAAAATCGAATTTTTACTATGCTATTCAATATATAAAAATCGAATTTTCCCTTCGCTCTTCACCATATAAAGATTTCCCCCTTTCCAATATAAAGATTTTGCCTTTTCATTTATAAAGATTTCGCCTTTTCAAATATAAAGATTTCACCTTTTCAAATATAAAGATTTCAATTTTTTCAAATATAAAGATTTCAATTTTTTCAAATATAAAGATTTCAATTTTTTCAAATATAAAGATTTCAATTTTTTCATCTTATACAATATAAAAGATTATATTTTTCATCTTCTACAATATAAAAGATTATATTTTTCATCTTCTACATCAATAAAAATCCTATTTTTATTTCACCTTCATACATATAAAAATCGTCCCTTTACCACTATAAAAAATCCGACCTTGTTTTCTAAATAAAAATCCAATCTTGTTGGTTTATAAATAATCAAACCTTATCAATACGATCTTCATGCAATTAAGAATCAAAGTTTTGACTATAAAAATCATATTCCTATATTGCATACTTGTGTAATGTCGAAATTAAACACTCACCGGACTAAAACGGGGGTGTGGATATCGTCCCGAAGTCTGAGGCGGTGGATGCGGTTGAATTAGGGTTCGGGGTTTGGGGTTGATGGGGTGCGGTCGGTTTCAGGAGGGAGGAGAAGAAGAAGACGAGGTGGGCGGTGCGGGTTGGAGCGCTGTCGCGGTCGGAAGGGGATTGGGGGAAGAAGGAGAGGGAGGAGGAGCAGGCGCGGGGAGGAGGAAGAGAGGGTGGAGCGGGAGGTGGTGGCGCCCCACCTGGGGCGGCGGCGTCCGACTAGGGGGGGCGGCGGATCGCGATCCCCCCTTCTCTCTCCTTTTTTTTATTTCGTCTTCTGATTTGAAGAAACGGGGGGTGGGCAGAGAGAAAGAAATATGGGGAGGGGAGTTTTATTTATTTTTTATTTTATTTTAATTATTTAATTTACAAAAAGTTGACCTTTTTATACGACCTCTAAACGAGGCCCACCGCCTGTCGTCCATAGCGTATTACTCCCATTCCAAAAACACAATGGGATATGTATCGTAAGATGATTCAATCGTTTTGATCAGTTTCCGTTAAAATCAACATATAACTCTATATATTGAATTTGAACGCGCATTTCAATTCACCGGGGTCACATACGAACTTCAAAAATTCCCGAAAAATATTTTCTAGCTTCGTATTGACGATATGGTCCTAACAAAACTAGTTTCGTCGAATTTTGAGACCGTTTGAAAATGGCCATTTTCCAGTCGATTAAAATCAACTGAAACTGGTCAAACGCGTTTTCCTTTACCACACTCACATATTGAATCGAAAAATTATGAAATTTGAAACCTAACAATAATTTGACATCACGGATCCAACAAAAGTGGTTTCGTCGAAATCCGAGGTCATTTGCAAAATTCTCATTTTTAAGGGCCTGAATTCCATAGCGACTATTCAGAATTTTCAACTGGACATATCTTTTGATTCCCGCTATGAAATCTTGATTTTTCGGATTCGTTGGAAAGATATTCTCAATTAGATCCTATTGTTTTTGGTTTCACTAAAATCCGGTTTGTTTTGCACCTGGAACATTCAATTGAAGTTTGAAATCGAATTATCGAACTACCACGCCATTTTCAATTCTATTTGTAATTATACATAAATATTTATATTCTAATGACGATGCGTATAAATATATACATTCTAATTCTATTCAAAATAAATTTCTCGTCGATATTATTTAAAATAATTCATTTTAAATGTTCAAAATCCGCTAAAATTGCCAAAATAAAAATTTTAAACTGGCCCAGATTTTCGGGTTATTACAATCTCCCCCACTTAAAACTTTTCGTCCCCGAAAAGGAACGAGGTCGAAAGTGGTTTGATTACGTTCGATTTGGCTTCCATTCTCCAACTTTCAGTTTTTGAGAATTTTCAAAAATTTCAAAAATTTGGCTAACACCCTAAATTTTCGAAAAATTTCGCTATAACCTCCCCTGCACCGAGAGCCATGGGAAAATCCCGAAATTGCCATATAGGCCTTCTGATCTCAAAAAGAAAAAGAAAAAGCCAAGCGGCTAGACAATAGGCTCATAAAATCATCATCACCCAAACAAAACAGTAAATTATAGTAAACATGTACCTATTTGTCGGGCAAACAAATTTTATTCTTCGGCTCTAGCCTCCTTGCTATGACCTGTTCAATGTAAGTACATGTATATGCAAGCAAATGCGACCAATTTTCAATACAATTCAATATTTGGTTCAATTAGGCTAAATGGTTCAAAATTATCAAACAAATAAACAAACAACACAAACATCAATCAATTAGTGAATTAGAGTTTCAAATTCATAATTTTGATATATACAAAAATCATGTTTTTGATGCCAATTCACAACAATGTATTCTAGCTATATTAGTTTTGGTTCTCACACCAGCCTAATGGAAATATATAGATATCACACCTTCGAAACACGAATATAAATACTGATGATGTGGCCACATCACCAGAATTATCCACCGGTGTCTAGAATGCGACTCAATATCTATCCAGTATATTAAAACTTCGACTATACGCTCATGACGCATATACGCGAAATCTTTATATACTCGATTGTCCAAATTCAAAATAAATAAATATTCAAATACGTTTAAAACGAATTGAATTTTAAAAACAAATTGTTTTCATTTGAAAATATACTCTTCACACTCGTTCTAGGATACTACTAATCCTATCTCTAACGAGTCATTCTAATTGGATGTTACTAATCCAATATCTGATGAATTCTTTCGTATGGTTCTAATGTGTCTTGTTCTCGAGCTCTGTAAACCAAGGCTCTGATACCAAAGTGAGACGACCCGAACTTCCCCGTGAAGGAAAGCACGGATAGAAATTGAGGACAAGACAAAATAGAACGCATACAGAAGAACATTTCATTGTTATTACAACAATTCCATCAGATACAAGAATATACAGAGTATAAATGAATAAATTACATTCGACAAATATCAGAGATTACAATAAATTACATAGCAGCGGAAAAATATACAAAACACAACTGAAAGTGATACACGGATACAGAGCTTTCTGGATATCGTTCCAGCTGTAAATCAGGACCCTGTGAATATAAATCTGCAAAAACCAAAACTACTAGCTGCCCGTGTCGAAAATAGGGGCACCCAGAGTTTAGGTTAAAACAATAAACTCCAGGTTAGTCATGTGACTGGTGTGAGAACTAAAACAGTTATTAATATTGGTTTTAAAGTTTGGTAAATCAAGGGACCACGCCGTATAACACGGAATGGGTTTCCTCCCAAGAATACCAGTGCATAGAACAAACAGCGCAATGCTAAATAAAGAAAAATGAAGCTGTTATAAGACCCAGGTCCCATCACACAATGCAACGCAAGCCGGAGGATAGGGTTTTCCCCTATAACAGCCAAAGCATGCTTGATACGTTTAAAACACATTATTTGATACTATAATAAGTGTATAGTGTCAAAACAATTCAATCATAAATATCAATCATAGATGGCATGGGTACCATATATCATGTCGCCATACTAGTTCTACAATTAAAACCGCAATAACAGGTATTGGAAATTGGATTTCCGTCATGAGTCGAGGCAAGGGGCAACCTCCTCTCCGCATTCGAGACACTCTAGCAAATGCCCCAGGACCCCACTTTGATCCTTGGAATCGGCTGGGCCGGTCCTCTCTTACTTTTGAGGATTGGCAATTCCTGAACACACGTTTCCCGGTCCTTACAGACCTATATCCGAGGCGCCTCGTATCCAACAACCACACAGGTGAAAAGTATATAAATGTCAGGGCTGGTAGTTCACTGACACCACCCTAGCTAGAAAGAAACGTCGTGCTCTCCCAGCGGTCCGTCTCCCGTTTTTGACTCATACCGATGTGTGAGGCTCGCGAATTCACGTTATACACAAAGCTACGCCACACAGGCCGTGCTTTGATCATCAACCACAAGACTTTGCTTTTCAACAGAAGCCCTGATCAATTGCCACTTACGCGTGCCACACTGGCAATTCACTCCATGCGACCGATGTCCATCGATATACAACCTCTGAGCTCGTACGTCTCAGAGAAGGGCGTTAAGCAAGAGAATAAATTCTCCGCCGCCAAACAGATGTATATTTAATAGAGATCAATCAACACAGAATAAAATCCAAGTCAAACACACAATCCATTTACAAGTTCGTTCTGGGTCTGAACGAAACCGGAGGCACTTTCCTCGCATATCCATCGATCTCCAAGTACGTCTGGACGATCACCAACTGTTTCCCTCATCTTGGGTGTACAACCCAATCAAGATCATCAGTAATCACCCAAACGATGTGAAGACTTTCGGTTTTCAACCACCGTCTTCATCTTCGACATCTCGTCGAATCGGTTATTCAGAATGGGTATAAACCCGGCCTTTCTGAATAACCCACGTATATAATAAACGAATGTTACACAAACACAACAAACGCCTCATTCCAATTCAGAATATTCTTTTATTCACAAAATCACATTCTTAGGGAAATGTTCCCATTAATTTGATCCAAGATAAATTCTTCTAAATTTATTCTTTAATCTTCCTTTGGATATCATTCCAAACTAGTCGGGATTAACGAACCACACTGAAGTAATTATTTATTTTATTTCCCAATCCCAACCTATATATCCCATGGAGAAAACTGGTAATACTCCACATCTAACACCCCGGTGTTATCGGTAAAATTAATTACCATTTCACGTTCAAATCTAATTAAAGATTTAACTATCGCTTTGGAGCAAAACTGGTGATACTCCACTCTCGATCACTTTTCAGATTTGATAATTTAAATTATCAATTCACTTTTTCAATTTAATTAAAGATTCATTAAAACTCCACTTAGTTTTAATCTTTTCAAAAATCAACATCACGCCTTTAACTGGTTAAAGAACCAATGTCATCTAAAACACTATTCACGATAAACCCAAATCATATTTGATATTAAATCCAAGGCTCTGAATAGAAAATATATCGGCTTATATTCAATATCAAATTCTGAAACCAACAAATATCGTATTGGAAATAACGATATAAAATATATCTTTCAAATCCCCATAACAATATTTGTATAGTCACGAAATCCAACATTGAAATATTCTGAAGATAATTTCGATTCAACTCCCGTCCAATCCACGTATTGTGAATATTGATTATTTTTAAAATCACTTTCAAATTCAATTTATTTATTTCAAAATAAATTGATTTTAATTCTAGTTCGAAACTAGTTTATTTCGATAAAAATCTATTTTTATCTTTTCAAATGTGGAATTCTCTAGATCAATTCTTTCCAATCCATATATTATGATTTTACACAAATTATAGATATTTTTAATAATTTTATCAAGGCCCGTACAGTCGATTTCCATCAACGACCATCGAACTGCACTTACAGCGACCTTTTTCGAATTTGATTTGGACATAATTCCAAATCCAACCGTTAGATTTCAGATTTCTAATATTCATTGGAAAGCTCTTTTCGATACGAACCCAACGGTTCCGGTTTAAGGAGAATCCGACGGTCGGATCTCCCGTAATGTCAATTCAAAGTCAATGGTCGAAATTCACGAACTGCCGCGGCGCGGCGTGTTCCATTCAGGCCATTATATATAATATATATATATATTATATATATTTCGTCGATTTCCTTTTTAAAACGTATTTTATAAATCGTTTAAATTCGTTTTCAAAACCATTTCAACACTATATTCAATTTCAAATCGATTTGATTTCAATTCAATTCGAATTCATTTCAATTTTATTTAATTCGAATTCAAATTCGTTTCAATTCAATTCAAATTCTAATTCGTTTCAATTGAATTCAATTTTAATTTACCTTCTATTTAATTCAATTCGAATTCGTTTCAAATTGATTTCAATTCAATTTCAGTTCGTTTTAAATTTCATTCAAAATGATTTCGATTCGTTTTTAATTCAATTTCAATTTAATTCAATTTGAATTCATTTCTATTTTATTCGAATTCAAATTCACTTTCTATTCAATTCGAATTCTAATTCATTTTCTATTCAATTCGAGTCGAATTCATTTTCTATTCAATTCGAATCGAATTCATTTTCTATTCGATTCGAATTCATTTCAAATTGATTCAATAAAATTTCAATTTGAATTTTTATCTAATTCAATTTGAATTTCATTTCAAAATATTAGATTTTGAAATCACTTTTCAATATTCATTGTAAAACAAATAAAATCGATATAAATATCGTTCACGTCAAAATAGCGCATCTCTAATCCACACGGCTTTATATTTTTCAAAAACTTCTTTATTCTATTCAACAAATGAATATTTATTCTATTCAACACATGAATCTATATTTCTTTCAACACACGACTATTTTTGTTATGTAAAATATTTTATAAAACTATGGTATCTATCGTTTGATTTTAATTAGACTCCATCGTAAAGTAGTTCTAATTTTAAATATGATAAAGATGTGAATTTTATTATTAAAATATTTTACTCAACACATAAATATTTTCAACTCAGGAACATCGTCAACACATGACTATTTTATATATTCAACACATGAATTTTCTTTTAAAATATTCATTATTTTCCCGATTGGAATGAGGCCCAATCAATCACCATATAATGTTAATTATATGGATTCCATACAACACATGTATATAATAGCAATGATAAACAATCAACCATCATCCAAGGTGCACCACACAACTACATAAGCATCAAATATAAATAATCGACACTTACACAGTCTGTCGACCAATCGATCGACAATAATTAAATAATTGGGATTAGTGTACGCCAAATATCATCCCAACACCCGTGTGAGGTTTCAAATCAACAAACACATCTTTTTGTTTGTGCAGTTGGGCGATGTGTAAAATTTATCGACCCAATCAATATAAGTCAAATCAGTGTATATAAACAAATCGGTCGATTTGTTTATAAATATTTATTTATTTATTCACATTCACGTTAAATTTTTTATTTTTAACGATAAAATATTTTATTTCAACACATGAATTCCTATTCAGTTCATTTACACAATAAGAATGATATTTTTATTTTTCTAACATATTTTAGAAAATTTCGGCGGCATAACGGCACGATACTAGAAACGGGACAAGGCCTAGCCTTATCCCCGGTCTAGTGAAGGCCCACGCCATTCACACATCAATCAAATCAATTTCATTTCACCAAACAATTCAATTCAAACCAAATAATCTAACCAACTACACAGCCAACCAAACAAGTCCATGGTCTGTGGACGATTGTGTCGGGTGCTACTAAGCACCGTCTGCATCCTAGTATATGTATATAACTAGAAAATGAAATTGAAAGGTGAGAAATTCTCACCAATAGCTATCCAACTTCACGGCACTTCATTTAGAGAAATATTCGTCGTTATCGCCTTTTTGTCGCTTTCGTTGCCCGTAGCCACTACATATATAAAAATCGAATTTTTTACTTCGCTATTCAATATATAAAAATCGAATTTTTACTATGCTATTCAATATATAAAAATCGAATTTTCCCTTCGCTCTTCACCATATAAAGATTTCCCCATTTCCAATATAAAGATTTCGCCTTTTCATTTATAAAGATTTCGCCTTTTCAAATATAAAGATTTCACCTTTTCAAATATAAAGATTTCAATTTTTTCAAATATAAAGATTTCAATTTTTTCAAATATAAAGAATTCAATTTTTTTCAAATATAAAGATTTCAATTTTTTCAAATATAAAGATTTCAATTTTTTCAAATATAAAGATTTCAATTTTTTCATCTTCTACAATATAAAAATTATATTTTTCATCTTCTACATATAAAAGATTATATTTTTCATCTTCTACATCAATAAAAATCCTATTTTTATTTCACCTTCATACATATAAAAATCGTCCCTTTACCACTATAAAAAATCCGACCTTGTTTTCTAAATAAAAATCCAATCTTGTTGGTTTATAAATAATCAAACCTTATCAATACGATCTTCATGCAATTAAAAATCAAAGTTTTAACTATAAAAATCATATTCCTATATTGCATACTTGTGTAATGTCGAAATTAAACACTCACCGGACTGAAACGGGGGTGTGGATATCGTCCCGAAGTCTGAGGCGGTCGGTGCGGTTGAATTAGGGTTTGGGGTTTGGGGCTGAGGGGGTGCGGTCGGTTTCAGGAGGGAGGAGAAGAAGAAGAAGAGGAGGGGGCGGCGCGGGTTGTAGCGCTGTCGCGGTCGGAAGGGGATTGGGGGAAGAAGGAGAGGGAGGAGGAGCAGGCGCGGGGAGGAGGAAGAGAGGGTAGAGCGGGAGTGGTGGCGCCCCACCTGGGGCGGCGGCGTCCGACTAGGGGGGCGGCGGATCGCGATCCCCCCTTCTCTCTCCTTTTTTTTTTTTAATTTCGTCTTATGATTTGAAGAAACGGGGGGGGGGCAGAGAGAAAGAAATATGGGGAGGGGAGTTTTATTTATTTTTTATTTTATTTTAATTATTTAATTTACAAAAAGTTGACCTTTTTATACGACCTCTAAACGAGGCCCACCGCCTGTCCTCCATAGCGTATTACCCCCATTCTGAACACAATGGGATATGTATCGTAAGCTGATTCGATCGTTTCGATCAGTTTCCATTAAAATCAACATATAACCCTATATATTGAATTTTAACGCGCATTTCAATTCACCGGCGTCACATACGAACTTCAAAAATTCCCGAAAAATATTTTCTAGCTTCGTATTGACGATACGGTCCTAACAAAACTAGTTTCGTCGAATTCTGAGACCGTTTGAAAAATGGCCATTTTCCAGTCGATTAAAATCAACTGAAACTGGTCAAATGCGTTTTCCTTTGCCACGCTCACATATTGAATCGAAAAATTATGAAATTTGAAACCTAGCAATAATTTGACATCACGGATCCAACAAAAGTGGTTTCGTCGAAATCCGAGGTCATTTGCAAAATTCCCATTTTTAAGGGCCTGAATTCCATAGCGACTATTCAGAATTTTCAACTGGACATATCTTTTGATTCCCGCTATGAAATCTTGATTTTTCGGATTCGTTGGAAAGATATTCTCAATTAAATCCTATTGTTTTTGGTTTCACTAAAATCCGGTTTGTTTTGCACCCGGAACATTCAATTGAAGTTTGAAATCGAATTATCGAACTACCGCGCCATTTTCAATTCTATTTATAATTATATATAAATATTTATATTCTAACGACGACGCGTATAAATATATACGTTCTAATTCTATTCAAAATAAATTTCTCGTCGATATTATTTAAAATAATTCATTTTAAATGTTCAAAATCCGCTAAAATTGCCAAAATAAAAAATTTAAACTGGCCTAGATTTTCGGGTTATTACACTTGTTTATTATATACGCGAGTTATTCAGAAAGACCGAGTTCAACCCATTCTGAATAACTAATTCGACGTGGTGTCGAGGATGAAGACGGTGGTCGAAGACCAGAGGTCTTCACGTTGTTTGGGTGATTACTGATGATCTTGATTGGGTCGTACACCCAAGAGGAGGGAATCAGTTAGTGATCGTCCAGACGTACTTGGAGATCGATGGATATGCGGGGTACTAGGTGCCTCCGGTTTCGTTCAGACCCAGAACGAACTTGTAAATGGACTGTGTGTCTGACATTAGATTTTATTCTGTGTGATTGATTTCTATTAAATATATATCTTTAGGGCGGCGGAGAATTTATTCTCTTGCTTAACGCCCTTCTCTGAGACGTACGAGCTCAGGGGTTATATATTGATGGATATTAAACGCATGGAGTGAATTGCCTGTGTGGCATGCCTAAGTGGCAATATGATCAAGGCTTCGGTTGAAAAGCAGAGTCTTGTGGTTGATGATCGAAGCACGGCCTGTGTGGCATAGCTTTGTGTAACGTTGATTCGCGAGCCTCACACCCTGGTTGTGAACCAGAACGGGTGAGTACACCAGGGAGGGCATGCGATTCCTTCTAGCTAGAAGTGGCGTCAGTGGTTTTACACGCCTTGACGAGTTTGACTTATGTGGTTGTTGCTATTGCGAGGCGCCTCAGATATATTGGTCGATCCGGGACCGATGGAGTCATTGGACTCATTGACACCCCACAGGGTGGGGAAACGCAGTGTTCAGGCATTTTAATCCATATCGGTGGACCGGCCCTGATGATCCAAGGGACGATGCATTCTGTTCCTGAGGGGCGGCCTAGAGCGTCTCGAATTCGGTAAGGACGATCTCTTGCCTTGGTTCACAGATGGAAATCCAACTTCCAATACGTGATTTTGCGGTTTTGATTGTAGGGCCTAGTATGGCGACATGATATATCGTACCCATGCCGTCTATGATTGATATTTATGATTGAAATTGTTTTGACGCTATACACTTATTATAGTATCAAATGACTTGTTTTAAACGTATCAAGCATGCTTTGGCTATTATAAGGGAAAACCCTATCCTTCGGTTTGTGTTGCATTGTGTGATGGGACCTGGGTCTTATAATAGCTTCATTTTTCTTTATTTAGCATTGCGCTGTTTGTTTTATGCACTGGTGTCCTTAGGAGGAAACCCGTTCCGTGTTATACGGCGTGGTCCCTTGATTTACTTAACTTTAAAATAAAGACTAATAACTGTTTTAGTTCTCACACAAGTCCCATGACTGACCTGGAGTTTATTGCTTTAACCTGAACTCTGGGTGCCCTCATTTTCCGCATGGGCAGCTAGTAGTTTTGGTTTTGCAGATTTATATTCACAGGATCCTGATTTACAGCTGGAACGATACTCGGAAAGCTCTGTATCCGTGTATTACTTCTATTTGTATATTGTATTATTTTCTAGTGCTATGTATTGTATATAATCTGTGATATTTGTCGAATGTAATTTATTTGTTTATACTTTGTATATTCCTGTAATCTGATGGAATTGTTGTAATTAACAATGAAATGTTCTTCTGTTTGCATTCTGATTCGTCTTGTCCTCAAAGTAATTTGTTCTTTCTCTTCTCTTCGGAGACCGGGGAAGTTCGGGTCGCTTCATTTGGTATCAGAGCTTTGGTTTATAGATCTCGGAGAACAAGGCACATTAGAACCATACGAAAGAATTCATCAGAGAATGGATTAGTAATATCCAATGAGAATGACTCGTTAGAGATGAGATCAGTAGTATCATAGAACGGGTGTGAAGAGTATATTTTTAAAATGAAAACGAATTTTGTTTTGAAAATTTAAATCAATCATTCGTATTTGAATATTTATTTATATTGATTTAGACAATCCATTATATAAAGATTTTGCGTATACGTCTGATCCGCGTGTATTTGAAGTTTTGATATACTGGATAGATATAGAATCACACTCTAGTCGCCCGAAGATGGTTCTGATGATCGCTATAGCGATCGCATCATCAGTATTCATGTTCGAGTTTCGAAAGTGGGATTTCTATATATTTCCTATTGGCTGGTCTGAGAACCAAAATTTGATAGGGCTTATTGTTGTGATTTGGCATCAAAAATGTGATTTTTGACTACATATCAAAATTATGAATTTGAAACGTTAATTCACTAATTGATTGATGGTTGTGTTGTTTGATTATTTGTTTGATTAATAAAATGTTGAACCATTTAGCCTAATGGAATCAAATAGTGAATTGTATTGAAAATTTGTCGCATTTGCATACATATGCATGTACTTACATTGAACAGGTCATAGCAAAGAGGCTAGAGCAGAAGAATAAAATTGTTTGCCCAACAAATAGGTACATGGTCATTGTATTTCTTGGGTTTTTGATGATTTTATGAGTCGATTGGCTAGCCGCTTAGCTGTTTCTTTTTCTTTTTGGATTGTTGAGGGCCATGGGAGACTATTTGAAATATCCCGAAGTCCCCGGTGCAGGGGAGGTTATGGCGAAAATTTAGGGTGTTAGCCAAATTTTTGAAAATTTTGAAAAGTTCTCAGAAACTGAAAAGTTGGTGAACTTAAGCCGTAATGAAAATAATGAATGTGAGTTGGTTTGTAAAACAACTTTCGGCTTCGTTCCTTTTCGGGGAAGAAAAGTTTTAAGTGGGGGAGATTGTAATAACCCGGAAATCTGAGCCAATTTAAAAATTTTATTTTAGCAATTTTAGCGAATTTTGATTATTTAAAATGAATTATTTTAAATAATATCGACGAGAAATTTATTTTGAATAGAATTAGAACGTATATATTTATATACGTTGTCGTTAGAATATAAATATTTATATATATATAAAAGGAATTGAAAATGGCGCGGTAGTTCGATAATTCGATTTCAAATTTCAAATGAATGTACCGGGTGCAAAATAAACCAAATTTTAGTGAAACCAAAAATATTTGAATCTAATTGAGAATATCTTTCCAACGAATCCGAAAAATTAAAATTTCAAAGCGGGAATCAAAAAATATGCCCAGTTGAAAATTCAGAATAATCACTATTGAATTCTGGCCCTTAAAAATGGAAATTTTGCAAACGACCACAGTTTCGACGAAACCACTTTTGTTGGATCCGTGATGTCAAGTTATTTCTAGGTTTCAAATTCGTAATTTTCTGAATCAATATGTGAGCATGGCAAAGGAAAACGTGTTTTGATAGTTTCTGTCAATTTCGATCGACTAGAAATTGGCCATTTTTCAAACGGTATTGGAATTTGACGAAATTAGTTTTGTTAGAACCATATCGTCAATGCGAAGCTAGAAAATATTTTTCGGGAATTTTTAAAGTCTGTATGTGGCCCCGGTAAATTGAAATGCACGTTCAAATTCAATATATAGATTTATATTTTGATTTTGACGAAAACTGATTGTAACGATCGAATCAGCTTACGATACATATCCCATTGAGTTCGGAATGGGGGTAATTAGCTAGGAGCAATAGTCGTTGGGTTCGATTCTGAGTTAGAATTGGAAAAGCAACTTTTTGAATTTAAAAATAAATTAAATATAAAATTCTTTATAACCCCCTCCTCCCTTTGTCTATCAGTCAACGGAAGAGAAAAAAAAAGAGAGAGAAAGGGGATCTCGATCCCGTCGCTTCCCCCCTCCTCCGATGACCACCCGCCGTCGCCTCCTCTGGCGTCTTCCCCTCCCCCCATCTTCGCTCGCCTCCTTATCTCGTTCCCAAACCCTCTAACACCCAAACGGACCCGCCACCACCAAAAGGTCCAGCGTCGCCCTCCCCCATCGTTGCCGTGCCTCCAGGCGGCTAACGCCAAGCCTCAGCCTCCTCCCCCTTCTCCATCCTCCGCGCCCTTTCCTCTTTCCACTTCAAATTCCCCAAACCGATGCTCTAGCTCGCCGGAACCCTTAGCCACCGCCACCAGTCAGTCGTACCACCACCCCCCCCTTTCAGCCCAGCGACTCCACCAGCGCCCCCCTTGACAGCGAGCTCCACCAGCGAATTTTCCAAGGCTAGAAATGCTATAAGTTTGTATTCATTTTCTTTATTTATTTAAAACTGAAAACATAGGAACTTTAAAACTAAAAAGATGTGAATTTTAAAATAGAAAAGCTTTAATTTTTATTTTAAAAATCTTTGATTTTTTATTTTTATTTTTGAAAAGCTTTGATTTTTAATAATATAAAGATTTGATTTTAAAATAATATAAAGCTAGGATTTTTACATGAATGAATCATTTTAAAGAAATGATTTTTACATGAATGAATAACATTTTGAAGAAGCGATTTTTACATGAACGATATCATCATAAAGATGTGGTTTTTATCAACATAAAGATGTGGTTTTTATCAAAATAAAGATATGATTTTTATTTAAGTATGAGGTTAAAAATATAATTTTTATATTATAGAAAGGTTAAAAATATAATTTTTATATTATAGAAAGGTCAAAAATATAATTTTTATATATGTAGAGATATAAACATATGATTTTTATATAGGTATGATAATAAAAATTTGATTTTTTTTTATATATGAAGTGAAGGTAAAGATGTGATCATTATAGAAGTAGCAAAGTAAAAATATGAATTTTATATAGAAAAATAAATTATAAAAATATAATCTTTATATTAGAGGTAGATATATAAAAATATAATTTTTATACAGAGAATAGCGATATAAAAATATAATCTTTTTTATATGAACACCGTTATAAAAATAGAATTTTTATCTATATAGTAGCGTTGTAAAAATAGAATTTTTATCCATACAGGGTAGATATAAAAATGTGATTTTTATATACATAGCAACAATATAAAAATGTGATTTTTTATATATGTAGTGGCTACAGACAATGAAATTGACAAAAGGCGAGCACGACGAAGATTTCTACATATGAAGAGTCGTGGCGTTTGGTTTAGCTAGTCGGTGAGAACTCCTCACTTTTAATTTATTTTCTAGTCTGAAATATATGCTAGGATGCAGACGGTGTTTAGTAGCACCCGACACCCGTTGTCCACAGACCATGGACGACTTGTATGCTTATTTGATGTGTTGTGAATTTTGTTTGTGATGTTGATGTGAAATGGGTAATTAAACATTCATGTGTTGAAATAAATTAATTATCGTTAAAAATATAATTTTAACGTGAATGTGAATAAATAGATATTCATTTACAAACCAGACGGTTTGTTTATGTACATCTATTTGAAGGATACTGATTGGGACGATATATTTTACACGTCGCCCAACAGCACAAATAATATCCAGTGTTTGTGGATTGAAACCCCACACGGGTGTTGGGATGATATTGGATGTACACTAATCCCAATTATTTAGTTGTATGTCGATCGATTGGTCGATAGACTGTGTAAGCGTTAATTATTTAAATTTAATGCTTATGCAGTTGTGTGGTGCACTCTGGATGATGGTTGATTATTTATCGTTGCTATTATATACATGTGTTGTAGAAAATCCATATAATTAACATTATATGGTAATTGATTGGGCCTCATTCCAATATAGAAAATAAATTCATGTATTGAATCGAAAATAAATTCATGTGTTGAATTGAAAAATATTCATGTGTTGAATTGAATAAACATTCATGTGTTGAATAAAAGCCGTGTTGATTAGATTGACGCCATTTTGATGTGAACGATATTTACATCGATTTTATTCATTTTTCAATGAATATTAAAAGTGATTTCAAAATTCAAATTAAATTGAAGAGACTGAAATTTGAATTAAATTGGAATGAATTGAAATTCGAATTAAATTGAAATTAATTGAAATTCGAATTAAATTGAATAGATTTGAAATTCGAATTAAATTGAATAGATTTGAAATTCGAATTAAATTGAATAGATTTGAAATTTGAATTAAATTGAAATGAATTGAAATTCGAATTAAATTGAAATTGAATCGAAATCGATTTGAAATGAAATTAAAACGAATTTATATTGAAAAATTCAATCTTGATTTGAATTTGAAAAGGAAGTTGAAATCGTTTTGAAAACGAATTTAAACGATTTATAAAATATGTTTTGAAAGAAAATCGACGAAATATATATAATATATATATTATATATATATAATGGCCTGAATAGAACGCGCCGCGCCGTGGCAGTTCATGAATTTCAACCATTGACTTCGAATGGACATTGCGGGAGATCCGACCATCGGATTCTCCTAAAACCGGAACCATTGGGTTCGTATCGTAAAGCGCTTTCCAACGAATATTAGAAATTAGAAATCTAATGGTTGGATTTGGAATTATGTCCAAATCGAATTTGGAAAAGGTCGTTGTAAGTGCAGTTCGATGGTCGTTGAAGGAAATCGACTGTACGGGCCTTGATAAAAATTATTAAAAATATCAATAATTAGTGTAAAATCATAAGAAATTATTTGTGAAGAATTGGGATGAAAAATTCCATATTTGAAAAGATAAAAATAGATTTTTATCAAAATGAGCTAGTTTTGAACTAGAATTATAATCCTATTTATTTTTAAAATAAATAAAGTGGATTTGAAATGGTTTTGAAAATAGCCAGAATTTCCAATAATTGAATTGGAATGGATTTGAATCAAAATTATCTATGGAATATTTCGATGTTGGACTTCGTGATTATACAGATATTATTATGGGAATTTGAAAGATATATTCACATCGTTATTTCCAATACGATATTGGTTGGTCGTAGAATTTGATATTGAATATAAGCCGATATATTTTCTATTCAGAGCCTTGTTTTTAATATCAAATGTGATTTGGGTTTGTCATGAATGGTGTCTTCATTAACACTGTTCTTAAACCGTGTTGAGAAAAAGATTAAATCTTTTTATTTAGATTTAATGAAGTGTACCAATTAAATGGGATTTAATTGGAATTGAATTTGAATTGATTTTTGGGTTTATCGTGAACGGTGTTATAAATAACACTTGTTCTTTAACCCGATAATTAATGGAAGGTGATTTTGGGTTTACAGTGGACCGTGTTTTAAATGACATTGGTTCTTTAACCCAGTTAAAGATAGGAGGTGATTTCCCAAGTTAAATAATCATTAATATTGATTTTTGGGAAGATTAAAACCAAGTGGAGTTTTAATGAATCTTTAATTAGATTGGAATGGTCGAGAATGGAGTATCACCAGTTTTGCTCCAGGTGATAGTTAAATCTTTAATTAGATTTGACCATGAAATGGTAATTGAATTTACCGATAACACTATGGTGTTAGATATGAAGTATGACCAGTTTTACTTCATGGGATGAATAGGTTGGGAATGGGAAATAAAATAAATGATTACTTCGGTGTGGTTCGCCAATCCCGACTAGTTTGAATTGATATTCAAAAGGAGATTAAAGAATAAATTTAAAGAATTTATCTTTGATAAAATTAATGGGAACCTTTCCCAAAGTATAAGAATATTTGAATAAAAGAATATTCTGAATTGGAATGAGGCGTATGTTGTGGTTGTGTAACACTTGTTTATTATATACGCGAGTTATTCAAAAAGACCGGGCTCATCCCATTCTGAATAACTGATTCGACGTGGTGTCGAGGATGATGATGGTGATCGAAGACCGGAGGTCTTCACGTTGTTGGGTGATTACTAATGATCTTGATTGGGCCGTACACCCAATAAGAGGGAATCAGTTAGTGATCGTCCAGACGTACTTTAAGATCGATGGATATGCGGGGTACTAGGTGCCTCCGGTTTCGTTCAGACCCAGAACGAACTTGTAAATGGATTGTGTGTCTGACATTGGATTTTATTCTGTGTGATTGATTTCTATTAAATATATATCTGTTTGGCGGTGGATAATTTATTCTCTTGCTTAACGCCCTTCTCTGAGACGTACGAGCTCAGGGGTTATATATTGATGGATATTAAACGCATGGAGTGAATTGCCTGTGTGGCATGCCTAAGTGGCAATATGATCAAGGCTTCTGTTGAAAAGCAGAGTCTTGTGGTTGATGATCAAAGCATGGCCTGTGTGGCTTAGCTTTGTGTAACGTTGATTCGCGAGCCTCACACACCGGTTGTGAACCAGAAACGGGATAGGACATCAGGGAGGGCATGTGTTTCCTTCTAGCTAGAAGTGGCATCAGTGGTTTTACACGCCCTGACGAGTTTGACTTATGTGGTTGTTGCTGTTGCGAGGCATCTCAGATATATCGGTCGATCCGGGACCGATGGAGTCATTGGACTCATTGACACCACATAGGGTGGCGAAACATAGTGTTCAGGCATTTTAATCCATATCGGTGGACCGGCCCTGACGATCCAAGGGGCGATGCGTTCTGTTCCTGAGGGGCGGGCTAGAGCGTCTCGAATTCGGTAAGGACGATCCCTTGCCTTGGTTCACAGATAGAAATCCAACTTCCAATACGTGATTTTGCGGTTTTGATTGTAGAGCCTAGTATGGCGACATGATATATGGTACCCATGTCGTCTATGATTGATATTTATGATTGAAATTGTTTTGACACTATACACTTATTATAGTATCAAATTACTTGTTTTAAACGTATCAAGCATGCTTTGGCTATTATAAGGGAAAACCCTATCATCCGGTTTGTGTTGCATTGTGTGATGGGACCTGGGTCTTATAATAGCTTCATTTTTCTTTATTTAGCATTGCGCTGTTTGTTTTATGCACTGGTATCCTTGGGAGGAAACCCGTTCCGTGTTATACGGCGTGGTCCCTTGATTTACCTAACTTTAAAATAAAGATTAATAACTGTTTTAGTTCTCACACCAGTCCCATGACTGACCTGGAGTTTATTGTTTTAACCTAAACTCTGGGTGCCCTCATTTTCCGCACGGGCAGCTAGTAGTTTTGGTTTTGCAGATTTATATTCACAGGATCCTGATTTACAGCTGGAACGATACTCGGATAGCTCTGTATCCGTGTATTACTTCTAGTTGTGTATTGTATTATTTTCCGCTGCTATGTAATGTATTGTAATATCTGATATTTGTCGAATGTATTTTATTTGTTTATACTCTGTATATTCTTGTAATCTAATGGAATTGTTGTAATTAACAATGAAATGTTCTTCTGTTTGCGTTCTGATTCATCTTGTCCTCAAAGTAATTCGTTCTTTCTCTTCCCTTCGGAGACCGGGGAAGTTCGGGTCGCTTCAGTGTTTGCGCAAAAAGAACGAATTCTTCCGCCACCAACAAAGTACGTTTGGAGAAATCAACATACGTAATCCTTTGGAAATACTCTGTCAAACATCTATCCATACAAGTTGTCCTGGGACTGGACAAACCGAAGGCACTCTCCTACCACATCCTTGAATTACCCTATGGATCAGTAGCGAGTAGTCCTTGCAAATCCGTAAAATCACATTCACAACTGAATCATGTCAGAATACCTCTACGTTGCAACACAGAGAATATTCGAAAAGTAACCATCCCCTTATGAAGATCCATGGTCTTCAATTGCTCCATCTTGATCAATATCTTCACGTATTTGCTGGTTCGGAATGGTTTTCGAATATAATTTCGATCCCGGTCTTTCCGTACCAACAATCGTATAGGTCAGGTTTGACAGTCGGTGATTTAACTATCAAATACAATCACGTAAATAAAACGAGTTTACTGATTTAGTGCTTGGCATTAATTGGCCTTTACTTAAAAATAATTAACGAAAGTTAATTTAAAACTCTTTAAAATATTTCGATATTAGAAATTTCGTTTTTCAATTCTTATTTAACATAAAATTAATTTCAAAACCAATTTTTTACGATACTTAGAAAAGATCCTATAATCATATCAAAAAATTTTGTTTTCAAAACATTTCCTATATCACTTCTCCTTGTCTATAATTGGGAAAATTAATTCATCTTATCATTCGTAAAATAACATTACAAAATCTCTTTTGGTTCATCATTTGAAACAAAAACTAATCCTTATTCTTTTAGAATAAACCCATTTTAACACTTCACTTTTCATTTCCTTTTTACTTGAAAATATCATTAAAATTTTACACACCATCTTCCTTATTTCCTTTATTTCGGGGAATTCCTTATATATACATATATTCTCAAATATTTCTATTTCCTTTACATTGGAAATCCCCTTTTATATTCTCAATTTTGTTTATTTCCGTTACTTTGGAAATCTCATTATATTCTCAAATCTCGCAATTTACATTGCGTTATCATTTCTTATTTGGAAATGTTCTTAACCTCTTTTCCATTACAAACTAATATCACCCTCAGATAATCTTGAAGTCATTCAAGTTGGGGTATTTATTTACCACTTGTAACACCCCGTGAATTCTATAACGTTAAGCTTCACGAATTAAAGTATAATTAATTATAAATGATGAAATCAAGGGAAATGGGTTACGCCATTGCGTTCGTCTCGGAAAAATACGCGAAATAGAGTCCGAGTTTTCGAAAATCGGATACTGTATGAAGAAGATATGGACGAACGAAGTTAGGCAGAAAAACCGAAAACAGTCCAGAATACACTGGCGCACTTGTGAAGTGCGCCAGTACAAAATTACACTGGCGCACCTGCCAAGTGCGCCCGTACAAATCCAGCACTGAATTCTGGAGTTTTCTGAGGTGACGTGTCTTCTTTTGAGTGGCTAGATGGTGTGTATTCGAGCTGTGCGATTCTGATGACTTCTGGACTGATCTGAAGGCTCTAAATCACCCTATTCACCTATAAAATAACACCTAGACCTAGCCTAACTCACAACAAATCATTCTTACACCGTTATGCTGCTGGACTTCCTCTTCATCATGGCCGCCGTCTCTAATCTTCTTCCTAAGCTTTCAAACTAAAATCAATTCAAAGGTTAAAGCTTCAACAAAGGATCAAATAATAAATCAGAGATGCCGCAACACTTCTACAACAAATCCAATTCTTAATTCATTAGCCATGCTATGTAAGTTCTAGTTATTTTCAGGTTTAAATATTTAATTATAATGTGGCCATGAAATAAAGTGGATTTGGATTTAAGTATGTATCGATTCATATCTATTTCTGTTTCTTCTTGAATCTTGATCTTTGGACTTTTCTATCTTTACTCTCATGCTAAGTTCATGATCTATTCAGCCTGTTGTAAATCAATTTTCTTGATTCATATTGATATTATTATCCAGTTGTAATCTTAATATGCCTGTGATGATGTTTTTCTCTCCGATCTTATTTTGATGCAAAATTCTACCTTTCCCCTATTTATTTTCTTTTGATGAACCTAGGTCAATTTCGGACCTAGGCCTAAACTGCGATTTGCGTGCGATTGAATACGGGGGAAATATTGGGATATTGTCTTGTTGAATATATGTGTTTGATAGAATCGAAGGCATAATATGAAAACTGGATATTTGGGTATTATCGTTATAATTAAAGTTCGCTAGCTTGGGTAAATTGGGGTAAACATGGAATACATGTAGTTTGGTATGAAACTTGACCTATGGAAAATATGGCAAGAATATTGATATGTATAACTTGGCTAAAATTTGACCTATGTAAATTGGGCATAGCTTTGTAAACATGTAAACTCTGAATCTTGACATATGTAAAAAGGCATGAAACTTGGTATATATGTAAATTGTCTAGGATTAGGCATATATAAATTGGCATATGAAATTTGGCATGGATCTTGATATATGTGTAATTTGTCTAGAACTTGGTATGTGTAAATTGGCATAAACTTGGCATACATGTAAACAGGCAAGAATTAGACATATGTAAACCAACTAGAATTGGGTACATATATTGATGGGCATGTAATTTGGAATGTGGGTGTATGTTAATTAACATGTAATTGTCGTGTTTAGCATAATCATGGTTAGTGACATTTAATTTGGTATGATTTACATACCAAAAATTATAAACACGGTTTAAAGGGAAGGTGGGCCATAATAGTAAATGTTGATTAATGTAAATTATGGACATAAAGATAATTGGTAATTTTTGGGAAACTTGCCATAAATTAGTCATTAATCACATAAGTGATTTATGGCATAAAATAGTATTAATTATATACCTAAATTAATGAGATTGATTGGAAACAAATTGGGCAGTAATTTGAATTTGAATAATTAACATAATTAATGTAAATTAGAAAATACGAATATGCTTAGCACGAGGTTGGATTGAGTTGTGATGTAAACCTGCCCGGACCCGCCCGGCTGTCCAGTAATCACAACAATACCTATCCAATGTGGGAGGCTAAGCATTGGGCCCAATAAAGACCCGAGGTTAGACTGAGTTATGGCGTAAGACTGCCCGGACCCGACCGGCACACCGGCAGCCACAACAATATCTGTCTAATGTGAGAGGTTGGTGCCCTAATAAGACAACTAGAGCTGAGCTAGGGTTGGTAGGGTTAAGTTAACTAGAACACTTAACCAATTTCAACATGTTAACTAAATTGGTAGGTAGGGTTAGGTTAATCTGGACACTTAACCAATTTAATATGTTGACTACGGGAGTGGGTAAGGTTAAGCAAATGTTTAACCATTATAACATGATTAAATTGGACTAGGGAGTGAGGTTAAGTTAATGAGAACACTTAACCAATACAATGGGTTAATTAGACAAGTGGTTGCGGTTAAGTAGTAACACTTAACCAACATAACAGGACAAACGGGTGGGTTAAGTTAACTTGAATAAGTTGATAACACTTAACCATTATAATATGACCAGTGGGTGGGGTTAAGTTTACAAGAAAATTCTTAACCAATGTAACCAGATAGACAAACGGGGTTAAGTTAATAAACCACACTTAACCAATCAAACATAATAAGCGAGAAAGGTTAAGTTAACTAAGGTAAACACTTAACCATGGTAACGTAACGAGTAGAAGGGTTAAGTACATATCGGGTTGGTGGGTAATATTAGTAAATATAGGCCCACATACACTTAACCATTAAATATACATGCTTGAATCAGTAGCGGGGTTAAGTACACATCAGGGTTGGTGGGTAATATCAGAGAATATAGGCCCACAGACTTAACCATTAGAAAAACCTAGTAACGGGGACCCATTTCAGCAGTAACCCACATTAGGTATCAACGGAACCCTGAGCTAGGCAGGGTGGGGCACGATTACTGGGCTGATTATAAGAGGTCAAATTAGCGGCGGTTGGTACAGCAGTGCAGGTTCTAACGGAGTGCGGGCGTGCACACACTTCGGCGCAGAAAATTTAGCCACTGGGCATCAGTAGGTATAAAGCTGTGCATCTTGATTGTGTCAGGGTTGCCACCATGGGACTTGATACACCCCATGGTGGGACCAGCACAGGTATCTACAAGTAGGGGGCCGCGTGACACAAACGAGAACTAGGTCAAGTAGGGAGCCGATCGATAAGGTAGTAAGGGTGCATCGAATATATACATGGCCATTGGGGTGATCGAGGTGGAATCCTCATAATCGATGTACACCTGAAGGCTACCATAATTGCGGGGATTGGGATCACGTTGTAATTATTATATAACACAGGACACTAGTTGGGACACTAGTAGGAATATGGATCATTCAATGTAAGAAACTTATGAGGATGCTAGTTAGGTGGTGCAGAGCAAATAGATATCATTTTAATTGTGAAGCTTAGAAACCTTGCGATGTTATTCTTGATAGAAACCATGCGGTGGGATACTTGATAGGAATTATGGGATGTTATACTTGTTTCATCGTGCCCGAAGTTTATCTTGTTACCTTAGTTTATCTTGTTATCATAGTTTATCTTGATATCTTAGTTTATCTTGCTTACCTTGTTATCATGCTTATGTTTACTTTCAGTTTATTCATGCCATGTTATCTTTACCTATTTTTATGCTGAAAGTCATTAGGACTTACTCAGTCTTTATGACTGACCTGTTTTGTTTCGCCTCTTTTTCTTCCGTTTCCCCCCCAGGTTCATAGGGTGGGAATACAGCTTAGTTCAGATCTTACCAAGCTCCCAGGGCTCTTTCATGTGTGGCTTGGATTTCTCTTGGCTATGGCTTGCTTTGCTTTATTGGGGAATACTGCAGTTTGTTTTTATGCTTCTTTGTTTTTGAGCAAGACAGATATTTTAACTATGAAATTGGGTATTGGAAGTTGATGGGCTTTTCTTGTAAACATTTATATTTAATAAATGATTTGAAGTATTCCACTTTATTTTCCGCTGTTTTATATATGTCTTTCTTGTAATATTTCTGTTCTAGTACCCATAATACTCCATTGAAGTTAAGGCATTCCCTTTGTGAGTGACCTTAACAGATGTGGGGTGTTACATTTTGGTATCAGAGCAGAAGGTTACCAGACTGGGCAAAAGTTTTCAAAAACCTTCTGAAATTATTTTCAAAACATTTACAAAGAAGCAAATTTTCAAGAAAATTTGGTTTTGATTAAAAGGCATATTCCCCAAAGCCATATGCACTATCTTTTGATTCTCTCTTGAAATCTCTTCTCTCTCTTTTCACCCTAGTTTCGTAGGCATCCGACATATGTCGGAGGGCAAAGAAGTGCCTAACCTCCATCTGTAGCCGTGGTAGTCCCATCTGCGTCTAATCTTATTTCAAGTTGGGTAGAGTGTCGTGCGTTGGAGGTAGCATCAAGAGACTTTTTAACAAACTATACAAGGACAATAAGAACAAGGAACTAGTTGTTATAGCTTAATCCACGAAGGAGGAAAAAGGTGAAAGGAAAGGGGCCTAAGTGAAAGAATAGTAAAACCCATGACAAGAGAGAGTATCTTTAGTGAGAAGGGACATGCAGTTAAGTATTATAGGACAAGGGCAAGGGACAAGATCGTCGAGAGGGCAATTGAATGCTCTCACCACTAGCGTACCTAAGAGGGTTATAACATTTCTGTTAAAGGTTTAGCTTTTCTTTTCTATCATCCCACTAGAACTTTGTTTTTGTACATCGCATCCTTTTAATTCTTCTTCGAAAGTTGAGTCTCTGCACCTTAGTACTAGCATGGTAGAGGATCCCATTTTTTTTCTTCTTTTCTCAAAATCCTATTGGGGAAATCGGCTCATTTATTCATGACTTATTTGGATTTGAGAATGTCTATGCTAAGTGTTGAGTCTAGAAGTAATGTTTATGTTTTGGGCTATGGGTTGATTTTAGCGATGGAGTGGTTATCCAGTAAGGGTGACCTTCTCGGTTTTGAAAAGAGGGTAGTTAGACTCTTGACTTGCCTCGGTAATACCCTCGAAGTCGCAGGTAACCTTTAGGGTTCTATCATGATTTGTTTCCTAAAATCTCTTGACACGTTTATTAGTAATTTGTAATCCGATCGAGTAGTGTTCGCCACTAAGGCGGATGGGTCATTTCGCTTATGCATGAGTTGTAGAGAATCACCTTAGTAAGTACATTTGGCAACATGGTTGGCATTTATTTCCAAGAGATAGTTCTTCTGCGTGGAATACCTGATAGTAAGTGGACGAGATCCAAGATTCACTAGTGAATTTTGGAGAGCTTGCATGAAACCATGAGTACGCAGTTATGTTTGAGCCGAGTATACTAGGAGGAGAATAAGTGAAAGTGGAACGAGAGGCAAAAGTGAAATGGATTCCAACCCATATTTTGGAAACAAGAATTAAGAAGCTACAGAATTGTGAAGTTAAAGGCGGTCAAAGAACAATGGAGTTAAGCTCAAAGAAATGCGACTTAGAAGATTGAAGACTAGATTCGCGCATCATATCTCTTTTTAAGAGTATATCCTTGATCCCTCTTTTCCTGTAGAGCTTAATCACATGCTATCTTTTGTGTATATCCTCTCGGTCCTATTCTCAATCCTATTTCTATTGCGAACCCCATAGGGAGTATGACTCATCTGTTAGTAATATATGTTGGGGGCTTGAGGATGTCCGTTGGGTGGACTAAACTTTTTGGGTTTTATAGGATACGGGTTGGTTTTAGGAAGGGATTTTCTTGTGACCTAAAAGGAGTCCATCATGCTTAGTTTCATAGAAACATATATATTGGTTGGGTTGAGTAATGCTTTGGGTGTTAGTCTGATGTTGATTTCGGTCTTCGGGGCTGGTGCTTAGGGAGTTCTTCTCCTAATCAGTACATATGTGGCGTAGATTTCCAGTTCTGACATTGCCTAATGGGCACAAAGTTTTTACTTGCTTCTGTCATTCAACTTTATCTTTAGATAGGAACAATTGGGTGTAAACATGTGTTTGAGACATGTTATGATTGATGGTTGCAAGTGGTTGCATGTGGTTGCATGTGGTTGCTAGTGGTTGCTCGTGGATGCACTTACACATTAGGCACTAGATCAGCTCAGACACACTTTCATATTGCATATGCATGAGTGTTTACACTTGTTCATGGATGAAATTGAATGTGTTATCATGTGAATGTTGCATATGGATGGATGTTTGTGCACACATATAGTGTTTATATGACTAGGACTAATTGCATACATACTGGACTCATGACACTAAGTATATTTTGCATCTAGAAGATCAATCAGGCCTGATCATTTGCATTAGATAAGTACATGTACACACACTTCGCATATGATCATGAAGCATTATAAGCCTTTTAAGGACAATGGATGCTCGTGTTTGATGGATGAGTAGATGGATGATTGGATGTTAAGATATACATTCTTCCTAACTTGAAGATTTCGGGGACGAAATCCTTTTAAGTGGGGGAGAATGTAACACCCCGTGAATTCTATAACGTTAAGCTTCACGAATTAAAGTATAATTAATTATAAATGATGAAATCAAGGGAAATGGGTTACGCCATTGCGTTCGTCTCGGAAAAATACGCGAAATAGAGTCCGAGTTTTCAAAAATCGGATACTGTATGAAGAAGATATGGACGAACGAAGTTAGGCAGAAAAACCGAAAACAGTCCAGAATACACTGGCGCACTTGTGAAGTGCGCCAGTACAAAATTACACTGGCGCACCTGCCAAGTGCGCCCGTACAAATCCAGCACCGAATTCTGGAGTTTTCTGAGGTGACGTGTCTTCTTTTGAGTGGCTAGATGGTGTGTATTCGAGCTGTGCGATTCTGATGACTTCTGGACTGATCTGAAGGCTCTAAATCACCCTATTCACCTATAAAATAACACCTAGACCTAGCCTAACTCACAACAAATCATTCTTACACCGTTATGCTGCTGGACTTCCTCTTGATCATGGCCGCCGTCTCTAATCTTCTTCCTAAGCTTTCAAACTAAAATCAATTCAAAGGTTAAAGCTTCAACAAAGGATCAAATAATAAATCAGAGATGCCGCAACACTTCTACAACAAATCCAATTCTTAATTCATTAGCCATGCTATGTAAGTTCTAGTTATTTTCAGGTTTAAATATTTAATTATAATGTGGCCATGAAATAAAGTGGATTTGGATTTAAGTATGTATCGATTCATATCTATTTCTGTTTCTTCTTGAATCTTGATCTTTGGACTTTTCTATCTTTACTCTCATGCTAAGTTCATGATCTATTCAGCCTGTTGTAAATCAATTTTCTTGATTCATGTTGATATTATTATCCAGTTGTAATCTTAATATGCCTGTGATGATGTTTTTCTCTCCGATCTTATTTTGATGCAAAATTCTACCTTTCCCCTATTTATTTTCTTTTGATGAACCTAGGTCAATTTCGGACCTAGGCCTAAACTGCGATTTGCGTGCGATTGAATACGGGGGAAATATTGGGATATTGTCTTGTTGAATATATGTGTTTGATAGAATCGAAGGCATAATATGAAAACTGGATATTTGGGTATTATCGTTATAATTAAAGTTCGCTAGCTTGGGTAAATTGGTGTAAACATGGAATACATGTAGTTTGGTATGAAACTTGACCTATGGAAAATATGGCAAGAATATTGATATGTATAACTTGGCTAAAATTCGACCTATGTAAATTGGGCATAGCTTTGTAAACATGTAAACTCTGAATCTTGACATATGTAAAAAGGCATGAAACTTGGTATATATGTAAATTGTCTAGGATTAGGCATATATAAATTGGCATATGAAATTTGGCATGGATCTTGATATATGTGTAATTTGGCTAGAACTTGATATGTGTAAATTGGCATAAACTTGGCATACATGTAAACAGGCAAGAATTAGACATATGTAAACCAACTAGAATTGGGTACATATATTGATGGGCATGTAATTTGGAATGTGGGCGTATGTTAATTAACATGTAATTGTCGTGTTTAGCATAATCATGGTTAGTGACATTTAATTTGGTATGATTTACATACCAAAAATTATAAACACGGTTTAAAGGGAAGGTGGGCCATAATAGTAAATGTTGATTAATGTAAATTATGGACATAAAGATAATTGGTAATTTTTGGGAAACTTGCCATAAATTAGTCATTAATCACATAAGTGATTTATGGCATAAAATAGTATTAATTATATACCTAAATTAATGAGATTGATTGGAAACAAATTGGGCAGTAATTTGAATTTGAATAATTAACATAATTAATGTAAATTAGAAAATACGAATATGCTTAGCACGAGGTTGGATTGAGTTGTGATGTAAACCTGCCCGGACCCGCCCGGCTGTCCAGTAATCACAACAATACCTATCCAATGTGGGAGGCTAAGCATTGGGCCCAATAAAGACCCGAGGTTAGACTGAGTTGTGGCGTAAGACTGCCCGGACCCGACCGGCACACCGGCAGCCACAACAATATCTGTCTAATGTGAGAGGTTGGTGCCCTAATAAGACAACTAGAGCTGAGCTAGGGTTGGTAGGGTTAAGTTAACTAGAACACTTAACCAATTTCAACATGTTAACTAAATTGGTAGGTAGGGTTAGGTTAATCTGGACACTTAACCAATTTAATATGTTGACTACGGGAGTGGGTAAGGTTAAGCAAATGTTTAACCATTATAACATGATTAAACTGGACTAGGGAGTGAGGTTAAGTTAATGAGAACACTTAACCAATACAATGGGTTAATTAGACAAGTGGTTGCGGTTAAGTAGTAACACTTAACCAACATAACAGGACAAACGGGTGGGTTAAGTTAACTTGAATAAGTTGATAACACTTAACCATTATAATATGACCAGTGGGTGGGGTTAAGTTAACAAGAAAATTCTTAACCAATGTAACCAGATAGACAAACGGGGTTAAGTTAATAAACCACACTTAACCAATCAAACATAATAAGCGAGAAAGGTTAAGTTAACTAAGGTAAACACTTAACCATGGTAACGTAACGAGTAGAAGGGTTAAGTACATATCGGGTTGGTGGGTAATATTAGTAAATATAGGCCCACATACACTTAACCATTAAATATACATGCTTGAATCAGTAGCGGGGTTAAGTACACATCAGGGTTGGTGGGTAATATCAGAGAATATAGGCCCACAGACTTAACCATTAGAAAAACCTAGTAACGGGGACCCATTTCAGCAGTAACCCACATTAGGTATCAACGGAACCCTGAGCTAGGCAGGGTGGGGCACGATTACTGGGCTGATTATAAGAGGTCAAATTAGCGGCGGTTGGTACAGCAGTGCAGGTTCTAACGGAGTGCGGGCGTGCACACACTTCGGCGCAGAAAATTTAGCCACTGGGCATCAGTAGGTATAAAGCTGTGCATCTTGATTGTGTCAGGGTTGCCACCATGGGACTTGATACACCCCATGGTGGGACCAGCACAGGTATCTACAAGTAGGGGGCCGAGTGACACAAACGAGAACTAGGTCAAGTAGGGAGCCGATCGATAAGGTAGTAAGGGTGCATCGAATATATACATGGCCATTGGGGTGATCGAGGTGGAATCCTCATAATCGATGTACACCTGAAGGCTACCATAATTGCGGGGATTGGGATCACGTTGTAATTATTATATAACACAGGACACTAGTTGGGACACTAGTAGGAATATGGATCATTCAATGTAAGAAACTTATGAGGATGCTAGTTAGGTGGTGCAGAGCAAATAGATATCATTTTAATTGTGAAGCTTAGAAACCTTGCGATGTTATTCTTGATAGAAACCATGCGGTGGGATACTTGATAGAAATTATGGGATGTTATACTTGTTTCATCGTGCCCGAAGTTTATCTTGTTACCTTAGTTTATCTTGTTATCATAGTTTATCTTGATATCTTAGTTTATCTTGCTTACCTTGTTATCATGCTTATGTTTACTTTCAGTTTATTCATGCCATGTTATCTTTACCTATTTTTATGCTGAAAGTCATTAGGACTTACTCAGTCTTTATGACTGACCTGTTTTGTTTCGCCTCTTTTTCTTCCGTTTCCCCCCCCCCAGGTTCATAGGGTGGGAATACAGCTTAGTTCAGATCTTACCAAGCTCCCAGGGCTCTTTCATGTGTGGCTTGGATTTCTCTTGGCTATGGCTTGCTTTGCTTTATTGGGGAATACTGCAGTTTGTTTTTATGCTTCTTTGTTTTTGAGCAAGACAGATATTTTAACTATGAAATTGGGTATTGGAAGTTGATGGGCTTTTCTTGTAAACATTTATATTTAATAAATGATTTGAAGTATTCCACTTTATTTTCCGCTGTTTTATATATGTCTGTCTTGTAATATTTCTGTTCCAATACCCATAATACTCCATTGAAGTTAAGGCATTCCCTTTGTGAGTGACCTTAACAGATGTGGGGTGTTACACCACTCATACCTTGATTAACAACGTTCTTATCTTTAAACAGATATGAATTGTAATTCAAAAACTGACATTTATTTAATATCAAATCAACTCTCATCTAGACATTTTACTTAAATTATGTTTTATAAAACTTCTTACCTTTTTAAAGTATCTCTTTTTAAATACAACTTATTTTTACTTAATATGTTGATTAAGTAATTATTTAATAAAATCACTTATTAATCTTAACTTCTTTCAAAGCATTCATTCTATAACTAGAATTTATTATTACTAAACCCCTTTTTAAATCCTTTACCAAATTCAATTACAAATCCCTTTTAATTGTTTCCCTTTGAAAATCTCATTTCAATTCTAACCATTTTACTTAATTCCATTATTAAGTATCACCAATTCAAATCACGCTTTGACTTCTCATTTACTTTCATAAACTTTGTTTCTAAATCTTTGGTTTAAATAAAACCCTTCTTATCTTGATTTCCCTTTTCCTTCTCATTTCAAATGTTGTGTAAACATTTATTTAAACCACCGTATGCGTTTATAATTCCTTTTATAACTTCCTTGTAAAACTCGTTTATAACCTCCTTTCAAAATTCAACCAAATTCCATTTTAGAAATGGTTACTTACTTAAATGTATTTCATTTAAGAAGCAATTACTCATTATTATTAATTAAAATAATAATTTACTTCATTATTAACTTGATTTTGTATTAAATTTATTTTTAAAATCTTATTCAAGTTAAACAACTACATCCTAAATTATTTCATTTTTAATTGGCACAAACTAATTTAATTAAATAATCAGTTTCAATTAAAACAGTTGACTTGGTCAACTTTAAAACATGATTAACTCGTTGATCAACTTTAACTTGTCTTTTCCTTTAAATTAATTAATGAATTAATTTAAATAACCTCATTTAAATTAATAAATTAATTTAAGTAAATATCATTTACTTTGATTAATATTAAATAAATAATAATATAGTTCCATTTTAACTGTTTCTTAAAAACAATTAATCTCACTTGTAAATCCTTACTTTAATGAAGATGAGGCACGTGCTCCGCACACGGTATAAAATTCATTTTTAAATAATATACTAAAAAATCTATATTCATTTATGAAATAAATTCCATAACTTCAGTTTTATATTGATTTACCTGACGGTAAATAAATATCTCAAACAATTGATTTATCTGCCAACTGCTGCCAATTACTCAACTAATACTGCCCATTGGTTAAAACAAAACAGTTTGTTGAATTTCAGGTCAATGGTCAACAATCAAATCAATCATCCAAACAGATGGGTTTGAACAGTTCATTTAAGGATAATATGAAAATAAATAACATCTAATATATTTGAGGGATCCGGTTGGATTCCTCGAACATGTTCTCTACATTCAAATGGTTACTTCACATAATATCATTAAATTCAATTTTACTGATTTAATAATAAAACAGTAAAATAGCAGCACTTTAATATCAATCAGTATATTTAACACTAACAAACAATTCAAATAATTCATTAAATTAAACACGATTATTTTATAACTATGACCAACAAGGTAAATTACCTTTGATTGGAGAAATAATCATTAAAAATAACGATTGGTTTTCATTTAAATGTAACTAACATGCAATTCAATCAATTCAGACATTTTAACACATAAAATAAAAACCCAACTTATATGAAATATAAGTGGGAATAACTGAGTGAGTAAACTCACCTTGATTTTGTTTATCGTTGTAGCAGTTTCAGTTAAATTAAACGGTCTGTAAATTCGTGTGGTTTCCATTTCTTTTCCATGTTGTAGATCTCCATGACGTGAATTCAACGCATCTTGATTTGTTCCATTCTGATCATATATAAGAAATTTACAATTATTATAAGCATCTACGGGTTAATTAAAAATAATATTCTTAGTTATACTTAGGTCAGAACTAATTACACTTAAATTTTAAGCGGTCGATTAGCATATGTCTCTCCCGTTCTTATATCTGGAATAAAACCAACATATTAGTTATCAACATTATAATTTAATTAAATTATAAAATCTCTAATTATACCTTAATTATATATTAAGTTTACAAATTTCTTACACAATATTTAAAAGGGTGGTACTGTTTTGATTATCAGAACTTCTTCCCATTTTCTCTGATCTCATCTGCAAAGAACATATTAATTTAAATAAATTAATTAATTATTAATCACGTAGTGTTTAAATTAATCACTTAAGATAATACCAATTACTTTTCATTAGTGTATACCGAAGGCTGGTTACTTTGTTTCCTCCTGTTCCACTGTCTCGTGCAATTTCAAAAACAGCTGCTCTTTGAAACTCCAGAACAATGCAAACACGTTTTCCTTTCACTGTTCGTTCGTTCCCAAATTCCTATGTATGTCTTCGTTAAAACCACTTGTATCACGGTATCACGCCTTAATTTCCTGCCATCCACGAAAGCTTCCAGGTCTTCATTCTTCATGTAACCTTCCGCTCCTTCTTCGCAGTTAAACCCAAACAGCTTTTCCTTCTAAATCAGCTCGCCCCGCCTCCTTCCTCGACCGGAGTGCCATCAGAAATCGGATTTCACCTCGCCTCTCCATCGCCAACTCTCGCCTGAGCCCATGTATAACTCGAAGCCCCCTACTACCGCTAGTTCCCCTATTTGGACAACCGGAAGATCATCGACAACTGCTGGATGACGCTTCCGAGGCTCCTCGTCCATCGCCCTGACCTTGGATGAACTCAACTTCATCCTTCTCCCGCAAACAATACACAAATGCCCCATCTTCATGATCAGATTCTGGTCTGCACAGCGTTTAAGTCTCCGTCTGCACCGATCAGGTTGACAAGCTCACATAGATGAACGATTGTTTAGTTGGATTTTTTTGATTTGAAGGAGTAGATCGGAAGAAATATTAAGGTGAAAATGGGAGGGTTGTTTCATTGATTTCTGTTAGAGGCGGCACATAAATCGGTTTGACCATAAACGCAGAAATCTTAGGGTTATGGACTGTATTTATATCAGATATATATTAATATTTTATTATATATAAAACTTACCAATGAACTATCGTGATAAAATCCACATATATGACCTCCATTCCAGATGAAATGCCTATTCCTAGCATAAAAAATATTCTGGACCCAATGGGACAGGTTTCGTCGAATTCCAAGGTTGTTTCCGAAAAGTCCTTTATAAATATCGATGAAAAATCAAGCGTTTAAAATTCCTATAATTACAGAAAAATCCAATAAATCTGAATCTTTGACACTCAACTAGACCTCTTCCATACAGATCCAATGAAATTTGTTTTGTTGAATTTGGAGTTTGTTTGTCCAGTTATTTATTCATTAAAAGTTACCCCTCTCTAAATTGTATAAACAACTAAATAGAAACATAGACAATTTTGGCTCCGGGAGTTACAAACGACAACGGTTTCCCTGAAATTTGATTTTCTGGCAATAATTTAACGATACGGTTCCGATGAAACTAATTTCATCGAAAACTGAGAATATTTGCAAAAATGGCTTTTTTAACGCTTATATCATATCGATTAAAATATTATATAAATTCCAAATAAATTGAATTAAATAAAAATAAATTATTTTTACCATATATATCCAACCAGAATATATATACAACTTCCAATATAATTTACACAACTCAATATCGTCAATTTTGAGTTAAACAATTTAAATTTCCTATTTAAGTATATTAAATAACGCTTTTAATAACGATTTTCCATAGCGACTATTTTAAAAATTGAATTGGACATAACTAGCAATCTATAACACGAAATCTGGATTTTTCTCTTTCATTAGAAAATTACTACCAATTAGATTCATACGTTTCTTGTTTCACATAAATCCGACTTATATCAGATCCGTTATATTCAATTGAAGTTCAAAACTCCATTTTACGAACTACATCGCTATTTCAAGCTCAATTTATAATTATATATAAATTAACGTTCAAACTTCATTTTATAATCGAATTATATATTTTAAATCCATTTAAAATTTCAAATCAATATTTAAAATAATAAAATATATTAAATTTCTGTCTGCCGAAAATACGGGACATTACACTGGGGAGTGAACGGAAGAGAGAGAAGAGGAAACAAAAAGGGTCAGACATAAAATCTGGCGAGTCCAGTTGCTTTTAAATATAAATAAATAAAAGTATCATGGCAGGTATATAAAACTGAAAGAACAGATAACAGTAACAAGTGTGAACTGAGCAAGATAAGATGAATATGATATATTGCGCTTATTAAATACATTTCTTTACATCGCACCGATACTAGTGTATCAAAAATAGAATGATCCCTGCCAATACCGTTCCATTACATTTTCTTGATTATTAGGTTATTTGGGTTAGTAGAACTGAAGACTTATTCGTACATCATACCCATTTACTTTCCCATGGATTCACCTAATACAATATATGTAGCTATTTCTCAATGTTGAGATACACCCCATGGTACCCGACTCGCACGGTCTCCACCGTAATGAACGCAGTCCCTCATCCTACGCTATAGTGACGTACGGATCTCTATATAACAATGTTACATTCCGCATATATCTGTCATTACTATGTTACGTAAGCATACAGACTGCCACCATCGATCGAATAAGATTCCATATCGGAACCCAGAGCAGATATGCATGTATCTAGACTGTCCTACGTATGTACAGTAATTGTAGCTCGATGCCTCAATTGCACGTCCTCTAATGTGCACCAAGTTCCATGGCAAGGCTAAACAAGAAACACGGAACTCGGTCGGGAGCTTTTCCATACCTATACAGGCCCGACTTTAAGAGCCTCCAAATACAAATATTCCTCGGGTCTATTTTCCATGGTGGCTATGGCCCCACCTTGGCCCCTCCCTCAAGAAGTAAAGACTACAAGAGCTAAACGACCGACCCTAATAACAACCAATCTAAACATCCATATGGCATCTCCCCTCAACCCCGTACCTCGATAGTGAAAGGTGAAATGGTATCTTGGGTTTAGCTCTAGTCTTTTCGCAACCCGCTGGCTGCCGATGACCAGTACCCGATGATCTACTATCCTTATTGGTCGTGACCCTCTGCCTCCTCGCGAGACAACCGTCGAACCACCCTAGTGTCACCTTGTCACAACATTCTGACTGCATAACTACATCTGCAGTCAAGGCCTACCCACCTAGTAGTTACGCGCAGACCCAACCTCTGCGAGCACAGCCTAAGACATCTGTCACCGCACAGAGGACTACTAGGAGCACCTTATGTACCTCAGGAAGCTGCGTGCTTCCCCTTCCAGTCCTTTTGAGCCGTCAAACAATCAGAAGAATGTGTGCTCCCCTCGTGCCTTATAACCCCTCGATGATCTACCCCATTGGATTATTCATCCTCAAACAGGCGGATTGGTCCAAGTGCCTCACCTTAATATGTTATTAGACCCTATGTCTAATCATTTTATTACGCGCTTGCTTTTCCTCCTCGGTTTCCTTTTAACTTGGTTATTCCCATTCATATTCAATTCTTAATCAAGTTACCAAGTTCCTCTTGCTTATTAATTTTGGTTATATAACTTAACCTCTTTAAGTTCATTAATAAGCCCACAACATGTTATTCTCTAGATTGTGGTCCAAGGTCTGTAATCCATAGTCTCTTTTATATTTTCATCGTCTAATTCCATAGTTACAATAACAGGTTCTTATTTAATATGTAAATAAGTATGTCTCATTTTACATGTTTCCTTTTTAATATGTCATTGATTAAATAAAACTTATATCATTTCATAAGTTTTCCTCATCCTTTCTCATTTAATCATAAATTCAATTTACACCATCACTACAACTTATCGTTGTTTACTTATTAACTTAGTTTTCTTAACTATGGCCCATTAACAAGTTTCTCAACCCATTAATTATAACATATGTTATAATTTCCTCTTGTCCCTAGGACAAGCCTAAACATGTTATTCACATCAGCGGGTTCCAGACTTTTTGATTACTTAATTTATAATCAAGTACCTCTTATCTTATTACCCAAGTTGTCTCATTTCCTTACAAGTTATGCTTACCCTAAAGGTGTCTTTTAATTACATAATAAAATAACTTTATTATTCTACCGGTTATGTATACTACTAGGTATCTTTAATTACATAACCTTATCGGGTTAAGTTTATGGGCATAAATGTAAATATTACCCGCTCCCTCAGATTTTCTTAGCCCACCCACTGTCCAACCAATTTTACTTAACCCAAACTTTAGTTCATATTCATACAATCCATATGGATTAAATTAGGTTAAGCAGTCCAATTTACTACCATGTCTGTTTATGGTTTATGATGGGATAGACATCCCACATTAGGCCTACAACTTGTGGATGCTGGTTATGTCGGTCGGCTCCGAGCAGACTTCTTCCAAAAGTTGGGCCTAACCGCATGTCATAGCTATCTCGTATTTGCGCACTAGACCTCTCACATTAGGTTCAAAATCAGTGGCTGCTGGATATGCCGGTTGGGTCTGGGAAGACTTCCACCACTAATGCAACCTAACCTCGTGTCTAAGCGTTACTAAGGCTCCATTATTTTAGGCATATTCAATTAAATTTCCCAATTCAAATTATAGACTTTCATACCCCCTTTCAATTCATATTTACAATTATCCTATTTCAATTATAGGTTTCCATGCCCTAAATCAATATTCACATGTGTTCCAGTTTATGCCCCAAATTGACATTTGCATATGTCACAATCTATGCCCGATTTCATACTTACATATGTTCCAATTTATACCCCAAATCAATATTTACACATTCCAATGCAAGTTTTACCCAAATTCATGTTCACCTACTTTCCAATATATGCCTAGTTTCATATTCATATTATCCAATATGTCCCCCAAATTCATATTCGTATATTTTCCAATTTTATGCCCAAATTCATATTTATAATTTCCAATACCAATTATGCCCCAATTTATGTCTTTCCCAATCGTTCCCAATTTTCTCACGTTCGCATTTTTCAGTGTTAGGCCTAAGCTCGAAGGTAGCCTGGCTATATAAAAATAAAAAGGGAAAAGAGGGAGAGAAGAGAATCAGAACAGGCATAATAACGAATTAATAACATAACGATAGAAATAGGCATAAAAACTGAATGGACATATTATGACAAAATTAGACTTGGTGACGATATAAACATATAAGAACAGATAAGAGGAATATGTCATAATAGAACTGATTAGGCACCGATTCAAGATCCAATTTTTATATACATATCACGATTACTGTTTAAATATTCAGATCTAAAAATAACATGAACTCAAAATGAATAGATCTAAGGAAATGGATCCAAATTACTGCGAAGAACACGTTGAATTTGTTGTTGTAGAAATCGCTGAATTTGTATAATGCTTGTTGAATTGGTTTTGGAGAAGATTAGGCCATTCAGTCTACGTTGCAGCAGAGCTCTGCCGTCGCCGCCATTTTCGGATGAATAAAAACTAGGTTTAGGGTCCTTTATATAGCGTTAGGATCAATGAATCTTGCTTAGAAAGGTATCCAGATACAAAACCAAGTATTTTTCCCAGATCTACTTAGGGGTGGGTCAATCCCCCTTTGAGTGGGTCGACCCCCCTTTGGGTAGGTCGACCCCTCTTTGGGTGGGTAGACCCACCTAGGCGGGAAATCTGCCGCCTTCCCAAATTTTGAATTTTGTACTGAATTTCGAATTTCCGGACCCATTTTTGAATTTCTGAACCTATTATGTATGTATATATATATATATATATATATATTCTTCCTGTGCGTATACAAACTTCAAACCTTAATAACTTCTTTATATGGTGTCCGTTTCACGCAAATCAAATGTCTATCTTGACTAGAATTCCGAGACGGACACAATGGCGTAGTCCGTTTCACTTAATTTAGATTATTAAATTAATTTTTTTCTTAATTCATTGTTAATAATGTATTTCACGCTAATTATTCTTTAATTCATCATCTTTGGTGTCATTAAAATTTCGGGGTGTTACATTCTCCCGTACTCAAAGGATTTCGTCCTCGAAATCTCGAAGTCTCTAGCAATCACAGGCATCCATTGTCCTTAAGGAATTTCTAATGCTTTTATGAACATATGCAATAGTGCGTGTATATGTTCGTAAACTAATGCGAAAGATCAGGCGGTCTACTGATTCAGTTGACCTCCTTAATGCAATGTATGTTTGTGCCATATAACCAAAATGTATGCAAAATATCCTAACACATGTAAGTTCTATATGTATGCACAATCATCCATCCAAATGCAACATCATTGTAACGATACACCCATTTTCATTCATAAAAAATTTAAATGTACACACTTCAATATGCAATATGCAAGTGATTGAGCCAATCTAGTGCTTATTGTGTGTTTATACACATCCACGAGCAACCACTGGCAAACACTTTCGTCCATCAAACATAACATGTCTCAAACACATGTTTATATTCATTAGTTTTCTACCTAAAGACTCGATCGATAGGAGATATTCAAACGATAGATACAAGTATTAATTCGTAGCTTAGGAAATGAAGTTAAGAACATATTCTCGAAAAGGAAAGGATATGAAGCGCGAATCTTGTCTTCAGCCTCCCAAGTAGCGTTCTTACGGCCCTTTCCCCATTGCACACTTACTAGATTTGCTTCTTTGTTGCACAATTTCTTAACCTCCTATCCAAGTATGCAAGTCGGAAGTCGTCCAATCATTACTTCCTTCACTACTTTCACTTCCTCTCGCAAGTTTGGCTTCACTACCTCGAACTCTATACATTTTATTTCCTCTTGAATGAATAGTCATCTTAGAATGATGGGATTTCCCAAGGACTATCTTCAATAGGTCTCCCATCCCGATATGATTCACATATCAAACCTCTTCTCAAGTAGCTACCCTACTTGCTTACAAAGATCCCTCTTTTCTTTTAGGAGTCACATGTCGCACAGGCAATGCATCTGGCTTTGTATTGTCCACCAAGTATATGCGGAAACCAATCTCGTGCCTCGGGGGTAAACCCCGAACCTCATCAAAACATCAGGATACTCACAACTATTGGTACAGATCTCAAATCATCGATAGATATATCAGGAGGTTCTAGGAGACTAAGCACGACAGACCCTTTTGGGGTCATAATAAATCTCGAGAGTCTTTCCATGGCAAGCCAGAAGTCTAATGACCCTCCCCTCACAATCTAGAATGGCTTCATATATGTGGTTAACCAATCCATCCCTAGAATCAAACCGTATCTCCTGAGATCAAGAACATATGCGTCGCAACCAAACTCGACACCTAACACAGAGATTCTCAAACCCCGACAAATCCTTGATAAATGAGCTGTACCTCTAATGGGGTTTGATACAATAATGGGATCCAAAACCATACTAGTATCTAGGTGCAGAGACTCAACTAAAGGATCAGATATAAAAGAATGTGAAGCGCCAGAAAAAGAATCCTAACAGCTTGATCATAAATAGAAATCAATCCTTCAACGGAAACTTTCCTACCCCTATCATGTCCACCAGCTATGAGAACATTAGCTTGCCTTCTAGAAGTTCCTGCCCTCTAGCCTTGTCCTTGTCTCTTTGGGCACTCCTTAATAAGGTGTCCCGCCTTACCAAAGTGGTAACAACGCCTTTCCTCTTTCTGCAATCCTTTTTCAGATGACCCACCGTTACGAAGTTATGGTATTTCCTCGTTTCTTCTTTCATCTATGTTTCCTTCTTAAGCCATCATTTTCTTTCATCTTTGGGTTGTGCTCCTTAGCCCCAACTCGCTTATTCTCCTTTTTGCCACATGCTAACTAGTCCCTTGAAAGTTGCCTCCATCGCATGGAAATCCTTACGAGGCTTGAGAGAAAATAAGCCGTAGGTGAAACTACTGCGGCTAAAGATGGAGGTTGGGCACTTCTTTGCCCTTCGACATGTACCGTAGTTTTGACATTCCTATAGAACCATGCCGAAATAGGGATACTCTTTCAGGAAAAATCGGTTCCCTGAAAAAAAGGAAAAGGAATTAAGCGAGAATCAAGAAGATATTTATGGCTTTGGGAAATATGCTTTTCAAAAACAGACTTTTTATTTTAAAATACTTTGTTTTTGAGACCTATTTGAAAACCATTTTCAAAATATATTATCCGATCTTATAACCATATGCTCTGATACCAAATGTGACACCCCACGTCTGTTAATGTCACTCTATAAAGAATGCATTAAGTTTCATGAAGCGTTATCGATGAATAAGAACATAATATCACAAGACAGACATGTAAAATAGCAGTGGAATTAAAAACTTTATTTAAGTCAAAACTCATGGTCCCAAATACTGAGTTTACATCATAGGTTTGAAGTAACCAATTACATAAATAATCTGCCTTGCCAAAAATATCAGAGTACAAAAGCATAAAACCATATTTCCCAGGTGAAGCCATAAGAGAGTTGACCAGAAGTCAAAACGGTGCATCAATATCCAAAATCCAAGCTAAGCTGAAAGAATCCAAATCAACTCTAAGCACTTCCACCCTGAGAACCTGGGGGGGAGACGGAAGAGAGAGAAGAGGAAACAAAAAGGGTCAGACATAAAGTCTGGCAAGTCCAATTACTTTTAAATATTAATAAATAAAATTATAATGGCAGGTATATCAAACTGGAAGAACAAGATAACAGTAACAAGTGTGAACTGAGCAAGATAAGATGAACATGATATATTGCGCTTCTTAAATACATTTCTCTGCACCGCACCGATACTAGTATATCAAAAATAGAACAATCTCTACCAATACCATTCCATTACATTTTCTTGATTAATAGGCTATTTGGGTTAGTAGAACTCAAGACTTATCCGCGCATCATACCCATTTACTTTCCCATGGATTCACCTATTACAATATATGTAGCTATTTCTCAATGTTGAGATACACCCCATGGTACCCCACTTGCACGGTCTCCACCGTAATAAACGCAGTCCCTTATTCTATGCCAGAGTGACGTATGGATCTATATATAACAATGTTATGTTCCGCATATATCTGTCATTACTATGCTACGTAAGCGTACGGACTGCCACCATTGATCGACTGAAATTCCTTATCGGAATAATGCCCTCTAGTCTACGATACACCACCTAGAGCAGATATGCATGTATCTAGACGGTCCCACGTATGTACTATAATTGTTGCTCGACGCCTCAATCGCACGTCCTCTAATGTGCACTGAGTTCTATGGCAAGGATAAACAAGAAACACAGAACTCGGCTGGGTGCTTTTCCATACCGGTACAGGCTTGCCTTTTAGAGCCTCCAAATACAAATATTCCTAGGGTATGTTTTCCATGGTGGCTATGGTCCCACCTCGGCCCCTCTTCAACTAGTAAAGACTAAAAAAGCTAAGATACTGCCCCTAATAACAACCAATCTAAACATCCATGTGGCGTCTCCTCTCGACCACGTACCTCGATAGTGAAAGGTGAAATGGTATCTTGGTTTTAGCTCTAGTCTTTTCGCATCCCGCTGGCTGCCGATGATTGGTATCCGACGATCTACTATCCTTATTGGTCGTGACCCTCTACCTCCTCGTGAGGCAATCGCCGAACCACCCTGGTGTCACCTTGTCACAACAATCTGACTGCGTATCTACATCTACACTCAAGGCCCACCCACCTAGTAGTTACGTGCAGACCCAACCTTTGCGAGCATAGCCTAAGACATTTGTCACCGCACAGAGAACTACTAAGAGCAACTTACGTACCTCAGGAAGCCGCATGCTACCCCTTTCAGTCCTTTGGAGCCGTCAAACAATCAAATTAATGTGCGCTCCCCTCGTGCCTTATTACACCTGGATGATCTACCCCATTGGGTTATTCACCCTCAAACGTGCGGACTGGTCCAAGCGCCTCACTTTAATATGTTATTAGACCCTATGTCTAATGATTCTATTACGCACTTGCTTTTCCTCCACAGTTTCCTTTTAACCTGGTTATTCCCATTCATATTGAATTCTTAATCAAGTTACCTAGTTCCTCTTGCTTATTGATTTTGGTTATATAACTTAACCCCTTTAAGTTCATTAATAAGCCCACAACATGTTATTCTCTAGATTGTGGTCCAAGGTCTATAATCCACAGTCTCTTTTATATTTTCATCGTCCGATTCCATAGTTAAAATAACAAGTTCTTATTTAATGTGCAATTAAGTACGTCTCATTTTACATGTTTCCTTTTTAACATGTCATTGATTAAATATAACTTATATCATTTCATAAGTTTTCCTTGTCCGTTCTCATTTAATCATAAATTCAATTTACACCATCACTACAACTTATCGTTGTTTACTTATTAACTTAGTTTTCTTAACTAAGGCCCATTAACATGTTTCTCAACCCATTAATTATAACCTATGTTATAATTTCCTCTTGTCCCTAGGACAAGTCTAAACATGTTATTCACATCAGCGGGTTCCAGACTTTTTGATTACTTAATTTATAATTAAGTACCTCTTATATTATTACACAAGCTGTCTCATTTCCTTACAAGTTATGCTTACCCTAAACGGTGTCTTTTAATTACATAACCTTATTGGGTTAAGTTTATGGGCCTAAATGTAAATATTACCCGCCCCCTTAGATTTGCTTAGCCTACCCACTGTCCAACCAATTTTACTTAACCCCAACTTTAGTTCATACTCATACAATCCCTATGGATTAAATTAGGTTAAGAAGTCCAATTCACTACCATGTCCACTTATGGTTTATGATGGGCTAGACCTCCTACATTAGGCCTACAACTTGTGGATGCTGGATATGCCGGTCGGGTCCGAGTAGACTTCTTCCATAAGTTGGGGCTAACCTAATGTCATAGCTCGTCTCGTATTTGCGCACTTAGACCTCTCACATTAGGTTCAACATCAGTGGTTGTTGGATATGCTGGTCGAGTTCGGGCAGACTTCCACCACAAATGCAACCAAACCTCGTGTCTAAGCGTTACTAGGGCTCCATTATTTTAGGCATATTCAAATAAATTTCCCTATTCCAAATATAGACATTTATGCCCCCTTTCAATTCATATTTACAATTATCCTATTTCAATTATAGGTTTTCGTGCCCTAAATCAATATTCACATGTGTTCCAGTATATGCCCCAAATTGACATTTGCATATGTCACAATCTATGCCCAATTTCGTAATTACATATGTTCCAATTTATACCCCAAATCAATATTTACACATTCCAATGAAAGTTTTAACTGAATTCGTGTTCACCTACTTTCCAATATATGCCTAGCTTCATATTCATATTATCCAATATGTTCCCCAAATTAATATTTGTATATTCTCCAATTTTATGCCCAAATTTATATTCATAATTTCCAATACCAATTATGCCCCAATTTATGTCTTTCCCAATCGTTCCCAATTTTCTCACGTTTGCATTTTTTAGTGTTAGGCCTAGGCTCGAAGGTAGCCTGACTATATAAAAATAAAAAGGGAAAAGTGGGAGAGAAGAGAAACATAATAGGCATAATAACAAATTAATAACATGACGGTAGAAATAGGCATAAAAATTGAATGGACATATTATGAAAAGGTTAGACTTGGTGACGATATAAACATATAAGAACAGATCAAAGGAATATTTCAAAATAGAACTGATTAGGCACCAATTCAAGATCCAATTTTTATATGCATATCACAATTACTATTTAAATACTCGGATCTAAAAGTAACATGAACTCATGGTGAATAGATCTAAGGAAATGGATCCAAATTACTGCAAAGAACACGATGAATTTGTTGTTATAGCAATCGCTGAATTTGTATAATGCTTGCTAAATTGTTTTGGAGAAGATTAGGCCATTCAGTCTACATTGCAGTAGAGCTCCGCTGTCGCCGCCATTTACGGATGAATAAAACCTAGGTTTAGGGTCTTTTATATTGCCTTAGTTTCAATGAATCTTGCTCAGAAAGGTGTCCAGATACAAAATGAAGTATTTTGCCCAAATCTGTTAAGTGGTGGGTCGACCCCCCTTTGATTGGGTCGACCTCTGGGTCGACCCCCTTTTGGATAGGTCGACCTATGGATCGACCCCGCTTTGGGTGGGTAGACCCACCTGGGCAGGAAATCTACCGCCTTCCCAAATTTCGAATTTTGAACCGAATTTCGAATTTCTGGACCCATTTTTGAATTTCTGAACCTATTATATATATATTCTTCATGTGCGTATACAAACTTCAAACCTTAATAACTTCTTCATATGGTGTCTGTTTCACGCAAACCAAATGTCTATCTTGACCAAAATTCCGAGACAGACGCAATGGCGCAGTCCATTTCACTTAATTTTGATTATCAAATTAAGTTTTTCCTTAATTAATTGTTAATAGTGTATTTCATACTAATTATTCTTTATTTCATCATCTTTGGTGTCGTTAAAATTTCGGGGTGTTACAGGTCATGTTTAGCATAGGATGCAAGAGATTCTTGTTGAACTCATTGTATTCCTCTCTAGAGATACACTGTCGGAAGGTGGTCCCATATGTTGCCAGGAAATCCATTCTCCAATAAGAGCCCGCGATTTTGATTGTGTATTATGTATATAGAGCATGAGATGCAAGCATTCTACTAGATTGATATTTATTTGTGTTTAAAAATTATTATAATATCAGATAATATATCAATTTCAATAATATTTTGGGTTATCGTTAGGTAAAAACCATTCATGTTGATGTATGAATCGGTCTTACGGTTATCCCTTTTCCTCAGAAAATATTTGTTAACTTTAAAATCAAGTTGGATGTCTCTTATAAACTTAGTGGGTTTCTCACTCTAGTTCACCAGACTGATCCGGCGTTTGAAATTCTCGGTTTAGACCGAGTTTTGCATATTCAGGTTATTAGATGCTATGAATTGACGAGGTGGAAGGGTTCAGATGTATGCTATTATAGTTATTATTCTGTTGTGTGATTGTATATGAGAACAGGTTATTATAACTATCCAGATGTGTTGATGTACTCTGATGACTGTAAGTTTTATTTCAATCTTTCAATAGAGGTTTATTTCTATATTATATTTTGTTCCACTACGATGTGAGATTCTGTGTTGTGTTGGTTCTTCTTAATCTTCTATTCTAATATTTCTTTCTTATCTCACCCACTAATTTCTTTCTATTAACTATCTGTTGTTTTCAATACTTGAGTTTTGGCAAGTAATACGGGTATTATTGTCAGAATTCGGGAGTCAAATTCCTTTACTGGGTTTTTATTGTGGCATCAGAGCATAAGTTTTAGTAATAACCTTGGCTCTGTGGCATAACTCGATAGAGACGGAGTTAGTAATACCCTATATTGAGTTTGATTGTATATATATGAGAGTGTGTTTGTAGAATTTATATAGAAATGTTTTGTATTGTGTTGTTTGATCAATTCAAGTATTGAGAAGCAATGAATGAGCAAAAGAACACGATATGTTTTGTAAAGAGGGTAAATGAAACAATTTTACCCAAAATATATTTTTTGTATAGAAAGGAAATACTTTTATTAAATTATTAAGATATTGGTTTGTTTGTTGATTTTTTTGATTGAAATTCAAATTGAATTTAAAATTTGAAATGGTTCGGTATATCCATAAGAATTGTGAATAAGAAGTGTAATATGGAATTGAATGAATCAAAATTCCACTTAAAGATAAGTTAAAACAAATTGAATCAGAATGGATGATTTCTAAAATAAAATCAAAACTGAAATTATGAAAAGTAAGTAAAATGATTGAAAGATCAATTAGTTAATTGAATGAATAATAATTAAATAGAAATCAATCGAATATTAATCGATTGATGTTCAAATATGTTAAACCAAAGTAAATATTAAATTTGAATATAAAATTCAATCAATTTGATTAAGTTGGTTGTACATTGGTTGTTGATTGGTCATTGATTGTGTGTTAGATTGCTTGAATGGTTTAATATAGATTTAAATGAATTATAAACTTAGGTAAATAAATTCCAACATAATATATTGGAATGAAACCACATATGAATTGAAACCGAATAATATTATCTTGTATTTGCATATGAATGATAGTATAAGTTTGATTGTGGGAATTGATGTAGTAATATTGGATAATTAATGAAATATTATTTAACTTTCATACATCTGTTACTTATATGTTTAATTGAGTTAAGTACACGTGCCAAATGCTTATGAGAATTAATTGTTGTTGCATAGATTGCACGTAAGTTGAGCAGTTATGCTCAGCAACGATCGTAAAAGATTCGCTACGTGAAAATATAATTTTTGGGTTTTGAATTTGATTTTCCGACCATGTGGGACGATGTATATATATTATTTGTTCCTGCGATATCGCAGATGTCACTCCATGCAGGGCAGACTCTGCCGAATTTTTTCGAGAATTTAAAGTGTTAGAAATTTTTATTAACGATAATGAATTGGTTTTCGATTTAAAATAAATTGGATTTTTAAGTTAACGGGTTTGTAGCATTTTTCCTAGCTTAGTCATTTCTTGGATGAAATTCTATTAAGGATGTAACGACCTAGATTTTTCGATCATTTGAATTTGAATACTTAATATGCTTTAAGTATAATAATTGGAATATTATTGTAATATTGAATTCGTTTATTAAAAATAAAATTTGAACGGTAAGTTTATATTTAATTTATAAACGATCACGTAATGACGTGGTAGTTCGTAATATTGAGTTTTGAACTTTAATTGAATATACCGGATCCGATATAAGTCGGATTTCTGTGAAATAAGAAACGTTTAAATCTAGTTGATTATAACTTTCATATGAAAGAGAAAAATCGAGATTTCTTTTTATAAATTGTTAGTTATTTCCAGTTCAAATTTTAAAATAGTCGCTATGGGAATCGTTAATAAACGATAACATTTATTTAATAAATTTATAAGGGTTTTAATATAATTTGGATACTGTTTTAACTCGGAATTGATGATAGTGAGTTTATAAATCCATATTGTTCATATGTGAAGCTATAAGATAATTTTATTTGGATATTTACGATAATAATAATTTATTATTATTTAATTGGTTTTATTTTGGAATTTGATTAATATTTTATCGATGTTATTATAAACCTTAAGAAGGGCAATCTTGCAAACGATCTCGTTTTTTGATGAAATTAGTTTCATTGGAACCGTAACGTTAAATTATTATACAATATCAAATTTCATTGCAAACCAATGTCATATGTGGTGATTTTATCATAATACTATATATACATTAACAAGTCATAACCCTAGAATTTTTTTGTCGTGGTCAACACATCTAAATATCGTGCCTTCATACATTAGAAACTAATGGCAGCCACATTCGAACTCTTCCTCCTCATTTTGACCTCAATTCCATGCCCCTATTCGATGAGCACTCAACTACAAGATTGAAGAGCTAAGCAAGGGAGTTAATTTAGACGGCGGCAATGGTGACCTGATGATCGAGGCGGTCGGAATCGAGCCACAAAGGGCAGCTGGTTCGTGCGAGTTTACATGCTAAGAAGGTGATCGATTGCCACCGGTCTTTGAGAGAGGGATGGCGACAGCGAGGCACTCAGGACAGTGCTATCTGATCAGTGGTCGGTGGAGGATCTGGGGTGCAGCAGCTCGTGGATGTTGTCGAGTGTTGTGGAGTTTGTTTGAAGCAAACCAGGAATGAAGAACAGAAAACAATGTCGGTCGGATTATTTTAGAACGTGATTAGTTTTAACGGTTATTATGTTTGACTAAATACTTAAGGATAAATTAGTAATTAGTATATATAAATTAATCGTGTATTAATTTAAGAATGAATATGCTGCAAGAAAGAGAGTCGGCCGATCTTTCTCAAGCAAAACATCTTATACTATAATGCAAATACTTGGATTATGGTGAAGCTTTTTCTCTTTTCCATAAAAGCCCTCTACCTTCCACCCACATGAACAATTCAACGAGTAAAACTGGAGGCCGCGTATGTCTTTTTACTTTCCACTTCTTATGATCCACTCAAACATTGGTTCCTACCACGTTCCCCACTTATTTCTTTCCACCGTTTTTCTTCAGTCCCCTCTCCAAATGATTCGCCTTTTCTTCCTACCGTTAATTCACTTCTGCCGCTGTCAACCTAGCTTTCCTCCGAAATTCACCATTACTCGGCGTTTACTACAATCACCAAATCACCTTTTACTTCCCACCATTTCCCCGATCAGCTACCCCTCCTCACATTCTGACGTCGACGAAACATTTCTCTGCCAATCCAACGACGTCAAAGGTAAAATCAGTTTTAATTTTTTTTACCTTTCCTACTACTTCATTTCTTTGTCTTCCCTCTTCGGATCTACTTCGGATTTGTCTTCATTTTGACTTCAAATGTATATTTTCTTCCTCTATGTTGCCAGCTAGCCAATCTTTGCCACTAATTTCTTTATTTACTTGCACCAGGTCTGTCATCTCGGATCCGTTGGTTCTCCTAAACAACGATTGTCGATTCATGATATTTGGATAGATCAGTCCAAAAGATCTTTTTTCTTCCGTCAAACTGATGGTGGAAAACTAGATTGCTCACTATAATCAGTTATCTCTGCTTTGGTTTGTATAAATTTTGATTTGTTTGCATCTGAATTTTAATTTTCATGTTTTTTTTCTTTTCGTTGGTTGTTTTTATAGCAGTTACTGGAAAGTTGCATACATGAATATATCTTAATTTTGTTATGCTTTCCTGATTTTTTTTATTTAACCGTGTTTGTATTCTGTTAATTTATAGTTTTATAAAATTGGTTGTTGGATTCGAATGTGAAAGAGGAATTTGGATGGGAAGGTCTACCGCCTTAGGAGTTCGTTCTGCGAGTCCAGATCACAGAGAACGAGTCCAGAACACAAGCTTCACCAATATTGGTCATTCTCTCTAGCAAGTACTGAAAATCATTACCACTTTATATCAATTCCCCTAATTTGGAATTTCCATTCAGATCATTATGCATTGCATATCTTTAGTTGCAGCTTCTGAAGTAAAGACCGGTTTGGTTTTTTTCCTTCTTTACTGATTCTACTGTTTTCTCTTCGATTTTGTTTGAACATGACTTCATTCTTGCGTTGATTGTCTACGGCTGCCTGCAAGAATGGGATAGTGGTAAAATATCTAGAATGAAAACGACAATGATGATGATGAACTTCGAATTTCTTAGATTTCTGTTTTGCATTTAAACCCAGATATTAATTAGGGTTTCCATTGAAATCTATTAGCTTAGAGCACATTTCAATGCAATTGTTACATTATTGTATGTTCACACAAAGTCTGTGAAATCTTGATAATTCAACCATTTTAGAAATTATCATGTAGTTGGTATTCACGTCAGTTACATCTACAGTCAAACATGATTTTTCTCACAAAGTATCTGCTCTTCATCGATGAAATTGAAATCAAGTAATCTTCTTATTTTGCAATATATTTTTTGCATACAGTTGGTTTTTTTATCATGCCTTCAAATATTCACTATAAGAACAAGGATTATGCATCCAAGAATTTCAGAACTCTCCTGTCTATTTGGATCTATACAGTGCGAACAAATTTTTTTTATTTCTAAATTAGATTACCTGAACCAAATGTTGTTAAAACCCAAAAATTTTCATTGTTCTGTTATAGTTTTGAAAATCAAATACGAATTGATGCTTATGTTACAGCATGATTTTTTCATTGCATGATTAGTTGGTCAACGTATATATATAAACATGTATTTATTCTTCTATTAGTTTAGATTTTGTGCTATTTACATCGAAGTTGCTGATGTTACTTTATTACCAAAAAAATATGTTTGTGGAGCTAAGGATATTGTTGTTATTGTTTCTTTCATATGAATTTGCATCATGAAAAAATTCCAGTTATGTTACCTTTTCGTCTGTGTTTTGGCCATAGAGTTTCTATTGTCACCTCTATGCGGTAGACATGTTCATATAACCGAGTCAGTGTGGGAGCTGCTTTGGATTTTTTGGTCAAGGAATGATTGGCATATACACACAAGTATATAACTTCACTATTAAATTTTTTAAGAGTTCATTAGGGTATAGAAGCTCAGCTTATACACGTTGGCTTCTTAAAGTGGGATCAGTGATCGCTTTACCGAACAGAGCACAAGGGTGCTTAGAATAGAATAGTTGATATGCACTAATTGGTTTGCATTGTGCGCATAAATATATATAGAAACATGCAATGAATCATTGAATCAAAATAATACATGTAATAAACCATTGCATTATGTAATTTCATGGGGATCAAATTGATTTTCAAGAATGACCTGGTTATTATCAAGTAGCGTAGTGGTAGATTTCAATCAGTTGTATAATACTATTTATATCATTCACAAGTTTCAACTTTTATTTAATCAAACGATCTTTTAGGACATATATGTCTATTAAGGTTAAATAACAAAATGTTTGAACACACAAAGTTGTTGCTTGAAATATATATGCCCAGTGGATATATAATTCAGGTCAAGTATGATATGTTCTACTATACATCACAAGCCGGATTGATAAGTTTTGTTAATCAAAGTGAATTCTTCAACTACGCCAGGTGCAAAACACAATAACAAAGAACTAACAGCTTCTGTGATGAGAACTTGAGTAAGTAGTCATTCAACTGGACGGAATAAAAGAAAGGCTGCAGCTTCTACTGATAGCTTCTACTGAAATATACATGCCCGGTGGATATATAATTCAGGTCAACTGCTAGAGGTATATTAATCATGCTATCATGGTTGCCTATAAACAGTGTACATTGTTAGTTGCTTCGACAATTGAACATTTCATTCAATTAGGAAAATTGAATGGTTGGTTGAGCTAGAGTTTTCATATGGATGGTATCCGATAATCACTTTGGCAAAGAAAATACGGATAGAGGTTCATTCTGAGATTCATTACAGCTTTGAAAATGTTTGATGCGATGAGCTCCTCTTTTCATTTTGATATTTTTCTCTGTTTTCTGACGGTGACAACCACATAGCTTCATTATACATGCCTTGAGTCATGCAGTTTTAAAGTTTAGTTTTTGTAGTTTAATTGTTTGATGAAATGGCTGATAGTCATGCCCGATCGCTGTGTTAAACTGAATGATTGGATTCTTCTTCTGTTTTGTTAAGGTTTACAATTTTCTTTAAAATCAACTACATTTTTTTAAGATAGTTTGGATGACCTTCTACCTATATCATTATTTTTTACAACTGAGTACTTTTCAGAAGATGATTGGATCTCTATTTGGTCATGATTTGTACGAGATCGAATCAATAGGTATTAAGGCTCATAATAGCATTTCCAGTCTTTATTCTAAATGTTTTATCCTAAGTCAATTTATTTTTTAAAAAGAAACTAATCTGATATGAAATTATCTGGAAATATGACTATTGAGTTGGCTATGAAGAGGAATACCCTTCACATTTCTAAATCTAATTCAAGAAAAATTGTAATGGAATAGAGAAATTTGATTCTAAGTTATAGGATGCTTGCATCAAAATTCCATCTTGATAAAAGCTTAGGAAACGAGAATGCAAATAAGAAATTCAAAGAAATTAGCAATGATACATTTTGATGAGTTTTTCTATGTTATTTGCGTCAAACTTGATTATCACAACATGGATTGGTACATCAACTCTTTCCTTCCAGAAATAGTTTGCACTTTCGGTTAATATACAGTTTATCATACAATTGAGATTAGCTGCAAGTTAATGGTGGTTTTATTGACTAAAAAGCAAATAGTTTCATGTTTTCTAGAGGTGAATCAGGCGCATGAGTGTTGAACTATGATAAACTTTGAATGGTAGCATGAACATGAAGTACATGCGCCCTGGAAAGTAAATGACATGTTTCAACACAAGCATTCATGAAATAATAAACTCCATGTGCCAATATATTATGCGCCAATTGATGTCAAAAGCATGCATACCTTTTTTATGCAGGTACATATACTTATCACTGGGTTCATGCAAGTATACAAAGGCATCAATGGAAGACATTTATGTAATAATATACATATCAGAGCATGTTAGTAGTTGTAGATATCAAAACACTAAACGGGTGTATTTGAAGAATGTCTTTTGTGCTAATTTTTAACTACCAGGCTATGCTATTATTTTGATGATTTGTGGCATACAAAGAACTTATCTAATAGTTCTACATCTACATGATGATTTTTTTAACTTCTGTGAAATTATACATGTTAGTGCAAGAGTCTTTCATGTCATCTTAACATAAATCATCCAACCAGTTGTACTATGCATCAATATAACAGTTGTAATGCTCTTTTGTACTTTTATACATTGTGTTCTGCGGTTAGTTACATAAACATTTGTTCTACTTTTTAACTCTGAAATAGTTCATAATTTAACCATGAAATAGTTCATACGGAAAAGATCTTATTATGTATAGCTCGATAATTTAAAACTAATACTAAAACTAGCATAGCATTATTTGACAAACCATCTTAGCATATGTAATACTGTATTATTTGTTGAACAACTTTGTTAAACGGTGGTAAGTTTGACAATTTGAAAACCGAAACTAACTTCTACATGATTTAAATTTCATATGTTTATTGCAATCAGTATAAGCACATTTTGATTGGATTTTACATGGGAGATTCGAGTATGAGTTATTGACTAATTTGGCCGAATTATGCAATTGCAAAGAGGCTCAAGTTGGCGAAGTCAGAGAAGAATAATGAATAAAGTAGTACATGGTCTATTTTGGGTGTTAAAGTCATGATTCCTGTAATAGAAAACTTTAATTTTCTCTTAGCAGCAAGTGTATTGTTTGTGGGGTATTAAATAAGTTTCTTTGCTTAAAATGATTGTAGTTTGTACAATTTTTATTACCTATATAGCTTTAGATTTTTAGATTGATTATGTTAGTTCAGATTTTGTTTGGTTTTATGTTCAGCTAAAATCTAAACAGTGTTGTTTATCGGAAGAATTTGCAATGTAGAAAATGTATATATCATGTAGTGTCCTTTACTCATGTTATGTTTGGTTTTAAATACTCGGCTATCCAGAGCACTAACAAACACAAACCAGCTTGACGAGTGTCCATTTTAAACTTCATTTCCAGCTTTGGTCAAATTCATCTATGCACATGCCCATCGGGCGTGCGTGTGTACTGGTAATTAATAATAAATATATATACCTTCATAAATCAATATACTTAGTCAACGTATGAATTACATTTGAGTTGGAGATATTTTGTCCACGAACATATTATCTTTTACCCCATCAACTTGGTCTTCGTGTGAATACTTATTTGATCAGAGTATAATACAATTGGAACCAATATTATATATATTATAATATAATGATTATCATTTCTCCAAAACTTAACTTATTTCCGACTAGTATACACCTATGTGTCCTGAAGTTAAGTTCTTATTAAAGGAGATGAATATAGGAGTCGTGATGAAATAAGTTTTAAAATTTGTAACGGGAGCAGTAAAGATAATTAGTCTAGTTTAGTTTATGTGTTAACAAAACATAATCAAGCTAAATAATTATATTAGTGAAGGGTTTATTATTTAATTTAAATTATACAAACTTAAATTGTTAATAACTCATTACTATGTTAAAAGAATTGTACGATTCAAGATGCGTTGAACTCGCATCGACGAGCACTACACCAAGGAACAGACTTGGATGGATTTGAACCAATGGAGATTTTCAGTTAAATTAAACGCTCATTTAATTTAACTGAAATAAGCTGTTTGAACAACGAATCAGATCAAGGTGAGTTAAACTCACTCAGTTCTTCCCACTTATATTTTATATAAGTCGGGTTTTATAACTATGTGCTATGGTTGCTGATGGTTGATTGTTTGTTAATTATATATCTATATATTGATTGAACCAATAAAATTAAATGTTGTTCAATTTTGGTGAAACACCATATCGTTATTTTAACGATTGGGACCAATTGAGGTAACTTACCTTGTCGGTCACGTTTATAAATAAGCATGTTTATTTTAATGAATCGTTTGTTGTGTTAAATTTTTATTATTTACTATTATAGAAGTTATTATTTTAAATATTGGATAATTCTTATTAAATAATTTTATTTGAGATAACGTATTTGGATGTAAGGAAAACAGGTTGGAGGGATCCAACTGGATTCCTCACCAGTAGTTGTTAAATTTTATTACATTGTAGTATATGTTGAGGTACTGAAATTTTTATTACATTATAGTATATCTTGACATACTATATTTGTGATATAGGGATTGATAGGTTGGGGGAATCCAATAGGATTCTTCACTAATGTTGGTAATGTATATCAATATAATTTGTGGTGTTTATTTGGGTGTGAAATTGGTTTTCATTTCACAGTTTGGTACTTTAGTAGATATTTACCTCTTTAGTACCATCAACAGATTTAATAGATTTTTGAATCAATATTAAATCGATTTTGAATGTTTTCAAAGCAAATTCATATACTTGAAATATAATGTTTATTTTTAAAATAAACATTAAATAATTATTTATGTTTTTAAAACTATTTAAATTATAAATAAATGGGAGTTCCAAAATATAAACAAATAAATGGTTAAATGGTTTAAATTAAATGGGAAGATTAAAATGGTTTTGAAGAAGGTTTTAAAGACGTAAATGGAATTTTAAAATATTTTTAAAATGTTGAAATGGACTGACGGGATTGGAAATGTACAATAAATGATTTAAAGGAATTAAATAGTGATTTTTTCATAAATAAAGGAACGTTTCTACAAACGGGGTTTATAAATATACGAAGTGATAAAATGGGTTTTTCATGAATGAGATTAGAGAACAGGTGGAATTAAAAATAGAATATAAACATTTGGCATATAATTGGAATTGAGACAAATATCTAATGAATGGGATTTTAAGGCAAGATTGCCAAAAGGAATTATAAATGAAAATATGTATAAATTGAGTTATATGAGAGGAGTCGAACTTATATTTGCAAATAGAAAGTAATTTATAAAAGAAAGGTTTACTGTTTGATAATAAAAATTAATGATTTTGTTATAAGTAAATATCATTTCTTTGATTATTAAGTTAGCTTGTTATAAGTTAATTTAATAGAGATAGTTGATGATAAAGTAAACCATTTTTATTTTTAAAATGTTGAAATTGATTATTATTTAATAATAATCATAGAGATGAATTAAAAGTTAAATTAATGGAGATTGGGAAAACCATAAGGCCATGTTTATTGATAAAGGAAATTCTAAGCGAATTGATATTAATAGTAAAATAAGTTAATTTTTAAATGGAAGTTAAAATTGAATTCTTATTGGAATTTTATATAACTAGAGTTTATAAAATCCATGATTTGGCGTATTAAAGAAACCAAGTTATTGGACTCGTTGTAAATGGGTTTTATTTTTGAAATGAGTTATTAAAGTTATAAACTTTAATTTAGCTTATGAATGAATGGGAATTTGGAAATTTGAAGATGTGAAATGGAAATGAAATGGGGATCCAAATTTGAAATGAAAGGGTTAGATAAGTTAAATTATAGAGTCGATCGAAAATCAAATATTTTTAGAAAGAGATGGAGTTTGTCGAGATAAAAAAAGACCAGATTTGAGATAAACTTATACTAAGTTTTATAAGAGATTTTATTTTAAATAAGATCTAGACTTGTGTAAAATGATTTTTAGAGATGGTTAAAGTTAAAAAAAATGTTAAATAATAATTTACTTAACACTTAATTTAAGTAAACGTGTTTAGGATTGAGAAATGATTTTTCCGAAGGAATATGTTGTAGGTTTTTTAAAATCAGAACTTATTGTACGTTAGTTGAGTTCAGTAATTTTCGACATGTCAATCTGATGTTGGTTTCAGCCTTCGGGGTTGATACTAAGAGATTTATTCACTTACCAATTTACAATGAGGAGCCAATGAGTAGGAGTGAAATGAAAAATTGAATTTTCTTATATTAAAATAAGAAAAGGGAAATGTTTTCTGAATTAGCAGTTTAAATATTAATTAACGACTGGTTAATTAAAGAGGCTAAATGATGCTGAATACTGAATCAGTAAATTTATTTTATTTATGGATGAATGGTTGTTTATTTGATAGTTAAATAACTGACTATCAAATCTGTCCTATACGATTGTTGGTACGGAAAGACCGGGATCGAATTTATATTCGAAAACCATTCCAAACAAGCTAATATGTAAATGTGAAAGATGTTGATTAAAGATGGAGAAGGGAAGACCATGGATCTTCATAAGTGAAAGGACTACTTGTCGAATTCTTTGGAGTCACGCTCGAAGATATTCTAATGGTGATCCTATCGTGGTTGAAATCGACGGATTGCAAGGACTACTCACTATTAATTCATAGGGTGATACCTAGGATGTGGTAGGAGGGTGCCTTCGGTTCATTCTTTTCCTGGATGGCTTGTATGGACGGATGTCTGACAGAGTATTTTCGAAGGGATCGCGTACATTAAGTTCTTCAAACATATCATAGTTATGGGGGAGAATGACCATTCTCTTAGCTTAACAACTGGAGTAATTTTGGGGGTGTCAGTTAGTGATTTCTTGAGGATCTGACGATGTGACATTCAAAGTGAGTGGTGGCCAGATGTTCTGAAAGGATAAGCTTAACCTCAAGCTTCATCAACCGGGAAATGGAAAAAATCAAGTAGGCCGCATGGCTATGGGGGTCGCTCCCATTAGGGTGTATTGTCGCCATCTAGAGAATATTCATATTTTTTTCTTCTTTTCTCTTCTGTATCTCCCGGGAACGATTATACTGGATCCAACCGTAGATGACAATATACTCGAAACATTCAATCAAAGTGAATGGCCAGTCATGTTTAGCCTGGGTTGCAAGATGTTCTTGTTGAACCCTATGTATTCTTCTGTAGAAATACACTACCAAAAAGTGGACCCATACCTTGCCAGAAAATCCATTCTCCAATAAAAGCCTGCGTTTATGATTGTATACTATGTATGTAGAGCGTGAGATGTAAGCGTTCTGCCAGATTGATATTTATTTGTATTTAGATATTATTATAATATCAAAAAAGATATCGATTTCAAAAATGTTTTGGTTTATGGTAAGGTAAAACCATTGGTGTTTATCTGTGGATCGGTCATACGATTAAACTTTTTTTTGGGAAAAGATTTTTTAACTTTAAAATCAAGTTGGATGTTGCTTATAAACTTAGTGGATTTCTCACTCTGGTTCACCAGACTGACCCGACGTTTGAAATGCTCGGGTTAGACCGACTTTTAAAGGTTCAGGTTATCAGATGCTATGAAGTAACGAGCTGGAAGGGTTCAGATGTATGATATTATAGTTATTATTCTGTTTTGTGATTGTATATGAGAACAAGTAATTAAAACTATCAAGATGTGTTGATGTACTCTGATGACTGTAAGTTTTATTTCAGGCTCTCAATAGAGATTTATTTCTATATTATATTTGTTCCGCTGCGATGTGTGAGACTCTGTGTTGTGTTGGTTCTTCTTATTCTTCTATTCTAATATTTCTTTCTTCCTTATTTCACCCTCTAAGTCCTTTCTATTAACTATCTGGTGTTTTCAATACTTGAGTTTTGGAAAGTAATACATGTTTATGTATTATTATCGGAATTCGGGAATCAAATTCCTTTACCGGGTCATTACAAATAATTCAAACCCAAATTCATACCGTAGATCTATTTTCTTTGCCATGAAAGATTAAGTTGTTTTAAAGAGAAGCAACAAGGGGAAGAGTAGGAGGAAGAACAATCGTAGTTTTTGAGTGAATTGAATGCGAAAAAGTAAAGAAACGGCAAGGGAGAGAAGGAACAGTTAGAGAAACTGACAGAGAAAATTAAAAAGGAAAAGCGTGAATAAATTATCTTCATATAAATCCTAAGAAGAATGCCATGTGTTGAATGTTATTGTGTTGAACTGTTATTGTTTTGGTTTCTGCTTCCTAGTATAAGTAATAGATAAATAGAAGTATATCGTTCACCAAACAATCATACCTGATATATGGTTCTTGTTCATCAATCAATTATACCTGATAAAGATTTATTGTTCACTAATCCATCATACCAGATTGAGGTTTCTGACTCATAGATTTTTCATACTAAATATTGGATTTCAATCATCCTAGATAAAGGCTTTTGTTTCCCAATCCATCATATTGAATAATTGTTTCTAATTCACCAATTCATCATTCTAGATAGAGGTTTTTGTTCTCTAATTCCTCACACTTGATAAATGTTTTGGTTCACCAATCAATCATAGCAGATAGAAGTTTCTGACTCACCAATTCTTTATATTAGATAAAGGTTTCTAATTCACCAATCTTACCAGGAGTTTCGGGTTCACCAATCTATCAAACTTGACAAAAGTATCTATCCATCACCTTGTCATCGTCAAATAAGGATCACGGTCTTTTGTTAATCACAGTTGAAAGGACATAATCTTTCGTTCCAACAAAGGAATTTGTAAGGACCCGAAACTTCCCCGGTCTCCGAAGAGAAGAGGAAGAACGGACTACTTTGAGGACAAGACAGATCAGAACACAAACAGAAGAACATTTCATTGCTTATTACAACAATTTCATCAAAATACAAGAATATACAGAGTATGCATAAATATTACACATTTACTAAATATCAGAGATCTACAAATTACAATGCAGCGGAAAATAATACAAAACACAACTGAAAGGAATATACGTATACAGAGCTTTCCGAATATCATTCCAGCTGTAAACCAGGATCCTGTGAATATAAATCTGCAAAAAACGAAAACTACTAGTTAACCGTGTGGAAAATAGGGGCACCCAGAGTTTAGGTTAAAACAATAAACATCAGGTCAGTCATGTGACTGGTGTGAGAACTAAAACAGTTATTAATCTTTATTTTAAAGTTTGGTAAATCCAGGGAGCACGCCATATAACACGGAACGGGTTTCCTCCCAAGAATACCAGTGCATAAAACAACAGCGTACTGCCAAATAAAGAACAATGAAGCTATTATAAGACTTAGGTCCCATCACACAAGGCAACGCAAGCCGGAGGATAGAGTTTTTACCTTATAATAGCCAAGAATGCTTGGTACGTAAAATTTCATGTTATATTGTTACTATCAGTGATAGTGTCAAAACAATTTCAATCATAAGTATCAATCAAAGACGGCATAAGTGCCTCATACCACTATGTCGCCATATATAGGTTTACAATTAAAACCGCAAAATGTCGTATTGGAAGTTGGATTTCGATCTGTGAACCAAGGCAGGGGATCGTCCTTACCACTTCGAGATGCTCTAGCCCCTGTTTCAGGAACAGCCGCAACTACACCTTGGATCGTCAGGGCCGGTCCACTCGATGTGGATTAAAATGCCTGAACACTGAATTTCCCAGCCCTATGGGGCGTCAACTAATCATATCCCGACCAAACTATCGGCCTCGGAATGACTGATATAACTGAGGCGCCTCCTATCCATCATCCACATAAGTAAAATGCCAGGGCGTGCAAAACCTGACACCACTCCTAGCTAGAAGGAAACGCATGCCCTCCCTGATGTCCTCTCCCGTTTCTGGTTCACACCGGGGTGTGAGGCTCGCAAATTAACGCTACACAAAGCTATGCCATAAAGGTCGTGTGTAACAACCCGGAAATTCTAAACCAATTTAAAATTTTTATTTTAGAAATTTTAATGGATTTTAAATATTTAAAATAATTTATTTTAAATAATAACAACGAAAAATTTATTTTAATCGAAGTTAGAACGAATAAATTTATTTTAATTATAAAAGGAGTTAGAAATAGCACGGTAGTTTTAAAATTTGAATTTGAACTTTGACTGACCATACAGGATGCAAAATAAATCGGATTTTAGTATATATTTTTTAATATTAAAAATAGCCATTTTTCAAACGACCTCCGTTTTCGACAAAACCACTTTTGTTGGAATCAGAATGTCAAATTATTGCTAGATTCCAATTTTTAGAATTTTTAGAATTAATATGTGAGCGTGGCAAAAGAAAATGTGTTTTGTCAATTTCAGTCAATTTCGATCGACCAGAAAATGGCCATTTTTCAAACCGTCTCAGAATTCGATGAAATTAGTTTTGTTAGGAATGTATTGTCATAACAAAGCCCAATGTTTTTTTGTAATTTTTTGTGGTCGTATGTGGCTCCGATGCATTTAAATGTACGAACAAATTAAATAAATAAATGATTTATATATTACATTAAAGAAAACAAGCTAGAGATGATCAAACGGGCTGACGGGACCTAGCCCATTGCGTCTGGAACAGGGGTATTTGGCTAGACACAACATTCGTTGGGCTGGATTTGGAGTTAGTTGGTGTTAACGGGTTTTTTTCCAGAATTAATTAATTAATTAATATAGGATATACTATATATATACGGTATGAATATGGCCTATACGCAGAACCCTAATTCTATGAAGACAGCCGCCATCTTCATATCGTTCAAGGGCTGAAATGCTCCTATTTTCATTCGATCTTTACTCAAAATCCATGGCAAATTAAAACACAACTTCAATATAAAATTGAAGAGATTTCAACGAGCTTCCAATACATATGGTGATGATCAACTTCTGTAGATTAACTTGCCCGAAATTTTGGTTCAAATTGGAGATATTCGGGTTCGATTTTCTGGTGCTATAGGGGATCGCGATTCACATGGTCAGGGGCGGCGAGGAGCTCCAGCATGGGAGGTTGACGTGGCGATGTCGGATTGGTAGCCGAGGCCTTGGTTTTTGGTGTGGCAGGGGTTTGTTTCTAGCGATGTGTGTTCGCTGTTTGGTCTGAAGCGTGAAAAGAGGGAGAACGTGAATGAAGAAGAAGGAGATAAACGGCCCGATTTTTCTGATGTAATTAGAATTCTTTAATTAATTATTAATTAAGCTAAAAAGGTAATTAAACTTTATAAGGTCATAACTCTTTCATATTAATTCAGAATTCGATGAAATTCGTTGCGTTGGAACCGTGTTTCCAAGCACTACATTCCAGGGCAAACCAGATCTGAAACAAAGACTGGTGGAAATTCAGATAAATACCACTGTGAGATTTCTAATTTAATGATTATAATAAATTGTTATGCGTTGAAATCTTTAATTATTCACTGTTAAGATTCATACTATCTGTGGTGCGTGATTTGAATTGTCTGATATTGTATGTGATGATACGATGAGTTAAATTTGATATAATGGAATCGTTGAAAAATTTGTATACGTATAAAAAATAAAAATCATCTCTTTATTTGTCGTATGTAAATAAGAATTGTGTACAAATAGAGTTATCTTTTTATTGGTCATTTATGAATATAGGAATTAATGAAAATAAAAGATTCTCTTTTATTGCCATTTCTGAACATAGGATTTGTGATAAAAGAAAAATGTTCTTTTTCCATGTGATACATAGGATTTGTTATGTCAATTAAAAATATCCTTTTGTTAGAATAAATTTGTCACTTTTGCCAAAATGAATTAGCTGAAACAAATTTGTTATTTTTGTCATGGTAAATTGGTTGAAACAAAATTTGTCATTGTTGTCAAAATAAATTTGTTGGAAACAAAATTCACATTTTTGTCAAAATCAAACTTGTCAAACAAAAATATGATTTCTTTTCATTTTGTTGAATTAGAATTTTCAACAGAAATGAAAAGAACCATTTTTATCATTTTTATTGAATTAGACTTGTATGAAATAGGAATGACATTTTTACTGAAATAAAATTGATAAGATAAAGTTATCATTTTTATTGAATTAGATTTGTGATAAAATAAAATGGTCATTTTGTTGAATTAGAATGGTTAGAAATAAAAAAACCATTTAGTGTTGAACTAGAACGGTTAAAATGAAAATGTCATTTATTAGAAAATGCCATTTATTTAGATTATATTTATGTTGCATAAAAATGTCATTATAGGTAGTGATGTCATGTTAAAATTTAAAAATGTCATTTGTGTTAGAAATGTTAAATCAGCATACAATGTTCATTAGTTTGAATTAAAAACATATTACCGATAAAATTTACATCTTTATCGTATATGTAGAAAAGATTAAAAATGTTCACTTGTTTGAATTGAAAACATGTTAACAATAAAATTCACATTTTTATCGTATATGTAGAAAATATGAAAAATGTTCGTGTTTAATATAAAAACATGAAACATTAAAAATCTTATTCTTAATGAAAAGAATTATTCACATGAAAATTGTTCATGTTAGGATTGTCGACAAAAACAAAGTTATCTTTTTTATTTGTTTTTGTTGAAATGATAGAAATGATTTAACATAAAAATATTCTTTTTATGTTAATATGAAATGTTAGAAATGTTTTAACATAAATATTCTTTTTATGTTAATATAAATGGTTAGAATTGTTAAACATTAAAAAAATTCTTTTTATTGTCTACATGTAATGTTAGAAATGTTATATATGTTGAAAATATTATTTTCAACATGCTTAGAAAGAAAACAAAATATGTTAGAAAAGGATAAACATGTTAAAGACATTATTTTCAACATTGATAGAATAACATATTATAAAATATCATTAACGATATAGTGTGAAAAAAACAATTCCCTTGGTTTATTAAATAATTATTGGTTTGTTAAAAGTACATTTTTAACATACGAATGCAACATATAAAATTGACATGTTGATTGATTGAATGGATTGTGCTCGACCAGTTTAGGAAAAAAATATGCTTTTACATTTACCATTGGGTTGGGTAAAAATATATGTATGCTAACACCTTGTGTAACACTTCACGATTTGACTATAAGGTGTTTAGCAATGTTGTTTATTTCAAAATTAATGAATGATTTTGAAAAGTGATTTTCTTAAAAAAAAAAAGAATAGTATTCCCGATTTTGGACAGGGGATGTTTTATAAAACAGAAAGGATTTCGAGGACTACACCCGATAATTTCGAAATGATTTGAAAATAGAATTCTATATAGATTTGATTATAGTTGTGATTATTGTTGTGAAATGATTTTCCCTATTTCAGGATATAAAATGATTTAGCAAGTATGTGGCTGAAGATGCGGGTGACCCAAAATTGACTAACAGCGGAAGAGGCGTGCATGTCTTCCCCGATTGATGGGATGGTGCATTGTTAGTGTAGCTGTGGTTACACATACACACACACACACACACACACACACACACATATATATATATATATATATTGGTTCGGTTAGGGTGCTACTGCCCGGTCTTGAGGGAAAATTACCGATATTTGGTTGCATACTTGTTTTTATGCATTGTTATGTTTTGGAATTCATATTTCCAAATGTTTTGTTTTCAAATCCCGAAGTGAAATCTACTTTGATATTATAAAAGCTAAATATGTGTTTCAAAATGATTTGAAATAAGAAATCGGGAAATAAAGTCCAAAGGAATAATTTCTGTAAAGAGAATTGGATTTGAAAATCTAAGTTTTGGGATTAAGCCTAAATGGGTAGATTGTGGAATTGCATGTTGATTGATGCATTTTAGATCCATAGCTTTTTTTATGGTAGTAGTACATGCATTGGCAATCCAATGGAGTAAATCCGTTCCGCGTTAGCGGCGTGGTCCTTTGATTAGCCTTATTATTATTAAATAGGCTAAGTAAGATTTCTCATACCAGTCCCATGACTGACCTGTAGTTTGTTTCACTTGCAAACTTGGGTGCCCTCTTTTCCACATGGGCAGTCGAGTAGCTTTTTTGTAGATATTTATCTCTTCAGCAGGATTCTGGATCGATGCTTAAAGCTGTGTCCAGAGCATAGAAAGTCTTCCGCTATGTATTGTATTGTATTTATTATAAATTTATCTTCCGCTGTATTATTTATCCAATGTACTCTGATATTCTGTACTCTGATGTAACATTATTATAATGTTTATAAAAGTCTGTTGTTATTGCTCTGATGTGTTGTAAGCTCAAAGTTAAAGTAGTCGTGGATTTCCAACTTTTGGATCAGACCTGTGTGGTTTATGGTCGATCCAAAGGGCGGGGATTTATGGGTCTTTACACCGTGCTTTGATCACCAACCACAAGACTCTGCTTTTCAACATAAGCCTTGATCATTTGCATCTCAGCATGCCACATAGGCAATTCACGCTATGCAACTAATGTATATCAATCACACAAAATAAAATCCAATGTCAGACACACACATCCATTTACAAGTTCGTTCTAGGTCTGAACGAAACCAGAGGCACCTTATTTCTCATCCCATATGTCCAATACAGGAGAGAGGCCCTCGCATATCCGGTCGATCTCCAAGTACGTCTGGACGATCACCACTTATTACCTTGTCTTAGGTGTGCAGCCTAATCAAGACACCAGTAATCATCCAAACGATGTGAAGACCTCTGGTCTTCGACCACCGTCTTCATCGTCGACATATCATCGCTTCAGTTATTCAGAATGGGATAAACCCGATCTTTCTGAATAACTCGCGTATATTATAAACAAGTGCTACAAAACACAACATACGCCTCATTCCAATCTAGAATATTCCTTTATTCAAATATCCTTATACTTCGGGAAAGGTTCCCATTAATTTTATCAAAGATAAATTCTTTAAATTTATTCTTTAATCTTCCTTTGGATATCATTTCAATCTAATTAAAGATGCATTAAAACTCCACTTGGTTTTAATCTTCCCAAAAATCAAAATTAACGATTGTTTAAATTGGAAAGTCATATCTTGTCTTTAAATGGGTTAAAGAACCAATGTCATTTAAAACACGGTTCACGATAAACCCAAAATCACATTCCATTCCATCAGCCTTTAACCATAAATTAGCAAGTGAACAATTCCCTAAGTATTAACCCCGAAGGCCAAACCAACATCAGATCAATACCCAGGAAACCATTCAACTTAACTAAACTTCAGTTAGTTTCTGATTTTCTTAACTCCATCGGGTCTAAGAACAGTATTATTAAAGTTACCATTCACGACAACCCAAAATCTTATTCCTGTCTTTAACTGGGTTAAAGAACCAATGTCCTTTAAAACACAGTTCACGACAAACCCAAAATCATATTCCATTCCATCAGCCTTTAACCATAAATTAGCAAGTGAACAATTCCCTAAGTAGTAACCACGAAGGCCGAAACCAACATCAGATCAATACCCAGGAAACCATTCAACTTAACTAATATCCAGTTATTTTCTGATTTTCTTAACTCCATTGGGTCTGAGAACAGTATTATTAAAGATACCTTTCACGACAACCCAAAATCACATTTAATATTAAATACAAGGCTCTGAATAGAAAATATATTAGCTTATATTCAATATCAAATTCTGGAATCAACAAACACTGTATTGGAATAACGATATATAGATCCTCCTAATTCCTCCATAATAACTGTATAATCACAGAATCCAATATCGAAATATTCCGAAGAAAATTTCGATTCAAATCCATCCCAATTCATACATTGGAAATTCTGGTTATTTTTAAAACCATTTCAAATCCAATTTAATTATTTAAAAATATTGGATTTCATAATTCTAGTTCATAACTAGTTCATTTCAATAAAAAAACTATTTTTATCTTTTCAAATATCTAATTTTTCATCCCAATTCTTTTGAAATCATTTCTTATGATTTTACACGAATTATTGATATTTTTAATCATTTTATCAAGGCCCTTGCAGTCGATTTCCATAAATGGCCATCGAACTGCACTTACAACGACCTTCTCCAAATTTGATTTGGACATAATTCCAAATCCAACTGTTAGATTTCAAATCTCTAATATTCGTTAGAAAGCTCTTTTCGATACGAACCCAACGGTTCCAGTTTCAGCAGAATCCGAAGGTCGGATCTCCCGTAACGTCCATTCGAAGTCAATGGTTGAAATTCGCGAACTGCCGCAGCGCGGCAGGTTCTATTCAGGCCATTATATATATATAATATATCATATATATTTCATCGATTTCTATTTAAAACGTGTTTTATAAATTGTTTTAAATTCATTTTCCAAACGAATTCAACTTCATATTCAATTTCAAATCAAAACTGAATACTCCATATCATCGATATATAAATGATAATATTTTCAAAACATTAGATTTTGAAATCAATTCCTTTTCGATATTCATTATAAAAATGAATAAAATCGATATAAATATCATTCCCGTTAAAATGGCATTAATCTAATCAACACGGCTTTATAAATTTATATATATTCGTGTCCATCCCAAATCAGACATCAAAATCAAATTTTGATCTTTTACTGAATATTATTTTAAAACATTCGTTATTTTAAAATAATCGTTATTTTAAAATATTCATTCTTTCTGAACTGGAATCAGACACAGTCAATTTTCGATTATATGGATTTCATACAATACATGTATACAACAACAGTGATAAATAATCATCTATCATCCAGAGTGCATTCTACACTGTATAAGCATTAAATATAAATATTTAACGCTTATAACATTCTGTCAACCAATCGATTGACATACAACTAACTATTGGGATTAGTGTATGTCTAATATCGTCCCAATACCCGTGTGGGGTTTCAATCAACAAATAATGAATTTTTTTTGTTCAATTGGGCGATGTGTAAAATTTATCGTCCCAATCAATATCAGTCAAATGTGCATACATAAAAAAATCATCCGATTTGTTTATGAATATTTATTTTATTCCTATACACGTTAAAAGTTATATTTTTGACTATAAAATATTTTATTCCATTCCACATCACACAATCAACTTTCACAACACAATCAAACAAACAAACAAGTTGTCCGTTGTCTGTGGACGACGGGTGTCAGGTGCTGCTAAGCACCGTCTGCATCCTAGTATACATTTTAACTAGAATATTAAATTAAAGTGAGAAGTTCTCACCTTTGGGATGCACTCCTCCATTCTTTGATCGTCAATCTTAAATTTTATCTATCGCACATATAATCTGAAAATCATATTTTATCGAATTAAAAGTTATTCCATAATAAGACTATTTTATATATAGCATATATAATCTGAAAATCATATTTTTAGCTTTCTAAAAATATTTTCATAGCTTAACTATTTTAATAATAGTATACATTCGATAAAAATCGTATTTTTATCTTCATAAAAATATTTCAAACATACGAAAAAAATAATATCATTATAGCGTTAAAAATCATTTCTCTATATTGTTAAAAATCATTTCTTTATATTTTAAAAAAAATCAAATCTTGTTCATTTTTAAATTTCAAATCTTGTTCATTTTTAAATCAAATCTTGTTCATTTTTAAATTTCAAATCTTGTTCATTTTTAAATTTCAAATCTTGTTCATTTTTAAATTTAAAATCTTGTTCATTTTTAAATCTACAAAATAATGCAATTTTATATTTACAAAATAATGTAAATTTTTATTTTCTAAAACAAAGTATATTTTTACTTTCTAAAACAAAGTTATTTAATTTTATAAACTAAGTATATAAGTAATTAGCTTTAACAACACACAAAAAAAGTTACCTTTTTAATTAAAAAACCCTGGAAAACGCTCACCACCAACATCCGCTCAGCGCCGCCCCCCGAAGCCGCCAGACATTGATCGTCGGCCACCCCTCTAAGCGCCGCTACACGACGCTCCAACTCCAACAGGTCCCATCCACTATCTCTTACCATCAAGCCCGAAAAACCCCGAAATGTGCGCTGCCTTTTCGTTTCACCAACGACGAAAGAAGCCACCGGAGTTCAGGCGCCTCCGGCTGGTGATAGAGCAGAGGTAGGCAAGTCGATCCCCCTCTGAGATCATCGACATTGTGGCACCAGGGAGGAGATCGGGGTGATTTAATTTGGGAGCACGAGGGTCGTTCGTTCTTTTTGAGAGGAAGAGGCGGCGGATTTTTTTGGAAATTAGGGTTATGACAGAAAAACGTGATTGGCTAGAATATATATTATATTTAAATTATTATTTAATTCCAATTATACCCGTTTATCAATACGAACATCAAATCAAACCCAACGATTGTCGCCCCTAGCTAATTACCCCCATTCCGAACATAATGGGATAAGTTTCGCAAGCCAATTCGATCATTTCGATTAGTTTTCGCTAAAATCAAAATATAGATCTATATATTGAATTTTTAGCGTACATTTCAATTTATTTGTCCCACATACGGACTCTAAAAATTCCAAAAAAATTATTTCTAGCTTCGTACTGACGATACGGTCCTAACGAAACTAATTTCGTCCAATTTTGATACCGTTTGAAAAATGGCTATTTTCTGATCGATCCAAATTGACTGAAACTGTCAAAACATGTTTTACTTTTGCCCCGCTCACATATTGATCCCAAAATTATGAAAATTGGAATCTAGCAATAACTTGACATCCCGGATCCAACAAAATTGGTTTCGTCGAAAATGGAGGTCGTTTTCAAAATTTCCATTTTTAAGGGCTAAAATTCCATAGCGACTATTCTGAATTTTCAATTGGGCATAACTTTTTATTCCCGCAATGAAATTTCAATTTTTCGGATTTGTTGGAAAGATATCTTCAAGTAGATTCTAATATTTTTGGTTTTGCTAAAATCCGGTTTATTTTGAGTCCTGTACATTCATTTGAAATTTGAAATCGAATTTTCAAACTACCGCGCCATTTTCCATTCTTTTTATAATTAAAAATAAATATTTATATTCTAATGTCGATTCAAATAAATATATACATTCTATATAAATTCTAATTCTATTAATAATAAATTTCTCGTCGTTACTATTTAAAATAATTCATTTTAAATATTCAAAATTCACTAAAATTGCCAAAATAAAAATTTTAAATTGGTTCTGATTTTCCGGGTTGTTACAATCTCCCCCACTTAAAATCTTTTCGACCCCGAAAAGGAACGGAGCTGAAAGTTGTTTAACTAATCAACTCAACTTTCATTATTTTCATTATGGCTTAAGTTCTTCAACTTTTCTGTTTCTAAGAACTTTTCAAATTTTTCAAAAATTTGGCTAACACCCTAAATTTTCGAAAATTTTCGCCATAACCTCCTATGTACGGGAGCACCAGGAAAATACCCAAACTGCCACACAGGCCCTCTCATCTCAAAAAGAAAAGGCCAAGCGACAAGCCAATCGGCTCATAAAATCATCCAAACCCAATAAATTAGTAAACATGTACCTATTTGTCCGGCATACAATTTATTCCTCTTCTCTAGCCTCCTTGCTATGAACTGCTCACAAAATATATGTACATGCATGCATTTTCAAACAATATTCAATACAGTTCAACATTTGATACAATTTGGTTATATGTACCGTTCTTTCACACAACGGTTTAAAGGAATAATTATACAACACAACCATCAATCAATTAGTCAATTAACGTTTCAAATTCATAATTTTGATACATATACAGAAAATCATGTTTTTGATGCCAATTCAGAACAAGTAACCCTATCTAGTTTTGGTTCTCGCACCATTCAATTGGAAATATATAGAAATCCCACTTTTGAAACTCGAACACAAATTCTGATGATGTAGCTACAATCATCAGAATCATCTCCGGGCGACTAGAGTGTGATTCTATATCTATCCAGTATATTAAAACTTCGAATACACGTTTGCAAGGCGTATATGCAAAATCTTTATATATTGGATTGCCCAAATTCAATACAAATAAAATATTCAAATAAGTTGAATAAGGTTTAAATTTTCAAAACAAAATTCGTTTTCATTTTCATTTAAAAAAATAATACTCTTCACACTCGTTCTAGGATACTATTGATCCTATATCTAACGAGTCATTCTTATTGGATATTGCTAATCCAATCTCTGATGAATTCTTTTGTTCGGTTCTAATGTGTCTTGTTTTCGAGCTCTGTAAACCAAAGCTCTGATACCACTGTAAGGACCCGAAACTTCCCCGGTCTCCGAAGAGAAGAGGAAGAACGGATTACTTTGAGGACAGGACAGATCGGAACACAAACAGAAGAACATTTCATTGCTTATTACAACAATTTCATCAAAATACAAGAATATACAGAGTATGAATAAATATTACACATTTACCAAATATCAGAGATTTACAAATTACAATGCAGCGGAAAATAATACAAAACACAACTAAAAGGAATATACGGATACAGAGCTTTCCGAATATCATTCCACCTGTAAACCAGGATCCTATGAATATAAATCTGCAAAAAACCAAAAGTACTAGCTGCCCATGTGGAAAATAGGGGCACCCAGATTTTAGGTTAAAACAATAAACCCCAGGTCAGTCATGTGTCTGGTGTGAGAACTAAAACAGTTATTAATCTTTATTTTAAAGTTAGGTAAATCCAGGGACCACACCTTATAACATGGAACGGGTTTCCTTCCAAAAATACCAGTGCATAAAACAACAGCGCACTACTAAATAAAGAACGATGAAGCTATTATAAGACTCAGGTTCCATCACACAATGCAACGCAAGCCGAAGGATAGAGTTTTTACCTTATAATAGCCAAGAATGCTTGGTACGTAAAATTTCATGTTTTATTATTTCTATAAGTGATAGTGTCAAAACAATTTCAATCATAAGTATCAATCATAAACGGCATAAGTGTCCCATACCACTATGTCGCCATATATAGGTTTACAATTAAAACCGCAAAAATGTCGTAATGGAAGGTGGATTTCCATCTGTTAACCAAGGCAAGGGATCGTCCCTATCTCTTCGAGACGCTCTAGCCCGTGTCTCAGGAACAGCCGCAACTGCACTTTGGATCGTCAGGGGCGTTCCACTCGATGTGGATTAAAATGCCTGAACACCGCGTTTCCCGCACTATGGGGCGTTAACTGGTCATATCCCGACCAAACTATTGGCCCTGGAACTACCGATATAACCAAGGCGCCTCCTATCCATCATCCACATAAGTAAAATGTAAAGTCGTGCAAAACACTGACACCACTCCTAGCTAGAAGGAAACGCATGCCCTCCCTGATGTCCCCTCCTGTTTCTGGTTCACACCGGGGTGTGAGGCTCGCGAATTAACGCTACATAAAGCAATGCCACAAAGGCCGTGCTTTGAACATCAACCACAAGACTCTGCTTTTCAATAGAAGCCTTGATTATTTGCATCTTAGCATGCCACACAGGCAATTCATGCTATGCAACCGATGTATATCAATCACACAGAATGAGATCCAACGTCAGACACACGTCCATTTACAAGTTCATTCTAGGTCTGAACGAAACTGGAGGCACCTTATTCCTTATCCCATATGTCCAATACAGGAGAGAGGCCCTCGCATATCCAGTCGATCTCCAAGTACATCTGGACAATCACCACTTATTACCTTGTCTTGGGTGTACAGCCCAATCAAGACATCAGTAATCATCCAAACGATATGAAGACCACCGGTCTTCGACCACCGTCTTCATCGTCGATATATCGCCGATTCAGTTATTCAGAACGGGATAAACCCGATCTTTCCGAATAACTCGCGTATATTATAAACAAGTGCTACAAAAAAACAACATACGCCTCATTCCAATCTAGAATATTCCTTTATTCAAATATTCTTATACTTTGGGAAAGGTTCCAATTAATTTTATCAAAGATAAATTCTTTAAATTTATTCTTTAATCTTCCTTTATATATCATTTCAATCTAATTAAAGATGCATTAAAACTCCACTTGGATTTAATCTTCCCAAAAATCAATATTAACAATTGTTTAACTTGGAAAATCATATCCTGTCTTCAACTGGTTTAAAGAACCAATGTCATTTAAAACATGGTTCATGATAAACCCAAATCACATTCCATTCCATCAGCTTTTAACCGTAAATTAGCAAGTGAACATTTCCCTAAGTATTAACCCCGAAGGCCGAAACCAACATTACATCAATACCCAGGAAACCATTCAACTTAACTAATTTCCAATTAGTTTCTGATTTTCGTAACTCCATTGGGTCTAAGAACAATATTATTAAAGATACCATTCACGACAACCCAAAATATTATTCTTGTCTTTAACTGGGTTAAAGAACCAATGTTCTTTAAAACACAATTCACGATAAACCCAAAATCACATTCCATTCCATCAGCCTTTAATTGTAAATTAGCAAGTGAGCAATTCTCTAAGTATTAAACCCGAAGGCCGAAACCAACATCAGATCAATACCCAGGAAACCATTCAACTTAACTAATCTCCAGTTAGTTTCTGATTTTCTTAAATCCATTAGGTCTAAGAACAATATTATTAAAGATACCATTCACGATAGCCCAAAATCACATTTAATATTAAGTACAAGGCTCTGAATAGAAAATACATTGGCTTATATTCATTATCAAATTCTGGAATCAACAAATACCATATTGGAATAAAGATATATATCTTCCAAATTCCTCCACAATATCCGTATAATCACGGAATCCAATATTGAAATATTCTGAAGATAATTTCTATTCAAATCCATCCCAATTCATATATTGGAAATTCCGGTTATTTTTAAAACCATTTCAAATCCAATTTATTTATTTAAAAATATTGGATTTCATAATTCTAGTTCATAACTAGTTCATTTCGATAAAAATCTATTTTTATCTTTTCAAATATGGAATTTTTCATCCGAATTCATTCCAAATCATTTCTTATGATTTTACACTAATTATTGATATTTTTAATAATTTTATCAAGGCCCGTACAGTCGATTTCCATAAACGGCCATCGAACTGCACTTACAACGACCTTTTCCAAATTTGATTTGGACATAATTCCAAATCCAACCATTAGATTTCAAATTTCTAATATTCGTTAGAAAGCTCTTTTCGATACGAACCCAAAGGTTCCGGTTTCAGGAGAATCCGAAGGTCGGATCTCTCGTAACGTCCATTCGAAGTCAATGGTCGAAATTCGCGAACTGCCACAGCGCGACGCGTTCTATTCAGGCCATTATGTATATATAATATATATATTATATATATTTCATCGATTTCCATTTAAAACGTATTTTATAAATTGTTTTAAATTCATTTTCCAAACGATTTCAACTTCATATTCAATTTCAAATTAAAATTGAATATTCCATATCATCGATATATAAATGATAATATTATCAAAACATTAGAATTTGAAATCAGTTCCTTTTCGATATTCATTATAAAAATGAATAAAATCGATATAAATATCGTTCCCGTCAAAATGGCGTTAATCTAATCAACACGGCTTTATATATTTATATATATTCGTGTCCATCCCAAATCGGACATCAAAATCAAATTTTGATCTTTTACTGAATATTATTTTAAAACATTAGTTATTTTAAAATAATCGATATTTAAAAATATTCATTCTTTCTGAACTGGAATCAGACACAGTCAATTACCATATAATTTGATTATATGGATTTCATACAATACATGTATACAACAACAATGATAAATAATCATCCATCATCCAGAGTGCATTCTACATTGTATAAGCATTAAATATAAATATTTAACGCTTATAACATTCTGTCAACCAATCGATTGACATACAACTAACTATTGGGATTAGTGTATGTCCAATATTATCCCAATACCCGTGTGGGGTTTCAATCAATAAATAACGAACTTTATTTGTGCAGCTGGGCGATGTGTAAAATTTATCGTCCTAATCAATATCAGTCAAATGTGTGTACATAAAAAAATCGTCCGATTTGTTTATGAATATTTATTTTATTCCTATACACGTTAAAAATTATATTTCTAGCTATACAATATTTTATTCCATTCCACATCACACAATCAACTTTCACAACACAATCAAACAAACAAACAAGTCGTCCATGGTCTGTGGACGACGTGTGTCAGGTGCTGCTAAGCACCGTCTGCATCCTAGTTTATATTTTAACTAGAATATTAAATTAAAGTGAGAAGTTCTCACCTTTGGGATCCACTCCTCTATTCTTTGATAGTCAATCTTAAATTTTATCTGTCGCACATATAATCTGAAAATCATATTTTATCTAATTAAAAGTTATTCCATAATATGACTATTTTATATATAGCATATATAATTTGAAAATCATATTTTAGCTTTCTAAAAATATTTTCATAGCTTAAATATTTTAATAATAGTATACATTCGATAAAAATCGTATTTTTATCTTCATAAAAATATTTCAAACATACGAATTTTTTTTATCACTATAGCGTTAAAAATCATTTCTCTATATTTTTAAAAATCATTTCTTTATATTTTTAAAAAACCAAATCTTGTTCATTTTTATATTTCAAATCTTGTTCATTTTTATATTTCAAATCTTGTTCATTTTTAAATTTCAAATCTTGTTCATTTTTAAATTTCAAATCTTGTTCATTTTTAAATCTACAAAATAATGCAATTTTATATTTACAAAATAATGCATATTTTTATTTTCTAAAACAAAGTATATTTTTACTTTCTAAAAAAAGTTATTTATTTTTATAAACTAAGTATATAAGCAATTAGCTTTACAAACACACAAAAAAGTTACCTTTTTAATTTAAAAACCCTGGAAATCAACGCCGCCCCCCGGAGCCGCTAGACATTGATTGTCGGCCACCGCTCCAAGCGCCGCTCCACGGCGCTCCAACTCCAACAGGTCCCATCCCCTATCTCTTACCATCAAGCCAGAAAACCCCCGAAATGTGCGCGGCCTTTTCGAGTTCACCAGCGACGAACGAAGCCTCCGGAGTTCAGGCGCCTCCGGCTGGTGATAGAGCATAGGTAGGTGAGCCGATCCCCTCCGAGATAGTCGACATCGTGGCACCCGAGAGGAGATCGGGTGATTTAATTTGGAAGCACGAGGGTCGTTCATTCTTTTTGAGAGGGAGACGCGACGGATTTTTTGGGAAATTAGGGTTATGACAGAAAAACGTGATTGGCCAGAATATATATTATATTTAAATTATTATTTAATTCCAATTATACCCGTTTATCAATAAGAACTTCAAATCAAACCCAACGATTATTGCCCCTAGCTAACTACCCCCATTCCGAACACAATGGGATATGTTTTGCAAGCCAATTTGATCATTTCAATCAGTTTTCGCTAAAATCAAAATATAAATCTATATATTGAATTTTTAACGTACGTTTCAATTTATCGGGACCACATACGGACTTTAAAAATTCCAGAAAAATTATTCTAGCTTCGTATTGACGATACGCTCCTAACAAAACTAATTTCATCAAATTTGGAGATTATTTGAAAAATGGCTATTTTCTGGTCGATCCAAATTGACTAAAACTGTCAAAACATGTTTTACTTTTGCCCCGCTCACATATTGATCCCAAAAATTATGAAAATTGGAAACTAGCAATAACTTGACATCCTGGATCCAATAAAAGTGGTTTCGTCGAAAATGGAGGTCGTTTGCAAAATTTCCATTATTAAGGGCTAAAATTCCATAGCGAATATTCTAAATTTTCAATTGGGCATAACTTTTTATTCTCGCTATGAAATTTCAATTTTTCTGATCCGTTGGAAAGATATCTTCAAATAAATTCTAATATTTTTTATTTCGCTAAAATCCCATTTATTTTGAATCTTGTACATTCATCTGAAATTTGAAATCGAATTTTCAAACTACCGGGCCATTTTCCATTCCTTTTATAATTAAAAATAAATATTTTATTTAAAATAATTCATTTTTAATATTCATAATTCACTAAAATTGCCAAAATAAAAATTTTAAATTGGTTCTGATTTTCCGGGTCGTTACAATCTCCCCCACTTAAAATCTTTTCGTCCCCGAAAAGGAACGGAGCTGAAAGTTGTTTAACTAATCAACTCAACTTTCATTATTTTCATTATCGCTTAAGTTCTTCAAATTTTCAGTTTCTACGAACTTTTCAAATTTTTCAAAAATTTGGCTAACACCCTAAATTTTCGAATTTTTTTGCCATAACCTCCTTTGTATGGGAGCACCGGGAAAATCCCCAAACTGCCACACAGGCCCTCTGGTCTCAAAAAGAAAAAGAAAAAGAAAAGGCCAATCGGCTCATAAAATCATCCAAACCCAATAAATTAGTAAACATGTACCTATTTGTCAGGCATACAATTTTATTCCTCTTCTCTAACCTCCTTGCTATGACCTGTTCACACACATATATATACATGCATGCATTTTCAAACAATTTTCAATACAGTTCAACATTTGATACAATTTGGTTATATGTACCATTCTTTCACACAATGGTTTAAAGGAATAATCATACAACACAACTATCAATCAATTAGTGAATTAACGTTTCAAATTCATAATTTTGATACATATATAGAAAATCATGTTTTTGGTGCCAATTCACAACAAGTAACCCTATCTAGTTTTGGTTCTCACACCAGTCAATTGGAAATATATAGAAATCCCACTTTTGAAACTCGAACACAAATTCTTATGATGTAGCTACAATCATCAAAATCATATCCGGGCGACTAGAGTGTGATTCTATATATATCCAGTATATTAAAACTTCGAATACATGTTTGCAAGGCGTAAATGCAAAATCTTTATATATTGGATTGCCCAAATTCAATACAAATAAAATATTCAAATACGTTGAATAAGGTTTAATTTTCAAAACAAAATTTGCTTTCATTTTCATTTTAAAAAATAATACTCTTCACACTCGTTCTAGGATACTACTGATCTTATCTCTAACGAGTCATTCTTATTGGATATTGCTAATCCAATCTCTGATGAATTCTTTCGTTCGGTTCTAATGTGTCTTGTTCTCAGGCTCTGTAACCAAAGCTCTAATACCACTGTAAGGATCCGAAACTTCCATGGTCTCCGAAGAGAAGAGGAAGAACGAATTACTGTGAGGAAAAGACAGATCGGAACACAAACAGAAGAACATTTCATTGCTTATTACAACAATTTCATCAGAATACAAGAACATACAGGGTATGAATAAATATTTCACATTTACTAAATATTAGAGATATACAAATTACAATGCAGCCGAAAATAATACAAAACACAACTGAAAGGAATATACGGATACAGAGCTTTCTGAATATCATTCCAGCTGAAAACCAGGATCCTGTGAATATAAATCTGCAAAAAACCAAAACTATTAGCTGCCTGTGTGGAAAATCGGGGCACCCAGAGTTTAGGTTGAAACAGTAAACTCCAGGTCAGTCATGTTACTGGTGTGATAACTAAAACAGTTATTAATCTTTATTTTAAAGTTAGGTAAATCCAGGGACCATGCCGTATAACACGGAACGAGTTTCCTCCCAAGAGCACCAGTGTATAAAACAACAGTGCACTGCCAAATAAAGAACAATGACGCTATTATAAGACTCAGGTCCCATCACACAATGCAACGCAAGCCGGAGGATAGAGTTTTTACCTTATAATATGTGACGATCCCAAAATCCGTGCGACGGTATTAAGGATAATCATTGGAATATAACACATCAATCATCATAGCAGATTACAGATAATAGCAAAAACAATAAATAGAATAATTTACATGGATATGACAGCGGAATCACAACATGTAACAACATCAGAATAGCACAACGTAGGATATAACTTAGTAAATAAAAGGGAAATGATCAGTCACCATCGCCATAGGCGGAATATATACATACAGTGAGACATAATAAGGGTATCAGTCTACATAGCCGAGGCGGTACATATACATACGATAATAAGTACTGGAAGTAAAGCAGTCCGCATCGCCCGTGACGGAATCATAATATAAATACAATAATGGCGGAAAATGTCAAAGTCATCTCGGTGAAGTTAGCCTCGCCATGAGCCAAAAGTGCACTCCATACTACAGTGCTGAGCCAAAAACAACCGGTCACCTGTGAGCTAGACTGCCCGTGTGAAAATAAGGGCACCTGCATTTGCAAAGTGAAACAAACAACGAGTCAGTCATGGGGACTGGTATGAGAAATCTACTTAACAGTTTAAACAACAGTAACAAGCAAATCATAGGACTACGCCACTTTCGCGGAACGGGTTTACTCTAGTGATTGCTGGTGCATTTAAAACAAAGTAAATTCTTTAAAACAACGCAATGCTTTTAAAAAGAATGTAGCCATTATACGACTCAAGTCCCATCATACAACGCAACGCAAACCAGAGGATAGAGTTTTACCTTATAATAGCCAAATAAGCTTAATACGTGTAAAGCAAAATCATTTGATATTATTACTAGTGCATATATGTTTCAAAAACGAATAGCATCATAAATATCAATCATAGGCGGCATAGCTACCATCTACTATGTCGCCATACTAGTTCTACAATCGAATCCGTTATTTCGTATTGGAAATTGGATTTTCGTCATGAGTCGAGGCAAGGGGCAAGCTCCTCTCTGCTTCGAGACACTCTGGCAAATGCCTCAGGACTACGCACTCTGGGTAACCCTTGGATCGGCTGGGCCGGTCCTCTCTTACGTTTGAGGATTAGTTATTCCTGAACACACGTTTACCGGTCCTTACAGACCTAAAATCGAGGCGCCTCGCATTCCAACAACCACAAAGGTGAAAAGTAGATATAAATGTCAGGGCTGGTAGGTCACTGACACCACCATAGCTAGAAAGAAACGTCGTGCTCTCCCAACGGTCCGTATCCCGTTTTTAACTCATACCGAGGTGTGAGGCTCGCGAATCCACGCTATACACAAAGCCAGGCCATGTAGGCCGTGCTTTGATCATCAAACACAAGACTTTGCTTTAACAGAAGCCTTGATCACAGCATCTTGGCATGCCACATAGGCAGTCCACTTCATACGACTGATTTCTATCGATATATAACCTCTGAGCTTGTACGTCTCAGAGAAGGGCGTTAAGCAAAAGAATAAATTCTCCGCCGCCAAACAGATATATATTTAACAGAGATCAATCAGTATAGAACAAAATCCAATGTCAGACACACAGTCCATTTACAAGTCCGTTCTGGGGCTGAACGAAACCGGAGGCGTCAAATTCCTCGTATATCCGTACAATCAACATATACGTTCAGACGGCTACTACTTCCGTTCCTTCATGGTAGCTACTCCAATCAGGAACCTCAGCAGCGCCCGTCCAACCGATACGAAGATCGTCGGTCTTGAATCGTCTTTGTATTTTCCAATTCGAATCGTTCGATCAATTATTTGAAATGAGGGTTAGCTCGGCCTTTTCAAATAATTCACGTAATTAGAATTCAAATCAATTCTTTCCATGGTTATATTATTCGACATTCATATTTCAGTTCTTTAGTATAATTTCCGTGTCAAACACATACAACCATCAAATATCAAGCGGATCAAGCCAAACTAGTTTATTTCCAATCTATGTTGCTTATAGTATTTTATAACGATTTTTCGCCATTTTTATTTATTTAAAAATGGCCATATTTAATTAAACGACGTTTCAGGTCGTGCCATGGCACTGGCGCTGTTTTTACCCTAATTTGTTTTACACATATCGGAAAATCTAACCATTGGATTTCTACAAAGTCTATACCCCTGGGAAGATATTCCCAAAGCGAACCCAACGGTTCCAGTTTTGTGAAAATCTGACGGTCGGATCTCCCACACTAGTCGTTTGAAGTTACGGTTTCAAAATTCGAACTGCAGCGTCGTTATTCAATTTAATTTAATCATATTTATATTTATATATAAATATAAACGATTCTGGCGCTGTTTTTCTTCAGATTTGAATTAAACATTCCAGACAATCCAATCGTTGGATTTTTACAAAGTTGGTGCCGTTGGAAAGATATTTCCCAGGCGAAACCAGCGGTTGCGGTTTCGGGAAAATCCGATGGTCGAATTTCTCGTACTAATCGATTCAAATTACGATTTCAAAACACGAACTGTACGGCTTCGATTCCTTTCAATTCTATTTATATATATATATATATATATATATATATATATATATATATATAGTTCATTCTTTAATTTCAACATCGTTTTCACTTCAAATATTTCACTAACGCCTTAATATTTCGAAAAATTTCGCCATAACCTCCTTTGTACGGGAAGGGGTTTGGAAATTTATTGGGCCGTGTTAGGTACCCAATAAATCCTATAAAGCATCCACATATTTATAGTGATATATTCTGGTGTTTACAGGGGAGCGTGTATAGATAATAACTCCAGAGAATAAATTCTCGTCACCCTGTCAAGCCTGAGGGAGCGTGTATTTTTAATTACTCCAGAGGATAAATCCTCGTCACCTCGTCCCGTATGGGAATAAATAATCCATGTGCCGTATCTAATGACTAGAGAGACGTGACTATTGTCAACTCCAGACCCGTGTGGGGTTTTTATTAATCTGGCAATTTATCGTTATATTTTATATAGTTCATATCAGTCATCAGTTCAACCTGTAGTATAAAATCATCGCCATACAAGCCTCTTGCTCGTATGGTAAATCTTCCACCTCGTCACACAAGCTCCAAATGCTTATGTGGAATATGATGAAGTATGCCTATCGTCAAGGAGTATGCCATGTAGTGTAGTTCAAAATTAATTGTTACTATCCTATGGCGATGTTTATTATTTCACACAGAATAACCAGCACTCCGCATCCAATGGCATTCACAAGAGTTGATATAAAAATAAAATTGCGCAGCCAACTCATCAAGGCTTACCTATTTGTCGGGCACACAAATAATTTCTTTACTCTACAGCTAATCCATTTTACCTGTTCATCACATGTATATATATACAGAACAAAGCTAGTAATAATATTTCTAACGAACTAATATTTATTTCAACACTTGTGTATTTTTACAACGCGCATACATGATAAAAGAAATATTTTTAACATCAAAAATATTTATTCAACACGTGAATGTTTTTAACACTTCATATTCACAATAAAAATGTAGTTTTTATTGTTTATTCAATTCATTTTAAAATACGAATAATATTCAACACATGAATTTCGATTCAACGAACGAATTTCAATTCAACCCATGAATATTCCCTATAGTTTATATATATATAAAAATGTGATTTTTATCGTTAAATCTATTTGTTTAAAATTCGAATAACATTCAACACATGAATTTCAACTCAACGAATGAATTTCAATTCAACACATGAATATTCTCTATAGCTTGTATATATATAAAAATGTGATTTTTATCGTTAAATATATTTATTTAAAATTCGAATAACATTCAACACATGAATTTCGATTCAACGAATGAATTTCAATTCAACACATGAATATTCTCTATAGTTTGTATATAAATAAAAATGTGATTTTTATCGTTAAACCTATTTATTTAAAATTCGAATAACATTCAACACATGAATTTCAATTCAACGAATGAATTTCAATTCAACGAATGAATTTCAATTCAACACATGAATATTGGTTTCAACATATGTAATTAATTTCAACAAATGAAAGTTGTTCTAACACATGAATATTCTCTATAGCTTGTATATATATAAAAATGTGATTTTTATCGTTAAATCTATTTATTTAAAATTTGAATAATATTCAACACATGAATTTCGATTCAACGAATGAATTTCAACTCAACACATAAATAATCTCTATAGTTTGTGTATATATATATGTGATTTTTATCGTTAAATCTATTTATTTAAAATTCGAATAACATTCAACACATGAATTTCGATTCAACGAATGAATTTCAATTCAACACAGTAATTTTGGTTTTAACATATGTAATTAATTTCAACAAATGAAAATTATTCTAACACATGAATATTTCAGAAAATTTCGATAGCATAACGGCAGGGTAGTTAAAATCGGGACCGTCCCTAGTACGGCTCCTCGCTCTACCTTAAAACCTCGCGGTTTTTGACAATGGGGATCATGCATCAAGTTCGCACGCAGGCGGCATGTTTTATTTTCATTTCCACAATCCTATTCTAATTTGTTTCAACCACAAGAGGGTATTTTTCAACCACAAAGGTATTTTTCAACCACAATATCAACCACAAACAATTATTTCCAACCATTCGTCATACCATATAATATCACGCCAATCATAAGCAATAAATGTCTTCCATGGTCTGTGGACGAGGGGAGTGTGTGTATATATATATATATATATATATATATTATTTCTATATTTCACTTGCATTTCATCACAATTCAAAGCATATATGTTTCATACAACGCTTGTATAATTTATACATCGCTAATATAACTTATACAACACATGTACATGAGGTATACAATGCGTATATAATTTACACTTCGCTTATATAATTTATACAACATGATTCCATTCACACAATTTAATTTAGATTCCTCACATTGGCTTTTGAAGTGCTAAAAATCGTATGAAGATCAGAAAAATCCGCGGCTTCTGCTAGATGGTAGAGAGCCTCCCTGCGGTCCCGATGTTTCCTGTTTCATCGAATTTCGTTAACACACTAAAAAGATATGATTTTTCAAAGTTTTGCAACACTTAAAAGTGTTATTTTCAATTTACAAATTTCAAAGCAGAATGTTTTGCAAACCTTCAAAACTAGGTTTTTAATTTTCGATCAATCTGTGTTGTTTCGTCACGATCGGATGCTGCGACGTCGAAGAGCTTCGAACAGGCTTCCCAGCGCCTGTGGTGGCAGCGAACTCGACGGCTCTAGTGATGATCGGCGACGCTCCAAAGGTGAAGACTTCCTGGGTGAAATTCGACGTCAATACTCGATGGTTTCAGACGAGGCTTGGTTTGATTGAAAGAGGGGAGAAAGGCGATCGGAAAAGCCAACTGGAGGCGGTGACGAAAACGCCTGTGGCGGCGGCAATGAGTCCTGGAAGTTTCGAGCGGGTTTCGCCGTTTGTTCGTAAGGGTTGACCAGATTTTCAGATGAGAGAGAAATTTGAAGATATTTTCTATTATATTTAAATTTTAAATTCCTATAATATCCTTTCTAACCAACGTACACCAATTTCAACCCAACGACTGTCGCCCCTAGCTAAATATCCCCATTCCGGACACAATGGGATATGTTTCGTTAGCCAATTCGACTGTTATAGTCTGTTGTTTTTTAAATTAAAGTATAAAACATTTTATATTCAATTTGAACGTACATTTCAATTTGCCAGGGCCACAAACTGAATCGAAAAATTCCAGAAAAATAAATCTAGCTTTGTTTTGACGATACGGTCCCAACAAAACTAGTTTTGTCAAATTCTGAGATCGTATGCAATATGTCCATTTTCAGGTCGACCCATTTTAACAAAAATTGACCAATCACATTTTCTTTTGCCCCGCTCACATACTAGCTTGAAAAATTATGAAATTTGAAACCTAGCAATAGTTTGACATCCTGGATCCAACAAAAGTGGTTTCGTCGAATTCCGAGGTCGTATGCAAAATATCTATTTTCAAGGGCTATATATTCTATAGATCGACCTTTCTGAAAATTCATTTGGCCATAACTTTTGATTCCTGTTCTGAAACTTCGATTTTTCAGATTCGTTAGAAAGGTATTCATAAACAAATTTAAATATTTTTGGTTTCGCTAAAATCTGTTATATTTTCCACCCGGTACAGTCAGACAAAGTTTGTATTCAAATTTTCAAACTGCCTCACCATTCCCAATTCATTATTTTATTGAAATATGCTATTTCAATTGTTTAAATTCTTTGACAATAACCAATTTTAAAAATTTTAAATTGGTTCATATTTTCCGGGTTATTACAATCTCCCCCACTCAAAACTTTTCGTCCTCGAAAAGAAAACAACAGCGAAGTAGGAAATAAAATGTAAATGCAAAGTATTGTAAAGGTACCTTGCACCGGAGTTAGTTAGAGATGTCCACTCTGCATTTAGGGTAGGCTTGTTTAATGCTTTCCTCAGTCTCCCAAGTACAGTCTCTAGGATCATTACTCCACTGCACTTTAACTAAATGAATCTTTTTGCTCCTTAGCTCTCTAGTTTCCTTGCCAACGATCTTTAATGGCTCTCTTCTGACTGCTAATTCTGGAGTTATTTCCAAGTCCTTTTGTGCTGCTTCTTCTACAACAAGATCCGAATCATGCACATGTTTTCTGAGTTGAGACACGTGGAACACATCATGTACACCAGGCAACCAATCAGTTAATGAAACCCTATATGCAAGAGTTCCAATCCGTTCAAGTATAGGAAAGGGACCAATAAATCTCGGTGCCAACTTCCCAGTTTTTCCAAATCTGATTACTCCCCTCATCAGAGAAACTCTTAAATAAACATAGTCGCCAACGGCAAATGATAAATCTCTTCTTCTTGCATCAGCATAATACTTCTGTCGGCTTTGTGCGGTTTTCAATCGCTTCTTAATGAAATCGACTTTATCTGATGCTTCTCGAATCATATCGGGCCCTAACACAAGTCTGTTGCCAGGTTCTACCCAACATGTGGGAGATCTGCACGGTCTACCGTATAATGCTTCAAATGGAGACATTCCCAAACTTGCTTGATAGCTATTGTTATAAGAGAATTCGGCTAAATGTAAGTGATCTTCCCATGACCCGCCAAAATCAATAATGCAAGCCCGCAGTAAATCTTCTAGAATTCTATTCACTCGCTCAGTTTGGCCGTCTGTCTGAGGGTGATAAGCGGTGCTTAGATTCAATTTGGTTCCCAATTCTGTCTAGAATGCTTCCCAGAATTTGCTAGTAAATAGGGGATCTCTATCACTGACTATATTGAGTGGCACTCCATGTAGTTTAACTATTTCTTTGAAGTAAATCTGTGCTAAACTTTGAGCCGTTCTGTTGGATCGGACAGGTATGAAATGGGCAGTCTTCAAGAAGCGATCTACGATCACCCATATACTGTCGTTTCCTTTCTTAGTTCGAGGCAAACCATCAATGAAGTCCATCGAAATTTGCTCCCACTTCCATCCTGGAATTTCTAATGGTTGCAATAGTCCAGCCAATATCTGCTGATCGCTCTTAACTAGCTGACAAGTGGAGCATCTGCTAACATATAATGAAATATCTCTTTTCAAAGCCCTCCACCAGAATGTGCGCTTGATATCGTTATACATTTTGCTCACACCGGGATGGATGCTTAGCTTGGACTTGTGACATTCATCAAGTATTTCTCTTCGAAGCTCTGGAAGATTTGGGATGCAAATTCTGCCCTTTAATCTAAGAACTCCATTGTCATCGAGCCGGAAACTTGTGGATTCACCTCCCTTGACTCTCTGACTGATTCTCTGAATAAATTCATCGTCTTTCTGAAGGTCCGAAATCTTGTCAATCAATGAAGACGTGATGATAAAGCTAGCGATGATTTCATTCTTTCTACTGAGCGCATCTGCGACAACATTGGCTTTCCCCGGAGTGTATAGAATCTCAAAATCGTATGCTGCAAGGAATTCTAACCAACGCTGTTGTCTCAAGTTTAGATCTTTCTGAGTGAATAGATATTTCAATGATTGATGATCAGTAAACAGCTCAAACTTCTCGCCCAATAGATAATTCCTCCAGCTTCTCAAAGCAAACACGATAGCTAACAACTCAAGATCATGAGTTGCATAGTTTCTTTCATGCGGCTTCAGCTAACGGCTGGCATAAGCGACCACTTGGCCCTTTTGCATTAATACTGCGCCAAGCCCTCTAATAGAAGCATCTGTCCATACAGTCAAGTCCTGGTTGCCTTCTATAATTGTCAACACTGGAGCAGTTGTCAATTTCAGTTTCAGCTCCTAGAAAGCTTCTTCACATTCGGTAGTCCATTTGAATTTCTCATGCTTCTTTGTAAGCTTTGTCAATACACCAGATATCTTTGAAAAATCCTAAACGAATTTCCGATAGTAACTAGCCAATCCAAGGAAACTTCGAACTTCTGTAGGGGTAGTAGGTTGTTTCCAGTTCTAAATCGCTGTAATTTTGCTTGGATCTACAGCAATCCCTTCCATTGATACTACATGGCCAAGGAACTTAACTTCATCCTGCCAGAAGACACACTTAGAAAATTTAGCTTTCAAGACATTTCTCCTCAGTATTATCAACACTTGTTCTAAATGTTTTGCATGCTCGCCTTCTGACTTGGAGTAGATTAAAATGTCATCAATGAAGACCAGAACAAATTTATTCAATACACCACGGAACACTCTGTTCATAAGATCGACGAAATATGCCGGAGCGTTACACAAGCCGAACGGCATTACTAACCATTCGTAGAATAAATCGGGACCCCTGAAGGCTGTTAAAGGAACACAGTCTTCGGCTATACGTAATTGGTGGAAACCTGTAGCTAGGTCCATTCTGGAGAATACTGTCGCCCCATTTAATTGATCTAACAGATCGTCTATCCGAGGCAAGGGATATTTGTTCTTCAGTGTCTGCTTATTGAGATCTCGGTAATCAACACAAAGTCTTAGAGTACCGTCTGATTTCGGGACAAATACTACTGCTGCTCCCCAAGCTGAAAAGCTCGGTCTGATCAGACCTTTCCAAAGCAATTCTCGAGTTTGACTACTTAACTCTTCTTTTTCTTTCGGGGCCATTCTTCTAATTGGATGTACTACTGGTCGGACGTTAGGAATTAGATCTATTCTGAATTCAATTTCTCTTTGCGGCGGTAAGTTTTCTACTTCTTCAAACACATCCGCATAGTTTTTAACGACCGGTATCTTTTCTAATGAAGTGGGAGTAACTTCTAAAGAAGACCAAAATTCTTTTCTATTAATTTTTGAGCTATGGCATGGTATATATATATTTCCGAGCTTCGTTTCGACTTTAACGATTCTTTCGGCACATCTAACTTCCGCCTTATATTTTGTCAACCAATCCAGCCCCAGTATAATATCAAATTCGGAAAGGTCCATGACAATCACTTTAAAAGGAAATCGGTATCGAGAAAAGGAAATAGGTACTTTACCATATGAACTGAGACTAACAGAACCTCCTATCGGGTTTTGAACTTTAACTGGTTCTTTAAGCTTTCTTTGTTTCAATTTTAACTTGTGAACAGTGTTACCAGAAATGAAGCTACGTGATGCACCAGTATCAAAAAGTACAGAAACTGGAATATTTTTAATGGTAAGGGTACCTCCCAAGACGTCGGGTTTACCTGATCCATCGGTGATAGCTGGCGGGGTCTCCCCGTCATACACATGAGCCACCTGTGCATTTTGCTTCAGAGGACAATTCCTGCTATAGTGCCCTTTCTTATGGCAGTTGTAGCATTCGGCTGAGCTGCGGTCTGGATTTGCCTTTATCTTCTTTGGGGCTTTGCACACATTAGAAAAATGTCCTGTCTTCCCACAGTTGTAGCAGCTTCCCTTGGGTATCTTCCCAGATTGCTGAGTAGCGGTCACTGCAATGCTGGACTTTGGCTGATCTGCTGAAGCTTTGCGCTTATTTCCAGCTTGGCTTTTGGCGTGGTCTTGGTTGGATTGTCTTTCATCCATATCTTCATAATTGCAGGCCATTTCTACTAATTCTGAGAATGAGAGTTTGTTGTTGCTCATGGCTCTGTCATGGTACTTGCGCCGTAGCCCAAATATAAACCTCTTGTTCTTAGCTTTGGTGGTCATAATAAGCTCTGGAGCATAGCGTGACAGCTGAGTGAATTTATTGAGGTAATCTTGGATCGAGAGATCTCCCTGCTAGAGAGTAGCAAACTGCTCTCGCATCCGCTCTAAGGCCTGCTCAGGTACAAACTTCTCCTTGAACATGGTCTTAAATTTCTCCCAGGACCTAACAGTACCTGCCACATCTTCGGAGGTGATGGCATCCCACCACAACTCTGCTTCCTCCTGCAAGAGCCAAATACCTAGACGTGCTTTGTTGTTGGTCCCCAATCCCATGCCCTCAAAAATCTTTTCACATGTCTTTAACCAAGCAATAGCCTCTGTCGCTGTACCAAGGCCAGAAAAGGGTTTTCCCCCAGGTTCCTATATCTCTTTGCTGCTCGGTCTAGCTCAAAGTCCTGGGGTGCTGGTGGCTGTATAATAGGGCCCTCCTCAGCTACGGGGATATTCCCCCATCCTCCTGCTACGCCTGCTCGGCCTCCACGGCCACCTCTGGCTGCTGCTGCTCGTGTAGCCATCAGATAGAGTACTGTATAAGCAAAAAAAGAGTCAAGCTCACAGAAATGATAATTTTCATATATGATAAAGCAGGGGAACATAAGGAAAGGTAATGATGTACTGATCAAATTGTTTTACTAATCAGCTTAGCTCATTCTAGGACATCACTAATCCTATCTCTAATGAGCTACTCGCCTTAGAACACTACTGATTCTATTCTGACGAGGTGTTTAATGTGTTAGATTCCGGAACTAAGGTTAACCAAAGCTCTGATACCAACTGTGACGATCCCAAAATCCGTGCGACGGTATTAAGGATAATCATTGGAATATAACACATCAATCATCATAGCAGAGTACAGATAATAGCAAAAACAATAAATAGAATAATTTTACATGGACATGACAGCGGAATCACAACATGTAATAACATCAGAATAGCACAACGTAGGATAAAACTTAGTAAATAAAAGGGAAATGAACAGTCACCATCGCCATAGGCGGAATATATACATACAGTGAGACATAATAAGGGTATCAGTCTACATCGCCGAAGGCGGTACATATACATACGATAATAAGTACTGGAAGTAAAGCAGTCCGCATCGCCTGTGGCGGAATCATAATATAAATACAATAATGGCGGAAAATGTCAAAGTCATCTCGGTGAAGTCAGCCTCGCCATGAGCCAAAAGTGCACTCCATACTACAGTGCTGAGCCAAAAACAACCTGTCACCTGTGAGCTAGGCGGGCCGTGTGAAAATAAGGGCACCCGCATTTGCAAAGTGAAACAAACAACGAGTCAGTCATGGGGACTGGTATGAGAAATCTACTTAATAGTTTAAACAACAGTAATAAGCAAATCATAGGACCACGCCACTTTCGCGGAATGGGTTTACTCCAGTGATTGCTGGTGCATTTAAAACAAAGTAAATTCTTTAAAACAACACAATGCTTTTAAAAAGAATGTAGCCATTATAAGACTCAAGTCCCATCATACAATGCAACGCAAACCGGAGGATAGAGTTTTACCTTATAATGGCCAAATATGCTTAATACTTGTAAAGCAAAATCATTTGATATTATTACTAGTGCATATATGTTTCAAAAACGAATAGCATCATAAATATCAATCATAGGCGGCATAGCTACCATCTACTATGTCGCCATACTAGTTCTACAATCGAATCTATTATTTCTTATTGGAAATTGGATTTCCTTCATGAGTCGAGGCAAGGGGCAAGCTCCTCTCCGCTTTGAGACACTCTAGCAAATGCCTCAGGACTACGCACCCTGGGTAACCCTTGGATCGGCTGGGCCGGTCCTCTCTTACGTTTGAGGATTAGTTATTCCTGAACACACATTTCCCAGTCCTTACAGACCTAAAATCAAGGCGCCTAGCATTCCAACAACCACAAAGGTGAAAAGTAGATATAAATGTCAGGGCTGGTAGGTCAATGACACCACCATAGCTAGAAAGAAATGTCGTGCTCTCCCAGCGGTCCGTATCCCGTTTTTAACTCATACCGAGGTGTGAGGCTCGCGAATCCACGCTATACACAAAGACAGGCCATATAGGCCGTGCTTTAATCATCAACCACAAGACTTTTCTTTGCAACAGAAGCCTTGATCACAACATCTTGGCATGCCACATAGGCAGTCCACTCCATACGACTGATTTCTATCGATATATAACCTCTGAGCTCGTACGTCTCAGAGAAGGGCGTTAAGCAAAAGAATAAATTCTCCGCCGCCAAACAGATATATAATTAACAGAGATCAATCAGTATAGTACAAAATCCAATGTCAGACACACAGTCCATTTACAAGTCCGTTCTGGGGCTGAACGAAACCGGAGGCGTCAAATTCCTCGTATATCCGTACAATCAACACATACGTTCAGACGGCTACTACTTCCGTTCCTTCACGGTAGCTACTCCAATCAGGATCCTCAGCAGCGCCCATCCAACTGATACGAAGATCGTCGGTCTTGAATCGTCTTTGTATTTTCCAATTCGAATCGTTCGATCAATTATTTGAAATGAGGGTTAGCTCGGCCTTTTTAAATAATTCACTTAATTAGAATTCAAATCAATTCTTTCCATGGTTATATTATTCGACATTCATATTTCAGTTCTTTAGTATAATTTTCGTGTCAAACACATACAACAATCAAATATCAAGCGGATCAAGCCAAACTGGTTTATTTCCAATCTATGTTGCCAATAATATTTTATAACGATTTTTCACCATTTTTATTTATTTAAAAATGGCCATATTTAATTAAACGACGTTTCAGGTCGTGCCGTGGCACTGGCGCTGTTTTTACCCTAATTTGTTTTACACATTTCGGAAAATCTAACCGTTGGATTTCTACAAAGTCTATACCACTGGGAAGATATTCCCAAAGCGAACCCAATGGTTCCAGTTTCGTGAAAATCCAACGGTCGGATCTCCCACACTAGTCGTTTGAAGTTACGGTTTCAAAATTCGAACTGCAGCGTCGTTATTCGATTTAATTTAATTATATTTATATTTATATATAAATATAAACGATTCTGGCGCTGTTTTTCTTCAGATTTGAATTAAACATTCCAGACAATCCAACCGTTGGATTTTTACAAAGTTTGTGCCGTTGGAAAAATATTTCCAAGGCGAACCCAGCGGTTGCGGTTTCGAGAAAATCCGATGGTCGGATTTCTCGTACTAATCGATTCAAATTACGATTTCAAAACTAGAACTGCACGGCTTCGATTCCTTTCAATTCTATTTATATTTATATATATACATATAAATATAGTTCATTCTTTAATTTCAACATCGTTTTCATTTCAAATATTTCACTAACGCCTTAATATTTCGAAAAATTTCGCCATAACGTCCTTTGTACGGGAAGGGGTTTGGAAATTTATTGGTTCGTGTTACGTACCCAATAAATCCTATAAAGCATCCACATATTTATAGTGATATATTCTGGTGTTTACAGGGGAGCGTGTATAGATAATAACTCCAGAGAATAAATTCTTGTCACCATGTCAAGCCTGAGGGAGCGTGTATTTTTAATTACTCCAGAGGATAAATCCTCGTCACCTCTTCCCGTGTGGGAATAAATAATCAATGTGCCGTATCTAATGACTAGAGAGACGTGATTATTGTCAACTCCAGACCCGTGTGGTGTTTTTATTAATCTGGCAATTTATCGTTATATTTTATATAGTCCATATCAGTCATCAGTTCAACCTGTAGTATAAAATCATCGTCATACAAGCCTCTCGCTCGTATGGTAAATCTTCCACCTCGTCACACAAGCTCCAAATGCTTATGTGGAATATGATGAAGTATGCCTATCGTCAAGGAGTATGCCATGTAGGGTAGTTCAAAATTAATTGTTACTATCCTATGGCGATGTTTATTATTTCACATAGAATAACCAGCACTCCGCATCCAATGGCATTCACAGGAGTTGATATAAAAATAAAATTGCGCAGCCAACTCATCAAGGCTTACCTATTTGTCGGGCGCACAAATAATTTCTTTACTCTACAGCTAATCCATTTTCTCTATTCAACACATGTATATATATGCAGAACAAAGCTAGTAATAATATTTCTAACGAACTAATATTTATTTCAACACTTGTGTATTTTTATCAACGCGTATACATGATAAAAGAAATATTTTTAACATCAAAAATATTTATTCAACACGTGAATGTTTTTAACACTTCATATTCACAATAAAAATGTAGTTTTTATTGTCTATTCAATTCATTTTAAAATACGAATAATATTCAACACATGAATTTCGATTCAACGAACGAATTTCAATTCAACCCATGAATATTCCCTATAGTTTGTATATATATAAAAATGTGATTTTTATCATTAAATCTGTTTGTTTAAAATTCGAATAACATTCAACACATGAATTTCAACTCAACGAATGAATTTCAATTCAACACATGAATATTCTCTATAGCTTGTATATATATAAAAATGTGATTTTTATCGTTAAATATATTTATTTAAAATTCGAATAATATTCAACACATGAATTTCGATTCAACGAATGAATTTCAATTCAACACATGAATATTCTCTATAGTTTGTATATATATATATAAAAATGTGATTTTTATCGTTAAATCTATTTATTTAAAATTCGAATAACATTCAACACATGAATTTCGATTCAACGAATGAATTTCAATTCAACACATGAATATTGGTTTCAACATATGTAATTAATTTCAACAAATGAAAATTATTCTAACACATGAATATTCTCTATAGCTTGTATATATATATAAATGTGATTTTTATCGTTAAATCTATTTATTTAAAATTCGAATAATATTCAACACATGAATTTCGATTCAACGAATGAATTTCAACTCAACACATAAATAATCTCTATAGTTTGTATATATATATATATATGTGATTTTTATCGTTAAATCTATTTATTTAAAATTCGAATAACATTCAACACATGAATTTCGATTCAACGAATGAATTTCAATTCAACACAGTAATTTTGGTTTTAACATATGTAATTAATTTCAACAAATGAAAATTATTCTAACACATGAATATTTCAGAAAATTTCGATAGCATAACGGCAGGGTAGTTAAAACCGGGACCGTACCTAGTACGGCTCCTCGCTCTACCTTAAAACCTCGCGGTTTTTGACAATGGGGATCATGCATATAGTTCGCACGCAGGCGGCATGTTTTATTTTCATTCCCAAAATCCTATTCTAATTTGTTTCAACCACAAGAGGGTATTTTTCAACCACAAAGGTATTTTTCAACCACAATATCAACCACAAACAATTATTTCGAACCATTCGTCATACCATATAATATCACGCCAATCATAAGCAATAAATATCGTCCATGGTCTGTGGACGAGGGGAGTACATATATATATATTATTTCTATAATTCACTTGCATTTCATCACAATTCAAAGCATATATGTTTCATACAACGCTTGTATAATTTATACATCGCTAATATAACTTATACAACACATGTACATGAGGTATACAATGCGTATATAATTTACACTTCGCTTATATAATTTATACAACATGATTCCATTCACACAATTTAATTTAGATTCCTCACATTGGTTTTTGAAGTGATAAAAATCGTATGAAGATCAGAAAAATCCGCGGCTTCTGCTAGATGGTAGAGAGCCTCCCTGCGGTCCCGATGTTTCCTGTTTCATCGAATTTCGTTAACACACTAAAAAGATATGATTTTTCAAAGTTTTGCAACACTTAAAAGTGTTATTTTCAATTCAGAAATTTCAAAGCAGAATGTTTTGCAAACCTTCAAAACTAGGTTTTTAATTTTCGATCAATCCGTGCTGTTTCGTCATGATCGGATGCTGCGACGTCGAAGAGCTTCGAACAGGCTTCCCAGCGCCTATGGTGGCAGCGAACTCGACGGCTCTAGTGATAATCGGCGGCGCTCCAAAGGTGAAGACTTCCTAGGTGAAATTCGACGTCAATACTCGATGGTTTCAGATGAGGCTTGGTTTGATTGAAAGAGGGGAGGAAGGCGATCGGAAAAGCCAACTGGAGGCGGTGGCGAAAAAGCCTGTGGCGGCAGCGATGAGTCCTGGAAGTTTCGAGCGTGTTTCGCCGTTCGTTCGTGAGGGTTGACCAGATTTTCAGATGAGAGAGAAATGTGAAGATATTTTCTATTATATTTAAATTTTAAATTCATATAATATCCTTTCTAACCAACATACACCAATTTCAACCCAATGACTGTCGCCCGTAGCTAAATACCCCCATTCCGGACACAATGGGATATGTTTCGCTGGCCAATTCGACTGTTACAGTCAGTTATTTTTCAAATTAAAGTATAAAACATTTTATATTCAATTTGAACGTACATTTCAATTTGCCTGGGCCACAAACTGAATCGAAAATTTCCAGAAAATAAATCTAGCTTTGTTTTGATGATACGGTCCCAACAAAACCAGTTTCGTCGAATTCTGTGATCGTATGCAAAATGTCCATTTTCAGGTCGACCCATTTTAACAGAAATTGACCAATCACATTTTCTTTTGCCCCGCTCACATACTAGCTTCAAAAATTATGATATTTGAAACCTAGCAATAGTTTGACATCCCGGATCCAACAAAAGTGGTTTCGTCGAATTCCGAGGTCGTATGCAAAATATCTATTTTCAAGGGCTATATATTCTATATAGCGACCTTTCTGAAAATTCATTTGGCCATAACTTTTGATTCCTGTTACGAAACTTCGATTTTTCAGATTCGTTAGAAAGGTATTCATAAACAGATTTAAATATTTTTGGTTTCGCTAAAATCTGTGATATTTTCCACCCGGTACAGTCAGACAAAGTTTGTATTCAAATTTTCAAACTGCCTCACTATTCCCAATTCATTATTTTATTGAAATATGCTATTTCAATTGTTTAAATTCTTTGACAATAACCAATTTTAAAAATTTTAAATTGGTTCACATTTTCCGGGTTATTACAACCTCCCCCACTTAAAACTTTTCATCCTCGAAAAGGAAACAACAGCAAGGTAGGAAATAAAATGTAAATGCAAAGTATTGTAAAGGTACCTTGCACCGGAGTTAGTCAGAGATGTCCACTCTGCATTTGGGGTAGGCTTGTTTAATGCTTTCCTCAGTCTCCCAAGTCCTGTTGTGTTGCTTCTTCTACAACAAGATCCGGATCATGCACATGTTTTCTGAGTTGAGACACGTGGAACACATCATGTACACCAGGCAACCAATCAGGTAATGAAACCCTATATGCAAGAGTTCCAATCCGTTCAAGTATAGGAAAGGGACCAATAAATCTCGGTGCCAACTTCCCAGTTTTGCCAAATCTGATTACTCCCCTCATCAGAGAAACTCTTAAATAAACATAGTCACCAACGGCAAATGATAAATCTCTTCTTCTCGCATCAGCATAACTTTTCTGTCAGCTTTGTGCGGTTTTCAATCGCTTCTTAATAAAATTGACTTTATCTGATGCTTCTCGAATCATATCGGGCCCTAACACAAGTCTGTTGCCAGGTTCTACCCAACATGCGGGAGATCTGCACGGTCTACCGTATAATGCTTCAAATGGAGACATTCCCAAACTTTCTTGATAGCTATTGTTATAAGAGAATTCGGTTAAATGTAAGAGATTTCCGTCATGAGTCGAGGCAAGGGGCAAGCTCCTCTCCGCTTCGAGACACTCTAGCAAATGCCTCAGGACTACGCACCCTGGGTAACCCTTGGATCGGCTGGGCCGGTCCTCTCTTACGTTTGAGGATTAGTTATTCCTGAACACACATTTCCCGGTCCTTACAGACCTAAAATCAAGGCGCCTCGCATTCCAACAACCACAAAGGTGAAAAGTAGATATAAATGTCAGGGCTGGTAGGTCACTGACACCACCATAGCTAGAAAGAAACGTCGTGCTCTCCCAGCGGTCCGTATCCCGTTTTTAACTCATATCGAGGTGTGAGGCTCGCGAATCCACGCTATACACAAAGACAGGCCACATAGGCCGTGCTTTAATCATCAAACACAAGACTTTTCTTTGCAACAGAAGCCTTGATCACAGCATCTTGGCATACCACATAGGCAGTCCACTCCATACGACTGATTTCTATCGATATATAACCTCTGAGCTCGTACGTCTCAGAGAAGGGCATTAAGGAAAAAAATAAATTCTCCGTTGCCAAACAGATATATATTTAACAGAGATCAATCAGTATAGAACAAAATCCAATGTCAGACACACAGTCCATTTATAAGTCCATTCTGGGGCTGAACGAAACCGGAGGCGTCAAATTCCTCGTATATCCGTACAATCAACACATACGTTCAGACGGCTACTACTTCCGTTCCTTCACGGTAGCTACTCCAATCAGGATCCTCAGCAGCGCCCATTCAACTGATACGAAGATCGTCGGTCTTGAATCGTCTTTGTATTTTCCAATTCGAATCGTTCGATCAATTATTTGAAATGAGGGTTAGCTCGGCCTTTTTAAATAATTCACTTAATTAGAATTCAAATCAATTCTTTCCATGGTTATATTATTCGACATTCATATTTCAGTTCTTTAGTATAATTTTCGTGTCAAACACATACAACCATCAAATATCAAGCGGATCAAGCCAAACTGGTTTATTTCTAATCTATGTTGCTTATAATATTTTATAACGATTTTTCGCCATTTTTATTTATTTAAAATGGCCATATTTAATTAAACGACGTTTCAGGTCGTGCCGTGGCACTGGCGCTGTTTTTACCCTAATTTGTTTTACACATTTCGGAAAATCTAACCGTTGGATTTCTACAAAGTATATACCACTGGGAAGATATTCCCAAAGCGAACCCAACGGTTCCAGTTTCGTGAAAATCCAACGGTCGGATCTCCCACACTAGTCGTTTGAAGTTACGGTTTCAAAATTCGAACTGCAGCGTCGTTATTCGATTTAATTTAATTATATTTATATTTATATATAAATATAAACGATTCTGGCGCTGTTTTTCTTTAGATTTGAATTAAACATTCCAGACAATCCAACCGTTGGATTTTTACAAAGTTTGTGCCGTTGGAAAGATATTTCCAAGGCGAACCCAGCGGTTGCGGTTTCGAGAAAATCCGATGGTCGGATTTCTCGTACTAATCGATTCAAATTACGATTTCAAAACACGAACTGCACGGCTTCGATTCCTTTCAATTCTATTTATATATATATATATATATATATATATAGTTCATTCTTTAATTTCAACATCGTTTTCACTTCAAATATTTCACTAACGCCTTAATATTTCAAAAAAATTCGCCATAACCTCCTTTGTACGAGAAGGGGTTTGGAAATTTATTGGGCCGTGTTAGGTACCCAATAAATCCTATAAAGCATCCACATATTTATAGTGATATATTCTGATGTTTACAGGGGAGCGTGTATAGATAATAACTCCAGAGAATAAATTCTCGTCACCCTGTCAAGCCTGAGGGAGCGTGTATTTTTAATTACTCCAGTGGATAAATCCTCGTCACCTCGTCCCGTGTGGGAATAAATAGTCCATGTGCCGTATTTAATGACTAGAGAGACGTGATTATTGTCAACTCCAGACCCGTGTGGGGTTTTTATTAATCTGGAAATTTATCGTTATATTTTATATAGTCCATATCAGTCATCAATTCAACCTGTAGTATAAAATCATCGCCATATAAGCCTCTCGCTCGTATGGTAAATCTTCCACCTCGTCACACAAGCTCCAAATGCTTATGTGGAATATGATGAAGTATTCCTATCGTCAAGGAGTATGCCATGTAGTGTAGTTCAAAATTAATTGTTACTATACTATGGCGATGTTTATTATTCACACAGAATAACCAGCACTCTGCATCCAATGGCATTCACAGGAGTTGATATAAAAATAAAATTGCGCAGCCAACTCATCAAGGCTTACGTATTTGTCGGGCATGCAAATAATTTCTTTACTATACAGCTAATCCATTTTCCCTGTTCAATACATGTATATATATGCAGAACAAAGCTAATAATAATATTTCTAACGAACTAATATTTATTTCAACACGTGTGTATTTTTATCAACGCGTATACATGATAAAAGAAATATTTTTAACATCAAAAATATTTATTCAACACGTGAATGTTTTTAACACTTCATGTTCAGAATAAAAATGTAGTTTTTATTGTCTATTCAATTCATTTTAAAATACAAATAATACTCAACACATGAATTTCGATTCAACGAACGAATTTCAATTCAACCCATGAATATTCCCTATAGTTTGTATATATATAAAAATGTGATTTTTATCGTTAAATCTATTTGTTTAAAATTCGAATAACATTCAACACATGAATTTCAACTCAACGAATGAATTTCAATTCAACACATGAATATTCTCTATAGCTTGTATATATATAAAAATGTGATTTTTATCGTTAAATCTATTTATTTAAAATTCGAATAATATTCAACACATGAATTTCGATTCAACGAATGAATTTCAATTCAACACATGAATATTCTCTATAGTTTGTATATATATATAAATGTGATTTTTATCGTTAAATCTATTTATTTAAAATTCGAATAACATTCAACACATGAATTTCGATTCAACGAATGAATTTCAATTCAACACATGAGTATTGTTTTCAACATATGTAATTAATTTCAACAAATGAAAATTATTCTAACACATGAATATTCTCTATAGCTTGTATATATATATAAAAATGTGATTTTTATTGTTAAATCTATTTATTTAAAATTCGAATAATATTCAACACATGAATTTCGATTCAACGAATGAATTTCAATTCAACAAATGAATATTCTCTATAGTTCGTATATATATATATATATATATATAAAATGTGATTTTTATCGTTAAATCTATTTATTTAAAATTCGAATAACATTCAACACATGAATTTCGATTCAACGAATGAATTTCAATTCAACACATGAATTTTGGTTTCAACATATGTAATTAATTTCAACAAATGAAAATTATTCTAACACATGAATATTTCAGAAAATTTCGGCAGCATAACGGCAGGATAGTTAAAACCGGGACCGTCCCTAGTACGGCTCCTCGCTCTACCTTAAAACCTCGCGGTTTTGACAATGGGGATCATGCATCTAGTTCGCACGCAGGCGGCATGTTTTATTTTCATTTCCACAAACCTATTCTAATTTGTTTCAACCATAAGAGGGTATTTTTCAACCACAAAGGTATTTTTCAACCACAATATCAACCACAAACAATTATTTCCAACCATTCGTCATACCATATAATATCACGCCAATCACAAGCAATAAATATCGTCCATGGTCTGTGGACGAGGGGAGTGTATATATATATATATATGTATATATATTATTTCTATAATTCACTTGCATTTCATCATAATTCAAAGCATATATGTTTCATACAACGCTTGTATAATTTATACATCGCTAATATAACTTATACAACACATGTACATGAGGTATACAATGCGTATATAATTTACACTTCGCTTATATAATTTATACAACACGATTCCATTCACACAATTTAATTTAGATTCCTCACATTGGTTTTTGAAGTGCTAAAAATCGTATGAAGATCAGAAAAATCCGCGGCTTCTGCTAGATGGTAGAGAGCCTCCCTGCGGTCCCGATGTTTCCTATTTCATCGAATTTCGTTAACACACTAAAAAGATATGATTTTTCAAAGTTTTGCAACACTTAAAAGTGTTATTTTCAATTCAGAAATTTCAAAGCAGTATGTTTTGCAAACCTTCAAAACTAGGTTTTTAATTTTCGATCAATCCGTGCTGTTTTGTCATGATCGGATGTTGCGACGTCGAAGAGCTTCGAACAGGCTTCCCAGCGCCTGTGGTGGCAGTGAACTCGACGGCTTCAGTGATGATCGGCGGCGCTCCAAAGGTGAAGACTTCCTGGGTGAAATTCGACGTCAATACTCGATGGTTTCAGATGAGGCTTGGTTTGATTGAAAGAGGGGAGGAAGGCGATCGGAAAAGCCAACTGGAGGCGGTGGCGAAAACGCCTGTGGCGGCGGCGATGAGTCCTGGAAGTTTCGAGCGGGTTTCGCCGTTCGTTCGTGAGGGTTGACCAGATTTTCAGATGAGAGAGAAATGTGAAGATATTTTCTATTATATTTAAATTTTAAATTCCTATAATATCCTTTCTAACCAACGTACACCAATTTCAACCCAACGACTGTCGCCCCTAGCTAAATTCTCCCATTCCGGACACAATGGGATATGTTTCGTTGGCCAATTCGACTGTTACAGTCAGTTATTTTTCAAATTAAAGTATAAAATATTTTATATTCAATTTGAATGTACATTTCAATTTGTCAGGGCCACAAAATGAATCGAAAAATTCCAGAAAAATAAATCTAGCTTTGTTTTGACGATACGATCCCAACAAAACTAGTTTCGTCGAATTCTGAGATCGTATGCAAAATGTCCATTTTCAGGTCGACCCATTTTAATAGAAATTGACCAATCACATTTTCTTTTGCCCCGCTCACGTACTAGCTTCAAAAATTATGAAATTTGAAACCTAGCAATAGTTTGACATCTCGGATCCAACAAAAGTGGTTTCGTCGAATTCCGAGGTCGTATGCAAAATATCTATTTTCAAGGGCTATATATTCTATATAGCGACCTTTCTGAAAATTCATTTGGCCATAACTTTTGATTCCTGTTATGAAACTTCGATTTTTCAGATTCATTAGAAAGGTATTCATAAACAGATTTAAATATTTTTGGTTTCGCTAAAATTTGTTATATTTTCCACCTGGTACTGTCAGACAAAGTTTGTATTCAAATTTTCATACTGCCTCTCTATTCCCAATTCATTATTTTATTGAAATATGCTATTTCAATTGTTTAAATTCTTTGGCAATAACCAATTTTAAAATTTTTAAATTGGTTCACATTTTCCGGGTTATTACATAATAGCCAAGAATACTTGGTACGTAAAATTTCATGTTTTATTATTACTATAAGTGATAGTGTCAAAACAATTTCAATCATAAGTATCAATCATAGACCGCATAAGTGCCCCATACCACTATGTCGCCATATATAGGTTTACAATTAAAACCGCAAAATGTTGTATTGGAAGTTGGATTTCCATCTGTGAACCAAGGCAAGGGATCGTCCTTACCGCATCGAGACGCTCTAGCTCGTGTCTTAGGAACAGCCGCAACTGCACCTTGGATCGTCAGGGCTGGTTCACTCGATGTGGATTAAAATGCCTGAACACTGCGTTACCCTGCCCTATGGGGCATCATATAGTCATATCCCGACCAAACTATTGGCCCCGGAACTACCGATATAACTGAGGCGCCTCCTATCCATCATCCATATAAGTAAAATGCCAGGGTGTGCAAAACGCTGACACCACTCCTAGCTAGAAGGAAACGTATGCCCTCCCTGATGTCCTCTCTCGTTTCTGGTTCACTCCGGGGGGTGAGGCTCGCGAATTAATGCTACACAAAGCTATGCCACAAAGGTCGTGATTTGATCATCAACCACAAGACTCTGCTTTTCAACAGAAGCCTTGATCATTTGCATCTCAGCATGCCACACAGGCAATTCACGCTATGCAACCGATGTATATCAATCACACAGAATGAAATCCAATGTCAGACACACATCCATTTACAAGTTCGTTCTAGGTCTGAACGAAACCGGAGTCACCTTATTCCTCCTCCCATATGTCCAATACAGGAGAGAGGCCCTCGCATATCCGGTCAATCTCCAAGTACGTCTGGACGATCACCACTTATTACCTTGTCTTGGGTGTACAGCCCAATCAAGACATCGGTAATCATCCAAACGATGTGAAGATCTCCAGTCTTCGACCACCGTCTTCATCGTCGACGATTCAGTTATTCAGAATCGGATAAACCCGATATTTCTGAATAACTCGTGTATATTATAAACAAGTGCTACAAAAACACAACATACGCCTTATTCCAATCCAGAATATTCCTTTATTCAAATATTCTTATTCTTTGGGAAAGGTTCCCATTAATTTTACCAAAGATAAATTCTTCAAATTTATTCTTTAATCTTCCTTTGGATATAATTTCAATCTAATTAAAGATGCATTAAAAAATTCCACTTGGTTTTAATTTTCCCAAAAATAAATATTAACGATTGTTTAACTTGGACAATCATATCCTGTTTTTAACTGGGTTAAAGAACCAATGTCATTTAAAATACAGTTCACAATAAGCCCAAAATCACATTCCATTCCATCATCCTTTAACCGTAAATTAGCAAGTGAACAATTCCCTAAGTATTAACCCCGAAGGCCGAAACCAACATCAGATCAATACCCAGGAAACCATTCAACTTAACTAATCTCTAGTTAGTTTCTGATTTTTCTTAACTCCATTGGGTCTACGAACAATATTATTAAAGATACCATTCACGACAACCCGAAATCTTATTCATGTCTTTAACTGGGTTAAAGAACCAATGTCTTTTATAACACAGTTCATGATAAACCCGAAATCACATTCCATTCCATCACCCTTTAACCATAAATTAGCAAGTAAACAATTCACTAAGTATTAACCCCGAAGGCCGAAACCAACATCAGATCAATACCCAGGAAACCATTCAACTTAACTAATCTCTGGTTAGTTTCTGACTTTCTTAACTACATTGGGTCTAAGAATAGTATTATTAAAGATACCATTCATGACACATTTAATATTAAATACAAGGCTCTGAATAGAAAATATATCGGCTTATATTTAATATCAAATTCTGGAATCAACAAATACCGTATTGGAATAACGATATATATATCTTCCAAATTCCTCCACAATATCCGTATAATCATGGAATCCAATATTGAAATATTCCGAAGATAATTTCGATTCAAATCCATCCCAATTCATATATTGGAAATTCCGGTTTTTTTTAAAAACATTTCAAATCCAATTTATTTATTTAAAAATATTGGATTTCATAATTCTAGTTCATAACTAGTTCATTTCGATAAAAATCTATTTTTATCTTTTCAAATATGTAAATTTTCATCCCAATTCTTTCCAAATTATTTCTTATGATTTTACACTAATTATTGATATTATTAATAATTTTATCAAGGCCCGTACAGTCGCGATTTCCATAAACGGCCATCAAACTACACTTACAGTGACCTTTTCCAAATTTGATTTGGACATAATTCCAAATCCAACCATTAGATTTCAAATCTCTAGTATTCGTTAGAATGCTCTTATCGATACGAACCCAATGGTTCCGGTTTCAGGAGAATCCGACGGTCGGATCCCCCGCAATGTCCATTCGAAGTCAATGGTCGAAATTCTCGAACTGCCGCAGCGCGGCGCGTTCTATTCAGGCCATTATATATATATATATATATATATATATATATATATATAACTAATTATATATATTTCATCGATTTCCATTTAAAACGTATTTTATAAATTGTTTTAAATTCATTTTCCAAACGATTTCAACTTCATATTCAATTTCAAATCAAAATTGAATATTCCATATCATCGATATATAAATGATAATATTTTTAAAACATTAAATTTTGAAATCAATTCCTTTTCGATATTCATTATAAAAATGAATAAAATCGATATAAATATCGTTCCCGTCAAAATGGCGTTAATCTAATCAACACTGCTTTATATATTTATATATATTCGTGTCCATTCCAAATCGGACAGCAAAATCAAATTTTGATCTTTTAATGAATATTATTTTAAAACGTTCGTTATTTTAAAATAATCGTTATTTTAAAATATTCATTCTTTCTGTACTGGAATCAGACACAGTCAATTACCATATAATTTGATTATATGGATTTCATACAATACATGTACACAACAACAGTGATAAATAATCATCCATCATCCAGATGCATTCTACACTGTATAAGCATTAAATATAAATATTTAACGCTTATAACAGTCTGTCAACCAATCGATTGACATACAACTAGCTATTAGGATTAGTGTATGTCCAGTATCATCCCAATACCCGTGTGGGGTTTCAATCAACAAATAATGAATTTTATTTGTGCAATTGGGCGATGTGTAAAATTTATCGTCCCAATCAATATCAGTCAAATGTGTGTTCGTAAACAAATCGTCCGATTTGTTTATGAATATTTATTTTACTCCTATACACGTTAAAAATTATATTTTTAACTATAAAATATTTTATTCCATTCCACATCACACAATCAACTTTCACAACACAATCAAACAAACAAACAAGTCGTCCATGGTCTGTGGACGACGGGTGTCAGGTGCTGCTAAGCACCGTCTGCATCCTAGTATATATTTTAACTAGAATATTAAATTAAAGTGAGAAGTTCTCACCTTTGGGATCCACTCCACCATTCTTTGATCGTCAATCTTAAATTGTATCCATCGCACATATATTCAGAAAATCATATTTTATCAAATTAAAAGTTATTCCATAATCTGACTATTTTATATATAGCATATATAATCTGAAAATCATATTTTTAGCTTTCTAAAAATATTTTTATAGCTTAACTATTTTAATAATAGTATACATTCGATAAAAATCGTATTTTTATCTTCATAATTTTTTTTCAAACATACGAAAAAAATCATATCATTGTAGCGTTAAAAATCATTTCTCTATATTGTTAAAAATCATTTCTTTATATTTTTTAAAAATCAAATCTTGTTCATTTTTAAATTTCAAATGTTGTTCATTTTTAAATCAAATCATGTTCATTTTTAAATTTCATATCTTATTCATTTTTAAATTTCAAATCTTGTTCATTTTAAAATTTCAAATCTTGTTCATTTTTAAATCTTCAAAATAATGCAATTTTATATTTACAAAATAATGTATATTTTTATTTTCTAAAACAAAGTATATTTTTACTTTCTAAAACAAAGTTATTTATTTTTATAAACTAAGTATATAAGTAATTAGCTTTAACAACACACAAAAAAACGTTACCTTTTTAATTTTAAAACCCTGGAAATCGCTTACCACCAACATCCGCTCAGCGCCGCCCCTGGACCCGCCAGATGTTGATCGTCGGCCACCCCTCCAAGCGCCGCCCCACGGCGCTCCAACTCCAACAGGTCCCATCCCCTATCTCTTACGATCAGGCCAGAAAAACCCCGAAATGTGCGCCGCCTTTTCGAGTTCACCAGCGACGAACGAAGCCACCGGAGTTCAGGTGCCTCCGGCTGGTGATAGAGCACAGGTAGGCGAGCGATCCCCCTCCGAGATCGTCGACTTCGTGGCACCAGGGAGGAGATCGGGGTTATTTAATTTGGGAGCACGACGGTCGTTCGTTCTTTTTGAGAGGGAGAGGCGGTGGATTTTTTGGAAATTAGGGTTACGACAGAAAGATGTGATTGGCCAGAATATATATTATATTTAAATTATTATTTAATTCCAATTATACCCGTTTATCAATATGAACTTCAAATCAAACCCAACGACTGTCGCCTCTAACTAATTACCCCCATTCCGAACACAATGGGATATGTTTCGCAAGCCAATTTGATTGTTTCGATCAGTTTTCGCTAAAATCAAAATATAAATCTATATATTGAATTTTTAACGTACATTGAAATTTATTGGGCCCACATACGGACTCTAAAAATTCCATAAAAATTATTTCTAGCTTCATATTGACGATACGGTCCTAACAAAACTAATTTCATCAAATTTAGAGACCGTTTGAAAAATGGCTATTTTCTGGTGGGGTCGTTTGCAAAATTTCCATTTTTAAGGGCTAAAATTTTATGGCGACTATTCTAAATTTTCAATTGGGCATAACTTTTTATTCCCGCTATGAAATTTCAATTTTTCGGATTCGTTGGAAAGATATCTTCAAATAGATTCTAATATTTTTGGTTTTGCTAAAATCCGGGTTATTTTGAATCCTATACATTCATTGAAATTTGAAATAGAATTTTCAAACTACCACGCCATTTTCCATTCCTTTTATAATTAAAAATAAATATTTATATTCTAATGTCGATTCAATTAAATATACACATTCTAATTCTATTCAAAATAAATTTCTCGTCGTTATTATTCAAAATAATTCATTTTAAATATTCAAAATTCACTAAAATTGCCAAAATAAAATTTTTAAATTGGTTCTGATTTTCCGGGTTGTTACAAAATTCTTATTTTAACTCTTATTGTAGGATTCAAGCTTACTAATACTAGCGAAGCTGCTCAAATTCTAACAAGTACAAGCGTAAATAACTTTAGGAGGATTTTAATTACGATGATCAAGAATTCACGGCTATGGTGATTATTTACGATTCAACCAAAACCAACAACAGGGACGACAAGATAAGTCAAAATGCAATTTTATTGTGAAATCAAAAGGAGGTAACAATATTGCACTATGTATGTCAGGTATGACTTCACATCATGCGTGTTTACAAAATAACCATTATTGCCAAGTGATAACGAATAAGTTCTTGTGCATGCTTCTTTAAGCTTGCAGCATTTGAAGAAGAGTTTGTAATATGAAAAATATTTATTCTGAAATTTTCTTTAGTTTCTTTTCTTCCTTTTTCTCACAAGATCCTCATCATCAATAGATGAAAACTAAATATGCATTACAAAATCTCAAAGCTTTAACTACCACTCTTAAATATTTTATCTTTTCTCTTTGCCTTTCAATTTTAAGGAGCAAGTAAAACTTCTTTTGGCAATGATCTTCTATAGAAATGCATAAAATTTGATATTCTCCATAAAAGTTCTATCCCATTTTTTAGCGAAATATCATGTTATTTCAAAATTTACCCTACAGCACTTTCGCTGATCACAGTCTCATTTGAGCTTTATAGGGGTTTCTGAATTACATTTAATAGATCACTCTCTGATGAGGTAGTGGGAGTCAGAAGGCTGGAATCACCATTGCTTGCAATTAGTATAAGAGAATGGATGGTATCTTGCTTCATCGGAGATTCCAATGCTAAATACTTAATTTTTGGATGTAGCAAGGCAATCTCAAAGTCTGTCAATGTGCCTTTGAGCTCAGATTGTGTGATTACAGGAGAATCCCCATTAAGCAGCTCTTTAATTTCTATGTTTTGGTCCTCGGTCTTTCTATCTGGGTCCTTAATTATGTATTTGGACTTATTCAAGATAATCTTTTGGGTATGATAAAAATCAAACCACTTCTGAGCCTCGGGATTATCGAAAAGTGAAGGCATGAAGTATTCCTCTTTTATAATATCCTATATAAGCTTATCTTTGAGTGTTTTCAGTTGGTCAGTAATAATTGACTGATACCAGCTAAAGTAGGAACTGCTTCATAATAAAACAAAATCAAAGTGAAACTATCAGAATAGGAATGTAATTTCTCACTTAACCAACCAGGCTTTACCAATCTCAATAAGTAAGTAGTTTAAAAGAAAATTCTAAGTCTAAAGTAAATACAAGTTCATATTTTTGGATAACTCGAAAGATCGATATTGTTATACAATAAATTGGCACTAGCAATTCCTCTCTTTTCTTCCCTAAAAAATAAGCTTAAAACTAGAGAGATGGTAATGTATCTCTTGTAATATTCTAGAAAATCTGTTTTTAGCTAGAGGAAAAGTTTTGAAAGACGAGCTTTTCTCTTTGAATTCCCTTCTTATATTAAAATAATTACTCAAAATTTCTGCTTAAATATGATTGTGCTGAGGTAGTGCGTTATGCATATCATACGTGAAATAAACTAAGAAAGATTAGAAAATATCATTTATTAAAATTTCAAATTAAATGTTATGTACAATAGCTATTCTTCATCCAAGTGATACAAAATCAATCTCTTATAAAATTCTTTAATGAATCAATATTTATTGTATTTGACTTTTTCTAGAGGGATATTGTAGTCTCATATAGAATAGGCATAATTCTAGGCATATTCCAAGCTTCTCCAATGTATCATTCATCTAAATTTCCTCAGTGGAAATGCCTTAATAATCTCACCACTTTAGACTCCAAAATTGAAAATCCAACATTGTGCATTTGCAGTATTCTTTATATACTGTTTACATAAGGACTTCCTTTTCCTTAACCAAGATTCAAAAGAGCGTTATCAATTTAGCATTTTCTCTCAGAAGTTGATCTCGTGACAACGATGATTCTTTTACAGTGAAGCAACTTCCTAATCTTTATAATTTCTCAAAATGGAAGCTCAAAAACGTAGTCATTGATAACTTCTTGACAACTTATTATATTCTCCCATGGACATGTTAATCCCTCTCTCTAGTTATTTGATCTTTTCATTCTTCTTTCCAACTATAGACTAGTGTATTTTAATCTGGTCTAAAACTTTTCAATAATGCTAATTAATGAATATGAAATAAATATTGAAGTATAGGTTAAAGTCAAATCTAAGGAGGTGGAATTGAGGATTTAAGAGTTTTCGCTTCCTTTTATCAGAAGTATCTTGTTGTGGCATATTAAAGATGTTAATTTGATCCTTCCCTCTTCTTCTGCACATCAAGCTCTAGAGAGTCCTTCGTTGGACATGTCTCTTCCCCTCATCCATGGATTTAATAACCAAACCATCACCATTTTTGTTGTCATCATCATCGTGCTTATCATGACCATCGCCATCACCGCCACCATCATCATTCCTACCATAGAGACATTGGAAGACATCTCCTTCTTCATCATCTGAGTCAGAGATTTCATTAGTTAGAGGGTCCTCAGTAGCAAGAAAATCAACAACATTGACATCATTTCCTTAACTAGGGCTCCCTCCATCATACCATAAGTTTGTTCTTCGATAAGTCATTATAGTGGTGAATGGGATTGTGTATATCCAGGAACTTCTCTACATTGTCTCGATAAGCTTTAAACAATGCCTTCTCAAATGATCTTCTAATAATAGAATTAATCCAGGCCTCCATGAAACTGAACACCATCTTCATAGCGTCTTTTATGATCGATATGCACTTGGACTTGACACCTTTGTACTTTTCAATTTATATTTGGAAGAATTGTAAGCTTGGAGACTATAGAGATCCATTTAGCTAACCTTTTAGACTTGAGCTTTAATTGGCCTTTCAAATTTGACCCCTTTTAGTTTCAAGAAACAACCAAAGATTATGGAATGTATCAAAATCATTCTTTCTTGGCTCTTTCAACATCTCTCTCCTTTTAAATATCAGTTTTAGCGATCGCTAAATCAACAAGTTGAGCACTCAAAGCGATAATGCTTTCTTTATGCTCATTATTCTCAACGGTTAACTTTGGAGTATTTCTACCAAATTCAAAATGATATTCGATAGCTTATAATAGTCACAAATAATAGGCTAGATTAAGTAAAATCATTGGAATTCAAGAAAGCATCACAAGTTGGAATTTACCACAACAAGATGTTTCAATATAGAAAATCGTTCACTAGATGTTCTCGGGCGTGACAAGACATTATAGGAATTGAGATGGAGGGTGATTACGTAACAAGTTAAGCTACCAAGGAAAGGTTCTGGAGATTTAGAAGGAAGAGGATTAGTGAGGGAAATTAGAAACCATCATTTCTTATGCCATCGGCTTAGGTCGACATCAAATGGATAGGAAGGGAAAAAAAACCTTGGAAAAGATTCACGCTCTTGCATGACATTAATTTTGCAACGACCCACATTTTACGTATCGGAGGATCGTAGAGTATTTATTTTATTTTCATACAAAGTCGTATGGTCTTGTAACTTTGGGAAACGACTATTGGGGTCATTTCCCACATTCACGGTTTTTGCCAAATTTTAAATGACCATTTTACCCTTAGCAAATCTTGTTTCGCCTATAACTTTTGATTGGTAAGGAGTTTGAACCACTTCCATTGGATTCAAATGATGGCTTACCTTTTCGTAGAGTGGTCACATTAATCAAACGGACTTACCGTTTAGGAGATATGGCTGAAATATGGTTTGGAAGATGAAAAACAGCTTAATCGGGCTTAATAGGGTGATTAGCAGCTAGGCCCATAACTCAATTCAGGATTAGGGTTATGGGAGGGATGAAAGGAGTTAGAGAACGATTCCTTTTCATTTTGTCAACCGCTACAAACATTCCTCTAACCCTAGCAATGGCCTCCATCTTCTAAATCAGTCCCTGATCACATTTTTATAACTAATCAAGCAAAACTACATCAAATCAAGTCAAATTAGCATCAAATTAGAGATAGAGCTGTTGTTATACATAGGAATCCATGCAAATCAGTGGAGTTTTCAGATCTATAGTTTATTTGGGGCTATGGTGAGTGATTTGCATGTTTTTACACAAATTACGGCTAATTAGGGATGATTAGTGATAATTAGCGAAATTATGCATCATAAAAATCTGGAAAAAATATGTAAAAATTCTAAAATATTATTTTATGTCACTGATATAAATTTGGGTTAAGTTTTCTAATCCCGGAATTTAGGGAATTAAGAGGAAAACTATGGATTTGGGTATGTTTGATCCTAAATAACAAATGTGATTGATGTTTTAATGTTTTTGGTTGATTTCATATGTTCCTACTACTATTTGGTATGATCCATGATTGCATAGGAAAGTTAGGATGGTCAAAAACACCGTCGAGAGGCGATAATGGTTTGCCGGGAAATGGTGTAGGCTATGGGTCGAGCGACCGACCCTATATGCATGCTCGATAGACCCAATGGTGCATGTCCGACCGACCCGATGACGAATGTTCAACTGACCTAGTGGTGTATGCTCGACCGATCCAATGGTGCATGTTCGACAGACCAATGATGCATGTTCGACCGACCAAGGATGCATGTTCGACCAACCAGGAATGCATGTTCGACCGACCCTTGAAGGATGAACGACTGGCGATGACCATGAACTCTTCTGAAGATCAATTCCAATCCGACCTCACTCGAGATGCAAAGGAAGTCTAAATGAGAAGTGATGGCTCAAGATCCAAATGGCGATTGACGGGTTAGCTTCTAAAGTTGGGCTTTGCTGCGGGATGTGTAAAGGGGTTATAGATATCTATAACTTTGGTTCACTATTGAGAGGGGGGCATTGACTATGGACCAGTCCGGTGGGGTCAGAGGTTGTATGGAGTCGAACTCCATCAGGGCCTCCAAGGGCAAAGTGGTCGTTGTGATAATTGAATGGGTTGGGGCTCTGTCATGGCCCCAATAGTTCCGGTGATCAAAGTGGTGGATACCGTATGCTTTATGCACTGAGTGAGAGATGTGAGGATAATTGCTACGTTTGAGATTTGCTATCAACATAACATGCACACTGCCATTTTTTTTACACTTTTCCTTAGAGTATTGTACAACTTATTATGCTAACTTTTTGGTTGCAGATCCAAGTTCAGGTATGATTATTTATACCTGTTATTGCTTTATTTTGCAGCTATCGATCATACTAGACTTTTGTCTAACCCGGAGTTTTATATCTCTTCTTATTACTCTGGGTTATCCTAAACGAGCAGACTAGAGACAGGTTGTAACACCCCACGTCCATTAATGTCACTCGCAGAGGTAATGCATTAACTTCCATTGAGCGTTTTAAGTGAATATAGAACAGAAAATCACAACAAGACAGATATAAAGTAGTACTTGAAAATTTAAAACTTTATTTATTGCAGCAGAAGGTAAATATGTTTGGTTACATCATCAAAACCATAAACCAAAGTCAAGTACATAATATCCATCTTGATAAAACAAAGTACATAAACTGAAAGACATAATCCCCAACATCAAAATAGCCATAAATAAAAGAGAAGCTGAACTTTACTTCAGCAATCCAAGCAATCTTCTAAAAGCAATCAAAAATCAAGCTCCACTGGTGCTAGTTCCAACCTGAGCACCTGGGGAGGGGAGGGAGAAAAGAGGAGGAAATAAAGGGGGGTCAGATATAAAGTCTGGCGAGTGCGATAACTTTAACAATATAATTAACAAAGTAACCAGGCTAAGGCATAAGTTGGAAAATAAGGAAATGATCATGAACCATTGAGTATGGAAGATTAAACAAGGAAACAAGATGAACAACGATATCGTTTAAGTGCACCTAAACCACTATAGGATGATTACTAAACTACACCAACACTATAGGATAATTGATATACTGTACCACCACTAGTCACCTTAAGGTTGATCCCGCCTACAGACTTAACAATGATATTGGTAGTTTCGTGCACCCCTAGCTGCCTTCATAGGTGCCGCCTGCCCCTATCTCCACTAGGTGTACCCACTACCCCCAAGCGATCGGCTCCCTAACTCATAGATACCCGTGCTGGCCCCACAGTGGGGTGTATCACTCCCCAAAGTGGCAACCCGATACAACCAACAATGCACGGCTTATACCTACACGATGCAACAACGTCTTACCTACCAGCCCGGGTCCACACACGCATATGAGCCCTTTGGACTTGCGTTGCCACCGCTAACCCGGTTTGGCCTCTTACAGTCAAGCCCAGTATGCGTGTCCCGTCCTCGACTTGGGTCGAGCCTACAAAGATACGTATGGGTTATTGGTTGAAACGGGCCCCCATTACTTGACACAAGCTATCCACCTAAGCTTGGCCCCCTCTAGTACATCCCACTTAACCCACTTCTTAATCATGTTTCAATTTTGGTTAAGTGTTTCTAATCGTATTTCCAAATGCCACCCAAGGCACCCACTAGATTCCACATGCCACCCAAGGCACCCACTTAACCCCTTCATGTCCCACTACATGTTTATCTGGTTAAGTGTTTCTTAATTCATTAGACCGTAACCTGATAAAGACCTCTCACATTAGACTGGCATTTGTGGCAACTGGATTTTCCGGGCGGGTCCGGACAATCTTACACTACAAAAGAGCCTAAACTTGTGTCTTTACAATTGTTACGTATTTAGTTTATGCCTAAGACCTCTCACATTAGACTGGCATTTGTGGCAGTTGGATTTGCCGGGCGTGTCCGGGCAGTCTTATACCACAAAAGAGCCTAACCTCGTGTCTTAGACGATTAATTACTTCTGATTAATCATTCCCTAAATTTGAATTACTTTCCCTATTCAAATTATCAATCAATTCCAAATTTAACGATGTCCATAATTGACTCAATTATGTCCATCCATTTATGGTATGTAAAATCATACCAATTTTCACCACAATTATATTTTATGCCTTTTAAGGCATTTATGCCAATTAAATCTTTTTAATATTATCCCCTTTACCCCACGTTGTACGTTTGTTCATTTAACGTAAAATATACATTAGACTCGAATAGTCTAACTCATGGAATAAAGAGAAAACATCACAATATACACATAATTAAAACATAGATCTAACATAGGGATGAACTTGCATATGTGGATGATGTTCTACATCTAAAACTTGCATAGACCAAAGTTACCATTTGCATAAACAACATATGTCATGGATCCAAATCTAAAGGTGTGAACTTGATGAGATAATGGCCACAAAGTTGCATAAACAATCATATGTCAAGGATCCAAATCTAAAGGTGTGGACTTGATGAGAAAATAGCCACAAACTTGCATAAATCATGTATGTCATAGATCTATATCTAAAGGAATAAACTTGCATAGGTAATAGCCCTAAACTTGCATAACATGATTCATATCCAACTCATAAACTTACATATGTGATTTATACATCGCAACAATGGTGTAAACTAGTATCTAACATGTAAAGTATCATATAGAGTTTAGCATATAACTCACACATGTCATATCCTAACTTTCAATTAAATTTTCACATAAACTAGGTGTCATAACCATGTAAGGTCACATATAATTCTATCCAACCTGTATATGATTCATGTTCAAATCAAAGTCTAAACTTGCATACATATGATTTATCGAATCAACATAACCAACTAGCATATGAAACATGATGATTTGATTGTATATAAAGTTACAACATGGATGATAGCAACATAACTTTACATCATAAATGATAGCATCACAATTTAAAGTCATAGAGATTTCAATCACAATCCTACAACATAATTACAACATGCAATCAATACTTCATATAACATCCATACAATCCGCATTATAACTTAATCCAATTAAATTACTAATTATTTTATTAAAACTATCGAACTCAACTCAAAAGCAGTCTTGAGTTCTGAATTCTGATTTCTGGAGTTGAATTAGCTCTCCTTTGAAGAAGATTCGCTGTTAGGGTTGAGTAGTTCTGATTTGATTTATTGTTCTTTCTCTTTAATTTGGTGGCAGTTGCTCTAGGGTTCAAGACAATAGCATGACGGCCATAGTTTCAGTTTTAATTCTGATTTAGGGTTTTAGTCTATGGGTCTTTTTATAGAGTTTTGAATTAATTTAAGCCGTCGGGTGATCTTAGGGTTAATTGAAACCATTCAATCGGGATAGGGTGACACCTCAGCCCTAATGACTCAGCAAGGAGTCAGAAAGGACTCAGCAACATGGGTCAGCCTGAACCAGAAAGCTGTGCAGGTATGCTACCTCGGCCTGGACGCACTTGGCAGGTGCGCCAGTGCAAATTTGTACTGGCATACTTCCCAAGTGCGCCAGTGCAATCTTTTTTTTTCTTTCTATTTTTCCACCAAACTTCGTTCATCCATAACTCCTTCATCCTGTACCTGTTTCCCGTAAACTCGGACTCTATTTCAACCAGAATTCCGAGACGAACACAATGGCGCAACCCCATTCCCATAATTCTCACGTCTGAGATTAATTATTCTTTAATTTAGTAAATTTGATTATTCAAAAATCTAGGGTGTTACATTCTCCCCTCCTTAAAGGATTTCGCGCCCGAAATCTCCAAGTTAAGGAGAATGCATATCCTACCATCCAAACAACCATCTACTCAACCATCAAACACGGGCATCCATTGTCCTTATAAAATTTCTAATGATGTATGAACATATGCAAGAAGTGTGTGTATATGTTCCTTATCTAATGCAAAATTAGGCGGTCTACTGATTCAGTTGACCTCCTTAATGCAAACCATGATAGTGCCATGCGTCCATTATGTATGCGAAAGAACCCTATCGATACATATTATTTCTACATGTGTGCACAAACATTCACCAAAATGCAACATCCATATGATGGTACAACCATTATACATCCATTACTTAAATATGTACACACATTTATATGCAATATGCAATATGAAGTGACTGAGCCGATCTAGTGCCTGAAGTGTGTGTATATGCATCCACGAGCAACCACGAGCAAACACTTGCATCCACATGCATCCATCATACATAACATGTCTCAAACACATGTTTCAACCATAGGACTATCCTATCTAAAGGTCAAAGATACTAGCGAGAGGACATACTAAAGATGAGATAAGTACAAGGTAAGCGATAAAGGAAAAATTTAAAAGACATACCCTCGAAAATAAAAGGGTATAATGAACGCATATTCGCTTCCGTCTCCCAAGTAGCATTACTCTCATCATCTACCCATTGCACTTTGACTAGTTTGACCTCTCGATTCCTCAACTTCTTAATCTCCGACCCAAGAATGCACGTAGGAGCTCATCGAATCGTCGCATCACTCTCGATCTCCACCTCTCTAAGCAAGCTCGGCTCTACCACTTCCGCTGTCTCGTGCAAGCACTTCCCCAAATGTGATACATGGAATACGTCGTGTACACCACTAAGTCTCTCGGGCAACTCCACTCTATACGCCATCTGCCCAATCCTTTCCTTAATAGGAAACGGCCCTACGAACCTTGGTGTTAACTTCCCAACGGACCCAAAGCGAACGACGTTCTGTAATGGAGACACCTTGACAAAGACCATGTCCCCAATATCAAACTCGAGATCTGTCCTCCTCTTGTCCGCATAATATTTCTGCCTATCTTGCGCCGTCTTCATCCTCCTTCAAATCAAATCGATCTTTTTTGAAGTCTCTCTAATCATATCGGGCCCAAGCAAGATCTTATCTGTAGACTCCCACCAACATGTAGGCGAACGACACGGCCGTCCATAAAGAGCCTCGAACGGTGCCATGCCAATACTAGACTGAAAGTTGTTATTATATGCGAACTCTACCAACGAAAGATGTTCCTCCCATGTACCTCCGAAATCTAAGAAACACAACCTCAATAAGTCCTCTAGAATACGATTCACCCTCTCGGTCCGTCTGAGGATGATGTGCGGCGCTCAAACATAACTGAGTCCCTACCGCCTCTTGCAAGCTTTTCCAAAATTCGCTAGTAAAAATAGGATCGCGGTCGCTCACTATGCTAGATGGAACACCGTGCAAACAAACTATCTCTCGAATGTATACGGAGGCTAACCATGGAGCAGTCCTCTTACTCTTTATGGGAATGAAAGGGGGCTCTTAGTAAGTCTGTCTACCACGACCCAAATCCCCGTATTACCCTTCCTTGATCTTGGTAATCCGTCAACAAAGTCCATCGAAACACTTTCCCACTTCCATTGTGGGACCTCCAATGGGTGAAGCAATCCACCGAGCTTCTTTTGCTCTGCTTTTACTTATTGGCACACTAAGCATCTATCGACATACTCAGCCACATCTTTCTTCATGACGGCCCAAAAGTAAACTCGTCTCATGTCCATGTACATCTTGTCCCCACCGGGATGGATGGTCATCTTCGAACGATGGGCATCATCAAGATTGGTCTTCCTTAGGTCATCGTCTTTTGGTACACAAAGTCTACCGTCCCTACGTAACCAACCCTTATCATCTAGGGTATACCTACGGAGATGGCTCGATGACTCCCCTTCTTTGAGCTTCTCTACTAACTCAACCAACTGTGGGTCGTCTCGCTGTGCCTCGCTAATCCGTCCCAAAAGCGTAGGTCTGACCTCCAAGGATGCTAGTAAACCAGGTACGAAGTCAATGGAAGGTGTAAAGTCAAACATAGAGATGAACTCTAAACTTCGCCGCTCAACAAACAACGGACTCAAGGATAACCTTTTTCTACTTAAGGCATCTGCCACCACGTTACCCTTGCCAGGGGTATATGCTATCTCGAAGTCGTAGGATGCTAGGAGTTCCATCCACCTTTGCTGCCTTAAGTTCAAGTCCTTCTGAGAGAACAAGTATTTTAGCGATTTGTGGTCAGTGAATAATTCGAATTTTCGCCAAGAAGATAATGACGCCAAGACTTAAGCGCGAAGACAATAGCGGCCAACTCTAGGTCATGTGTAGGGTATTTTCTTTCATATACTCCCAACTGCCTTCCACCATAGGCTATTACCCTTCCCTCTTGCATTAAGACTGCGCCTAGTCCTGTCCTACAAGCATTGGTGTAAACGGTAAATGGCTTACTCCCATCTGGAAACACTAAGACTGGGGCTGTGGTCAAAGCTCTCTTCAAACATTGGAACGCATCATCACAATCTACGTCCCACATAAAAACTAGATTCTTCTTCGTCAAGTGCGTTAATGGGGATGATATTTTTGCGAAGTCTTTGATGAACTTCCTATAGTAGCCAGCCTACCCTAAGAAACTCCTCACCTCGGTAGCATTTTTAGGAACCTTCCAATCATGGACGGCCACTATCTTCGCGGGATCCACAGCTATCCCTTCTTTGGAAACCACGTGCCCTAAAAATCACACTTCCTTCCTCCAAAAGTGACATTTAGAAAATTTAGCTTTAAGGCTATGCGCTCGAAGAGTCTCTAACACTTCCCTAAGATATAGGGCATGCTCTTCTACGCTTTTAGAAAAGATCAAGATATCGTCCACAAAGACTACCACGAATCTATTAAGGTACTCCCTAAACACCCTACTCATCAAGTCAACAAAGTATGCAGGGGCGTTTGTCAAACCGAAGGGCATCACAAGCCACTCGAAGAAACCGTCTGGAGTCCTAAAGGCAGTCTTGTCTATGCTATCCTCAGCCACTCTCAACTGATGGAAACCCGTGGCTAAGTCCAACTGCGAAAACACTGAGGCGCCAACTAACTGATCGAAGAGATCGTCAATCCTCGGCAGTGGGTGTCTATTCTTCTTAGTAAGCTTATTAAGTTCTCTATAGTCCACACAAAGTCTAAGGGACCCATCTGCCTTCGTGGCAAATACTACTGGAGCACCCCACTCCGATATACTACGTCTGATGAACCCCTTCTCAAGCAATTCCTTCACTTGCTTACTGCATTCTCTCCTCTCTCTTGGAGCCATGTGGCGCACTGGCAATGCAACCGGCTTTGCATTATCTACTAGATATATTTGAAAGTCTATTTCACGTTTCGGGGGTAAACCCCTCACCTCATCGAAGACATCAGCATATTCACAGACGGTGGGAACAGAATGTAAATCATCATCGCACGCGTCAAGGGATTCTAGGTAGCTAAGCATTACTGGACCTCTAGGGTCATAAGAAATATCAAGGGTCTTTCTAGAACGAGTCAACAATCTAACTACCTTCCTTTCACAATCTAGGATGGCCCCATATCTAGTTAGCTAATCCATACCTAGAATTAAACCGTAGCCCATGAAGCCAAGAACAAAAGCGTTGCACTCAAACTCAACGCCCAAGATAAACACTCTCAAATCCCGACAAATCATAGAAAGATGAGCCGAACCACCGATAGGATTTGAGACTACTAAGGGATCAGTAACTAGACTAGTATCAAGGTGCAGTGTTTCAACTAATGATGTAGAAATAAACGAATGTGATGCACCAGAATCGAATAAAGTACGGACAGGATGATCAAACAAAAAAACTAAACTTTAAACGGAAATTGCTCTACCTCGTTCTTGCAGCGGTGGGAACACGAGAGCCTGAACTTGTCCCCTTCCCTGCCCTGGTGCCATAAGAGCTTGCACCTGTCCTCCCGAGGTAGACCCTGCCCTCTTCCCTTTCTTTGGGCAGTCAGTGGGGTGTATCACTCCCCAAAGTGGCAACCCGATACAACCAACAATGCACGGCTTATACCTACACGACGCAACAACGTCTTACCTACCAGCCCGGATCCACACACGCATATGAGCCCGTTGGACTTGCGTTGCCACCGCTAACCCAGTTTGGCCTCTTACAGTCAAGCCCATTATGCGTGTCCCGTCCTCGACTTGGGTCGAGCCCACAAAGAAACATATGGGTTACTGGTTGAAACGGGCCCCCATTACTTGACACAAGCTATCCACCTAAGCTTGGTCCCCTCTAGTACATCCCACTTAACCCACTTCTTATTCATGTTTCAATTACATGTTTCAATTTTGGTTAAGTCTTTCTAATCGTATTTCCAAATGCCACCCAAGGCACCCACTAGATTCCACATGCCACCCAAGGCACCCACTTAACCCCCTCATGTCCCACTACATGTTTATCTGGTTAAGTGTTTCTTAATTCATTAAGACCGTAACCTCATAAAGACCTCTCACATTAGACTGGCATTTGTGGTAGATGGATTTGCCGGGCGCGTCCGGGCAGTCTTACACCACAAAAGAGCCTAACCTCGTGTCTTTACGATTGTTACGTATTTAGTTTATGCCTAAGACCTCTCACATTAGACTGGCATTTGTAGCAACTGGATTTGCTGGGAAGGTTTGGGCAGTCTTATACCACAAAAGAGCCTAACCTCGTGTCTTAGACGATTAATTAATCCTAATTAATCATTCCCCAAATTTGAATTACTTTCCCTATTCAAATTATCAATCAATTCCAAATTTAACGATGTCCATAATTAACTCAATTATGTCCATCCATTCATGGTATGTAAAATCATACCAATTTTCACTACAATTATATTTTATGCCTTTTAAGGCATTTATGCCAATTAAATCTTTTTAATATTATCCACTTTACCCCAAGTTGTATGTTTGTTCGTTTAACGTAAAATATACGTTAGACTCGAATAGTCTAACTCATGGAATAAAGAGAAAACATCACAATATACACATAATTAAAACATAGATCTAACATAGGGGTGAACTTGCATATGTAAATGAGGTTCTACATCTAAAACTTGCATAGACCAAAGTTACAATTTGCATAAACAACATATATCATGGATCTAAATCTAAAGGTGTGAACTTGATGAGATAATGGCCAAAAGCTTGCATAAACAATCATATGTCATAGATCCAAATCTAAAGGTGTGAACTTGATGAGAAAATAGCCACAAACTTGCATAAATCATGTATGTCATTGATCTATATCTAAAGGAATAAACTTGCATAGGTAATAGCCCTAAACTTGCATAACATGATTCATATCCAACTCATAAACTTACATATGTGATTTATACATCGCAACAATGATGTAAACTAGTATCTAACATGTAAAGTATCATATAGAGTTTAGCATATAACTCACACATGTCATATCCTAACTTTCAATTAAATTTTCACATAAACTAGGTGTCATAACCATGTAAGGTCACATATAATTCTATCCAACTTGTATATGATTCATGTTCAAATCAAAGTCTAAACTTGCATACATATGATTTATCGAATCAACATAACCAACTAGCATGTGAAACATGATGACTTGATTGTATATAAAGTTACAACATGGATGATAGCAACATAACTTCACATCATAAATGATAGCATCACAATATAAAGTCATAGAGATTTCAATCACAATCCTACAACATAATTACAACATGTAATCAATACTTCATATCACATCCATACAATCCGCATTATAACTTAATCCAATTAAATTACTAATTATTTTATTAAAACTATCGAACTCAACTCAAAAGCAGTCTTGAGTTCTGAATTCTGATTTCTGGAGTTGAATTAGCTATCCTTTGAAGAAGATTCGCTCTTAGGGTTGAGTAGTTCTAATTTGATTTGCTGTTCTTCCTCGCTGCTCTAGGGTTCAAGACAACAGCATGACGGCCAGAGTTTCAGTTTTAATTCTGATTTAGGTTTTGAGTCTATGGGTCTTTTTATAGAGTTTTGAATTAATTTAAGCCGTTGGATGATCTTAGGGTTAATCGAAACCTTTCAATCGGGATAGGGTGACACCTCAGCCCTAATGACTCAGCAAGGAGTCAGAAAGGACTCAGCAACATGGGTCAGCCTGAACCAGAAAGCTGTGCAGGCTTGCTGCCTCGTCCTGGGCGCACTTGGCAGGTGCGCCAGTGCAAATTTGTACTGGCGCACTTCCCAAGTGCGCCAGTGCATTCTTTTTTTTTTCTTTCTATTTTGCCACCAAACTTCGTTCGTCCATAACTCCTTCATCCGGTACCCGTTTCCCGCAAACTCGAACTCTATTTCAACCAAAATTCCGAGACGAACACAATGGCGCAACCCCATTCCCATAATTCTCATGTCTGAGATTAATTATTCTTTAATTTAGTTAATTCGATTATTCAAAAATCCAGGGTGTTACACAGGTTAGGTGGTTATGCACGAGTAGCTACCCGGAGACGAGTAGGAAGATTCCACGTACTATTTACATATATTCTCCCTGTGTTGTTGTTGACCACTACTTTGGGCATTAGTAGTGTACCTTTTCTATTTTTCTTTAGAGACAGTATTTTGAAGTTGTAATAATGGTATGGATCATAAGCTGTATTTTGGATTCCGTTACTCTAATGGATATGGTTTAGTTTTCAACTTATGCACTATCTCTCCTGTTTTATATCAAGTTATGTTACTATTATAGTTTATTCCATGCGTTGTGAGATATACTACAGGTTCTTGATGATTCATAGTTTCAAATCCCTTTCTTTTGACGACCGTCCCGTGCTATTTGGACATTGGCACATCGCATTTCATAGAAATGTCAGCTGGTACTGGGCCGTTACACTTGGTGTCAGAGCCTAGGTTGCGTAGTTTAACCCAGGGAAGATATCAGGGAGAGATAGTATACATATATGAGAGCGCTTATTTGTGATATTTTGGTTTTCAAAAGCTATATATATACTATTAGTATATCTAAGGATGAAGTCGCACTGCACTGGCACCACTATGGAGATGGTTAATCGTTTTCTCTTTACAGATTGAACGATGAGCCGATATACGAGGAGTACGGGTTCAGGATCCAACAATGGGAATGTCCCTGATATAAGGACATTGTTTACTACCTTCATGCGAGAGATGCTTAGGGATGCTCAAGGAGCAGTTCCAAATGCTGCTAACAGTGGTGGTGCAGGAGTGCAAGCGCTTAGGGCCGATTTCGCCAAGCTCGGCAAGGATTATACTAATCTTGGTGGAAAGTCGTTCCACAGGACGAAATCAGCTACGAATGTTCAAGATTGGACTGATAATTGTGGGAGCATCTTTGAAGATTTAGGGATCGATGATGCAATGAAAAGAAAGTTAGCATTGCGTCAACTTCAAGGACGGGCTATGAATTGGTGAAATGTTATTAAAGCAGCTACCCTTAAGGATCAAGTTACTTAGAATCAGTTTAAGACTCGCTTTAGTGATAAGTTTATCCTAGGTGCTCAGAAATCAGAATTGTTTAGGAAATTTTTGGAGCTTAAGCAGAATGGTAAAGCAGTCTCGGAATATATTACTGAATTCGATACTTTATCGAAATATGGATTATCTCTTAATTAAACTGCCGAGAAGAAGAATAGAGATTCATAACTGGCTTAGATGAGTACTTGGGGGAAAGACTTATAAACCACATCGATGAGACCTTAGAATCTATCGTGGAAAAGGCACTGAGGTCGGAGAGCCTTTACCCTAAGTCAAAGACCGAGGTTTCTATTGCATCTACAAGGGGGCTAAAACCGCAGGTAAGCGGTGAAGGAAAAAAGAATTCCCAGAACAAGAGGAAGTATAATCATACCAGGGATTGTCAGAAAAAGAAGGATAACAAAGATGTCGAGTGCTATAGCTGTGGCAAGAAAGGCCACTATGCCAGATATTGTTGAGCAAAGCCAGCGAACAGAAAGTGCTTCAATTGTGGCCAAGTGGGACATCACAAGGATAAATGTCCACAACCTCCTAAGGAGAAGCAGATCATGATGGAATATGCTATCAAAGCCATTCCTTCTTCATCGAATGCCACAACTGTGGCGGAGAATGGTAAGGATGTCGTTATTCAAGGTATGCTTTCTATTTATGATGTTCCTATTCGAGTATTGTTTGATACCGTGGCTTCCTATTCCTTCATATCTAGTGATATGGTAGATAGGTTGGGATTGGAACTCGAGATTGTCGATAGACCTTTAGTTGTGATGAACCCGATCAGTGGGTCGACTAGCCTTTATATGATTTGTCGTAATTTGATCTTATCAAGTTATGGATGCATGTTTGTTTGTGATTGCTTTGTTTTGGGCTTTACTGGGTTTGACATTATTTTGGGAGTCGATTGGCTCTAAAGGTATGGGGAGGTGGTAGACTGTGAGGGGTCTTCGGTGACCGTTAGAGCGGATGATGAGTGGAAGTTAAGTTCTTATTTCTGACTAATATACACATACATGTCCAAAAGTTAAGTTCTTATTAAAGGAGACGAATATAGGAGTCGTGATGAAATAAGTTTTAAAATTTGTAATGGGAGCAGTAAAGATAATTGGTCTAGTTTAGTTTATATGTTAACAAAACATAATCAAGCTAAATAATTATATTAGTGAAGGTTTTATTATTTAATTTAAATTATACAAACTTAAATTGTTAATAACTCATTACTATGTTAACAGAATTGTACGATTCAAGATGCGTTGAACTCGCATCGACGAGCACTACACCATGGAACAGACTTGGATGGATTTGAATCAATGGAGATTTTCAGTTAAATTAAACGCTCGTTTAATTTAACTGAAATAAGCTGTTTGAACAACGAATCAGATCAAGGTGAGTTAAACTCACTCAGATCTTCCCACTTATATTTTATATAAGTCGGGTTTTATAACTGTGTGCTATGGTTGCTAATGGTTGATTGTTTGTTAATTATATATCCATACACAAGTAGAAAACTGCTTATTTGCGTCACCTTATTTCCGACGGTTTAGCTAAAAACAGTAGCATATATGGTTATGTGCGACTGTTTTAATTACAAACCGTAGCAGTTTGTCAAGAAAATAATGTAGAAGACAAATTTGCGACGGTTTTGTTAAAAACCAGTAGCAAATATTTATAATTTGCGACGATTATATTTAAATCGGTGGCAAATAAAATGAGGTTGGAATTGTTGAAGTTTTATTTGCGACCACCCTAAATATAAAACAGTCACTAAATAATCCCGAGCGGAAAAACTAACGCCTCCGATAGTATAAGTGCGGGCATATTGAAATGCCCTTAATGTTACTTAAAAATCTACCCACCAGATCCACGGAACACGTTTACATTTAGAAAGAAAATTAACAGTAGCTCATTTCGCTTTTTCACGAATTCAAATCCTAAGGAAAACATCCATGGAATCAAAATTTGAAATTCAGATCTAATCCCTAATTTTCAGAGGAACTTCGATCTGAAGGAATCCCTAATTTTCAAAAGAGCTTCGCACGATCTGAAGGAGAGTCATGCGTCACTCAATCCGAACAGTTCCCTTCAAGTGAATGCGTATCTCTTGAAGATTGAGGGTACTGACTGTACAAAGGCAACGGATTGTTCTATGCATAGTTAGTTTAATTTTATTCTTAAGCTTCTACTGTTTTAGAAATTTCAGAAGAGATTGAATAGTTATAATAGAGTTAAATGAGGTATGAGATGTTTGTTGGGTTTTTTATATTCACTTATAGTTGATTATACTGCTAACATGAATATATGTATTTCAGAACAGCAATAATGAAACTTGAATCTGTTTTAATCATTCTATAGTTATAACAGAGTTGGTCAATGTTCTAATTTGTGAAATATTGAAGCTTGCAGTCGTCCTGACTATAGTTATAGTTTATTTTACTGTCAATGTTCTAATTTGAAGGATGTTTAGCAAGGTCATTGTGTTGGAAAAAATCCCAGGGTATGGCGGCCAACTTGTAAATATGAAACGTGATTTTGCTATTGTAAACAAGCTTTAACTATGTGATCAGTTAAAGAATTAAAATTTAAAGCATACAGTCTTAAATGACATGTAAATAATTCTTAAACGCTGCACTTTTACGTAAAATGATGTTTTTTTACCATTGCTTGATACCAGGTCGCAGAGCTTCATTGTAGTCAATGTTTACCCTAATGGCTCTTTATTTCAGCACTTGTTGCCATGGCTTTAGTGCAGGTTGTCTCATCTTCCCTTTTTCAGTTTGCTGTTTTTTCGAAAATTTGTCCTATATGAAATAGCCTGGAGCAATGTATTATTTCCTAGTATTTTAATACTTGCATTAATGTCATTTAAAAACACGTACATCTTAGGTAGTACTGTTATCAAGTGGAACAAAGCAATTCCAAATATTACAATTCACAACTAATTAATGTTGTAAGGTTGGTTCCAGATCCTGCCTGAACTGGACTTAAGCATGAAGAAATAATATTAGGCCGTATGCTGATGATAACAATCAATAGAATGATTGTTGTGTAGGAATAAATCCATAAATTATTGATTGGTATTTAATGCATGGTAAACTCTACCTGGATATATATTTTTTTCAAAAAAAAAAAAAAAAAAAAAAAAAAAAAAAAAAAGAAAAAGGAAAAAAAGAGAGAGATAGAGATAAAGAGAAAAAAGGTTTAAGAGGAACTATGTTCAGTCCAATAACTTTGGTTTGGTGTCCAAATTTTATGCAAGTTCAAGGATCATTCTATATGAATATATTCATCGTTTGATACATGTGTTAATGTGTTTGAGAGCAGTATCCGACCTTGGTAATAACGTTATATGCTTCTCTGTTTATGAGAGATGTTGCCACGGTTCAGATGATTACATGTTATGTATCTTTCAATATATTACCGTGAGTTGATAACCGTCTTTTCCACACCTATAAGACTACCTTCTGTATTGCAATCTTTTATACATATAGCTTAATTACTGCAAATATTTTTTCACACTCAATTTATTTACATTTCTAAGTTTGCCTCTCCTTTTTTTCCCTACCAGATGGTTGAAGGTAAACTTGTAGGGAAAACTAAAGTTTGAACAACTAATTGTGACTACATCTCTGCCACGACTGTTATTCCCACCAAAAAAAAAAAAAAATTAAATAGTTAAAACAATTTTTTCTGTTACTTCTGTGTATAAATTGTATTTTTGGAACTAATATCATGAAAATCTAAAAAATTAAGCAAACGGACCTATTTTGATTTTTGATGAACACAAACAAGGTTTACACTTACGAATGGTTCAATTTGCATCCATAAATATTGCTTAATGCTTATAATGGAGAAGATATGTTTTACTTCATTTATAAAAGATTCCTCACTTTTCTCGCTAGCTTTAAGACTTTACGAGAATAGTTGCTAAAAGGTGAATTTTTTTGTTCAATCGAAGAAAAGACATGAAGAACACAATTATGTCAAGAATAAAAATTCGTTAATCTGCATACCCACTAGGAACTATGAAAACCCACATTTTGATGATTACACGTCAACTGAAGAAAGTTAATATGTTGATACTATTGGGTTTATAGGTATTCGGATTTTTGGAAAAGCTTCTTATATCGGCATATCAAGGATTGATGTTTATTTGAACCTGCAATCATTTTGAGGTTTGTTTACATGGAATCTAAGTAAGACTGAATGACTTTTTACACTATGTCCCTTCATGTGCACATTTTTATGCATATTTGCAATTGCCTATATCTTCGGTTCTTAGCTTGAAAATTCATGAATCTATGTAAGCTCTACCAAAACACGGATATATACATATGTTAGTTTGGAGAAAAATACTGCATTCTTATTTTTCTGCATGCATTTATGTTAGTTTGGCTTTGTGCCATCAAGTAGAAAATTTCAAATGGACTCTGAGAATATAATAGGTTATTGGATACATAGGATTAGACCGGTGTTTACAAGAACTTGCTTCAAGAAACAGCTCAGAAAGCGGGTTTGAAATTACCGGTTTGTACAACAGTTCAGTCTGGTCCATCTCACTCACCTTCATGCACGGTTTAGCTTTGCTGGAATGTGCTTTAGTGGTAAGCCAGCTAAGACAAAGAAGCAAGCTCAAAAAGATGCTGCTTTGGGTGTGCATTGAAACAATGTGAGTGTTCCTGTTCTTTTTGGTTCACCTATTTTGTCTCAAAGCTTAGTTGAATGAAGGGACTTAGAACTTCAGAATATGAACTGAAATGTGTTTAGTTTAGACTGCTTGTAGTATGGTTTCTGCTTTACTAACAATTTATTAGTAGCTCAACTATGGAGCATTGTACGTTGATGGATACATATTCTGTTTGCTTTGGGAAGGTGTTGGTAGTTAAAATAAACTAGTTGGACTCAGGCTATGTAAGTGTATATTATTTTCATATGAGGGTTGTATGTCAACATATGCCAATAAAGCATAATTTGGCTCAAAATATGGTTGAATTGCGTTGGCAGTTGAAGCTTTTTTCAAATCCAATGAATTTAAAATGTAAATAATAAAAATCAATGCATATCAAATAGAAATTGCCAATGACCTGTGGTGGGACACAGTATGGGTTGCGAAGGGACTTGAATTCAAATCCTATAGGTATGCTCATTTACCAAATTTCGGTATATTACTCAGTTATTTTAAAGCCTATTGTATTAAACGACAAACTAAAGAGTAAACTACAGATGCATGCGTCAAAAAAAAACCTTTTCACAAATAAGCTTCATTCGGAACTTTGTATGAAAATGGACCTGGTTTTTGTAATAAGTTTCACAACTGCACATGTGCATTGTACAAAAACGAGAACAAGCCTATTTTCCACAATGAGTTTTAAGACCAATGCCTATTGTTGAAACACGTTTCCTTTTTTTTTTTTTTTTTTTTTGAGAGAGAGAGAGAGAATTTTGTATTTAAGATGAATCCCATGCTAAATGAATATTAGAATTGAATAGATTTACATTATAAAAACAATTTTTTTTTGTTTGTTTGATAATCTGTGCTTTTAACACCTGAAATGAAATTGCTAAATTTATGTTTAAAAATGAGAAAAAAAAACCCCAAGGTATGGAGATGCAGATTTGACTTAAATGAAGACAATTAACACTAGAAGTAAGAAATTGTCAAATTGTAAAAATTACATACAAAACATAGTTTCAGCTTCAATATGGGACCAAATCGACAAGCTGAGGACATCAAAGGTGAAAATAAAATAAAAAATCTCAATGGTTGAAGCTTCAAGATCCACTGTTCAAATGGTTAAAAACTGTAACCCGGTGAGCAAAAATAACAGCTAGCTCACAATTGGTTGTTGCCATTATGTTTATATTTGCACCTAAAATGAATACAATACAACTTGTGTACACACAGCTGTCCTGGTGTTTGCTCTTTTGCCATGTTTAGTTGTTTACTATTTGCAGTTGGTGATGACATATGTATATATCCGTGTGTACATATTTACACACACACGTAAGTGGATACCTTGTAAGATTAAGTTTATAACATAAGTGCATGCTGTCATCTTTAATGCACATTAATATGAATTTATAACAAATATCATGTCATGCCTATGGTCAAACGCATGGTTAATACCACTATGTCTTTTATTCATGTTTCAGTAAGCTTAATCGCTGAATACGATGTTCATATGATCATCTTGCAGCAAATCAGGTTAATAACCATTTAGATAATTGTTTGGTAAGCTAATACCTACTATCTACATATATTGATATATTCTCATTATTCATGTTTATATAGCTTGAACATTTTGGTTTGGTTGCATGAATCTTGGATATATATGAATTTGCTGTTATATATTGAACTATGTTGTGATTCAATCAAAAAAAAAAGGGAATGAAATGAAAAGGGAGCAGCAACATAGCTGCTGCTACTAAGGAGGGGCTGTTGTTGTTAGCAGCAACAGCTGCAGTTATAAGTACCCCTTAAACAATAAATAAATAACTGTTCTAATTGCTCTGTGTTGTGTATGTCGATGCTGTGGGGTTTGTATGTATGTATGCATGAGTGTTACTATGTAGGTGTTAGGACTGTATGTTATGCAATGGGTGTGTCGGTGCGTGTTTCATGCGTGTCATTGTGTAAACATCAGTGTATGAGTGGTGAATATATGGTTGTGTATTAACGCATCTTGTATGTGTTAATGGGTGCTCTATGTATCCAGGCATTTGAAAATGCTTTGTGGCTTCTTGAATATCCTTTGAATATGAGCTGCTATGTGTATATATGATGTTATGCTACAACTGGGATTGTTAATTTAGTTTAGCAACCAACAAACTTGTATTATTCTGGATAACATGTTTGTGTCTTTATTTCAAATTATTCATAGTGTGATATATTTCTGACTTAGATTACCTACATCGAATTCTAAATAATTTGTAAATGAACAATGCTATTGTGACAATATTTTTTTGGCGAAATTTGGATTGATATAATGACCAGTATACCATGATTTTAGGTAGCATTCTGTCTATAAAGAAAAACATTATTTCTTAAAAAATTATTCCAATGTTTGAGAAAAAATAGAGTAAATATAAATTGGAGCATGATATAATTTTCTTTGTTTTATATTCTCAGGCTTACATGGTTTATGTAATTAACTAGAAATTGTATTTCTTCTGTTGGACAATTTTTTGTTGGTACTTCTAATTTTCTGTTCATTGTTCCAATCTACTAATTTATATTTATGATTACCAATATGTAAATTTTTGGATCAAACTAGGCTACATTCAAAAAAATTCATGAATAGAATTTTATTTATTTATTTTTTGATGCTTAGCATAATTTTATAGCTGTTTCTTGGTTTAGTATGTGTGGTGCAGGTTGTATTGATGACAATGATGTCAGGTTGGTGTTTGAGAAGTCTGCTATGAAGGTGTAATGCTGAAATGAAATGGTTGCGATGGTTGATGTTGTTCAATGGCTTGGATGATCATTTGGTGATACTGCTGTGTGGTTGTTTCCGATGTAGCAGGTTGAGTTATATGCCGATATACTGAGAGAAGGAGGTTATATATTTCTCTTCTGAAGAGAACAAGATTAAAGGAATGGGAAAAAAGGTATTAGATTTCTTTTATATCTACGCTCAATATATTACAGCTTCAAATCACAGCAGATATTACAGTTTGTTGGATCCATGAAATTATTCGCATTATTCAAAATCTTGACCAGTTACTTTGTTTTTGGATTAATCACAATCATATGTTCCGAGATTATTCGGAAGAATAAAGAGAAATCTATTACAAGAAATGGCATACCTGGTTAGTTAAACTGTTTAAAGTCTTTCATATTTTCCCTATATTGACTAATATACAAAGAGCAGAAGCAATGGCTTATGACTTGGTCATGTTAGAGAGTTTTAGTGGAAAACTGAGTTGAGAGTCTTGAGACTTAAAAACATATAACTCATTCTTAGCTCATTGATAGTTAAAGACTGTAACATTGTTTAAAAGAAATTACTTAATTTTGTTTGGTTGGTTTGAATAAAAGCAGTTGAATGCTGTGAGAACACAACTTTTTCTGAGACCTTGTCTACCACAATCAGGAAGACTTTTTCAGGTAAACGTTACTGTTTGATTACTACATGGTCTTTCTTTGCATAATTTGTAACTCTCATTATTGTCTAATAATTATATTTTATGTGATGCATATATATAGAAGCTGATACATCTTATCAATTAGAGAACTTGCGGTTAGATGAATTCTCTTCTACAATTTCAAAGAATCTGGATGAACAAACATACAGGTTTCATGTTGCTTGCATTATAAACATACATCTTTATTTATGTGTTTTTCATGTTTTTCCTATATAATATATAATGCATTGTCTACATAGAATATTTGCTGCTACCTGGAATGTTGGAGGAAAAACTCCTGATTCGGATTGAATCTCAATGATTTTCTTCCAGTCGATGACAGAACAGATATCTATGTTTTACGGTAAGGTCACAGATCATATTGTTGAATTTGCGATACTAAGCAGTTTAAAATACAATTATTATTTTGTAAAGATTTTATTTTATTCCTGGCAGGTTACCTTTTGGTTTTTGTTATTGCTTGCTCTCTTTTTCTGCTATTTTTTTCCTTTATTTTTTTTTTTTTACTTTGCTTTTTTTTTTTTTTTTTTTTTTTTTTGGGGGTACAGCTTTATGTAAGTTTCTATTTTAGCGAGTTACTTTAGTATTCTTTTTATTATAATTCGCCGTTTTATAATATCAATGTGAATGAATTACTTAATTAAGAAAACCTAAGGAGGGAAAATAGTAAACGAGTTTACTAAATGATCGAGTCAAAAGGATAACAGAACCGAGAAAGGATTCGATAGATAAACTGAAGAGTAACCTAAATGAATTTGTAAGAGATTTTTTGACTTGAGTGCTAAGAATTGGTGAAAAATCATAATGCTTCTTAGTTATTTCTTCTTCCTTGTAGATGTTGGAGTTGAGACTTACATTTATTGTACCTATCATCACAGACCCTTCATATTAATGTACATATTTAAAGCATGTATATGTATATTTTATTGTGTGTAGATTTCAGGAAGTAGTGCCACTAAATGCTGGGAATGTACTGGTGATAGAAGACAATGAACCAGCATCAAAATGGCTAGCTCTAGCCAACCAAGCATTAAACCATCCTCAAGTCTCCAGAGCAATCAGTTGCCCAAACACTCCACTTATTCATTCTAACCATTATAACTCTCCATCTCCGATTTCAAAATCAGTGTCTCGTACATTCTTTCCAAAGCCTTCATTGAAATCATTGAGTCAAGCATTTAAAACCGACCAAAAGAGGCAATTCAAGACATGTAATTGTCCTTCTGAAGTAATAAAAAATACTATACAGGACCTTGTTTTGATTGGTTGAAAACTGTATACGACTTCTGTGAGTTTATGAACTGGATTTGGTTTAGAGGCAGTACGTTTGCCACAGCAGAGGAGAGTTGGGAAACATGGTGGGAAGAAGAACAGGCTCATTTAAGGACAAGGAGTGTTTATGGAAAATTTGTTGAAGTAATACTGCACCTTCGCTTCTTGTTCTTTCAGTATGCCATAGTGTATCAGCTGAAGATTACTAGTGGCAGTACTAATATTTTCTCATATGCTGCTTCATGGGGGTATGTTTTAGCAGCTGGTGCTATTTTCATGCTAATAGGCTATGCTTAGGAGAAGTACGCCGCCAAAGAAGATATATACTACTGTGCTGTACTGTCATTTGTCATTGTTTTGCTACTTGTGGTTATAATCTTACTCGGGTTCACTAAGTTTGAGATTGTTGATATATTTACGAGTCTTTTGGCTCTTATCCCTACTGGTTAGGGGCTGCTGTTACTGGCACAGGTTGCGAGACCTATGATTAAGGGCAAGAGCTACATTTGGAGGGTGGTTGTTTCTGTGGCTCGTTTATATGACCTGCTTTTTGGGGTTATTGTTATGGCCTCGGTCGCATTGTTGTCTTGGTTGCCCGGTTTCCAGTCCATGCAGACAAGGATTTTGTTTAATGAAGCTTTCAGTAGTGGCCTGCAGATCTCAAGGTTTATAATTGGCAAGAAAAGCATGAGTAGTGACTAAGGTCCGTTCTTTATTTTTTATTTTCTGATATAACACAGTATCCAATTTTATTTCAACACAGTGTCTATTAACATAACTTGGATACTGTATATAACACATGCAACTGGTCATATGTAGGCATGCTTAATTGGAAAAACAGTATGTCTCTAATTGAGCCATGACTGCAGTAATAATGCTGTTTATATTAGCCAAGGTCGAGAAATATTAGCCAAGGTCGAGAAATAATAATAATAATAATAATAATAATAATAATAATAATGTTTATCAGTTTTTATTATTTGCATTTTTGCATTGAATTACCACCCAAGGTCGAGAAATAGTTGGTATTATTTGCATTGGACCTGCAGGTTAATATTTATCTTTAAGCACTCCAATTGGTAATAGTTTAGCAAATATTGGATGTTACCGACTTAAGTGAAAAAGTAACAAATACATTCTGCTTTCTCGAGTTAAAGATATAGTGTTAGAGCTCCTTGACTATATACAAAAATGAAAGTCTATCCGGATAAGTTAAATCTGTAATCATTGCTGCCTCAAAAATCAACTTTCCTAGCCATTATTACTTTTGGAAAAAAATAAAAGAACGTAAATCATCTTTATTTTCCCTTGTATGGCCTTCATCTTTTTTAACTTTCTTATTCCATTTTCCCTCATCTGTATATATTTCAGAGAAAAGTTATATAATAATAATCATAAAGCCCAAGATAGTTCACACTTTAACATCTTCTTATTAAAGTGGATAAAGAAAATAGATTTAAATCTTAAGCATATATGTTCAGTTTACTTTTTTCTTGAATATCTGTTAGAGATGAATGTATATTGGTTCAAACAAATATGGCTATTTTAAACAACGTTATTATTGCATTATTATTATTTGCATTTATGCATTGAATTACCACCCAAGGTCGAGAAATAGTTACCTATGAAGGCATTTGTTTCTTTGTGTTATGTCCTGTCTGTATCTTGTATGGTGAAGTGTTAACCAGTTCTTTATATTTACAAATACTCACCTGAGTGAAATGTTTCTCCTTTCATAGTAAGTTAATCAATGAATGATCAGTTCCTTGTTTACATATTTTTTAGTGTTCAATTTCACAGTTTGGGATACTATGTTTGATGTATTTTCAATTGCAATCAAAATAATGCTATGTTGATTTTTGACAGATGTCGATTCAAGCCAACCATCATGAAGACAAGTTCTATTTTAAGTTTTAATTTAGTCGGATGATCCATTTTGTTCTTTTGTAGTCATGTGAAGAATGTTAATTTCTGGTGAAATAAGTATTCTGTAAGTATTTACACGTATTAGTTGGAGCTTAACATATGACTAGTTATGATTCATGCAAACTAATTCTGTTGTATGGTTACATGCGTTAGTGTTTTCTTTTCAAATGATATAATATTTTGTGAACTATGTATGTATTTCTTGTATCTATATGTTTTGTGAATTGCTTATATATTACATAAGCTTGGAAATGTTGAGCTGTATTGATAGCTGACAATCAAAATGGCTGAGAGGAAATGCGACTGTATTAGCCTTTTGAATTCATAAGTTACTCTTTTGCGTCGGTTTTTAAAAAAATGTAGCAATAATTAACTTTCTTGCTATGGTTGTGAATAAAACACAGTCGCAAATGTCAAACTTATTGCATCGGTTATTTAAAAACCTGTTGCATTAGGTCAATGTTTTGGAACTAAATATTGGTTTCGTGCTACGGGTGCATGAAAACCGTCGCGAATGAATTAGTGTACAGCGACGGGTATTCTGTAATACCAGTCGCAAGAACGAGTATATTGCGACGATTTCGTAGCCGTCGCAATAAGTTTACACTTGTTGCGACGGTCGCATTTGCTACGGTTTTAGAACAGTCGCAAATATGCTTAAACAACCGACGCAAATAACCAGTTTTGTACTAGTGATATATTGATTGAACCAATAAAATTAAACGTTGTTCAATTTTGGTGAAACACCATATCGTTATTTTAATGATTGAGACCAATTGAGGTAACCTACCTTGTCGGTCACATTTATAAATAAACATGTTTATTTTAATGAATCGGTTGTTGTGTTAAATTTTTATTATTTACTGTAATAGAAGTTATTATTTTAAATATTGGATAATTCTTATTAAATAATTTTATTTGAGATAACGTATTTGGATGTAGGGAAAACTGGTTGGAGGAATCCAACTGGATTCCTCACCAGTAGTTGTTAAATTTTATTACATTATAGTACATGTTGAGATACTGAAAATTTTATTACATTATAGTATATGTTGACATACTATATTTGTGATATAGGGATTGCTAGGTTAGGGGAATCCAATAGGATTCCTCACTAATATTGGTAATGTATATCAATATAATTTGTGGTGTTTATTTGGGTGTGAAATTGGTTTTTATTTCACAGTTTGGTACTTTTGTAGATATTTACCTCTTTAGTACCATCAATAGATTTAATAGATTTTTGAATCAATATTAAATCGATTTTGAATGTTTTCAAAGTGAATTCATATACTTGAAATATAATGTTTATTTTAAAAATAAACATTGAATATTTATTTATGTTTTTAAAACTATTTAAATTATAAATAAATGGGAGTTCCAAAATATAAATAAATAAATGGTTAAACGGTGTAAATTAAACGGGAAGATTAAAATGGTTTTGAAGAAGGGTTTAAAGACATAAATGGAATTTTAAAATATTTTTAAAATGTTGAAATGGACTGACGGAATTGGAAATGTACAATAAATGATTTAAAGGAATTGAATAGTGATTTTTTCTTAAATAAAGGAACATTTCTACAAATGGGGTTTATAAATATATGAAGTGATAAAATGGGTTTTTCATGAATGAGATTAGCGAACAGATGGAATTAAAAACAGAATATGAACATTTGGCGTACAATTGGAATTGAGACAAATACCTAATGAATGGGATTTTAAGGCAAGATTTCCAAAAGGAATTATAAATGAAAATATGTATAAATTGAGTTATATGAGAGGAGTCAAACTTATATTTGCAAGTAGAAAGTAATTATAAAAGAAAGGTTTACTGTTTGATAAGAAAAATTAATGATTTTGTTATAAGTAAATATCATTTTACTTTGACTATTAAGTTAGCTTGTTATAAGTTAATTTAATAGAGACAGTTGATGATAAAGTAAACCATTTTTATTTTTAAAATGTTGAAATTAATTATTATTTAATAATAATCATAGTGATGAATTAAAAGTTAAATTAATGGAGATTGGGAAAACCATAAGGCCATGTTTATTGATAAAGGAAATTCTAAGCGAATTGATATTAATAGTAAAATAAGTTATGTTTTAAATGGAAGTTTAAACAGAATTCTTATTGGAATTTTATATAACTAGAGTTTACAAAATCCATGATTTGGCGTATTAAAGAAACCAAGTTATTGGATTCATTGTAAATGGGTTTTATTTTTGAAATGATTTATTAAAGTTATAAACTTTAATTTTGCTTATGAATGAATGGGAATTTGGAAATTTGAAGATATGAAATGGAAATGAAATGGGGATCCAAATTTGAAATGAAAGGGTTAGATAAGTTAAGTTATAGAGTCGATCCAAAATCAAATATTTTTAGAAAGAGATGGAGTTTGTCGAGATAAAAACAGACCAGATTTGAGATAAACTTATACTAAGTTTTAAAGAGATTTTAATTTAAATAAGATCTAGACTTGTGTAAAATGATTTTTAGAGATGGTTAAAGTAAAAAAAATGTTAAATAATAGTTTACTAAACACTTAATTTAAGTAAACGTGTTTAAGATTGAGAAATGATTTTTCCGAAGGAATATGTTATAGGTTTTTTAAAATTAGAACTTATTGTACGTTGGTTGAGTTCAGTAATTTTCGAGGTGTCAATCTGATGTTGGTTACGGCCATCGGGGTTGATACTAAGAGAATTATTCACTTACCAATTTACAATGAGGAGCCAATGAGTAGAAGTGAAATGAAAAATTGAATTTTCTTATATTAAAATAAGAAAAGGGAAATGTTTTCCGAATTAGCGGTTTTAATATTAATTAAAGTAGCTAAATGATGCAGAATACTGAATCGGTAAATTTATTTTATTTATGGATAAATGGTTGTTTATTTGATAGTTAAATAACCGACTATCAAATCTGGACTATACAATTGTTGGTACGGAAAGACCAGGATCGAATTTATATTCGAAAACTGTTCCAAACAAGCTAATATGTAAATGTGAAAGATGCTAATTAAAGATGGAGAAGGGAAGACCATGGATCTTCATAAGCGAAAGGACTACTTGTCGAATTCTTTGGAGTCACGCCCTGAGATATTCTAATGGTGATCCTGTCGTGGTTGAAATCGACGGATTGCAAGGACTACTCACTACTAATCCATAGGGTGATACCTATGATGTGGTAGGAGGGTGCCTTTGGTTCATTCTTTTCCTGGATGGCTTGTATGGACGGATGTCTGATAGAGTATTTTTGAAGGGATCGCGTACATTGATTTCTTCAAACGTGTCATAGTTATGGGGGAGAATGACCATTCTCTTAGCTTAACAACTGGAGTAATTTTTGGGGACATCAGTTAGTGATTTCTTGAGGATCTGACGATGTGACATTCAAAGTGAGTGGTGGCCTGATGTTCTGAAAGGATAAGCTTAACCTCAACCCTCGTCAACCAGGAAATGGAAAAATTCAGGTAGGCCGCATGGCTATGGGGGTCGTTCCCACTAGGGTGTATTGTCACCATCTAGACAATATTCATATTTTTTCTTCTTTTCTCTTCTGTATCTCCTAGGAACGATTATATTGAATTCAACCGTAGATGACAATATACTCGGAACATTCAAGCAAAGTGAATGGCCGATCATGTTTAGCCTGGGTTGCAAGATGTTCTTGTTGAACCCTATGTATTCTTCTCTAGAAATACACTGCCAAAAAGTGGGCCCATACCTTGCCAGGAAATCCATTCTCCAATAAAAGCCCGTGGTTTTGATTGTATACTATGTATGTAGAGCGTGAGATGCAAGCGTTCTGCCAGATTGATATTTATTTGTATTTAGACATTATTATAATATCAAAAAAGATATCGATTTCAAAAATGTTTTGGTTTATGGTAAGTTAAAACCATTCGTGTTTATCTGTGGATCAGTCATACAATTAAACTTTTTTTTAGGAAAAGATTTTTTAACTTTAAAATCAAGTTGGATGTTGCTTATAAACTTAGTGGATTTCTCACTCTGGTTCACCAGACTGATCCGACGTTTGAAATGCTTGGGTTAGACCGACTTTTAAAGGTTCAGGTTATCGGATGCTGTGAAGTAACAGCTGGAAGGGTTCGAATGTATGATATTATAGTTATTATTCTGCTGTGTGATTGTATATGAGAATAAGTAATTATAACTGTCCAGATGTGTTGATGTACTCTGATGACTGTAAGTTTTATTTCAAGCTCTCAATAGAGATTTATTTCTATATTATATTTGTTCCGCTGCGATATGTGAGACGCTTTGTTGTGTTGGTTCTTCTTATTCTTCTATTCTAATATTTCTTTCTTCCTTATTTCACCCTCTAAGTCCTTTCTATTAACTATCTGGTGTTTTCAATACTTGAGTTTGGGAAAGCAATACATGTTTATGTATTATTATCGGAATTCAAGAATCAAATCCCTTTACCGGGTCGTTACAAACAATTCAAACCCAAATTCATAACGTAGATCTATTTTCTTTTCCATGAAAGATCAATTTGTTTTAAAGAGAAGCAGCAAGGGCGCAGAGTTGGAGGAAGAACAATCGTAGTTTTTGAGTGAGTTGAATGCGAAAAAGTAAAGAAACGACAAGGGAGAGAAGGAACAGTTAGAGAAACTGACAGAGAAAATTAAAAAGGAAAAACGTGAATAAATTATCTTCATATAAATGCTAACAAGAATGCCATGTGTTGAATGTTATTTTGATGAACTGTTATTGTTTTGGTTTCTGCTTTCCGGTATAAGTAATAGATAAATAGAGGTATATCGTTCACCAATCAATCATACCTGATATAGGGTTCTTGTTCATCAATCAATTGTACCTGACAAAGATTTATTGTTCACTAATCCATCATACCAGATTGAGGTTTCTAGCTCGTAGACTTTTCATACTAAATATTGGATTTCAATCATCCTAGATAAAGGCTTTTGTTTCCCAATTCATCATATTGAATAATGGTTTCTAATTCACCAATTCATCATACCAGATAGAGGTTTTTGTTCACTAATTCCTCGCACTAGATAAATGTTTTTGGTTCACCAATCAATCATAGCAGATAGAAGTTTCTGACTCACCAATTCTTTATATTAGATGAAGGTTTCTAATTCACTAATCTTACCATGAGTTTCGGGTTCACCAATCTATCAAACTTGATAAAAGTATCTATCCGTCAACTTGTCATCGTCAAATAAGGGTCACAGTCTTTTGTTAATCACAGTTGAAAGGACCTAATCTTTTGTTCCAACAAAGGAATTTGTAAGGACCCGAAACTTCCCCGGTCTTTGAAGAGAAGAGGAAGAACGAATTACTTTGAGGACAAGACAGATCGAAACACAAACAGACGAACATTTCATTTCTTATTACAACAATTTCATCAGAATACAAGAATATACAGAGTATGAATAAATATTACACATTTCCCAAATATCAGAGATTTACAAATTACAATGCAGCAGAAAATTATACAAAACACAACTGAAAGGAATATACGGATACAGAGCTTTCCGAATATCATTCCAGTTGTAAACCAGGATCCTGTGAATATAAATCTGCAAAAAACCAAAACTACTAGCTGCCCATGTGGAAAATAGGGGCACCCAGAGTTTAGGTTAAAACAATAAACTCCAGGTCAGCCATGTGACTGGTGTGAGAACTAAAACAGTTATTAATCTTTATTTTAAAGTTAGGTAAATCCAGAGACCACGCCGTATAGCACGGAATGAGTTTCCTCCCAAGAATACCAGCGCATAAAACAACAGCGCATAGCTAAATAAAGAATAATGAAGCTATTATAAGACTCAGGTCCCATCACACAATGCAACGCAAGCCGGAGGATAGAGTATTTACCTTATAATAGCCAAGAATGCTTGGTACGTAAAATTTCATGTTTTATTATTTATACAAGTGATAGTGTCAATACAATTTCAATCATAAATATCAATCATAGACTGTATAAGTGCCTAATACCACTATGTCGCCATATATAGGTTTACAATTAAAACCACAAAATGTCGTACTGGAAGTTGGATTTCCATCTATGACCAAGGCAAGGGATCGTCCTTACCTCTTCGAGACGCTCTAGCCCGTGTCTCAGGAACAGCCGCAACTGCACCTTGGATTGTTAGGGCCGGTCCACTAGATGTGGATTAAAATGCCTGAACACTGCGTTTCCCAGCCCTATGGGGCGTCAACTGGTCATATCCAGACCAAACTATCGGCCTCGGAACGACCGATATAACCGAGACGCCTCCTATCCATCATCCACATAAGTAAAATGCCAGGACGTGCAAAACGCTAACACCACTCCTAGCTAGAAGGAAACGAATGCCCTCCCTGATGTCCTCTCCCATGTCTGGTTCACACCGGGGGGTGAGGCTCGTGAATTAACGCTACACAAAGCTGTGCAACCGATGTATATCAATCACACAGAATGAAATCCAATGTCAGACACACACCCATTTACAAGTTCGTTCAAGGTCTGAACGAAACCGGAAGCACCTTATTTTTCATCCCATATGTCCAATACAGGAGAGAGGCCCTCGTATATCCGGTCGATCTCCTAGTATGTCTAGACGATCACCACTTATTACCTTGTCTTGGGTGTACAGCCCAATCAAGACATCAGTAATCATCCAAACGATGTGAAGACCTCCGGTCTTCGACCACCGTCTTCAACATCGACATATCGTCGATTCAGTTATTCAGAATGGGAAAAACCCGATCTTTCTGAATAACTCACGTATATTATAAACAAGTGCTACAAAAACACAACATACGCCTCATTCCAATCCAGAATATTCCTTTATTCAAATATTCTTATACTTTGGGAAAGGTTCCCATTAATTTTATCAAAGATAAATTCTTTAAATTTATTCTTTAATCTTCCTTTGGATATCATTTCAATCTAATAAAAGAAGCATTAAAAAACTCCACTTGGTTTTAATCTTCCCAAAAATCAATATTAACGATTGTTTAACTTGGAAAATCATATCCTGTCTTTAACTGGGTTAAAGAACCAATGTCATTTAAAACACGGTTCACGATAAACCCAAAATCACATTCCATTCCACCAGCCTTTAACCGTAAATTAGCAAGTGAACAATTCTCTAAGTATTAACCCCGAAGGCCGAAACCAACATCAAATCAATACCCAGGAAACCATTCAACTTAACTAATCTCCAGCTAGTTTCTGATTTTCTTAACTCCATTGGGTCTAAGAACAGTATTATTAAAGATACCATTCACGACAACCCGAAATCTTATTCCTGTCTTTAATTGGGTTAAAGAACCAATGTCTTTTAAAACATAGTTCATGATAAACCCAAAATCCCATTCCATTCCATCAGCCTTTAACCGCAAATTAGCAAGTGAACAATTCACTAAGTATTAACCCCGAAGGCCGAAACCAACATCAGATCAATACCCAGGAAACCATTCAACTTAACTAATCTCCAGTTAGCTTCTGATTTTCTTAACTCCATTGGGTCTAAGAATAGTATTATTAAAGATACCATTCACGACAACCCAAAATCACATTTAATATTAAATACAAGGCTCTGAATAGAAAATATATCGGCTTATATTCAATATCAAATTCTGGAATCAACAAATACCGTATTGGAATAACGATATACATATCTTCCAAATTCCTCCACAATATCCGTATAATCACGGAATCCAATATCGAAATATTCCAAAGTTAATTTTGACTAAAATCGATCCCAATTCATATATTGGAAATTCCGGTTATTTTTAAAACCATTTCAAATCCAATTTATTTATTTAAAAATATTGGATTTCATAATTATAGTTCATAACTAGTTCATTTCGATAAAAATCTATATTTTTATCTTTTCAAATATGGAATTTTTCATCCCAATTCTTTCCAAATCATTTCTTATGATTTTACACTAATTATTGATATTTTTAATAATTTTATCAAGGCCCGTACAGTCGATTTCCATAAACGGCCATCGAACTGCACATACAGTGACCTTTTCCAAATTTTATTTGGACATAATTCCAAATCCAACCGTTAGATTTCAAATCTCTAATATTCGTTAGAAAGCTCTTTTCGATACGAACCCAACGGTTCCAGTTTCATGAGAATCCGACGGTCGGATCCACCGTAACGTCCATTCGAAGTCAATGGTCGAAATTTGCGAACTGCCGCAGCGCGGTCCGTTCTATTCAGGCCATTATATATATATATATATATAATATTTCGTCGATTTCCTTTTAAAACGTATTTTATAAATTGTTTTAAATTCATTTTCCAAATGATTTCAACTTCATATTCAATTTCAAATCAAAATTGAATATTCCATATCATCGATATATAAATGATAATATTTTCAAAACATTAGATTTTGAAATCAATTCCTTTTCGATATTCATTATAAAAATGAGTAAAATCGATATAAATATCCCTCTCGTCAAAATGGCGTTAATCTAATCAACACGGCTTTATATATTTATATATATTCGTGTCCATCCCAAATCAGACATCAAAATCAAATTTTGATCTTTTACTGAATATTATTTTAAAACATTCGTTATTTTAAAATAATCGTTATTTTAAAATATTCATTCTTTCTGAAGTGGAATCAGACACAGTCAATTACCATATAATTTGATTATATGGATTTCATACAATACATGTATACAACAACAGTGATAAATAATCATCCATCATCCAGATGCATTCTACACTGTATAAGCATTAAATATAAATATTTAACACTTACAACAATCTGTCAACCAATCGATTAACATACAACTAACTATTAGGATTAGTGTATGTCCAATATAATCCCAATACCCGTGTGGGGTTTCAATCAACAAATAATGAATTTTATTTGTGCAGTTGGGCGATGTGTAAAATTTATCGTCCTAATCAATATCAGTCAAATGTATGTACATAAACAAATCGTCCGGTTTGTTTATGAATAATTATTTTATTCCTATACACGTTAAAAATTATATTTTTAACTATAAAATATTTTATTCCATTCCACATCACACAATCAACTTTCACAACACAATCAAACTAACAAACAAGTCGTCCATTGTCTATGGACGATGGGTGTCAGGTGCTGCTAAGCACCGTCTGCATCCTAGTATATATTTTAACTAGAATATTAAATTAAAGTGAGAAGTTCTCACCTTAGGGATCCACTCCTCCATTCTTTGATCATCAATCTTAAATTTTATCCATCGCACATATAATCTGAAAATCATATTTTATCGAATTAAAAGTTATTCCATAATATGACTATTTTATATATAGCATATATAATCTGAAAATCATATTTTTAGCTTTATAAATATATTTTCATAGCTTAACGATTTTAATAATAGTATACATTTGATAAAACTCGTATTTTTATCTTCATAAAAATATTTCAAACATACGAAAAAAATCATATCATTGTAGCGTTAAAAATCATTTCTCTATATTGTTAAAAATCATTTCTTTATATTTTTAAAAAATCAAATCTTGTTCATTTTTAAATTTCAAATATTGTTCATTTTAAAATCAAATCATGTTCATTTTTAAATTTCAAATCTTGTTCATTTTTAAATTTCAAATCTTGTTCATTTTTAAATTTCAAATCTTGTTCATTTTTAAATTTCAAATCTTGTTCATTTTTAAATCTACAAAATAATGCAATTTATAGTTACAAAATAATGTATATTTTTATTTTTTAAAACAAAGTATATTTTTACTTTCTAAAAAAAAGTTATTTATTTTTATAAACTAAGTATATAAGTAATTAGCTTTAACAACACACAAAAAAAGTTACCTTTTTAATTTAAAAACCCTGGAAATCGCTCACCACCAACATCTGCTCAGCGCCGCCCCCAGGAGCCGCCAGACATTGATCGTCGGCCACCCCTTCAAGCGCCGCTCCACGGCGCTCCAACTCCAATAGGTCCCATCCCCTATCTCTTACAATCAAGCCAGAAAACTCTGAAATGTGCGCCGCCTTTTCGAGTTCACCAGCGAAGAATGAAGCCATAGGAGTTCAGGCGCCTCCGGCTGGTGATAGAGCAGAGGTAGGCGAGCCGATCCCCCTCCGAGATCGTCGACATTGTGGCACCAGGGAGGAGATCGGGGTGATTTAATCTGGGAGCACGAGGGTCGTTCGTTCTTTTTGAGAGGGAGAGGTGGCAGATTTTTTGGAAATTAGGGTTATGACAAAAAAACGTGATTGGCTAGAATATATATTATATTTAAATTATTATTTAATTCCAATTATACCCGTTTATCAAAACGAACTTCAAATCAAACCCAATGACTTTCGCCTCTAGCTAATTACCCCCATTCCGAACACAATGGGATATTTTCGCAAGCCAATTTGATTGTTTCGATCATTTTTTGCTAAAATCAAAATATAAATCTATATATTGGATTTTTAACGTACATTTCAATTTATCGGGCCCACATACGGACTCTAAAAATTCCAGAAAAATTATTTCTAGCTTCGTATTGACGGTACAGTCCTAACAAAACTAATTTCGTCAAATTTGGAGACCGTTTGAAAACCGGCTAATTTCTGGTCGATCCAAATTGACTAAAACTATCAAAACACGTTTTACTTTTGCCCCGCTCACATATTGATCCCAAAAATTATGAAAATTGGAATATAGAAATAACTTGACATCCCAGATCCAACAAAAGTGGTTTCGTCGAGATGGAGGTCATTTGCAAAATTTCCATTTTTAAGGGCTAAAATTCCATAGCGACTATTCTAAATTTTCAATTGGGCATAAATTTTTATTCCCGCTATGAAATTTCAATTTTTTGGATTTGTTGGAAAGATATCTTCAAATAGATTCTAATATTTTTGGTTTCGCTAAAATCCGGTTTATTTTGAATCCTGTACATTCATTTGAAATTTGAAATCGAATTTTCAAACTACCGCGCCATTTTCCATTCCTTTTATAATTAAAAATAAATAATTATATTCTAATGTCGATTCAAATAAATATATACATTCTAATTCTATTCAAAATAAATTTCTCGTCGTTATTATTTATAATAATTCATTTTAAATATTCAAAATTCACTAAAATTGCCAAAATAAAAAATTTAAATTGGTTCTGATTTTTCGGGTTGTTGCAGAATTCTTATTTTAACTCTTGTTGTAGGATTCAAGATTACTAGTACTAGCAAAGCTGCTCAAATTCTAACAAGTACAAGAGTAAATAACTTTAGGAGGACTTTAATTACGATGATCAAGAATTCGCGGCTATGGTGATTATTTACGATTCAACCAAAAAAAACAACAGGGATGACAAGATAAGTCAAAATGCAATTTTATTGTGAAATCAAAAGGAGGTAACAATATTGCACTATATACGTCAGGTATGACTTCACATCTTGTGTGTTTACAAAATAACAATTATTGCCAAGTGATAACGAATAAGTTCTTATGCATGCTTCTTTAAGCTTGTAGCATTTGAAAAAGAGTCTGTAATATGAAAATATTTATTGTGAGATTTGCTTTAGTTTCTTTTCTTCCTTTTTCTTATAAGATCCTCATCATCAATAGATGAAAACTAAATATGCATTGCAAAATCTCAAAGCTTTAACTACCACTCTTAAATATGTTATCTTTTCTCTTAGCCTTTCAATTTTAAGGAGCAAGTAAAACTTCTTTTGGCAATGATCTTCTATAGAAATGCATAAAATTTGATATTCTCCATAAAAGTTCTATCCCATTTTTTAGCGAAAAGTCATGTTATTTCAAACATTACCCTACAACACTTTCGCTGATCACAGTCTCATTTGAGCTTTATAGGGGTTTCTGAATTACATTTAATAGATCAATCTCTGATGAGGTAGTGGGAGTCAGAAGGATGGAATCACCATTGCTTATAATTAGTATAAGAGAATGTATGGTATCTTGCTTCATCAGAGATTCCAATGCTAAATACTTAATTTTTGGATGTAGCAAGGCAATCTCAAAGTCTGTCAATGTGCCTTTGAGCTCAGATTGTGAGACTACAGGAGAATCCCCATTAAGCAGCTCTTTAATTTCTATGTTTTTGTCCTCGGTCTTTCTTTCTGGGTCCTTAATTATGTATTTGGACTTATTCAAGATAATCTTTTGGGTATGATAAAAATCAAACCACTTCTGAGCCTCGGGATTATCGAAAAGTGAAGGCATGAAGTATTCCTCTTTTATAATATCCTATATAAGCTTATCTTTGAGTGTTTTCAGTTGGTCAGTTATAATTGACTGATACCAGCTAAAGTAGGAACTGCTTCATAATAAAACAAAATCAAAGTGAAACTATCAGAATAGGAATGTAATTTCTCACTTAACCAACCAGGCTTTACAAATCTCAATAAGTACGTAGTTTAAAAGAAAATTCTAAGTCTAAAGTAAATAAAAGTTCATATTTTTTGATAACTCGAAAGATCGATATTGTTATACAATAAATTGGCACTAGCCATTCCTCTCTTTTCTTCCCTAAAAAATAAGCTTAAAACTAGAGAGATGGTAATGTATCTCTTGTAATATTCTAGAAAATCTGTTTCTAGCAAGAGGAAAAGTTTTGAAAGACGAGCTTTTCTCTTTGAATTCCCTTCTTATATTAAAATAATTACTCAAAATTTCTGCTTAAATATGATTGCGCTGAGGTTGTGCGTTATGCATATCATACGTGAAATAAACTAAGAAAGATTAGAAAACATCATTTATTAAAATTTCAAATTAAATGTTATGTACAATAGCTATTCTTCATCCAAGTGATACAAAACCAATCTCTTACAAAATTCTTTAATGAATCAATATTTATTGTATTTGACTTTCTCTAGAGGGATATTGTAGTCTCATATAGAATATGCATAATTCTAGGCACATTCCAAGCTTCTCCAGTGTATCATTCATCTAAATTTCCTCTGTGGAAATGCCTTAATAATCCCACCACTTAAGACTCTAGAATCGAAAATCCAACATTGTGCATCTGCAGTATTCTTTATATATGGTTTACATAAGGACTTCCTTTTCATTAACCAAGATTTAGAAGAGCGTTATCAATTTAGCATTTTCTCTCAGAAGTTGATCTCATGACAGCGATGATTCTTTTACAGTGAAGCAACTTCCTAATCTTTATAATTTCTCAAAATGGAAGCTCGATAACATAGTCATTGATAACTTCTTGACAACTTATTATATTCTCCCATGGACATGTTAATCCCTCTCTAGTTATTTGATCTTTTCATTCTTCTTTCCAACTATAGACTAGTGTATTTGAATCTAGTCTAAAACTTTTCAATAATGCTAATTAATGAATATGAAATAAATATTGAAGTATAGGTTAAAGTCAAATCTAAGGAGGTGGAACCGAGGATTTAAGAGTTTTCGCTTCCTTTTATCAGAAGTATCTTGTCGTGGCATATTAAAGATGTTAATTTGATCCTTCCCTCTTCTTTTGCACATCAAGCTCTAGAGAGTCCTTCGTTGGACATGTCTTTTCCCCTCATCCATGGATTTGATAACTAAACCATCACCATTTTGGCTGTCATCATCATCATGCTTATCATGACCATCGCCATCACCACCACCATCATCATTCCTACCGTAGAGACATTGGAAGACATCTCCTTCTTCATCATATGAGTCAGAGATTTCATCAGTTAGAGGGTCCTCAGTAGCAAGAAAATCAACAACATTGACATCATTTCCTTGACTAGGGCTTCCTCCATCATACCATAAGTTTGTTCTTCAATAAGTCGTTATAGTGGTGAATGGGATAGTGTATATCCAGGAACTTCTCTACATTTCCTCAATAAGCTTTAAACAATGCCTTCTCAAATGATCTTCTAATAATAGCATTAATCCAGGCCTCCCTGAAACTGAACACCATCTTCATATCGTCTTTTATGATCGATATGGACTTGAACTTGACACCTTTGTACTTTTCAATTTATATTTGGAAGAATTGTAAGCCTGGAGACTATAGAGATCCATTTAGCTAACCTTCTAGACATGAGCTTTGATTGGCCTTTCAAATTTGACCCTTTTAGTTTCAAGAAACACCGAAAATTATGGAATGTATCAAAATCCTTCTTTCTTGGCTCTTTCAACATCTCTCTGCTTTTAAATATCAGTTTTAGCAATCGTTAAATCAACAAGTTGAGCACTCAAAGCGGTAATGCTTTCTTTATGCTCATTATTCTCAACGGTTAATTTGGAGTATTGCCACCAAATTCAAAATGATATTCGATAGCTTATAAAAGTCACAAATAATAGGGTAGGTTAAGTAAAATCATTGGAATTCAAGAAAGCATCACAAGTTGGAATTTACCACAACAAGACGTTTCAATATAGAAAACCGTTCACTAGATGTTCTCGGGCGTGACAAGACTTTATAGGAATTAAGATGGAGGGTGATTATGTAACAAGTTAAGCTACCAAGGAAAGGTTCTGAAGATTTAGAAGGAAGAGGATTAGTGAGGGAAATTAGAAACCCTCATTTCTTATGCCATCGGCTTAGGTCGACATCAAATGGATAGGAAGAAAAAAAACCTTGGAAAAGATTCGCGCTCTTGCATGACATTAGTTTTGTAACGACCCACATTCTACGTATCAGAGGATCGTAGAGTATTTATCTTATTTTCATACAAAGTATTATGGTCGTGTAACTTTGGGAAACGACTATTGGGGTCATTTCCCACATTCACGATTTTTGCCGAATTTTAAATGACCGTTTTACCCTTAGCAAATCTTGTTTCGCCTATAACTTTTGATTGGTAAGGAGTTTGAACCACTTCCATTGGATTCAAATGATGGTTTACCTTTTCGTAGAGTGGCCACATTAATCAAACGGACTTACCGTTTAGGAGATATGGAAGAAATAAGGTTTGGAAGATGAAAAACAGCTTAATTGGGCTTAATAGGGTGATTAACAGCTAGGTCCATAACTCATTTCGGGATTTGGGTTATGGGAGGGCTGAAAGGAGTTTGAGAATGATTCCTTTTCATTTTGTCAACTGCTACAAACATTCCTCTAACCCTAGCAATGGCCTTCATCTTCTAAATCACTCCCTAATCACATTTTTATAACTAATCAAGCAAAACTACATCAAATCAAGTCAAATTAGCATCAAATCAGAGATAGAGCTACTGTTATACATAGGAATCCATGCCAAATCAGTGGAGTTTTCAGGTCTATAGTTTATTTGTGGCTATGGTGAGTGATTTGCATGTTTTTTCACAAATTACGGTTAATTAGGGATGATTAGTGATAATTAGCGAAATTATGCATCATAAAAATCTGGAAAAAATATGTAAAAATTCTAAAATATTATTTTGTCACTGATATAAATTTGGGTTAATTTGGATTAAGTTTGCTAATCCCTGAGTTTAGGGAATTAAGAGGAAAACTATGGATTTGGGTATGTTTGATCCTAAATAACACATGTGATTGATGTTTTAATGTTTTTGGTTGATTTCATATGTTCCTACTACTGCATGGTATGATCTATGATTGCATAGGAAAGTTAGAATGGTCGAAAACGCCATCGAGAGGCGATAATGGTTTGCTGGGAAATGGTGCAGGCTATGGGTCGAGCGACCGACCCTATATGCATGCTCGACCGACCCAGTGGTGCATGTTCGACCGACCCGATGACGAATGTTCGACCGACCTAGTGGTGTATGCTCGACCGACCTAATGGTGCATGTTCGACAGACCAATGATGCATGTTCGACCGACCTGGGATGCATGTTCGACTGACCAGGAATGCATATTCGACCGACCCTTGAAGGATGAACGACTGGCGATGACCATGAACTCTTTCTGAAGATCAATTCCAATCCGACCTCACCCGAGATGCAAAGGAAGTCTAGATGAGAAGTGATGGCTCAAGATCCAAATGGGGATTGACGGGTTAGCTTCTAAAGTTGGGCTTTGCTGCGGGACATGTGTAAAGGGGTTATCGATATCTATAAATTTGGCTCCCTATTGAAAGGGGGGCATTGACTATGGACCAGTCCGGTGGGGTTAGAGGTTGTATGGAGTCGAACTCCATCAGGGCCTCCAAGGGCAAAGTGGTCGTTGTGATAATTGGACGGGGTGGGACTCTGTCATGGCCCCAATAGTTCCGGTGATCAAAGTGGTGGATACTGTATGCTTTAGGCACTGAGTGAGAGATGTGAGGATGATTGCTACGTTTGATGTTTGATATCACCATAACATGCACACTCCCTTTTTTTTAACACTTTATGTTAGTCTTTCCTTAGAGCACTGTACAACTTGTTATGCTAACTCTTTGGTTGTAGATCCCGGTTCAGGTATGATTATTTAAACCTGTTATTGCTTTATTTTGCTGCTATCGCTCATACTAGACTTTTGTCTAACCCGGAGTTTTATGTCTCTTCTTATTACTCTGGGTTCTCCTAAACGAGCAGGCTAGAGACAGGTTAGGTGGTTATACACAAGTAGCTGTCCGGAGACGAGCAGGAAGATTACACGTACTATTTACGTATATTCTCCCTGTATTGTTGTTGACCACTACTTTGGGCATTAGTAGTGTACTTTTTCTATTTTTCTCTAGAGACAACATTTTGAAGTTGTAATAATGGTATGGATCATAAGCTATGTTTTGGATTCCGTTACTCTAATGGATATGGTTTAGTTTTCAACTTATGCACTATCTCTCCTGTTTTATATCAAGTCATGTTACTATTATATTTTATTCCATGCGCTGTGAGATATACTACAGGTTCTTGAAGATTCATGGTTTCAAATCCCTTTCTTTTGACGACCGTCCCGTGCTATTTGGACATTGGCACATCGCATTTCATAGAAATGTCGACTGGTACGGGGTGGGCCGTCACACTTGGTATCAGAGCCTAGGTTGCATAGTTTAACCTAGGGAAGATATCAGGGAGAGATAGTATACGTATATGAGAGCGCTTATTTGTGATATTTTGGTTTTCAAAAGCTATAAATATATATACTATTAGTATATCTAAGGATGAAGTCGCACTGCACTGGCACCACTATGGAGATGGTTAATCGTTTTCTCTTTACAGATTGAACGATGAGCTGATATACGAGGAGTACGGGTTCAAGAGCCAACAATGGGAATATCTCTGATATAAGGACGATGTTTACTACCTTCATGCGAGAGATTCTTAGTAGATAACAGTGGTAGTGCAGCAGTGCAAGCACCTAGGGCCGATTTCGCCAAGATCAGCAAGGATTATACTAATTTTGGATTCCTTCTTCATCGAATGCCACAACTATGGCTGAGAATGGAAAGGTTGTCGTTATTCAAGGTATGCTTTCTATTTATGATGTTCATGTTCGAGTATTGTTTGATACCTAGGCTTCCTATTCCTTCATATTTAGTGACATGGTAGATAGGTTGGGATTGGAACTCGAGATTGTCGATAGACCTTTAGTTGTGATGAACCCGATCGGTGGGTCGACTAGCCTTCATATGATTTGTCGTAATTTGGTCTTATCAAGTCATGGATGCATGTTTGTTTGTGATTGCTTTGTTTTGGGTTTTATTGTGTTTGGCATTATTTTGGGAGTCAATTGGCTCTAAAGGTATGGGGTGGTGGTAGACTGTAAGGGGTCTTCGGTGACCGTTAGAGCGGATGATGGAGGAGGGTACTATTTGGTTGCCTACCTAGTGATGGGGTGATCGCTATTTTTCTAAATTCCCTCGACGTCCCGCATGATGAGTTGTCAGATGTGCCTATTGCTGGCGAGTATCCAGACATCTTCGGGGAAGTGATCGGACTTCCACCACACCGAGAGACCGAGTTTCGTATTGATTTAGTGAAAGATGCCAGGCCTATAATGATGCCTCTTCGTCGTATGGCTCCAGGGAGCAGCGAGGGCTCGGGGTGTAAGTAAGCGATCTTTTGAAGAAGGGATTTATTGTAACGTCCCGCATTCTTATCGGTTTGTATTTTAATATTTAAATCAATTTAAATGTTGAATTCATAATATAAGTGGATTTATATATTAATTAAAACAAATTTGAACGTATACAAATATATATTAAATATAATCGAGCCCGTAATATCGCGGTAGTTCGTAATTTAACATTCTGAACTTCAACTGAGTGTACAGTATTCGTTATAAATCGGATTTCTTCGAACCAAGAAACGTTCAAATCCCTTGGACCATATTTCCCTAATGGAAGTCAAAAATAAAAATTTCGGATTATATATTGTAAGTTATGTCCAAATTAAATATTCAGAAAAGCAGCGACATATTCGTTTATGGCCATAACGGTTATTTAAATATATTTAAATATCGGATTCGAATTTGGACAAGATTCTTTTGAGACGTGGTTATAATTTAATTTTTAGAATTTTACTGCAAATTTTCTTTCGTAAAATAAGAAACTTTTTATTTGGAGTATTTTGCACCCTGTAACAACATTTTGGGGTTTCACAATATGAGTTAATCTACCGATATTATTATATTTTTGGAATCGGGGCACATTGCGGGACATTATGATATTTTTATTTTTGTCTGTAACGGTCTATAAGTTAACCAAGCTTGTGTAACGGAGTTAAAGAACCGCTTGTATATAATAAATGCAAGAGTTAGTTACCTCAAAATACTTAAACACATTCTCAATAGCCGTTGAAACTAAAATAAGATTTGGCTGGACGTACCACATTTTCTAGTATTAATAACTAACCAGAAGTGTTCATTTTGTTATAAATTCATGGTGAACCTTATACATGAGTGCTCAATCCAAAGAGGACATAAAAGTTGCCAACATCAAATCAAAGTCAACAGTACGCTAAACTAAATAATATATAATTATTGTTTGTCCGTAGGTAAACAAAATGATGTATTTCTTGTCCCTGTAGCGTATGGAGCAGCCTTATCCAATCTCATAAAATAAAGGAAAATGCAGCCAATTCTTTCAAATTAAGGTAGCCCATTCCCTGAATGTGTACAGCCAACCTATTGTTTCTTTTCATATTAAATTCTCGCCATGTATTGGTTCAAAGCACCTCACTGCTACGTTGAAAAATGATACACCTACCTTATATACTACAAATGCTAAGTCTTGTCACCGTACATTACAGCCTACATGTGAACTCTAAAGTCTCTAAACCTTTACTTAGAAGCAAAGGAATAGCCTGTTTTTGTATGAGCCTGCTCCTTCATAATTAAGAAATCCTACCTTAGAACCTATACCATTCCCTAATACATAGCTGTTAAGGATCCTTTCTTTATAAATATACAGGATTCAAGTCTTCATAGGTTTCGAGTTTCAGTAAAACAAGATAAAATCATTCTCTTCCTAAAATCATTTTAAACCAAAGAAAAGAAAAACAGATAAGAAAGGAGCGGTCAGATCTGAGAGTTGAGAGCAGTTACGGTAGCCGAAATTTGGGAGAATAGAGGAGGCATCGAAGAACTTGCGGTTGGGTGACTGCTGCGGTTTCAATGTCGATGGGAGGAGGCGGATGCGGACTCGAAAAAGAAGACATGTAAATGGCACAACATGGAGTTTGGGTCCACGTGTTTGGGTTTAGGCAAGCGAATTGTGGAGGACAGAATTTGAACGATGCATGCGAATGGGATGTTATACACATGAGGTGGTAGAGTTGTTGGGTTTCATGAAGCAATGGTGGAGTTAAGGTATCGGAAATGGCAACAGAAATAGGAGCGAGAAGTTTGATTTCTACCCAACGAACCAACATTAGAAGCAGCATGAATGCTGCCACTTGAAGAGAACACATTGCTTGTAGAGCCATCATACCAGGGTGAGGCTGACCGTCGTTTGAAGCCGGGTCACTGGTGAAGGTTGCGGACGGGATGAGAGTTCAAATGCGCAGGTACCGACGATGAAGTGGGAGTGTTGCACGCGGTTCAGTAATGAAGTGTGTCGAATCCCGGTGTTTGTTCTGAGGAACGGAAAACAGTGAGGCTCGAGATGGAGGAGTTAAAAGTGTAACACCCCACATCCGTTAAGGTCACTCACAAAGGGAATGCCTTAACTTCAATGGAGCATTATGGGTACTGGATCAGAAATATTACAAGACAGACATATATAAAATAGCGGAAAGTAAAGTGGTATTTCAAATCATTTATTAAATATGAATGTTTACAAGAAAAGCCCATCAACTTCCAATACCCAATTACATAGTTAAAATATCTGTCTTGCTCAAAACAAAGAAGCATAAAAATAAGTTATAGTATTCCCAAATAAAGCAAAGCAAGCCATAGCCAAGAAAAAATCCAAGCCTTGCATGAAAGAGCCTTGGAGCTTGATAAGGTCCGAGCTAAGCTGTATTCCCACCCTATGAACCTGGGGGGGGGGGGGAATGGAAGAGAAAGAGGCGAAACAAAACGGGTCAGTCATAAAGACTGAGTAAGTCCTAGTGACTTTCAGCATAAAAATAGGTAAAGATAATATGGCATGAGTAAACTGAAAGTAAACATAAGCATGATGACAAGATAAGCAACAGGCAAGATAACTAAGGATAACATGATGTGATTTTTGTCAAGTAACATCGCAAGGTTCCCATTCAAGATAAACTAAGTATAATTTCGTAAGATTCCTATCAAGCATATCAGGATTCCTCTGCTTCGCCATTAAAATATTTCTATGAGATCTACTTGCTCTGCACCACCTAACAAGCATCCTTACAATTGTCTTGCAAGGAATGATCCGTATTCTTACTAATACTCCAACTAGTGTCCTCTGTAACAAGGATCCTTACCCCCTACTAGTGTCACAACTAGTAGCTCGTGTTATATAATAAGGCGATCCTACCCACTACTTAGAAATCGTAATATTAGTCTTATGTACCCCTAGCTGACTACATAGGTGTCGTCTGCCCCTATCTCCACTAGGTGTAAATCATATACTAGTCTTACGTACCCCTAGCTGACTACATAGGTGTCGCCCGCCCCTATCTCCACTAGGTGTACCCACCAAACCCCATGCGATCGGCTCCTTAACTCGTAGATACCCGTGCTGGCCCCACAGTGGGTTGTATCACTCCCCTAAAGTGGCAACCCGATACAACTTGAGAATGCATGACTTATACCTACACGATGCAACAATGTCTTACCTACCAGCCCGGGTCCACACACGCATATGAAACCCGTTGGACTTGCGTTGCCACCGCTAACCCGTTTTGACCTCTTACAATCAAACCCAGTATGCGTGTCCCGTCCTCGACATGGGTCGAGCTCACAAAGATACGTAATGGGCTACTGGTCTGAAAAGGGTCCCCTTGTCTCGACACAAGCTTCCCACCTATGCTTGGTCCCCTCTAGTAATTCTTACTTAACCCCTTCTTATTCATGTCCACTTACATGCTCAAATTTTGGTTAAGTATACACCAGTTATGTCTTACATGTTACCCATATCCTCCACTTAACCCCTACATCGTCCTCATGTCTTAATACATGCTTTATCTTTGTTAAGTGCTTATAGGTTATATTTTACATGTCATTCATATTACCCCCAACGTCTGGTTTTAACCAAGCGCCTTGGCTTTATCTGCCATTAGATCCTATGTCTATCCATTAACTATGCGCTTGTGCTACCTCATCAGTCTTATCATTTAACTTGGTTATTTCCATTTATACCAACCTTCAACTTGCTTATTAATTCAATTATTAACTTGAACTATACTAAGTCCATTAATAAGCCCACAACATGTTATTCCTATGATTCATACATTAACCCTTGTTATGGTACAATAACATGTTCTTATTCAATCTTTACAACCAAGTACCCCTTAACTTACAAACACACTGGAGAGAGAGAATAATTCCCTAAATACCAACCCCGAAGACCGGAATCAACATCAGATTGATACTCAGAGGGTTATCCAACCTAACCAATGTTTTGTTCCTTTTTATAATATAACTTATGTCGCCTTCACTTGTAAATTCATTCTTGTCTTTACATATTGCTTAATCTACAATGAAGCACATCTTTCCTTATTACATAAGTTATCTCATCTTATCTATTGTTCCGCCTAACTTACTTTATTCCATAAGTTATCATTCCCACTTAGGCATTAATTAAGATTTACTTAACTCAACCATTCATGTCATAACAGTTAAGTGTCATTAGTCTGGTCATATTACTTAACCCACCCATTCATACTATATTGGTTAAGTGTCCTTAGTTTACTTAACCCCACCCACTGGTCTAATTACCATGTTATGTTGGTTAAGTATTACTATTCGTATTTCCACATGTCACCCACTTAACCCCCATGTCCCACCACATGTTTATCTGGTTAAGTATTTCTTAATTCATTAAGGCCGTAACCTTATAAAGACCTCTCACATTAGACTGAAATTTATGGCAGCTGGATTCGCCGGGCGGGTCCGGGCAGTCTTACACCATAAAAGAGTCTAACCTCGTGTCTTTACTACTGTTACGCTTTTAATTTGGGCCTAGGACCTCTCACATTGGGCTACCATTTGTGACTACTGGATTTGCCGGGCGGGTCCGGGCAGTTTTACGTCACAAATGAGTCCAACCTCATGTCCTAAGCATTGGTTATCACTTATAATCTTTACCCCAGTCTTAATAATTTCCCTATTCAAATTATTAATTAATTCCTAATTTAACGATGTCCATAATTGACTCAATTATGTTCATCAATTAATGGTATGCAAAGTCATACCAATTTTACCACAATTTACCTTATGCCATTAAAGGCAACTTATCTCAATTTATGTTTATCCCTCCTTTAAGGCTATTACATGCCAACTACTCAAAACCCACTTAGGCATGTTCATATTAGCCCCTTTTCAAGACATAAATTATCATATGTGTTTCAACTACAAATTTCACATAATTAACATATGCCCAAGTTCTAGGTTACATGTCAGTTTTACATATGCCCAATTCATACCAAATTTACATATGTTCAATTCATGCCTGTTTACATGTATGCCAAATTTATATATGCCTAATCTTAGACAATTTACATATATACCAAGTTTCATGCCTTTTTATACATATATCAAGATTCATAGTTTACATGTTTACAAAGTTATGCCCAATTCACATAGATCAATTTTTAGCCAAATATATGTATCAATATTCTTGCCATATTTTACATAGGTCAAGTTTCATACCAACTACATGTATTCCATGTTTACCCCAATTTACCCAAGCTAGCAAAACTTTAATTATAATGATAATATCCAAATTCAAATTTCGTGTTAATGGCAATAATACCCAAGTATCCAGTTTTCATATTATGCCTTCGATTTTACCAAACACATATATCCAACAAGGCAATATCCCAATATTTTCCCCGTATTCAATCGCACGCAAATCGCAGTTTAGGCCTAGGTCCGAAATTGACCAAGGTTCATCAAAAGAAAACAAATAGGGGAAAGGTAGAATTTTGCACCAAAATAAGATCGGAGAGAAGACATCATCACAGGCATATTAAGATTACAACAGGCTTAATAGATCATGAACTAGACATGAGAGTGAAAATAGAAAATTTTCCAAGATCCAAGAAGAAACAAGAATAGATCTGGATCGATAAACATACTTAATCCAATTCCACTTTAATTCATGGCCACATTATAATTACATATTTAAATCGAAAAGCAACTAGAACTTACAGAGCATGGCTTGAAAATTAAGAACTGAAATTGTCGTAGAACGTTGCAGCGTCATTGATCTATTCTCTTGAATTTGTTGTAGAAGCATTGATCTTTGTTTTGAATCAAGTTTGGACGCTTAAGCTTTAATTTGGAGGCGGCGGCCATGGCTCAAGAGGGATTTTAGCAGCATTTTGGTGTCATATGAATTTGTGTGAGTTAGGCTAGGTCTAGGTGTTATTTTATAGGTGTATTAATTCATTTCAGCCATCGGATTAACCCTAAAACCCATCCGGACCATCAAAACTCGTCCCGGGACTCAAAAATGGGTTCTGGACCACACCAGGCCGACCAGGTCGACCTGTACAGGGGGAAGGTCGACACTATAGTCGACCTGGGGGGGGGGGGGGGGGCAGGTCGACTATGCAGTCGACACTACAGTCGAACTGGGTCCTGTCTGCCAGAAAGTCTACTGAATCTTGTTTTGGCCATATCTTGGTCATACGGACTCCGATTTTCGAAAACTCCGACTCTATTTCATGTAAAATTTCGAGATGAACGCAATGTCGCAACCCATTTCCCTTGTTTCTTATTTTAAAATTTAATTATGCCTTGATTCTTGTATTAACATGTTATAAAAATTCAGGTTGTTACATTCTCCCCTCCTTAATGGATTTCGTCCCCGAAATCTTCAAGTTAAGAAGAATGTGTCCTACCATCCAATCATCCATCTACCCAATCATCAATTACAGGCATTCATTTTCCTTAAGAAATTTCTAATGCTATATGAACATATGCGAGAAGTGTGTGTATATGTTCCTTATCTAATGTAAATGATCAGGCCTAATTGATCCTCTTAATGCAAAAATATGTTTAGTGTCATGAGTCCAACATGTATGCAAATAGTCCTAGTCACATAAACACTACATGTGTGCACAAACATCCATCCATATGCAACATCCGTATGATAACATATTCAATTTCATCCATAAACAAGTGTAAACACTCATGCATATGCAATATGAAAGGTGACTGAGCCGATCTAGTGCCTAATGTGCGTGTATATACATCCACGAGCAACCACTAGCAACCACTTGCAACCGTCAATCATAACATGTCTCAAACACATGTTTACACCCAATTGTTCCTACCTAAAGATATAGTCGAATGATAGAAGCAAGTAAAAATTCTGCGCCTATCAAAGCTGGAAATCTACGTCACATATATACTGATCAGGAGAAGAATTCCCTAAGCACCAGCCCCGAAGAACGAAATCAACATCAGACTGACACCCAAAGAAATTCTCAACCCAACCAATATATATGTGATTCTAGGAAACTAAGCATGATGGACTCCTTTTAGGTCACAAGAAATCCCTTCCTAAAACCAACCGATATCCTATAAAACCCAAAAGGTTTAATCAACCCAACGGACACCCTCAAGCCCCAACATGTAAAACTAACAGATGAGTCATACTCCCTATGGGGTTTGCAACAGAAATTGGATTGAGAATAGGACCGAGAGGATATTGTAACACCCCGAATTTTCTATTAACACTAAAGTTGCTAAAATATTAATAAGTGTGTAAGAGAGGGGATGTATCTAATATGAATATAAAAAATATTAATAAGTGTGTAAGAGAGGGGATGTATCTAATATGTATATAAAAACAATAATAAGTAAAGGGGGATGTATCTAATATGTACATTGTAGAAAATATATATATATTTATGACATGAATAGAAGTTTATTAATATGCTGAGTGTTTGCTGAGTCACTTCTGACTCATTGCTGAGTCAACAAGATAAACCCCATCTTGTCTGGACGGCTGCGGTTATTTCTAGGTTAAATCTAATGGCCTAAACGCATTCTAAAATCTATAAATAAGTGGGTAGACCCTAGACCTAAATCACTTGTAAAATTAGAGAAGCTACCGTCATGCTGCTGCCATGGAGTTCAGCATAGCCGTCACAAACTAAGAAGAGGAAGCCTAATCATCTACAACTAAATCTACACAAATCAAATCAAAAGATCTCTCTTTCTCTAATTCTTTTCTTTTGTTGGTGAGTATGATGATTCTCACAAGACTATTACAAACTAATTTGACTCAGTTATGAATGGATCACAAGAAAGTGATGTGATTTGTAATTGTAAATTCTATGTATTGTGGATCTCTTATTATGTTATTATGTTGTCGTATGATGTAAATTATATATGCTATGTCATGCTATGTTGTAAATTCTCTTATGCTATGTCGTGCTATGTTGAGAATCATGTCAAGCTATGTTATACTATCATACTATGCCATGTTATAAATCATGCTATATTATGTTGAAAAATCATGCTGTTGGATCATGCTTAAAGTTATGTTTTTTTTTCTTAATTTAAATGGATCTTGTTTATGGGAATTTGCCTATTAGGTTAGGTGTACCCATAAACTTGAAACTATAATTAAATAAAACTTGATTATGGGAATTTGCCTATTGAGTTAGGTGTACCCATATAAAACCATGTTGTTAAAAAAATTAGATGATGTTGATTCACACATGTTCATATGTAAGTTTATGAAAATTGATTGAGATTATATTAGGTGAATTTTGAACAAGTTGACACCTTTAGGTCCATGACATGTATAATCTATGCAAGTTGGACATATGCAAGTTTCACCCCTTATTATGATTCATTTGGTCACATATACATGTTGTTATTATGATAATCTCTTTTATGCTATGAGTTAGGCTATTCGAGTCTAACATATATTTTGCGAATAAACGTTCAAACGTGGGGTAGGGGTAATATTAGGAATTAATAAATTGGGTGCAATTTTGTAAGATTTTGCATACCATGAATGGATGTCCATAATTGAGTCAATTATGGACATTGTTAAAAATTGGAAGTAATTAATAATTCAAGTAGGGAATTATTAAAATTGCGGGAAAGTGGATTATTATTAATAATCAATGCTTAGGACACGAGGTTGGATCCGTTTGTGATGTAAACCTGTCCGGACCCGCCCGACAAATCCAGTAGTCACAAATGTCGGCCCAATGTGAGAGGTCCTAGGCCCAAACTAAAGCATAACAGTTGTAAAGACACGAGGTTAGACTCTTTTATGGTGTAAGACTGCCCGGACCCGCCCGACAAATCCAGCTGCCATAAATGCCAGTCTAATGTGAGAGGTCTTTATGAGGTTATGGCCTTAATGAACTAAGAAATACTTAACCAGATAATCATGTAAGGTGGGACATGGGGGTTAAGTAGGTGCCTTGGGTGGCATGAGGAATCTGGTGGTTGCCTTTAGAGGCATTTGAAATACGATTAGACTTAACCAAACACACATGTAAATGAACATGACTAAGTGGGTTAAGTGGGATGGACTAATGGGGACAAGCTTAGGTGGAATGCTTGTGGTAAATAGTGGGGGCCCATTTCAACCAGTATCCCAAAACGTATCTTTGTGGGCTCGACCCAAGTCGAGGACGGGACACGCATACTGGGTTTGACTATAAGAGGCCAAAACAGGGAGCGGTGGCAACGCAAGTCCAACGGGTTTCATATGCGTGTGTGGACCCGGGCTGGTAGGTAAGACGTTGTTGCATCGTGTAGGTATAAGCCGTGCATGTCCGTTGTATCAGGTTGCCACTTTAGGGGAGTGATACACCCTACTGTGGGGCCAGCACGGGTATCTACGAGTTAGGGAGCCGATCGAATAATGGGAAGTAGGGTACACCTAGTGGAGATAGGGGCAGGCGGCACCTATGTAGTCAGCTAGGGGTACGTAAAGCCATTGGGAAAGTTTCTAAGTGAAGCTAAGTGGGATGAATCTTTAGGGTGACTGGTGTGGTGCAGTATAGTGTTTATCCTTTAGTATTTAGGAGCGCCTATAGCGTTGCCTTTAGCGATTGTCTATGTCCTTAATCTGCTCTTCATAGACATTTTCTTGTTTTCCAGCTTATGCCTTAGTCCAGTTATTTTGGTAATAGTATTGTAGAATTATCATATTCACCAGACTTTATGTCTGACCCCCTCTTTCCCATCCTTTTTCTCCCTTCAGGTCCGCAGGTTGGGCCAAGTTCTAGTGGAGTCTAGTTGGATCGCTTATCTTCTGGAAAGCTTGGACTGCTGAAGTAAAGTCCATCTTGTTATCTTTATTTTTAATGGCTATTCATGTAATGGGATTATGTACTTGTTTTATCAAGATAGATATTGTACTTGACATTGAATATGGTGTTATGATGTAATCAAACATGTTTTGACTTCTGCTACAATGAAATAAAGTTTTTGAATTTCCAAGTACTATTTTATATCTGTCTTGTTGTAATTTTACTGTTCTATATTCACTTAAAACCTCAATGGAAGTTAATGCATTCCCTTTGTGAGTGACATTAATGGACGTGGGGTGTTACACGTGGTATCAGAGCTGAAGGTTACCAGAACAGATAAAAAAAATTTTTAGAAAAATATTTTTTTTTTCTAAAGTATTTTTGGAAGAAGTGCTTTCAAAAAAAAAAAAAAAACATGTTATTTAAAGAGAGTTTTTATGAAAAACATAATCCCAAATAGCCATATCCTTATCTTTATCTTTCGAATTCTCCATTTTGAATCTTTCCTTTTTCGTTTCAGCATGACTGAAGATCTTAATCTCCCAGAAGGTGTGACGATTCCAGGGTGGTTTAGGAGATACTTGGAGGCTAGGGCCACCACTGCAGGCCCAGCGGATACTCCTCCACCCCTAGTTGCACCCATTCCTCCTCCTCCTCCTCCTCGTGTTGACACTTTTGCAAAGACGTGCAAGGAATTCAAGGCTATAGGAGGAAAAACTTTTCAAGGGACTGAGACGTTTGTGGAGGCCAGGGATTGGCTTAAGGAGACTGAGGAATTGTTGGATATCTTTGAAGTGGAAGATGGGAGGAAAGTCCGTTTAGCTGCTTGGTTAATGAAGGGAGAGGCCTCGTTTTGGTGGGAGGTCACTAACGGGGAACGTCCAGTTGATTCATGGGCGGATTTCAGACGAAGGTTTGAGGCAAAGTTTCTTTCAAGGGCAGAGGAGAACTTAAATATGGAAAAATTCCTGGCACTAAAGCAGGGGAGCTCATCAGTAAAGGAATATGTCAATAAATTTAATCAGTTAGCAAGGTTTGGCTTGGAGTTGGTGAACACGCCAGAGAAGAAAGCTTTGAGGTTCGTTAGAGGCTTGAATGAACCGTTGCAAGGGTTGGCTATGACCCACATCCCTATGGGAGCCACCTTTGAAAAGCTAGTAGAAATGGCACTTATTCATGAGGATAAGGCTGTTGAAAAGAAAGGGGATCAGAAGAAACCCCAACAGCAAAATAAGAAGGGTGGTAAAAACAATAATGGCAAAGGGAAGAAGAAATGCTTCAATTGTGGGACGCCTGGCCATCTCAGCAAAGATTGTAGAAAGAAAAAGAAGACTGGTTGTTTTCATTGTGGAGATGCGGGACATTTAGTGAAGGACTGTCCAAAGAAGGGGCAGAGGGCAGGGTCTACCTCAGGAGGACAGGTGCAGGCTCTTATGGCACCAGGGCAGGCAAGGGGGCAAGTTCAGGCTATTGCGGCCCCACCGCTGCAAGAAAGAGGTAGAACAATTTCTGTTGAAAGCTTAGTTTTTCTGTTTGATCATCCTGTCCGTACCTTATTCGATTCTGGCGCATCTCATTCGTTTATCTCTGCATCATTAGTTGAATCACTGCACTTGAACACCAGTTTAGTAGAGGATCCCTTGGTCGTTTCAAATCCAATTGGGGGTTCGGCTCATTTGACCATGATATGTTTGGATTTGAAAATCTCTATACTTAGCGTTGAATTTAGATGTGATGCTTATGTATTGGGCTTCACGGGCTATGGGCTAATTTTAGGAATGGATTGGTTGTCTAGAAATAGGGCCATTCTTGATTGTGAAAGGAGAGTAGTTAGGCTTGTGACTCGCCTTGGTAATGCTCTCGACATCTTTTGTAATCCCATAAATTCCGTTATGCTAAGTTATCTTGAATCGCTTGACGCGTCTGTAGAGAACCTGCGATCGGTAGAAGTGGTCCGGGAATATCCGGATGTGTTTGAGGAGGTGAAGGGCTTACCTCCAAAGCGGGAGATAGACTTTCGAATTTATCTTGTGGATAATGCTAAACCCGTATCTTTGCCAGTGCGCCACATGGCTCCTCGTGAAAGGAGGGAACTCAATAAGCAAGTAAAGGAGTTGCTTGAGAAGAGGTTCATAAGACGTAGTATATCGGAGTGGGGTGCTCCAGTAGTTTTTGCCACAAAGGCGGATGGGTCTCTTAGACTTTGTATGGACTATAGAGAACTAAACAAGCTTACTAAAAAGAACCGACACCCACTGCCGAGGATTGACGATCTCTTTGATCAGTTAGTTGGCGCCTCAGTGTTTTCGCAGTTGGACTTAGCCACTGGCTTTCATCAACTGAGAGTGGCTGAGGATAGTATAGATAAGACTGCTTTTAGGACTCCTGACGGATTCTATGAATGGCTAGTGATGCCCTTTGGTTTGACAAACGCCCCTGCATATTTTGTTGATTTGATGAGTAGGGTGTTTAGGGAATACCTTAACAAATTCGTGGTAGTCTTTGTGGATGACATCTTAGTCTTTTCTAAGAATAAAGAAGAGCACTCCCTACATCTTAGGGAAGTGTTGGAAACCCTTCGAGCGCATAACCTTAAGGCAAAATTTTCTAAGTGTCACTTCTGGAGGAAGGAAGTACGGTTCTTAGGGCACGTGGTTTCCAAAGAAGGGATAGCAGTGGATCCCGCAAAGGTGGTGGCCATCCAAGATTGGAAGGTCCCTAAAAATGCAACCGAAGTAAGAAGTTTCTTGGGGTTGGCTGGCTATTATAGGAAGTTTATCAAAGACTTCGCAAAAATATCAGCTCCATTAACACGGTTAACGAAGAAGAACCTGGTTTTTACATGGGACAAAGATTGCGATGATGCGTTCCAACGTTTAAAGAGAGCCTTAACTTCAGCCCCAGTCTTAGTGCTGCCAGACGGGAATAAACCGTTTACCATCTATACTGATGCTTGTGGGACGGGACTTGGCGCGGTCCTCATGCAAGAGGGAAGAGTAATAGCCTATGGTGGAAGGCAGTTGAGGGTTCATGAAAAGAATTACCCCACGCATGACTTAGAGCTAGCCGCAATTGTTTTCGCGCTTAAGTCTTGGCATCACTATCTTCTTGGTGAGAAATTCGAACTGTTCACTGACCACAAATCATTAAAATACTTATTCTCTCAGAAGGATTTGAATTTAAGGCAGCAACGGTGGATGGAATTCTTAGCCTCTTACGATTTTGAAATAGCATATACCCCGGGCAAGGGTAACGTGGTGGCAGACGCCTTAAGTAGGAAAAGGTTGTCCTTGAGTCCGTTGTTTGTTGAACGACAAAGCTTAGAATTCATCTCTATGTTTGACTTTAGACCCTCCGTTGACTTAGTACCCGGTCTGTTAGCATCCTTGGAGGTTAGACCTACACTTCTAGGACGGGTTGGTGAGGCACAGCGAGACGACCCACAGTTGGTTGAGATAGTAGAAAAGCTCAAAGGGGGGGAGTCGTCAAGCCATCTTCGTAGGTATACCCTAGACGATAAGGGTTGGTTACGAAGGGATAATAGACTTTGTGTACCACAAGACGAAGACTTAAGGAAGGCCATTCTTGATGATGCTCATCGCTCAAAAATGACCATTCATCCCGGCGGGGATAAGATGTACAAAGATATGAAGCGGGTTTTCTTTTGGGCCGGTATGAAAAAGGATGTGGCCGAGTACGTCGCTAGATGCTTGGTGTGCCAACGAGTTAAAGCAGAACAAAAGAAACCCGGTGGGTTGCTTCACCCATTAGAAGTTCCACTATGGAAATGGGAAAGCATCTCAATGGATTTTGTGGATGGATTACCAAGATCAAGGAAGGGTAACACGGGGATTTGGGTTATAGTAGATAGACTTACTAAAAGCGCCCATTTTATTTCCGTGAAAAGTAAGAGGACTGCTCCGTGGTTGGCTTCTGTATACATTAAGGAGATAATTCGTTTGCACGGTATTCCTTCTAGTATAGTAAGCGACCGTGACCCCATCTTTACTAGCGAATTTTGGAAGAGTTTACAAGAGGTGGTAGGGACTCAGCTATGTTTGAGCACCGCATATTATCCTCAGACAGACGGCCAGACCGAGAGGGTGAATCGCATTCTAGAGGATCTTTTAAGGCTTTGTATCCTAGACTTTGGGGGTACATGGGAAGAGCACCTTCCGTTAGTAGAATTCGCATATAACAATAGCTTTCAGTCTAGTATTGGCATGGCACCTTTCGAAGCTCTTTATGGAAGGCCTTGCCGTTCGCCTACATGTTGGTGGGAATCTACCGATAAAGTCCTACTTGGGCCCGATATGGTTAGGGAAACCTCGGAGAAGATTGAGTTGATTCGAAGGAGGATGAAAGCAGCACAAGATAGGCAGAAATCGTATGCTGATAAGAGGAGGACAGATCTTGAGTTTGACATTGGGGACATGGTTTTTATCAAAGTATCTCCGTTACAGAATGTTGTTCGCTTTGGGTCCGTGGGGAAATTAGCACCAAGGTTTGTAGGGCCGTTTCCTGTAAAAGACAGGATTGGGAAGATGGCATATAGGGTGGAGTTGCCTGAGAAACTTAGTGGAGTACATGACGTATTCCATGTATCACATTTGAGGAAGTGTTTGCACAAGACCGCGGAGGTGGTAGAGCCGAGCTTGCTTAAAGAGGTGGAAATAGAGCGTGATGCAACAATTAGACGAGCTCCTACATGCATTCTTGGGTCGGAGATCAAAAAGTTGAGGAATCGAGAGGTCAGACTGGTTAAAGTGCAATGGGGAGATGATGAGAGCAACGCAACTTGGGAGACAGAAGAGAAGATGCGTTCGTTGTACCCTTTTCTTTTTTGAGGGTATGTCTTTTAATTTCTCCTTTATCGCTTAGCTTATCTTATCTTATCTTTAGTATGTCCTCTCATTAGTATCTTTGACCTTTAGTTAGGATAATCCTATGGTTGAAACATGTGTTTGAGACATGTTATGTATGATGGATGCAAAATGGATGCAAGTGTTTGCTAGTGGTTGCTCGTGGATGCATATATACACACACTTTAGGCACTAGATCGGCTCAGTCACTACATATTGCATATTGCATATATATATATGGATGTATTTAGTAAAATGGATGAACGATGGTTGTATTATCATGTGGATGCTGCATTCAGATGATGGTTGTGCACGCATATAGAAGTATTATGTAGCATTAAGAATCTTTTGCATACATAATGGATGCATGGCACGATCATAGTTGCATTAAGGAGGTCAACTGAATCAGTGGACCGCCTGATTTTGCATTAGATACGGACATATACACACACTGTGCATTTAAACATGAAAGCATTAGAAGTCTGTAAGGACAATGGATGCCTGTGTATGATGGATGAGTAGATGGACGTTTGGATGGTAGGATATACATTCTTCCAGACTTGAAGATTTCGGGGACGAAATCCTAAAAGGAGGGGAGAATGTAACACCCCGAATTTTCTATTAACACTAAAGTTGCTAAAATATTAATAAGTGTGTAAGAGAGGGGATGTATCTAATATGAATATAAAAATATATTAATAAGTGTGTAAGAGAGGGGATGTATCTAATATGTATATAATAACAATAATAAGTAAAGGGGGATGTATCTAATATGTACATTGTAGAAAAAATATATATATTTATGACATGAATAGAAGTTTATTAATATGCTGAGTGTTTGCTGAGTCACTTCTGACTCATTGCTGAGTCAACAAGATAAACCCCATCTTGTCTGGACGGCTGCGGTTATTTCTAGGTTAAATCTAATGGCCTAAACGCATTCTAAAATCTATAAATAAGTGGGTAGACCCTAGACCTAAATCACTTGTAAAATTAGAGAAGCTACCGTCATGCTGCTGCCATGGAGTTCAGCATAGCCGTCACAAACTAAGAAGAGGAAGCCTAATCATCTACAACTAAATCTACACAAATCAAATCAAAAGATCTCTCTTTCTCTAATTCTTTTCTTTTGTTGGTGAGTATGATGATTCTCACAAGACTATTACAAACTAATTTGACTCAGTTATGAATGGATCACAAGAAAGTGATGTGATTTGTAATTGTAAATTCTATGTATTGTGGATCTCTTATTATGTTATTATGTTGTCGTATGATGTAAATTATATATGCTATGTCATGCTATGTTGTAAATTCTCTTATGCTATGTCGTGCTATGTTGAGAATCATGTCAAGCTATGTTATACTATCATACTATGCCATGTTATAAATCATGCTATATTATGTTGAAAAATCATGTTGTTGGATCATGCTTAAAGTTATGTTTTTTTTTCTTAATTTAAATGGATCTTGTTTATGGGAATTTGCCTATTAGGTTAGGTGTACCCATAAACTTGAAACTATAATTAAATAAAACTTGATTATGGGAATTTGCCTATTGAGTTAGGTGTACCCATATAAAACCATGTTGTTAAAAAAATTAGATGATGTTGATTCACACATGTTCATATGTAAGTTTATGAAAATTGATTGAGATTATATTAGGTGAATTTTGAACAAGTTGACACCTTTAGGTCCATGACATGTATAATCTATGCAAGTTGGACATATGCAAGTTTCACCCCTTATTATGATTCATTTGGTCACATATACATGTTGTTATTATGATAATCTCTTTTATGGTATGAGTTAGGCTATTCGAGTCTAACATATATTTTGCGAATAAACGTTCAAACGTGGGGTAGTGGTAATATTAGGAATTAATAAATTGGGTGCAATTTTGTAAGATTTTGCATACCATGAATGGATGTCCATAATTGAGTCAATTATGGACATTGTTAAAAATTGGAAGTAATTAATAATTCAAGTAGGGAATTATTAAAATTGGGGGAAAGTGGATTATTATTAATAATCAATGCTTAGGACACGAGGTTGGACCCGTTTGTGATGTAAACCTGCCCGGACCCGCCCGGCAAATCCAGTAGTCACAAATGTCGGCCCAATGTGAGAGGTCCTAGGCCCAAACTAAAGCATAACAGTTGTAAAGACACGAGGTTAGACTCTTTTATGGTGTAAGACTGCCCGGACCCGCCCGGCAAATCCAGCTGCCATAAATGCCAGTCTAATGTGAGAGGTCTTTATGAGGTTATGGCCTTAATGAACTAAGAAATACTTAACCAGATAATCATGTAAGGTGGGACATGGGGGTTAAGTAGGTGCCTTGGGTGGCATGAGGAATCTGGTGGTTGCCTTTAGAGGCATTTGAAATACGATTAGACTTAACCAAACACACATGTAAATGAACATGACTAAGTGGGTTAAGTGGGATGGACTAATGGGGACAAGCTTAGGTGGAATGCTTGTGGTAAATAGTGGGGGCCCATTTCAACCAGTATCCCAAAACGTATCTTTGTGGGATCGACCCAAGTCGAGGACGGGACACGCATACTGGGTTTGACTATAAGAGGCCAAAACAGGGAGCGGTGGCAACGCAAGTCCAATGGGTTTCATATGCGTGTGTGGACCCGTGCTGGTAGGTAAGACGTTGTTGCATCGTGTAGGTATAAGCCGTGCATGTCCGTTGTATCAGGTTGCCACTTTAGGGGAGTGATACACCCCACTGTGGGGCCAGCACGGGTATCTACGAGTTAGGGAGCCGATCGAATAATGGGAAGTAGGGTACACCTAGTGGAGATAGGGGCAGGCGGCACCTATGTAGTCAGCTAGGGGTACGTAAAGCCATTGGGAAAGTTTCTAAGTGAAGCTAAGTGGGATGAATCTTTAGGGTGACTGGTGTGGTGCAGTATAGTGTTTATCCTTTAGTATTTAGGAGCGCCTATAGCGTTGCCTTTAGCGATTGTCTATGTCCTTAATCTGCTCTTCATAGACATTTTCTTGTTTTCCAGCTTATGCCTTAGTCCAGTTATTTTGGTAATAGTATTGTAGAATTATCATATTCACCAGACTTTATGTCTGACCCCCTCTTTCCCATCCTTTTTCTCCCTTCAGGTCCGCAGGTTGGGCCAAGTTCTAGTGGAGTCTAGTTGGATCGCTTATCTTCTGGAAAGCTTGGACTGCTGAAGTAAAGTCCAGCTTGTTATCTTTCTTTTTAATGGCTATTCATGTAATGGGATTATGTACTTGTTTTATCAAGATAGATATTGTACTTGACATTGAATATGGTGTTATGATGTAATCAAACATGTTTTGACTTCTGCTACAATGAAATAAAGTTTTTGAATTTCCAAGTACTATTTTATATCTGTCTTGTTGTAATTTTACTGTTCTATATTCACTTAAAACCTCAATGGAAGTTAATGCATTCCCTTTGTGAGTGACATTAATGGACGTGGGGTGTAACAGATATACACAAAAGACAGCATGTAAGTAAGCTCTATAGGAAAAAGGAATCAAGGATATACTCTTAAAAAGAGATGTGATGCACGAATATAGTCTTCAATCTTCTAAGCCACATTCCCTTGAGCTTAACTCCGTTGTGCTTTGACCATCTTTAACTTCACAATGTCGTAGCTTCTTAATTCTTGTTTCCAAAATATGAGTTGGAACTCATTTCACTATTGCCTCTCATTCCACTTTCACTTATTCTCCTTTTAGTATACTCGGCTTACACATAACAGCGTACTCACGGTTTCACACAAGCTCTCCAAAATTTACTAGTAAATCTTGGATCTCGCTCACTTACTAGAAAGCATTCCACATAGATGAATTATCTCATTAAAATAAACAAATGTCAACCATGTTGCCCAATGTACTTACTTAGGTGACTCTCTACAACTCATGCATAAGCGAAATGACTCATCCGCCTTAGTGGCGAACACTACTCGAGCGGATTAGCTAATGTATCAAGAGATTCTAGGTAACTAATCCTAATAGAACCCTAAAGGTTACACGCGACTTCGAGGGTATTAACGAGGCAAGTCAAAAGTCTAACTACCCTCCTTTCGAAACCGAGAATGGCACCCTTATCGGATAACCACTTCATCCCTAGAATCAACCCATAGCTCACCAAAAACATGAGCATTCCTTCTAAACTCAACACTTAGCATAGACATTCTCAAATCCTAACAAGTCATAGATAAATGAGCCGATTCCCCAACAGGATTTGAGACAAAAATCGGATCCTCTACTACGCTGGCACTAAGGTGCAGAGACTCAACTACCGAAGCAGAATTCAAAGGATGCGATGTACAAAAACAAAGTTCTAGTGGGATGATAGAAAAGAAAGCTAAACTTTTAACAGAAACGTTACCTCCTCTCTTAGGTATATAATTGCTCTCTCGATGATCTTGCCTTTTTGCCCTTGTCCTTGTCCTATACTTAACTACATGTCCCTTTTTACCATACTAAAGATACTCTCTCTTGTCATGGGTTCTACTATTCTTTCACTTTGGCCTCTTTCCTTTCACCTTTTTCCTCCTTCGTGGATTAAGCCATAACAACTAGTTTCTTGTTCTTACTATCCTTGTATAGTTTGTTGACAAGTCCCTCGAAGCGGCCTCCAACGCACGACAATTCTACACAGCTTGAAATACGATTAGTCGTAAGTAAAACTACTGCGGCTACAGATGGAGGTTGGGCACTTCTTTGCCCTTCGACATATGTCGGATGCCTACGAAACTATGGTGAAAAGAGAGAGAAGAGATTTCAAGAGAGAATCAAAAGATAGTGCATATGGCTTTGGGGAATATGCCTTTTAATTTAAAAAAAAAATTCTTTAAAATTTGCTTCTTTGTAAAAATTTTGAAAACTAGTTTCAGAAGGTTTTTGAAAACTTTTGCCCAGTCTGGTAACCTTCTGCTCTGATACCAAATGTAACACCCCACATCCGTTAAAGTCACTCACAAAGGTAATGCCTTAACTTCAATGGAGCATTATGGGTACTGGAACAGAAATATTACAAGACAGACATATATAAAATAGCAGAAAGTAAAGTGGAAGTATTTCAAATCATTTATTAAATATGAGTGTTTACAAGAAAAGTCCATCAACTTCCAATACCCAATTACATAATTAAAATATCTGTCTTGCTCAAAACAAAGAAGCATAAAAATAAGTTATAGTATTCCCCAATAAAGCAAAGCAAGCCATAGCCAAGAAAAAAAATCCAAGCCTTGCATGAAAGAGCCTAGGAGCTTGATAAGGTCCGAGCTAAGCTGTATTCCCACCCTACGAACCTGGGGGGGAGGGGGGAAACGGAAGAGAAAGAGGCGAAACAAAACGGGTCAGTCATAAAGACTGAGTAAGTCCTAGTGACTTTCAGCATAAAAATAGGTAAAGATAATATGGCATGAGTAAACTGAAAGTAAACATAAGCATGATGACAAGATAAGCAACAGGCAAGATAACTAAGGATAACATGATGTGATTTTTGTCAAGTAACATCGCAAGGTTCCCATTCAAGATAAACTAAGTATAATTTCGTAAGATTCCTATCAAGCATATCAGGATTCCTCTGCTTCGCCATTAAAATATTTCTATGAGATCTACTTGCTCTGCACCACCTAACTAGCATCCTTACAATTGTCTTGCAAGGAATGATCTGTATTCTTACTAATACTCCAACTAGCGTCCTCTGTAACAAGGATCCTTACCCCCTACTAGTGTCCCAACTAGTAGCTCGTGTTATATAATAAGGTGATCCCACCCACTACTTAGAAATCATAATATTAGTCTTATGTACCCCTAGCTGACTACATAGGTGCTGTCTGCCCCTATCTCCACTAGGTGTAAATCATAATACTAGTCTTACGTACCCCTAGCTGACTACATAGGTGCCGCCTGCCCCTATCTCCACTAGATGTACCCACCAAACCCCAAGCGATCGGCTCCCTAACTCGTAGATACCCGTGCTGGCCCCACAGTGGGGTGTATCACTCCCCTAAAGTGGCAAACCGATACAACTTGAGAATGCACGGCTTATACCTACACGATGCAACAACGTCTTACCTACCAGCCCGGGTCCACACACACATATGAAACCCGTTGGACTTGCGTTCCCACCGCTAACCCGTTTTGACCTCTTACAATCAAACCCAGTATGCGTGTCCCGTCCTCAACATGGGTCGAGCTCACAAAGATATGTAATGGGCTACTGGTCTGAAAAGGGTCCCCTTGTCTCGAAACAAGCTTCCCACCTATGCTTGGTCCCCTCTAGTAATTCTTACTTAACCCCTTCTTATTCATGTCCACTTACATGCTCAAATTTTGGTTAAGTATACACCAGTTATGTCTTACATGTTACCCATATCCCCCACTTAACCCCTACATCGTCGTCATGTCTTAATACATGCTTTATCTAGGTTAAGTGCTTATAGGTTATATTTTACATGTCATTCATATTACCCCCAACGTCTGGGTTTAACCAAGCGCCTTGGCTTTATCTGCCATTAGACCCTATGTCTATCCATTAACTATGCGCTTGTGCTACCTCATCAGTCTTATCATTTAACTTGGTTATTTCCATTTATACCAACCTTCAACTTGCTTATTAATTCAATTCTTAACTTGAACTATACTAAGTCCATTAATAAGCCCACAACATGTTATTCCTATGATTCATACATTAACCCTTGTTATGGTACAATAACATGTTCTTATTCAATCTTTACAACCAAGTACCCCTTAACTTACAAACACACTGGAGAGAGAGAGAGAATAATTCCCTAAATACCAACCCCGAAGACCGGAATCAACATCAGATTGATACTCAGAGGGTTATCCAACCTAACCAATGTTTTGTTCCTTTTTATAATATAACTTATGTCGCCTTCACTTGTAAATTCATTCTTGTCTTTACATATTGCTTAATCTACAATGAAGCACATCTTTCCTTATTACATAAGTTATCTCATCTTATCTATTGTTCCGCCTAACTTACTTTATTCCATAAGTTATCATTCCCACTTAGGCATTAATTAAGATTTACTTAACTCAATAATTCATGTCATAACAGTTAAGTGTCATTAGTCTGGTCATATTACTTAACCCACCCATTCATACTATATTGGTTAAGTGTCCTTAGTTTACTTAACCCCACCCACTGGTCTAATTACCATGTTATGTTGGTTAAGTATTACTATTCGTATTTCCACATGTCACCCACTTAACCCCCATGTCCCACCACATGTTTATCTGGTTAAGTATTTCTTAATTCATTAAGGCCGTAACCTTATAAAGACCTCTCACATTAGACTGACATTTATGGTAGTTGGATTCGCCGGGCGGGTTCGGGCAGTCTTACACCATAAAAGAGTCTAACCTCGTGTCTTTACTACTGTTACGCTTTTAATTTGGGCCTAGGACCTCTCACATTGGGCTACCATTTGTGACTACTGGATTTGCCGGGCGGGTCCGGGCAGTTTTACGTCATAAATGAGTCCAACCTCGTGTCCTAAGCATTGGTTATCACTTATAATCTTTTACCCCTGTCTTAATAATTTCCCTATTCAAATTATTAATTAATTCCTAATTTAACGATGTCCATAATTGACTCAATTATGTTCATCAATTAATGGTATGCAAAATCATACCAATTTTACCACAATTTACCTTATGCCATTAAAGGCAACTTATCTCAATTTATATTTATCCCTCCTTTAAGGCTATTACATGCCAACTACTCAAAACCCACTTAGGCATGTTCATATTAGCCCCTTTTCAAGACATAAATTATCATATGTGTTTCAACTACAAATTTCACATAATTAACATATGCCCAAGTTCTAGGTTACATGTCAGTTTTACATATGCCCAATTCATACCAAATTTACATATGTTCAATTCATGCCTGTTTACATGTATGCCAAATTTATATATGCCTAATCTTAGACAATTTACATATACACCAAGTTTCATGCCTTTTTATACATATATCAAGATTCATAGTTTACATGTTTACAAAGCTATGCCCAATTCACATAGATCAATTTTTAGCCAAATATATGTATCAATATTCTTGCCATATTTTACATAGGTCAAGTTTCATACCAACTAAATGTATTCCATGTTTACCCAAATTTACCCAAGCTAGCAAAACTTTAATTATAATGATAATACCCAAATTCAAATTTCGTGTTAATGGCAATAATACCCAAGTATCCAGTTTTCATATTATGCCTTCGATTCTACAAAACACATATATCCAACAAGGCAATATCCCAATATTTCCCCCGTATTTAATCGCACGCAAATCGCAGTTTAGGCCTAGGTCCGAAATTGACCAAGGTTCATCAAAAGAAAACAAATATGGGAAAGGTAGAATTTTGCACCAAAATAAGATCGGAGAGAAAACATCATCACAGGCATATTAAGATTACAACAGGCTTAATAGATCATAAACTAGACATGAGAGTGAAAATAGAAAAGTTTCCAAGATCCAAGAAGAAACAAGAATAGATCTGGATCGATAAACATACTTAATCCAATTCCACTTTAATTCATGGCCACATTATAATTAAATATTTAAATCGGAAAGCAACTAGAACTTACAAAGCATGGCTAGCAAATTAAGAACTGAAATTGTCGTAGAACGTTGCAGCGTCATTGATCTATTCTCTTGAATTTGTTGTAGAAGCATTGTTCTTTGTTTTGAATCAAGTTTGGACGCTTAAGCTTTATTTTGGAGGCGGCGGCCATGGCTCAAGAGGGATTTTAGCAGCATTTTGGTGTCATATGAATTTGTGTGAGTTAGGCTAGGTTTATGTGTTATTTTATAGGTGTAGCAATTCATTTCAGCCATCGGATTAACCCTAAAACCCATCCGGACCATCAAAACTCATCCCGGGCCTCAAAAATGGGTTCTGGACCACACCAGGCCGACCAGGTCAACCTATACAGTGGGAAGGTCGACACTACAGTCAACCTGGGGGGGGGGGGGGGGGCAGGTCGGCTATGCAGTCGACACTACAGTCGACCTGGGTCCAGTCTGCTAGAAAGTCTACTGAATCTTGTTTTGGCCATATCTTGGTCATACGGACTCCGATTTTCGAAAACTCAGACTCTATTTCATGTAAAATTTCGAGATGAACACAATGGTGCAACCCATTTCCCTTGATTCTTATTTTAAAATTTAATTCTGCCTTAATTCTTGTATTAACATGTTATAAAAATTTTGGTTGTTACAAAAAGGGTGAAGTTTCACGTGCATAAAAGGTGTCCTGTATGGATCTATACGGGTGGATGGAGTTACAGTAGAATACAGATGTTGGTTTGGGAAGCTTGGTTTAGTAAATAACTGGACATGGCATATTACATGAACATGAGGTATTTTTGAAGGAGATATCAACTGTAGATGGTGGACGCGGGTCAGCTTTGAACATGGGCCGGCTTCGTTAAAAACGTTAAGACCAAATTCAAAAAGAAATAAACCATAATGGAGTATGCAATCGGTTGTAACGTGAGCAACATGCTATGGAAAGAAGGGGGCAGTATGGAGCTATTACGTGAAAATAGTTAAGGTTAAAATAGTGAAAAATTACAGAGCATAAAAAATAATGGAACTGGTGCTGGGCATATTTCGGCGATCTGAGGCAAAGGCGCAAGGGATTAGAAATTACAACCGGAAATGAGTTTGAACGCAGCAGCAGGTTTGCTATTTTCACCTATGATGAAAGAATTGTACGCGGTCTGATCCGTTGGATACGATGGTCGCAGACTACATACTGGAGTCGATCCGGAGCGGTTTTGGAGCACGTTACAGTTTTAAGCAATTGAAGCGCCGGGTATAATCAACTGATGCAAATCGTTATTTAACGATTAACGTGCGAAGGTGAGTAAATTCACTCACTCTGATCTATTTTAAAATATTATAATTATATTTTAATACTGGTTGAATGCTGTGTGATGGTCGTTTAGATAGATTACAATTAAATTGGTTGAAATATACATATCGTTGCATATATACACATCAGCCGTTGGATACTGATTCCATCGATTATAATATTCCCTAGTAGGAATCAGTGTAAATTGTTTGACTAACATCCGTGGATGCGGAAAACCGGTTGGAGGAATCCAACCGGATTCCTCAGTAGTTATATGTACTGTTTGTTTTATATATGCACTGTTTGAACCATGTTGAATGGAAATTCAACATTATGCTGATTTAATAAATAGACGATATCGATTAAGAAAATAGCAACAGTCAACCATAAACCCATTTTTGTTAAGAAGTTGATTGGCCGTCAGGAAAATCAACGAAGTTAATTATAAAAATTATATTTTTATAATTAAAGTGAAGTTTTAAACTGTAATAGAAGTTCTATTAAAAACTAGTATTTTATAATTTGTTTTTATAAAATAAATATGAACGATTATTTGATATTTAAATAAGTTATGAAGCTGTAATTATCCTGGAGTGAATAATTTGGATAATTATTTTAAAGCAAACAGTTAAGAAACATTTTTAGATTAATTATATAAATCTAATGGTAAGGAGTAAACAAAATCAGTTACCGAATTTACTGGCGGAATGAAGTTGATTAAATCAACTGTTTATTTGGAAAATGATTATTAGATTAATTGGTCTTTAATTAATCTAATGAAAATAACTTAGACGTAAACTGATCAAAAATTAATAAAATTCCTTATTAATTACCCTTTTTAATTAATGAAGTATTAAATAATTATTGAACTAATATAATTAGTTATTGTAAAGTAAGCAACCAATTTATTTTACATTAATGATGAAGTAAACTGTTTACTTTAGAAATGATAAAGTAAATATTATTTAATTATTTTTAATTGTTACTTAAATGGATTTCATTTAAGAGAATATTGAGTTTATAATTAGATGTTACTTGAATTAAGTATAATTATTCAAATAAAAGTAAACTGTCAAAAGACAAAGAACGTCAATAGATCTTTGTAAAGAAGTTATAAATAGAACTGTGGAATGAAGTTAAAGCGAAGAGCTAATGTTTAATATAAATAGTCATAAACAGCAGAGATTTTGAAGTATGAATATGGTATTATAAAACCATATTCCAAATAAAACAAGAAATACGGTTTGATGGATACTATAAGTAATAAGGAGTTTAGAGTTACAGACTTATATCTATTCTAAGATAAGAACGTTGTCGATCAAGGTCTGAGAGGTAAATAAAATACCCCAACTTGAACGACTTCACAATTATCAAGGGATGGTATTGGTTTGTATTGGAAAGAGATGTCGAGATTAGTTATAAAGCGGAATATAGTAGCGTATTGCAAGTCTTTGAACTATGATGATAAAATAACGTTGTTGACTAGGCTTAAGCGTGACTGTTATGTCGAGATTAGTTATAAAGGGGAATATTACAGCGTATGACAAGTTTTTTAACTATAACGATAAATTAGCGTTGTTGAGCAAGCTTAAACGTGATTTTTATATATAGCACTACTCCCTAGGAAATGTAAACATTTTGGTTTGAAATCCACTTATTCAAAAGTAACAAGTAACGATGTGTGCCCAAAGAAATATAAGAATAAGTTTACAAAGAGAATTGGAGAATCGTTTCAGAAAACGATGACATCATTTCGATGTTTGGAATATGATTAGAACTAAATAACACTATCAGGAATTGGAACTATAATTCGACGATGTCGAATGTATTAAAGTAAATTATTTTTAGGAATTATAATCCGGTAGGATAGTTAAATTTTAGTTTAAACCAATAGATTAGAATTAGGATATGTAATTAATATTTAGTTGTAAATTTGATATTGATTTAACAAGAAGTTGACTTAGAAATAGAGTTTATAAAGCGGAATGGGATAATAAAGACATTTCGGTAAACAAGATAAGGGTATTGATTGCTTGAATAAAGTGTTGTTTGATAAAAGTGATCAGATTTCTATAATAGGAATGATATTCGCATTTTAAAGTGAATAATGTTTTTGTAAAAGTGAACGTTTGGCAGATTAAAATGTTATAATGAAATTGGAAATATTTTTCCAATGTAGATAGGGTGTATTATCCAAGTATAGAAAGTAAAGAACATGAAAAGAATAGAAATGTTTCAAACGTTAATAACATAACTTTCTGGAATATGGGAGAGTTTATAATAACTGAAAATGTTTTCCAAGAAGTGTGAAAAGGTTAAACGGGTTGAGGGAAATATCTGGGAAGATATTAAAAAAAATTCAAATTAATGTAAACAAAAAGGGCCAGTGATTGTGTGATGTTTAGTTATGCATTAGAATGGATGTAGTTTTTACTTCAATAGTTAGATAACCAATTATCGAAGTGTTTTGACCATCGTTGTCAATACAGAGAGACCGGTTGGATATATTATCCGAAAACCACTCTGTATAGGCATAAGCGCTGCGAATTAGATTATGCTGAAGACAATTGAAGATGGAGTAAAATGCAAGGGTCGTTCGGTTCCAGAATGGTGCTTTCTGTTTGTCCAGTCCCAGGATAACTTGTATGGACGAGTGTTTAACAGAGTATACCTAACAAATCATGTACGATTGATCTCTTAAAGGTATTACGTCTGGTGGCAGAGGAATTCATTCCTCTTAGCTTTTTATACCCGTGATATTTTTGGAAATCGATTAGTGAATTGACGGGTTTGACGATGTGGCATTCAAAGTGAATGGTGGACAGATGTTATGAAAAGATAGACATAGCCTCAAGCCTCACAACTAGGAAATGACAAAAATCGGGCAGGCAACATGGCTATGTGGGTCATTCCCATTATCGTGTGTTGTCACCATCTAGAGAGAATTCGTATTTGTTCTTCTTTCGTTTCTGTATCTTCGGACAATGGTTATATAGGCCCAACCGTAGGTGGCAATATATTTGATACACTTAAGGGAAATGAGTGGTCGGTCATGTGTGGGCCGGGTTGTAAGATGTTCTTGTGGAACCCCAGTGTATCCCTTCTAGAGTACACTGATCGGGAGGTGGTCCCATACCTTGTCATAGTTGGAATCCAATCTCCAATAAGCGCCCTGCGGTTTTTGATTTTATACTACGTATGTGGAGCGTGAGATGTAAGCGTTCTGCTATTTGATTATTTATTTGATTAGACATTATTATAATATCACTAGATTTTGATATCAAAAATGGTTTGGTTATAGTAAGGTAAAAACCATCCGTGTTTATGTGTGGGCTGGTCTTACTATTACCTTTTCTGTCAAAGGATTTTTCAAAGTTAAACAGATTGGTTGGAGTTTACTCATACCAGTCCTATGACTGACCCAGAGTTTATTTTGTGTGTTTTCCATAAACTCTTGGGTGCCCAAATTTGTACGGGCAGTCAAGTGTTCAGGCTTTGCAGATTCACTTGGAGGAGCTCAAAGCAGGAAGCTTCACCGCTAGTTATTAGAGATTATTTCCACTGTGATGTATATGAGTTATACTCTAATATGGTACGTATATACAAATTTGGATTTGTATTTCAAAGTGTTATATAATATATTTTATTCATTCCGCTGTGAGATTCGTGTTTACTCTGATACTGTTTAGATTCTGATGTTCTTCTTCTTCTTCTATTCTATTAGTTCTATCTTATCTTTCTCATCCTCTTATTTCTTTCTATTAAAGATCTGTATTTTCATGCACTTTGAGTTGAATGTGTAGGATATTAGTCAACTCAAGTTGGTATGGATTTGCGGGCCTTCACAGTTGGTATCAGAGCATAAGGTTAAGTGATTACCTTGACTCGGTGGCGTGACTCAATAGAGATGGAGTTAGAAATGCTCTAGATTGAGTTTGAGTGTAAATATATGAGCGCGTATTTGTAAATTAATATAAAAATGATTTTATACTGTGTTGATTGGTCTGACGAGTGGTTTATGAATTCTAGTCGAAACAGTAATTCAAACTGTGTCGATAGGTGTTTCTAAACTCTTGAACAGAGTAATTCGACACAGTATGTTTTGAAAAGAGGGTAAATGAATTTTTTTACCTAAAATATAATTTGATATAAAAGGAGTATATATCTTGAGATTATTATAGTGTTGATCGTTATTATGATCAAATAAGATTTATAATTGAGTTGGTTATATAAATAACCAATCGAAATATTATATAAATATAATATCTAAAATCAGATGAACTAAATTTGAATTTAAAACCAGAATTGAAATAAAACTCTAGAAACTTGGAAAAGAGTTGGAAATAATGTTTGGATTAAATATATGAGAATTTTAAAATCCTAGGAGATTTGAAATTGTTTTCCAAGTGTTGAAAAGTATATTTTGAAGTAAAATTCAAAATGGGAGTGTTTTAAAATGAATTTTAGAGTAATATAGTATTGGACTCACTTCGATGGCTGGAAAATAAAATCCGATGATGATCCGGACATCATCGGTGTTCATTTTCGAGTTGCTAAGTGACGGATTACTACCAAAGATTGTGTTTTGGATTGTTTTGAGGAACAACTTGTTCAAAAATTCAAATGTTATGAATTTCTATTATTATATGTAAATATATATGATTTCAAACTGATTTGAAATAAATCCCAGGAATTTGAATTCTGAAATAAGGATTTAACTTATGGAGTTAAAATAGTAAAAGTAGAACTTAAACTAAGATAAACAAAAATTGGACTGAATTTGGAACAATCCAGAATGAAAATGAGAAATATGGAAGATTCGAGTTATTAAAATGAATTGATTCTTGGAGAATAAGAATCGAATTTTGAATTTGGAGATGAAGATAACTGATTTGAGAAATAAATCAGTAAATGTAATTGGAGTTGAAATAGAAATTTGGCTTAGTAAAAGCGAAAGATTGATATGAGAATGGATTGATGGGAGATCAACCAAGGATGCCTGGATATATGTTAAAGTGATAGCAAATGGCAGAGATAGAGTTAAAATGCCAACAAAAAGGTACAAGTTTACCTTATATTCGAGTATGAGATTTATGAGCTATTTTTAGAAAGCCGCTTGGCTGTTTTATTTTCTTTTTGGATTGGAAAATGCCCAGAGAAGCAAGTTGTAATAGTACCGAATGAGCCGTGCAGAGGAGATGCTGGCGAAATTCTCTGAAAATTTAAGCTATTAGGAAATTTTCAGAATCTCTGAAAGTATTTGTTAATAAGAAAAAATTAATTTTTAATTGGAATAAATCGGTTAACTTGAAATTGGAGTCAAGAAGTAAAATAAAAGATCTTTAATCTAGTTATAATAGAATTCATATCATTTCCCTACCTTAGTAATTTCGGGGATGAAATTCTTTTAAGGGGGAAGGAATGTAACGTCCCGCATTTTTATCGGTTTGTATTTTAATATTTAAATCAATTTAAATATTGAATTCGTAATATATGTGGATTTATATATTAATTAAAACGAAGTTGAATGTATAAAAATATACCTTAAATATAATTGAGCCCGTAATATCGCGGTACTTCGTAATTTAAAGTTCTGAACTTAAACTGAGTGTACAGTATTCGTTATAAATCGGATTTCTTCGAACCAAGAAACGTTCGAATCCCTTGGACCGTATTTCTCTAGTGGAAGTGAAAAATAAAAATTTTGGATTATATATTGTAAGTTATGTCCTAAATAAATATTCATAAAAGCAGCCGCATATTCGTTTATGGCCATAACGGTTATTTAAATATATTTAAATATCGAATTCGAATTTGGACAAGATTCTTTTGAGACATAGTTATAATTTAATTTTTAGAATTTTACTATAATTTTCCTTTCGTAAAATAAGCAATTTTTTATTTGGAGTATTTTGCGCCCTGTAACAACATTTTGGGGTTTCACAATGAGTTAATCTACCGATATTATTATATTTTTGGAATCGGGGCACATTGCGGGACACGATGATATTTTTATTTTTGTCCGTAACAGTCTATAAGTTAACGAAGCATGTGTAACGGAATTAAAGAACCGCTTACATATAATAAATACGAGAGTTAGTTACCTCAAAATACTTAAACATATTCTCAATAGCCATTAAAACTAAAATAAGATTTGGCTGGACTTACCACATTTGTTAGTATTAACAACTAACCAGAAGTGTTCAGTTTGTTGTAAATTCATGGTGAACCTTATACATGTAGTGGTCGATCCAAAGAGGACATAAAAGTTGCCAAGATCAAATCAAAGTCAACAGTACACTAATTACTGTTTGTCCATAGGTAAACATAATGATGTATTTCTTGTCCCTACAACGTATGGAGCAGCCCTAACCAATCTCAGAAAAACGAAAATAAAGGAAAACGCAGCCAATGTTTTCAAATTAAGGTAGCCCATTCCTTGAATGTGTAAACCAACCTATTGTTTATTTCCATATTAAATTCTTGCCATGTATTGGTTCAAAGCACCTCACGGCTACGTTGAAAAATGATACACCTACCCTATATACTGAAAATGCTAAGTTTTGTCACCGTACATTACAACCTACATGTGAACTCTAAAGTCTCTAAACCTTTACTTAGAGGCAAAGGAATAGCCTGTTTTTGTACGAGCCTACTCCCTCATAATTAAGAAATCCTACCTTAGAACCTATACCATTCCCTAATACTTAGCCGTTAAGGATCCTTTCTTTATAAATATACAGGATTCAAGTCTTCATAGGTTTCGAGTTTCAGTAAAACATGATAAAATCATTCTCTTCCTAAAATCATTTTAAACCAAAGAAACGAAAAACGGATAAGAAAGAAGCGGTCAGATCTGAAAGTTGAGAGCGGTTACTGTAGCCGAAATTTGGGAGAATAGAGGAGGCATCGAAGGACTTGCGGTTGGGTGACAGCTGCGGGTTCAATGTCCATGGAAGGAGGCGGATGCAGACTCGAAAAGGAAGACATGGAGATGGCGCAACATGGAATTTGGGTCCACATGTTCGGGTTTAGGCAAGCGAATTGTGGAGGACAGAATTGGAACGATGCATGCGAATGGGATGTTATACACATGAGGCGGTAGAGTTGTTGGGTTTCATGAAGAAATGGTGGAGTTAAGGTGTCGGAAATGGCTACAGAAATAGGAGCGAGAAGTTTGATTTCTACCCAACGAACCAACATTAGAAGCAGCATGAATGCTACAACTTGAAGAGAACACATTGCTTGTAGAGCCATCATACCAGGGTGAGGCTGACTGTCGTTTGAAGCCGGGTCACTGGTGAAGGTTGCGGACGGGATGGGAGTTCAAATGCGTAGGTACTGGCGATGAAGTGGGGGTGTTGCAAGCGGTTCAGTAAGGAAGTGTGTCGAAGCCCGGTGTTTGTTCTAAGGAACGGAAAATGGTGAGGCTCGAGATGGAGGAGTTAAATGGGTGAAGTTTCACGTGCATAAATGGTGTCCTATATGGATCTAAACGGGTGGATGGAGTTATAGTAGCATACAGATGTTGGTTTGGGAAGCTTGGTTTAGTAGATAACTGGACATGGCATATTACATGAACATGAGGTATTTTTGGAGGAGATATCAACTATAGATGGTGGACGCGGGTCAACTTTGAACGTGGGCCAGCTTCGTTAAAAACGTTAAGGCCAAATTCAGAAAGAAATAAATCATAATAGAGTATGTAATCGGTTGTAACGTGAGCAACAGGCTATGGAAAGAAGGGGGCAGTATGGAACTATTGCGTGAAAACAGTTAAGGTTAAAATAGTGAAAAATCACAGAGCATAAAAAATAATGGAACTGTGGCTGGGCATATTTCGGCGATCTGAGGCAAAGGCGCAAGGGATTAGAAATTACAACCGGAAATGAGTTTGAACGCAGTAGTAGGTTTGCTATTTTCACCTATGATGAAAGAATTGTACACGGTCTGATCGGTTGGATACGATGGTCGCAGACTACATACTAGAGTCGATCCGGAGCGGTTTTGGAGCACGTTACAGTTTTAAGCAATTGAAGCGCCGGGTATAATCAACTGATGCTAATTGTTATTTAACGATTAACGCGCAAAGGTGAGTAAATTCACTCACTCAGATCTATTTTAAAATATTATAATTATATTTTAATACTGGTTGAATGTTGTGTGATGGTCGTTTAGATTGATTACAATTAAATTGGTTGAAATATATATATCATTGCATATATACACATCAGCGGTTGGATACTGATTCCATCGATTATAATATTTCCTAGTAGGAATCAGTGTAAATTGTTTGACTAACATCCGTGGATGCGGAAAACCGGTTGGAGGAATCCAACCGGATTCCTCAGTACTTATATGTACTGTTTGTTTTATATATGCACTGTTTGAACCATGTTGAATGGAAATTCAACGTTATGCTGATTAAATAAATAGATGATATCGATTAACAAAACAGCAACATTCGACCATAAATCCATTTTTGTTAAGAAGTTGATTGGCCGTCAGGCAAATCAATGAAGTTAATTATAAAAATTATATTTTTATAATTAAAGTAAAGTTTTTAATTGTAATAGAAGTTCTATTAAAAACTGGAATTTTATAATTTGTTTTTATAAAATAAATATAAACTATTATTTGATATTTAAATAAGTTATTAAACTGTAATTATCCTGGAGTGAATAATTTGGATAATTATTTTAAAGCAAACAGTTAAGAAACATTTTTAGATTAATTATATAAATCTAATGGTAAGGAGTAAATAAAACCAGTTACCGAATTTACTGATGGAATGAAGTTGATTAAATCAACTGTTTATTTGGAAAATGATTATTAGATTAATTGGTCTTCAATTAATCTAATGAAAATAACTTAGCGGTAAACTGATCAAAAATTAATAAGCTTCCTTATTAATTAATGAAGTATTAAATAATTATTGAACTAATATAATTAGTTATTGTAAAGTAAGCAACCAATTTATTTTCCATTAATGATGAAGTAAACTGTTTACTTTAGAAATGATAAAGTAAATATTATTTAATTATTTTTAATTGTTTCTTAAATGGATTTCATTTAAGAGAATATTGAGTTTATAATAAGATGTTACTTGAATTAAGTATAATGATTCAAATAAAAGTAAACCGTCAGAAACAAAGAACGTCAATAGATCTTGGTAAAGAAGTTATAAATAGAATTGTGGAATGAAGTTAAAGCGAAGAGTTAATATTTAATATAAATAGTCATAAACAACAGAGATTTCAAAGTATGAATATTCCAAATAAAACAAGAAATACGGTTTGACGGATACTATAAGTAATAAGGAGTTTAGAGGTACAGACTTATATCTATTCTCAGATAAGAACGTTGTCAATCAAGGTCTGAGTGGTAAATAAAATACCCCAACTTGAATGACTTCACTATTATCAAGGGATGGTTTTGTTTTGTAACGGAAAGAGATGTCGAGATTAGTTATACAGTGGAATATAGTAGCGTATCGCAAGTCTTTGAACTATAACGATAAAATAACGTTGTTGACTAGGCTTAAGCGTGATTGTTATGTCGAGATTAGTTATAAAGGGAATATTACAGCGTATGGTAAGTTTTTGAACTATAACGATAAATTAGCGTTGTTGACCAAGCTTAAGCTTGATTTTTATATATAGCACTACTCCCTTGGGAATGAAAACATTTTGGTTTGAAATCCACTTATTCAAAAGTAATAAGTAACGATGTGTGTCCAAAAAAATATAAGAATAAGTTTAGAAAGAGAATTGGATAATTGTTTCGGAAAATGATAACATCATTTCGATGTTTGGAATATGATTAGAACTAAATAACACTATCAAGAATTGGAACTATAATTCGACGATGTCGAATGTATTAAAGTTAATTATTTTTAGGAATTATAATCGGTTAGGATAGTTAAATTTTAGTTTAAACCAATAAATTAGAATAAGGATATATAATCAATATTTAGTTGTAAACTTGATATTGGTTTAACAAGAAGTTGACTTAGAAATAGAGTTTATAAAGTGGAATGGGATTATAAAGACATTTCGATAAACAAGATAAGGGTATTGATTACTTGGATAAAGTGTTGTTTGATAAAAGTGATCAGATTTCTATAATAGGAATGATATTCACATTTTAATGTGAATAATGTTTTTGTAAAAGTGAACGTTTGGTAGATTAAAATGTTATAATGAAATTGGAAATATTTTTCCAATGCAGATAGGGTATATTATCCAAGTGTAGGAAGTAAAGAATGTGAAAAGAATAGAGATGTTTCGAACGTTAATAACGTATATTTCTGGAACATGGGAGAGTTTATAATAATTGAAAAAGTCTTCGAAGAAGTGTGAAAAGGTTAAACGGGTTGAGGGAAATATCTGGGAAGATATGAAAAACATTCAAATTAATGTAAACAGAAAGGGCCAGTGATTGTGTAATGTTTAGTTATACATTAGAATGGATGCTGTTTTTACTTCGATAGTTAAATAACCGACTATCGAAGTGTTTTGACCATCGTTGTCAATACGGGGAGGCCGGTTGGATATATTATCTGAAAACCACTCCGTATAGGCATAAGCGTTGCGAATTAGATTATGCTGAAGACAATCGAAGATGGAGTAAAATGCAAGGGTCGTCCAGTTCCAGAATGGTGTTTTCTGTTTGTCCAGTCCCAGGACAACGTGTATTGACGAGTGTCTGACAGAGTATACCTAACAAATCACATACGATTGATCTCTTAAAGGTATTACGTATGGTGGCAGAGGAATTCTCTCCTCTTAGCTTTTTATACACATGATATTTTTGGAAATCGATTAGTGAATTGACGGGTTTGACGATGTGGCGTTCATAGTGAATGGTGGATTGATGTTCTGAAAAGATAGACATAGCCTCAAGCCTCACAACCAGGAAACGAAAAAAATCAGGCAGGCAGCATGGCTATGTGGGTCATTCCTATTAGGGTGTATTGTCACCATCTAGAGAGAATTTGTATTTGTTCTTCTTTCGTTTCTGTATCTTCGGATAATGGTTATATGGGCCCAACCGTAGGTGGCAATATATTCGATACACTCAAGAGAAATGAGCGGTCGGTCATGTGTGGGCCGGGTTGCAAGATGTTCTTATGGAACCCTAGTGTATCCCCTCTAGAGTACACTGATCGGGAGGTGGTCCCATACCTTGTCATAGTTAGAATCCAATCTCCAATAAGCGTCCTGCGGTTTTTGATTTTATACTATGTATGTGGAGCGTGAGATGTAAGCGTTCTTCTATTTGATTATTTATTTGATTAGACATTATTATAATATCACTGGACTTTGATATTAAAAATGGTTTGGTTATAGTAAGGTGAAAACCGCCCGTGTTTACGTGTAGGCTGGTCTTATTATTACCTTTACTGTCAAAGGATTTTTCAAAGACAAAAAAATTGGTTGGAGTTTACTCATACCAGTCCCATGACTGATCCAGAGTTTATTTTGCGTATTTTCCCTAAACTCTTGGGTGCCCAAATTGGTATGGGTAGTCAAGTGTTCAGGCTTTGCAGATTCACTTGGAGGAGCTCAAAGCAGGAAGCTTCACCGCAAGTTATTAGAGGTTATTTCCGCTGTGATGTATATGAGTTATACTCTAATATGGTATGTATATAAAAATTCAGATTTGCATTTCAAAGTGTTATATAATATATTTTATTCGTTCCGCTGTGAGATTCTTGTTTACTCTGATACTGTTTAGATTTTGATGTTCTTCTTCTTCTTCTATTCTATTAGTTCTATCTTATCTTTCTCATCCTCTTATTTCTTTCTATTAAAGATCTGTATTTTTGTGCACTTTGAGTTGGATGTGTAGGATATTAGTCAGCTCAAATTGGTACGGATTTGCGGGCCTTCACATTTATCAAAAGAAGTATTTCCGAGTAAGTTGCACCAGTTGTATTTGCTACCAAGGTTGATGGTTCCCTTCGATCGTGTGTGGACTACCGCGAGTTGAATAAGGTGATGAGGAAGAATAAGTACCCTCTTCCGTGGATAAATGATTTGTTTGATCAGTTGAATGGAGTAAGAGTGTTCTCCTAGTTAGATCTTGCGACAGGTTTTCATCAGCTCCAAGTAGCAGCTGATATTTTATCTAATATGACATTTTGGACGCCGTTTGGATTCTATGAGTGGTTGGTCATGCAATTCGGGTTGACCAATGCACCGGCATATTTTTTGGATCTTATGAATAGGGTTTTCAGGGATCAACTGAATAGGTTTGTTCTTGTGTTCGTGGACGATATCTTAGTTTATTCAAGGACAGAGGAAGAACACAAGGAACATTTGAGGATAGTGATGGAGGTGTTGAGGAAACACCAATTAAAAGCGAAATTTTCTAAATGTCACTTCTAGAGGAGGGAAATGAGGTTCTTGGGCCATGTAGTTTCATAAAATGGTATTGCCGTGGATCCTGCGACGGTGGCTAGGGTGCAAGATTGGTCTACGCCCAAGAATGCGACGGAGTGAGAAGTTTCTTGGGGTTAGCTGGATATTATCGTAAGTTTATCCAAGACTTCTCCAAGATAGAGGCATCGTTAACTCAGTTGACCAAGAAGAATCAAGCTTTTGCTTGGGACAGAAGGTGTGAGAATTCATTTAAGAGCCTAAAGACGAAGTTAACGTGTCCACTAGTGTTAGTTATTCCTAAGAGGAACGAAGGGATGACGTTATACACGGATTCTTGTGGTATCGGGCTAGGTGTTGTACTGATGCAAAGAGGTAGGGTTGTAGCTTATGCTAGTCAGCAACAGAAACCGCATGAGAAAAATATCCTACCCATGATTTGGAATTGGCAACGATTGTGTTCGTGTTAAAGATGTGGAGACATTATCTCTTGGGGAAAAGATTTGAGTTGTTTACTGATCATAAGTCATTAAAGTATCTTTTCTCTCAAAAGGACTTAAATCTTCGTCAGTAGAGATAGTTAGAGTTCTTGGCTTCATATGATTTCAATATCGCATACACACCCGGGAAAGGCAATGCGGCGGCTGATGCATTGAGTAGGAGACATTCCAGTTTAGGGGCTATGTTTCTTAAATGGAGGCAACTGCAGTATATCACGGGATATGATTTCAGACCTAAGTGCGAATTGGATCCAGAAATGTTAGCAAGTTTGACGATTAGACCGACTTTGATTGGGTGGATCGGCTCTAGTCGGAGGGACGATCATAACCAACTGGAAATCATCTCCAAGGTGGAGATAGGTACCTAAGGTGAGGAGATGAACAAGTATGGACTTGATCGAGAAGGATGGCTCCGAAAGAATGGGAGACTAGTTGTACCGAATGTTAATAGATTGAGAGATGAAGTGCTTAGAGAGTGTCACCACTAAAAACTGACTATACATCTCGGTGGTAACAAGATGCATCGAGACATGAAGCAGACATACTACTGGGAAGGGATGAAGAGAGACGTTTGGAAGTTTATATCCAAGTGCATGAACTGCCATCTAGTTAAAGCCGAGAAACAGAAGCCTAATGGTTTGTTACAACCGCTGGAAATTCCCAAATGGAAATGGGAACGAGTATCGATGTATTTCATTGACGGTTTGCCAAGGACTAGATCGGGTCATGATAGTATTTGGGTAGTTGTGGATCGATTGACCAATAGTGCAAGGTTTATACTAGTGAAGTCGAATAGAACGGCAGCTAAGTTAGCAGAACTGTATATGAAATGGATAGTGAGATTTCATGGAGTACCTAAAGGTATTGTGAGTGGCCGAGATCCATTATTTACTAGTGGGTTTTGGAAGAGCTTACAAGAGGCTTTAGGGTTAGAATTAGATCTTAGTATCGCGTACCATCCTCAAACCGACGGTCAAACAGAGAGGGTGAATCGTGTATTAGAGGATCTCTTAAGAGCTTGTATATTGCATTTTGGAGGTTCATGAGATGACCATTTGCATTTGGTTGAGTTTGCATATAATAATAGTTATCAGTCCAGTATCAATATGGCTCTATTTGAAGCTTTGTACGGAAGACCGTGCAATTCACCATCATGTTGGTTGGAAACGAGTGAGAAATTTGTGCTTCGGCCAGATGTAATAAGAGAAATTTCTGATAAAATCAAGATTATTCAACAACGAATGAAAGATGCCCAAGATAGGCAGAAGAGTTACGCTAATAAAAGGCGAAGAGATTTGAAATTCTCCATTGGTGACTTGGTATTCCTCAAGATCTCTCCGTTGAAGAGTGTGATTTGATTTGGTAGGAGAGGTAAGTTGGCACCAAGGTTTGTTGGTTCATTTCCAGTTCTCGAACAAGTTGGGAATTTAGCGTATAAAGTTGGATTGGCTGACAAGATGGTGGGAGTTCATGACGTATTTCATGTTTCCCACTTAAGGAAGTTCGTGCACAATTCCGATATGACTATTTCACCAGATCAGTTGGATGATATCGAGGTAGAATCCGAGGCAGTTGGGAGCCGCAGGGCGATTTGTATTGTCGGACACGATGCGAAACAATTTCGAAGGAAGACGGTGGAACTAGTCAAGGTCCAGTGGGGCGATAATGAGAATGACTGTACTTGGGAAACAGAGGAGAGCATAAGGAAGTCATATCCAAAACTCTTTGCTTGGTAAGATTTTAAATCGTGATATAGTTATTCCCTTATTAGTAAACTACATGCTAGGATATGCCTGTTGTGTTACTGTGTATGTTTGATTGTTCGTAAATGGTTGATATGCATGTTGGACACCATTGTATGTTTCTTGGTTAAGGAATTTCGAGGGCGCGATTTCTTAAGGGGGGCGAGTGTAATGACTCGCATTCTACATATCGGAGGATTTTAGAATATTTATTTTATTTTCATACGAAGTCGTATAACTTTGGGAAACAACTATTGAGGTCATTTGCAACATTCACGATTTTTGCCGAATTTTAAATGACCATTTTACCCTTAGCGAATCTTGTTTCGCCTATAACTTTTGATTGGTAAGGAGTTTTGACCTGAAACCACTTCCTGATTTGGATGATGGTTTACCTTTCCGTAGAGTGGTTACATAATCAAACGGACTTCCGTTTGGGTGATATGGCTGAAATAATGTTTGGAAGATGAAAAATAGCTTAATCAGGCTTAATAGGGTGATTAACAGCTAGGCCCATAACCCATTTCGGGATTAGGTTTATGGGAGGGTGAAAGGAGTTTGAGAATGATTCCTTTTCATTTTGTCAGCCACCACAAACATTCCTCTAACCCTAGCAATGGCCTCCATCTTCTAAATCACTCCCTAATCACCTTTTTATCACTAATCAAGCAAAACTACATCAAATCAAGTCAAATTAGCCTCAAATCAGAGATAGAACTGCTGCTATACATAGGAATCCTTGCCAAATCAGTGGAGTTTTTAGATCTGTAGTTTATTTTGGCTAAGATGAGCGATTTGCATGTTTTTACACTAATTACGGCTAGCTAGGGGTGACTAGTGATAATTAGCGAAATTATGCATCATAAAAATCTGGAAAAACATGTAAAAATTCTAAAATATTATTTTATGTCACTGATATAAATTTAGGTTAATTTGGATTAAGTTTGCTAATCCCGGAATTTAGGGGATTAAGGGGAAAACTATGGATTTTGTATCTTTGATCCTAAATAACACATGTGATTGATGCTTTAATGTTTTTGGTTGATTTAATATGTTCCTACTAATGTTTGGTATGATCCATGATTGCATTGGAAAGTTAGAACGGTCTAAAACATCGTCGAGAGGCGATAATAGTTTGCTGGAAAATGATGCAGGCTATGGGTCGAGCGACCGAACCTATATGCATGCTCGACCGACCCAGTGGTGCATGTTCGACCTCGGGTCAGGCCGAGTTGCAGGTTAGGTATGGATGGCAGCTTCTCTTGGATCTTTGTACTAGATTTTGTTGTGCTTATCTTTATAGCTCGGATATCGTACCTTATGAATAGTCAACTCTTATATTATCTTGATTTATTTTTCTGTACTCATGTATGATGTATTATTATAGAGATGTATGGTGATGTATGTAATTATATATACACACACACATACACTCTGATCTGGTTTGCTGTTATGTGACTAATGTTTTCTATCTAATGTATATTACATTATTTTGAAACGGTCCGAAACCACCATAGAGTGCATTAGTTAGGGACTAAGCGTGTCTACCACTTACGAGGTAATAAGAAGAAGAAAAAATCGAGGCATAATTGACATGCTTAGCTCTTAACTAAGGTATTACTATGATGGTCGCCCTTAACCAGCCCTATTCTCTGCATTAGTAGACATGATTACTTAGTAATTCTCTTTACTAATGAAGGTCTCGGGGTGGGGCGACCCGATGATGAATGTTCCACCGATCCAGTGGTGTATGCTTGACTGACCCAATGGTGCATGTTCGACAGACCAATGAAGCATGTTCGACTGATCAGGGACGCATGTTCAACCGACCAGGAATGCATGTTTGATCGACCAGGAATGCATGTTCGACCAATCAGGAATGCATGTTTGACCAACCAGGAATGCATGTTCGACCAACCCATGAAGGATGAATGACCGGCGATGACCATGAACTCTTCTGAAGATCAATTCCAATCTGACTAAACCCGAGATGCAAAGAAATTCCAGAAGAGAAGTGATGGCTCAAGATCCAAATGGGCATCGACGGGTTAGCTTCTAAAGTTGGGCTTTGCTGCAGGACGTGTGCAAAGGGATTATCGATATCTATAACTTTGGTTCACCATTGAGAGGGGGGCATTGACTATGGACCATTGTGGTGGGGTCATAGGTTGTATGGAGTCGAACTCCATCAGGGCCTCCAAGGGGCAAAGTGGCCGTAGTGATAGTTGGACGAGGTGGGACTCCGTCATGGCCCCAATAGCTCTGGTGATCAAAGTGGTGGATACTGTATGCTTTAGGAACTGAGTGAGAGATGTGAGGATGATTGCTATGTTTGATGTTTGATATCACCATGACATGCACACTCCCTTTTTTTACACTTTATGTTAGTGTTACCTAAGAGTACTGTACAGCTTGTTGTGCTAACTCTTTGGTTGCAGGTCCAAGTTCTGGTATGATTATTTATACATGTTATTTCTTTATTTTGCTGCTATCGCTCATACCAGATTTTTGTCTGACCCAGAGTTTTATGTCTCTTCTTATTACTCTGAGTGCTCCTAAACGAGCAGACTAGAGACAGGTTAGGTGGTTATGCACGAGTAGTTGTCCGGAGACGAATAGGAGGCTTCCACGTACTATTTACATATATTCTCCCTGTGTTGTTTGTAACAACCCGAAAATCTGGGCCAGTTTAATTTTTTTATTTTGGCGATTTTAGCGAATTTTGATTATTTAAAATGAATTATTTTAAATAATATCGACGAGAAATTTATTTTGAATATATTTAGAACGTATATATTATATACGTCGTCGTTAGAATATAAATAATTATAAAAGGAATTGAAAATGGCGCGGTAGTTCGATAATTCGATTTCAAACTTCAATTGAATGTACCGGGTGAAAAAAAATCCGGATTTTAGTGAAACCAAAAATAATGGAATCTAATTGTGACTATCTTTCCAACGAACCCAAAAAATCAAATTTTCATAGCGGGAATCAAAAGATATGTCCAGTTGAAAATTCTGAATAGTCGCTATGGAATTCAGGCCCTTAAAAATGGAAATTTTGCAAATGACCTCGGATTTCGACGAAACCACTTTTGTTGGGTCCGTGAAGTCAAATTATTGCTAGGTTTCCAATTTCATAATTTTTCGAATCAATATGTGAGCGTGGCGAAGGAAAACGCGTTTGACCAGTTTTAGTTGATTTTAATCGACTGGAAAATGGCCATTTTTCAAACGGTCCCAGAATTCGACGAAACTAGTTTTGTTAGGACCGTATCGTCAATACGAAGCTAGAAAATATTTTTCTGGAATTTTTCTAGTTAGTATGTGACCCCGGTAATTCGAAATGTACGTTTAAAATTCAATATAATGATTTAAATGTAAATTCAACGGAAACCAATCGAAACGGTCAAATCAGCTTGCGATACATATCCCATTGTGTTCGGAACGGGGGTAATATGCTATGGACGATAGGCGGTGGACCTCGTTTCGAGGTCGTATGTAAAAGTCAACTTTTTGAAAATTAATTAATTAAATAAAAAAAAAGAAAACCCTCCTCCCCTTATAACCGATGCCCCCCCTTTTTCTCGATTCAGTTTTATAAAGAAAAAAAACCCCCCAACGCTTTCCCGTCGCCCCCCCTCGACTGAGCCGCCGCGCTCGACGGCGCCACCACCACCCACGGCCGGACCCCCCTGCCCTTCCTCCTCCTTCCCAAATCAAACCCCCTCCCCTCCTTCGACCGACGCAAGCACCCAGACCCCCCTCCTTTTAATCGTGCCGCCGCCCAGACCCGACACCCCCCCACTCCATCGCCTACCCCTCCGAGCTCCGACGCCTCCAACCTCCAAATCCGAAAAGCATTGAAGTGATCGAGAGGAGCTCAGGGATTTCGGTCCAGGAATTGAAGACGACGGCTTAGAGGCCTTAATGACGTGATTAGTGTGTTGAATAGGTAATTAATTAGTTTAATTTCTTTTAAATGTTTTATTTATGTAATTTAAAAGTTTGAAAGGCTATAATTTTTTGTTTGTAAATGCGGATTCACATTTGTTTAAAAATATAATTTTTAAATGGGAAAACATTGAAAAGGTCGTATCTTTAAACATTGAAAAGGTCGTATCTTTAAACATTGAAAAGGTCGTATCTTTAAACATTGAAAAGGTCGTATTTTTAACATTGAAAAGGTCGTATCTTTAAACATTGAAAAGGTCGTATTTCTAACACTGAAAAGATCGTATTTTTTTGGGGAAAAGCTATGATAGCAAAGTAAAAATTCGATTTTTATAAATTGAATAGCGAAGCAAAAATACGATTTTTATAGAATCACATTAGAAATAAAAATATGATTTTTATATTTTTAAAGTATTAAAAATATGATTTTTATATTTTTAAAGTATTAGAATTATAATCTTTATTAAGTAGAAGATGTAAAATATGACTTTTGTTTAGGTAGAGAATGAAAAAAATATAATTTTTACATGATAGGAATATTAAAAATAGCATCTTTATATGTGGGGCAAAATAAAGATTGATTTTGAAAAGACGATATTTTTAAATATGAGAAGACGATATTGTTAGATATGAAAAGACGATATTTTGAGATGAGTAGTGAAGTAAAAATATGATTTTTACTTCGAGAAGAATATAAATTTTATATTATAGAAAGGCAAATCTATATTTTTGAAAAGGCGAAATCTTTATGTAAAGTATAACGAAGTAAAAATTCAATTTTTAAAAGGTATGAAGCAATTATAAAAATATGATTTTTAAATTGAAGGTGAATAAATAAAAATGTGATTTTTATTTTAAAGACATCAGCAAATATAAAAATGAGTGATTTTTATATATGTAGTGGCTACGGGCAACGAAGAGGACGAAGATGCGATAGCGATGAAGATTTCTATCAATGAAGTGCCGTGGAGCTAGGATAGCTATCGGTGAGAATTTCTCACCTTTCAATTTCTTTTCTAGTTATATATATACTAGGATGCAGACGGTGTTTAGTAGCACCCGACACCCGTCATCCACAGACCATGGTTGGCTTGTTTGTTTAATTGTTTGGTTGTGTAGTTGGTTAGATTATTTGGTTTGAATTGAATTGTTTGGTGAAATGAATTGATTTGATTGATGTGTGAATGGCGTGGGCCTTCACTAGACTGGGGATAAGTAGGCCTTGTCCCGTTTCTAGTATCGTGCCGTTATGCCGTCGAAATTTTCTAAAATATGTTAGAAAAATAAAAATATCATTTTATTTAAAGAATGAACTGAATAGAAATTCATATGTTAAGATAAAATGTTTTATCGTTAAAAATATAATTTTTAACGTGAATATGAATATAGTGAATGTGAATAAATAAATATTTATAAACAAATCGACCGATTTGTTTATATACACTGATTTGACTGATATTGATTGGGTAGATAAATTTTACACATCGCCCAACTGCACAAATGAAATCTGTGTTTGTTGATTTGAAACCCCACACGGGTGTTGGGATGAAATTTGAAGTTCACTCATCCTGATTGATTAAATATGTCGATCGATTGATTGACAGGCTGTTATAAGCGTTAGATACCTATATTTGATGCTTATACAGTGTAGTGCACTTTGGTAGATGGTTGATTATTTTTCAATGCTATTATATGCGTGTGATGTATGGAAATCCACATAATTAATTTTATATGGTGATTGATTGGGCCTCATTCCAATTTGAAAAATAAAGAATATTATAAAATAAAGGTTCATGTGTTGACAGTACTCATCCATTGAGATTGGTCATGTGTTGAACGAAATATTTTGATAATAACAACTATTTTGAAAAAGAAATATTTGAAATAGAATATTTGAAAATAGAAATATATGAAGCCGTGTTGATTATATTGACGCCATTTTGACGTGAACGATATTTATATCGATTTTATTCATTTTAAAATGAATATTGAAAAGCGATTTCGAAATCGAATATTTTGAAATGAAAGTTGAATCAAATTGAATAGAAAACGAATTCGAATCGAATTTGTTTTGAATATATAACGAATTTGATTTCAATGGAATATACAACGAATTGAATCGAATAGAAAACCAATTTGAATTGAATCGAATAGAAAACGACTTTGGAATTGAATTAAATTGAAAACGAATTCAAATTGAATTGAATTGAAAAGAAAATGAATTCAAATCGAATTAAAATCAAAATTGAATTGAAATCAATTTGAAATGAATTTAAATTGGAATATTCAATTTTGATTTGAAATTGAATATGAAGTTGAAACCGTTTTGAAAATGAATTGAAAACGATTTATAAAGCACGTTTTGAATTGAAATCGACGAAGTATATATTATATATATAATATAATGGCCTGAATAGGACGCGCCGCGCCGCGGCAGTTCGCGAATTTCGACCATTGACTTCGAACGGATATTACGGGAGTTCCGACCGTCGGATTCTCCTGAAGCCGGAACCGTTGGGTTCGTATCGAAAAGAGTTTTCTAACGAATATTAGAAATTAGAAATCTAACGGTTGGATTTGGAATTATGTAAAGACCCGCAACTTCCCCGTAAAGGAAAGTGTCGGATAGTTCGAGAACAAGCCACAACAGAACACATACAGAAGAACGTTTCATTGTATATTACAACGATGCATCAGATTACAAGAATATACAGAGTATAAAAGAATATTACACAGAAATGTCAGAGAACTAAATTACATTTAAATACATAGCAGCGGAAAATAATACAATACACAACTAGAAGTAGATATACGGATACAAAGCTTTCCGGATATCGTTCCAGCTGTAAACCAGGATCCTGTGAATATAAATCTGCAAAACCAAAACTACTAGCTGCCCGTGTCGAAATAAGGGCACCCAGAGTTTAGGTTAAAACAATAAACTCCAGGTCAGTCATGTGACTGGTGTGAGAACTAAAACAGTTTTTAATCTTTATTTTCAATCATTGGGTAAATCAAGGGACCACGCCGTATAACACGGAACGGGTTTCCTCCCAAGAATACCAGTGCATAAAACAACAACGCAATGCTAAATAAAGAAAAATGAAGCTGTTATAAGACCCAGGTCCTATCACATAATGCAACGCAAGCCGGGGGATAGGGTTTTTACCTTATAACAGCCAAGAATGCTTGATACGTTTAAAACAAATCATTTGATACTATTATAAGTGCATAGTGTATAAAACAACTTCAAATCATAAGTATCAATCATAGGCGGCATGAGCGCCCCATCCCACTATGTCACCATACTAGGTTCTACAATTAAAACCGCAAATGTCACGTATTTGGAAATTGGATTTCCGTCTATGAACCGAGGCAAAAGATAGTCCTCTACCGATTCGAGACAATCTAGCCCATGTCTCAGGTCCCAGACTCAGGTGGGCCTTGGATCGTCAGGGTCGGTCCACCGATGTGGATTATTATGCCTGAACAATACGTCACTCCGCCCTATGGGGCGTAAACGAGCCAACAAATGACTCCATCGGACCCGGATCGTCCGATCAAACCGAGGCGCCTCGCAACAGCAACAACCACATAAGTCAAACTCGTCAGGGCGTGTAAAACCACTGACGCCACTTCTAGCTAGAAAGAAACGCAAGTCCTCCCTGAGGCCCGTCTCCCGTTTTTGGTTCATACCGGGTGTGAAACTCGCGAATCAAACGTTACACAAAGCTACGCCACAAAGGCCTTGCTTTGATCATTACCACAAGACTTTGCTTTTCAACAGAAGCCTCGATCAATTGCCACTTAGGCATGCCACACAGGCAATTCACTCCATGCGTTTGATATCCATCAATATATAACCCCTGAGCTCGTACGTCTCAGAGAAGGGCGTTAAGCAAGAGAATAAATTCTCCGCCGCCAAACAGATATATATTTAATAGAGATCAATCACACAGACTAAAATCCAATGTCAGACACACAGTCCATTTACAAGTCCGTTCTGGGTCTGAACGAAACCGGAGGCACCTAGTACCCCGCATATCCATCGATCTCCAAGTACGTCTGGACGATCACCAACTGTTTCCATCTTCTTGGGTGTACAGCCCAATCAAGATCATCAGTTATCACCCAAACGACGTGAAGACTTCCGGTCTTCGACCACCGTCTTCATCTTCGACTTATCGTCGTATCAGTTATTCAGAATGGGATAAACCCGGTCTTTCCGGATAACTCGCGTATATTTTAAATAAGTGTTACACAAACACAACATACGCCTCATTCCAATTCATTAGTCACTAACCGTAAATTAATCAAGAGAATAATCCCCCAAATATTAACCCCGAAGGCCGAAACCAACATCAGATCAATATCCAGAAAACCATTCTGCTTGGCTAACCGACAGTTAGTTTCTAAATTTCACATTCATAGGAAAAGGTTCCCATTAATTTTATCCAAGATAAATTCCTTGAATTTATTCTTTAATCTACTTTTGAATATCAATTCAAACTAGTCGGGATTAGCGAACCTTACCGAAGTAATCATTTGTTTTAATTTCCCAATCCCAACCTATTCATCCCATGAAGTAAAACTGGTTATACTTCATATCTAACACCACGGTGTTATCGGTAAATTCAATTACCATTTCACGTTCAAATCTAATTAAAGATTTAACTATCGCCAGGAGTAAAACTGGTGATACTCCATTTTCGATCATTTCAATCTAATTAAAGATTCATTAAAACTCCACTTAGTTTTAATCGTCGACTGGGTTAAAGAATCAGTGTCATTTAAAACACGGTTCACGATAAACCCAAAATCACATTCATTAATTATCGGGTTAAAGAACAAGTGTTATTTAAAACACTGTCCACGATAAACCCAAAAATCAATATCAATTCTATTCCAATTAAATATTGTTTAATTGGTACACTTCATTAAATCTAAATAAAAAGATTTAATCTTTTCTCAACTGGGTTCAAGAACAGTGTTAGTGAAGACACCATTCACGACAAACCCAAATCACATTCGATATTCAATACAAGGCTCTGAATAGAAAATATATCGGCTTATATTCAATATCGAATTCTACGACTAACAAATGTCGTATTGGAAATAACGATATAAATATATATCTTCCAAATTTCCATAACAACACCTGTATAATCACGAATTCCAACATCGAAATATTCCGAAGACAATTTCGATTCAAATCCACTCCAACGCAATCATTGGAAATTTGGGTTATTTTTAAAACCCTTTTCGAATTCAATTTATTTATTTAAAAATAAATAGAATTATAATTCTAGTTCAAAACTAGTTCATTTCGATAAAAATCTATTTTTATCTTTTCAAATATGGAGTTTTTCATCCCAATTCTTTCTAAATCATTTCTTATGATTTTACACAAATTATTACTATTTTTAATAATTTTATCAAGGCCCGTATAGTCGATTTCCATCAATGTCCATCGAACTGCACTTACAACGACCTTTTTCAAATTTGATTTGGACGTAACTCCAAATCCAACCGTTAGATTTCAAATTTCTAATATTCGTTAGAAATCTCTTTTCGATACGAACCCAACGGTTCCGGTTTTAGGAGAATCCGACGGTCGGATCTCCCGTAATATCCGTTTGAAACAAATGGTCGAAATTCACGAACTGCCGCGGCGCGGCGCGTTCTATTCAGGCCATTATATTATATATATAATATATATAATATATATTTCGTCGATTTTTCTATTCAAAACGAATTATATAAATAGTTTTAAAATTCGTTTCAAAATCTATTTCAACTTCCATTTCAATTCAAAGCAAAATTGAATTCTTCTTTATAAATTCGTTTCTTAATTCATTTCTATTCAATTCAAATTTCAATTCAATTTGAATTCATTTCAATTCGCTTTCAATTCAATTTGAATTCGTTTTCAATTCAATTCATTTCGAAATCGTTTTCAATTCAATTCATTCCGAAATCGTTTTCAATTCATTTCATTTCGAAATCGTTTTCAATTCATTTCATTTCGAAATCGTTTTCAATTCAATTCATTTCGAAATCGTTTTCAATTCAATTCATTTCGAAATCGTTTTCAATTCAATTCATTTCGAAATCGTTTTCAATTCAATTCATTTCGAAATCGTTTTCAATTCAATTCATTTCGAAATCGTTTTCAATTCATTTCATTTCGAAATCGTTTTCAATTCAATTCATTTCGAAATCGTTTTCAATTCAATTCATTTCGAAATCGTTTTCAATTCATTTCATTTCGAAATCGTTTTCAATTCAATTCATTTCGAAATCGTTTTAAAATCGATATAAATATCGTTCACGTCAAAATGGCGTCAATCTAATCAACACGGCTTCATATATTCCTTTATTTTCAAATATTCTATTTCAAATATTTCTTTTTCAAAATAGTTGTTATTATCAAAATATTTCGTTCAACACATGACCAATCTCAATGAATGAGTACTGTCAACACATGAACTTTTATTTTATAACGATAAAGGTGCAAATTTTATTACTAAAATATTTCGTTCAACACATGACCAATCTCAATGAATGAGTACTGTCAACACATGAACTTTTATTTTATAATATTCTTTATTTTTCAAATTGGAATGAGGCCCAATCAATTACCATATAAAGTTAATTATATGGATTTTCATACAACACATGTACATAATAGCATTGAAAAATAATCAACCATCAACCAAAGTGCACTACACTGTATAAGCATCAAATATAGATCTCTAACGCTTATAACAGCCTGTCAATCAATCGATCGACATATTTAATCAATCAGGATGAGTGAACTTCAAATTTCATCCCAACACCCGTGTGGGGTTTCAAACAATCACACGCATATTTTATTTGTGCAGTTGGGCGATGTGTAAAATTTATCGTCCCAATCAATGTCATTCAAATAGGTGTACATAAACAAACCGTTCGGTTTATAAATGAATATTTTATTTTATTCACTTCACGTTAAAAATTATATTTTTAACGACAAAACATTTTATTTCAACCTATGAATTTCTATTCAATTCATTTATTTAATAAAATGATATTTTTATTTTTCTAACTTATTTTAGAAAATTTCGGCGGCATAACGGCACGATACTAGAAACGGGATGAGGCCTAGCCTTATCCCCGGTCTAGTGAAGGCCCACGCCATTCACACATCAATCAAATCAATTCGTTATGCAAACCACAAAATTTGGAATAAGAGTCTAACCTAGCCTTACTCCTTCGCCTTATAACGGCGCACGTCTAATCCTAACCAATTTATCGATTCGATTTTTCACACCACAAACCACATTCAAACCAATATCGCAATCAATCACCAAACAGCCAAACAAACAAGTCCATGGTCTGTGGACGATTGTGTTGGGTGCTACTAAACACCGTCTGCATCCTAGTATATATATATATATATAACTAGAAAAGAAATTGAAACGTGAGAAATTCTCACTTATAGCTATCCTAGCTCCACGGCACTTCATTGATAGAAATCTTCGTCGTTTCGTCTTTTTGTCGCCTTCGTTGCTCGTATCCGCTACATATGTAAAAATCGAATTTTTACTTCGCTATTCAATATATAAAAATCATATTTTTATTTCGAAGTTTAATATATAAAAATCATATTTTTATTTCGAAGTTCAACATATAAAAATCCTATTTTTATTTCGAAGTTCAACATATAAAAATCCTATTTTTATTTCGAAGTTCAACATATAAAAATCCTATTTTTATTTCGAAGTTCAACATATAAAAATCCTATTTTTATTTCGAAGTTCAACATATAAAAATCCTATTTTTATTTCGAAGTTCAACATATAAAAATCCTATTTTTATTTCGAAGTTCAACATATAAAAATCGAATTTTTACTTCTTAAAGTTCAAATCCTTTTTCTCTTTAAAGATTAAACCTTTTTCCTATTTAAAGTTTTTATTTTTAAACAAAATCAGTTTTTTTTATTTTTAAACAAAATCAGTTTTTTTATTTTCAAACAAAATCAGTTTTTTTTTTTATTTTCAAACAAAATCAGTTTTTTTATTTTCAAACAAAATCAGTTTTTTTATTTTTAAACAAAATCAGTTTTTATTTTCAAACAAAATCAGTTTTTATTTTCAAACAAAATCAGTTTTTATTTTCAAACAAAATCAGTTTTAATCAGTTTTTATTTTCAAACAAAATCAGTTTTTATTTTTAAACAAAATCAGTTTTTATTTTCAAACAAAATCAGTTTTTATTTTCAAACAAAATCAGTTTTTATTTTCTGTTTTTATAAAATAAAAATAAAATAATAAAATAAAAAGAAATACTTACAGAGAGAGAGGGGGGGTATCTCGCCGGCGTCAGGGCTATGGGGGGTCGCAGGTCGGAGGCGGGTCCAACGGGGGTGGGCGAGGCTGCTGCTCGATTCGGTTGCAGTGGGGGGTTCCTTCGCATCGCACTTCGATTGACGGGGGGGGGGGGGGGGGATGCGCGGCGCCTTGGGCGGCGCGTGGCCAGGCCGCGATGGCCTCCGGTGGAGGAGCGACAGCTCCTCCCCTTTCTTATCCTCTTTTTTTTTCCCTGTGGAATGAATTTAATCGGGGGGGGGGGGGGGGGGCAGAACGAGATTAAAGGGGAGGAAAGGGTTTTTTTTTATTTAATTATTTTATTTTCAAAGAAGTTGACTTTTACTTACGACCCCGAAACGAGGCCCACCGCCTGTCGTCCATAGCGTTTAACCCCCATTCCGAACACAATGGGATATGTATCGCAAGCTGATTCGGCTGTTACAATCAGTTTCCATCACATTTACATTTAAATCACTATATTGAATTTTAAACGTACATTTCAAATTACCGGGGTCACATACTAACTAGAAAAATTTCAGAAAAATATTTCTAGCTTCGTATTGACGATACGGTCCTAACAAAACTAGTTTCGTCGAATTCTGAGACCGTTAGAAAAATGGCCAATTTCCAGTCGATTAAAATCAACTGAAACTGGTCAAACGCGTTTTCCTTTTCCACGCTCACATATTGATTCGAAAAATTATAAAATTTGGAACCTAGCAATAACTTCACATCCCGGACCCAACAAAACTGGTTTCGTCGAAATCCGAGGTCGTTTGTAAAATGTCCATTTTTAAGGGCCCGAATTCCATAGCGACTATTCAGAATTTTCAACTGGACATATCCTTTGATTCCCGCTATGAAATTTTGATTATTCGGATTCGTTGGAAAGATATTATCAAATAGATCCTATCATTTTTGGTTTCACTAAAATCCGGATTGTTTTGCACCCGGTACATTCAATTGAAGTTTGAAATCGAATTATCGAACTACCGCGCCATTTTCAATTCCTTTTATAATTATATATAAATATTTATATTCTAACGACGACGCGTATAATATATACGTTCGAATTATATTCAATATAAATTTCTCGTGGATTTTATTTAAAATAATTCATTTTAAATAATTAAAATCCGCCAAAATTGCCGAAATAAAAATTTTAAACTGGCCCAGATTTTCGGGTTGTTACAATCTCCCCCACTTAAAACTTTTCGTCCCCGAAAAGGAACAAAGTCGAAAGTGGTTTGATTATTCAGCTCTACGACCGATCAGGCTTCTATTCTCCAACTTTTCAGTTTCTGAGAATTTTCAAAATCTCAAAAATTTGGCTAACACCCTAAATTTTTGAAAAATTTCGCCATAACCTCCCCTGCACCGGGAGCATCGGGGAATTTCAAATAGCTTCCCCGGTCCTTCAGATCTCAAAGAGAAAAAGAAAAAGCCAAGCGGCTAGCCAATAGGCTCACAAAATCATCATCACCCAAACAAAACAGGAAATTATGTTGTAAACATGTACCTATTCGTCGGGCAAACAAATTTTATTCTCTGCTCTAGCCTCCTTGCTATGACCTGTTCAATATAAGTATATGCATATGCAAGCAAATGCGACCAATTTTCAATATAATTCAATATGTGATTCAGTTAGGCTAAATGGCTAAAAATTAGCAAACAAATAAACAAACACCAATCAATTAGTGAATTAGAGTTTCAAATTCATAATTTTGATACATATACAAAAATCATGTTTTTGATGCCAATTCACAACAATGTATTCTAGCTATATATAAGTTTTGGTTCTCACACCAGTCTAATGGAAATATATAGAAAGCACACCTTCGAAACTCGAAACTAATTACTAATGATGACGCGTCAATCATCAGAATCAGGTCCGGGCGACTAGAGTGTGATTCTATATCTATCCAATATTTTAAAATTTCGAATACACGCGGATCAGACGTATACGCAAAATCTTTATATACTGGACTGTCCAACTCAATATTAATAAATAATCAAATACGAATGATTGATTTAGATTCTCAAAACAAAATTTGTTTTCACTTTAAAAATATACTCTTCACACTCGTTCTAGGATACTACTGATCCTATCTCTAACGAGTCATTCTCATTGGATATAGCTAATCCAATATCTGATGAATTCTTTCGTATGGTTCTAATGTGCCTTGTTCCCTGAGCTTTGTAAACCAAAGCTCTGATACCAACTGTGACGAAATGGAATTTCGCTCGGTCCGAACCAGTCGCTAAACCGATCCAGACCGCTCGAAACGCCCTATCGTTTGAGAACACGACAAAATAGAACGCATACAGAAGAACATTTCATTGTATATTACAACGATGCATCAGATTACAAGAATATACAGAGTATAAAAGAATATTACACAGAAATGTCAGAGAACTAAATTACATTTAAATACATAGCAGCGGAAAATAATACAATACACAACTAGAAGTAGATATACGGATACAAAGCTTTCCGGATATCGTTCCAGCTGTAAACCAGGATCCTGTGAATATAAATCTGCAAAACCAAAACTACTAGCTGCCCGTGTCAAAATAAGGGCACCCAGAGTTTAGGTTAAAACAATAAACTCCAGGTCAGTCATGTGACTGGTGTGAGAACTAAAACAGTTTTTAATCTTTATTTTCAATCATTGGGTAAATCAAGGGACCACGCCGTATAACACGGAACGGGTTTCCTCCCAAGAATACCAGTGCATAAAACAACAGCGCAATGCTAAATAAAGAAAAATGAAGCTGTTATAAGACCCAGGTCCTATCACACAATGCAACGCAAGCCGGGGATAGGGTTTTTACCTTATAACAGCCAAGAATGCTTGATACGTTTAAAACAAATCATTTGATACTATTATAAGTGCATAGTGTATAAAACAACTTCAAATCATAAGTATCAATCATAGGCGGCATGAGCGCCCCATCCCACTATGTCACCATACTAGGTTCTACAATTAAAACCGCAAATGTCACGTATTTGGAAATTGAATTTCCGTCTATGAACCGAGGCAAAAGATAGTCCTCTACCGATTCGAGACAATCTAGCCCATGTCTCAGGTCCCAGACTCAGGTGGGCCTTGGATCGTCAGGGCCGGTCCACCGATGTGGATTATTATGCCTGAACAATACGTCACTCCGCCCTATGGGGCGTAAACGAGCCAACAAATGACTCCATCGGACCCGGATCGTCCGATCAAACCGAGGCGCCTCGCAACAGCAACAACCACATAAGTCAAACTCGTCAGGGCGTGTAAAACCACTGACGCCACTTCTAGCTAGAAAGAAATGCAAGTCCTCCCTGAGGTCCGTCTCCCGTTTTTGGTTCATACCGGGTGTGAAACTCGCGAATCAAACGTTACACAAAGCTACGCCACAAAGGCCTTGCTTTGATCATTACCACAAGACTTTGCTTTTCAACAGAAGCCTCGATCAATTGCCACTTAGGCATGCCACACAGGCAATTCACTCCATGCGTTTGATATCCATCAATATATAACCCCTGAGCTCGTACGTCTCAGAGAAGGGCGTTAAGCAAGAGAATAAATTCTCCGCCGCCAAACAGATATATATTTAATAGAGATCAATCACACAGACTAAAATCCAATGTCAGACACACAGTCCATTTACAAGTCCGTTCTGGGTCTGAACGAAACCGGAGGCACCTAGTACCCCGCATATCCATCGATCTCCAAGTACGTCTGGACGATCACCAACTGTTTCCATCTTCTTGGGTGTACAACCCAATCAAGATCATCAGTTATCACCCAAACGACGTGAAGACTTCCGGTCTTCGACCACCGTCTTCATCTTCGACTTATCGTCGTATCAGTTATTCAGAATGGGATAAACTCGGTCTTTCCGGATAACTCGCGTATATTTTAAATAAGTGTTACACAAACACAACATACGCCTCATTCCAATTCATTAGTCACTAACCGTAAATTAATCAAGAGAATAATCCCCCAAATATTAACCCCGAAGGCCGAAACCAACATCAGATCAATATCCAGAAAACCATTCTGCTTGGCTAACCGACAGTTAGTTTCTAAATTTCACATTCATAGGAAAAGGTTCCCATTAATTTTATCCAAGATAAATTCCTTGAATTTATTCTTTAATCTACTTTTGAATATCAATTCAAACTAGTCGGGATTAGCGAACCTTACCGAAGTAATCATTTGTTTTAATTTCCCAATCCCAACCTATTCATCCCATGAAGTAAAACTGGTTATACTTCATATCTAACACCACGGTGTTATCGGTAAATTCAATTACCATTTCACGTTCAAATCTAATTAAAGATTTAACTATCGCCAGGAGCAAAACTGGTGATACTCCATTTTCGATCATTTCAATCTAATTAAAGATTCATTAAAACTCCACTTAGTTTTAATCGTCGACTGGGTTAAAGAATCAGTGTCATTTAAAACACGGTTCACGATAAACCCAAAATCACATTCATTAATTATCGGGTTAAAGAACAAGTGTCATTTAAAACACTGTCCACGATAAACCCAAAAATCAATATCAATTCTATTCCAATTAAATATTGTTTAATTGGTACACTTCATTAAATCTAAATAAAAAGATTTAATCTTTTCTCAACTGGGTTCAAGAACAGTGTTAGTGAAGACACCATTCACGACAAACCCAAATCACATTCGATATTCAATACAAGGCTCTGAATAGAAAATATATCGGCTTATATTCAATATCGAATTCTACGACTAACAAATGTCGTATTGGAAATAACGATATAAATATATATCTTCCAAATTTCCATAACAACACCTGTATAATCACGAATTCCAACATCGAAATATTCCGAAGACAATTTCGATTCAAATCCACTCCAACGCAATCATTGGAAATTTGGGTTATTTTTAAAACCCTTTTCGAATTCAATTTATTTATTTAAAAATAAATAGAATTATAATTCTAGTTCAAAACTAGTTCATTTCGATAAAAATCTATTTTTATCTTTTCAAATATGGAGTTTTTCATCCCAATTCTTTCTAAATCATTTCTTATGATTTTACACAAATTATTACTATTTTTAATAATTTTATCAAGGCCCGTATAGTCGATTTCCATCAATGGCCATCGAACTGCACTTACAGCGACCTTTTTCAAATTTGATTTGGACGTAACTCAAAATCCAACCGTTAGATTTCAAATTTCTAATATTCGTTAGAAAGCTCTTTTCGATACGAACCCAACGGTTCCGGTTTTAGGAGAATCCGACGGTCGGATCTCCCGTAATATCCGTTTGAAACAAATGGTCGAAATTCACGAACTGCCGCGGCGCGTTCTATTCAGGCCATTATATTATATATATAATATATATAATATATATTTCGTCGATTTTTCTATTCAAAACGAATTATATAAATAGTTTTAAAATTCGTTTCAAAATCTATTTCAACTTCCATTTCAATTCAAAGCAAAATTGAATTCTTCTTTATAAATTCATTTCTATTCAATTCAAATTTCAATTCAATTTGAATTCATTTCAATTCGCTTTCAATTCAATTTGAATTCGTTTTCAATTCAATTCATTTCGAAATCGTTTTCAATTCAATTCATTCCGAAATCGTTTTCAATTCATTTCATTTCGAAATCATTTTCAATTCATTTCATTTCGAAATCGTTTTCAATTCAATTCATTTCGAAATCGTTTTCAATTCAATTCATTTCGAAATCGTTTTCAATTCAATTCATTTCGAAATCGTTTTCAATTCAATTCATTTCGAAATCGTTTTCAATTCATTTCATTTCGAAATCGTTTTCAATTCAATTCATTTCGAAATCGTTTTCAATTCAATTCATTTCGAAATCGTTTTCAATTCATTTCATTTCGAAATCGTTTTCAATTCAATTCATTTCGAAATCGTTTTAAAATCGATATAAATATCGTTCACGTCAAAATGGCGTCAATCTAATCAACACGGCTTCATATATTCCTTTATTTTCAAATATTCTATTTCAAATATTTCTTTTTCAAAATAGTTGTTATTATCAAAATATTTCGTTCAACACATGACCAATCTCAATGAATGAGTACTGTCAACACATGAACTTTTATTTTATAACGATAAAGGTGCAAATTTTATTACTAAAATATTTCGTTCAACACATGACCAATCTCAATGAATGAGTACTGTCAACACATGAACTTTTATTTTATAATATTCTTTATTTTTCAAATTGGAATGAGGCCCAATCAATTACCATATAAAGTTAATTATATGGATTTTCATACAACACATGTACATAATAGCATTGAAAAATAATCAACCATCAACCAAAGTGCACTACACTGTATAAGCATCAAATATAGATCTCTAACGCTTATAACAGCCTGTCAATCAATCGATCGACATACTTAATCAATCAGGATGAGTGAACTTCAAATTTCATCCCAACACCCGTGTGGGGTTTCAAACAATCACACGCATATTTTATTTGTGCAGTTGGGCGATGTGTAAAATTTATCGTCCCAATCAATGTCATTCAAATAGGTGTACATAAACAAACCGTTCGGTTTATAAATGAATATTTTATTTTATTCACTTCACGTTAAAAATTATATTTTTAACGATAAAACATTTTATTTCAACCTATGAATTTCTATTCAATTCATTTATTTAATAAAATGATATTTTTATTTTTCTAACTTATTTTAGAAAATTTCGGCGGCATAACGGCACGATACTAGAAACGGGACGAGGCCTAGCCTTATCCCCGGTCTAGTGAAGGCCCACGCCATTCACACATCAATCAAATCAATTCGTTATGCAAACCACAAAATTTGGAGTAAGAGTCTAACCTAGCCTTACTCCTTCGCCTTATAACGGCGCACGTCTAATCCTAACCAATTTATCGATTCGATTTTTCACACCACAAACCACATTCAAACAAATATCGCAATCAATCACCAAACAGCCAAACAAACAAGTCCATGGTCTGTGGACGATTGTGTCGGGTGCTACTAAACACCGTCTGCATCCTAGTATATATATATATATATATATATAACTAGAAAAGAAATTGAAAGGTGAGAAATTCTCACTTATAGCTATCCTAGCTCCACGGCACTTCATTGATAGAAATCTTCGTCGTTTCGCCTTTTTGTCGCCTTCGTTGCTCGTATCCGCTACATATGTAAAAATCGAATTTTTACTTCGCTATTCAATATATAAAAATCATATTTTTATTTCGAAGTTTAATATATAAAAATCATATTTTTATTTCGAAGTTCAACATATAAAAATCCTATTTTTATTTCGAAGTTCAACATATAAAAATCCTATTTTTATTTCGAAGTTCAACATATAAAAATCCTATTTTTATTTCGAAGTTCAACATATAAAAATCCTATTTTTATTTCGAAGTTCAACATATAAAAATCCTATTTTTATTTCGAAGTTCAACATATAAAAATCGAATTTTTACTTCTTAAAGTTCAAATCCTTTTTCTCTTTAAAGATTAAACCTTTTTCCTATTTAAAGTTTTTATTTTTAAACAAAATCAGTTTTTTTATTTTTAAACAAAATCAGTTTTTTTATTTTCAAACAAAATCAGTTTTTTTTATTTTCAAACAAAATCAGTTTTTTTATTTTCAAACAAAATCAGTTTTTTTATTTTTGAACAAAATCAGTTTTTATTTTCAAACAAAATCAGTTTTTATTTTCAAACAAAATCAGTTTTTATTTTCAAACAAAATCAGTTTTTATTTTCAAACAAAATCAGTTTTTATTTTCTGTTTTTATAAAATAAAAATAAAATAATAAAATAAAAAGAAATACTTACAGAGAGAGGGGGGGGGGTATCTCGCCGGCGTCAGGGCTAGGGGGGGTCGCAGGTCGGAGGCGGGTCCAACGGGGGTGGGCGAGGCTGCTGCTCGATTCGGTTGCAGTGGGGGGTTCCTTCGCATCGCACTTCGATTGACGGGGGGGGGGGGGGATGCGCGTCGCCTTGGGCGGCGCGTGGCCAGGCCGCGATGGCCTCCGGTGGAGGAGCGACAGCTCCTCCCCTTTCTTATCCTCTTTTTTTTTCCCTGTGGAATGAATTTAATCGGGGGGGGGGGGGGCAGAACGAGATTAAAGGGGAGGAAAGGGTTTTTTTTTTATTATTTAATTATTTTATTTTCAAAGAAGTTGACTTTTACTTACGACCCCGAAACGAGGCCCACCGCCTGTCGTCCATAGCGTTTAACCCCCATTCCGAACACAATGGGATATGTATCGCAAGCTGATTCGGCTGTTACAATCAGTTTCGATCACATTTACATTTAAATCACTATATTGAATTTTAAACGTACATTTCAAATTACCGGGGTCACATACTAACTAGAAAATTTTCAGAAAAATATTTCTAGCTTCGTATTGACGATACGGTCCTAACAAAACTAGTTTCGTCGAATTCTGAGACCGTTAGAAAAATGGCCAATTTCCAGTCGATTAAAATCAACTGAAACTGGTCAAACGCGTTTTCCTTTTCCACGCTCACATATTGATTCGAAAAATTATAAAATTTGGAACCTAGCAATAACTTCACATCCCGGACCCAACAAAACTGGTTTCGTCGAAATCCGAGGTCGTTTGCAAAATGTCCATTTTTAAGGGCCCGAATTCCATAGCGACTATTCAAAATTTTCAACTGGACATATCCTTTGATTCCCGCTATGAAATTTTGATTATTCGGATTCGTTGGAAAGATATTATCAAATAGATCCTATCATTTTTGGTTTCACTAAAATCCGGATTGTTTTGCACCCGGTACATTCAATTGAAGTTTGAAATCGAATTATCGAACTACCGCGCCATTTTCAATTCCTTTTATAATTATATATAAATATTTATATTCTAACGACGACGCGTATAATATATACGTTCGAATTATATTAAATATAAATTTCTCGTGGATTTTATTTAAAATAATTCATTTTAAATAATTAAAATCCGCCAAAATTGCCGAAATAAAAATTTTAAACTGGCCCAGATTTTCGGGTTGTTACAAATTATGTCCAAATCAAATTTGAAAAAGGTCGCTGTAAGTGCAGTTCGATGGCCGTTGATGGAAATCGACTGTACGGGCCTTGATAAAATTATTAAAAATAGTAATAATTTGTATAAAATCATAAGAAATGATTTGTGAAGATTTGGGATGAAAAACTCCATATTTGAAAGGATAAAAATAGATTTTTATCGAAATGAACTAGTTTTGAACTAGAATTATAATTCTATTTATTTTTAAATAAATAAATTGAATTTGAAAAGGGTTTTAAAAATAACCAGAATTTCCAATGATTGCATTGGAATGGATTTGAATCGAAATTGTCTTCGGAATATTTCGATGTTGGAATTCGTGATTATACGGATGTTGTTATGGAAATTTGAAAGATATATATTTATATCGTTATTTCCAATACGACATTTGTTAATCGTAGAATTTGATATTGAATATAAGCCGATATATTTTCTATTCAGAGCCTTGTATTTAATATCAAATGTGTTTTGGGTTTGTCGTGAATGGTGTCTTCATTAACACTGTTCTTAAGCCCAGTTGAGAAAAGATTAAATCTTTTTATTTAGATTTAATGAAGTGTACCAATTAAATAATATTTAATTGGAATTAAATTGATATTGATTTTTGGGTTTATCGTGGACAATGTTTTAAATAACACTCGTTCTTTAACTCGATAATTAATGGAATGTGACTCTGGGTTTATCATGAACCGTGTTTTAAATGACACTGATTCTTTAACCCAGTTAACGATTAAAACTAAGTGGAGTTTTAATGAATCTTTAATTAGATTGAAAATGATCGAAAATGGAGTATCACCAATTTTGCTCCAGGCGATAGTTAAATCTTTAATTAGATTTAAACGTGAAATGGTAATTGAATTTACCGATAACACCGTAGTGTTAGATATGAAGTATTACCAGTTTTACTTCATGGGATGAATAGGTTGGGATTGGGAAATTAAAACCAAAAATTACTACGGTAAGGTTCGTTAATCCCGACTAATTGAATCGAAATTCAAAGGAAGATTAGAGAATAAATTCAGGAATTTATCTCGGATAAAATTAATGGGAACCTTTCCCTATGAATGTGAAATTCAGAAACTAACTGCCGGTTAGCCAAGCAGAATGGTTTTCTGGATATTGATCTGATGTTGGTTTCGGCCTTCGGGGTTAATATTTGGGGAATTATTCTCTTGATTAATTTACGGTTAGTGACTGATGAATTGGAATGAGGCGTATGTTGTGTTTGTGTAACACTTATTTAAAATATACGTGAGTTATTCGGAAAGACCGGGTTTATCCCATTCTGAATAACTGATACAACGATAAGTCGAAGATGAAGACGGCGGTTGAAGACCGGAAGTCTTCACGTCGTTTGGGTGATTTCTGACGATCTTGATTGGGCTGTACACCCAAGAAGATGGAAACAGTTGGTGATCGTCCAGACGTACATGGAGATTGAGGGATACGCGGGGTACTAGGTGCCTCCGGTTTCGTTCAGACCCAGAACGGACTTGTAAATGGACTGTGTGTCTGACATTGGATTTTAGTCTGTGTGATTGATCTCTATTAAATATATATCTGTTTGGCGGCGGAGAATTTATTCTCTTGCTTAACGCCCTTCTCTGAGACGTACGAGCTCAGGGGTTATATATTGATGGATATCTGTAACACCCCACTACCGCTATGGTCACTCACTAAGGGAATGCCATAGCATCGGTGGAGTATTTTAGTGAATATAGAACAGAAAAATTACAACAAGACAGATATAAACAGTACTTGAAATTTAAAACATCATCTCATAACAACGGAAGTAAAACATGTCTGGTTACATCATAAAACCACAATAAAAGTCAAGTACAATATCCATCAAAATAAAGAAGTACATAATCCCACTCTCATACAATAGCCAAAACAAAAGAAAAGATAACTGGATAACTGGAGCTTTACATCTATCCAAGCTCCTAAAGACTGGAACAGCAATCCGATCAAGCTCCACTACTGCTAGGATCCACCGTAGGACCTGAGGGTTGGGAAAAAGATAAAAACAACGGGGTCAGACATAAGTCTGAGCGAGTCCTATAACTTTGACAATACAATCGTTAAAGTAAACAGAGAAGACATGACCTGATATACGGTAACACATGGGGATGAATGGTTACACTAAGCAATCAACTAAGCTAAGATAAAAGATAAAGACGCATCTACCCTTTCTAAGGTAAATTACTAAACTGCACCACACCAGTCGTTCCTAACCTAAAGGTTGATCCAAGGACTTATAAAATTAACTTAATAGTACTTGCGTACCCCTAAGTGACCAAGTAGACGCCACTGGGCCCTACAATTCACTAGGTGTACACACTACTCCCCATTCGATCGGCTCCCTAACGTAGATACCCGTGCTGGCCCCACCATGGGGTGTACCATTCCCCAACGTGGCAACCCGATATAATTAACGGTGCACGGCTTATATCTACACGATGCAACAACGGCTTATCTACCAGCCCGGGCCCACTCACGCATATGAAGCCCGTTGGACTTGCGTTGCCACCGCTAACCCGTTTTAGCCTCTTATAGTCAAGCCCAGTATGCGTGTCCCGTCCTCGACATGGGTCGAGCCCACAAAGATACGTATGGGTTACTGGTTGAAATGGGCCTCCCACAAGCTACCCACCTAAGCTTGTCCCTTTTTCTAGTGTATCCCACTTAACCCTTTAATCATGTTTAATTACATGTTTCCATTTTGGTTAAGTATTCTAATCGTATTTTCTATTGCCACCCAAGGCAACCACTAGATTTCCTCATGCCACCCAAGCACCCACTTAACCCCTCATGTCCCTCTACATGCTAATGTGGTTAAGTGTTTCTTAATTAATTAATTAAGATCGTAACCTTTGTAAAGACCTCTCACATTAGACTGTCTTTTATGACCGCTGGTTAAGCCGGTTGGGTCCGGGCAGCCTTATGTCATAACCGAGTCTAACCTCGTGTCTTTACATTAATCACGTATTTAGTTTGTGCCTAAGACCTCTCACATTGGGCTAACATTTGTAGCAACTGGTTAAGCCGGTTGGGTCCGGGCAGTTTTACGCTACAACTGAGTCCAACCTCGTGTCTTAGTCAATTAAGTACAACTAATTAATCACCCTCATAATTTTATATTAATTATCCCTAATTAATCAAGTTTTTCTTAACATGGGTAGACCTAACTCAATAGGTAAATTCCCATGGGGTAGACCTAACTCAATAGGTAAATTCCCAACACATAGTATGGGTACACCTAACTAAATAGGCAAATTCCCATACTATGTTCATTTATTTTATGTTATGCATAATTATATTAATTTCACACAATCTTATTAACTTATGTATTTAATTACCCCATCGTTCCCACGTAATTTCGTTCTCATGATATAACACATATAAAAGGTGTCAACTTGCATATGAATGAACTTGTTTCAAAGGTGCCATCTTGCATATTAACAAACACATAACTTGCATATGAACTTGCATAACATGTCACATAACTTGCACATAATATGTCACATAACTTACATATTCACTTGCATAACATACTCGCATATTAACTCATAGACTTGCATAATGTGTCATCATGAACTTGCATATTAACAAACATGTAACTTGCATATTAACAAACATGTAACTTGCATATTTACATACATGTAACTTGCATATTAACAAACATGTAACTTGCATATTTACATACATGTAATTTGCATATTAACAAACATGTAACTTGCATATTAACAAACATGTAACTTGCATATTTACATACATGTAACTTGCATATTAACAAACATGTAACTTGCATATTTACATACATGTAACTTGCATATTAACAAACATGTAACTTGCATATTTACATACATGTAACTTGCATATTAACAAACATGTAACTTGCATATTTAGCATCATGCAAACATGACATACATCATATTAAACTTGCATAAACTTGCATACTCAACATGCATAAACATAAGATTAATGCTAACATCATATCATATGATTCAAGACTCATTAATCCACATACAAAACCATAAATCCCATCACATCTCATCTACTTAGTTTACCAAAAGATCATCAAAGTGATAGAAACTCACAACTAGCAAATTTTGCACACCAAATGAAGAAGAATTAAGATGCTAAGAAGGGATTAGAGGTTGATTAGAGAGCGATTAGCATGCAACCCTCTTCATACATTAGTGGAGGCCATGAGAGCTAGCATTTTGCCATAGTTTAGTTGTATGATAGATTAATGATGATTTAGGGCTAGGTTAGGGTCTTATTTATAGGATTAGGTGAGTGTTTTAGGCCCTTAGATTAACCCTAGATTAGTTTAGGACCCCTAGATTTCGGAACCCTCTAGAACATGGCCCTAGACTCAGCCAAAACCAGACCTGGTGCACCCAGATCCACAGAGCCGACACCCTGTGTCGACACCCCTGTCGACAGGGCTGTCGACACCCCTGTCGACACGGGGCTAGGCGGGAATTTTTCCCCCCCTTTCCTCTTTTGGCTCCAAACTTGTTTTAGAGCTGAATTTTAAATTTAAATTTTCTAAAAACTTCTTTGGGTCATAACCGGGCCATACGGACTCCGATTCTCGAAAACTCGGACTCTATTTCGCGTATTTTTCCGAGACGAACGCAATGACGCAGCCCGTTTCCCCTGGTTCTCACATTTGAGATTAATTATACTTTAATTTCTAACCATTAGTATTAATTGAAATTCGGGGTGTTACATTCTCCCCTACTTAAAGGATTTCGTCCTCGAAATCTCTAAGTTAAGAAGAACGTATCCTACCAACCAAACAACCATCTACTAAACCATCAACCACAAGCAACCATTATCCTTAGAAACTTCTAATGATGTATGAACATATGCAGAAAGTGTGTGTATATGTCCGTATACTAATGCAAAATCAGGCGGTCTACTGATTCAGTCGACCTCCTTAATGCAAACCATGATAGTGCCATGCATCCAATATGTATGCGAAACCCTATTGACACATACAAATTTCTACATGCGTGCACAACCATACACAAAAATGCATCATCCATATGATAACACAACCATGATACATCCACCAATCTAACTACCACATCCATTTATGCAATATGCAACATGAAGTGTCTGAGCCGATCTAGTGCCTAATGTGTGTGTATATGCATCCACAAGCAACCACTAGCAACCAATTGCATCCACATGCATCCATCAATCATAACATGTTTCAAACACATGTTTCAACCATAGGCTTACCCTATCTAAAGGTCAAACAGTACTAACGAGAGGACATACCAAAGATAAGATAAGTACAAGACAAGCGATAAAGGAGAAGTTAAAGGACATACTCTCAAAAAGAAATGGATACAAAGAACGCATCTTCGCTTCCGTCTCCCAAGTAGCATTGCTTTCGTCATCTCCCCATTGCACTTTCACTAGCTGAACTTCTCTGTTCCTCAACTTCCTAGTCTCTGACCCAAGGATGCGAGTAGGAGCTCGTCGAATCGTCGCATCACGCTCTACCTCTACCTCTCTAAGCAAGCTCGGCTCTACCACCTCTGCGGTCTCATGTAAGCACTTCCTCAGATGTGATACATGGAATACATCATGAACACCACTAAGTCTGTCGGGCAACTCCACCCTATATGCCATTCGTCCAATCCTTTCCTTAATAGGAAATGGCCCAACAAATCTCGGCGCTAACTTCCCAACGGACCCAAAGCGAACAACATTTCTCAACGGAGATACTTTGACAAAAACCATGTCCCCTACCTCAAACTCAAGATCCGTCCTTCTCTGATCCGCATAAGATTTCTGTCTATCTTGTGCTGCCTTCATCCTTCTTCGAATCAAATCAATCTTCTCTGAAGTCTCTCTAACCATATCTGGCCCAAGCAAGATCTTATCCGTAGATTCCCACCAACATGTAGGAGATCGACAAGGCCTTCCATAAAGAGCTTCGAAAGGAGCCATACCAATACTGGACTGAAAGCTGTTATTGTATGCGAACTCCACCAAAGGAAGATGTTCTTCCCATGTACCTCCGAAATCCAAGATACACAGCCTCAAAAGATCTTCTAAGATACGGTTCACCCTCTCGGTCTGACCGTCCGTCTGAGGATGATATGCGGTGCTCAAACACAACTGAGTCCCTACCGCCTCTTGCAAACTTCTCCAAAACTCACTAGTGAAGATAGGATCTCGATCACTCACAATGCTGGATGGTACACCATGCAATCTAACAATCTCTCTAACATAGACTGAAGCAAGCCATGGAGCGGTCCTCTTACTCTTTACGGGTATAAAATGGGCACTCTTGGTAAGTCTGTCTACCACAACCCAAATTCCCGTATTGCCCTTCCTCGATCTCGGTAACCCATCGATGAAATCCATTGAGACACTATCCCACTTCCATTGCGGAACTTCCAATGGGTGTAGCAACCCACCGGGTTTCCTTTGCTCCGCTTTAACTTGTTGGCACACTAAGCACCTAGCCACATACTCGGCCACATCTTTCTTCATACCGGCCCAGAAGAAAACTCTCTTCATATCTTGGTACATTTTGTCTCCACCGGGATGAATAGTCATTCTTGAACGATGTGCATCATCCAAAATAGCCTTCTTCAAACCCTCATCTTGCGGTACACAAAGTCTACCGTCTCTATGCAACCATCCCCTATCATCTATGGTGTATCTACCCAAATGGCTGGACGACTCCCCCCTTATCAGCTTCTCTATCAACTCAACCAACTGTGGGTCGTCTCGCTGAGCCTCGCCAATCCGTCTCAAAAGAGTAGGTCTAACCTCCAAGGATGCCAACAAACCAGGTACAAAATCAACAGAAGGTCTGAAGTCAAACAAAGAAAGAAACTCCAAGCTTCGTCGTTCCACGAACAATAGACTCAAAGATAGCCTTTTTCTACTCAAGGCGTCTGCTACCACGTTACCCTTGCCAGGGGTATACGCTATCTCGAAATCATAGGATGCTAAGAACTCCATCCACCTTTGCTGTCTTAAGTTTAAATCCTTCTGAGAGAATAAGTACTTCAATGATTTATGGTCGGTGAACAACTCGAATCTCTCACCAAGAAGATAATGGCGCCAAGACTTAAGTGCGAAAACAATCGCGGCCAACTCTAGATCATGGGTAGGGTAATTCTTCTCATGCACTCTCAATTACCTCCCTCCATAGGCTATTACCCTTCCCTCCTGCATCAAGACTGCGCCTAATCCTGTCCCACAAGCATCGGTATAAACAACAAACGGCTTACTCCCATCTGGAAGCACTAAAACTGGAGCGGTGGTCAAAGCTCTCTTTAACCGTCGGAAAGCATCATCACAATCTACGTCCCATGAGAAAACCAGATTCTTTTTCGTCAAGCGGGTTAATGGGGCTGATATCTTCGCGAAGTCTTTAATGAACTTCCTATAATATCCTGCCAACCCCAAGAAACTTCTTACCTCGGTAGCATTTCTAGGAACTTTCCAATCCTGGATAGATACTATCTTTGCGGGATCCACAGCTATCCCTTCCTTAGAGACCACATGCCCTAAGAATCGCACTTCTCTTCTCCAAAAATGACATTTAGAGAATTTAGCTTTAAGACTATGTGCTCGAAGAGTCTCCAACACTTCCTTGAGATGAAAGGCATGCTCTTCTTCACTCTTGGAAAAGACCAAGATGTCATCCACAAAGACTACTACAAACTTATTCAGATACTTTCTGAACACTCTACTCATTAAATCAACAAAGTATGCAGGGGCGTTTGTCAACCTAAATGGCATCACTAGCCACTCATAAAAACCATCCGGAGTCCGGAAAGCAGTCTTTTCTATACTGTCCTCCGCCACTCTCAACTGATGAAACCCTGTAGCTAAGTCCATCTGCGAAAACACTGAGGCGCCAACCAACTGATCAAAGAGATCATCTATTCTTGGTAATGGGTGTCTATTCTTCTTTGTGAGCTTATTAAGTTCTCTATAATCGACACAAAGTCTGAGGGACTCATCCGCCTTCGTGGCAAACACTACTGGAGCTCCCCACTCCGATATACTTCGCCTTATGAACCCCTTCTCAAGCAACTCCCCTACTTGCTTATGAAGTTCTCTTCTCTCACGAGGAGCCATGTGGCGCACTGGCAAAGACACTGGTTTGGCATTATCCACCAAATAAATTCGGAAATCTATCTCCCGCTTCGGAGGCAAATCCTTTACTTCTTCAAACACATCCGGATATTCCCGGACTACTCTGACAGAACGCAAACTCTCGACCGAAGCATCGAGCGATTCAAGATAACTTAGAAGAACAGATTCCATGGGATTACAAGAGATCTCGAGAGTATTACCCAAGCGGGTCATAAGCCTGACAACTCTCCTTTCACAATCAAGAACGGCACCATTACTGGATAACCAGTCCATGCCCAAAATCAACCCATAGCCCGTGAAGCCCAATACAAAAGCATCACATCTAAACTCAACACTAAGTATAGAAATCTTCAAACCCAAACATATCATAGACAGATATATAGAGCCCCCAATTGGGTTTGAAACAACCAAGGGATCATCAACTAGACTGGTGTCTAAGTGCAGTGACTCAACTAATGATGATGAGATAAAAGAATGCGATGCGCCAGAGTCAAACAAAGTACGAACTGGATGATCAAACAGAAAAACCAGACTTTCAACGGAGATAGTTCTACCTCTCTGCTGAATCGGTGGAACTGAGAGAACCTGAACTTGCCCCCCTGACTGAGGTGGCGCCACAAGAGCTTGCACCTGACCTCCTGAGGTAGACCCCGTCTTCTGCCCCTTCTTTGGGCAGTTTTTCACAAGATGCCCTGCTTCACCACAATGAAAGCAACCGGTCTTCTTCTTTTTGCGACAATCCTTGCTGAGGTGACCTGGTGTCCCACAATTAAAGCACTTCTTCTTCGTCTTCTTCTTGTCACCATTGCCTTTTCCACCCTTTCCTTGTTGTTGTTGTTGCGGTTTCTTCTGATCCCCCTTTTTCTCTGGTGCCTTAGAATTCTTATCATCCTCATGCATAAGTGCCATGTAGACAAGTTTCTCAAAGGTGGCCCCCATAGGAATGTGAGTCATAGCTATTCCTTGCAATGGTTCGTTCAAGCCTCTAACGAACCTCAAAGCCTTCTTCTCCGGTGTATTCACCAACTCTATACCAAACCTTGCTAATTGATTGAATTTGTTGACATATTCTTTCACCGTGAGATTCCCTTGCTTCAAATTCAAGAACTTCTCTATAAACAGATTCTCTTCCGCCCTTGAGAGAAACTTAGCCCCAAATCTTTGCTTAAAATCTGCCCAAGAATCAACAGGGCGTTCTCCATTAGTAACCTCCCACCAGAATGAGGCTTCTCCCTTCATTAACCAAGCCGCCAACTTGACTTTCTTTCCCTCTTCCACTTCAAAGATATCTAGCAACTCTTCCACTTCCTTAAGCCAATCTCTAGCCTCTACGAAAGTCTCTGAACCTAGAAAAGGTTTTCCTCCTATAGCCTTGAACTCCTTGCAAACCTTAGCAAAATTATCCACTCTAGGCTGAGGAGGAGGAACGGTTGCTTCTGGTGTAGTAGCATTGGCTGGACCCGCAGCCGCGGCCCTAGCCTCTTGCAACCTCCTATACCATAGTGGTATAACTAAACCCTCCGGGATGTTAAGATCTTCAGCCATGCTGAAACGAAAGAGGAAAGATTCAAAAAGGAGATTCCGAAAGATAAAGATATGGCTATTGGGGATTATGCTTTTCTTTTTCAAAAACTTTTTCTCTTAGAAGACATGCTTTTGAAAATACTTTCTTCGAAAATACTCTTAGAAAATAGTTTTTCCCAAAAATTTTATCTGTTCTGGTAACCTTAAGCTCTGATACCACGTGTAACACCCCACTCCCGCTATGGTCACTCACTAAGGGAATGCCATAGCATCGGTGGAGTATTTTAGTGAATATAGAACAAAAAAATTACAACAAGACAGATATAAACAGTACTTGAAATTTAAAACATCATCTCATAACAACGGAAGTAAAACATGTCTGGTTACATCATAAAACCACAATAAAAGTCAAGTACAATATCCATCAAAATAAAGAAGTACATAATCCCACTCTCATACAATAGCCAAAACAAAAGAAAAGATAACTGGATAACTGGAGCTTTACATCTATCCAAGCTCCTAAAGACTGGAACAGCAATCCGATCAAGCTCCACTACTGCTAGGATCCACCGTAGGACCTGAGGGTTGGGAAAAAGATAAAAACAACGGGGTCAGACATAAGTCTGAGCGAGTCCTATAACTTTGACAATACAATCGTTAAAGTAAACAGAGAAGACATGACCTGATATACGGTAACACATGGGGATGAATGGTTACACTAAGCAATCAACTAAGCTAAGATAAAAGATAAAGACGCATCTACCCTTTCTAAGGTAAATTACTAAACTGCACCACACCAGTCGTTCCTAACCTAAAGGTTGATCCAAGGACTTATAAAATTAACTTAATAGTACTTGCGTACCCCTAAGTGACCAAGTAGACGCCACTGGGCCCTACAATTCACTAGGTGTACACACTACTCCCCATTCGATCGGCTCCCTAACGTAGATACCCGTGCTGGCCCCACCATGGGGTGTACCATTCCCCAACGTGGCAACCCGATATAATTAACGGTGCACGGCTTATATCTACACGATGCAACAACGGCTTATCTACCAGCCCGGGCCCACTCACGCATATGAAGCCCGTTGGACTTGCGTTGCCACCGCTAACCCGTTTTAGCCTCTTATAGTCAAGCCCAGTATGCGTGTCCCGTCCTCGACATGGGTCGAGCCCACAAAGATACGTATGGGTTACTGGTTGAAATGGGCCTCCCACAAGCTACCCACCTAAGCTTGTCCCTTTTTCTAGTGTATCCCACTTAACCCTTTAATCATGTTTAATTACATGTTTCCATTTTGGTTAAGTATTCTAATCGTATTTTCTATTGCCACCCAAGGCAACCACTAGATTTCCTCATGCCACCCAAGCACCCACTTAACCCCTCATGTCCCTCTACATGCTAATGTGGTTAAGTGTTTCTTAATTAATTAATTAAGATCGTAACCTTTGTAAAGACCTCTCACATTAGACTGTCTTTTATGACCGCTGGTTAAGCCGGTTGGGTCCGGGCAGCCTTATGTCATAACCGAGTCTAACCTCGTGTCTTTACATTAATCACGTATTTAGTTTGTGCCTAAGACCTCTCACATTGGGCTAACATTTGTAGCAACTGGTTAAGCCGGTTGGGTCCGGGCAGTTTTACGCTACAACTGAGTCCAACCTCGTGTCTTAGTCAATTAAGTACAACTAATTAATCACCCTCATAATTTTATATTAATTATCCCTAATTAATCAAGTTTTTCTTAACATGGGTAGACCTAACTCAATAGGTAAATTCCCATGGGGTAGACCTAACTCAATAGGTAAATTCCCAACACATAGTATGGGTACACCTAACTAAATAGCCAAATTCCCATACTATGTTCATTTATTTTATGTTATGCATAATTATATTAATTTCACACAATCTTATTAACTTATGTATTTAATTACCCCATCGTTCCCACGTAATTTCGTTCTCATGATATAACACATATAAAAGGTGTCAACTTGCATATGAATGAACATGTTTCAAAGGTGCCATCTTGCATATTAACAAACACATAACTTGCATATGAACTTGCATAACATGTCACATAACTTGCACATAATATGTCACATAACTTACATATTCACTTGCATAACATACTTGCATATTAACTCATAGACTTGCATAATGTGTCATCATGAACTTGCATATTAACAAACATGTAACTTGCATATTAACAAACATGTAACTTGCATATTTACATACATGTAACTTGCATATTAACAAACATGTAACTTGCATATTTACATACATGTAATTTGCATATTAACAAACATGTAACTTGCATATTAACAAACATGTAACTTGCATATTTACATACATGTAACTTGCATATTAACAAACATGTAACTTGCATATTTACATACATGTAACTTGCATATTAACAAACATGTAACTTGCATATTTACATACATGTAACTTGCATATTAACAAACATGTAACTTGCATATTTAGCATCATGCAAACATGACATACATCATATTAAACTTGCATAAACTTGCATACTCAACATGCATAAACATAAGATTAATGCTAACATCATATCATATGATTCAAGACTCATTAATCCACATACAAAACCATAAATCCCATCACATCTCATCTACTTAGTTTACCAAAAGATCATCAAAGTGATAGAAACTCACAACTAGCAAATTTTGCACACCAAATGAAGAAGATTTAAGATGCTAAGAAGGGATTAGAGGTTGATTAGAGAGCGATTAGCATGCAACCCTCTTCATACATTAGTGGAGGCCATGAGAGCTAGCATTTTGCCATAGTTTAGTTGTATGATAGATTAATGATGATTTAGGGCTAGGTTAGGGTCTTATTTATAGGATTAGGTGAGTGTTTTAGGCCCTTAGATTAACCCTAGATTAGTTTAGGACCCTTAGATTTCGGAACCCTCTAGAACATGGCCCTAGACTCAGCCAAAACCAGACCTGGTGCACCCAGATCCACAGAGCCGACACCCTGTGTCGACACCCCTGTCGACAGGGCTGTCGACACCCCTGTCGACACCCCTGTCGACACCCCTGTCGACATGCCTGTCGACACGGGGCTAGGCGGGAAATTTTCCCCCCCTTTCCTCTTTTGGCTCCAAACTTGTTTTAGAGCTGAATTTTAAATTTAAATTTTCTAAAAACTTCTTTGGGTCATAACCGGGCCATACGGACTCCGATTCTCGAAAACTCGGACTCTATTTCGCGTATTTTTCCGAGACGAACGCAATGACGCAACCCGTTTCCCCTGGTTCTCACATTTGAGATTAATTATACTTTAATTTCTAACCATTAGTATTAATTGAAATTCGGGGTGTTACAATATCAAACGCATGGAGTGAATTGCCTGTGTGGCATACCTAAGTGGCAATTGATCGAGGCTTCTGTTGAGAAGCAAAGTCTTGTGGTTGATGATCAAAGCACGGCCTTTGTGGCGTAGCTTTGTGTAATGTTTACTTCGCGAGTTTCACACCCGGTATGAACCAAAAACGGGAGACGGACCTCAGGGAGGGCATGCGTTTCCTTCTAGCTAAAAAGTGGCATCAGTGGTTTTACACGCCCTGACGAGTTTGACTTATGTGGTTGTTGCTGTTGCGAGGCGCCTCGGATTGATCGGTCGTTCTCGAACCGATGGAGTCATTTAGTTGGCTCATTTACGCCCCAAAGGGCGGGGAAACGTAGCGTTCAGGCATTTTAATCCACATCGGTGGACCGGCCCTGACGATCCAAGGGTCACTCGAGCTCTGATCCTGAGACTCGGGCTAGACAGTCTCGAATCGGTTGAGGACTATCTTTTGCCTCGGTTCATAGATGGAAATCCAATTTCCAAATACGTGACTTTGCGGTTTTATTTGTAAACCTATATATGGCGACATAGTGGCATGGGACGCTCATGTCGCCTATGATTGATACTTATGATTTGAAGTTGTTTTATACACTATACACTTATAGTAGTATCAAATGATTTGTTTTAAACGTACTAAGCATGTTTGGCTATTATAAGGGAAAACCCTATCCTCGGCTGCGTTGCATTGTGTGATGGGACCTGGGTCTTATAATAGCTTAATTTTTAGAAAAGCATTGCGCTGTTTACTTATATGCACTGGTGTTCTTGGGTGGAAACCCGTTCCGTGTTATACGACGTGGTCCCTTGATTTACCTAATTTTAAAAATAAAGATTAATAACTGTTTTAGTTCTCACACCAGTCACATGACTGACCTGGAGTTTATTGTTTTAACCTAAACTCTGGGTGCCCCTATTTTGACACGGGCAGCTAGTAGTTTTGGTTTTGCAGATTTATATTCACAGGATCCTGGTTTACAGCTGGAACGATATCCGGAAGGCTTTGTATCCGTATATCTCATTCTAGTTGTGTATTGTATTATTTTCCGCTGCTATGTATTTAAATGTAATTTAAATCTCTGATATTTCTATGTAATATTTATTCATTTATACTCTGTATATTCTTGTAATCTGATGCATTGTTGTAATATACAATGAAATGTTCTTCTGTATGCGTTTTGTTGTGGCTTGTTCTCGAACTATCCGCGCTTTCCCTTACGGGGAAGTTACGGGTCTTTACATTGTTGCTGGTCACTACTTTGGGCATTAGTAGTGTACCTTTTCTATTTTTCTTTAGTTAAATTATTTTGAAGTTGTAATAATGGTTTGGATTATAAGCTATATTTTGGATTCAGCTACTCTGATGGATATGGTTTAGTTTTCAGCTTATGCACTGTCTCGCTTGTTTTATATCAAGTTATATTACTACTATATTTTATTCCATGCACTGTGAGATATACTACTGGTTCTTGATGATTCATAGTTTCAAATCCCTTTCTTTTGACGACTGTCCCGTGTTAGTTGGACATTGGCACAACGCATTCCGTAGAAATGTCGGCTGTTGTGGGGAGGGCCATCACAATACCCATTGGTTCTCCTTCTTGATCGACTTTATATAGCCTGGTTATAAAGTAGGCTAACATTGTAAGTTTATAAGGGAAAGGCAAACCCAATGACCACTTAAGACCTAATAAGGGTGAATCTCATGAATTTGACCTAGTACTAAGAGGTGAAACTTAGTAACAAGCCTAGTCATAACCACTTAATACCCAAACAAGGTAGATCAGTCACTTAATACCTTCTCGAAGGTAGGCCCACTTCACACAAATAGACACACACACACACACTAGACGTCCCATATTAAACCAACTACTTGGAGGTGCTAGATTTTCCAGGTGGTTCCAGGCAGATTTCTACTGCAAGTTGGGATTAACCTCGTATACTTATTATAATGGCCCATGTCAGCTAGACCTCTCACATTAACCCGACTTACTTCTAGATGTTGGATAAGTCAGTCGGTTCCAGAGGGAATTCTACTGCAGGGTGGGATTAACCTCGTGTATATGTATCATTAATATTAATTAATAGTCATTAATACTCACACATATACAAATTTCCTATAGGGACATTTAACATTCTAATTTCCTAAGTAAACGCATTTTATACGCATTAATACGCATTTATAATATGTTAATTATGCTATAAATAGTAATAAATAAAACATAATTAAAGTGCACGTAAAGAAACATCCTAGAATGTTGAAATGTAAATCCTAACATCAAAATAAGATTTACAAGTCTATTTCCCTAACTTCATCAACATGGCATAAATAGGTATATTCATATTCAACCAAAAACAGGGAAATAATAAACATGTGCATAATTACCTATAACCAAAGTTTAGAAGATTATTTCAATAATTAAAGAAAGACAAGATGCAATAATCAAAACATATATGTAAAATCTCCTATTTTGTACCACTTCACTTTTCATATAATTTTATATACAAAAACTTAAGACTTCAGTGAATTGTATATAATATGTTCGAACTATCTATTTAATAATAGACGCTTAAACCTATTAAATTTACAATACTCAAGTCTTTTGTTTTTGCACACATATATATGAATTTATAATTTACAAGGAAGTGAATCAGATCATTATACGAAACTATACAACACTCAAAATTCTATCTTTATCATGCCGATAACCAAAACGCAATATACACCAAGTGATTTACCATTTCCACAAATTATGAGGAATTTGGACGATTTGTTTATATTTTGTTTTCATGCAATTCCAAACCACTTTCGGCATAACAATTCAAATCTACATTAATAGAATGAAGAGAATAGAAATCTGATATAGTTTCCATTCAAGGAGATAAGAAGAGAAGAATAACGAATTCAACGTAGAATCTAACAATCTGGATTGAGCCTTTCGAATAAACATACCCCAATTCCTCCTAAATATTTGAATATAAGAATCAAATTTAGAATCTTTTATATATATACTTAATTTAAAATTTTAGATAAGAATTTAGATTTAGAAGAGATAAAATATAGGTTAGAAGAAAAGAAGAAACCTAACATATTTTCGTGGAATTAATAAAAATGGCAGAGAGATAAAATGGAGGCATATAAGAAAGTGAAATGTAAGGTTTACGGGAGAGGCTAGGGATCTATTTATAGTTGCTAGTTTGTATGTGGACCATATGATTAATGATACAAATCTGAGCATTCCATTTAAGTAAGATTATATAAAAATCCAAAATAAAATAGTCTCTAGCCTACCCCCACTCAGGAGGTGGTCGACACCCCTTCTGTTCGGGTTATAGAAGATTTGTTTGCTTGTTTCTTTCCTTCTATTTAATTCGAAATTAATTCTAATTGATTCTTTCAGTTATTATTTATTCTTTCCCCCTTTTTATACATGTATTTAAACACAAATTCAAACCTTCATAGAATATTCCATTATGCTAATCAATATAAAATTTTACTCCAAATTTACATTCACTAAGTTTGAATTTCAAATCTTGTGAGTATTCGTTTTACATATAACTTGTTTTATTAATAACTTCTTCATATGGACTCCATTTTCAGCAAATAAAATATGAATACCGACTTGAAACTTGCCATGAATACAATGGTAATACTTTCATGGTCCAATTCTCAATTTTCCAAAATTTAGGGTTAAATTATAAACAATGTGTCAGACGATATCGTTTGGGTAACATATAAGACTTGGTAATTGGATTTGTACCGCTTGGTTATGTAATAAAAATGTTATTTCCAAATTAAAGAAAATAAAGCAATTTTTTTTGAATATATAACGATTTTTCCAAAGAAAGGAAATGCAAAAAGAAATATAAAAAGGTTTTTGGGAATAAAATGATATTTCCCAAGTAAAGGAAAAAAGGGGATTTTGGGAAAATATAACGATATTTCGAGGTAAAAGAAAATAAATATATGAGTTCTGAAATATGTTATTCTAAAATGATACGTGTTGGTTATCGTTTTCAAGTAACGAAAAGAAAAGAGGTTTGTTGAGATAACTTATGGAATTGATTTTAAATCGGTAAAAAGAATCTTAATTATTAAATTAAAATTAAAATGGGCTTGAGCTGCTGATATACTTATCTGTACTATTTGGGTTGACAGTTAAAGAACCAATTATTGATAAATATTGACATTTTACTTTTGACGTGTTAGCTCGGAGAGAACGAGAGGGGAACTACACCCAAAACTACTTCGAACCAACCTTGCTTTTGAAACTGACTTGTAGGGATGCTTAAAAAGGTCGATAATTGAAGACCGTTCAACTTCATGAGCAGAAGAACTACTTGTTGAATTTCTCTGACTTGCAACCAAAGATATTTCAACAGTGTTCCGTTGTGAGTGAAAGCTTTTGATTGCAAGGACTGCTCGCTACTGATCCATGGGGTGATTCCTATATAGGATGTGGTAGGGGTGTGCCTTCATTTCATCCTATTCCTGTATGATCTATATGGACAAATGTCTGACAAAATATTTCCTGAGAATCACGTACGTTGATTTTTATAAATATACAAAGTCTGGTGGTAGAGAAGGCAACTTCTTTTAGCTTAACATCCAGTATATATTTGTGAAGATTAGTTAGTGATTTGACATATCCTACAATGTGGCATTCAAAATTAATGTGATATTTTCAAAAAAGTAATCATGACCTCAAGACTCATGAGCCGGGAAATGACAGAAATCGGGCAGGCAGCATGGCTATGTGGGTCATTCACATTAGGGTATATCATCACCATTTAGAGAAAATTCATTTGTTCCCTCTTCTACCGCTTCTGTATGCTTATTCTATACAGTTGGCTTGCTACCAACCATGGTGATGATATATTCGGTACACTCAAGTTGAATGAGTGGTCGGTCATGTGTGGCTGGGTTGCAAGATGTTCATGTTGAACCCAGTGTTTCCTCTCTAGACAACACTGATCGGGAGGTGGTTCCATACCTTTTCATGTTGGAAATCCAAACTCCAAAATGAGCCATACGTTTTTAGCTGTAAACCAACCATGTTGGAAAAGCGAGATGTAAGCTTTCCAGCTACACTCTTATTTATTTGTGGTTCGATAGACATTATTATATTATAACTAGATTTTGATGTAAAAAGTGATTTGGTTATCGTAAGGCAAAAACACATGCCATGTTTATGTGTGGTCATATCTTACGAGAGTTCCATTCTTTCAAAGGATTTTCTAATGTTAAGAAAATTGTTTGTAATGTGAATTTACCACTGAAATTATTTCAGACCGATCTAGGTTGATTTTTCTTTGCTTCAAAATGTGCTCGGGTCAAATAAATTATATTTTCCAGGTTAGGTTTCGCTTGGAGCTTAAGAGGAGAAGCTGTAATTATGATGTATTCCCTTATTTTCTGGTATAAATTTATTTTCGTTGTCAGTATGTTGTATTGATCTAATGTGTACTCTAATTGTCTAAATCACATATATAGTTTCATTTTGTGTAAAGGGTTTCGATACATTATATTTCATTCATTCCGCTGTGAGATTCTATTTCTACTCTGATTCTGTATTGTTGGTATTCTTCTTATTTTTCTTCTATTCTAATATTTCTTTCTTTCTACTTCTCACCTTCTAATTGATTTCTATTAACTATCCAAGTTTTCAATACTTAGGTTTTTGCAAGTGATTACGGGATAATGTATTATTGTCGAAATTCGAGCAATGAATTTCATTGGGACAATACTGGTTGTAAGTAAACTTTAATTTATAGGTTGTAAATAAACATCTCTTTTATTTAATTCAATTTTATAACCCAACGCCTGCCACTTGCATCTATCCAAATAACATTTATTTAGTTATCAAAGTTATTATTTCAATTTGCCTTTTTTTGCACAATTTCAATTTAGCCCATTCATCCTTTTTATACATATTTATTATAATTATCTCATTGCGCTATTATTGTCCAATCACATGTTTTAACCCAATGTGTGCACCAATAAAAAAGAATGAAAGTTTAGGCTAAAAAGGCCTAAACTCAACGTCAAAAATAAAAAGGAAATGGCTTAGGCTCTCGCATGGCATATGCTCAAATAAACAGAAGTAAATCTGAAATTAAAATAGGGCAGACACAGAAATGAAATAAAATGGCATACGAAGAACAAATGTACAAACAACTGAATAAAACTACAGTAATGGATTTACTGAAAATAAAAAGAAAAAGGATAGAAGCAGATTCAGATTTAGATAGAAAAGAGAATAGAAATCTACAACTAATTATAATGCCAAAAAGAAACCTCAAATTTTACAAATCTTACAATTACTGAAATATACTCACAATTTCTAAGCAATCCAAATCAAGCCTTTGTAGATAGCCTCTAGTTATTAGTATCCTACAAAAATATATGTAGAATCAAGCCTTAATACTCCACTATAATTTTATCTAAGAAGTGGGTTTTATAAAAGGGAGGTAAAGGAATGGAGTAGTGGGATTTGGTTAGGTCTTATAGGCTATTTATAATAGAGCAAGGGTGTTTAGATGCGTAAGATTTTAGGTTTAGACTTCTGGTCATTAGACCTAGGAATACACCAAAACGTTGCACCCCGAAGCCACAAAAAAACCAACCGACAATGTGTGTACAGCGCATGTTGCTTAGGCTAGGTCGGCTCATATACTAGGTGGGTCGACCCCCAGGTCGACCCACTTGGGTCCTGGGCCGACCCCCGGGTCGATCCACTTGGGTCCTGGGCCTACCCCCCGGTCGACCCCCCTGGTCGACCAAGTTAGGCGTTAGGTCGCCCAATCATGTGTGATTTGCTCTGATTTAATTTTTGATTTATTCGAACGTTGTTGTCTTTTAAGTTTTAAAATTCAAACTTGCTTATTTTATCTTTCCTTCGCTGTAAGTTCGATTTTAATAATCCAAAAGTCTACCTTAGCCAAAGTTTCGTAATGGACTCAATGGTACAATCCTCGTTGCACATTTCCCAATATTTTTCAAATTAATATTCACATTATTAATCTTTCAATTAATTATTATATTAAATTTTAGGTTGTTGCATAAACCGAAAACCAAATTAAGGAATGAATAGTAGATTAAAATTAAAGTCGATTACGGAAATAAAGTTGAGATAGATAAGTAGATAAAGGTTTAAATGTAATTATAAAGCATCAATAGCCTTACTTTTTTTTTAAAATGGACTATAGAAGAAATTGGGAGTCAAATATATAGATGAGTAATCTGGATTTCATAGATATGATCTACTTGTGCTTGACATTTAACCCATAGAGCAAACTCATTGTATTAATGGAATTAAAAGGTGATTTCACTCTTATTTTGCTCGTAGCACTTGTTGGATACTGAGATTGATATTTAGCAGAATAAGAGGAGTCTATATGATCCGTATTTCTCCAATAAGATATTCTAAAGAATGAATCTGAATTGTTTTCCAAATAAAGGAAATGAATTGGATTAATAATGATTTAGGAAAAAAGGAATCATTAAAACTGAATTAGTTAAAAATGTTTTTGAATAATTAAAGAAGTGTTTAAAGAATGATCTGAAAAGTTATTAATTAATTATGCGGGAACGACAAGTACATCGGATACCATTTGTGAGTGTCGATTTACTGGCCGAGGAATGGAACTGATAGATCGGAAAGCCTAGATGTTCTATAAATTAAATCAGAGAATAAAAGGGTTTAGGATTGATCGAACAACTTGACTGCCTTATGGGTGACAAAGAGATAGTGACCAGGCTTGAGTTTGAAAAAAAATAGTTTCCTGCTATCTAGATTGGCCCGATGGAGGGAATGGTAAATTTGATTTATTTCTTATCAAATATAAACTAGGGTTAAGGATAAGCGAATGATTTAAAGGTAGGAAGACAAATCATTTAACTTGTTTAGGTTTACTTAAGGATATTTTCCTAAGGAATTGAACGTATTAAACAATAAGGTTTAAATGATGATTGGGGAAAATATAAAGGGAAATTCTTCGTTTAAGAAAATTAGAATTATTTTTCGAATAAAGGAATGAATAGTAAGTATATAAAACTGGATTAGGTTAAGGTGTGGATAATTTCCAAATGAATTGAATATATAAATCAGGTAGGTTTAATTGGATATTGGGGGAAATATAAAGGAAAATAGTTTAATTTAGGAAGATAGGCTTATTCATAGTCTAGATTATCCATAATTCCTTTTATTTTAATCGATACAAGGATTTTGAAGGAATCAAGGTCAGATTTAGTTGATACCTATCTGAAAACCACATCGAACCAATTTGCAGTGCGAAGTAAGGATGATGTAAATAAAGATGATGAATATTGAAAATAGAGGATCTTCACATTGAAAGATTGCTTGTTGACTTCTTGGGACGTCTCCCATTATGATAGTATTTACAGAAGTAGTTCTGAAATATTTGGAATCTTCGTATTGCAAGGGCTTCTCGCCTAGCTGGGGAAAAGCTCCTTCAGTTTCGTTTAGACCGAAAATCAACTTATATGGATATTTGATTGACAATTGTATTCTATGATTATGAACATTGGTTTTTACAAGCGTACATTTACTAGTGGCATCGAATGCAACTTCTCTTAGTAGTAACACCCTTTCATGGAACGTACAACTCAAGGGTTGCATTTTTGTGGAAGGCAATTAATAGTTAACGGGAATGGCAATATGGCATCCAAAGATGATGATGATTATTATGAGAAAAGTTAAATTCTTACCTCTATTTAGCCTCACAACATGGAAAATGACTAAAACAGGATAGATGCGGTAAGGTTATGTAGATCACTCCCATTAAGGTACGATTATTTCCTTTTTAGTTGGAAGATGATACCATGGTATGAAGTCCGGTTATTTTTATTTGTGTGGATGTATGGAAAGGTTGGTTACAAGTGGGGAAATGATATATTCAGTACTATCTATTGCATAGGTGAAGCACATTATAGAGATAGGCAGTCTTCTATTGGCAGTGTTCCATGTGAGGACTCAAGGGCATCCCACTAGAGGTATTCCTATCATGGAGAAGGAAGATCCTTAGCCTGGTCATTTGATGGAAATCTAATTCTCCAATAAGAACCTATGCTTTTTGAATATATGACATAATAACCCCTGAATTTAATAATGCTAACAATTTCGTATATTTGAATAAGTTTATTTGCAAAATATTTTAACACAATGTCATTAGAAATAATATCCAAATATTTATTATATAAATGTTTTAATTATCATAAGGGAAAAATCCATCCATATTTATGTGTTATCGTGGTCTTATAAGATGCTCTTAGTTTAAAAAAGGATTTACATTCACCAAAATCGCGCGCGTGCACACACACACACACACACACACACACACACACACACACATATATATATATATATATATATGTGTGTGTGTGTGTGTGTGTATGAATTGAATTTTTCTCGCACTGGATCATCCAAGCCTGATCAAAGTGTTTCTAATGCTCGGTTTAGTTCCGGGTTATTTCAGTATTAGCTGAAGATGTTTGCGTCTCCAGAGAAAAGCCGGTGATATTCTTCTGGCGCATGGATGTATTCTATTATCCACGGTGTATTTTTTTGTTTTGTTTTTATCAGCAAATTGTAAGGATATGTACTTATAACTATCCATGATGAATCCAGGCTAGACTTTGATATATGTAGTTAAAAAGTTTTCCATTGTAAAGAATGTTGGTTAGTATTATATATTATTCCATTCAAGTTAAATTATGTTCTGTTTTATTTTCTTATACTACCCTTGACGATCCAAGAATTCGGGAAATTTAAATCAGACAGTAATTGTTATTATCAGTTTTAAGGGTATAGATTTTTGGGCCTTCACATTGTTGGTGTAATCTTTTTACCATTTATTTTTCTTCACTGCTATCTTAATGAATCATATATGTATATAATTTGTGTTACATGATTTAAATATCTTTCATACCATTCATATAAATACTCCATTAACTTATGATCCATCGACTCTGAAACTAGATATTTTTACTTCTCCATCGTGCAAATCTGTGACGGCCTGCCCCGCACCAGCTGACATTTATATGACATGCGTTGTTCCAATGTCCAACTAGCACGGGACGGTCGTCAAAAGAAAGGGATTTGAAACTATGAATCATCAAGAACCTGTAGTATATCACATAACGCATGGAATAAAATATAATAGTAACATAACTTGATATGAAACATGCGAGACAGTGCATAAGCTGAAAACTAAACCATATCCATCAAAGTAGCGGAATCCAAAATATTGCTTATGATCAAAACCATTGTTACAACTTCAAAATACTATCTCTAAAGCAAAATAGAAAAGGTACACTACTAATGCCCAAAGTAGTGACCAATAACAACACAGGGAGAATATATGTAAATAGTACGTGGAAGCCTCTTGCTCGTCTCTGGACAGCTACTCGTGCATAAACACCTAACCTGTCTCTATTCTGCTCATTTAGGAGCACCCAGAGTAATAAGAAGAGACATAAAACTCTGGGTCAGGAAAAAGTCTGGTATGAGCGATAGCAGCAAAATAAAGCAATAACACGTATAAATATCATACTTAAACCTGGACAAGCAACTAAAGAGTTAGCACAACAAGTTGTACAGTACACTAAGGCAACACTAACATAAATTGTAAAAAAAAGGGAGTGTGCATGTAATGGAGATAGAAAACATCAAACATAGCAATCATCCTCACATCTCTCACTCAGTGCGTAAAGCATACAGTATCCACCGCTTTGATCATTAGAACTATTGGGGCCAAGACGGAGCCCCACCCCGTCCAACTATCACTACGACCACTTTGCCCTTGGAGGCCCTAACGGAGTTCGACTACATACAACCTCTGATCCAACCGCACTGGTCCATAGTTAATGCCCCCCTCTCAATAGTGAAACAAAGTTATAGATATTGATAACCCCTTTGCACACGTCCCTTAGGTAAGCCTAACTTTAGAAGCTAACCCGTCGATCCCCATTTGGATCTTGAGCCATCACTTCTCATTTGGACTTCCTTTGCATCTCAGATTTGGTCAGATTGGAATTGATATTTAGAAGAGTTCATGGTCATCGCCGGTCGTTCATCCTTCAAGGGTCCGTCGAACATGCATTCCTGGTCGGTCGAACATGCATCCATGACCGGTCAAACATGCATCAATTGTCTGTCGAACATGCACCATTGGGTCGGTTGAGCATACACCACTGGGTCGGTCAAACATTCATCATCGGGTCGGTCGAACATGCACCACTGGGTCGGTCGAGCATGCATATAGGGTCGGTCGCTAGACCCATAGCCTGCACCATTTCCCAACAAACTATTATTGCCTCTCGACGACGTTTTCGACCATTCTAACTGCCCTATGCAATCATGGATCATACCAAACAGTAGTAGGAACATATGAAATCAACCAAAAACATTAAAACATCAATCACATGTGTTATTTAAAATCAAACATACCCAAATCCATAGTTTTCCTCTTTATTCCCTAAATTCCGGGATTAGAAAACTTAACCCAAATTTATATCAATGACATAAAATAATATTTTAGAATTTTTACGTATTTTTTTCCAGATTTTTATGATGCATAATTTTGCTAATTATCACTAATCATCCCTAATTAGCCGTAATTAGTGAAAAAACATGCAAATCACTCACCTTAGCCACAAATAAACTATAGATCTGAAAACTCCACTGATTTGGCATGGATTCCTATGTATAACAGCAGCTCTATATCTGATTTGATGCTAATTTGACTTGATTTGATGTAGTTTTGCTTAATTAGTGATAAAAATATGATTAGGGAGTGATTTAGAAGATGGAGGCCATTGCTAGGGTTAGAGGAATGTTTGTAGCGGCTTACAAAATGAAAAGGAATCATTTTCTAACTCCTTTCTGCCCTCTCATAATCCTAATCCTGAAATGGGTTATGGGCCTAGCTACTAATCACCCTATTAAGCCCGATTAAGCTGTTTTTCATCTTCCAAACCTTATTTCAGCCATATCTCCTAAACGGTAAGTCCGTTTGATTAATGTGACCACTCTACGGAAAGGTAAACCATCATTTAAATCCAATGTAAGTGGTTCAAACTCCTTATCAATCAAAAGTTATAGGAGAAACAAGATTTGCTAAGGGAAAAAAGGTCATTTAAAATTCGACAAAACTCGTGAATGTGCGAAATGACCCCAATAGTCGTTTCCCAAAGTTACACGACCATACGACTTCGTATGAAAATAAAATAAATACTTTACGATCCTTCGATATGTAGAATGCGGGTCGTTACACTCTCCTCCCTTAAGAAATTTCGCCCCCTAAATTTCTTAAAACATACAATGGTGTCCCACATGCCTATCTACCATTTACAAACAATCAAACATACACAATAACGCAATAAGCTTATCCTAGAATGCAGTTTACTAACAAGGAAATTACTGTATCATGATTTAACATCTTACCAGGCAAAGAGTTCTGGATATGACTTCCTTATGCTCTCCTCTGTTTCCCAAGTACAGTCATTCTCATTATCACCCCCACCGAACTTTGACTAGTTCCACTGTCTTCCTTCGAAGTTGTTTCATACCGTGTTCGACAATACGAATCGTCCTGCAGCTCCCAACTGCCTTGGATTCTCTCTCGATATCATCCAACTGATCTAGTGAAATTGTCATATCAGAATCGTGCACGAACTTCCTTAACTGGGTAACATGAAATACGTCGTGAATTCCCGCCATCTTGTCAAGCAATCCAACTTTATATGCTAAATTCCCAACTTGTTCGAGAACTGGAAATGGCCCAACAAACCTTGGTGCCAACTTACCTCTCCTACCGAATCGAATCACACTCTTCAATAGAGAGATCTTGAGGAATACCAAGTCACCAATGGAGAATTTCAAATCTCTTCGCCTTTTATCAACGTAACTCTTCTGCCTATCTTGGGCGGCCTTCATTTGCTATTGAATAACCTTGATTTTATCAGAAGTTTCTCTTATTACATCTGGCCCAAGCACAAATTTCTCACCAGTTTCCAACCAACATGATGATGAATTGCACGGTCTTCCGTACAAAGCTTCAAATGCAGCCATACCGATATTGGACTGATAACTATTATTATATGCGAAATCAACCAAATGCAAATGATCATCCCATGAACCTCCAAAATCCAATATACAAGCTCTCAGGAGATCCTCTAATACAACATTCACCCTGTATGTTTGACTGTCGGTTTGAGGATGGTACGCGGTATTGAGATGTAATTCTGACCCTAAAGCCTCTTGTAAGCTCTTCCAAAACCCACTAGTAAATAATGGATCTCGGTCACTCACAATTCCTTTAGGTACTCCATGAAATCTCACTATCCATTTCATATACAGTTCTGCTAACTTAGCTGCCGTTCTATTCGACTTGACTAGTATAAACCTTGCACTCTTGGTCAATCGATCCATAACCACCCAAATACTATCATGACTCGATCTAGTCCTTGGCAAACCGTCAATGAAATCCATTGAGACTTGTTCCCATTTCCATTCGGGAATTTCCAGCACTAGGCTTCTGTTGCTCGGCTTTAACTAGCTAGCAGTTCATGCACTTGGATATAAACTTCCCAATGCCTCTCTTCATCCCTTCCCAGTAGTATGTCTACTTCATGTTTCGATACATCTTATTACAACTGGGTTGTATAGTCAGTTTCGAGTAATGGCACTCTCTAAGCACATCTTCTCTCAATCCATTAACGTTGGGTACAACTAGTCTTCCATTCTTTCGGAGCCATCATTCTCGATCAAGTCCATATTTGTTCATCTCCTCACCGCCGATACCTATCTCCAACTTGGAGATGATTTCCAGTAGATTAGGATCGTCCCTTTGACTAGAGCCGGTCCGCCCAATCAAAGTCGGTCTAATAGTCAAACTTGCTAACATTTCTGGATCCAATTCGCACTTAGGTCTGAAATCATATCCTGCGATATACTGCAGTTGCTTCCATTTAAGAAACATAGCCCCTAAACTAGCATGTCTCCTACTCAATGCATCAGCCACCACATTGCCTTTCCCAGATGTTTATGCAATATTGAAATCATATGAAGCCAAGAACTCTAACCATCTCTGCCGACGAAGATTGAAGTCCTTTTGAGAGAAAAGATACTTTAACAACTTATGATCGGTAAACAACTCAGTTCGTTCTCTCAAAAGATAATGTCTCCACGTCTTTAATGCGGACACAATCGCTGCCAATTCCAAATCATGGGTAGGATATCTTTTCTCATTCGGTTTCAGTTGCCGACTAGCATAAGCTACAACCCCACCTCCTTGCATCAGTACAACACCTAGTCCGGTAGCACACACATCCGTGTATACCGTCATCTCTTCGTTACCCTTAGGAATAACTAACATTGGTGCACATGTTAACTTCATCTTTAGGCTCTTAAATGCACTCTCACACCTTTCATTCCAAGAAAAAGATTGATTCTTCTTAGTCAACTGAGTTAACAGTGCCGCTATCTTAGAGAAGTCTTGGATAAACTTACGATAATATCGAGCTAACCACAAGAAACTTCTCATGTCCGTTGCATTCTTGGGCATAGACCAATCTTGCACCGTAGCCACCTTCGCAGGTTCCACGACAATACCATTATCTGAAACAACATGGCCCAAGAACCTCACTTCCCTCCTCCAGAAATGACTTTTAGAAAATTTCGCTTTCAATTGGTGCTTCCTCAACACCTCCATCACTATCCTCAAATGTTCCTTGTGTTCTTCCTCCATCCGTGAATAAACTAAGATATCGTCCACGAACACAAGAACAAACCTATTCAATTAATTCCTGAATACCCTATTCACAAGATCCACAAAATATGCTGGTGCATTGGTCAACCTGAATGGTATGAGCAACCACTTCTAGAATCCAGAAGGCTTCTGAAATGACGTTTAGGTTATACTCTCAGCTGCTACTCTAAACTAATGAAAATCCATCGTGAAATCTAACCGGGGGAACACTCTCCTTCTATTCAACTAATCAAACAAAATGTGCATCCACGGAAGAGGATATTAATTCTTCCTCGTCACTTTATTCAACTCACGGTATTCCACACACAATCAAAGGGAACCATTGGCCTTGATAGAAAATACAGCTGGTGCTCCCAACTCAGAAACACTTATTTGGATAAATCCCTTCTTCAAAACATCACTTACTTGCACCCCGAGCTCTCGCTGCTCCCTTGGCGCCATACGATGAAGAGGCATCACTACAGGCCTGGCATCTTTCACTAAATCAATACGAAATTCGATCTATCGGTGTGGTGGAAGTCCGGTCACTTCCCCGAAGATGTTCGCCAGGAACAGGCACATCTGACAACTCATCATGTAGAATGTTGAGGGAATTTAGAAAACTAGCCATCACCCCATCACTACGTAGGCAACCAAACAATACCCTCCACCCATCATCCGCTCTAATGGTCACCGAAGACCCCTCACAGTCTACCACCACCCCTATACCTTTGGAGCCAATCGACTCCCAAAATAATGCCAAACCCAGTAAAACCCAAAACAAAGCAATCACAAACAAACATGCATCCATGACTCGATAAGAACAAATTACGACAAATAATACAATGGCTAGTCGACCCACCGATCGGGTTCTTCACAACTAAAGGTCTATCAACAATCTCGGCTTCCAATCCCAACCTATCTACCATGTCACTATATATGAAGGAATGGGAAGCCCCGGTATCAAACAATACTCGAATAGGAACATCATAAATAGAAAGCATACCTTGAATAACGACACACTTTCCTTTCTCCGCCACAGTTGGGGCATTCGACGAAGAAGGAATGGCGTTAGTAGCATATGCCTTCACGATCCGCTTCTCCTTAGAAGGTTGTGGACATTTATCCTTGTGATGTCCCACTTAGCCACAATTGAAGCACTTCCTGTCCACTGGCTTTGCTCGACAATCTCTGGCATAGTGGCCCTTCTTGCCATAGCTATAGCACTGGATGTCTTTTTTATCCTTCTTCTTCTGACCATCCCCGGTCTGATTTCTCTTGTTCTGGGAATTCTTCTTGCCTTCACCGCTTGCCTGCGGTTTTAGCTCCCCTGCAGATGCAATAGCAACCTTGATCTTTGACTTAAGGTAAATGCTCTCCAGCCTCGATGCTTTTCCCACGACAGATTCGAAGGTCTAATTGTTGTGGTTTATAAATCTTTCCCCTAAGTGCTCATCTAAGCCGGTTATCAACCTCTTATTCTTCTTCTCGACAGTATCAATAAGAGATAATCCATATTTCGATAAAGAATCGAATTCAGCAAAACATTCCAAGACTGCCCTACCATTCTACTTAAGCTCCAAAAATTTCCTAAACAATTTTGATTTCTGAGCAGCTGGGATAAACTTGTCACTGAAGCGAGTCTTAAACTGATTCCAAGTAATTTGATCCTCAAGGGTAGCTGCTTTAATAGCATTCCACTAATTCATAGCCCGTCCTTGAAGTTGACGCGATGCTAACTTTCTTTTCATTGCATCATCGATCCCCAAATCTTCAAAGATGCGCTCATAACTATCAATCCAATCTTGAACATCCATAGCCGATTCCGTTCCGTGGAATGACTTTCCACCAAGATTAGTATAATCCTTGCTGAGCTTGGCGAAATTGGCCCTAGGCGCCTACACTGCTGCACCACCACTGTTAGCAACATTAGGAACTGCTCCCTGAGCATCCCTAAGCATCTCTAGTATGAGGGTAGTAAACATCGTCCTTATATCAGGGACATTCCCATTGTTGCCTCATGAACCCGTACTCCTCGTATATGCCTCATTGTTCAATCTGTAAAGAGAAAACGATTAATCATCTCCATAGTGGTGCCAGTGCAGTGCGACTTCATCCTTAGATATACTAATAGTATATATAGCTTTTGAAAACCAAAATATCACAAATACGCGCTTTCATATACATATACTATCTCTCCCTGATATCTTCCCTGGGTTAAACTAAGCAACCTATGCTCTAATACCAAGTGTGACGGCCCGCCCCACACCAGCCGACATTTCTATGAAATGTGTTGTGCCAATGTCCAACTAGCATAGGACGGTCGTCAAAAGTAAGGGATTTGAAACTATGAATCATCAAGAATCTGTAGAATATCTCACAGCGCATGGAATAAAATATAATAGTAACATGACTTGATATAAAACAGGCGAGACAGTGCATAAGCTGAAAACTAAACCATATCCATCAGAGTAGCAGAATCCAAAATACAGCTTATGATCCAAACCATTATTACAACTTCAAAATACTGTCTCTAAAGCAAAATAGAAAAGGTACACTACTAATGCCCAAAGTAGCGACCAACAACAACACAGGGAGAATATATGTAAATAGTACGTGGAAGCCTCCTTCTCGTCTCCGGATAGCTACTCGTACATAACCACCTAACCTGTCTCTAGTCTGCTTATTTAGGAGAACCCAGCGTAATAAGAAGATACATTAAACTCTGGGTCAAACAAAATCCTGGCATGAGTGATAACAGCAAAATAAAGCAATAACATGTATAAATAATCATACATGAACCTGGACCTGCAACCAAAAAGTTAGCACAACAAGCTATACAATACGCTAAGGTAACACTAACATAAAGCGTAAAAACAGGGAGTGTGCATGTTAGGGTGATATCAAACATCAAACATAGAAATCATCCTCACATCTCTCACTCACTGCGTAAAGCATACGATATCCACCGCTTTGATCACAAGAACTACTGGGGCCATGACGGAGTCCCACCCCGCCCAGCTATCACTAAAACCACTTTGCCCTTGGAGGCCCTAGTGGAGTTTGACTTCATACTACCTCTGACCCCACCGCACTGGTCCATAGTCAATGTCCCCTCTCAATAGTGAACGAAAGTTATAAATATCGATAACCCCGTTGCGCACGTCCTGCAGCAAAGCCCAACTTTAGAAGCTAACCCGTCGAGGAGCCATCACTTCTCATCTGGACTTCCTTTGCATCTCGGGTTTGGTCGGATTGGAATTGGTCTTTAGTAGAGTTCATGGTCATCGTCGGTCGTTCATCCTTCATGGGTCAGTCGAACATGCATTCTTCGTCGGTCGAACATGCATTCCTGGTCGGTCGAACATGCGTCCCTGGCCGGTCGAACATGCATCATTGGTTTGTCGAACATGCACCACTGGGTCGGTCGAGCATTCATCATCAGGTCGGTCGAACATGGACCACTGGGTCGGTCGAACATGCATATAGGTTCGGTCGCTCGACCCATAGCCTACCCCATTTTCTGGCAAACCATTATCGCCTCTCGACGGCGCTTTCGACCATTCTAACTTTCCTATGCAATAGTGGATCATACCAAATAGTAGTAGAAACATATGAAATCAACCAAAAACATTAAAACATCAATCACATGTGTTATTTAGGATCAAACATACCCAAATCCATAGTTTCCCCCTTAGTCCCTTAAATTCCGGGATTAGCAAACTTAATCCAAATTAACCCAAATTTATATCAGTGACATCAATAATATTTTAGAATTTTACATATTTTTCCAGATTTTTGTGATGCATAATTTCACTAATTATCAATAATCACCCCTAATTAGTCGTAATTAGTGTAAAAACATGCAAATCACCTACCTTAGCCACAAATAAACTATAGATCTGAAAACTCCACTGATTTGGCATAGATTGCTACGTATAGCAGCAGCCCTATCTCTGATTTGATGCCAATTGGACTTGATTTGATGTAGTTTTGCTTGATAAGTGATAAAAAGGTGATCAGGGAGTGATTTAGAAGATGGAGGCCATTGCTAGGGTTAGAGGAATGTTTGTGGCGGTTGACAAAATGAAAAGTAATCATTCTCTAACTCCTTTCAGCCTTCTCATAACCCTAATACCGAAATGGGTTATGGGCCTAGCTGCTAATCACCCTATTAAGCCCGATTAAGCTGTTTTTCATCTTTCAAACATTATTTCAGCAATATCTCCCAAGCGGTAAGTCCGTTTGATTAATGTGACCACTCTACGGAAAGGTAAACCATCATCTGAATCCAATGGAAGTGGTTTTAGGCAAAACTCCTTACAAATTAAAAGTTATAGACGAAACAAGATTTGCTAGGGGAAAAACGGTCATTTAAAATTCGGCAAAAATTGTGAAAGTGGGAAATTACCCCAATAGTCATTTCCCAAGGTTACACGACCATACGACTTCGTATGAAAATAAAATAAATATTCTACGATCCTCCGATATGTAGAATGCGGGTCGGTACAGGTATGGTCGTGATATAGTTTGTCAAGATAGAGAAGCTTTTATCTAGGAAGTCACCAAATTTTAGGGAATCGGTTCGAATCAAGTTTTTTGGGTCGACTTTATGTTGCTAAGTCGTTGAGGTTAGCCGAAGGATGGCAGGTCGGTTCGGTGTCTTTTAGACCGATCTGATCCGATAAAGCTACCCAAGATCGGTTGACCACGCCTATACTACAAGGAGCGGTTACCACCCACTCAACCACGTCGCTGATGTGTTGTCATCATCGTAGAGCACCTGAACCCGAGACTTACAGGATGGGGCCCACGGGCACCCGGCCCGACCATGTCCTATGCGAATAAATACACCACAACACTCCATTTTGAGGGATTATTTTGCTCTCAATACACTCAAATTCCATCACCAACATATCTATTCTTTTGTTTCCGATTATTCTCTGAATCTTAGAGTTTAATTTCAACGAAACTGAGAGAGATTATTGGTTGTACTAGTGAGATTGAGTGGATATTTTCATTGTTTTTGTGATTATTTCATCAATCAAAGAAGTATAAAGTGGATATAGACTTGTTAACGCCGAACCACTATAAATCTTGTGTTCTTGTTGCTTTTATTTTCATTTCTCTTACAATTATTATTCAATTGGGTGTTAGAACCACTTTTTGGTCTAACATTTTGGTGCTTTCACTAAGAGCTTTGAATTCTCAGCATTCCGGATTATCATTATACTTTTTGGATTCTCAAGTCTGGAAAAGTTAGTCCACTTTCACACTGTTTCAAAGTATTTGTTGATCTCGAAAAATTCAGATTTTATGGCTCCGAGAAAAGGAAAGGAACCTCAGACTTCTCAGGACAATGAGGCAAGTGACGATCAGCAGACAATTGTTGTTACCAAGTCACGGGGGACTGGTTCGGGACCGAACCGATCCGGAGGGAACACACCGACCCAAACCGGGAATGGTGCACCGAACTGAACTGAAAACCTGAGCGAGACCAATGTTTCTTCTCTAAACTGACTTGGTGGCACAACTATCATCTCCTCCGAACCAGTTACAGTTGAGGCTGGTACTTCTACTCGAGCCATTGCAAATGCCAATGCTATCCACAACAACAAATGATCAACCCTCTGCTTCTACACCCGTCTCACACATGGATTTCTCATGCCTGCTTGATATGTTGGACAAGACTAATGATGCCTTGGAGGTCCAGAGACGAGAAAGTGCCGCCATGTGAGAAAATATAAAGGACATGAGTAGGCGGATAGACGAGCTTCGCAGGCAAAGAACACCTTCTCCTACTCATCATCTTGCTGCAGACCATTCCTTCTTCGGAAGAAAGGAATTTGCGTTAGAGAAGACCATACAAAAGATCTGAGAACATTGAGCAACTGACGTTTGGATCATTGGGATCTCGCGAAGGCACGACCTGTGCCTTAGGACGACCTGATGATCCTAGTTTGAGAGAACCAATATTGTTACCGATGCAGGGATCCCGAGTTCTTCCCAGGGTTAACGACATTACTAACATTACTCAATGACAACTCCTTCAGCCCAATCGTCTTGTGAACGACCGGGACCGTAGAAGGCAAGGAAACTCGATAGCTGCCAGAGATCGAAGAACGTCACCTGATATAGGGACTGGAAATATTAGGAGAACCAGAAGTGCAAACCCTGAGCCAACGCTAACCAACGCTGAGGTGGAAGCAATGGTATGCCAAATTATGGCTGACAATAGGGGTTACACCAATGAAGAATGGGGCATTGAGCGTAGCCTTACCCCTTTCACTGACAATATCCTGGATTTTCAGTTCCCTAGACGATTAAATCTGCCCACAATGGATCAATATGGAGGAAGAACTGATCCAAGGCAGCATTTGATGAGGCATTCATGGTACATGAACACCGCGGCAGCTCCCGATGCTGTAAAATGCAAGGCTTTACCAATATATCTAGAAGACGTTGCATTAATGTGGTTTACCCAACTTCCCCCTCGGTCAATTTCCAGTTTTAAAGAGTTAAGTGAAAGTTTCATGAATCAATTTCGACTTCATGCCCGAAAATTTAAAAGTGTCATTGACTTGTCTGCAACCAAACAAGCTCCTGGCGAAACTTTAAAATCGTACCTAGATCTATTCAATCTGGCAGATACTAAGCTGAGTGTCCCTCATAAATAGACTATTCTCATGGCGTTGATAGATGGAGTTGATAAGGACACTGAGTTCGGGGGATACTTGGCTGGAAAGTCGCCATTAACTGGGGAGTTGTGCTATGAAAAGGAAAATATTCGTCTGCGACGAGAAGAAATATATGCCAACCAAAAGAGAAAGTCTGATGGAGCTCCCAAGGAGGACACTCAGAGCAATTTTTCTATCAAGCAATCTAGATATAGTGCAGGAAAAGTCAAGGTAAATATCGGTAACAAGAATGGAGGAAATGACCGCTAAGGCGGGAACAGTGGCAAAAGAAATAGGAATCGGGGGAACGACTCTAGAACGAGACCTCGGTTTCAAACTTTTGAAAATTACACATTTCTAAACGACACCTTGGAGAATATTTATTTGGATACCTATAACGTTGTCCAATATAAGAAACCTCGGCCTAGGGATTCGACCGAAAAAGAACGTGAAACTGGGAAGTTCTACTTGTTCCACAAGACTTATGGGAACTCTATGTTAGGGACTGCGGAATGGATCGTTTAGGCAAAGCAAACACTAGAGGGGGAGGGGCGAATAGTGTTTGTAAGAATTTTAAAAAAATTAAAAACTAGAGAGAACTATGGGACGAATCGAACACCATAACACAATCACAGACACAAATTCAAACACAGATGCAAAATAAACAAAGATAAAAGTGCACAAAAGGAAAGAACACACCGGATTTTATACTGGTTTAGATCACTCCTATGTCCAGTCCCGCACAATGCTGGATTGTGCAGAGTTGTATTACTATTTTCAAATAGCCAAATACAACCTCCTTAATTTCACGGCTCAACAAGGAGACACCGACTCCTATCCCTTGATTTCACGGCTCAACAAGGGCACACCGACTCATATTCCTTGATTTCACGGCTATAAGGATAAATCGTTTACTCTTTCACTTACAAACAGGCTCTTTCAACCCAAGCAATTACAAAACAACCCTATAACTCTTCAGTAGCACTTGATTCAGAGAGTAGAGAGTGTAGAGAGAAGAAGTTTTATCAAATTAGAAGTGAATTCAGCATAGTATAAGTATAAAAACCATAAAAATGAAGAAGCATAATGATAGGATGAAAGGGAAGAAGATGGAGAAGAAGAGATGTTAAAAAATTCAGTTTTAACCTCTTTTTATAGAGTATGAAGGGTTGCAACGGTTCTGAAGCATTTCAAATAGTGAAAAGACCCTTCCCTTCAAATTTAGAAAATTAGCTGTTATATGTCGACATAGTTATGTATAAATTTCATTTTCAAAGCATATTTCAAGAGTTTTGATATAAAATTAATTCTGGAAATTCTTGAGTAAAATTCTAATGTTGTAAATCAATATTATATGATAGAAGAACATATAAAAACATAATTTTAAACTATATAAATATATTTATAAAATTGTAAGGTTTTAAACTATATAAAATATAAATAAAGTATATAATAAAAACTTAAGTTTGAAAAACAATGAAGAATAAAATAGGAACAAGTATAAAAACAATATAGAGAGGATTGAGAATAAAATAGAAAAATAAAATAGAAGGGATTGAGGAAAGAATAGAAAAATTAGAATTTGAATTTGAATTTGAACCTGGAGTGCTATTTAGAGTCTTACAAAATCTAGACTTTATAAATATATTATTCTTGAACTCTTTGAAATCTTGATTACTCATGAGTCTTGAATCTACTCTGAATTCTGAATCTCTAAAAGCTCTTAAATTGTACAATCTTCAGTATTAATTCCTGTATACAAATCCTGCATATGTGTGTGTGTGTATATATATATTCTAGATAAAAATGTTAGTATATATTTTATAATCAATGGTAATTTAAATAAGGTTGTTTTCATCAAAACTCTATTTTCCAACAATCTCCCCCTTTTTGATGATGACAACCTTAGTTTATAAAATATCATACCTATATATACCTGTTTGATGATGATCCTCTTATACTCTTATACTCCCCCTGTCTATAAGAATGCTATAGACTATTCCTATATTTTATAATTTCTCCCCCTTTGGCATTATCAAAAAGAAATTCTAAACTTACTCCCCCTAAATCCTATATCTATCTAAATAATTCCTATACTAAAGTAAACTACTCTCCCTGAGTCCTAAATCTATAAAATACTCCCCGTAAATCCTATATCTATCTATACATATACTATTAAAATATTCTATATAACTATCCCTGATTCTATGATACCCTTATATCTCCCTCTAACTCTATGATTCTAAGCATAAAAGATTATAAATCCCCCTAAAATTATGACTATACTAGTCTAATAGAATAATAATAAACAAGGCAATTTAATCAATGTTTATAATCAATTCTAACAATCAATCCAAACAAGCAATTCAAGCAATTAATTCAAGCAAGCAATTAAAGAAATCTATTTAAGCAACTAATCCAAGCAATCAAATTAAATAATATTTGTTAATAAACACTTTAATTAAACCTAGAAACTATAAACTCCCTCTTAATCTAATACAAGGCTAAACCTCCAATTGTTAGGGGTCATCACCAACCAGTGTCCTAGCTATACTTTAGTTCCCTTAAAACTATAATAAGACCTTAATCTAGACATAGAAATAACTCTAATAAGGTATCCTTAAAATTATGATATAAGTAAGGTAATTCAATCCAATCAAGTCAATCAATTTAATCAAGTAAGCCAATTCAATCAATTCAACCAAGCCAAACAAGTCAATTAAGTTAATCAAGACAAAGTAAATATGTTATGTATTTGATTAATAATCCTAGATAAAAACTTTTCATATTATATACTTGTTATGTGTGAAGTTAAGTTAACACGTAATGTAGTGTATTGGTTATAATGTAGTATGTTATATGCAAAATTATATGAAGTAATATATTGAATGAAATGCAACTTAGATGTGAATGATTTTAATTTGAGATGTACTCTAATAATGATGTATGATATGAAATAAGATGTGTAGTGATAGTATGCAGAGTGATTTGATAATTATATCTATTTCGGTAACATATATTCAAAGTACTATTTAACTATTATGAATTATTTGAATCAAACAAAGAAAATGTTAATTTCTAGACTTATATTAATTATATTAATGAATTTAATTAAAAGAACAATAAAGATAAGAGTTTGATTAAAAACAATATTCATGATAAGTAGTAAAATATTCAGAAAAAATTATGAAGTTAAATAAAATTAGTAGGATAAATATTGTAAAAATTGAAGATCTTTCAAAAGAGAATTAAAAATTTGTATAATATAAAGTAAGCTATATAAATATATTCATAAGTATATATAAAACTAATTTAAAAGGAACTTAAAATTTAATTTATGAGATATTCATTAATATTTTGATGCAAATCAATTTTAAATTTAAACTTTTAGAAATCAAAACCTATTTATTTGCTAAAAACCATTTATACTTTAGAAGGAAACATTATAAAGTAATCTATAAAACTTCTTATATTCAAACTACTTAAAAAATCATGTATATATATATATTAAGTTAAATATACTAGTTTTATAAGTCTTAATAGGAAGTCAAAATAAGTATTAAGTTACAAATAGTTTTTGTGATAATGTAACCCAAAATTGTTATGAAATCATAAGAATAATATATAAGTTAAACTATGCATGTTTAAACTATATGAAAGATGAATAAATTTATATTTTATAACAATATCAAAAAGTTATATTAGCTCTATATATCATATTAACATGTTTATATAATTTTATTAAATATACATTTTAATATATATATTTTGAAACGAGATATAAGAAAATAAATATACAGATAAATTTAATAACTAGAATTTTAACTGCCATTTTCTGATTCAAAAAGATGGAGGGAAGTTTGAAAGTTTAAATCTTTGAGATAAAAAAATTGAATTTCATTCTATAGGCTGATATGTTAACATATAGATATATGTATGTTGACGTATATGTATTATTCCAAAGAGAATATGGTTTTGTGACTTTGGTTTTAAAATATCGATTTATATTTCAGGTTTAATTATTTTCTGAAATAATTCTAATCCTAAAAGACATCCAAAATTTATTTTATTATTGTATTAATTTTATTGTAATTATTTTTGAATTTCGTTTTCAAAGCATTTTTCAAGAGTTTTGATATAAAATTAATTCTGGAAATTCTTGAGTAAAATTCTAATGTTGTAAATCAATATTATATGATAGAAAAACATATGAAAACATATTTTTAAACTATATAAATATATTTATAAAATTATAAGGTTTTAAACTATATAAAATATAAATAAAGTATATATTAAAAACTTAAATTTGAAAAACAAATAAGAATAAAAATAGGAACAAGTATAAAAACAAAATAGAGAGGATTGAGAATAAAATAGAAAAACAAAATAGAAGGGATTGAGGAAAAAATTGAAAAATCAGAATTTGAATTTGAACCTGGAGTGCTATTTAGAGTCTTACAAAATCTAGACTCTATAAATATATTATTCCTGAAATCTTGAACTCTTGAAATCTTGATTACTCATGAGTCTTGAATCTACTCTGAATTCTGAATCTCTAAAAGCTCTTAAACTGAAAAGTCTTCAGTATTAATTCTTGTATACAAATCCTGCATATTTATATATACATATATATATTCTAGATAAAGATGTTAGAATATATTTTATAATCAATGATAATGAAATAAGGTTGTTGTCATCAAAACTCCATTCTCCAGCACTCTATGAATGAGTGTTGACTTCTGAGGGATGTTGTGGAAAAGATACTTCGTGCCAAAAAGTTGGATGAATACAAAGCTGTTCCAATGGACAGAGGTGAAGGAGGACAAGCTCCAAACAAGAATTAGCCCATTTCCAAGCCTACTACTCAGCAAAAGGAAAAAGGCATAGTCATTAATACCATAATTGGGAGACCACATCCAGCCGAGTCTACCAACAGAACAATGGAGAAATATGTAAATGCAGCCAAACATCCAGAGTTTGGAGAATGTAGTAATCTTGAAGAGGCTGCACCCTTAAAACAGCAAAAGACAGCTGTAGATGATGTTATCTTTCGAGATAGAGAGAGCATAGGAGTTGAAGTACCTAGCATCGATCCATTGGTAATAACTACAACCATTGGGCCGACATCGGTATGGAAAGTCCTTGTGGACTGCTGGAGTTATGTCAACATCCTTTTTAAAAAAGCATTTGACCAAATGAAGTGGGAGATAAAGGATTTGAAACCATGTACGGGTTTGATACGTTGTTTTAACGAATCGTCGACAACTCCAATTGGTATGATAGACATATATGTGGAGGTAGGACAGGGAGGTCGCCGGAGGTAAGGATCCTCTCATTCGTGGTCATGGACATTGACTCGCCTTACAATGCTTTCTTTGGCCGGCCAACCCTTGCAAAATTTAGGGCCTACATTGCCCCGTGGTGCCTATTAATAAAGTTCCGACTGAAGCTGGGGTGGGAATGGTTCGCGGTAATGAGGCCACCGGAAAAGCTTGTCATATGGCAGAATTAAAGATGTTGCGCAGTGGAAAAGATATGGTTTCCAAGAATACCCCCCTCCTACCGAGGAGGATTCAGCACAGCAAGTAAAGAAAATACCGCTGAGGGAGTCACCTGACGACCTGCCCGTGGACATCGATCCCAGAGAGGACAAAGAACCGGGGAGCAGGAGGCGACGCATAATGAAGCAACCATAGACATCCCAATTGATAAGGACGACCCGACAAAGGTCTTGAAAATTGGGTCTCACTTGGATTCCTACCGGATGAGGGAATTAATGGACTTTTGAAAGCAATCCTGGATGTGTTTGCATGGACCCACGCTGATATGTGTGGGATCTCTCCTTCAGTTATAAGCCATTCCTAAGCATAAACCCAAAGCATCTATAATAACCCGGAAATCCGAGCCAAATTAAAATTTTTATTTTGGCAACTTTAGTGAATTTTGAATATTTAAAATGAAATATTTTAAATAATATCGACGAGAAATTTATTTTGAATAGAATTAGAACGTATATATTTATATACGTCGTCGTTAGAATATAAATATTTATTTATATTTATAAAGGGAATCGAAAATGGCGCGGTAGTTCGATAATTCGATTTCAAATTTCAAATGAATGTACTGGGTTCAAAATAAACCGGATTTTAGTGAAACCAAAAATATTTGAATCTATTTGAGAATATCTTTCCAACGAATCCGAAGAATTGAAATTTCATAGCGGGGATAAAAAGTTACGTCCAGTTGAAATTTCAGAATAGTCGCTATGGAATTCTGGCCCTTAAAAGTGGAAATTTTGCAAACGACTTCGGTTTTCGACGAAACCACTTTTGTTGGATCAATGATGTCTAGTTATTGCTAGGTTTCAAAATTCGTAATTTTTCGGATCAATATATGAGCGTGGCAGAGGAAAACGCGTTTGGCAGTTTCAATCGATTTTAATCGACTGGAAAATGACCATTTTTCCAACGGCCTCAGAATTCGATGAAATTAGTTTTGTTAGGACCGTATCGTCAATACGAAGCTAGAAAATATTTATCGGAAATTTATAGAGTCTGTATGTAGGCCCGGTAAATTGAAATGTGCGTTCAAATTCAATATATAGATTTATATTATGATTTTGACAAAAATTGATCGGAACGATCGAATCAACTTACGATACATATCCCATTGTGTTCGGAATGGGAGTAATTAGCGATGGACGACAGTCAGTGGGTTCGATTTCGAGGTCGAAATCAAAAGTTGATTTTTGAAATTAAATAATTAAATAAATAATAAAATAAAAATCCCCCTTTCATCCCCTTTAACCTCTCAGCCCCCCACCCCCCCGTTCACTTCTTCAAATCATTTACAGAAAAAAAACGGAGCCCCCCCGTCACCCCTACCCACGAACGCCGCCCCCCCCTCCATCACCGCCGCCGCCTCGACGAGCCCCCCTCTTCTTCTTCTCCTCCTCCATCCTTCCCATCCTTTCTCCGTTGCGTTGAAGCCCCACCCCCCCTGAACCAACGCAACCACCACCTCGCGTCCCCTGCGCGCAACCCCCTCCAGCCTCCTCCGTTCTTCCCTCCCTCTTCCTTCAACCGACGCGCCTCCGCCCTGAAAACCCACCAGCGCACCTCCAGCGCCATTCCCCACCTCCAACCTCCTTGTAAGTTTTATATTTTTATTTTTTTTATTCGTTTAAAGATTAAGTATATGATTTTAACATATTAAATATCTGATTTTTATTCGTTTTAAAGTTAGGATTTTTAACATTTTATAGTTTAGATTTATAATTTTTTATATGATAGGAAAGTTAATTTTTTTTTACATGATAGGAAAGTTAAAAATATAATTTTTATATGATAGGAAAGTTAAAAATATGATTTTTTATATTAGTAGAAGATTAAAAATATGATTTTTATTCATGTGGAGAAGTAAAAATATAATTTTTATTATATTACCAGCAAGATAAAAATATAATTTTTATCACGGAAGTAGCGGTGTAAAGGAGTGATTTTTACATATGTAGAAGCGATATAAAAATTTGATTTTTATTATGAAGTTAGCGTGATAAAAGTAGAATTTTTATCTATATAGTAGCGTTACAAAAATAGAATCTTTATCTATACAGTAGCGGTATAATAATGTGATTTTTATCCATATAGAGTGATTATAAAAATGTGATTTTTATATACATAGCAACAATATAAAAATGCGATTTTTATATATGTAGTGGCTACGGGCAATGAAATTGACAAAATGCGAGTGGCGAAGATTTCCTACATATGAAGAGTCGTGGCGTTTGGTTTAGCTTGTGTGAGAACTCCTCACTTTTACTTTTTATTTCTAGTTTGAAATATATACTAGGATGCAGACGGTGCTTAGCAGCACCTGACACCCGTCGTCCACAGACCATGGACGGCTTGTTTGTTCGATTGCTATGTTGTGAAATTTGATTGTGTGATGTGAAATGAAATAAAATATTTTATAGTGGAAAATATTTTATAGTTAAAAATATAATTTTTAACGTGGATATAAAATAAATAGTAATAAACAAATCGGAGATTTGTTTATATACACTGATTTGACTGATATTGATTGGAACGATAAATTTTACACATCGCCCAACTGCACAAATAAAATCTGTGTTTGTTGATTTGAAACCCCACACGGGTATTGGGATGATATTCGACATACACTAATCCCGATTGTTTAGTTGTATGTCAATCGATGGGTTGACAGACTGTGTAAGCGTTAATTATTTATATTTAATACTTATGCAGCGGTGTGGTGCACTCTGGATGATGGTTTGTTTATTTATCGTTGTTATTATGTACATGTGTTGTAGAAAATCCATATAATTAACATTATATGGTAATTGATTGGGCCTCATTCCAATATAGAAAATAAATTCATGTGTTGAATAGAAAATAAATTCATGTATTAAATAGAATAAATTCTTGTGTTGAATAGAATAAATATTCATGTGTTGAATAAAAGCCGTGTTGATTAGATTGACGCCATTTAGAGGTGAACAATATTTATATCGATTTTATTCATTTTTCAATGAATATTGAAAGTGATTTCGAAATTCGAATTAAATTGAAATGAATTGAAATTCGAATTAAATTGAAATGCATTGAAATTGGATTAAATTGAAATGAATTGAAATTCGAATTAAATTGAAATTGAATTGAAATCGATTTGAAATGAAATTAAAACGAATTTATATTGAAAAATTCAATCTTGATTTGAATTTGAAAAGGAAGTTGAAATCGTTTTGAAAACGAATTTAAAACGATTTATAAAATACGTTTTGAAAGGAAATCGATGAAACACACACATATATATATATATATATATATATATATATTATAATGGCCTGAATAGAACGCGTCGCGCTGCGGCAGTTCGCGAATTTCGACCATTGACTTCGAATGGATATTGCGGGAGATCCGACCGTCGGATTCTCCTAAAACCGGAACCGTTGGGTTCGTATCGAAAAGATATTTCTAAGGAATATTAGAGATTTGAAATCTAATGGTTGGATTTGGAATTATGTCAAAATTAAATTTGGAAAAGGTCGTTGAAAGTGCAGTTCGATGGCCGTTGATGGAAATCGACTGTACGGGTCTTGATAAAATTATTAAAAATAGTAATAATTTGTGTAAAATCATAAGAAATGATTTGTGAAGAATTGGGATGAAAAACTCCAAATTTGAAAAGATAAAAATAGATTTTTATCGAAATGAACTAGTTTTGAACTAGAATTATAATTCAAATTATTTTTAAAATAAATAAAGTGGATTTGAAATGGTTTTGAAAATAACCAGAATTTTCAATAATTGAATTGGAAGGGATGTGAATCGAAATTGTCTTTGGAATATTTCGATGTTTGATTTCTTGATTATACAGATATTGGTATGGGAATTTGAAAGATATATTTATATCGTTATTTCCAGTACGATATTTGTTGGTCGTAGAATTTGATATTGAATATAAGCCGATATATTTTCTATTCAGAGCCTTGTATTTAATATCAAATGTGACTTGGGTTTGTCGTGAATGGTGTCTTCATTAACATTGTTCTTAAACCTAGTGGAGAGAAATATTAAATCTTTTATTTAGATTTAATGAAGTGTACCAATTAAATAGTATTTAACTGGAATTGAATTTGAATTGATTTTTGGGTTTATCGTGAACGGTGTTTTAAATAACACTTGTTCTTTAACCCGATAATTAATGGAATGTGATTTTGGGTTTATAGTGAACTGTGTTTTAAAGGACATTGGTTCTTTAACCAAGTTAAAGACAGGAGGTGATTTCCCAAGTTAAATAATCATTAACATTGATTTTTGGGAAGATTAAAACTAAGTGGAGTTTTAATGAATCTTTAATTAGATTGAAATGGTCGAGAATGGAGTATCACCAGTTTTGCTCCAAGCGATAGTTAAATTTTTAATTAGATTTGAACGTGAAATGATAATTGAATTTACCGATAACATCGTGGTGCTAGATATGAAGTATGACCAGTTTTACTTCAAGGATGAATAGGTTGGGATTGGGAAATAAAATAAATGATTACTTCGGTGTGGTTCGCTAATCCCGACTAGTTTGAATTGATATTCAAAAGGAGATTAAAGAATAAATTTAAAGAATTTATCTTTAACAAAATTAATAGGAACCTTTCCCAAAGTATAAGAATATTTGAATAAATTAATATTCTGAATTAGAATGAGGCGTATGTTGTGTTTGTGTAACACTTGTTTATCATATACACGAGTTATTCAGAAAGACCGGGTTTATCCCATTCTGAATAACTGATTCGACGTGGTGTCGAGGATGAAGACGGTGGTTGAAGACCGGAGGTCTTCACGTTGTTTGGGTGATTACTGATGATCTTGATTGGGCCGTACACCCAAGAGGAGGGAATCAATTAGTGATCGTCCAGACGTACTTGGAGATCGATGGATATGCGGGGTACTAGGTGGTGCCTCCGGTTTCATTCAGACCCAGAACGAACTTGTAAATGGACCGTGTGTCTGACATTGGATTTTATTCTATGTGATTGATTTCTATTATATATATATATCTGTTTGGCGGCGGAGAATTTATTCTCTTGCTTAACGCCCTTCTCTGAGACGTACGAGCTCAGGGGTTATATATTGATGGACATCAAACACATGGAGTGAATTTCCTGTGTGGCATGCCTAAGTGGCAATTGATCAAGGCTTCTGTTGAAAAGAAAAGTCTTGTGGTGATGATCAAAGCACCGTCTGTATGGCATAGCTTTGTGTAGCGTTGATTCGCGAGCCTCAGACCCCGGTAGTGAACTAGAAACGGGAGAGGACATCAGGGAGGGCATGCGTTTCCTTCTAGCTAGAAGTGGCGTCAGTGGTTTTACACGCCCTGACGAGTTTGACATATGTGGCTGTTGCTGTTGCGAGGCGCCTCGGATATATCGGTGACTGTGTGGAGCCGATGGAGTCATTTGGCTCATTTTCGCCCCCATAGGGTGGGGGAACGCAGTGTCTGGGGTTTAAGTTTAATCCACATCGGTGGACCGGCCCTGACGATCCAAGGGTCACTCGAGCTCTGATCCTGAGACATGGTAGGCTAGATTGTCTCGAATCGGTGAGGACTATCTTTTGCCTCGGTTCACAGATGGAAATCCAGCTTCCAATACGTGACTTTGCGGTTTTATTTGTAGAGCCTAGTATGGCGACATAGTGGTATGGGACACTTATGCCGTATATGATTGATACTAATGATTTGAAATTGTTTTGACACTATACACTTATAGTAATAATAAAACATGAAATTTAGCGTATCAATCATTCTTTGGCTATTATAAGGTAAAAACCCTATCCTCCGGCTTGCGTTGCATTGTGTGATGGGACATGGGTCTTATAATAGCTTCATTGTTCTTTATTTAGCATTGCGCTATTGTTTTATGCACTGGTATTCTTGGGAGGAAACCCGTCCCGTGTTATACGGCGTGGTCCTTGATTTACCTAACTTTAAAATAAAGATTAATAACTATTTTAGTTCTCACACCAGTCCCATGACTGACCTGGGGTTTATTGTTTTAACCTAAACTCTGGGTGCCCTTATTTTGATATGGGCAGCTAGTAGCTTTGGTTTTGCAGATTTATATTCATAGGATCCTGATTTACAGCTGGAACGATACTCGGAAAGCTCTGTATCCGTGTACTTCCAGTCGTGTTTTGTATTATTTTCTGCTGCGTTGTATTTAAATGTAATTTAAATCTCTGATATTTTCTGTGTAATATTGATTTATACTCTGTATATTCTTGTATTCTGATGAATTGTTGTAAAAAGCAATGAAAAGTTCTTCTGTCTGCGTTCTTTTGTGTGTTGTTCTTGAAGTATCCGCTCTTTCCTTACCGGGGAAGTTACGGGTCTTTACAGTTGGTATCAGAGCTTTGGTTTACAGAGCTCAGAGACCAAGACACGTTAGAACCAAATGAAAGAATTCATCAGAGATTGGATTAGTAATATCCAATAAGAATGATTCGTTAGAGATGGGATCAGTTGTATCCTAGAACGAGTGTGACGAGTGTGTTTTTAAAATGAAAACAAATTTTGTTTTGAAAATTTAATTCAATGATTAGTATTTGAATATTTATTTATATTGATTTGGACTATCCAGTATATAAAGATTTTGTGTATACGTCTGATCCACGGGTATTCAAAGTTTTAATGTACTGGGTAGATATAGAGTCACACTCTAGTCGCCCGGAGATGACACTGATGATAGCAGCTGCATCATCAGTGGATATATGTTCGAGTGACGAAAGTGGGATTTCTATATGATTCCAATTGGCTGGTGTGAGAACCAAAATTAGATAGGGCTTATTGTTGTGATTTGGCATCAAAAATGTGATTTTTGACTATATATCAAAGTTATGAATTTGAAATGATAATCAACAAATTGATTGATGATTGTGTTGTTTGATTGTAGTTGTGATTAATTAGAATTTGAACCATTTAGCCAAATTGTATCAAATAGTGAATTGTATTGAAAATTAGTCGCATTTGCATGCATATACATGTACTTACATTAAACAGGTCATAGCAAGGAGGCTAGAGCAGAAGAATAAAATTGTCTGCCCGACAAATAGGTACATGTTTACAAATTTATTGGGTTTGGATGATTTTATGAGCCGATTGGCTAGCCGCTTGGCTTTTTTTTTTTTTTTTTTTTTGAAGTAGGCCATGGGAGGCTATATGAAATATCCCGAAGTCCTCGGTGTAGGGGAGGTTATGGCGAAATTTTTCGAAAATTTTGGGTATCAGCCAAATTTTTGAAAAATTCGAAAAGTTCTTAGAAACTGAAAGGTTGAAGAACTTAAGCCGTAATGGAAATGGTGAAAGTTGAGTTGATTTGTGAAACAACTTTCGGCGTCGTTCCTTTTCGGGGACGAAAAGTTTTAAGTGGAGGAGATTGTAATAACCCGGAAATCCGAGTCAATTTAAAATTTTTATTTTGGCAATTTTAGTGAATTTTGAATATTTCAAATGAAATATTTTAAATAATATCGACAAGAAATTTATTTTGAATAGAATTAGAATGTATATATTTATATACATCGTCGTTAGAATATAAATATTTATTTATATTTATAAAGGGAATCGAAAATGGCGCGGTAGATCGATAATTCGATTTCAAATTTCAGATGAATGTACCGGGTTCGAAATAAACCGGATTTTAGTGAAACCAAAAATATTTTAATCTATTTGAGAATATCTTTCCGACGAATCCGAAGAATTGAAATTTCATAGCGGGGATAAAAAGTTACGTCCAGTTGAAATTTCAGAATAGTCGCTATGGAATTCTGGCCCTTAAAAATGGAAATTTTGCAAACTACCTGAGTTTTCGACGAAACCACTTTTGTTGGATCCGTGATGTCTAGTTATTGCTAGGTTTCAAAATTCGTAATTTTTTGAATCAATATGTGAGCGTGGCAGAGGAAAACGCGTTTGGCAATTTCACTCTATTTTAATCGACTGGAAAATGGCCATTTTTCCAACGGCCTCAGAATTTGATGAAATTAGTTTTGTTAGGACCGTATCGTCAATACGAAGCTAGAAAATATTTTTCGGGAATTTTTAGAATCTGTATGTGGGCCCGGTAAATTGAAATGTGCGTTCAAATTCAATATATAGATTTATATTTTGATTTTGACGAAAACTGATCGGAACGATCGAATCAGCTTACGATACATATCCCATTGTGTTCGGAATGGGAGTAATTAGCTATGGACGACAATCGGTGGGTTCGATTTCGAGGTCGAAATCAAAAGTTGCTTTTTGAAATTAAATAAATAAATAAAAATCCCCCTTGCATCCCCTTTAACCTCTCAGCCCCCCTTTCTCTTCTTTAAATCATTTACAGAAATAAAAAAAAGAAAAATGGAGCCCCCCTCCCCCGTCGCCCCTACCCACGAACGCCGCCCCCCCCCAATCACCACCGCCGCCTCGACGAGCCCCCCTCTTCTTCTCCTCCCTCCTTCCCCTCCTTTCTCCGTTGCGTTGAAGCCTCCCCCCACCCCCCCCCCCCCCGAATCGACGCAACCACCACCTCGCACCCCCTGCGCGCAACCCCCTCCAGCCTCCTCCGTTCTTCCCTCCCTCTTCCTTCAACCGACGCGCCTCCGCCCTGAAAACCCACCAACGCACCTCCAGTGCCATTCCCCACCTCCAACCTCCTTGTAAGTTTTATATTTTTGTTTTTTTATTCGTTTAAACATTAAGTATATGATTTTAACATATTAAAAATCTGATTTTTATTCGTTTTAAAGTTAGGATTTTCAACATTTTAGAGTTTAGATTTATAATTTTTATATGATAGGAAAGTTAAAAATATAATTTTTATATGATAGGAAAGTTAAAAATATAATTTTTATATTAGTAGAAGATTAAAAATATGATTTTTATTCATGTGGAGAAGTAAAAATATAATTTTTATTATATTACTAGCAAGATAAAAATATAATTTTTATCATGGAAGTAGCGGTGTAGAGGAGTGATTTTTACATATGTAGAAGCGATATAAAAATATGATTTTTATTATGAAGTTAGCATGATAAAAGTAGAATTTTTATCTATATAGTAGCGGTATAAAAATAGAATCTTTATCTATACAGTAGCGGTATAAAAATGTGATTTTTATCCATATAGAGTGATTATAAAAATCTGATTTTTATATACATAGCAACAATATAAAAAAGCGATTTTTATATAGGGTCCGTTTGTCACAGGTCCCTATTAAGTTTCAAAATTAAGCTCACATCCGGTCCTAAACTTAATGTAAATTAGGTCCCTATTTTTCAAAAACATATAAAAAATATAAAAAAATCACGTAAATTCATTATTAAATAAAACACGTTCACGCCAAAAAATTCAGGTGAAAAATCAATCAAAAACCACGTTAAAACCCAAAATAACACAAAATCAGCGAAACAGCAGGTTTTTGCATCAAAAGATGCACCTATTCGTAAATAGTTGCATACATTCATGCTCATATTTCAGTGTTGCGCCCAAACTGCAGTATAAATGCATACATGTATGCAGCTAAACTGAATTACATGTATCCTTTTATGCATATATTCAAATTTGGCCTTTTTTTTAAGCATTCGCCGTTTTCAGACACTATTGCACACATTTATGCTCATGTACAGAATAAATGCATGCATTCATGCGTATATTCTCAAGCCGTCGTCCCTTTTAAATTTGTTGCATACATGCATGCATATATACAGAATAGTTGCATTCATGTATGCAACTTTTCGTTACACGTGAATCTCAGTTCAACTTTGTATGCATAAATGTATGCGGTTATTTGCTAATAGTTGCATACATGTATGCGTATATTTGTCCAGATTTTCAGCATAAATACACTATATGAATATATGCATGCATGTATGCTACTTTTCAGATATTGTTGCACAGAAGTATGCAACTTTTTTTTTTTTGGCGAATGCTCCTGGGAATATTTCCTATTTTTAGAATTTTTTTTTTACTCACTAGCGCACTTTTTTTTTTCAAAAAACGGAAAACACGTAACATATGATGGCAGGTGCGAAAATGGACACAAAAAAGTGGGCGGAAGCTAAAAACAGGGGGCGGAAACGTATGGAAACTTAGGGGGGGACATGGCTTTAATTAAGTTTGAAAATAGGGATGTGAGCCTAATTTTCACTTTTATATATGTAGTGGCTACGGGCAATGAAATTGACAAAAGGCGAGTGGCGAAGATTTCCTACATATGAAGAGTCATGGCGTTTGGTTTAACTTGTGTGAGAACTCCTCACTTTTACTTTTAATTTCTAGTTTGAAATATATACTAGGATGCAGATGGTGCTTAGCAGCACCTGACACCCATCGTCCACAAACCATGGATAGCTTGTTTGTTTGATTGTTGTGTTGTGAAATTTGATTGTGTGATGTGAAATGAAATAAAATATTTTATAGTTAAAAATATAGTTTTTAACGTGTATATAAAATAAATAGTAATAAACAAATCGGAGATTTGTTTATATACACTGATTTGACTGATATTGATTGGGATGATAAATTTTACACATCGCTCAACTGCACAAATAAAATCTGTGTTTGTTGATTTGAAACCCCACACGGGTATTGGGATGATATTTGACGTACACTAATCCCGATTGTTTAGTTGTATGTCAATTGATGGGTTGACAGACTGTATAAGTGTTAATTATCTATATTTAATGCTTATGCAGTGGTGTGGTGCACTCTGGACGATGGTTGATTATTTATCATTGCTATTATGTACATGTGTTGTAGAAAATCCATATAATTAACATTATATGGTAATTGATTGGGCCTCATTCCAATATAGAAAATAAATTCATGTGTTGAATAGAAAATAAATTCATGTGTTGAATAGAATAAATTCATGTGTTGAATAAAATAAATATTCATGTGTTGAATAAAAGCCGTGTTGATTACGATATTTATATCGATTTTATTCATTTTTCAATGAATATTGAAAGTGATTTCGAAATTCGAATTAAATTGAAATGAATTGAAATTCTAATTAAATTGAAATGAATTGAAATTCGAATTAAATTTAAACTGAATTGAAATCAATTTGAAAGGAAATTAAAACGAATTTATATTGAAAAATTCAATCTTGATTTGAATTTGAAAAGGAAGTTGAAATCATTTTGAAAAGGAATTTAAAACGATTTATAAAATACATTTTGAAAGGAAATCGACGAAATATAATATATATATATATATATATATATATATATATATATATATATTACATATAATGGCCTGAATAGAACGCGTCGCGTTGCGGCAGTTCACAAATTTCGACCATTGACTTCGAATGGATATTGCGGGAGATCCGAACGACGGATTCTCCTAAAACCGAAACCATTGGGTTCGTATCGAAAAGAGATTTCTAAGGAATATTAGAGATTTGAAATCTAACGGTTAGATTTGGAATTATGTCCAAATCAAATTTGGAAAAGGTCATTGTAAGTGCAGTTCGATGGCCGTTGATGGAAATCGACTGTACGGGCCTTGATAAAATTATTAAAAATAGTAATAATTTGGGTAAAATCATAAGAAATGATTTGTGAAGAATTGGGATGAAAAACTCCAAATTTGAAAAGATAAAAATAGTTTTTTATCGAAATGAACTAGTTTTGAACTAGAATTATAATTCTATTTATTTTTAAAATAAATAAAGTGGATTTGAAATGGTTTTGAAAATAACCAGAATTTTCAATAATTGAATTGGAAGGGATGTGAATCGAAATTGTCTTTGGAATATTTCGATGTTGGATTTCGTGATTATACAGATACTGGTATGGAAATTTGAAAGATATATTTATATCATTATTTCCAATACGATATTTATTGGTCATAGAATTTGATATTGAATATAAGCCGATATATTTTCTATTCAAAGCCTTGTATTTAATATCAAATGTGATTTGGGTTTGTTGTGAATGGTGTCTTCATTAACACTATCCTTAATCCTAGTGGAGAGAAAGATTAAATCTTTTATTTAGATTTAATGAAGTGTACCAATTAAATAGTATTTAATTGGAATTGAATTTGAATTGATTTTTGGGTTTATCGTGAACGGTGTTTTAAATAACACTTGTTCTTTAACCCGATAATCAATGGAATGTGATTTTGGGTTTATAGTGAACCGTGTTTTAAAGGACATTGGTTCTTTAACCCAGTAAAAGACAGGAGGTGATTTCCCAAGTTAAATAATCATTAATATTGATTTTTGGGAAGATTAAAACCAAGTGGAGTTTTAATGAATCTTTAATTAGATTGAAATGGTCGAGAATGGAATATCACCAGTTTTGCTCCAGGCGATAGTTAAATCTTTAATTAGATTTGACCGTGAAATGGTAATTGAATTTACCGATAACACCGTGGTGTTAGATATGAAGTATGACTAGTTTTACTTCAGGGATGAATAGGTTGGGATTAGGAAATAAAATAAATGATTACTTCGGTGTGGTTCGCTAATCCCGACTTATTTGAATTGATATTCAAAAGGAGATTAAAGAATAAATTTAAAGAATTTATCTTTGATAAAATTAATGGGAACCTTTCCCAAAGTATAAGAATATTTGAATAAAAGAATATTCTGAATTGGAATGAGGCGTATGTTGTGTTTGTGTAACACTTGTTTATCGTATACGCGAGTTATTCAGAAAGACCGGGTTTATCTCATTCTGAATAACTGATTCGACTTGGTGTCGAGGATGAAGATGGTGGTCGAATGTAACACCCCACATCCGCTATGGTCACTCTCTAAGGGAATGCCAACATCGGTGGAGTATTTTGAGTGAATATAGAACAGAGTAATTACAGCAAGACAGATATAAGTAATACTTGAAAATTTAAAACATCATTTCACTTGCAGCGGAAAATAAAACATGTCTGGTTACATCACAAAACCATAATAGGAGTCAAGTACAAATATCCGTCATGATAAACAAAAATACATAATCCCAATACATGAACTGATAGCCATAAAAGAAAAGGGTAAGCTGAGCTCTACATCTAGGGTCCAAGCTCCAAGAGAGTAATAAAAGCAGCCTGATCAAAGCCCACTCGTGCTGGGCCCACTCTGAGAACCTGAGGGTTGGGAAAAAGATAAAAACAACGGGGTCAGACATAAGCCTGAGTGAGCCCTATAGCCTTAACAATACAATTATTAAAGTGATTAGGGTATGATATGAACTCGGTACGGTACCTTTGGGGATAATGACTACACTAAGTAGCCAACAAACATAGGGTGAACTAAGATAACCGAAAAGACGAATTTATCCACCCAAGGATAATTACTAGATTGCACCACCCCAGATCTACCCACCCAAGGGTAATTCCTACACTGCACCACACCAATTCTACCCACCCAAGGATAATTCCTACTTAAAGGTTGATCCCACTAAGTGTACTTAGTAATTCTACCCGGTAGTCCCTTATACCCCTAGCTGACTACATAGGTGCCGTCTGCCCCTATCTCCACTAGGTGTACCCACTACCCCCAAGCGATCGGCTCCCTACCGTAGATACCCGTGCTGGCCCCACAGTGGGGTGTATCACTCCCCAAAGTGGCAACCCGATAATCAATGGTGCACGGCTTATACCTACACGATGCAACAACGTCTTACCTACCAGCCCGGGTCCACACACGCATACGAAACCCGTTGGACTCGCGTTGCCACCGCTACCCCGTTTTGGCCTCTTATAGTCAAGCCCAATATGCGTGTCCCTTCCTCGACTTGGGTCGAGCCCACAAAGATACGTTTGGGATATTGGTTGAAATGGGCCCCCACAAGCTACTACTTAAGCTCGCCATTTTATCTAGTGCGTCCCACTTAACCCCTTTTATAATCATGCCCACTTACATGTTAAGGTTTGGTTAAGTCATCTAATCATATTTCAATTGCCACTTAAGGCCCCCCCACAAGCTACTACTTAAGCTCGTCAGTTAATTATATTTCAATTGCCACTTAAGGCCCCCACAAGCTACTACTTAAGCTTGTCATTTAGTTCTATTTTAATTGCCACTTAAGGCCCCCACAAGCTACTACTTAAGCTTGTCGTTTAGTTCTATTTTAATTGCCACTTAAGGCCCCCACAAGCTACTACTTAAGCTTGTCGTTTAGTTCTATTTTAATTGCCACTTAAGGCCCCCCCACAAGCTACTACTTAAGCTTGTCTTTTAATTATATTTCAATTGCCACTTAAGGCACCCACTAGATTTCCGCATGCCACCCAAGGCACTTACTTGATTCCCACATGCCACCCAACGCACTTACTTAATTCCCACATGCCACCCAAGGCACTTACTTAACCCTTTAATCATGTTTAATTACATGTTCCACTTTGGTTAAGTATTCTAATCGTATTTTCTATTGCCACCCAAGGCAACCCACTAGTTTCCTCATGCCACCCAAGGCATCCCCACTAGTTACTACATGCCACCCAAGGCACCCACTTAACCCCTCATGCCCCTCTACGTGCTAATTTGGTTAAGTGTTTCTTAATTAATTAAGATCGTAACCTTTGTAAAGACCTCTCACATTAGACTGTCTTTTATGGCAGCTGGATATGCCGGTTGGTTCCGGGCAGCCTTACACCATAACAGAGTCTAACCTCGTGTCTTTACACTTGTCACGTATTTAGTTTATGTCTAAGACCTCTCACATTGGGCCAATCATTTGTAGCCGCTGGATTTGCCGGTCGGTTCCGGGCAGTCTTATGCTACAAAAGGGTCCAACCTCGTGTCTTAGTAGATTAATTACACCTAATTAATCACCCCCATAATTTGTATTAATTATCCCTAATTAATTACAAATATTTAAGAATATGGGTAGACCTAACTCAATAGGTAAATTCCCAATTCCATAATATGGGTAGACCTAACTTAATAGGTAAATTCCCAATTATGTCCATCCACTTTACGGTATGTTTAATCATACCCACTTTACACAATTTTTATGTGTTCATTAATTTTTACCCCATCGTCCCCACGTAAATACGTTAACATGACATACTTCAAAAGGGGAGATTCATCATACACACCATGGGTTCAACTTAGCATATCATTAGCATTATCATGGGTTTAAAAGGTGTCAACTTGTATATATGACCATAAACCCAACTTGCATAAATAACCAACCCCAAACTTGCATGAATCATATATGTCATGAAGATGGTAACTTGCTTAAATGTTCATGTCATAGACTTATCATAAAAGGTGTCAACTTGCATACATGCCATAGGTCTAAAAGGGATGAACTTGCACATGTACTTATGCATACATAGAGGCGAACTTGCATATGAACTTGCATCATAACTTGCATATGAACTTGCATCATAACTTGCATATGAACTTGCATCATAACTTGCATATGAACTTGCATAACATGCCATACTTAGAGGCAACTTGCATATATTATGCATATCATAAAAAGAGACAAACTTGCATAAAACCAAACACTTAGTATGCATAAAACCAAGTACTTAGCATGCACAAAACCAAATACTTAGCATGCATAAAACCAAATACTTAGCATGCATAAAACCAAATGCATAACTTGCATATCATGTTACATATAACTTGCATATACTCTCACATATAGTTTGCATAACATGTTACATATGCATAAATGTTCAACATAGTGTTTTGCATCATAAAACATGGCATTAAACTTGCATATAGCATAAAACTTGCAAAACACATAACATACACTATACTAAACTTGCATAAACACATTCATCCACAAACTTAGCCATCTCTTATCATATCCTACCATAATCAATTTAACAATTGATTATTAAAGCTATAGGAACTCACCACTAAGCTCCCATAAGCAAACCCTTGCCACAAATTACCCAAAAACTCTAGCCTTGAACATAAAACTTGCAACTTGATGATGAATGCAAGCTAATGATCGCTTAAACAACTCAAAGATGCTTGTATGAACATGAAAGCCTTCATAGAAGTAGTTTCATAAGGGGATGGAGGCTAGGGTTTTGGGTGGAGGCCATGACCATAGAAAATTTTGGCATAGTTTAGTTAGGAGATAGGATTATGATCATTTAGGGCTAGCTTAGGGTCTTATTTATAGGATTAGGCAAGTGTTTTAGGCCCTTAGATCAACCCTAGGTTAGATTAGGACCATCAGATCCCGGAAGCTTCTAGAGAACAGCCCAAAACACAGCCAATCCCTAAAATGGTGCACCAGGTTAAACCTGTCGAGCACCCCCTGTCGACACCCAAGTCGACAGGGCTGTCGACTTGGTCTAGCCAAGTCGACTGCCCAGTCGACAGGGCTGTCGACTTGGGTAGCCAGGCGGGAATTTTCCCCGCCTGCGCCCAATGGCCAAATTTTGAAATTTGAACCTGAATTTTAAATCTGTTTTAAACTTTGAATTTTCTGCAAACTTCATTGGGCCATAACCGGGCCATACGGACTCCGATTTTCGAAAACTCGGACTCTATTTCACGTATTTTTCCGAGACGAACGCAATGATGCAGCCCGTTTCCCCCAATTCTCACATCTGAGATTATTTATTCTGCAATTAGTGAATTTTAGCATTAACCGAAATTCGGGGTGTTACATTCTCCCCTCCTTAAAGGATTTCGCCCCCGAAATCTCTTAAGCTAAGGAGAATGCATATCCTACCATCCAAACAACCATCTACTCAATCCATCAAACACGGGCATCCATTGTCCTTAAAACAATTTCTAATGATGTATGAGCATATGCAAAAAGTGTGTGTATATGTTCCCTATCTAATGTATGAACATATGCAAACCATGATAGTGCCATGCATCCATTATGTATGCGAGAGAACCCTATCGACACATACAATATCTACATGAGTGCACAATCATTCACCAAAATGCATCATCCAGATGATAACACAACCATTATACATCCATAAATATAGCTATCTACACACAATTATATGCAATATGCAATATGAAGTGACTGAGCCGATCTAGTGCCTAGAGTGTGTGTATATGCATCCACGAGCAACCACTAGCAAACACTTGCATCCACTTGCATCCATCAACCATAACATGTCTCAAACACATGTTTCAACCATAGGTTTACCCTATCTAAAGGTCAAAGGTACTAATGAGAGGACATGCTAAAGATAAGATAAGCACTAGTCAAACGATAAAGGAGACGTTTGAAGGACATACCCTCAAAAAGGAATGGGTATAACGAACGCATCTTCGCTTCTGTCTCCCAAGTAGCATTGCTCTCACCTTCTCCCCTTTTCATTCTGACTAGTCGAACCTCTCTGTTTCTCAACTTCCTAATCTCTGACCCAAGGATGCGGGTAGGAGCTCGTCGAATAATCACATCACGCTCTACCTTTACTTCTTTAAGCAAGCTCGGCTCTACCGCCTCTGCGGTCTCATGTAGGCACTTCCTCAAATGTGACACATGGAATACGTCATGTTTCCTATGCAACCGAACTATCTCTCGAACATAAACTGAAGCTAGACATGGAACAGTCCTCTTGCTCTTCACGGGTATGAAATGGGCACTCTTAGTAAGTCTATCTACCACAAACCCGTATTACCCTTCCTTGATTTCGGTAATCCATCGAGACACCATCCCACTTCCATAGCGGAACCTCCAAATGGGTGAAGCAACCCATCGGGTTTCTTCTGCTCCACTTTCATTTGCTAGCACACCAAGCATCTAGCGACATACTCAGCCACATCTTTCTTCATACCGGCCCAAAAAGAAAACTCGCTTCATGTCTTGGTACATCTTGTCCCCACCGGGATGAATGGTCATCTTCGACCGATGTGCATCATCAAGCATAGCCTTCCTTAAACCCTCGTCTTGCGGTACACAAAATCTACTGTCTCTACGCAACCACCCCTTACCATCTAGGGTGTACCTACTCAAATGGCTAGACGACCCCCTCCTCATGAGCTTCTCTACTAACTCATCCAACCGTGGGTCGTCTCGCTGTGCCTCGCCAATTCATCCCAAAAGAGTAGGCCTAACCTCCAAGGAGGCTAGCAAACCGGGTACAAAGTCAACGGAAGGTCTAAAGTCAAACATAGAAATAAACTCTAAGCTCAACGAACCATGAACTCGAGGACAACCTTTTTCTACTTAAGGCGTCCGCTACCACGTTACCCTTGCCAGGGGTATACGCTATCTCAAACTCATAGGATGCTAAGAACTCCATCCACCTTTGTTGTCTTAAGACAATGCACTCAAAGAGTCTCCAACACTTCCCTAAGATGTAGGGCATGCTTTTCTCCACTTCTAGAGAAAATCAGGATATTCTCCCATGCAAAATCATCACAACTATCCATCTCTCACGCAGACCTCCTTAGTCGAACTCGACATCCCCCAAATGCAAGCCCCAAAGGCCTGAACCAATATCAGACAAACACCCAAGGGATGCCTCCTTCGAATTCAGACGACCTACGTGAGATGATATTAGTAAAAATGGCTAAACAATTAAGCCCTTGTCCAACTCTGGATGTCCTCGCCAGTTTCGCTGCAAAACCACCGTTTACCCCATAACTGGCTTTGCTCAACCTATTGAGCACAAACGAAAACTTATTTCGCCCCTAGAAAAGACCAAGATGTCATTTACAAAGACCATCACGAACTTATTTAGGTACTCCCTGAACACCCTTCTCATCAAATCAACAAAGTATGCGGGGGCGTTCCTCAAACCAAATGGCATTACCAGCCACTCATAAAAACCATCCGGAGTCCTAAAGGTAGTCTTCTCTTTACTATCCTCAGCCACTCTCAACTGATGAAACTCCGTGGCTAAGTCCAACTGGGAAAATACTGAGGCGCCAACTAACTGATCAAAGAGATCATCAATCCTCGGCAATGGGTGTCCATTCTTCTTTGTGAGTTTATTTAGTTCTCTTTAGCCTACACAAAGTCTGAGGGACCCATCCGCCTTCGTGGCAAAAACTACTGGAGCACCCCACTCCGATATACTTCGTCTTATGAACCCCTTCTCCAGCAAATCGCCTACTTGCTCCTGGAGTTCCCTCCTCTCACGAGGAGCCATGTGGCACACTGGCCAAGATACTGGTTTGGCATTCTCTACCAGATATATTCGAAAGTCAATCTCCCGCTTCGGAGGTAAGCCTTTCACCTCCTCAACCACCTCCGAGTATTCCCGGACCACTCTAACAGATCGCAAACTCTCGACCGACGTGTCGAGCGATTCTAGATAACTTAGCATAACAGATTCCATGGGATTACAAGAGATCTCGAGAGTGTTACCCCAGCGGGTCATAAGCCTAACAACTCTCCTTTCAAAATCAAGAACGGCACCCCTACTGAATAACCAGTCCATGCCCAAAACTAACCCATAGCCCGTGAAGCCCAAAAAGCATCACATCTAAACTCAACGCTAAGTATAGAAACTTTCAAACCCAAACACATCATGGAGCCCCAATTGGGTTTGAAACAACTAAGGGATCATCTACTAACTGGTGTCTAAGTGCAGTGACTCAACTAACAATGATGAGAGAAACGAACTCGATGCGTCAGAACCAAATAAAGTTCGAATCGGATAATAAAGAAATCCAAATTCCAACCTAGACGGTCCTATCCCCATCTGGTACCCTAGCCGTGAGGGAATACAACTACCCTCCAGGAGATTCCGTACCTTGCCCTTGCCTCTTTGGACAATCCTAATAAGATGTCCCATTCCTCCCCAAAAGGATAACTACTCGCCTTCTTCTTCCCACTCTCCGCTCATAACCTCCCATCAAAATGAGGTTTCATCCTTCATTAACCAAACAACTATTTGAGCCTTCCTCCCATCGTCTATCCAATAGGTACCTACCAGTCCTCCTCCTTCTTGAACCATCTTCTAATCCGACTAACGTCTAAGTCCCTTGAAGTGGTTTTCCATTCTCATCTATCTTAGAAAAAATCACCTATACACGGAGGGGAAGCTCAAAACGAGAGAGGAAGAGATTCAAAACGGAGAATTCGAAAGATAAAGATATGGCTATCGGGGATTATGCTTTTCTTTCAAAAACTTTTCTCTTAAAAGACATGTTTTTGAAAATACTCCTTTCAAAAATATTCTTAGAAAATAGTTTTTCTAAAAATTTTATCTGTTCTGGTAACCTTAAGCTCTGATACCACGTGTAACACCCCACATCCGCTATGGTCACTCTCTAAGGGAATGCCATAACATCGGTGGAGTATTTTGAGTGAATATAGAACAGAGTAATTACAGCAAGACAGATATAAGTAATACTTGAAAATTTAAAACATCATTTCACTTGCAGCGGAAAATAAAACATGTCTGGTTACATCACAAAACCATAATAGGAGTCAAGTACAAATATCCGTCATGATAAACAAAAATACATAATCCCAATACATGAACTGATAGCCATAAAATAAAAGGGTAAGCTGAGCTCTACATCTAGGGTCCAAGCTCCAAGAGAGTAATAAAAGCAGGCTGATCAAAGCCCACTCGTGCTGGGCCCACTCTGAGAACCTGAGGGTTAGGAAAAAGATAAAAACAACGGGGTCAGACATAAGCCTGAGTGAGCCCTATAGCCTTAACAATACAATTATTAAAGTGATTAGGGTATGATATGAACTCGGTACGGTACCTTTGGGGATAATGACTACACTAAGTAGCCAACAAACATAGGGTGAACTAAGATAACCGAAAAGACGAATTTATCCACCCAAGGATAATTACTAGATTGCACCACCCCAGATCTACCCACCCAAGGGTAATTCCTACACTGCACCACACCAATTCTACCCACCCAAGGATAATTCCTACTTAAAGGTTGATCCCACTAAGTGTACTTAGTAATTCTACCCGGTAGTCCCTTGTACCCCTAGCTGACTACATAGGTGCCGTCTGCCCCTATCTCCACTAGGTGTACCCACTACCCCCAAGCGATCGGCTCCCTACCGTAGATACCCGTGCTGGCCCCACAGTGGGGTGTATCACTCCCCAAAGTGGCAACCCGATAATCAATGGTGCACGGCTTATACCTACACGATGCAACAACGTCTTACCTACCAGCCCGGGTCCACACACGCATATGAAACCCGTTGGACTCGCGTTGCCACCGCTACCCCGTTTTGGCCTCTTATAGTCAAGCCCAATATGCGTGTCCCTTCCTCGACTTGGGTCGAGCCCACAAAGATACGTTTGGGATATTGGTTGAAATGAGCCCCCACAAGCTACTACTTAAGCTCGCCATTTTATCTAGTTCGTCCCACTTAACCCCTTTTATAATCATGCCCACTTACATGTTAAGGTTTGGTTAAGTCATCTAATCATATTTCAATTGCCACTTAAGCCCCCCCACAAGCTACTACTTAAGCTCGTCAGTTAATTATATTTCAATTGCCACTTAAGGCCCCCACAAGCTACTACTTAAGCTTGTCATTTAGTTCTATTTTAATTGCCACTTAAGGCCCCCACAAGCTACTACTTAAGCTTGCCGTTTAGTTCTATTTTAATTGCCACTTAAGGCCCCCACAAGCTACTACTTAAGCTTGTCGTTTAGTTCTATTTTAATTGCCACTTAAGGCCCCCCCACAAGCTACTACTTAAGCTTGTCTTTTAATTATATTTCAATTGCCACTTAAGGCACCCACTAGATTTCCGCATGCCACCCAAGGCACTTACTTGATTCCCACATGCCACCCAAGGCACTTACTTAATTCCCACATGCCACCCAAGGCACTTACTTAACCCTTTAATCATGTTTAATTACATGTTCCACTTTGGTTAAGTATTCTAATCGTATTTTCTATTGCCACCCAAGGCAACCCACTAGTTTCCTCATGCCACCCAAGGCATCCCCACTAGTTACTACATGCCACCCAAGGCACCCACTTAACCCCTCATGCCCCTCTACGTGATAATTTGGTTAAGTGTTTCTTAATTAATTAAGATCGTAACCTTTGTAAAGACCTCTCACATTAGACTGTCTTTTATGGCAGCTGGATATGCCGGTTGGTTCCGGGCAGCCTTACACCATAACAGAGTCTAACCTCGTGTCTTTACACTTGTCACATATTTAGTTTATGTCTAAGACCTCTCACATTGGGCCAATCATTTGTAGCCGCTGGATTTGCCGGTCGGTTCCGGGCAGTCTTATGCTACAAAAGGGTCCAACCTCGTGTCTTAGTAGATTAATTACACCTAATTAATCACCCCCATAATTTGTATTAATTATCCCTAATTAATTATAAATATTTAAGAATATGGGTAGACCAAACTCAATAGGTAAATTCCCAATTCCATAATATGGGTAGACCTAACTTAATAGGTAAATTCCCAATTATGTCCATCCACTTTACGGTATGTTTAATCATACCCACTTTACACAATTTTTATGTGTTCATTAATTTTTACCCCATCGTCCCCACGTAAATACGTTAACATGACATACTTCAAAAGGGGAGATTCATCATACACACCATGGGTTCAACTTAGCATATCATTAGCATTATCATGGGTTTAAAAGGTGTCAACTTGTATATATGACCATAAACCCAACTTGCATAAATAACCAACCCCAAACTTGCATGAATCATATATGTCATGAAGATGGTAACTTGCTTAAATGTTCATGTCATAGACTTATCATAAAAGGTGTCAACTTGCATACATGCCATAGGTCTAAAAGGGATGAACTTGCACATGTACTTATGTCATACATAGAGGCGAACTTGCATCATAAATTGCATATGAACTTGCATCATAACTTGCATATGAACTTGCATCATAACTTGCATATGAACTTGCATAACATGCCATACTTAGAGGCAACTTGCATATATTATGCATATCATAAAAAGAGACAAACTTGCATAAAACCAAACACTTAGTATGCATAAAACCAAGTACTTAGCATGCACAAAACCAAATACTTAGCATGCATAAAACCAAATACTTAGCATGCATAAAACCAAATGCATAACTTGCATATCATGTTACATATAACTTGCATATACTCTCACATATAGTTTGCATAACATGTTACATATGCATAAATGTTCAACATAGTGTTTTGCATCATAAAACATGGCATTAAACTTGCATATAGCATAAAACTTGCAAAACACATAACATACACTATACTAAACTTGCATAAACACATTCATCCACAAACTTAGCCATCTCTTATCATATCCTACCATAATCAATTTAACAATTGATTATTAAAGCTATAGGAACTCACCACTAAGCTCCCATAAGCAAACCCTTGCCACAAATTACCCAAAAACTCTAGCCTTGAACATAAAGCTTGCAACTTGATGATGAATGCAAGCTAATGATCGCTTAAACAACTCAAAGATGCTTGTATGAACATGAAAGCCTTCATAGAAGTAGTTTCATAAGGGGATGGAGGCTAGGGTTTTGGGTGGAGGCCATGACCATAGAAAATTTTGGCATAGTTTAGTTAGGAGATAGGATTATGATCATTTAGGGCTAGCTTAGGGTCTTATTTATAGGATTAGGCAAGTGTTTTAGGCCCTTAGATCAACCCTAGGTTAGATTAGGACCATCAGATCCCGGAAGCTTCTAGAGAACAGCCCAAAACACAGCCAATCCCTAAAATGGTGCACCAGGTTAAACCTGTCGAGCACCCCCTGTCGACACCCAAGTCGACAGGGCTGTCGACTTGGTCTAGCCAAGTCGACTGCCCAGTCGACAGGGCTGTCGACTTGGGTAGCCAGGCGGGAATTTTACCCGCCTGCGCCCAATGGCCAAATTTTGAAATTTGAACCTGAATTTTAAATCTGTTTTAAACTTTGAATTTTCTGCAAACTTCATTGGGCCATAACCGGGCCATACGGACTCCGATTTTCGAAAACTCGGACTCTATTTCACGTATTTTTCCGAGACGAACGCAATGATGCAGCCCGTTTCCCCCAATTCTCACATCTGAGATTATTTATTCTGCAATTAGTTAATTTTAGCATTAACCGAAATTCGGGGTGTTACATCGAAGACCGGAGGTCTTCACGTCGTTTGGGTGATTACTGATGATCTTGATTGGGCCGTACACCCAAGAGGAGGGAATTAGTTTGTGATCGTGCAGACGTACTTGGAGATCGATGGATATGCGGGGTACTAGGTGCCTCCGATTTCGTTCAGACCCAGAATGAACTTGTAAATGGACTGTGTGTTTGACATTAGATTTTATTCTATGTGATTGATTTATATTAAATATATATCTGTTTGGCGGGGGAGAATTTATTCTCTTGCTTAACGCCCTTCTCTGAGACGTACGAGCTCAAGGGTTATATATTGATGGATATCAAACGCATGGAGTGAATTGCCTATGTGGCATGCCTAAGTGGCAATTGACCAAGGCTTCTATTGAAAAGCAAAGTCTTGTGGTGATGATCAAAGCACCGCCTATATGGCATAGCTTTGTGTAGCATTGATTCGCGAGCCTCACACCCCGGTAGTGAACTAGAAACGGGAGAGGACATCAGGGAGGGCATGCGTTTCCTTCTAGCTAGAATTGGCGTCAGTGGTTTTACACGCCCTGACGAGTTTGACTTATGTGGTTGTTGCTGTTGCGAGGCGCCTCGGATATATTGGTGACTGTGTGGAGCTGACGGAGTCATTTGGCTCATTTTCGCCCCATAGGGCGGCGGAACGCAGTGTTCAGGGTTTAAGTTTAATCCACATCGGTGGACCGGCCCTGACGATCCAAGGGACACTCGAGCTTTGATCCTGAGACATGGTAGGCTAGATTGTCTCGAATCGGTGAGGACTATCTTTTGCCTCGGTTCACAGATGGAAATCCAACTTCCAATACGTGACTTTGCGGTTTTATTTTATAGAGCCTAGTATGGCGACATAGTGGTATAAGGGCACTTATGCCGTCTATGATTGATACTTATGATTTGAAATTGTTTTGACACTATACTTATAGTTATAATAAAACATGAAATTTAGCATATCAAGCATTCTTTGGCTATTATAAGGTAAAAACCCTATCCTCCGGCTTGCTTTGCATTGTGTGATGGACCTGGGTCTTATAATAGCTTCATTGTTCTTTATTTAGCATTGCGCTGTTGTTTTATGCACTGGTATTCTTGGGAGGAAACCCGTTCCGTGTTATACGGCGTGGTCCCTTGATTTACCTGACTTTAAAATAAAGATTAATAACTGTTTTATTTCTCACACCAGTCCCGTGACTGACCTGGAGATTATTGTTTTAACCTAAACTCTGGGTGCCCTTATTTTGATAAGGGCAGCTAGTAGTTTTGGTTTTGCAGATTTATATTCACAGGATCCTGATTTACAGCTGGAACGATACTCGGAAAGCTCTGTATCTGTGTATTACTTCTAGTCGTGTTTTGTATTATTTTCCGCTGCGATGTATTTAAATGTAATTTAAATATCTGATATTTTCTGTGTAATATTGATTTATACTTTGTATATTCTTGTATTCTGATGAATTGTTGTAATAAGCAATGAAAAGTTCTTCGGTCTGTGTTCTTTTGTGTGTTGTTCTCGAAGTATCTGCTCTTTCCTTACCGGGGAAGTTACGGGTCTTCACAGCATCCCCTTGTGAAACAGATAAGGTGGATGCTAGGCCCGGAGAGGTTGGCCGCTTTGAAAGAAGAAGTAGAGAAGTTAAGAGATAACGGATTCATTAAAGATGCAACATATCACGATTGGATATCAAACCCCGTCCTAGTAAAGAAGTCCAATGGGAAGTGGCGAACATGTATTGACTTTTCTGATTTAAACAAAGCTTGCCCGAAGGATAACTTTCCACTTCCTTGAATAAACCGACTAGTAGACTCAATGGCAGGACATGAACTTCTCTCTTTCATGGATGCATATTTGAGGTACAACCAGATTCCTATGCATGTGCCAGATCAGGAGCAGAACAGTTTCATCACGGACTTGGGGTTGTACTGCTATGTGGTAATGCCTTTCGGATTAAAAAATGCCAGAGCCACCTATCAATGCTTAGTGAATCAGATGTTTTACAACCAAATTGGGAAAACGATGGAAGTTTATGTGGATATGCTTGTAAAGTCAAAGTGATCATCCGACCACACAATAAACTTAGTAGAAATGTTCAGTGTAACAACCCGCATTTCATGTATCGGAAGATCATAAAATATTTTTATTTTTATTTTATTCTCTGAGGCATGGATCATTCTCATCTTTTAATATCTTGCTTATGGGGAGGTGAGACATGTCCGTAATTTCTACCGATTTTATTTGTGACCATTTTGCCCCTGTCAGCCTTGTACAGGGCATAACTTTAACTCAGGACGAATTAGAGGGTGAGACCTGTACCATTGGAAAGTAATTGATGATTGCCTTTCCGTAGAGTGGTTACATTAAGGATTTGGTTCAGCGGTTTGGGAGAAATCATTGTTTTAAGGTTTTTCAGTTGGCTGTCCAGGTTTTGGAAGGCTAATGGGCTGATTTGGAGAAGGCCCATTAGTGGGATGGTGGAGTCTATAAATAGAGGGTGAGGGGTATGGGGAATAGTTTACTTCTCCCATACTCTCATTTGAAGGCCTTGTCTTCCTTCTTCCTCTAAACACATTTCCACCATTAGAAATCCAAATCCAAGGTGGGAAATCGAAGATCTACACCAATCGAGGTTAGATCTACATCATTTCAAGGGCGGATTCATCGGATCGAGGAGTTTGGGTTGAATTGCTCGCTGCCCGGATTCATAATTCTATCATTTTAGCTTGCTTTGGAGAATTGGTAAGTGATTTACATCTCTCACATAAATGCAATGAACTATATGAGTATTTGTGCATGTTTTTCATCAAATTCAAATGTTTTACCATAGATTTACACCATTATGAGTCTATTTTCATACGAAAACCATAGGACCTAATTTATCAAGATTAAATTGATAATTTCCATTTGTTTTCATATGATTTTGCGTGTAGGTCCATCATTTTTGTTCATATGTTCATTTATCACTAGTTTTGAGTGAATTGGTATAATTTTTGGTGAAATCGTCATATTCATGTTATTAATGTGTTCATGACATGCTTATGATTGTATTGAATGAGTTAGACGAGTATATTTCGTTGATTCGATCGATTGGCGAAGTTTTGGTCGAAACTGGATTTGGTATAGGCTTGCACATGTGACCGATCAGTCGGAAACTCATGGCTTGGAGAACAAGTCAGATGGAAGACCGACCGACTGGTGGCAGAAGCAGAAGACTGACCGACCAGCGTAGTTGCTTTCCAGACCGATCGGTGTAGTGACTGGATAACTTACCAATAGAGTTCAAAGAAGGACAGACCAGTCAAGGTAACATGTTTTGGTGATTCTAGAAGGGAATATGAGACCGACCGGTGGTGACTAGGGAGGAACTACCGGTGATGACTAGGGAGGACTGACCGGTGGTGACTAGGGAGGACCGACCGGTGGTAACTGGGGAGGACTGACCAGTGGTGTTTGGAAGGACCGACCAAGGGTGTGTTCGGGAGGACCGATCGGCATGTTTTGGGAGGACCGACCAGTGATGTTTTGGGAGGACCGACCAATAGGTATTGATTTTATGAAAATTTTATTTTTCGGGTACGACTCAAATTTTAATAAAAAGGTGTCCAAACCCGTGCCGCAACGCAATGGTGTAATATGGCTCGGTGATGGTGTAACTTCGAAGTGGTTCAAGTAGGAAGGTTCGAAGTGTTGGAAGGTGCTCGTTGATCGGTGTAGAACAACGAATGAGGTGACAACTCAAAGGTCGTGAGTTGGTGGATAATGGTTGCTCGAGAAGGTCGCTTGAGCCATGAAAAGTCACCAGGTTGGGTGACTAGAGATGCGAAGGCTGAGAGATGATCGTTGTCGTAAGTTCTAGCAGGTTCAAAGCAGGGGTACAATAGGAGCACCTAAAAGACCGGTTGTAGGTCGAGTACCCTGGGTCTTGAGGAAAGGCCTAGTTCTCAAGGTTGGACATTGTCAAGGTTGGACATATGGAGTTTATGCTAGAACCATTGTTACCATTAGCCCTTGACATGTGACAAGGTTGGCCATCATACGATTAACGATAGTTTCAAAGCAGGATTGGCGGTGATGGCTAGAGTCAGTGAGGGATGATTGGTTGTTCTGTTTGTACTATCTCACATAGATTATCCCAAATCGAGGTAGATGTTCTTTGAGTGCTTAACTGATATTGGTTTAAGCCTCTGAGGAGAGTACTTGGGGAACGTTAAACTCGATTAGGGTTGCCTGTGTGAGACTTATATAATCTGGATGTTATGAGTATTTTCCATGATTGAATGGGTGTGCTGCTTTCCATGGATGAATGGCTGAATTGCTTATAGTAAAGGCTATCACTGTCCGATGTGGGGAAGACAAGGTTGAGTTCTACTCTGGTGTCGTGGGTAGATTTGTATGTTTATCTATCCCTTCTCATACACTTTATTGTTGAAGTTTGTTAGCTATTTTATCGCTCACTAAGACTGTTGTATGACTCAAGGTTTTATGTTTCCTCTTATTACCTTGAGCTGTTCATCCAGTTGTGGATGGGCAGACTAAGTAACAGGTGACAGGTAATGCTTTAATGAGGACGATGATGCTAATCGATGGCGTGCAGGAGGTTCATGTACCAGTTTTAATACTATCTAATAATTGGATTTCCGCTGTTTGCTTTTCTGAATGAAGTAGTGAGGCAACTTTGTACAAACATTATTTCCAAGTTGTGGATATTTCTTTCTGGTTGTATGAAAGTCTTGTGTTTCTGCTTCACTATTACTACCTGTTCTATATGTTCTATTATATTTTATCCTTGCGCTGTGAGTTTACGACAGGTTCCGCATATGTTTACCTACTCCGACGATCGTCCATGACTGTCTGGCACTCCCTTCAGCGCACTATTCCTCTTGTGTAGTGCGGGGGTTATGGGCAGTCATCACATTCAGTATCCTTCGACGATATGGAATGAAGCTTAATCCTCTGAAATATTCTTTCAGGGTTGCATTAGGAAAATTTCTGGGCTTTATAGCCAGTTCCTGCAGAATCAAGATTAATCCAAATCAAATTGCAGTAGTCAGGAATATTGAACAACCACGAAAGATCAAAGATGTCCAAAGTCCGACTGGAATGGTCGTTCCTCTAAGCAGGTTTATTTCTAAGGCCATAGACAAATGCGTTCCTTTCTTCGATTTGATAAAACTTGAAAAACACAATTTTGAGTGGACCCCAGATTGCGTAAAAGCTTTTCAGAACCTACTGGATCTCCTAGAAAAACCCTTGATATTGTCTAAACCAGTGGACCATGAAAATTTATTTGTATATTTTACAGTGTCATATCATGCCATTAGTTAAACTCTAGTTCGCGAGGAAGACAAAGTCCAAAGACCAATATATTATGCGAGCAAGAAGTTGGCGGAAGTAGAGCACAACCATCCGAAGTTAGAGTAAAACTTGCTTTTAGCCTACCAATTACTTCTAGAAAACTCCGCCATTATATTTAGGCTCATCCAATTGTTGTATATACTGATCAACCACTTAGACAGGTCCTACAACGACCCGAAGCGTCTGGACGACTGCTTAAATGGAATATTGAACTAAGCCAGTTTGACCTAAACTTCCAACCCAGAAGATCAATAAGGGGGCAGGCACTAGCCGACTTCATCACTTAATTCACGATCCCCGAGGAGGATGTGTTAGATGAAACGACTGGCCCCTCAGAGCAGAATTTAGAACTGAGCCCCTGGAAACTATACACTGACAGAGATAAGAATGATCGACGATCCGGTGTCGGAGTTGTTTTGACAACTCCTGAAGGACGATCAATTTACTATGCCCTGCGGTTATAATTTTCCGCAACTAATAATGACTTCGAATACGAGGCCTTGATTGCCGGGTTGAAACCTTTGATGACCCCAAACTCCCGTGTCATGGAAGCAAGTATAATCTTTAGAATATAACACATAAACAATAATAGCAGAGCAGAAATATATCATTACACCAGATAATGTACATCAAAATACACTGGAAATAGTATAATCATTAGAGTTACACAACATAGCAGGATCAAACTTAGTACAGAATACAATTTCAGCATAATATAAAACGTCTGTAGCGGAATCAAACATAATATACATAATGAAGTATGAACAGCATAATAGAAATGATAGAATCCATCCTCAGCTCCGTATCTATCCAGAATGAGCCTGCTAAAACCTGAATACAAAGCTGCCCGTGTATAAAATAGGGGCACCCGAGTTTGCAAAGTGAAACAAACTACGAGTCAGTCATGGGACTGGTATGAGAAATCTAATTAACTTATTTGGTAATAAGGCTAATCACAAGACCATACCGCTAACGCGGAACGGATTTACTCCATTGGATTGCCAGTGCATGAAATAAAGTAAATAATTAAACAACGCAATGCTTTTTAGTAAAATGAAGCCATTATAAGACTTAGGTCCCATCACACAATGCAACGCAAGCCAGAGGATAGAGTTTTACCATATAATGGCCAAAATATGTTTGATACATATAAAAAAAATCATTTGATATTATTACTAGTGCATATATGTTTCAAGAAGAATTTCAATAATAATGTATCAATCATAGACGGTATGGGCACACATATCATGTCGCCATATATAGGTTTACAATCAAAACTGCACATGTCGTATTGGAAGTTAGATTTCCATCATGAACCAAGGCAAGGGATCGTCCTTACCGACTTCGAGACGCTCTAGCCCATGTCTCAGGACCCAGACTCAGGTGGGCCCTTGGGTCGTCAGTCGAGGGTTTACAGTTTTTTTCTTCGATTTTTGGAAATTAAAAATAATGAAAGGAATTATTTGATTGGCCCATATATATTTAAATTCCAAAAATAGTGTTTTCCTACCCGAACTCCGAATCAAACCCAACGAGTGTCGCCCCTCGCTAAATACCCCCATTTCGAACAAAATGGGATATGTTTTGTAAGCCCATTCGACTGTTTCAGTCAATTTTCTTCAAATTAAAATATAAAACATTCAATAATAGATTTGAATGTACATTTTAATTTGCCAGGGCCACGTACTGATTCCAAAAAATCCTGAAAAATAAATCTAGCAATGTTTGGATGATTTGGTCCTAAAAAAATTAATTTCATCGAATTTGGAGACCGTTTGAAAAATGGCCATTTTCTGGTCGATCCAATTCAAATTGAAATTACCAAACGCGTTTTATTTTGCCACACTCACATATTAATTCCAAAAATTATGGAATTTTAAAACTAGCAATAAATTGACATTCTGGATCCAACCAAGGTGGTGTCGTCGAAAACGGAGGTCGTTTGCAAAATGGATATAAGGGCTATATTTATATTAAATTCCATAGCGACTATTCTGAATATTTATCTGGCCATAACTTTTTATTCCCGCGATGAAATTTGGATTTTTCACATTCGTTAGAAAGATATAATTAAACAGATTTAAATATTTTTGGTTTTACTGAAATCCGATTTATTTTGAATCCTGTACATTCAGTCAAAGTTCAAATTCAAATTTTCAAACTACAGCGCTATTTCTAACTCCTTTTATAATTAAAATAAATATACTTGTTATAACTTTGATTTAAATAAATTTTAAATCATTATTATTTAAAATAAATCATTTTAAATATTCAAAATTCATTAAAATTGCTAAAATAAAAAAATTAAATTGGTTCTGATTTTCCGGGTTATTACAAAACTCACTAAGGAATTGGGAGTAACAACACTGACATTTTATATGATTCGAAGATTGTCGTTTTCCAGATTTGGAAGGAATTCCAGGCTAAGGGACCTCAACTCGTCACTTACCTTGAAAATGTAGAGGAGTTATTAGACAACTTACAACATTATAGCATAACCCACATTTCGTGGATAAAAAATAAAAAAGTGGATAGGTTAGTTAAACTAGCGAGTTCTGACAATCCAGAGAAAATGAAGATGGTCCCGATCGAAGTGATAGAGTCCCCAAGCATTGACCAGATGCAAGTGGACCAATGCTGGAAACAGAACCAGAAAGAGAATCATGGATGATGCCAATAAAGAACTTCCTACAAAACGGAACAATCCCGGCGAAAAAGAATGAGAGATGGGCCATAGTTCTTAAAGCTGCAAGATATGTCATGCAAGATGAAGTTCTTTATCGCCAGGAATTTTCAATGTCTTTGCTCTGATGTATAGTACATGACGACATCAAGTGTGTACTCAAAGAAGTGCATGAGGGTGAATGTGGAGATCAATCTGGATGTCAAACACTGGCAAAGAAAATATTTCGGTATGACTATTTCTGGCCTACTATAAATCGAAATGCAGCTGATCATTCGCGACCAGTGCCCAAAGGTTGCAAAGATTCCTAGAGCACCTCCTAGTCAACTTAAATCAATGGTGAGTCCATGGCCGCTCGCTGTGTGGGGAATAGACATCATCGGAAGCCTACCAATCGCCAAGGGTGGGGCAAAATATGCGATCGTAGCTGTAGATTACTTTACTAAATGGGCGGAAGTCGAGCCATTAACAATGATCACAACAAAGAGGGTGATTAATTTTGCAGTCAGGAACATAGTTTGTCGATTTGGGATTCCCAAGACCATTATAACTAACAATGGAACCCAGTTTGACGACACTGAATTTAAGGATTTCTGCCAGAAATACAAGATCGACAAGAGATACACCGCAGTAGTTCACCCACAGTCAAATGGATAAATTGAAGTAGTAAACAGAATCATTAAGTCCATTCTTAAGAAGCGATTGAAGAAGGAAAAAGCCATGTGGGCTGATGAATTGCCCCTAGCATTGTAGGCCTATAGAATGACCTTCAAATCAGCGATTGGTCATACTCCCTTCTCGATTTCATTCAGATCAGAAGTGGTCATTCCAGAGGAATTGGAAGTTCCCTCTCACAGGACAATGTACTATGATCCGATGACAAACAAAGCATTTCTCCTCGAGTCCTTGGATGAGATTGAGGAAAAGAGAGATGAAGCGGACGTACGCGCCTCGAGGCATGGACACCAAGTTGCTCGATATTACAACAGGAAGGTTCGACCCCGGACCTTTGAACCTGGAGACTTAGTCTTGAAACGTGTCTTCCCGACCACCGTCCACGTGGATTCGAAATGGGAAGGACCATACACCATTCAATGAAAACTTGACAAAGAAGCTTTCAAGCTGACGAACGTAGATGGTGACGAGATCCCTAGAGCGTGGAATGCCCAACACTTGCGGCATTATTTAACTTAAGATTGTATTGTTTCTTTTGTTTTGTAAACTACGTACAAAGGCACGAATTAACTAGAACGGTCTAGTTGATATAAACAGAAGATTATAAAGCGTATGTAGGCAATGATGTGGCCGAACCACTATAAAATATTGCGAGTTACTTACCTTTACTGCATTTATTTCTTTACATCATGTGATTTTTTAGTTCTGGGCTTAGACTATACAACTCGAATTAGAATTGAGAGCGAGTATGGCACTTAAACCGGTGAGACTCCTCCATAAAGAATAGGGTGTAGAAGGAAAGCCAGAGCAAATAGGATAATTGTTTGCATAAGAGAGTGCAAAGGATGAAGACAACATCCCGAACTCTAACTCTCACGATTCGAGAGAGAGTATAAAGGACGGGAAGACGACATCCTAGAATCTAACTCTCATGATTCGATAGAGAGTATAAAGAACGAGAAGATGACGTCCCAGACTCTAACTCTCATGATTCACAAAGGAGTATAAAGGACGAGAAGACAACGTCCCCAAGGCATGATGGTGCACAACGATTAAAGACCGCCTTGACCACTCTCTAACCTGGTCATACGACAGGAGAGTATAAAGGCGTTGAGAACAAGTACCAATGAAAAAGGATCCTTACCCCACTGAAGGATTGGGGGAAATCTAATTTTAAACCTAATCAATCCCGAACAAGCCCTGACCAGCCCTTTTGTTCAAGATTGATTGGGGGAATACACATCATACACATCATACACATCACATCCCCTGTTGTTGGTTACTTAGCTTAGTAATGATTTTATCTTGCATAGGTTATTGTTTGCAGGGAAGCTCGTATGTGACTTTTTGTTTAATTTGTGATGTGATTTATCATTTGTTACTTATATTAATAATGTTTTGACCACTAATGCATTTAGTCGGAATAAATGACAAGCTTGCAAATATTTGACATTACAGGAAAACAAGCTACTTTATTTACATAAATGCAGGTTTACATAAAGGATATTAATCAAAAGATGCGAGGGTCGCACTCGCTACACCAACAACAGGCTAGTGGAAAACAAAGAGGGAAAGACTAAGCTAACTTTCACTTGGATTTGGGAGAGGGCTTGGACTTCCGAGCAACTTTTTGTTTCTCTTTTCCTTCCCTCTCAGCATCGGTAAGGAGGCGTTTCTTCGACCTTTTCTTTCCTTGAGGAGAATCTTGGGGAGTGACATAGGACAGAGACGCTAGTAGAGAGGCCATTGACTTTGAAAGTTTAACAACAAATTTCTGCCCGAGAGGCACTGCCTAAATGGGATCAATATTGGGGGGATCTTCTTCAACTTTAGCTTTCAAATGCTCATCAGTCTTCGCCTTCATTTCAGCCAATGTCATGTTGTCAGCTTCTTTCGAGCCTCCAGTTACGACTACATCATCATCTCCCTTATTTCGATCATTGTCGTTGTCGTCCTTCAAAGCCTCTATCACTTCCCCATCCTTGGGAGTCTCGGTACTGGACGACACAATAGCTTTCTCAATAGCTTCTTCTTGTTTCTCCTCGGTCTTCTCAACAGGCTTTGCACCTAAAGAATGAGAAGCAACACTTATTAGCTCAGGGGAAAGATCGGGTTCTTCGATCGTTTGCTCAACGATATGATGGAAAGTTGAGATAGCTTTAATAAATTGAGGCAAAAAGGTGGAGATACCTTCAGATGACTTTTCAACATGAGCGACAGAAGTTTCTGAAGTTGTTTCAGCAATTGGAGTCAGGAGAGCTGCCTTAGGGAGTCCTGGATTCTTGGGATCATACCCCTCTTCTTCAGTCCCCCCAACAAAGGCAACAGAAGAAGAACTAGCCTCAATAGTATTTTTTCCCCTTGATCTTGCGTATCTCCTCCTCCGTAGCAGCATAAATTAGTTTACGCCCTTCTGCTAAGCGTTTCGGTTCCTCATCCTTTAGATATTTCTCCATAAGTTTTTCCTCATCGATGGTATCCAACTTAACCTACTTTTTCTCCCAATCAACAATTTGATCCCATAAATAGACCAGAGACGTCGGGTAATCTTTGATCCAAGAAATGTCTTGATAGCGGCACTTGAGAGAAGAACTCAACCATGAGCTCACTATAATCATCCAATTCTTTCTAGGCTTCGACGAGTGGTACATTTGCATCTTTGGCAGACTTAAGAGCAATGTTTGCATTCCCCTCAGCTAGAACTGCCCATGATTCAATTTCCGCCAGCTTGGCTTCCAGATCAGCATTCTTCTTTAATAATTCCACTTTCTCCTGTTCAAGACGAGTACAAGTTAACTTTGCTTCGATGCTCTCGGACTTAGCATTATCGACTTGCTTCTTCAAATCTGTGCGTTCCTGGCCATGAGATTCAAGTTCGCTATGGTAGCAATGTTTTAGTTCTTCATGTTGTTTCCTGTTGCTATCAACATCGCGCTATGCAAGGGCAAGCTTAGCCTGTTCATCCTCAACCTCTCTCTCTCTATGTGTCCTTCAGGATGTTCTCATCATACTTAGCCATTTCTTTCATGTGCCCCACATCAGTTAATAAATCTTGGATTATCTTAGAAAGATTTCGTGAATACTTGTACATTTCCTTATAGTACTTATCCACTAAGTCTAATTTATCCTTGACTTTGTCCGCCCATTTCGAAGGCACTGGCTCGAGAGAAGGAACGAAAAGCATATTCTCGAAGGGATGATCTGGAAATTGTTTCTTCAGAATTTTCAATTTTGCTTTATTCCCGGAGTCAAGTGTGATCGGCTTTGTAATTGATAGTTCGACTTTTCGTCGCTCAATAGGTACAAGGGTCATTTTATGCTTCTCTTGCCCATTCTCAGGAGGTTTGGTTTTATCCTGTGGGCCGGAATGCTTTGGTGGTGGCCTTTTGTGATGGTGTTTTTCCTTTGGAGGAGTTGGAACCTTAGATAGTGATTTGTCTCCTTCACGACGGTCCTGTTGACTCCTATGCTTGTCAGTATTTGACCGACGAGGAGAATGGGAATGTGAATAATATGGATGGTTGGAATCATGATGTCTCCTGCTATCTCTCCCGCGACCATCATCCTGATCATGCTCCGTATCAGAGTCGAACCTGGGCATACTTGAGCGAACATCACTAAGAAGGTAGTGGTAACGCGTCATTTTTCCTGCAAAACGACACAAGTAAACATTAGAAATCAGAATTAATATGGTACACGAGTGTTCTGACGTGCGGTGCAAGTGTATTGTGTATGTCCTAAGTGATCAGCCCAATGGACCAGAGCCTGGAGCTAGGCCTGTTTGTGTAGTCTCCCCGGCTTTCACGGGAGTGACATCTTCCTCGAAAGTGGGAAAGAAAGAATCTGTTCCAATATCTTGCGAAGTGTAAATGTCATGGGGTAGGGGAAGCCTCCCCAAACCCTGTCCATAAGAGAGTCATCAACTTGAGATTTGGTTAACGGTAGTGTCTTGGGAGAAGTTCGTCTTTCGGGAGAAGCAACATCATCAGGAGTAACGTACCATTGCCTATCTCTGATGGTTATGTTCACTAGTACATCATCCTGAACTGGCATAGGAGAAGGGGTTTTTCAGAGTACAGTTGGATCCTCACCGCTTGTTGTTCTCTCATCACCTAATTGCGGTTCTTGGCTTGAGCTTACAAGTTCTTGACCTCTTGAACTCTCTCCCTTCTCAACTAAGATTGCAGTATGTCCTTCGGCTGGGGGCACGTATACGTAAGGACCGTCCCCATGGCCCATGCTCCGAGTCATAGCGAGAAGATGTTGACGATGATGATAGTCCTCAACTAGGCATTCTCTGACAGTTAGTAATTTATTGCCACCATTAAGCAAACGGTTCATGTGATCCAAGTACACTTGGTGCACCTCCTTTTTCGGATTAGAAACTACAAAATAATAAGGCAAGTCAGTACAGTTACAGCAACAATTAAAGTCAGAACATCAGAGTCTGAAGCTTACTTGATTTGAGCCATCACCTAGCGCATCCGGGTTGTTGCTTAATATAGAACCAGACGGGCTTTACATCACCTACTTTACTACTGAATGGTTCATCAATAATCTTCTTTTTGGGCACAGACTCGAAGTACATGAAAGAAGGAGTTTCTTTTGTTTAGTGTTCGAAATTGTAGAAGAAGCTTACGTCTTTGAAGGTGAGCTCTATCCCTAGAATTTCCCTTTAGGTGATATATAATGTGTACAGATAGGCATAGGCATTAGGATGGAGTTGCATGGAGGTAATTTGCATTCGTCTTAGAAAATCGATGATGAATGGTTGAAACGGAGGGATGTCCCCCAAAAAAACACATCAACCGGCTAATCGCCATGTATCCTTCGGGAGGATTATGAGGTCGGTCTATTTCAGTAGCCACTTTGGTATCTTTTCAGAGAATTCCATGTTTTAAACATAGGCGTCTAAGCTTCGGATCATCATCGACTGAACGGAGTCCATAGGCGCTTCTAAGATAATATCACTCTCAAACTCATCAGGAGCACGATTGTCTCCCACTCCTCCTTCCTCTTCTTCGTCTATGGAAACCTCACTTCCAAACGATTCGCCACTCTCATGAATTTCTATCTCGTAGTCCAAGCCTGCGCTATCCCATTGTGAGTCCGAAGTAGATAAAACATCTTCGAGGTTGGGATTTTCGGATGGCACTGAAGTTTTAGCCTTCTCAGCTAGTCTAGTTGAAAGTCTTCCAGACATGATTGTTATACTATCCAAGAGATGACAAAAATTAGAGTATGATTGCCAGTTCCCCACGTGTGTGTCTGCATGCGCTAATCTGTGCTGGTGTATGCAATGCTGGAATCATAAAATACGAAGTAAGCAAAGTAGAACACAATACAAAGGAAAGTTAAAAAATTGTTTGTCATTTCAGTTCGAAAATGTCTGGTTCATAAGGCACTATCCTAACTGTCCATGAAGCAAACAAGGTATTCAATTTTGGCTATGTTATACGTGAAATTATGTTGCAAATTTGCGTTATCAAGGCTTTAGTCCTGACCAAGTTTGAATGATAAGATTAAGTATTGCATATGTTTAGCATCAGTAGCGTCGGGTCGGATCAGATTCAAGATGGCGACAGCAACGGTTCGAATCAAAGTGGAAAGAGGAGCCGCATCAAGTTGGGTCAACACCTTGCGAAGGGTTGTACCAGTTTAGACCGGTAGATCTTTAACCGGTCTAATCCGATCCGTTGTTGCCCAACTCCTTTTCTCAAACTCTTTTAAAATCTTCTTTAATAACCATATATAACGATCAGAACCTCCTCCCATTATACTTCCTCTTTATGATCCTCCTTCCATCATCGCATCACAGACTAAATTAATAGCACCTCTCCACCAAAGCACAAAACAAAATGGCCAAGTTCCACAACATCGAACACCCTTCTTCAAAAAGTGTAGCGACCCAAGGGTTTTCAGCCCCGAAAATCGAAATAAATACAATTCTGTATCTCATGCCGATCTTCCAACACTGAAAACACTGGATAGTTATTAGAAAGAAATTAGATGGTGAGATAAGAAAGAAAGAAATATTAAAATAGAAGAAGAAGAAGAAGAGCCAACACAACACAGAGTCTCACACCGCAACGGAACAAAATATAATACAGAAATAAATCTTTATTGAGATCTTTAAAATACTTACAGTGATCAAAGTACATCACACATCTGGATAGTTATAATAATCTGTCCTCATATACAACACACAGCAGAATAGTAGCTATAATATCATACGTCTGAACACTTCCAGCTCGTCTTTGGACTTCACAACATCCGATAACCTGAACCTGTACACCCCGGTCTAACCCGAGCATTTACAAAACACCAGGTCAGTCTGGTGAACCAGAGTGAGAAAAACTCACATAGTATTAAAGGGAATCATTCAACTGGATTTTAAAGTTCAAAAATCTTTTCGAAAGAAAAGGATAATCGTAAGACCAAATCCACACATAAATACGAATGGTTTTTACCTTACGATAACCCAAAACATTTTTGAAATCAATATCTTTTCTGATATTATAATAGTGTCTAAATACAAGTAGATATCAATCTAGAGGAACGCTTGCATCTCACGCTCCAGATATATAGTATACAATCAAAACCATAGGTGCTTATTTGTGATTGGATTCCGACTATGACAAGGTAAGGAACCACCTGCCGATAGTGTATCTCTAGAGGGGAATACACTGGGTTCAACAAGACCGTCTTGCAACCCGGCCCATACATGACCAACCACTCATTTCGCTTGAGGGTATCGAATGTTTATCACCAATAGTTGGGCTCAAACCACCATTTCCCGAAAGGGACAGCATCGAAATAGATTAAATATGGAAATGGATTTTCTCCATATATGTGATTATACATGTAACAACCCGAATTTTAATAACATGTTAAAACCATAAATCAAGGCAGAATTAATTTTTAAAATAAGAATCACGGGAAATGGGTTACGCCATTGCGTTCATCTCGGAATTATGCTTGAAATAGAGTCCGAGTTTGCGTAAAACGGATGTCGTATGAAGAAGATATGGACGAACGAAGTTAGGCAGAAAAACCAGAAACCGGCCAGAATGCACTAGCGCACTTGGGAAGTGCACCAAAACAAAATTGCACTGGCGCACTTGGGAAGTGCGCCCATGCAATTTTGCACTGGCACACTTGGCAGGTGCGCCCAGGCCGAGCAGCAGGCCTGCACAGCTTTCTGGTTTGGCCCTGGCTGGCCTGGTCGGGTTCTGGTCGAATTTCTGAGCTCTGTTTTGTCACTAGGGCTAACTTGTCACTTTCTAATTGGCTTCTCTTGAGATTGACGGCCTTGATTAACTCTAGCTTCATCGATGGCTCTAATTAAATTGAAATTCTATATAAACAGCCTCCTAGCCTCATTCTCTTTACACCATTCTTCTCTAAGCTTATGCTGCTCAAACTCTTGATAATCATGGCTTCTTCTTCTTCCTCTAAATTAAATTAAATAAAAAAATAAAACACGAAGATTATTTCTTGAAGACTACGGCTAGGAATTGGGAATTTGCTTCTACAATCAAAGCAAGATTCAACGATTCAACAATTCAACGACAAATTTCTAGACTTGACTTCCGCATCTAAATTTCCTAGACCACGATCTGTAAATTCCAGTTACTTTTAGATAAAAACCGTAAACTTAATATCCATGTAGTAAATTGGAATTGGATCTATGTATGATAATTGATTCATATCTATTCTTGTTCATCTTGGATCTTGACTTTCGTGAATATTGCTTTGGGCCTATTCATGTTGTAAATCAAACTCTTTCATGTCTATAACCTTGACATGCCTATGACATTGAATCTATTGTTAATGGCCATGGACTATGCCTATGCCTATGATTGTGAACATAAGATTATGCCTATGCCTATGACTGTGAACATAAGACTATGCCTATGCCTATGACGGTGAACGTAAGACTATTGCCTATGACTATGACAAGGACAATTGTGGCTAATCACCTATGACTCTTGACTATGAGAATTATTACCTATGATTATGAACATAAGGCTATTATCTATTACCACGATTTTGAAACTATTACCGTTAATTGCCTATGACTATTGCTTAGAACTATTTTGGATAATTAACCGTGACTATTGTGATTAATCGCTTATGGTTCTTAATTATGAGATTTCTACCTATGACCATGACTATTAGGGTTAATTACCTAAGACTATTATAGTTGATTATTCATGCCCATAGTTGAAACCTATGTTGTACACCGATTTTGCAGTTTGTTGGATTGCATACCTAGGTTGTGACTTGCTTAGTTTATTCGCTATTATGTATACCAAAACCATTGGATCCATTATCATTGTATTTGGATTGCTTTTGCATGCCTATTCTTTTAAGTCAACTTTTATCGTGACTATCGCCTTATCCTGCTAGATTTGAAATCCTATATGACAGTGATGTTGTAACCAATTATCTCAAGTTATATCATGCTAGTCTTGTAACCCTTTTTATCGCTTTATGCTCGTCCCTTTTGCCTATCATAGTTTTGATGTTATTCCCTTTATTTTGAGATTTGGATTTATTTGTAGTATGGATAGATTCACATTTACGTGCGATGGGAATACAATTTGGGTAGATTAGGCAAAACATGAATTGGTTATGAACATGAATTATGAACTTGATAATAGGCAAAACTTGAAACATGAACATTGTTATAACTTGAATGTGGATGTGGACATGAAACTTGCCTTGAAACTTGACATGAACTTGACTTGAAAATATGAACATGGACATGACACTAGAATGAACTTGAAAATGGCCAACTCGAGGTTGGGTTGAGTTTGCAGTGTAATTCTGCCCGGAACCGCTCGGCAAATCCAATTATTGCAAACAATAGGATCCAATGTGGGTAGTTGGTCATATCGCGCTTGAAACCCGAGGTCAGACTGAGTTGTGGTGTAAATCTGCCCGGAACTGCCTGGCATATCCAGTGACCACTTAACCAACTTGACATGCTAGACTGATAGGGGTTAAGTCACGAATTTAAATGACAACACTTAACCTATTGGACGGAAACCCTAGTTACGCGGTCCATTTCTGCAGTAACCCACTAGATGTATCATGGTACCCTGGAACTAGGCAAGGTGGGGCACGATTTCTGGGCTGATTTTAAGTGACCAGAAGGACGACTGTGTTGGTGCGCCAGTGTAGGTTCAGGCGGGCTATGGTCGTGCACGTGGTCCGGAGTTGAAAAAGCAGGCATTGGGCATCAGTAGGTTTATCTGTGCATTCTTGATTCATGTCGGTGGTTGGCACCCTAGGGCTTGATATACCCTATAGTGGACCTAGCACATGTGACTACATTCTTGATAGGGCCGTATGACACAGACACATGATGAGCTAGAACTTATAGGGAGCCGATCGACTAGTGGATCGTTTCGGTGGACCTAGAAATGGGTCATTTCATGATATTGGGCCAAGGGATCATTTCTTGATTAATATAAGACATAGGTTGGGATTCTAGTACAGTTGATGCAGCGAAACTCGAATATGTGATGCTATACTTGATTTACACTTGAATTATCATGCTATCTTAGTCTATCTTGCTAATCTTGACGGCACCCTTATGATTACTTTCAGTTTATACATGTCATGTTACCTTTACCAGTTTTTATGCTGAAAGTCACTTGGACTTACCAGTCTTTATGAACGACCTGTTTTCTTTCGCCTCTTTTTCTTTCGTTTCCCCACTCCCCCACCCCCCACCCCCAGGTTCTCAGGGAGGAAACTCTGGCACTTAGCTTGGATTTCGCTTGCTTTCGGTTCAGCTCATGTACGGTTTGATCTTGAGCTATGCTATGGCTGTATTTCTGCTACCTTTGGGGAATTAAGCTACTTTTGATGTTTTAAGTTTATGCTTCTTTATTTATACAAAACAGAATTTGTTGTAATGGAAAATAATAAACATTGGCTATTTGATGTAAAAGGTTTTGACTCTTTTTGAAAGTAATGAAATTTACCTTTTGATTCTTCCGCTGTTTTATCTATGTTCTGTCTTGTAATATTTCTGTGTTTGTTTACCTCGATAACGCTCCTCCAAAACTAGTGCATTCCCTTTGTGAGTGACCCTAGCGGAGGTGGGGTGTTACATTTGGTATCAGAGCAGAAGGTTACCAGACTGGGCAAAAGTTTTTAGAAAACCTTCTGAAATTATTTTCAAAACCGTTTACAAAGATGCATTTTTCAAGAATAGTCTTGTTTATTTAAAGGCTATTCCCCAAAAGCCATCAGCACTATCCTTTGTTTCCTCGTTTGAATCTCTTCTTTTTCATTTCAGCATGTCTGGGAATCTTAACTTTCAGAAGGCGTGCCAATACCTGGCTGGTTCAGGAGGTATTTAGAGGTTAGGGCCAACGATGCAGGCATAGCAGATATTCCTCCTCCAGCTGCGGCGATTCCTCCTCCTCCACCCCCTCCTCGTGCAATTGCTTTCTCAAAGATCTGTAAAGATTTTAGGGCTATGGTGGAAAAGATTTCAAGGGAACTGAATCATTCGTAGAAGAGAGGAACTGGCTTAAAGAAACAGAGGATCTATTCATTATCTTCGAGGTGGACGATAGGCAGAAGGTACAGTTGGCGGTATGGTTTCTCAAAGACGAAGCATCCTATTGGTGGGAAGTCACTAACGCCGAGAGGCCGATCGAAACATGGATGGATTTCAGAATAAGGTTTGAGATGAAATTCCTCTCGCAAGCTGAACGAAATCTACGGCTGGAAAAATTCTTATCTCTTAAGCAAGGAAGTATGACGGTCAACGAGTACGTCAATCAATTCAATCAGCTGGCTCGGTTTGGACTGGACTTAGTAAATACCCCTCATAAGAAGGCTCTCCGTTTTGTCAAAGGGTTGAATGAGCCACTCCACAGCTTGGCCATGACCCACGTACCTATGGGGGCTACTAACGAAAAGCTAGTAGACATGGCGCTCTTAAATGAAGAAGACAAGAGTGACAAGAAGGAGGTCAAGGCGAATGAGCCTCCAAACAAGAAGGTAGACTCCGAGAATGGAGGCAAAAACAACAACAACAACAACAACAAGAATGATAACAAGACACGCGAGAAAAGAAAATGCCACTTCTGTGGTATTGAGAGGCATATAGCCCAGGATTGTAGAAAGAAGAAGATGAAGATGGGAGCATGCTTTCAGTGTGGTGAAACTGGACATATCAGCAAGAACTGCCCCAAGAAGCAAGGGCAAGCCCCATAAGCAGGACCTTTTGGGGGTACATCTTTAACTTCTTCTCCTAAATGCTTTGTTTTATCTTGCTTACCTTCTCCAACCTATATTGAGAGCCTTAGGTAGAACTCTTTTGGATGTAAACATGTGATTGAAACATGTTATGGTTGATGTTTGCAAATGATTGCAAGTGGTCGCTCGTGGTTGCATAACACACATTAGGCACTAGATCGGCTCAGACACATTTTCATATTGCATATGCATGAGTGTTTATACTTGTTATGGATGAAATTGATTGTGTTATCATGTGGATGTTGCATATGGATGGATGTTTGTGCACACATATAGTGTTTATGTGACTAGGACTATTTGCATACATGTTGGATTCATGGCACTAAACATATTTTGCATTAAGAGGATCAATCAGGCCTGAACATTTGCATTAGATAAGGAACATATACACACACTTTCTGCATATGTTCATATAGCATTAGAAATCTTTTAAGGACAATTGTTGCTTGTGGATGATGGTTGAGTAGATGGTTGATTGGATGATAGGATGCATTCTTCTTACCTTAAAGATTTCGGGGACGAAATCCTTTACGGAGGGGAGAATGTAACAACCCGAATTTTAATAACATGTTAAAACAATAAATCAAGGCAGAATTAATTTTTAAAATAAGAATCAAGGGAAACGGGTTAAGCCATTGCGTTCGTCCCAGAATTCAGCTTGAAATAGAGTCCTAGTTTGCGTAAAATGGATGTCGTATGAAGAAGACATGGACGAACGAAGTTAGGCAGAAAAACCAGAAACCGGCCAGAATGCACTGGCGCACTTGGGAAGTGCGCCAGAACAAAATTGCACTGGCGCACTTGGGAAGTGCGCCCATGCAATTTTGCACTGGCGCACTTGGCAGGTGCGCCCAGGCCGAGTAGCAGGCCTGCACAGCTTTCTGGTTTGGCCCTGGTTGGCCTTGTCGGGTTCTGGTCGAATTTCTAAGCTCTGCTATGTCACTAGGGCTAACTTGTCACTTTCTGATTGGCTTCTCTTGAGATGGATGGCCTTGATTAACTCTAGCTTCATCGACGACTCTAATTAAATTGACATTCTATATAAACAGCCTCCTAGCCTCATTCTCTTTACACAATTCTTCTCTAACCTTATGCTGCTCAAACTCTTGATGATCATGGCTTCTTCTTCTTCCTCTAAATTAAATTAAATAAAAAAATAAAATGCGAAGATTATTTCTTGAAGACCACGGCTAGGAATTGGGAATTTTCTTCTACAATCAAAGCAAGATTCAACGATTCAACAATTCAACGACAAATTTCTAGACATGACTTCTGCATCTAAATTTCCTAGACCACGATCTGTAAGTTCCAGTTACTTTTAGATAAAAACTGTAAACTTAATATCCATGTTGTAAATTGGAATTGGATCTATGTATGATAATTGATACATATCTATTCTTGTTCATCTTGGATCTTGACTTTCGTGAATATTGCTTTGGGCCTATTCATGTTGTAAATCAAACTCTTTCATGTCTATAACCTTGACATGCCTATGACGTTGAAACTATTGTTAATGGCCAAGGACTATGCCTATGACTGTGAACATAAGATTATGCCTATGCCTATGACTGTGAACATAAGACTATGCCTATGCCTATAACGGTGAACGTAAGACTATTGCCTATGACTATGACAAGGACAATTGTGGCTAATCACCTATGACTCTTGACTATGAGAATTATTACCTATGATTATGAACATAAGGCTATTATCTATGACCATGACTTTGAAACTGTTACCGTTAATTGCCTATGACTATTGCTTAGAACTATTTTGGATAATTAACCATGACTATTGTGATTAATTGCTTATGGTTCTTAATTATGAGATTTCTACCTATGACCATGTGTAACAACCCGGAATTTTGAAGGGGGTTGTAACAACTCAGAAATTTTGGCGTCTTGGAAATGAATTAATTTGAGATTATTTGTAGAATTCAACTTGAAAAGATGGATCTTGTAATTTAATTAAGAAATCTAGTTTATTTTCAATTCCATTCTGAATTAATTTTACAAGCGTGAATTCAAAATTCGAGTTGTTTTGTTAAATTCAACGGTGGTAGTATTTTAAAAATAATTGAAACATTTTATTTGAGAATACATAAATTTAATATTTTGAACTTAGCTTGATATTTTTTAAATTTATGTAGATTTAAATTTGTTTTAGTAATAATGATAATTTAAGAATTATATTTGGAATCTATAAATACATTGTATTGAGTCTGTATACATAACCAATAAAGGGTATAGCATTTGGTATTAAAAATATATTTGTTTATTGGGTTTTTGCCACTTGTTATATGTGCTGAAAATTTATGACATTTGGAAAAATTGTGCTGGAAGTATTAAACACTTGTCCCTTTTTACTTTGATTTAAACACCGTGTGCCCACTGTCTAGAATCTTCCTCCATCCCTTATTTTATCTCTTCTACACCGTTCTGTTTCACGGCTCCTCCCAGCAGAACGTTTATTCGCCTAAATCGAGATGGGTGAATGTTTTTCCCTAAAATTCAATTCTCATACCCCAAAAATCGGTCTACACCGTCGACCGGCCCTACGCCTCTTTCCCCAAACCCACAGCCATAACTTCAGAGTTCAACGTCCCCAGGCCGTCGTTGAATCGCTCGGCTACATCGCGGTCCCCACTAAATTTTGTCACCGTCTCACGGCAGCTGTTGGCGTTCGCCACCATGTGACTGGAGACGATCCATTTTGTTCTTATCCGTTCCAGTTTTCCCAGAAGGTGAAGTCGCCGATTCCATAACCACGAACGGCACTACCCGAAAGCTGCAGTTGTACCTCGCTTAGTCCATCACCGCTGTCTATTGCTGCTCCAACTCCTGCGACCGCAATCCGCACCGAATCCATCTGTTGTCACCATAACCAGCAGCTTCTGCTTCTCCGTCATCTAAAGGTAAGTTTAACATACGACTAAACTTTTGTTTGCAAGTTTTTTCTGTTGGGTTCACTAAATATAATGGTTTGGCTACTGTACTGCTGTTATTTGTTGTCACATGGATTTCTAGTTTTGATTACTGGCTGCTTGACTTCAGTGCAGTTGTCGGTTAAGCGAATAAGCACTTTTGTTGTGTCAAAATTCTTTAATCTATGTCGGCATTGTTGTTCTTTGGCTTTAGACACCACTATGAATTCACATAGGATTGTCTGTGTTACATGCACTTGTATTTACTTGTGCTTTTGTGTTAACCCTTGGGTACATGCGCATCTTTTTTAGAGAACCACCTGAACTGAGTTTTCCTAGGTTTACATGCTTCAGGCATGTTGTAGATTTTGGTCTGCACTAAACACATGCTTTGATTTTTGACACCCTGCCTCATTCGTCCCTGCTCCATACGAGCTCAAGTATTTGCTCTGGACAGACCATTATTATTATTTTTCCTTGTTTTGTTTTGCGCCATTTGATTTCGGCACATTTTTGTTTTATTTAGTAATGTTGGCAATGTATTTCTTTAGCGCCATTTATTATGAATTTACCGTAGTTTCATATAACTTCATGCATTCTTTTTTCTCATCCATTGTTAGAACTGCCCAACACATGTGTCCTTGTAATGCTATTTCTGGAATTTATCATTAGCTTTTTAATCACCCTTATTTTGGGTCCACTGTATACAAGGATCTTTAAATTTTTTTTGTTTGTTTTGCAACTCTAGTCAAAGATGTGCATTTGGTGGACTGACAATATTTAGGCATGAAGAACATAATTGCAATCTCATTCTGAAAAAGCTGTTAAATGAAAGACTATGTATGACACTAAATTTTATTTTCCTTTGGTAACTCAGGAGTGAAATCAGCTGAACCAATTTAAATTGCTATGAAGCATGGAGTTATATGATACTCCACATTTTACTTGTAGACTGCATTAATTTCCAGTTTAGTATAAAAGGTTTAAAAGATAGCTGCTAGTCGTTTAAAGCTGAGTTTGATGCACTAAAGCAACTTTAAGGCAGCTATGGAGCCCATGACCGACTAAAAACACAAATTACTTAACAAGGTCTGGGTTTAGTATATACAATTTTGCATGTGATAGTCAAGATGGAACCAAACTATGGGAATATGCAGGATTGCCTCATCTTAATTAAGTGCAATACACCCCTTGCCTAGTGTGCAAATTTGCATATATTTTTCCTTTTCCTTTTGATCCTCGAACAACGGCTTTCACCTTGTTGCATAAATTTAATATGATCATACTGCATGTGTGGGTAAGGGATAGTTTACATTTAGTGTACTCCTTGTATATGTTAATATATGTATCATGCAGATTTGATTTGCATCTAATTAACTATCCATATACCAGTTTGTTTTGCGAACTGCAAACCTGATATGCAGATTATATACATTCACCTAAAATTTTGTCCATTTATTTCTAGTTAACTCTATTTGACTGATAACTTTGTTTTGATTCTTTGCTGCTCCTAGCCAGCTCATATAAATGAAGACTGGGAATGCCAAGAAATTTTTGTTTGTTTATGTTGATTTACAGAGCTTTATTATGCATGGGTATAACCATTGGAAGCAATAAACATAATTTGACCATCAATGTACCAAGTGCATGCCTAAACCACCCAGGCAACACGTTTTTGTGCACAGTAGTGGGTTATATTGTAAGGATATCTCTTTGTTTGTCACTTTATGGTCCAACTAATTAAAATAATTAAAATTGCACCATGGATTTACACTAGTTTTCCCTTAACTTCTCCAAAGTAATGAAAATGGTGCCTGAGTAGCATACGTTGTACAATGCATTCAAGTACCAAATCAATGCATTTAAGTTTCGTTGTGCATACAGGTATGTTTCATAATCCATTTATTTTATCATTTACTTCTATATGTCATTAGCTATGCATTAATTCAATGCATTTATTTGCATGCATTGGTTGAATTTGTTTTGCTGGCATGCATTCTTTCAATTCGTTTTTTTTGCATTTAGTCCATTTATTGGTGCCTTAGTATAAAAGGTATCACGCATGCATTGATTCAATTCATTTCATTTGCATGCATTAATTCAATGCTTTCGTTTGCATGCATTGGTTCAATCCATTTTAAAACTTTCGTTGCATGTCGCATGCATTTGATCCATCTGCATAAGGACATGTGGAGTGATTCAATATGTGATGCTATTTGAACCCATATTTAAATTTGGAGAATCACTCCTACTCCTCACGTAATGCCTTTTTTGATTACAAAATTGGGAACTCTTCTTGCATATATATTTTTTCCCTTTTTTTTCCCCTTATATCATGCTGTTAAATTGGTTAATTTCGACTTGCCGCTACTTCAACCTATGACCTATTGCCTATTTATTAATAAGAGGCGAGAGAAGACGCTTGTGCACGAAAGGCTCGACAGAAGTTGTAATTTATTAAAAGAAATGTATGTATAATTTTATTCATTTTTCCACTGTACAAAATATTGTAAATTCTGATATTTGAATGAAATCTTATTTCGCTGCTATTGTTGAGCACTGTGATTCTGTGTTAAATTCCATTTTAAACCTTGTAAGCCAATAACAATCCATCGTTTTGAAGGCTTCGAGTTGGTTAATCATCGACTTGGGCAGTCAAAATGACGGGCTGTTACATTTGGTATCAGAGCCAGGTTTTTCTAAAACTTGGCTTATTGGGTTTAAAACTCATTAGAGATAGGGTGGAAATACCCTAGAATGAGCGGAATTGATATAGAATCACTCTTGGGAGAGCGCGATTTGGGGTTTTGAAAGATGCTTCGAACTTGACAAAACGGGATTCGAGCGATGTCCGATTTAAAAGTGTTGTTAAACAAGAACTGAATCAGTTTTGAAACTGGCTCTGACCGGTATTTGAAATAAAGTAAGAATATCAGTAATAATAAATAACTAATACAAACAACTAAAAGTAAATTAGTTATTTTTCTTTGGTAGGTATATGGTTTGAATCGAGTACAATTTCCATTGAGATATTCTATATGATGAGGATTTTGAGTAAACGGATTAGTAATACCAAGCGGTATGGGATGTTCGGTAATATTTTTCTGGTTACTCTCTTGACTTTTCATATGGATTATTCTGCTGTTTTTTTTCATTTTTGGTTCTGAAATATACCGGTAACATAATGTGGTACAAGCGCATGTGTTATTGTTTGAAAATATACTTCAATTACTGAAGTGCTTTCTAAGTTGATGATGCTTTTTGTTCTCTTTTACAACTATTGTGATTTGGTTTATTTTATCATAATGTTTTATATTTGATATTTATTATGAGTATCATATTGATTTATACATGATACTTTGACTTGACTAATTTTATCATATTGTTTTTATATATGATAAAGTCGAATATCAGTTTCGTTTTGTCTAATTTAAGTTGTGATTACCATTTTGCCTTATGTGTGATGGTTTATTTCTTCAAGTCATAGTTGAATCTATAAAGTGTTTTGATGTTATAAACACTTTGAACTTCATGGCATATATATATTATAAAATAATATTTGAAAAATACTTTTCATTTTGGGATTGGGATAGATTGGACTCTGTTGTACCAATGGGCCAAAACTCCATCTTGGTCGACCTGATTCAGGTTCGCTACCTGAATCTTGGTGGTTTTAAATTTCGCCCATTTACCACCAAAGGTCAAACAGTCTGCTACATTGGGCAATTTTGTTGTTTTGATCGGGATTCCCGATCGGCGGGTCACGGACTACATCAGATGGAGGCGTGGGGGTCCCACGTGTAGTGCCATGAACGGGTAGCATACGGCCTTCGCCTTAGACCGTCTTGGTTATCCTGGGTTGATCGCCAGGTGTCGTTATGGCGCTATGAGTGGATTACGGTGCGGATGTCTTGATGCGCGCTCGAGCTCTACCACTGTGATTTTACAATACTAGCGTCTGTTTATTTGGTATTTATGAGTCAAGTTACATTTATCCCATAATCCCATAATATTTTATTACAATTACTATAACTGATTTGATTATATTACCATATTGATTTTATATATGATAATTGTTATGAGTATCGTATTGACTTATATATGATACTCTGATTTGATTATATTATCGTATTGATTTTATATATAATAATTGTTATGAGTATCGTATTGATTTACATATGATACTATGATTTGATTATATTATCATATTGTTTTATATATGATAATTGTTATAAGTATCGTATTGATTTATATATGATACTCTGATTAAATTTATATTATCATATTGTTTTGTATATGATAATTTTTATGCGTATCGTATTGATTTATATATGATATTCTGATTTGAATTACAAACGATAAATGCCATGAAGATTTTATTGACTTGATTAATTATCATAAGATATTTATTATAAGTACCTTATTGTTTTATATACGATATTTTGGTATGAGTATCGTATTGATTTATATATGATGCTCTGTTTTGGGTTATTTTATCATATTGTTTTTATATATGATAAGTGTCTTGTGGATTTTATTGGTTTATGATACTCTGACTTGATTATTATGAGTATCCTATTAATTTACATATGATAAGAGCATCGCATTGATTTATATGTGATACTCTGTTTTAATTTATTTTATCATACTGATTTATATGTGATATTTGTTAAGGGTATCGTACTGCTTTATATATATGATACTCTGATTCGCTTTATTTTATCATATTGTTTTACATACGATAAATGCCAAGAAGATCTTATTATGTGATACCCCAACTTGATTTATGTTATCATATTGTAATTGCCACAAAGATCTTATTGGCACCTCCCTAATTTATTTTATCATATTGTTCTTATATATGATAATGTGAAGATTTTGTAGGCTTTGACTTAAGTTATTATCTTATTATATGTGATATTTTTTATGAATATCATATTGGTTTATATATATGATACCCTGTCTAATTTTATCATATTTTCTAAAATTCTTATTAATGGAGTCACATTGATTTATATACGATACCTTTATATTAAAAACGGGGAGTGGGTATCCTAACATATGTATTTTACTTGGGATAAGAATCGAAATTTTTACAAAAGTTGAGTAATCAAGCTTGAAATTTTCTTATGTTATAATCTAAATAAGTTGAGACAAGTTAAGATGCGATGTGGGTATTCTGTAATGTTGTATTTTGACCCGAGTAAATTGCGAGGACGCAATTTGATTAAGAGGGGGAGTCTGTAACAACCCGGAATTTTGAAGGGGTTGTAACAACTCAGAAATTTTGGCGTCTTGGAAATAAATTAATTTGAGATTATTTGTAGAATTCAACTTGAAAAGATGGATCTTTTAATTTAATTAAGAAATCTAGTTTATTTTCAATTCCATTCTGAATTAATTTTACAAGCATGAATTCAAAATTCGAGTTGTTTTGTTAAATTCAACGGTGGTAGTATTTTAAAAATAATTGAAACATTTTATTTGAGAATACATAAATTTAATATTTTGAACTTAGCTTGATATTTTTTAAATTTATGTAGATTTAAATTTGTTTTAGTAATAATGATAATTTAAGTATTATATTTGGAATCTATAAATACATTGTATTGAGTTTGTATACATAACCAATAAAGGGTATAGCATTTGGTATTAAAAATATATTTGTTTATTGGGTTTTTGCCACTTGTTATATGTGCTGAAAATTTATGACATTTGGAAAAATTGTGCTAGAAGTATTAAACACTTGTCCCTTTTTACTTTGATTTAAACACCGTGTGCCCACTGTCTAGAATCTTCCTCCGTCCCTTATTTTATCTCTTCTACACCGTTCTGTTTCACGGCTCCTCCCAGCAGAATTTTTATTCGCCTAAATCGAGATGGGTGAATGTTTTTCCCCAAAATTTAATTCTCATACCCCAAAAATCGGTCTACACCATCGACCGGCCCTACGCCTCTTTCCCAAACCCACAGCCATAACTTCAGAGTTCAACGTCCCCAGGCCGTCGTTGAATCGCTCGGCTACATCGCGGTCCTCACTAAATTTTGTCACCGTCTCACGACAGCTGTTGGCGTTCGCCACCATGTGACTGGAGCCGATCCATTTTGTTCTTATCAGTTCCAGTTTTTCCAGAAGGTGAAGTCGCCGATTCCATAACCACGAACGGCACTACCCGAAAGCTGCAGTTGTACCTCGCTTAGTCCATCACCGCTGTCTATTGCTGCTCCAACTCCTGCGACCGCAATCCGCACCGAATCCATCTGTTGTCACCATAACCAGCAGCTTCTGCTTCTCCGTCGTCTGAAGGTAAGTTTAACGTACGACTAAACTTTTGTTTGCAAGTTTTTTTCTGTTAGGTTCACTAAATATAATGGTTTGGCTACTGTACTGCTGTTATTTGTTGTCACATGGATTTCCAGTTTTGATTACTGGCTGCTTGACTTCAGTACAGTTGTCGGTTAAGCGAATAAGCACTTTTGTTGTGTCAAAATTCTTTAATCTATGTCGGCATTGTTGTTCTTTGTCTTTAGACACCACTATGAATTCACATAGGATTGTCTGTGTTACATGCACTTGTATTTACTTGTGCTTTTGGGTTAACCCTTGGGTACATGCGCATTTTTTTTAGAGAACCACCTGAACTGAGTTTTCCTAGGTTTACATGCTTCAGGCATGTTGTAGATTTTGGTCTGCACTAAACACATGCTTTGATTTTTGACACCCTGCCTCATTCGTCCCTGCTCCATACGAGCTCAAGTATTTGCTTTGGACAGACCATTATTATTATTTTCCCTTGTTTTGTTTTGCGCCATTTGATTTCGGCACATTTTTGTTTTATTTAGTAATGTTGGCAATGTATTTCTTTAGCGCCATTTATTATGTATTTACCGTAGTTTCATATAACTTCATGCATTCTTTTTTCTCATCCATTGTTAGAACTGCCCAACACATGTGTCCTTGTAATGCTATTTCTGGAATTTATCATTAGCTTTTTAATCACCCTTATTTTGGGTCCACTGTATACATGGATCTTTAATTTTTGTTTTTTTGTTTTTTTTGTTTTGCAACTCTAGTCAAAGATGTGCCTTTGGTGGACTGACAATATTTCATTGTTAGGCATGAAGAACATAATTGCAATCTCATTCTGAAAAAGCTGTTAAATGAAAGACTATGTATGACACTAAATTTTATTTTCCTTTGGTAACTCAGGAGTGAAATCAGCTAAGCCAATTTAAATTGCTATGAAGCATGGAGTTATATGATACTCCACATTTTACTTGTAGACTGCATTAATTTCCAGTTTAGTATAAAAGGTTTAAAAGATAGCTGCTAGTCGTTTAAAGCTGAGTTTGATGCACTAAAGCAACTTTAAGGCAGCTATGGAGCCCATGACCGACTAAAAACACAAATTACTTAACAAGGTCTGGGTTTAGTATATACAATTTTGCATGCGATAGTCAAGATGGAACCAAACTATGGGAATATGCAGGATTGCCTCATCTTAATTAAGACCAATACACCCCTTGCCTAGTGTGCAAATTTGCATATATTTTTCCTTTTCCTTTTGATCCTCGAACAACGGCTTTCACCTTGTTACATAAATTTAATATGATCATACTGCATGTGTGGGTAAGGGATAGTTTACATTTAGTGTACTCCTTGTATATGTTAATATATGTATCATGCAGATTTGATTTGCATCTAATTAACTATCCATATACCAGTTTGTTTTGCGAACTGCAAACCTGATATGCAGATTATATACATTCACCTAAAATTTTGTCCATTTATTTCTAGTTAACTCTATTTGACTGATAACTTTGTTTTGATTCTTTGTTGCTCCTAGCCAGCTCATATAAATGAAGACTGGGAATGCCAAGAAATTTTTGTTTGTTTATGTTGATTTACAAAGCTTTATTATGCATGGGTATAACCATTGGAAGCAATAAACATAATTTGACCATCAATGTACCAAGTGCATGCCTAAACCACCCAGGCAACACGTTTTTGTGCACAGTAGTGGGTTATATTGTAAGGATATCTCTTTGTTTGTCACTTTATGGTCCAACTAATTAAAATAATTAAAATTGCAACATGGATTTACACTAGTTTTCCCTTAACTTCTCCAAAGTAATGAAAATGGTGCCTGAGTAGCATACGTTGTACAATGCATTCAAGTACCAAATGAATGCATTTAAGTTTCATTGTGCATACAGGTATGTTTCATAATCCATTTATTTTATCATTTACTTCTATATGTCATTAGCTATGCATTAATTCAATGCATTTATTTGCATGCATTGGTTGAATTTGTTTTGCTGGCATGCATTCTTTCAATTCGTTTTTTTGCATTTAGTCCATTTATTGGTGCCTTAGTATAAAAGGTATCACGCATGCATTGATTCAATTCATTTCATTTGCATGCATTAATTCAATGCTTTCGTTTGCATGCATTGGTTCAATAAATTTTAAAACTTTCGTTGCATGTCGCATGCATTTGATCCATCTGCATAAGGACATGTGGAGTGATTCAATATGTGATGCTATTTGAACCCATATTTAAATTTGGAGAATCACTCCTACTCCTCACGTAATGCCTTTCTTGATTACAAAATTGGGAACTCTTCTTGCATATATATTTTTTCCCTTTTTTTCCCTTATATCATGCTGTTAAATTGGTTAATTTCGACTTGCCGCTACTTCAACCTATGACCTATTGCCTATTTATTAATAAGAGGCGAGAGAAGACGCTTGTGCGCGAAAGGCTCGACAGAAGTTGTAGTTTATTAAAAGAAATGTATGTATAATTATATTCATTTTTCCACTGTACAAAATATTGTAAACTCTGATATTTGAATGAAATCTTATTTCGCTGCTATTGTTAAGCACTGTGATTCTGTGTTAAATTCCATTTTAAACCTTGTAAGCCAATAACAATCCGTCGTTTTAAAGGCTTCGAGTTGGTTAATCATCGACTTGGGCAGTCAAAATGACGGGCTGTTACACCATGACTATGACTATTGGGGTTAATTACCTAAGACTATTATAGTTGATTGTTCATGCAAATAGTTGAAACCCATGTTGTACACCGAATTTGCAGTTTGTTGGATCGCATACCTAGGGTGTGACTTGCTTAGTTTATTCGTTATTATGTATACCAAAACCATTGGATCCATTATCCTTGTATTTGGCTTGCTTTTGCATGCCTATTCTTTTATGTCAACTTTTATCGTGACTATCGCTTTATCCTACTAGATTTGAAATCCTATATGACAATGATGTTGTAATCAATTATCTCAAGTTATATCATGCTAGTCTTGTAACCCTTTTTATCGCTTTATGCTCGGTCCTTTTGCCTATCATAGTTTTGATGTTATTCCCTTTATTTTGAGATTTGGATTTATTTGTAGTATGGATCGCTTCACATTTACGTGCGATGGGAATACGATTTGGTTACATTAGGCAAAACATGAATTGGTTATGAACATGAATTATGAACTTGATAATAGGCAAAACTTGAAACATGAACATTGTTATTACTAGAATCTGGATGTGGACATGAAACTTGCCTTGAAACTTGGCACGAACTTGACTTGAAAATATGAACATGGACATGACACTAGATAGAACTTGAAAATTGCCAACTCGAGGTTGGGTTGAGTTTGCAGTGTAATTTTGCCCGGAACCGCCCAGCAAATCTAGTTACTGCAAACAATAGGATCCAATGTGGGTAGTTAGTCATATCGCACTTGAAACCCGAGGTCAGACCAAGTTGTGGTGTAAATCTGCCCGGCATATCCAGTGACCACAACAATAGGTCTGATGTGAGACGTTGGGGTGCATTAATGAATTAATGCCACATGATAGGGTTAAGTCATGAACATGAAAGACAACACTTAATCAACTTGACACATGACTCGTAGGGCTAAGTCATGAACTAGAATGACAACACTTAGCTAATTTGACATGACATGTAGGCGGGTTAAGTCACGAACTTGAATGACAACACTTAACCAACTTGACATGCTAGACTGAAAGGGGTTAAGTCACGAATTTAAATGACAACACTTAACCTATTGGACGGAACACGGTCCATTTCAGCAATAACCCACTAGATGTATCATGGTACCCTGGAATTAGGCAGGGTGGGGCACGATTACTGGGTTGATTGTAAGCGACCAGAATGACGGCTGTGTTGGTGCGCCAGTGTAGGTTCAGGCGGGCTATGGTCGTGCATGTGTTCCGGAGTTGAAAAAGCAGGCATTGGGCATCAGTAGGTTTATCTGTGCATTCTTGATTCGTGTCGGTGGTTGGCACCCTAGGGCTTGATACACCCTATGGTGGACCTAACACAGCTGACTACATTCGTGATAGGGCCGTATGACACAGACACATGACGAGCTAGAACTTGTAGGGAGCCGATCGACTAGTGGATCGTTTCGTTGGACCTAGAAATGGATCATTTCATGATATTGGGCCAAGGTATCATTTCGTGATTAATATAAGACATGGGTTGGGATTCTAGTATAGTTGATGCAGCGAAACTCGGATATGTGATGCTATACTTGATTTACACTTGAATTATCATGCTATCTTAGTCTATCTTGCCAATCTTGATGGCACCCTTATGATTACTTTCAGTTTATACATGTCATGTTAACTTTACCAGTTTTTATGCTGAAAGTCACTTGGACTTACCCGTCTTTATGACTGACCCGTTTTCTTTCGCCTCTTTTTCTTTTGTCCCCCCCCCCCGGCCCCAGGTTCTCAGGGAGGAAACTCTAGCACTTAGCTTGGATTTCGCTTGCTTTCGGTTCAGCTCATGTACGATCGTCGCTTTCTAAGGAATAGAAAAACGCGAATTTTAAATAAATACTGCAAGCGCATAGGTGTGTAGCATACAGGTCGAACACAGGGAGGCAAATTAAATCAAATTATTTAAATAATTTCTTGGGCGAGTTAGACGAAGCTTGGGGATTGATTTTGAAAAACAATAAAACTATTATTGAATTGAGTACATATCTGAATCTAATCAAATCTGTATTCAATCCAATTGACCAAAGGAAGCAGTAAAAAGAACAAAAATTGAAGTTGCAGAAATTAAAATAACAAACAGGAAGTAAAATTAGGATTGTCGTTGAAACTAATCAAACGACTAATCGCTAATTAAAAAAATATAAAATACAGTTGGTGTTCTACCAAAACTAATTGTGAAGACAACACCAATTGCTAAGAAAAAGAAAAAATGCTAGAAAATAAAAGAAGAAGAACTTTTATTAATGGAGGTTAAGATAGAAAAATAGGATGGTGGCTACAATGTTATTACAAGGGTATTTATAGGAGATAACCAAACTCTAACCCTAATACAATGATAAATGGGCCTTAGGGAATTCACAAAAGAGTTTACAATGAGAATTACAAATGGGCCTTAGTGAAATCTAGTTAATTTGGGCCTTTTGTCATTTGGAACAAGTTCTAGGCTTTTTCTCCTTTACTCTTGCAAGCCTCCTTTAATTTGAGATGTGCATGGCCTTTTTATCAATCATTTTCTTGTCCAACAGCAACTAGATGTGAGATCTTCATCTACAATTCTTCAAAATGTAAATATATAGCAATCTGATCTCCATTTCTCTACTTTTCTTGTTGCATGCGGGCTGGGTTGGAATATCTGTAAAAGTGACAAAACAAAACCCCAGTAATATTTATTTATATACAAAAGATAAGATATAAGAGCATAAAATAAACACATTTCTATGTTAATCAAATACCCCCACACTTATCTTTTACTCGTCCTCGAGTAAAACAAAAAATGAAAAACTAAACTAGATAGGTCACACTTTCGTAGGAAACACGATTGCATTGAGTGTATGCAACAAGCCGTTAAACCTCTAGGTGTCCCTAGTAGGACGAGTGGTGTCTCGTGAGGGTTTTCAGCGGATACTACCAACAAAATCCAAATGCAGTATGATATGGTTCTAATGTAACTACATGAATGCAGAGGACTTATGCAATTGAAAATAAAAAATGAAAACACGACTTATTTAAGGAAAGTGGTACAACAAATTAAGTTAACAAGTCAGTTGATTTTATTTTAGATACCTCATCTTGTCACAAATTTTCAATATAATTCAAGTTTTCAATGTTAAACTCTAGCTTGGCCAGTTGGTTCGGTTGATAACATAGTGCAGCCATGAAATAGATTCTTAGTTTGCTTGGCACAGTTTGCAAAGTGGTATTATTATTTTTTCATGTATGGCCAGTCAAATCAATAAGGTCAAGAAGTGTTTGGGCATCATCGCTTATTCTCTATTCTATAAAATTTTAAAATTTATGATTAATTACATACACCTAACTTAAAAGACCAAAGTATACCACCCATACAATGCCTTGCAGACTGACGGAGGGTTAGGACAGAGCTTGGCGGATTGTGTAGACCGACGCTGACTTTGTCAACAACATGTCGGTAATCCTTAGGTGTCTAATCTCATAAAATGAGACCAAGATATTCCAACGCTGACTTTGTCAACAACATGTCGGATAGAGCTTGGCGGGTTTGCACACCAACGCTTGATATACAAGCAATGTTGGATACCCTTGGATAACTATTGTTATTATTGAAATTATAAGCACAAAAGAGAGTTACGTGAATTCAGCTTAACACAACTTAGTTTTAATGATTCGAAAAGCTAATATAAGTGTTTTAAGTCCTCCACTAATTAAACAAAGACTACAATTTAGAATAAATTTCATGGTCATCACCTAAGAATTTCCCTATGTACCGGTTACACTATTATCCCTCAAAATTTAACTTTTCATTATATTTCTAATTCGATCTTAGTTGAGAGAAAAAAATATCATCAACTGATTAACAATCCATAACTTATTTTATTGTATCAAATCTAAAATGAGTCATATTTTAAAAAAATAAATAAAAAATGGCATGTTACTATGATCTAAAATGCATGATGGTCCTATTTAAATGGCTGAAAATGAAAAGAAAGAAAAATGAATGAAATGCCGACTCCCCCCACACTAGAACTAAACAGTGTCCACACTATGAACGTTTCCTAAATTTGAAAGATCGTACCAAAAGGTGAATGAGATGCAAAATTATTTGAAGAATGAAATGCAGTCTAGCCACTATACGTGAATGCCAATCATAAACAAAATGAAATCTATAACGGTGATGAGTGTTATGTGAAAAATGATATTTTCTTTTTCCCCCACACTTGCCTCTATCTAAAATGATGTATGATGATTTCCTATCTGGTTTTTGTGGTACAAGAGGCATGTCAATAAATTTCGAAATAAAAATCTTTCTTATGAAAATGTTGTCGTGCCAATGATTTATATAGTTAAGATGCATATTATCCCATAAAATTTTCTCAAGTTTTTCTTCTTGGTCCTCGGTAAGATCAGAGGCCAAGATTATGGGAGAATTTTTTGAAAAGTTCAAGTGATCATACTCAAAGTCTTGTCGTAGGGGTTTGAGCTTTAACTTAGGAAGTTCGTGTATGACATTGGTCAATGTTCCTTGGTTAGATTCAGATGACATAGGTTTCGGGTCAAGAATTTCTTTTAATTCAGAAATGTATTCGAGCTCATCAAAATCAGAGTCGAAATGGTTAAAACACATTTTCAAGGCTTCTGAAGTGTCAATAAAAGTTTCATCAACTGTGGTCTGAATCGTGCTAATTTTATCAATCTCCAAATCCCTAGAAGAATTATGGTGGCTAAGACTTTTCTCAATCATCGTTATTAAATTTGGAAAATACAAAACTTAAATTTGACACATGTAGATGTTATTACAAAATAAATAACGAACTCAAATATATTTTATTAGTTGATAATCTCGATTTGAAGGGGGAAGAGGTTCTTATGGCCGTTCACGTATAGTATAAATACTAAGGGATACGACCAATGTTTTACGGGTAGTATGCAACCTCTTTTGCTAGAAGTTCAATAAATTGAACTAATATATATCCGCGATGAAACCGTTGAGACAATCAATTTCATAAAATACACTCTAGTAGTTAAATATTTTGAAAATCAAATCAGATTTTATTCTTGAAAAGCGATAAGAGTGATGCTTATAATTATGGAAATTCATTCCTCACCAAATCAATGTAAGAATTTCAGGCAACACAACAGTCACACAAGAATAGTTACAAAAATAAAAATTGTACAAGGAAGCCGCAGCCCCTGCAGAATTTTTTTACAAGCAATGTCTATATTTTTCTTTGCAGCAGTGAACCTGTAGAGTTCAGAAATTATTACAGTGGGGCATGGCTATCCATCCAGAAAAAATGAGTAGCTTCAATGATTGAAATCTCACTATTTGCAATTTCTTTTGATTTCTGAAATCTTGATTTGTTGCTTGATTTCGCTTGCTTTCGGTTCAGCTCATGTACGGTTTGATCTTAAGCTATGCTATGGCTGTATTTCTGCTACCTTTGGGGAATTAAGCTACTTCTGATGTTTTTAAGTTTATGCTTCTTTATTTATGAAAGACAGAATTTGTTGTAATGGAAAATAATAACCTTGGCTATTTGATGTAAAAGGTTTTGACTCTTTTTGAAAGCAATGAAATTTACCTTTTGATTCTTCTGTTGTTTTATCTATGTTCTATCTTGTAATATTTCTGTGTTTGTTTATCTCGATAACGCTCCTCCAAAACTAGTGCATTCCCTTTGTGAGTGACCCTAGCAGAGGTGGGGTGTTACAATACACCCTAATTGTAAACACCCCACCTCCGTTAAGGTCACTCACAAAGGGAATGCATTAACTTTGGTGGAGTATTATAGGTAAAAGGTCCAAGTAATTTACAAGACAGATAAATATACACAGCGGAGAGACTAAATTTTATTTCATAAGCACGTGGTCCAGTCAAAACATTACAACAACTGTCTTAAAAACCAACTTCCAAAATCATTACAATAAATCCTCTGTGTAGAACATAAAGAAGCATAAACAATAATAAAGCAGCATAAATTCCCAATTAAGAGTGCAGCCATAGCCCAAGAAAAGAGAATTCAAACAATACGTCTACTCTCTTCAAGCTGGAAAAGGTCTGGACTAAGTCGAAGTATTCCCTTCCTGTGGACCTTGGGGGGGAACAGAAGACAAGAAGATGAAAGAAAACGGGTCAGACATAAGCCTGGTAAGTCCAGTGATTATTTAGCATGTAAACAGGTAAAAGGATCATGACATGAATAAACTAAACCTAGGACAATACCCTAGAAATAAGATAACAATAAAACTGAATATACTATCGCACTCATTTCTATTTCTCTGCACCTACTAACAAGTGTTTCAACTAGCACCATGTGTTCATGATAAAATGATCCCTTTATCAATCGGCTTCTACTCGCATGCATTTATGACTTGTGTCATTCGGCCCTGCTTGATTGTTGATACCTGTTTTGGTCCCACCATGGGGTGTATCAATTCCTATGGTGGTAACTCGACACAAATTGAAGATGCACTGTGTATACTACTAATGCCCAGTGCCTGATTTGTCCATGCCGGAGTACGTGCACGCCCGTACTCCGTCGGAACCTACACCGCTGCACCACCCGCCGTTACTTTGACCGCTTATAATCAGCCCAGTAATCGTGCCCCACCCTACCTAGTTCAGGGTACCATGATACATCTATGTGGGTTACTGCTAAAATGGGTCCCCGTTACTAGGGTTTTTGTAACAACCCGAAAATCTGGGCTAGTTTAAAATTTTTATTTTGGAAATTTTAGCGAATTTTGAACATTTAAAATGGATTATTTTAAATAATATCGATGAGAATTTTAATTTGAATAGAATTCGACGTATATATTATATACGTCATCGTTAGAATATAAATAATTATATATAATTATAAATAGAATTGAAAATGGCGCGGTAGTTCGATAATTCGATTTCAAACTTCAATTGAATGTACCGGTGCAAAAAAACCGGATTTTAGTGAAACCAAAAATAATAGGACCTAATGGATGATATCTTTCCAACGAATCTGGAAAATTGAGATTTCATAGCGGGAATCAAAAGATATGTCCAGTTGAAAATTCTGAATAGTCGCTATGGAATTCAGACCCTTAAAAATGGAAATTTTGCAAACGACCTCGGATTTCGACGAAACCACTTTTGTTGGATCCGTGATGTCAAGTTATTGCTAGATTCTAATTTTCATAATTTTTCGAATCAATATGTGAGCGTGGCAAAGGAAAACGCGTTTGACCAGTTTAAGTTGATTTTAATCGACTGGAAAATGGCCATTTTTCCAACGGTCTCAGAATTCGACGAAACTAGTTTGTTAGGACCGTATCGTCAATACGAAGATAGAAAATATTTTTCGGGAATTTTTAAACTGCGTATGTGACCCCGGTAAATTGAAATGCGCGTTCAAAATCAATATATAGAGTTATATGTTGATTTTGACGAAAACTGATCGAAACGATCGAATCAGCTTACGATACATATCCCATTGTGTTCGGAATTGGGGTAATACGCTATGGACGACAGGCGGTGGGCCTCGTTTAGAGGTTGTATGTAAAAGTCAACTTTTTTGTAAATTAAATAATTAAAATGATTAAAAATTAAAACCCTCTTCCTTCCTTCCTATACCCTCTGGCCCCCCTTCTTTCGTCCATTCAGAAAGAACGAAGAAAAAGAAAAAAAATGATGAAAAGGGGCGACGGGGGGGGGATGAACCGCCGCCCCCGCCACCGTATCGCGCCCCCAGGTGGCGCGCCCGCCACCAGAGCCTCCCCCTCCTCTTCTTCCCCTCCCTCCTTCCCTCTCTACGAGAACGCGACCCAAATCCACCAACCCACAACCCTAGGAACCGCCGCTACCCCCCAGCCCCGTCCCCTTCTTCTCCTTCTCCTTCTCCTCCCTCGTGACACTGCAGCCCCCCTGCCACCAAAGACCGACGCAAGACAGCAGGCGCCCCCTGGATCCAAAACCGACGATGAACCCCCCCTTGCGCAGTCGAACACTGTAAGCTTCTACAATTTATTTATTTGCATTTATTTAGATTAAATAGGGTTTGAAATCAGTTTTAAAAATGTTATTTATTTAGCTGATTAGGAAAAAAATCTATTTTTTATTTATTCAATGTCATGGTATTTATTTGTATATAGTTACGATGTTAAAGTGATGATTCTAGCAAAGTAAAAGTCGGCTTTTTATATGAATAACATAATAAAAATATGATTTTTATTATATGTGAAGTTTAAAAATAAACTTTTTATAAAATAGAAAAGATTAGATTTTTAAAATAGAAAAGATTAGATTTTTAAAAAAAAGAAAAGATTAGATTTTTAAAATAGAAAAGATTAGATTTTTAAAATAGAAAAGATTAGATTTTTGAAATTGAAAAGGCGTAATCTTAATAATTGAAAGGCGAAATCTTTATAATTGAAGGGCGAAATCTTTATATAGAGAATAGTGGTATAAAAATGGAATTTTTATCTATATAGTAGCGATATAAAAATAGAATTTTTATCTATATAGTAACAATGTAAAAATAGAATTTTTATCTATATAAAAGCGAAGTGAAAATTCGATTTTTATATATTGAATAGCGAAGTGAAAATTCGATTTTTTATATATTGAATAGTAATATAAAAATGTGATTTTTATATATGTAGTGGCTACGGGTAACGAAAGTGACGAAAGGCGAGAACGACGAAGATTTCTATAAATGAAGAGTCGTGGTATTGGATAGCTATTGGTGAGAACGTCTCACTCTAAATTTCTTTTTCTAGTTATATATATATATATATATACTAGGATGCAGACGGTGCTTAGCAGCACCCGACACCCGTCATCCACAGACCATGGATGGCTTGTTTGTTTAATTGATGTGTTGTGAAAATTGTTTGTGATGACGACGTGAAATCGATAATAAAATGTAGGTGGTTGAAATAAATTAATTATCGTTAAAAATAAAAATTTTAACGTGAATGTGAATAAATAAATATTTATAAACAAATCGGCTGATTTGTTTATATACACTGATTTGACTGATATTGATGGGGATGATAAATTCTACACATCGCCCAACTGCACGAATAAAAATATGTGTTTGTTGATTTAAAACCCCACACGGGTGTTGGGATGATATTTGAGTACACTAATCCCAATTATTTAATTGTATGTCGATCGATTGGTCGACAGGCTGTGTAAGCGTTGATTATTTATATTTGATGCTTATGCAGTTGTGTGGTGCACCTTGGATGATGGTTGATTGTTTATCATTGCTATTATATACATGTGTTGTATGGAATCCATATAATTAACGTTATATGGTGATTGATTGGGCCTCATTCCAATCGGGAAAATAATGAATATTATAAAGGAAAGTTCATGTGTTGAAACTATTCATGTGTTGAGCAAAATATTTTAATAATAAAATTCACATCTTTATCATATTTAAAATTAGAACTACTTCACGGTGGAGTCTAATTAAAATCAAACGATAGATACCATAGTTTTATAAAATATTTTACATAACAAAAATGTTCGTGTGTTGAAAGAAATATAGATTCATGTGTTGAATAGAATAAATATTCATTTGTTGAATAGAATAAAGAAGTTTTTGAAAAATATAAAGCCGTGTTGATTAGAGATGCGTTATTTTGACATGAACGATATTTATATCAATTTTATTCGTTTTACAATGAATATTGAAAAGTGATTTCAAAATTTAATATTTTGAAATGAAATTCAAATTAAATTAGATTAAAATTCAAATTGAAATTTTATTGAATCAATTTGATTTGAATTCGAATCGAATAGAAAATGAGTTCGATTCGAATTGAATAGAAAGTGAATTTGAATTCGAATTAAATAAAAATGAATTCAAATTGAATTAAATTGAAATTGAATTAAAAACGAATTGAAATCGTTTTGAATGAAATTTAAAACGAATTGAAATTGAATAGAAATCAAATCGATTTGAAATTGAAGATGAAGTTGAAATTGTTTTTGAAACGAATTTAAAACTATTTATAAAATTCGTTTTAAAAGGAAATCGACAAAATATATATAATATATATATTATATATATATAATGGCCTGAATAGAACGCGCCGCGCCGCGGCAGTTCGCGAATTTCGACCATTGACTTCGAATTGACGTTGCGGGAGATCCGACCGTCGGATTCTCCTAAAACCGGAACCATTGGGTTCGTATCGAAAAGAGCTTTCCAATGAATATTAGGAATTTGAAATCTAACGGTTGGATTTGGAATTATGTCCAAATCAAATTTAGAAAAGGTCGTTGTAAGTGCAGTTCGATGGCCGTTGATGGAAATCGACTGTACGGGCCTTGATAAAATTATTAAAAATATCTATAATTCGTGTAAAATCATAAGAAATGATTTGGGAAAAATTGGGCTGAAAAATTCCACATTTGAAAGGTTAAAAATTGATTTTTATCGAAATAAACTAGTTTTGAACTAGAATTGAAATCAATTTATTTTTGAAATAAATAAATTGAATTTGAAAGTGATTTTAAAAATAATCAATATTCCCAATACATGAATTGGACTGGAGTTAAATCAAAATTATCTTCGGAATATTTCGATGTTGGATTTCGTGACTATACATACATTGTTATGGTAATTTGAAAGGTATTTTATATCGTTATTTCCAATATGATATATGATGGTTTCAGAATTTGATATTGAATATAAGCCGATATATTTTCTATTCAGAGCCTTGTATTTAATATCAAATATGATTTGGGTTTATCGTGAATCGTGTTTTAGATGACATTGGTTCTTTAACCCAGTTAAAGGCAGGATGTTGATTTTTGAAAAGATTAAAACTAAGTGGAGTTTTAATGAATCTTTAATTAGATTGAAATGTGAATTGATAATTTAAATTAGCAAATCTGAAAGGTGATCGAGAATGGAGTACCATCAGTTTTGCTCCAAAGCGATAGTTAAATCTTTAATTAGATTTGAACGTGAAATGGTAATTAATTTTACCGATAACACCGTGGTGTTAGGAATGGAGTATCACCAGTTTTTCTCCATGGGATATATAGGTTGGGATTGAGAAATAAAATAAATAATTACTTCGGTGTGGTTCGCTAGTCCCGACTAGTTTGAAATGATATCCAAAGGAAAATTAAAGAATAAATTTAGAAGAATTTATCTTGGATAAAATTAATGGGAACCTTTCCCTAAGAATGTGATTTTGTGAATAAAAGAATATTCTGAATTGGAATGAGGCGTTCATTGTGTTTGTGTAACATTTGTTTATTATATACGTGGGTTATTCAGAAAGGCCGGGTTATACCCATTCTGAATAACCGATTCGACGAGATGTCGAAGATGAAGACGGAGGTTGAAGACCGGAAGTCTTCACATCGTTTGGGTGATTACTGATGATCTTGATTGGGCTGTACACCCAAGATGAGGGAATCAATTGGTGATCGTCCAGACGTACTTGGAGATGGATGGATGTGCGAGGAAAGTGCCTCCGGTTTCGTTCTGACCCAGAACTAACTTGTAAATGGATTGTGTGTCTGACATCGGATTTTATTCTGTGTTGATTGATCTCTAATAAATATACATCTGTTTGGCGGCAGAGAATTTATTCTCTTGCTTAACGCCCTTCTCTGAGACGTACGAGCTTAGAGGTTGTATATCGATGGACATTAGTCGCATGGAGAGAATTGCCAGTGTGGCACGCGTAAGTGGCAAATGATCAAGGCTTCTGTTGAAAAGCAAAGTCTTGTGGTTGATAATCAAAGCACGACCTGTGTGGCGTAGCTTTGTGTATAACGTGAATTCGCGAGCCTCACACCTCGGTATGAGTTAAAAACGGGATACGGACCCAAGGAGTGCACGACGTTTCTTTCTAGCTTTGGTGGTGTCAGTGACCTACCAGCCCCGACATTTATGTACTTTTCACCTGTGTGGTTGTTGGATACGAGGCGCCTCGGATATAGGTCTGTAAGGACCGGGAAACGTGTGTTCAGTAATAATTAATCCTCAAAAGTAAGAGAGGATCGGCCTTGGAGGTTCCAAAGGATCATAGTAGGGTCCTGGGACATTTGCTAGAGTGTCTCGAACGCGGAGAGGAGCTTGCCCCTTGCCTCGACTCATGACGGAAATCCAATTTCCAATACGTGATATTGCGGTTTTAATTGTAGAACTAGTATGGCGACATGATATATGGTACCCATGCCGTCTATGATTGATATTTATGATTGAAATTGTTTTGACACTATACACCTATAATAGTATCAAAGAATGTGTTTTAAACGTATCAAGCATGCTTTGGCTGTTATAAGGGAAAACTCTATCCTCCGGCTTGCGTTGCATTGTGTGATGGGACCTGGGTCTTATAACAACTTCATTTTTCTTTATTTAGCATTGCGCTGTTTGTTCTATGCACTGGTATTCTTGGGAGGAACCCGTTCCGTGTTATACGGCGTGGTCCCTTGATTTACCAAACTTTAAAACCAATATTAATAACTGTTTTAGTTCTCACACCAGTCACATGACTGACCTGGAGTTTATTGTTTTAACCTAAACTCTGGGTGCCCCTATTTTCCGCACGGGCAGCTAGTAGTTTTGGTTTTGCAGATTTATATTCACAGGGTCCTGGTTTACAGCTGGAACGATGCTCGGAAAGCTCTGTATCCGTGTATCACTTTCAGTAGTGTTATGTATATTTTTCCGCTGCTATGTAATTTATTTAAATCTCTGATATTTGTGGAAGGTAATTTACTCATTTATACTCTGTATATTCTTGTATTCTGATGGAATTGCTGTAATAACATTGAAATGTTTTTCTGTTTGCGTTCTGATTTGTCCTGTTCTCAAACGATCAGGGGTTTTCGAACGGTCTTAGTCGGTTTAACGATTGATTCGGATCGAGCAAAATTCTTTGCCGTTACAGTTGGTATCAGAGCTTTGGTTTACAGAGCTCAGAGAACAAGACACATTAGATCCAAACGAAAGAATTCATCAGATATTGGATTAGTAATATCCAATTAGAAAGACTCGTTAGAGATAGGATCAGTAGTATCGTAGAACGAGTGTGAAGAGTATATTTTTCAAATGAAAACAATTTTGTTTTGAAAATTTAAATCGCTTTAAACGTATTTGAATATTTATTTATTTTGAATATGGACAATCGAGTATATAAAGATTTCGCGTATACGCGTCGTGAACGTATAGTCGAAGTTTTAATATACTGGATAGATATAGAATCACATTCTAGACACCCGGGGATAATTCTGATGATGTGGCCACATCATCAGTATTTATGTTCGTATTTCGAAGGTGTGATTTCTATATATTTCCATTAGACTGGTGTGAGAACCAAAATATAGCTAGAATACATTGTTGTGAATTGGCATCAAAAACATGATCTTCTGTATATGTATCAAAATTATGAATCTGAAACTCTAATTCACTAATTGATTGATGTTTGTGTTGTTTGTTTATTTGTTTGATAATTTTGAACCATTTAGCCTAAAAGAATCGGATATTGAATTATATTGAAAATTGGTCGCATTTGCTTGCATATACATGTGCTTACATTGAATAGGTCATAGCAAGGAGGCTAGAGCAGAGAATAAAATTTGTTCGCCCGACAAATAGGTACATATTTACTATAATTTACTGTTTTGTTTGGGTGATGATGATTTTATGAGCCTATTGGCTAGCCGCTTGGCTTTTTCTTTTTCTTTTTGAGATCAGAAGGCCAATATGGCAATTTCGGGATTTTCCCGTGGCTCCCGGTGCAGGGGAGGTTATGGCGAAATTTTTCGAAAATTTAGGGTGTTAGCCAAATTTTTGAAGAATTTGAAAATTTTCAGAAACTGAAAAGTTGGAGAATGGAAGCCAGATCGAACATAGAGTTGATTAATCAAACCACTTTCGACTTTGTTCCTTTTCGGGGACGAAAAGTTTTAAGTGGGGGAGATTGTAACAACCCGAAAATCTGGGCCAGTTTAAAATTTTTATTTTGGCAATTTTAGTGAATTTTGAACATTTAAAATGGATTATTTTAAATAATATCGACGAGAAATTTAATTTGAATAGAATTCGACGTATATATTATATACTTCGTCGTTAGAATATAAATAATTATATATAATTATAAATAGAATTGAAAATGTCGCGGTAGTTCGATGATTCGATTTCAAACTTCAACTGAAAGTACCGGGTGCAAAATAAACCGGATTTTAGTGAAACCAAAAATAATAGGATCTAATGGATGATATCTTTCCAACGAATCCGGAAAATTGAGATTTCAAAGCGGGAATCAAAAGATATGTCCAGTTGAAAATTCTGAATAGTCGCTATGGAATTCAGACCCTTAAAAATGGGAATTTTGCAAACGACCTCGGATTTCGACGAAACCACTTTTGTTGGATCCGTGATGTCAAGTTATTGCTAGATTCTAATTTTCATAATTTTTCGAATCAATATGTGAGCGTGGCAAAGGAAAACGCGTTTGACCAGTTTCAGTTGATTTTAATCGACTGGAAAATGGCCATTTTTCCAACGGTCTTAGAATTCGATGAAACTAGTTTTGTTAGGACCGTATCGTCAATACGAAGCTAGAAAATATTTTTCGGGAATTTTTAAAGTTCGTATGTGACCCCGATAAATTGAAATGCGCGTTCAAAATCAATATATAGAGTTATATGTTGATTTTGACGAAAACTGATCGAAACGATCGAATTAGCTTACGATACATATCCCATTGTGTTCGGAATGGGGGTAATACGTTATGGACGACAGGCGGTGGGCCTCGTTTAGAGGTCGTATGTAAAATTCAACTTTTTTGTAAATTAAATAATTAAAATGATTAAAAATTAAAACCCTCGTCCTTCCTTCCTATACCCTCTGCCCCCCCTTCTTTCATCCATTCAGAACGAACGAAGAAAAATAAAATAAAAAAATGATGAAAAGGGGCGACGGGGGGGATGAACCGCCGCCGCCGCCACCGTATCGCGCCCCCAGGTGGCGCGCCTGCCACCAAAGCCTCCCCCTTTTCTTCTTCACCTCCCTCCTTCCCTCTCTGCGAGAACGCGACCCAAATCCACCAACCCGCAATCCAAGGAACCGCCGCTACCCCCGAGCCCCATCCCCTTCTTCTCCTGCTCCTCCCTCGCGACACTGCAGCCCCCCTGCCACCAACGACCGACGCAAGACAGCAGGCGCCCCCCCTGGAACCAAAACCGACGATGAACCCCCCCTTGCGCGGTCGAACACTGTAAGCTTCTCCAATTTATTTATTTGCATTTATTTAGATTAAATAGGGTTTGAAATCAGTTTTAAAAATGTTATTTATTTAGTTGATTAGGAAAAAAAATCTAATTTTTATTTATTCAATGTCATGGTATTTATTTGTATATAGTTACGATGTTAAAGTGATGATTCTAGCGAAGTAAAAGTCGGCTTTTTATATGAATAACATAATAAAAATTTGATTTTTATTATATGTGAAGTTTAAAAATAAACTTTTTATAAAATAGAAAAGATTATATTTTTAAAATAGAAAAGATTAGATTTTTAAAATAGAAAAGATTAGATTTTTAAAATAGAAAAGATTAGATTTTTGAAATTGAAAAGGCGAAATCTTTATAATTGAAAGGCGAAATCTTTATAATTGAAGGGCGAAATCTTTATATAGAGAATAGCGGTATAAAAATAGAATTTTTATCTATATAGTTGCGATATAAAAATAGAATTTTTATCTATATAGTAGCAATGTAAAAATAGAATTTTTATCTATATAAAAGCGAAGTGAAAATTCGATTTTTATATATTGAATAGCGAAGTGAAAATTCGATTTTTTATATATTGAATAGCAATATAAAAATGTGATTTTTATATATGTAGTGGCTACGGGCAACGAAAGTGACGAAAGGCGAGAACGACGAAGATTTCTATAAATGAAGAGTCGTGGTATTGGATAGCTTTTGGTAGAACTTCTCACTCTAAATTTCTTTTTCTAGTTATATATATATATATATATATATATATACTAGGATGCAGACGGTGCTTAGCAGCACCCGACACCCGTCATCCACAGACCATGGATGGCTTGTTTGTTTAATTGATGTGTTGTGAAAATTGTTTGTGATGATGATGTGAAATCGATAATAAAACGTAGGTGGTTGAAATAAATTAATTATCGTTAAAAATAAAAATTTTAACGTGAATGTGAATAAATAAATATTTATAAACAAATCGGCCGATTTGTTTATATACACTGATTTGACTGATATTGATTGGGATGATAAATTCTACACATCGCCCAATTGCACGAATAAAAATATGTTTTTGTTGATTTGAAACCCCACACGGGTGTTGGGATGATATTTGAGTACACTAATCCCAATTATTTAATTGTATGTCGATCAATTGGTCGACAGGCTGTGTAAGCATTGATTATTTATATTTGATGCTTATGCAGTTGTGTGGTGCACCTTGGATGATGGTTGATTGTTTATCATTGCTATTATATACATGTGTTGTATGGAATACATATAATTAACGTTATATGGTGATTGATTGGGCCTCATTCCAATCGGGAAAATAATGAATATTATAAAGGAAAGTTCATGTGTTGAGTAAAATATTTTAATAATAAAATTCACATCTTTATCATATTTAAAATTAGAACTACTTCACGGTGGAGTCTAATTAAAATCAAACGATAGATACCATAGTTTTATAAAATATTTTACATAACAAAAATGGTCGTGTGTTGAAAGAAATATAGATTCATGTGTTGAATAGAATAAATATTCATTTGTTGAATAGAATAAAGAAGTTTTTGAAAAATATAAAGCCGTGTTGATTAGAGATGCGTTATTTTGACACGAACGATATTTATATCGATTTTATTCGTTTTACAATGAATATTGAAAAGTGATTACAAAATTCAATATTTTGAAATGAAATTCAATTTAAATTAGATTAAAATTCAAATTGAAATTTTATTGAATCAATTTGAAATGAATTCGAATCGAATAGAAAATGAGTTCGATTCGAATTGAATAGAAAGTGAATTTGAATTAGAATTAAATAAAAATGAATTCAAATTGAATTAAATTGAAATTGAATTAAAAACGAATTGAAATCGTTTTGAATGAAATTTAAAACGAACTGAAATTGAATAGAAATCAAATCGATTTGAAATTGAAGATGAAGTTGAAATTGTTTTTGAAACGAATTTAAAACTATTTATAAAATTCGTTTTAAAAGGAAATCGACGAAATATATAATATATATATATTATATATATAATGGCCTGAATAGAACGCGCCGCGCCGCGGCAGTTCGCAAATTTCGACCATTGACTTCGAATTGACGTTGCGGGAGATCCAACCGTCGGATTCTCCTAAAACCGGAACCGTTGAGTTCGTATCGAAAAGAGCTTTCCAATGAATATTAGAAATTTGAAATCTAACGGTTGGATTTGGAATTATGTCCAAATCAAATTTAGAAAAGGTCGATGTAAGTGCAGTTCGATGGCCGTTGATGGAAATCGACTGTACGGGCCTTGATAAAATTATTAAAAATATCTATAATTCATGTAAAATCATAAGAAATGATTTGGGAAAAATTGGGCTGAAAAAATCCACATTTGAAAGGTTAAAAATAGATTTTTATCGAAATAAACTAGTTTTGAACTAGAATTAAAATCAATTTATTTTTGAAATAAATAAATTGAATTTGAAAGTGATTTTAAAAATAATCAATATTCCCAATACGTTAATTGGACTGGAGTTAAATCGAAATTATCTTCGGAATATTTCGATGCTGGATTTCGTGACTATACATACATTGTTATGGGAATTTTAAAGATATTTTATATCGTTATTTCCAATACGATATATGTTGGTTTCAGAATTTGATATTGAATATAAGCCGATATATTTTCTATTCAGAGCCCTGTATTTTATATCAAATATGATTTGGGTTTATCGTGAATCGTGTTTTAGATGACATTGGTTCTTTAACCCAGTTAAAGGCAGGATGTAGATTTTTGAAAAGATTAAAACTAAGTGGAGTTTTAATGAATCTTTAATTAGATTGAAATTTGAATTGATAATTTAAATTATCAAATCGGAAAGGTGATCGAGAATGGAGTACAATCAGTTTTGCTCCAAAGCGATAGTTAAATCTTTAATTAGATTTGAACGTGAAATGGTAATTAATTTTACCGATAACACCGTGGTGTTAGGAATGGAGTATCACCTGTTTTGCTCCATAGGATATATAGGTTGGGATTGGGAAATAAAATAAATAATTACTTCGGTGTGGTTCGCTAGTCCCGACTAGTTTGAAATGATATCCAAAGGAAGATTAAAGAATAAATTTAGAAGAATTTATCTTGGATAAAATTAATGGGAACCTTTCCCTAAGAATGTGATTTTGAGAATAAAAGAATATTCTGAATTGGAATGAGGCGTTCATTGTGTTTGTGTAACATTTGTTTATTATATACGTGGGTTATTCAAAAAGGCCGGGTTATACCCATTCTGAATAACCGATTCGACGAGATGTCGAAGATGAAGACGGTGGTTGAAGACCGGAAGTCTTCACATCGTTTGGGTGATTACTGATGATCTTGATTGGGCTGTACACCCAAGATGAGGGAATCAGTTGGTGATCGTCCAGACGTACTTGGAGATGGATGGATATGCGAGGAAAGTGCCTCCGGTTTCGTTCAGACCCAGAACGAACTTGTAAATGGATTGTGTGTCTGACATCGGATTTTATTCTGTGTTGATTGATCTCTATTAAATATACATCTGTTTGGCGGCAGAGAATTTATTCTCTTGCTTAATGCCCTTCTATGAGACGTACGAGCTTAGAGGTTGTATATCGATGGACATCAGTCGCATGGAGTGAATTGCCAGTGTGGCACACGTAAGTGGCAAATGATCAAGGCTTCTGTTGAAAAGCAAAGTCTTGTGGTTGATGATCAAAGCACGGCCTGTGTGGCGTAGCTTTGTGTATAACGTGAATTCGCGAGCCTCACACCTCGGTATGAGTTAAAAACGGGATACGGACCCAAAAAGTGCACGACGTTTCTTTCTAACTAGGGTGGTGTCAGTGACATACCAGCCCCGACATTTATGTACTTTTCACCTTGGTGGTTGTTGGATGCGAGGCGCCTCGGATATAGGTCTGTAAGGACCAGGAAACGTGTGTTCAAGAATAATTAATCCTCAAAAGTAAGAGAGGACCGGCCTTGGAGGTTCCAAAGGATCATAGTGGGGTCCTGGGACATTTGCTAGAGTGTCCCGAATGCGGAGAGGAGCTTGCCCCTTGCCTCGACTCATGACGGAAATCCAATTTCCAATACGTGATATTGCGGTTTTAATTGTAGAACTAGTATGGCGACATGATATATGGTACCCATGCCGTCTATGATTGATATTTATGATTGAAATTGTTTTGACACTATACACCTATAATAGTATCAAAGAATGTGTTTTAAACGTATCAAGCATGCTTTGGCTGTTATAAGGGAAAACCGTATCCTCCGGCTTGCGTTGCATTGTGTGATGGGACCTGGGTCTTATAACAGCTTCATTTTTCTTTATTTAGCATTGCGCTGTTTGTTCTATGCACTGGTATTCTTGGGAGGAAACCCGTTCCGTGTTATACGGCGTGGTCCCTTGATTTACCAAACTTTAAAACCAATATTAATAACTGTTTTAGTCCTCACACCAGTCACATGACTGACCTGGAGTTTATTGTTTTAACCTAAACTCTGGGTGCCCCTATTTTCCGCATGGGCAGCTAGTAGTTTTGGTTTTGCAGATTTATATTCACAGGGTCCTGATTTACAGCTGGAACGATGCTCGGAAAGCTCTGTATCCGTGTATCACTTTCAGTTGTGTTATGTATATTTTTCCGCTGCTATGTAGTTTATTTAAATCTCTGATATTTGTGGAAGGTAATTTACACATTTATACTCTGTATATTCTTGTATTCTGATGGAATTGTTGTAATAACATTGAAATGTTTTTCTATTTGTGTTCTTATTTGTCCTGTTCTCAAACGATCAGGGGTTTTCGAACGGTCTTAGTCGGTTTAACGATCGATTCGGATCGAGCGAAATTCTTTGCCATTACAGTTTTCCTAACAACATGTTAAAATGGTTAAGTGTTCTCAAATTAGCCTAACCCCACCCCTCAATTTAGTTAACATGTTGTATTGGTTAAATGTTGCCTTAATTAACTTAACCCTATAATTCTTAGCCTGCCGTAGCTTTAATTCATTCATTAAATCACCAACCTCTCACATTAGATCTATAATTTTGCGGTCGCTAGATGTGCCAGGCGGTTCCGGTCAGTCTTACACCGCAACTTAATCTAACCTCGGCTTTTTGGGCTTAATGCGCTAACATGTCACACTAGATTTGTATTATTACGGTTGCTGGATATGCCAGGCGATTCTGGGCAGTCTTACACCGTAACTCAATCTAACCTCGGGTTAGGCATATTCATCTTTTAATTAATTTACATATTTACCATTTATGTTTATATGTAAATTATCCACCAATGTTGTCAACTCAAGTCATGTCCCATTTACCCTCTAAATTTTGTCCATAATTCTTAGGTATACAAATTATACCATTTCATGCCGTTAATCATTTACATGATTATGAGCCAACCTATGCCAATATTATGTAATTTAATATTTTTCCCAATGTATCCCCCGTTATTCGTTCGCATAAATTACATAGAACGTTAGGCTCGCAAATCAGCCTAACTCATAAACAAAAGGGAAAAGCAAAAGGGACATGTAACATTCCAACATCATAAAACAGTATAGATCAACTAAGCATGTGTGATATAAATTTGGCATAGTACTACACAAATTTAATTAAACATGTAAATGTGAACTTGCATTTGAGTTGGACCAAATTAACATAGATCTAAACATCTAAGCATGTAGATCTAGACATATAAGCCTATATGAACATGACTTAGCTTATGAACTTGCATATAACATATCATAAAAGAATCACCAAATATATATACAACATGATAGGTTCATCACCAAATTAATATACAACATGATAGGTTCATCACCAAATTTATACAACATGATAGGTTCATCACCAAATTAATATACAACATGATAGGTTCATCACCAAATTTATATACAACATGATAAATCGTATCAATCACAATAGCCTCATAGGCAAAGGTAATTTTAGAATTGCTACAAGGATAGACATGAATCAGAATATGATTATCTTACAACTAGGCACAGTTCTAGTTTCTCTTCATTACAAGTCATGACTTTCATTTGTTCAAATCTAAAGAATAACTGAACTTACAAACAAAAGAATAAATCTTGTTTTCTGGGATCTGATTTCTGAAATTGAAAAGCTATCCTTTGATGTAGACTACTGATTCTCTAGTTTTGATTTGATTTGGGACTTCCTAACTTGATTTTTAGTTTAGAGAAAAATTGAGGCTACACTAGTTTGGCCATGGACAGCATGACGGCTTCAAAGAGCAATTTTATGGGGTTTTAGGGTTGAGGGTTGGGGTTGTTTATATAGAAGTTTAGATTAATGAGAGCCGTTAGATCATCTTACGAGAAGTCAGAGCCATCCAGACCAAATAGAGCCAACCGGAAGTCGCCACATATGCCCTAATGACTCAGAAAAACGTCACTGGACAAAACAGTCCAGATCTGGCAAAGGGGGTCGACCCCTATAGGGTGGTCGACACCCCAGTCGACACCCCTCTTGGGGGGGGTCGACACCTATGTCGACCCCCCAGGAGGAAGTCGACCACTATGGGCGGGAATTTTCCCACCCAGCTGCTTCTCGGAATTTTAAATTTCGAATTGATTTTTGATTTAATTATTATTTATACTTAATTTCCTTTTAAACTTGAAATCTTATGAACTCCATAACTTCTTCATACGGAGTCCGATTCGCGCAAACTCGGACTCTATCTCAAGAAGAATTCTGAGACGAACGCAATGGAAAATCCCGCTTCCCCTAATTTACACTTTTAAAATTAAGTATTCTTTAATTCATTACTTTAATGTTCACAGGAAATACGAGGTGTTACATTCTCCACTCCTTAAAGGATTTCGTCCCCGAAATATTCAAGTCAAGAAGAATATATATCCTACCATCCAATCATCCATCTACTCAATCATCAAGCACAAGCATCCATTGTCCATAAACAGATTTCTAATGCTTTCATGACTATATGCATAGTGTGTGTATATATCCTTATCTAATGCAAAATCAGGCGGTTTACTGATTCAGTTGACCTCCTTAATGAAAATCATGATAGTGCCATGAGTCCATTATGTATGCAATTATTCCTAATCATACTTCATAACTTTTATATTAGTGCACAATCATTCATACAAGTGCAACATCGATATGACAACACATCAAGTTTCAATCCATATACAAATACATATATACATATGCAACATGAAAGTGACTGAGCCGATCTAATACCTAAGTGTGTGTATATGCATCCACGAGCAACAACTAGCAACCACTTGCAACCATCAACCATAACATGTTTCAAATACATGTTTACATCCATTGGTTTCTACCTAAGGGTCAAGAATAGGACCGAGAAGATATGCTTAAAAGATAGATATAAGCATGCATAAACTTATGGAGAAGAGATCAAGGATGTACCCTCAAAAAGAAAAGGGTAGGCTGCGCGTATCTTGTCCTCAGTCTCCCAAGTCGCGTCTTCCTCAGTGTAACTCCATTGAACTTTAACAAGCTTGACTTCACGGTTGCATACTTTTTGACTTCTGTCCCTAAGATATGAGTTGGAACTCTCCTCACTGTCGCTTCTCGCTCCACTTCTATTTCCTCCAGTATGCTCGGCTACAGAACTTCCGCCGACTCATGTAAGCACTTCCGTAGATGAGAGACATGAAAAACGTTATGAAATCCAGCCAATCTTTTGGGCAGCTCTACTTTATAAGCCATCTTCCCAATCCTTTCAATGATAGGTAATGGCCCTACAAATCTTGGTGCCAATTTTCCCGTAGACCCAAAGCGAACGACATTCCTCAAAGGAGATACTTTAAGGAAAACCCTGTCTCTAACCTCAAACTCAAGGTCGGTCCTTCTTTTATCAGCGTAGGACTTCTGTTTATCTTGTGTGGTCTTCATTCGTCTTTATATCAAATCCACCTTCTCTGAAGTTTCTCTAATCATGTCCGGCCTAAGTACAAGCTTATCTGTAGACTCCCACCAACAAGTTGGTGATCGTCATGGTCTTCCATATAAAGCCTCAAATGGTGCCATGCCTATGGTGGCTTGGTAGCTATTATTGTAGGCGAATTCCACCAAAGGAAGGGGATCCTCCCATGTCCCTCCAAAATCAAGAATGCACAATCTCAAAAGATATTCTAATACTCTGTTCACCCTTTCCGTCTGACCATCGGTTTGAGGGTGATAGGCAGTGCTTAAGCATAGCTGTGTGCCTACAGCCTCTTGCAAACTCTTCCAAAACTCGCTTGTAAATATAGGATATCGATCACTTACTATGCTAGAGGGTATTCCATGCAATCGAACCACCTCTTTAAGATAAATGGATGCTAGCGATGAGGCAGTCCTCCTACTCTTAACATGTATAAAGTGAGCGCTTTTAGTGAGCCTGTCCACTATTACCCAAATACTGGTATTGCCCCTTCTTAACCTAGGCAACCCATCAATAAAGTCCATCGAAATGCTATCTCATTTCCACTGTGGGACTTCTAGAGGATGAAGCAGACCACCAGGCTTCTTCTGCTTTGCTTTGACCTGCTGGCATATCAAGCATTTAGAGACAAACTCACCTACATCCTTCTTCATGCCATTCCAAAAGAAAACCCTTTTTATGTCTGTATACATCTTGTCCCCACCTGGGTGTATGGTCAATTTAGAATGGTGTGCTTCCTCGAGAACGATTTTCACCAAATCTCTTGCTTGTGGGACGCATAGTCTTCCATCCCGTCTCAACCAACCCTTGTCATCGATGGAGTATCTACTGAGGTGACTAGAAGTCCCACCTCTCATTAGCTTATCCATCACATCAACCGGCTGAGGGTCTTCACGTTGCGCGGTTCCTATTAAGTCCAAAAGCGTAGGCCGCACCTCTAGTGTTGCTAACAAGCCAGGTACAAACTCAAAGGAAGGTCTAAAGTCAAAGTTTGCTATGTACTCCAAGCTTCTCCTTTCTACAAAGAGAGGACTTAGGGTCAGCTTTTTCCTACTCAAGGCATCGGCTACTACATTTCCCTTGCCAGGGGTATGAGCAATCTCAAAATTGTATGAGGCAAGAAACTCCATCCACCATTGTTGTCTTAAGTTAAGATCCTTCAGTGAGAAAAGGTACTTTAACGATTTATGGTCAGCAAACATTTCAAACCTTTCTCCTAGTAGGTAATGACGCCATGACTTTAGAGCGAAAACAATGGCAGCTAGTTCTAAATCATGAGTTGGGTAGTTTTTCTGATGTACCTTCAACTGCCTTCCTCCATAACAAACCACTTTGCCCTCTTGCATCAAGACAGCGCCCAATCCTGTCCTGCATGCGTATGTATATACAGTAAACATCTTACTCCCATCAGGCAATGTCAGAACTGAGGTCGTTGTTAGAGCTCTTTTCAGTAGTTGGAAAGCAACATCGCAATCCAAATCCCAAGCAAAAGTTAGGTTCTTCTTCACCAATCTTGTAAGTGATGCTGAGATCTTCGCAAAGTCTTTAATGAACTTTCGGTAAAAGCTCGCTAGCCCGAGAAAACTTCGTACTTCGGTTGCATTCCGGGGGATCTTCCAATCTTGCACCGCAACTACTTTTGCGGGATCCACAGCTATCCCCTCTTTGGACACCACATGTCCAAGAAACCTTACTTCTTCTCTCCAAAAATGGCATTTGGAGAATTTTGCTTTTAGTTGATGTGCACGAAGAGTATCCATGACTTCCCTTAAATGCAAAGCAAGCTCTTCCTCATTTTTTGAGAAGATCAAAATGTCGTCCACGAAGACCACTACAAATTTATTAAGGAACTCCCTGAACACCCGACTCATCAAGTCAATGAAATAGGCAGGTGCGTTTGTCAAGCCAAAAGGCATGACAAGCCATTCAAAGAAACCATCCAGGGTCCTAAATGTGGTCTTATCAATGCTATCCTCAGCCACTCTTAACTGATGAAACCCGGTAGGTAGATCTAGTTGGGAGAAAACTGATGCACGTACAAGCTGATCGAACAAGTCGTCTATTGTTGGAAGTGGGTGCCTAGTCTTCTTAGTCAGCTTGTTTAGCTCCCTACATTCAACGCATAGGCGAAGTGAACCAACCGCTTTGGTTGCAAACACCACTGGAGCGCCCCATTTAGAAATACTCTGCCATATAAACCCCTTTTCAAGCAACTCTTTGCTTGCTGAGCTCATTCCTTTCCTTTGGAGCCATGTGTCTAACGGGTAGAGCAATGGGTTTTGCATTATCAACAAGGTATATGCGGAAGTCTATCTCTCGCTTCGGAGGTAAACCCTTCACCTCTTCAAAGACATCCGAGTATTCACAGATTACTCTAACCGATTGCAGGTTTTCAACAAATGCATCAAGAGATTCTAGGTAGCTAAGCATAACAGAGTTCATGGGATTACAAGAGATTTAGATAGTGTTACCGAGGCGAGTCATAAGTCTAACTACTCTCTTTTCACAATCGAGGACGGCACCATTACTGGATAGCTAATCCATGCCTAGAATCAACCCATAGCCCGTGAAGCCCAAAACATAGGCATTACATCTAAACCCAACGCTTAGTATAGAAATTTCCAAATCCAAACAAATCATTGATAAATAAGCCGAACCCCCAATTGGATTTGAAACAACCAAGGGATCCTCTACTATACTGGTGTCTAGGTACAGAAATTCAACTGAAGTAGTAGATATAAAAGAGTGCGATGCGCCAGAATCAAAGAGAGTACGAACAGGATGATCAAAAAGATAAACTAAACTCTCAACAGAAATATTTCTACCTCGTTCTTGCGGAGGTGCTATGAGAGCGTAAACCTGCCCTCCAGAAGTAGATCCAGTCCTCTTCCCTTGCCCTTGCTTTCTTGGGCAGTCCTTAGCCATGTGTCATGTCTCGCCGCACTGAAAACAACCACGCATCTTCCTCTTCTTCTTTCTGCAGTCCTTAATCAGATGTCCAGGTATGCCATAAAAATTACACTTCCTCTTGTCACGGGGTTTGTTATTCTTCCCGCCCTTCTTGGAATCCGTCTTCTTGTTCTGTGATCCCTCCACTTTCTTGTCTTGAGGTACTTCCGCCTTTATCTCGTTCTTGCCATCCTTATTTTCCTCCTGTAACAGTGTCATCTCCACTAGTCTCTCATAAGTTGCACCCATAGGTATATGGGTCATAGCTAGGTTGAGCAGTAGCTCGTTCAACCCTTTAACGAAACGGAGAGCCTTCTTATGTGGAGTGTTAACTAACTCCAATCCGAATCTAGCTAGCTGGTTGAATTGGTTAACGTATTCCTTGATCGATAGGCTTCCCAGTTTGAGAGCTGAGAACTTCTCCATCTGTAGGCTTCGTTCAGCTTGCGAGAGGAACTTCATTTCAAATATCATTCTGAAATCCTCCCAAGTTTCAACTGGTCTCTCAGCATTGGTAACTTCCCACCAATTAGAGGCTTCGTCCTTAAGTAACCACACAACCAATTGTATATTCTGCCTATCGTCCACTTCGAAGATAACAAACAAATCTTCTGTTTCCTTGAGCCAATTTCTTGCTTCCACAAATGACTCAGTCCCATTAAAGTTCTTTCCACCCATGGCTCGAAAGTCTCTACATATATTCGAGAAAGCATTTGCACGAGGAGGAGGAGGAACTGCTGCAACTAGGGGAGGAGGAACGTCTGATGGGCCTGCGTCATTAGCCCTAGCCTCCAAGTACCTTCTGAACCAACCACGTACCGGCATGCCCTCAGGAAGATTAAGATCCCCAGACATGCTAAAACGAAAAGAAAAGGTTCAAAACAAAGGATAGAAAGATAATGCATATGGCTTTGGGGATTATGCTTTTAAAACAACATTTTTCTCAAAAATGCTTCTTTAAACTTCTTCTTGAAAATATTTTCCAAAAACTTTTATCTGATCTGGTAAACCTTTGCTCTGATACCAAGTGTAAACACCCCACCTCCATTAAGGTCACTCACAAAGGGAATGGATTAACTTTGGTAGAGTATTATAGGTAAAAGGTACAGGTAATTTACAAGACAGACAATATAAACAACGGAAATACTAAATTTTATTTCATAAGCACGTGGTCCAGTCAAAACATTACAACAACTGTCATAAAAACCAACTTCCAAAATCATTACAATAAAGCCTCTGTCTTGACTAAAACATAAAGAAGCATAAACAATAATAAAGCAGCATAAATCCCCAATTAAGAGTGTAACCACAGCCATAGCCCAAGAAAAGAGAATCCAAGTAATACGTCTACTCTCTTCAGGCTAGAAAAGGCCTGGACTAAGTTGAAGTATTCCCTCCGTGTGGACCTGGGGGAGGGGGGGGGAACGGAAGACAAGAAGACGAAAGAAAACGGGTCAGACCTAAGCCTGGTAAGTCCAGTGATTATTTAGCATGTAAACAGGTAAAAGGATCATGACATGAATAAACTAAACCTAGGACAATACCCTAGAAATAAGATAACAATAAAACTGAATATACTATCCCACTCATTTCTATTTCTCTGCACCTACTAACAAGTGTTTCAACTAGCACCATGTGTTCATGATAAAATGATCCCTTTATCGATCGGCTTCTACTCGCATGCATTTATGACTTGTGTCATTCGGCCCCGCTTGATTGAAGATACGTGTGTTGGTCCCACCATGGGGTGTATCAATTCCTATGGTAGTAACCCGACACAAATTCAAGATGCACAGTGTATACTACTGATCCCGAGTGCCAGATTTGTCCATACCGGAGTACATGCACGCCTATACTCAGTCGGAACCTACACTGCTGCACCACCCGCCGTTATTTTGACTGCTTATAATCAGCCCAGTAATTGTGCCCCACCCTGCCTAGTTCAGGGTACCATGATACATCTATGTGGGTTACTGCTGAAATGGGTCCCCGTTACTAGGGTTTTCCTAATCAACATGTTAAAATGGTTAAATGTTCTCAAATTAACCCCACCCCACCCATCAGTTTAGTTAACATGTTGTATTGGTTAAGTGTTGCCTTAATCAACTTAACCCTACCATTCTTAGCCTTCCTTAGCTTTAATTCATTCATTAAAGCACCAATCTCTCACATTAGATCTATATTGTTGCGGTCGCTGGATGTGTCGGGCGGTTCCGGGCAATCTTACACCGCAACTCAATCTAACCTCGGGTTTTTGAGCTTAATGCGCTAGCCTCTCATATTAGATCTGTATTGTTACGGTTGCTGGATGCGCCTGGCAGTTCCGGGAAGTCTTACACCGTAACTCAATCTAACCTCGGGTTAGGCATATTCATCTTTTAATTAATTTACATATTTACCATTTATGTTTATATGTAAATTATGCACCAATGTTGTCAACTCAAGTCATGTCCCATTAACCCTCTAAATTTTGTCCATAATTCTTAGGTATACAAACTATACCATTTCATGCCGTTAATCATTTACATGAGTATGAGCCAACCTATGCCAATAGTATGTAATTTAATATTTTTCTCAATGTATCCCTCGTTATTCATTCGCATAAATTACATAGAACGTTAAGCTCGCAAATTAGCCTAACTCATGAACAAAAGGGAAAAGCAAAACAAACATGTAACATTCCAATGGCATAAAACAGTATAGATCAACTAAGCATGTGTGATATAAATTTGGCATAGTACTACACAAATTTAATTAAACATGTAAATGTGAACTTGCATTTGAGTTGGACCAAATTAACATAGGTCTAAACATCTAAGCATGTAGATCTAGACATATAAGCCTATATGAACATGACTTAGCATATGAACTTGCATATAACATATCATAAAAGAATCACCAAATAAATATACAACATGGTAGGTTCATCACCAAATTAATATACAACATGATAGGTTCATCACCAAATTTATATAACATGATAGGTTCATCACCAAATTAATATACAACATGATAGGTTCACCACCAAATTTATATATAACATGATAAATCGTATCAATCACAATAGCCTCGTAGGCATAGGTAATTTCAGAATTGCTACAAGGATAGACATGAATCAGAATACGATTATCTTACAACTAGGCACAGTTCTAGTTTCTCTTCATTACAAGTCATGACTTTCATTTGTTCAAATCTAAAGAATAACTGAACTTACAAACAAAAGAATAAATCTTGTTTTCTGGGCTCTGATTTTTGAAATTGAAAAGCTATCCTTTGATGTAGACTACTGATTCTCTAGTTTTGATTTGATTTGGGACTTCCTAACTTGATTTTTAGTTTAGAGAAAAATGGAGGCTACGCAAGTTTGGCCATGGACAGCGTGACGACTTCAGAGAGCAATTTTATGAGGTTTTATGGTTGAGGGTTTGGGTTGTTTATATAGAAGTTTAGATTAATGAGAGCTGTTAGATCATCTTAGGAGAAATCAGAGCCATCCATACCAAATAGAGCCAACCGGAAGTCGCCACATATGCCATAATGACTCAGAAAAACGTCATTGGACAAAACAGTCTAGATCTGTCCGAGGGGGTCGACCCCTACAGGGGGGTAGACACCCCAGTCGACACCCCTCTTGGGGGGTCGACACCTATGTCAACCCCCCATAGGGGGGTTGACACCTATGGGCGGGAATTTTCCCGCCCAGCTGCTTCTCGGAATTTTAAATTTCGAACTGCTTTTTGATTTAATTATTATTTATATTTAATTTCCGTTTAAACTTGAAATCTTCTGAACTCCATAACTTCTTCATACGGAGTCTAATTCACGAAAACTCGGACTCTATCTCAAGCAGAATTCCTAGACGAATGCAATAGCGAAACCCGTTTCCCCTAATTTCCACTTTTAAATTTAAGTATTCTTTAATTCGTTACTTTAATGTTCATAGAAAATACGGGGTGTTACACTAATGGGAGCGACCCACATAGCCATGCTGCCTGCCCGATTTCTATCATTTCCCGGTTGATGAGCCTTGAGGTTTAGATTAATTTTTGATCATCTGGTCATCATTCACTTTGAATGCCCCATCTTCAGATCCACCAGATATCACTAATTGATGTCCACAAAAATACTCTGGTCGTTAAGCTAAGAGAAATGCCCTTCTCCGCCACTAACAGGAATACGTTGTAAAAATCAACGTACGTGATCCCTATGGAAATACTCTGTCATACATCCGTCCATACAAGTCATCCAGGAACAGGATGAACCGAAGGCACCTTCCTACCACATCCAAGGAATCACCCTATAGATTAGTAGCGAGTAGTCCTTGCAATCCATAGACTCCAACCACGACAGAACCACGGTTTATCTCTGAGAGCTAACCAAAGATTATTAGCGGTTCTTCCGTTTATGAAAATATATGGTCTTCAATGTTCCGTCTTGATCATCCTCTGATATCTTCATGTTTTTGTTGGTCGGAATGGTTTTCGAATATAAATACGATTCCGGTCTTTCCGTACAAACAATCGTATTGGACAGACTTGATAGTCGGTGATTTAACTATCAAAATAAATAGTGATTCAATCAAGAACATCCAATGAGCTCATTAGTTCAGTATTTAGCATCAATTGGCCTTCTAACTAAAACAAACTAATTTAAAACTCTTAAATATTTCGATATTACGAATATAACGTTTTGCTTCTAATTTAACATAAGATTATACTTTAAACAAATTCATTTTATTACATAGAAAAATCCTATATCATATCCAGTCTTCGATTTTTACTTTCAAATCATTAGCCACGTTATTATCTAATATTGGGAAATCCATTCAACCTGTTACTCGTCAGACAACATTACGGAATATCTTTTATTTCATTACTTGGAAACAAAATTCCATACTTATCCTCAGAATAGAACTTAACTTTACGTTTCCTTTCTAATTCGAAAATATCATTATATATAACCACAATTCCTTTCTGTTCCCATTTTACTTTGGAATCCTCCATATATATTTTCACTTCTTGCTAATTTCCTTTACTTCGGATCTCTCGATGTATATTCTTCAAATTTTCAGCAAACATTGCATTATTATTTCACTAATGGAAATAATAAATTATCACTAGCCCCTTTTTCCATTACCAACTAATATCATCTTCAGATATTCCTGATGTTGTTCAAGTTGGAGTATTTTAATTACCACTCAGACCTTGATCAACAACGCTCATATCCTCGGATAAATATAAGTTGTAATCCAAAAACCAATATTCCATTCCAGTCTCAAAACAAATTCCATTTAACTATTTTATTCAAAATACAGTTTCATAAACCTTCTTACCTTTTAAAAACTCTTTCTCGAATATAACCCTTCTTTCTTAATTCCATAATAAAGTAATTTCTTATAAACAACGCCTTTTTAACTCTGCCTCTTCAAACAAATTCCTTTATAGTTCGGATTTGGTTATACAACCCTATGTCCCACTTCTTTACCCAAATTCACTTCTACCAATCTACTTTCAAATCTATTCAACCATTCCACGCTTTTGAAATCTTATTTCAATTTCCCCCTTTTTACTTAATCCCATTTTAAGTAACGTTAACGATATAACACCTCATCACCTTTATAAACCTTGTTTAAAATTATCTTGGTTTAATCTAAACCCTTTCTGTTCTAAATTCACTTTTATTTAATTCGAATATTTAGTACCCATTTATTTAAGCTATCGTCTTTAATTTTTTCCCGTTCCATTTCTTTTGCATATAACTTCTCCTCAGTTTAAGCCATGTTCCCCTATTAAACTCTTTTAGAGAAATAAATTATAAACATAATATTTCTTCCACTTTATTTTCTTCGACCATATATCGTATGCGCCCATTCATTATAAAATTCATTTCCATTTATGTTGTATCCATTCTTCCACTTTTATTCCTTTAATTTGTGAGAACACATTTAATTCTATTTTATTTATATAATTTAATGCATAGTTAATGAATTTGAAAATGTGCGGTTGCTAAAATTAAGGCATTTAAGGCGCGCTAGTGAATAACGCATATTTGGAATTTTATTTGTTGATTGCATGTAGAAAATGAATATATTAAACGGTGGTTGAATGTGTGCATATATGACATATATGTACTCAATATGACATTGTATGAATTGTCAGCGGAAAATTAGAAAAATTCCTAAATTTAATTAAGAAAAGATTTATTGGCTAAATGACAAATTAGTGAATATGTAGTGTTTTATTTACGTAAAAATGTTGACTTACCAATGTTATTGACTTAGTAATACCGACATTCTTTGGTTCGATAACATTTGCTAATTAAAGTAATATTTGATTTCGCAAGTAGCTTTCCAAATTAACATTTTCTGATATGGAATACAGTTGATAATGTTAATTTAAATTATATGGCGTCATTAAATCAATTTATTAACCAAGTTATGTCATTAACATTTTAAAATATGGAATGAAATATTGGTTTGAGTAATACTTGGAAAAAGATATTTAATTTGATTTAATGGTATAAATAAATTCGATTTTATAAAACAATCAACATGGTATTATCAACATTAAGCGATATTATAATGTATTTTGATGTGGCTTAAATGGAAAAAAAAATAGAGTTGAACTTAATTACCACCTAAGTAAATGATATAATATTTTTAAGAGAGAAATGTAAATATTATATGTTTTGAAATTGGAAAGTCATAAACTTTCTAACAATTCGCATTAAACAATAAATCACAAATTTATTCCTTTTTTCTTTTCATCCTATTTCATTCTTTATTTTAATGCATACATCCATGTTTAAATGAGAAATGAGATGCTACCTCATGCCTAGTCAGCATTTTATTTTGTAACATACAAATTAGCAGGCCTTTAGGGTTTTTTAATAACATTTTATTATAAACAGGAGTTTAGAACATAACCCTAATCCATCTTCTCATTCTTTAGCTGCCTCCTCCTTTTTCTTCTTTCTTCGTCTTCAATGGCCTAAAGGCTTCAAAACTTCCTCCTCCAATTTCTCTTCATCCATAAAGAATTAAACCTACATCCTTTAGAATATTTTGAAGAACTTTCTCTCCTCTTCACATCCATATCTGATTCAAACAAATTCAGAATTTGACGATCTCGGAGACATTGGAGCAGTGGCACCCGATATCACATTTTAGAACAGATTGCAACAATTTCTGAAACCTCTTTGATTTTAGATCTGTTCGAAAGCAGGGTGAGAATTCTCGATTTAGAAATTAAAATTAAAATATATTTTTATTTATATTGCTTGTGGTTGTGATGATTCACTGAATTATATTGTTGTATGCTAGAAATATAATCATTAACATGTTGAAATTAAAACATCATTTTTAGTTCATGTGGTGTTAACGTTAAAGTATCATTTTTTGTTAATCTATGTCGTTTAGATTTACAATATCACTTTTGGTTAAGAAATATTACATTAGGATGAAAATGTCGCTTTGGTTAGACATATTACATTAGAACTAAATATACCAATTACATTAGAATTAAAAAGTCATTTATGTTAGTATTAAAATTAACATTTATATTTAAATGTGTTATAAGAGTAAAAACACCATTTTCATTAGAAATGTGTTATGAGAATAAAAACACCATTTTCATTAGAAATGTGCTATGTGAATATAAACACCATTTTCATTAGAAATGTGTTGTGTGAATAAAAACGACATTTTCATTAGAAATGTTTATCTAGATAAAAATACCTTTTTGTTAGAAAATGTTTCATTAAAATAAAAATCACATTTTTTCTATGAAAATGTACATTAGGATAAAAATTACATTTTTGCTATGAAAATGTACATTAGAATATAAATCACATTTTTGTTATAAAATGTACATTAGAATGTAAATAACATTTTTTGGGACGACCCGAACTTCCCCGGTAAGGAAAGCCCGGATTGAATTGAGAACAACACACAAAAGAACGTAGACAGTAGAACATTTCATTGTATATTACAACAATTCCATCAGATTACAAGAATATACAGAGTATGAATAAATATTACACGGAAAATATCAGAGATTACAATACATTTAAATACATCACAGCGGAAAATAATACAAAAACACAACTAGAAGTAATACACGGATACAGAGCTTTACGAGTATCATTCCAGCTGTAAATCAGGATCCTGTGAATATAAATCTGCAAAACCAAAACTACTAGCTGCCCATGTCAAAATAAGGGCAACCAAAGTTTAGGTTAAAACAATAAACTCCAGGTCAGTCATGGGACTGGTGTGCGAACTAAAACAGTTATTAATCTTTATTTTAAAGTTAGGTAAATCAAGGGACCACGCCGTATAACACGGAACGGGTTTCCTCCCAAGAATACCAGTGCATAAAACAAACATCGCAATGCTAAGTTAAGAAAAATGAAGCTGTTATAAGACCCAGGTCCCATCACACAATGCAACGCAAGCCGGAGGATAGGGTTTTACCTTATAACAGATAAAGAATGCTTGATACGCGAAATTTTATATTTTGATTCTTAATCAGACTCCAACCGTAAATTAGTAAGAGAACGATTCCCTAAGTATTAACCCCAAAGGCCGAAACCAACATCAGACCAATACCCAGGAAACCACCCATCTTAGCTCATTTCCAGTTAGTTTCTGATTTTATATACAACCATAAATATCAATCATAGACGACATGGGTACCATATATCATGTCGCCATATATAGGTTTACGACTGAAAGAGAATCGTCATGTATTGGAAGTTGGATTTCCATCTGTGAACTGAGGCAAAAGATAGTCCTCTACCGATTCGAGACACTCTAGCCCGCCCCTCAGGACCAAGAATCGGGTGGGCCCTTGGATCGTCAGGGTCGGTCCACTGATGTGGATTAAAATGCATGAACACTGCGTTTCCCACCCTTTGGGGTGTCAATGAGCCAACGAATGACCCCATCGACTTCACATAGTCACCGATATATCCGAGGCGCCTCGCAACAGCAACAACCACATAAGTCAAACTCGTCAGGGCGTGTAAAACCACTGACGCCACTTCAAATTAGAAAGAAATGCATGTCCTCCCTGAGGTCTTTCTCCCGTTTCTGGTTCAAAACTGGGGTGTGAGGCTCGCGAATCCACGCTACACAAAGATATGCCACACAGGCCATGCTTTGATCATCAACCACAAGACTCTGCTTTTCAACAAAAGCCTTGATCATATTGCCACTTAGGCATGCCACACAGGCAATTCACTCCATGCGTTTGATATCCATCAATATATAACCTCTGAGCTCGTACGTCTCAGAGAAGGGCATTCAGCAAGAGAATAAATTCTCCGCCGCCAAACAGATATATATTTAATAGAAATCAATCACACAGAATAAAATCCAATGTCAGACACGCAGTCCATTTACAAGTTCGTTCTGGGTCTGAACGAAACCGGAGGCACCTAGTACCCCGCATATCCATCGATCTCCAAGTACATCTGAACGACCACTAACTGATTCCCTCCTCTTGGGTGTACGACCCAATCAAGATCATCAGTAATTATCCAAACGACGTGAAGACCTCCGGTCTTCAACCACCGTCTTCATCTTCGACTTATCGTCGTATCAGTTATTCAGAATGGGATAAACCAAGCCTCTCTGAATAACTCGCGTATATAATAAACAAGTGTTACACCAACACAACATACGCCTCATTCCAATTCATCTGTCACTAACCGTAAATTAGCAAGAGAATAATTCCCCAAACATTAACCCCGAAGGCCGAAACCAACATCAGATCAATACCCAGGAAACCATTCTTCTTAGCTAACCTACAGTTAGTTTCTAAATTTCACATTCTTAGGGAAAGGTTCCCATTAATTTTATCAAAGATAAATTCTTTAAATTTATTCTTTAATCTTCTTTTGAATATCAATTCAAACCAAATTATGGTTTATCCAAACTAGCCGGGATTAACGAACCTTACCGCAGTAATCATTTGTTTTAATTTTCCAATCCCAACCTATTCATCCTATGAAGTAAAACTGGTAATACTTCATATCTAACACCACGGTGTTATCGGTAAATTCAATTACCATTTCACGTTCAAATCTAATTAAAGATTTAACTATCGCCTGGAGCAAAATTGGTGATACTCCACTCTCGATCTTTTCAATCTAATTAAAGATTCATTAAAACTCTACTTAGTTTTAATCTTTAACTGGGTTAAAGAATCAATGTCGTTTAAAACACGGTTCACGATAAACCCAAAATCACATCACATTTCAATCAGTCCCTAACCGTAAATTAACAAGTGAGCAATTCCCTAAGTATTAACCCCGAAGGCCGAAACCAACATCAGATCAATACCCAAGAAACCCTTCAACTTAACTAATCTCCAGTTAGTTTCTGATTTTTTTAACTCCGTTGGGTCTAAGAATAGTATTACTGAAGATACCATTCACGACAACCCAAAATCACATTCCATCAATTATCGGGTTAAAGAAAAAGTGCTATTTAAAACACCGTTCACGATAAACCCAAAAATTAATCCAAATTCAATTCCAATTTAATACCATTCAATTGGTTCACCTCATTAAATCTAAATAAAAAGATTTAATCTTTTCTCAATTGGGTTCAAGAACAGTGTTAGTGAAGACACCCTTCACGACAAACCCAAATCACATTTGATATTAAATACAAGGCCCTGAATAAAAAATATATCGGCTTATATTCAACATCAAATTCTACGACCTACAAATATCGTATTGGAAATAACGATATAAATATATCTTTCAAATTTCCATAACAATATCTGTATAATCACGAAATCCAACATCGAAATATTCCAAAGATAATTTCGATTCAAATCCATTCCAATTCAATTATTGGAAATTCTAGTTATTTTCAAAACCATTTCAAATCCACTTTATTTATTTTAAAAATAAATAGAATTATAATTCTAGTTCAAAACTAGTTCATTTCGACAAAAATCTATTTTTATCTTTTCAAATATGGAAATTTTCATCCCAATTCTTCACAAATCATTTCTTATGATTTTACACAAATTATTACTATTTTTAATAATTTTATCAAGGCCCGTACAGTCGATTTCCATCAACGGCCATTGAACTGCACTTACAACGACCTTTTCCAAATTTGATTTGGACATAATTCCAAATCCAACCGTTAGATTTTAGATTTCTAATATTTATTGGATAGCTCTTTTCGATATGAACCCAACGGTTCCAGTTTTAGGAGAATCCGACGGTCGGATCTCCCGTAATATCCATTCGAAGTTAATGGTCGAAATTCACGAACTACCACGGCGCGGTGCATTCTATTTAGGCCATTATATAGTATATATATATATATATATATGTGTGTGTGTGTGTTTCATCGACTTCCTTTTAAAACGTATTTTATAAATCGTTTAAATTCGTTTTCAAAACGATTTCAACTTCCATCTCAAATTCAAATCAAAATTGAATTTTCCAATATAAATTCGTTTTAAATTCATTTCAAATCGATTTCAATTCAAATCGATTTCAGTTCAATTCGAATTTCAAATCGTTTCAATTTATGTCGATTTTCAAATCATTTCAATTTAATTCGAATTTCAAATCATTTCAATTTAATTTTAATTTCAAATCATTTCAAAATATCAGATTTGAAATCACTTCCTTTTCTATATTCATTATAAAAATGAATAAAATCGATATAATTATCATTCACATCAAAATGGCGTCAATCTAATCAACACGACTTCATATATTTTTATTTTCTAATATTCTATTTCAAATATTTCTTTTTCAAATATTTCTATTCAAATATTCTATTTCAAATATTTCTTTTTCAAATATTTTTATTCAAATATTCTATTTCAAATATTCTATTTCAAATATTTCTTTTTCAAATATTTCTATTTCAAATATTTCTTTTTCAAATATTTCTATTTTAAAACTGGAATGAGGCCCAATCAATTACCATATAATGTTAATTATATGGATTTTCTACAACACATGTATAAAATAACAACGATAAATAATCAACCATCATCCAGAGTGCACCACAAAACTGCATAAGCATTAAATATAAATAATTAGCGCTTACACAGTCTGTCAATCAATCGATTGACATACAACTAAAAAATCGGGATTAGTGTAAGTCAAATCTCATCCCAATACCCGTGTGAGGTTTCAAATCAACAATCACATATTTTATTTGTGCAGTTGGGCGATGTGTAAAATTTATCGTCCCAATCAATATCAGTCAAATCGGTGTATATAAACAAATCTCCGATTTGTTTACTACTATTTACTTAATATACACGTTAAAAATTATATTTTTAACTGTAAAATATTTTTAACTATATAAATATTTTAATTCATTTCACATCACATCACACAATCAACTACACATTTAAATCAAACAAACAAGCATGCAAGCCGTCCATGGTCTGTGGACGACGGGTGTCGGGTGCTACTAAACACCGTCTGCATCCTAGTATATATTTAAAACTAGAGACAAAAATAAAAGTGAGGAGTTCTCACCCAAGCTATACCAAATGCCACGACTCTTCATATGTAGAAGTCTTTGCCGTTCTCGACTTTTGTCACTTTCGTTGTCCGTAGCCACTACATATATAAAAATCACATTTTTTTATATTGTTGTCATGTATATAAAAATCACATTTTTATAATCACTCTATATGGATAAAAATCACATTTTTATACCGCTGCTATATAGATAAAAATTCTATTTTTATTCTTTCTAAAAATTATATTTTTATAATTCTAATCATATAATAAAAATATATTTCTACTTCATATATTTTTACAATGCTTCCTTCTATATAAAAATTATATTTTATATATCTACTTCTAATACAAAGATCGAATTTTTATTATCATACCTATATAAAAATTATATTTTTATTACTCTACCTAAGTAAAAATCATATTTTTATTCTTTCTATGATATAAAAATCATATTTTTAACATCAAAGAATTCATATTTTTAAACAATGAAAAATCGCACCTTTTCTCTAATGAAAAGTTTCCATTTTGTTCTAAAGAATTTTTTTTTCTATATCAAAATGAAACATATTTTTTTCTAAAACTAAAAATCCTATCTTTCTAAAACTAGAAATCATGTTATTTTAGTTTTAAAAATCATATTCTTATCAATCGAGAAGTCATATTTTCTTTAACAAAGAAAAATTCATTTTCATATCAAAGAAAAATCGTATTGACTAAATCAAAGAATTATAGATCCGAAGACTTACAGTCTTCATCGCTGGTTGGATCCAAGGACAAGACGGGATCGCTGATCGAAGGTGCTCGCTTGTCCCATCACCGCTGGCCTGCGTGAGATCGAAGGGAAGGAGGCTTCAATCGGAGGGTTGCGGTTCGATCGAGGGGGGAGCGTCGGCTGAGGCTGAAGTGGCGGCAGGGGTAGCGCTCGTCGTCGGCTAGAGCTTACGGGGGGAGTTGTGGTGGTTTGGGGGTATTCAGAATGGAGGAGGGGAGAAGAGGAGGAGGAGGGCGTGAAGAGGAGGGGGTGCGGTGACCCACCTGGGTGGTGGCGTTGAATCGATGGGGGGGCGGTTCATCGTCGAGCTCCTCTCTTTTTTTTCTTTTTTTTATGAATGAAGAACAGGGGGAGGGGGCTGAGAGATAAACAGGGGTGGGCATATAGAAAGGTTTTTTTATTTATTTAATTTCAAAAAGCAACTTTCTATTTCGAACTCGAAACGAAACCCACCGCCTATCGCCCATAGCTAATTACCCCCATTCCGAACACAGTGGGATATGTATCGTAAGCTGATTCGATCATTTCTCGTCAAAATCAAAATATAAATCTATATATTGAATTTGAACACGCATTTCAATTTACCGGGGTTACATATAGCCTCTAAAAATTTCCGAAAAATATTTTCTAGCTTCGTATTGACGATACGGTTCTAACAAAACTGATCTCGTCAAATTCCGAGAACGTTTGAAAAATGGCTATTTTCCAGTCGATTAAAATAAATTAAAACTGGTCAAATGCGTTTTCCTTTGCCACGCTCACATAATGATTCGAAAAATTACGAATTTTGGAACCTAGCAATAATTTGACATCATGGATCCAACAAAAGTGGTTTCGTCGAAAACCAAGGTCGTTTGCAAAATTCCCATTTTTAAGGGCTAGAATTCCATAGCGACTATTCTGAATTTTCAACTGGACATAACTTTTGATTTCCGCTATGAAATTTTGATTTTACGGATTCGTTGGAAAGATATTCTCAATTAGATTCTAATATTTTTGGTTTCACTAAAATCCGTTTTATTTTGCACCCAGTACATTCATCTGAATTTTGAAATGGAATTTTCGAACTACCGTGCCATTTTCAATTCCTTTTATAATTATAAATAATTATTTATATTCTAACGACAATCTATATGAATATATACGTTCGAATTCTATTCAAAATAAATTTCTCGTCGTTATTATTTAAAATAATTCATTTTAAATATTCAAAATTCGTTAAAATTGCCAAAATAAAAATTTTAAATTGGCTCAGATTTCTGGGTTATTACAATCTCCCCCACTTAAAACTTTTCGTCCCCGAAAAGGAACGAATCCGAAAGTTGTTTAATTAATCAACTCAACTTTCATTATTTTCATTACGGCTTAAGTTCTTCAACTTTTCAGTTTCTAAGAACTTTTCAAATTTTTAAAAAATTGGCTAACACCCTAAATTTTCGAATTTTTTTGCCATAACCTCCTGTAAAAACCCGTAACTTCCCCGTAAAGGAAAGCGACGGATAGTTCGAGAACAAGCCACAACAGAATACATACGGAAGAACATTTCATTGTATATTACAACAATGCATCAGATTACAAGAATATACAGAGTAATTGAATATTACACAGAAATATTAGAGATTTAAATTACATTTAAATACATAGCAGCGGAAAATAATACAATACACAACTAGAAGAAGATATACGGATACAAAGCTTTCCGGATATCATTCCAGCTATAAACCAGGATCCTGTGAATATAAATCTGCAAAACCAAAACTACTAGCTGCCCGTGTCGAAAATAGGGGCACCCAGAGTTTAGGTTAAAACAATAAACTCCAGGTCAGTCATGTGACTGGTGTGAGAACTAAAACAGTTATTATCTTTATTTTCAAAGTTAGGTAAATCAAGGGACCACGCCGTATAACACGGAACGGGTTTCCTCCCAAGAATACCAGTGCATAAAACAAACAACGCAATGCTAAATAAAGAAAAATGAAGCTGTTATAAGACCCAGGTCCCATCACACAATGCAACGCAGCCGAGGATAGGGTTTTCCCTTATAATAGCCAAGAATGCTTGATACGTTTAAAAGAAATCATTTGATACTATAATAAGTGCATAGTGTATAAAACAACTTCAAATCATAAATATCAATCATAGGCGGCATGAGCGTCCCATGCCACTATGTCGCCATATATAGGTTTACAAATAAAACCGCAAAGTCACGTATTTCGAAATTGGATTTCCGTCTATGAACCGAGGCAAAAGATAGTCCTCAACCGATTCGAGACGCTCTAGCCCGCCCCTCAGGAACAGCCGCAACTGCCCCTTGGATCGTCAGGGCCGGTCCACCGATGTGGATTATTATGCCTGAACACTACGTCTCCCCACCCTATGGGGTGTAAGTCTGGTCCGTCAGCCGACCAGAATGCATCGGCCGAAACCGATATAACCGAGGCGCCTCGCAACCGCAACAACCACATAAGTCAAACTCGTCAGGGCGTGTAAAACCACTGACGCCACTTCTAGCTAGAAAGAAACGCAAGTCCTCCTTGAGGTCCGTCTCCCGTTTTTGGTTCATACCGGGTGTGAAACATGCGAGGTAAACGTTACACAAAGCTATGCCACAAAGGCCGTGCTTTGATCATCACCACAAGACTTTGCTTTTCAACAGAAGCCTCGATCAATTGCCCCTTAGGCATGCCACACAGGCAATTCACTCCATGCGTTTGATATCCATCAATATATAACCCCTGAGCTCGTACGTCTCAGAGAAGGGCGTTAAGCAAGAGAATAAATTCTCCGCCGCCAAACAGATATATATTTAATAAAGATCAATCACACAGACTAAAATCCAATGTCAGACACACAGTCCATTTACAAGTTCATTCTGGGTCTGAACGAAACCGGAGGCACCTAGTACCCCGCATATCCATCGATCTCCAAGTACGTCTGGATGATCACCAACTGTTTCCATCTTCTTGGGTGTACAGCCCAATCAAGATCATCAGTTATCACCCAAACGACGTGAAGACCTCCGGTCTCGACCATCGTCTTCGTCTTCGACTTATCGTCGTATCAGTTATTCAGAATGGGATAAACCCGGTCTTTCCGAATAACTCGCGTATATTTTAAATAAGTGTTACACAAACACAACATACGCCTCATTCCAATTCATTAGTCACTAACCGTAAATTAATCAAGAGAATAATCCCCTAAATATTAACCTCGAAGGCCGAAACCAACATCAGATCAATATCCAGAAAACCATTCTGCTTGGCTAACCGACAGTTAGTTTCTAAATTTCACATTCATAGGGAAAGGTTCCCATTAATTTTTATCAAAGATAAATTCTTGAATTTATGCTTTAATCTACTTTTGAATATCAATTCAAACTAGTCGGGATTAGCGAACCTTACCGAAGTAATCATTTGTTTTAATTTCCCAATCCCAACCTATTCATCCCATGAAGTAAAACTGGTTATACTTCATATCTAACACCACGGTGTTATCGGTAAATTCAATTACCATTTCACGTTCAAATCTAATTAAAGATTTAACTATCGCCTGGAGCAAAACTGGTGATACTCCATTCTCGATCTTTTCAATCTAATTAAAGATTCATTAAAACTCCACTTAGTTTTAATCGTTAACTGGGTTAAAGAATCAGTGTCATTTAAAACACAGTTCACGATAAACCCAAAATCACATTCATTAATTATCGGGTTAAAGAACGAGTGTTATTTAAAACACTGTTCACGATAAACCCAAAAATCAATACCAATTCAATTCCAATTAAATATCATTTAATTGGTACACTTCATTAAATCTAAATAAAAAGATTTAATCTTTTCTCAACTGGGTTCAAGAACAGTGTTAGTGAAGACACCATTCACGACAAACCCAAATCACATTTGATATTCAATACAAGGCTCTGAATAGAAAATATATCGGCTTATATTCAATATCAAATTCTACGACTAACAAATGTCGTATTGGAAATAACGATATAAATATATATCTTTCAAATTTCCATATCAACATCCGTATAATCACGAATTTCAACATCGAAATATTCCGAAGACAATTTCGATTCAATTCCACTCCAATGCAATCATTGGATATTCTGGTTATTTTTAAAACCATTTCAAATTCAATTTATTTATTTAAAAATAAATAGAATTATAATTCTAGTTCAAAACTAGTTCATTCCGATAAAAATCTATTTTTATCTTTTCAAATATGGAGTTTTTCATCCCAAATCTTCACAAATCATTTCTTATGATTTTACACAAATTATTACTATTTTTAATAATTTTATCAAGGCCCGTACAGTCGATTTCCATCAATGGCCATCGAACTGCACTTACAGCGACCTTTTTCAAATTTGATTTGGACGTAACTCCAAATCCAACCGTTAGATTTCTAATTTATCACATTCGTTAGAAAGCTCTTTTCGATACGAACCCAACGGTTCCGGTTTTAGGAGAATCCGACGGTCGGATCTCCCGTAATGTCCGTTTGAAATAAATGGTCGAAATTCACGAACTGCCGCGGCGCGGCGCGTTCTATTCAGGCCATTAAATATATGTAATATATATTTCGTCGATTGCTATTTAAAACGAATTATATAAATAGTTTTAAATTCGTTTCAAAAGCAATTTCAACTTCCTTTTCAATTCAAATCAAAATTGAATTCTTCTTTATAAATTCGTTTTAAAATTCATTTCTATTCAATTCAAATTTCAATTCAATTTGAATTCATTTCAATTCACTTTCAATTCAATTCGAATTCGTTTTCAATTCAATTCATTTCGAAATCGTTTTCAATTCAATTCATTTCGAAATCGTTTTCAATTCAATTCATTTCGAAATCGTTTTAAAATCGATATAAATATCGTTCACGTCAAAATGGCGTCAATCTAATCATCACGGCTTCACATATTCTATTTTCAAATATTCTATTTCAAATATTTCCTATTATCAAAATATTTGTTATTATCAAAATATTCTTTATTTTCACGATTGGAATGAGGCCCAATCAATCACCATATAAAGTTAATTATATGGATTCCATACAACACATGTATATAATATCATTGAAAAATAATCAACCATCAACCAAAGTGCACTACACTGTATAAGCATCAAATATAGATATCTAACGCTTATAACAGCCTGTCAATCGATCGATCGACATATTTAATCAATCAGGATGAGTGAACTTCAAATTTCATCCCAACACCCGTGTGGGGTTTCAAACAATCAAACACATATTTTATTTGTGCTGTTGGGCGATGTGTAAAATTTATCGTCCCAATCAATGTCATTCAAATAGGTGTACATAAACAAACCGTCCGGTTTATAAATGAATATTTTATTTTATTCACTTCACGTTAAAATTATATTTTTAACGATAAAACATTTTATTTCAACCTATGAATTTCTATTCAATTCATTTACACAATAAAATGATATTTTTATTTTCTAACATATTTTAGAAAATTTCGGCGGCATAACGGCACGATACTAGAAACGGGACGAGGCCTAGCCTTATCCCCGGTCTAGTGAAGGCCCACGCCATTCACACATCAATCAAATCAATTTCAATTCACCAAAATTCAATTTAAACCAAATAGGCCAACCAACCACACAACCAAACAATTTAACAAACAAGCCATCCATGGTCTGTGGATGACGGGTGTCGGGTGCTACTAAGCACCGTCTGCATCCTAGTATATATATATATATAACTAGAAAAGGAGAATTTAGAGTGAGAAGTTCTCACCGATAGCTATCCAAACATCTTGACTCTTCTTCGTCATCTTCGTTGCCCGTATACACTGTATATATAAAAATCACACATTTTTATATTTTGATGTTTTTAAAATAAAAATCACATTTTTATTTATTCACTTTCAATTTAAAAATCATATTTTTATAATCACTTCATATATTTAAAAATCGAATTGTTACTATGCTATTCAATATATAAAAATCGAATTTTTACTACGGTGTTCAATATATAAAAATCGAATTTTTACTTCGCTATTAAATATAAAGATTATATTTTTATTATTCCCTTTTCTAAAATAAAGATTTCACCTTTATAAAAATATAGACTTCGCCTTTATAAAAAAAAAAAATAGACTTCGCCTTTTCGAATTTAAAGATTTCATCTTTATAAAAATCTCATTTTTATTTTTTTCTCTACATATATAAAGATGATATTTTTAATCTTCCTATCATGTAAAAATTATATTTTTAATTCTCTACCTAACCAAAAATCATATTTTTACATCATCTATATAGTAAAGACTATATTTTTAATACTTTAAAAATATAAAAATCATATTTTTAATACTTTAAAAATATAAAAATCATATCTTTATTTCCCAAATTTACTTTAACACATGAAAGATCCCATTTTTATTTTCAATCGTATATAATAATATCAGATTTAAAATAAATGTAAATAAATAAAAAGAAAACTCACATTTTCTATCAAATTGGAGTTCACTGTCGGAGGCGGGGGTCTTCGCGACTGGAGGCGATCGGGGGAGATCACCAGGGGGCTGCGGCGTCCGATGCAGGTGGGTTTCGGCGTCGGTGGTTGATTTCCGAATTGGGGCTCGAGCTGCTGGAGCTTGCGCGAGATGGAGGAGGGATTGAAGAGGGGGGCGCGACAACATCAGGGGGAGGCGGCGGTGCTGGAGTTCGACGAGGGGGGGGGGGTTCAGGGCTTGGGTCGCGACCTGGAGGAGGTCGGAGCAAGGGGGAGGGGGCTTCGTGATGCTCGGCGGCGGTCTCGAGGTGGGTGGTCGGATCCGGCGGCGGCGCTAGTGCAGGGGGCGGGATCGACGAGGCGGTTTTCTCTTCTTCTTTTTTTATTGTTTCTGAGATGAATCGGGGGGGTATAAAGGAGATAAGGGGTTTCTCTTTTTTTTATTTATATTTTTTTTATTTATTATTTAATTCAACCTAAAATTGACTTTTTCATACGACCTCGAAACGAGGCCCACCGCCTGTCGTCCATAGCGTTTCACCCCCATTCCGAACACAATGGGATATGTATCGTAGGCTGATTCGACTATTTCGACCAGTTTCCGTCAAAATCAACATATAACTCTATATATTGAATTTGAACGCGCATTTCAATTTACCAGGGTCACATACTAACTCTAAAAATTCCTGAAAAATATTTTCTAGCTTCGTATTGACGATACGGTCCTAACAAAACTAGTTTCGTCAAATTCTGAGACCGTTTGAAAAATGGCCATTTTCCAGTCGATTAAAATCAACTGAACTGGTCAAACGCGTTTTCCTTCGCCACGCACACATATTGATTTGAAAAATTATGAAATTTGAAATCTAGCAATAACTTTACATCACGGACCCAACAAAACTGGTTTCGTCGAAATCCGAGGTCGTTTGCAAAATGCCCATTTTTAAGGGCCTGAATTCCATAGCGACTATTCAGAATTTTCAACTGGACATATCTTTTGATTCCCGCTATGAAATTTCGATTATTCGGATTCGTTGGAAAGATATTACCAATTAGATCCCATCATTTTTGGTTTCACTAAAATCCGGATTGTTTTGCACCCGGTACATTCAAATGAAGTTTGAAATCGAATTATCGAACTACCGCGCCATTTTCAATTCTATTTATAATTATATATAAATATTTATATTCTAACGACGACGCGTATAATATATACGTTAGAATTATGTTCAAAATAAATTTCTCGTCGATATTATTTAAAATAATCTATTTTAAATATTCAAAATTCGCTAAAATTGCCAAAATAAAAATTTCAAACTGGCCCAGATTTTACGGGTTGTTACAATCTCCCCCACTTAAAACTTTTCGTCCCCGAAAAGGAACAAAGTCGAAAGTGGTTTGATTAATCAGCACTACGCTCGATTTGGCTTCCATTCTCCAACTTTTCAGTTTCTGAGGATTTTCAAAATTTCAAAAATTTGGCTAACACCCTAAATTTTCGAAAAATTTCGCCATAACCTCCCCTGCACCGGGAGCATCGGGGAATTTCAAATAGCTTCCCCGGTCCTTCAGATCTCAAAAAGAAAAAGAAAAAGCCAAGCGGCTAGCCAATAGGCTCACAAAATCATCATCACCCAAACAAAACAGGAAATTATGTAGTAAACATGTACCTATTTGTCGGGCAAACAAATTTTATTCTCTGGCTCTAGCCTCCTTGCTATGACCTGTTCAAGGATATACATGTATATGCAAGCAAATGCTACTAATTTTCAGTATAATTCAATATGTGATTCAATTAGGCTAAATGGCTGAAAATTAGCAAACAAATAAACAAACAACGCAAACATCAATCAATTAGCGAATTAGAGTTTCAAATTCATAACTTTGATACATATACAGAAAATCATGTTTTGATGCCAAATCACAACAATGAATTCTAGCTATATATAAGTTTTGGTTCTCACACCAGCCTAATGGAAATATATAGAAAATCACACCTTCGAGACACGAACATAAATACTGATGATGTCATGACAATCATCAGTACCATCTTCGGGCGACTAGAGTGTGATGCTATATCTATCCAATATATTAAAATTTCGAATACACGCGGATCAGACGTATACGCAAAATCTATATATACTGGATTGTCCACATCCATATAAATAGATAATCAAATACGAATCATTGATTTAAATTTTCAAAACAAAAGTTTGTTTTCATTTTAAAAATATACTCTTCACACTCGTTCTAGGATACTACTGATCCCATCTCTAACGAGTCATTCTAATTGGATATTGCTAATCCAATATCTGATGAATTCTTTCGTATAGTCCTAATGTGCCTTGTTCTCTAGCTTTGTAAACCAAAGCTCTGATACCAAATGTAAAAACCCGTAACTTCCCCGTAAAGGAAAGCGACGGATAGTTCGAGAACAAGCCACAACAGAATACATACGGAAGAACATTTCATTGTATATTACAACAATGCATCAGATTACAAGAATATACAGAGTAATTGAATATTACACAGAAATACCAGAGATTTAAATTACATTTAAATACATAGCAGCGGAAAATAATACAATACACAACTAGAAGAAGATATACGGATACAAAGCTTTCCGGATATCATTCCAGCTGTAAACCAGGATCATGTGAATATAAATCTGCAAAACCAAAACTACTAGCTGCCCGTGTCGAAAATAGGGGCACCCAGAGTTTAGGTTAAAACAATAAACTCCAGGTCAGTCATGTGACTGGTGTGAGAACTAAAACAGTTATTATCTTTATTTTCAAAGTTAGGTAAATCAAGGGACCACGCCGTATAACACGGAACGGGTTTCCTCCTAAGAATACCAGTGCATAAAACAAACAACGCAATGCTAAATAAAGAAAAATGAAGCTGTTATAAGACCCAGGTCCCATCACACAATGCAACGCAGCCGAGGATAGGGTTTTCCCTTATAATAGCCAAGAATGCTTGATACGTTTAAAAGAAATCATTTGATACTATAATAAGTGCATAGTGTATAAAACAACTTCAAATCATAAATATCAATCATAGGCGGCATGAGCTTCCCATGCCACTATGTCGCCATATATAGGTTTACAAATAAAACCGCAAAGTCACGTATTTGGAAATTGGATTTTCGTCTATGAACCGAGGCAAAAGATAGTCCTCAACCGATTCGAGACGCTCTAGCCCGCCCCTCAGGAACAGCCGCAACTGCCCCTTGGATCGTCAGGGCCGGTCCACCGATGTGGATTATTATGCCTGAACACTACGTCTCCCCACCCTATGGGGTGTAAGTCTGGTCCGTCAGCCGACCAGAATGCATCGGCCGAAACCGATATAACCGAGGCGCCTCGCAACCGCAACAACCACATAAGTCAAACTCGTCAGGGCGTGTAAAACCACTGACGCCACTTCTAGCTAGAAAGAAACGCAAGTCCTCCCTGAGGTCCGTCTCCCGTTTTTGGTTCATACCGGGTGTGAAACACGCGAGGTAAACGTTACACAAAGCTATGCCACAAAGGCCGTGCTTTGATCATCACCACAAGACTTTGCTTTTCAACAGAAGCCTCGATCAATTGCCCCTTAGGCATGCCACACAGGCAATTCACTCCATGCGTTTGATATCCATCAATATATAACCCCTGAGCTCGTACGTCTCAGAGAAGGGCGTTAAGCAAGAGAATAAATTCTCCGCCGCCAAACAGATATATATTTAATAAAGATCAATCACACAGACTAAAATCCAATGTCAGACACACAGTCCATTTACAAGTTCGTTCTGGGTCTGAACGAAACCGGAGGCACCTAGTACCCCGCATATCCATCGATCTCCAAGTACGTCTGGACAATCACCAACTGTTTCCATCTTCTTGGGTGTACAGCCCAATCAAGATCATCAGTTATCACCCAAATGACATGAAGACCTCCGGTCTTCGACCATCGTCTTCGTCTTCGACTTATCGTCGTATCAGTTATTCAGAATGGGATAAACCCGGTCTTTCCGAATAACTCGCGTATATTTTAAATAAGTGTTACACAAACACAACATACGCCTCATTCCAATTCATTAGTCACTAACCGTAAATTAATCAAGAGAATAATCCCCCAAATATTAACCCCGAAGGCCGAAACCAACATCAGATCAATATCCAGAAAACCATTCTGCTTGGCTAACCGACAGTTAGTTTCTAAATTTCACATTCATAGGGAAAGGTTCCCATTAATTTTTATCAAAGATAAATTCTTGAATTTATGCTTTAATCTACTTTTGAATATCAATTCAAACTAGTCGGGATTAGCGAACCTTACCGAAGTAATCATTTGTTTTAATTTCCCAATCCCAACCTATTCATCCCATGAAGTAAAACTGGTTATACTTCATATCTAACACCACGGTGTTATCGGTAAATTCAATTACCATTTCACGTTCAAATCTAATTAAAGATTTAACTATCGCCTGGAGCAAAACTGGTGATACTCCATTCTCGATCTTTTCAATCTAATTAAAGATTCATTAAAACTCCACTTAGTTTTAATCGTTAACTGGGTTAAAGAATCAGTGTCATTTAAAACACAGTTCACGATAAACCCAAAATCACATTCATTAATTATCGGGTTAAAGAACGAGTGTTATTTAAAACACTGTTCACGATAAACCCAAAAATCAATACCAATTCAATTCCAATTAAATATCATTTAATTGGTACACTTCATTAAATCTAAATAAAAAGATTTAATCTTTTCTCAACTGGGTTCAAGAACAGTGTTAGTGAAGACACCATTCACGACAAACCCAAATCACATTTGATATTCAATACAAGGCTCTGAATAGAAAATATATCGGCTTATATTCAATATCAAATTCTACGACTAACAAATGTCGTATTGGAAATAACGATATAAATATATATCTTTCAAATTTCCATATCAACATCCGTATAATCACGAATTTCAACATCGAAATATTCCGAAGACAATTTCGATTCAATTCCACTCCAATGCAATCATTGGATATTCTAGTTATTTTTAAAACCATTTCAAATTCAATTTATTTATTTAAAAATAAATAGAATTATAATTCTAGTTCAAAACTAGTTCATTCCGATAAAAATCTATTTTTATCTTTTCAAATATGGAGTTTTTCATCCCAAATCTTCACAAATCATTTCTTATGATTTTACACAAATTATTACTATTTTTAATAATTTTATCAAGGCCCGTACAGTCGATTTCCATCAATGGCCATCGAACTGCACTTACAGCGACCTTTTTCAAATTTGATTTGGACGTAACTCCAAATCCAACCGTTAGATTTCTAATTTATCACATTCGTTAGAAAGCTCTTTTCGATACGAACCCAACGGTTCCGGTTTTAGGAGAATCCGACGGTCGGATCTCCCGTAATGTCCGTTTGAAATAAATGGTCGAAATTCACGAACTGCCGCGGCGCGGCGCGTTCTATTCAGGCCATTAAATATATGTAATATATATTTCGTCGATTGCTATTTAAAACGAATTATATAAATAGTTTTAAATTCGTTTCAAAAGCAATTTCAACTTCCTTTTCAATTCAAATCAAAATTGAATTCTTCTTTATAAATTCGTTTTAAAATTCATTTCTATTCAATTCAAATTTCAGTTCAATTTGAATTCATTTCAATTCACTTTCAATTCAATTCGAATTCGTTTTCAATTCAATTCATTTCGAAATCGTTTTCAATTCAATTCATTTCGAAATCGTTTTCAATTCAATTCATTTCGAAATCGTTTTAAAATCGATATAAATATCGTTCACGTCAAAATGGCGTCAATCTAATCATCACGGTTTCACATATTCTATTTTCAAATATTCTATTTCAAATATTTCCTATTATCAAAATATTTGTTATTATCAAAATATTCTTTATTTTCACGATTGGAATGAGGCCCAATCAATCACCATATAAAGTTAATTATATGGATTCCATACAACACATGTATATAATATCATTGAAAAATAATCAACCATCAACCAAAGTGCACTACACTGTATAAGCATCAAATATAGATATCTAACGCTTGTAACAGCCTGTCAATCGATCGATCGACATATTTAATCAATCAGGATGAGTGAACTTCAAATTTCATCCCAACACCCGTGTGGGGTTTCAAACAATCAAACACATATTTTATTTGTGCTGTTGGGCGATGTGTAAAATTTATCGTCCCAATCAATGTCATTCAAATAGGTGTACATAAACAAACCGTCCGGTTTATAAATGAATATTTTATTTTATTCACTTCACGTTAAAATTATATTTTTAACGATAAACATTTTATTTCAACCTATGAATTTCTATTCAATTCATTTACACAATAAAATGATATTTTTATTTTCTAACATATTTTAGAAAATTTCGGCGGCATAACGGCACGATACTAGAAACGGGACGAGGCCTAGCCTTATCCCCGGTCTAGTGAAGGCCCACGCCATTCACACATCAATCAAATCAATTTCAATTCACCAAAATTCAATTTAAACCAAATAGGCCAACCAACCACACAACCAAACAATTTAACAAACAAGCCATCCATGGTCTGTGGATGACGGGTGTCGGGTGCTACTAAGCACCGTCTGCATCCTAGTATATATATATATAACTAGAAAAGGAGAATTTAGAGTGAGAAGTTCTCACCGATAGCTATCCAAACATCTTGACTCTTCTTCGTCATCTTCGTTGCCCGTATACACTGTATATATAAAAATCACACATTTTTATATTTTGATGTTTTTAAAATAAAAATCACATTTTTATTTATTCACTTTCAATTTAAAAATCATATTTTTATAATCACTTCATATATTTAAAAATCGAATTGTTACTATGCTATTCAATATATAAAAATCGAATTTTTACTACGGTGTTCAATATATAAAAATCGAATTTTTACTTCGCTATTAAATATAAAGATTATATTTTTATTATTCCCTTTTCTAAAATAAAGATTTCACCTTTATAAAAATATAGACTTCGCCTTTATAAAAAAAAATATAGACTTCGCCTTTTCGAATTTAAAGATTTCATCTTTATAAAAATCTCATTTTTATTTTTTTCTCTACATATATAAAGATGATATTTTTAATCTTCCTATCATGTAAAAATTATATTTTAAATTCTCTACCTAACCAAAAATCATATTTTTACATCATCTATATAGTAAAGACTATATTTTTAATACTTTAAAAATATAAAAATCATATTTTTAATACTTTAAAAATATAAAAATCATATCTTTATTTCCCAAATTTATTTTAACACATGAAAGATCCCATTTTTATTTTCAATCGTATATAATAATATCAGATTTAAAATAAATGTAAATAAATAAAAAGAAAACTCACATTTTCTATCAAATTGGAGTTCACTGTCGGAGGCGGGGGTCTTCGCGACTGGAGGCGGTCGGGGGAGATCACCAGGGGGCTGCGGCGTCCGATGCAGGTGGGTTTCGGCGTCGGTGGTTGATTTCCGAATTGGGGCTCGAGCTGCTGGAGCTTGCGCGAGATGGAGGAGGGATTGAAGAGGGGGGCGCGACAACATCAGGGGGAGGCGGCGGTGCTGGAGTTCGACGAGGGGGGGGGGGTTCAGGGCTTGGGTCGCGACCTGGAGGAGGTCGGCGCAAGGGGGAGGGGGCTTCGTGATGCTCGGCGGCGGTCTCGAGGTGGGTGGTCGGATCCGGCGGCGGCGCTAGGGCAGGGGGCGGGATCGACGAGGCGGTTTTCTCTTTTTTTTTTTATTTTTTTTTTATTGTTTCTGAGATGAATCGGGGGGGGTATAAAGGAGATAAGGGGTTTCTTTTTTTTATTATTTATATTTTTTTTTATTTTTTATTTTATTATTATTTAATTCAACCTAAAATTGACTTTTTCATACGACCTCGAAACGAGGCCCACCGCCTGTCGTCCATAGCGTTTCACCCCCATTCCGAACACAATGGGATATGTATCGTAGGCTGATTCGACTATTTCGACCAGTTTCCGTCAAAATCAACATATAACTCTATATATTGAATTTGAACGCGCATTTCAATTTACCAGGGTCACATACTAACTCTAAAAATTCCTGAAAAATATTTTCTAGCTTCGTATTGACGATACGGTCCTAACAAAACTAGTTTCGTCAAATTCTGAGACCGTTTGAAAAATGGCCATTTTCCAGTCGATTAAAATCAATTGAACTGGTCAAACGCGTTTTCCTTCGCCACACACACATATTGATTTGAAAAATTATGAAATTTGAAATCTAGCAATAACTTTACATCACGGACCCAACAAAACTGGTTTCGTCGAAATCCGAGGTCGTTTGCAAAATGCCCATTTTAAGGGCCTGAATTCCATAGCGACTATTCAGAATTTTCAACTGGACATATCTTTTGATTCCCGCTATGAAATTTCGATTATTCGGATTCGTTGGAAAGATATTACCAATTAGATCCCATCATTTTTGGTTTCACTAAAATCCGGATTGTTTTGCACCCGGTACATTCAAATGAAGTTTGAAATCGAATTATCGAACTACCGTGCCATTTTCAATTCTATTTATAATTATATATAAATATTTATATTCTAACGACGACGCGTATAATATATACGTTAGAATTATGTTCAAAATAAATTTCTCGTCGATATTATTTAAAAAAATCTATTTTACATATTCAAAATTCGCTAAAATTGCCAAAATAAAAATTTCAAACTGGCCCAGATTTTACGGGTTGTTACAATCTCCCCCACTTAAAACTTTTCGTCCCCGAAAAGGAACAAAGTCGAAAGTGGTTTGATTAATCAGCACTACGCTCGATTTGGCTTCCATTCTCCAACTTTTCAGTTTCTGAGGATTTTCAAAATTTCAAAAATTTGGCTAACACCCTAAATTTTCGAAAAATTTCGCCATAACCTCCCCTGCACCGGGAGCATCGGGGAATTTCAAATAGCTTCCCCGGTCCTTCAGATCTCAAAAAGAAAAAGAAAAAGCCAAGCGGCTAGCCAATAGGCTCACAAAATCATCATCACCCAAACAAAACAGGAAATTATGTAGTAAACATGTACCTATTTGTCGGGCAAACAAATTTTATTCTCTGGCTCTAGCCTCCTTGCTATGACCTGTTCAAGGATATACATGTATATGCAAGCAAATGCTACTAATTTTCAGTATAATTCAATATGTGATTCAATTAGGCTAAATGGCTGAAAATTAGCAAACAAATAAACAAACAACGCAAACATCAATCAATTAGCGAATTAGAGTTTCAAATTCATAACTTTGATACATATACAGAAAATCATGTTTTGATGCCAAATCACAACAATGAATTCTAGCTATATATAAGTTTTGGTTCTCACACCAGCCTAATGGAAATATATAGAAAATCACACCTTCGAGACACGAACATAAATACTGATGATGTCATGACAATCATCAGTACCATCTTCGGGTGACTAGAGTGTGATGCTATATCTATCCAATATATTAGAATTTCGAATACACGCGGATCAGACGTATACGCAAAATCTATATATACTGGATTGTCCACATCCATATAAATAGATAATCAAATACGAATCATTGATTTAAATTTTCAAAACAAAAGTTTGTTTTCATTTTAAAAATATACTCTTCACACTCGTTCTAGGATACTACTGATCCCATCTCTAACGAGTCATTCTAATTGGATATTGCTAATCCAATATCTGATGAATTCTTTCGTATAGTCCTAATGTGCCTTGTTCTCTAGCTTTGTAAACCAAAGCTCTGATACCAAATGTAAAAACCCGTAACTTCCCCGTAAAGGAAAGCGACGGATAGTTCGAGAACAAGCCACAACAGAATACATACGGAAGAACATTTCATTGTATACTACAACAATGCATCAGATTACAAGAATATACAGAGTAATTGAATATTACACAGAAATACCAGAGATTTAAATTACATTTAAATACATAGCAGCGGAAAATAATACAATACACAACTAGAAGAAGATATACGGATACAAAGCTTTCCGGATATCATTCCAGCTGTAAACCAGGATCCTGTGAATATAAATCTGCAAAACCAAAACTACTAGCTGCCCGTGTCGAAAATAGGGGCACCCAGAGTTTAGGTTAAAACAATAAACTCCAGGTCAGTCATGTGACTGGTGTGAGAACTAAAACAGTTATTATCTTTATTTTCAAAGTTAGGTAAATCAAGGGACCACGCCGTATAACACGGAACGGGTTTCCTCCCAAGAATACCAGTGCATAAAACAAACAACGCAATGCTAAATAAAGAAAAATGAAGCTGTTATAAGACCCAGGTCCCATCACACAATGCAACGCAGCCGAGGATAGGGTTTTCCCTTATAATAGCCAAGAATGCTTGATACGTTTAAAAGAAATCATTTGATACTATAATAAGTGCATAGTGTATAAAACAACTTCAAATCATAAATATCAATCATAGGCGGCATGAGCGTCCCATGCCACTATGTCGCCATATATAGGTTTACAAATAAAACCGCAAAGTCACGTATTTGGAAATTGGATTTTCGTCTATGAACCGAGGCAAAAGATAGTCCTCAACCGATTCGAGACGCTCTAGCCCGCCCCTCAGGAACAGCCGCAACTGCCCCTTGGATCGTCAGGGCCGGTCCACCGATGTGGATTATTATGCCTGAACACTACGTCTCCCCACCCTATGGGGTGTAAGTCTGGTCCGTCAGCCGACCAGAATGCATCGGCCGAAACCAATATAACCGAGGCGCCTCGCAACCGCAACAACCACATAAGTCAAACTCGTCAGGGCGTGTAAAACCACTGACGCCACTTCTAGCTAGAAAGAAACGCAAGTCCTCCCTGAGGTCCGTCTCCCGTTTTTGGTTCATACCGGGTGTGAAACACGCGAGGTAAACGTTACACAAAGCTATGCCACAAAGGCCGTGCTTTGATCATCACCACAAGACTTTGCTTTTCAACAGAAGCCTCGATCAATTGCCCCTTAGGCATGCCACACAGGCAATTCACTCCATGCGTTTGATATCCATCAATATATAACCCCTGAGCTCGTACGTCTCAGAGAAGGGCGTTAAGCAAGAGAATAAATTCTCCGCCGCCAAACAGATATATATTTAATAAAGATCAATCACACAGACTAAAATCCAATGTCAGACACACAGTCCATTTACAAGTTCGTTCTGGGTCTGAACGAAACCGGAGGCACCTAGTACCCCGCATATCCATCGATCTCCAAGTACGTCTGGACGATCACCAACTGTTTCCATCTTCTTGGGTGTACAGCCCAATCAAGATCATCAGTTATCACCTAAACGACGTGAAGACCTCCGGTCTTCGACCATCGTCTTCGTCTTCGACTTATCGTCGTATCAGTTATTCAGAATGGGATAAACCCGGTCTTTCCGAATAACTCGCGTATATTTTAAGTAAGTGTTACACAAACACAACATACGCCTCATTCCAATTCATTAGTCACTAACCGTAAATTAATCAAGAGAATAATCCCCCAAATATTAACCCCGAAGGCCGAAACCAACATCAGATCAATATCCAGAAAACCATTCTGCTTGGCTAACCGACAGATAGTTTCTAAATTTCACATTCATAGGGAAAGGTTCCCATTAATTTTTATCAAAGATAAATTCTTGAATTTATGCTTTAATCTACTTTTGAATATCAATTCAAACTAGTCGGGATTAGCGAACCTTACCGAAGTAATCATTTGTTTTAATTTCCCAATCCCAACCTATTCATCCCATGAAGTAAAACTGGTTATACTTCATATCTAACACCACGGTGTTATCGGTAAATTCAATTACCATTTCACGTTCAAATCTAATTAAAGATTTAACTATCGCCTGGAGCAAAACTGGTGATACTCCATTCTCGATCTTTTCAATCTAATTAAAGATTCATTAAAACTCCACTTAGTTTTAATCGTTAACTGGGTTAAAGAATCAGTGTCATTTAAAACACAGTTCACGATAAACCCAAAATCACATTCATTAATTATCGGGTTAAAGAACGAGTGTTATTTAAAACACTGTTCACGATAAACCCAAAAATCAATACCAATTCAATTCCAATTAAATATCATTTAATTGGTACACTTCATTAAATCTAAATAAAAAGATTTAATCTTTTCTCAACTGGGTTCAAGAACAGTGTTAGTGAAGACACCATTCACGACAAACCCAAATCACATTTGATATTCAATACAAGGCTCTGAATAGAAAATATATCGGCTTATATTCAATATCAAATTCTACGACTAACAAATGTCGTATTGGAAATAACGATATAAATATATATCTTTCAAATTTCCATATCAACATCCGTATAATCACGAATTTCAACATCGAAATATTCCGAAGACAATTTCGATTCAATTCCACTCCAATGCAATCATTGGATATTCTGGTTATTTTTAAAACCATTTCAAATTCAATTTATTTATTTAAAAATAAATAGAATTATAATTCTAGTTCAAAACTAGTTCATTCCGATAAAAATCTATTTTTATCTTTTCAAATATGGAGTTTTTCATCTCAAATCTTCACAAATCATTTCTTATGATTTTACACAAATTATTACTATTTTTAATAATTTTATCAAGGCCCGTACAGTCGATTTCCATCAATGGCCATCGAACTGCACTTACAGCGACCTTTTTCAAATTTGATTTGGACGTAACTCCAAATCCAACCGTTAGATTTCTAATTTATCACATTCGTTAGAAAGCTCTTTTCGATACGAACCCAACGGTTCCGGTTTTAGGAGAATCCGACGGTCGGATCTCCCGTAATGTCCGTTTGAAATAAATGGTCGAAATTCACGAACTGCCGCGGCGCGGCGCGTTCTATTCAGGCCATTAAATATATATAATATATATTTCGTCGATTGCTATTTAAAACGAATTATATAAATAGTTTTAAATTCGTTTCAAAAGCAATTTCAACTTCCTTTTCAATTCAAATCAAAATTGAATTCTTCTTTATAAATTCGTTTTAAAATTCATTTCTATTCAATTCAAATTTCAATTCAATTTGAATTCATTTCAATTCACTTTCAATTCAATTCGAATTCGTTTTCAATTCAATTCATTTCGAAATCGTTTTCAATTCAATTCATTTCGAAATCGTTTTCAATTCAATTCATTTCGAAATCGTTTTAAAATCGATATAAATATCGTTCACGTCAAAATGGCGTCAATCTAATCATCACGGCTTCACATATTCTATTTTCAAATATTCTATTTCAAATATTTCCTATTATCAAAATATTTGTTATTATCAAAATATTCTTTATTTTCACGATTGGAATGAGGCCCAATCAATCACCATATAAAGTTAATTATATGGATTCCATACAACACATGTATATAATATCATTGAAAAATAATCAACCATCAACCAAAGTGCACTACACTGTATAAGCATCAAATATAGATATCTAACGCTTATAACAGCCTGTCAATCGATCGATCGACATATTTAATCAATCAGGATGAGTGAACTTCAAATTTCATCCCAACACCCGTGTGGGGTTTCAAACAATCAAACACATATTTTATTTGTGCTGTTGGGCGATGTGTAAAATTTATCGTCCCAATCAATGTCATTCAAATAGGTGTACATAAACAAATCGTCCGGTTTATAAATGAATATTTTATTTTATTCACTTCACGTTAAAATTATATTTTTAACGATAAAACATTTTATTTCAACCTATGAATTTCTATTCAATTCATTTACACAATAAAATGATATTTTTATTTTCTAACATATTTTAGAAAATTTCGGCGGCATAACGGCACGATACTAGAAACGGGACGAGGCCTAGCCTTATCCCCGGTCTAGTGAAGGCCCACGCCATTCACACATCAATCAAATCAATTTCAATTCACCAAAATTCAATTTAAACCAAATAGGCCAACCAACCACACAACCAAACAATTTAACAAACAAGCCATCCATGGTCTGTGGATGACGGGTGTCGGGTGCTACTAAGCACCGTCTGCATCCTAGTATATATATATATAACTAGAAAAAGAGAATTTAGAGTGAGAAGTTCTCACCGATAGCTATCCAAACATCTTGACTCTTCTTCGTCATCTTCGTTGCCTGTATACACTGTATATATAAAAATCACACATTTTTATATTTTGATGTTTTTAAAATAAAAATCACATTTTTATTTATTCACTTTCAATTTAAAAATCATATTTTTATAATCACTTCATATATTTAAAAATCGAATTGTTACTATGCTATTCAATATATAAAAATCGAATTTTTACTACGGTGTTCAATATATAAAAATCGAATTTTTACTTCGCTATTAAATATAAAGATTATATTTTTATTATTCCCTTTTCTAAAATAAAATTTTCACCTTTATAAAAATATAGACTTCGCCTTTATAAAATAAAATATAGACTTCGCCTTTTCGAATTTAAAGATTTCATCTTTATAAAAATCTCATTTTTATTTTTTTCTCTACATATATAAAGATGATATTTTTAATCTTCCTATCATGTAAAAATTATATTTTTAATTCTCTACCTAACCAAAAATCATATTTTTACATCATCTATATAGTAAAGACTATATTTTTAATACTTTAAAAATATAAAAATCATATTTTTAATACTTTAAAAATATAAAAATCATATCTTTATTTCCCAAATTTACTTTAACACATGAAAGATCCCATTTTTATTTTCAATCGTATATAATAATATCAGATTTAAAATAAATGTAAATAAATAAAAAGAAAACTCACATTTTCTATCAAATTGGAGTTCACTGTCGGAGGCGGGGGTCTTCGCGACTGGAGGCGATCGGGGGAGATCACCAGGGGGCTGCGGCGTCCGATGCAGGTGGGTTTCGGCGTCGGTGGTTGATTTCCGAATTGGGGCTCGAGCTGCTGGAGCTTGCGCGAGATGGAGGAGGGATTGAAGAGGGGGGCGCGACAACATCAGGGGGAGGCGGCGGTGCTAGAGTTCGACGAGGGGGGGGGGGGTTCAGGGCTTGGGTCGCGACCTGGAGGAGGTCGGAGCAAGGGGGAGGGGGCTTCGTGATGCTCGGCGGCGGTCTCGAGGTGGGTGGTCGGATCCGGCGGCGGCGCTAGGGCAGGGGGCGGGATCGACGAGGCGGTTTTCTCTTTTATTTTTATTTTTTTTTATTGTTTCTGAGATGAATCGGGGGGGGGGGTATAAAGGAGATAAGGGGTTTCTTTTTTTTTATTTATATTTTATTTTATTTTATTTTATTATTATTTAATTCAACCTAAAATTGACTTTTTCATACGACCTCGAAACGAGGCCCACCGCCTGTCGTCCATAGCGTTTCACCCCCATTCCGAACACAATGGGATATGTATCGTAGGTTGATTCGACTATTTCGACCAGTTTCCGTCAAAATCAACATATAACTCTATATATTGAATTTGAACGCGCATTTCAATTTACCAGGGTCACATACTAACTCTAAAAATTCCTGAAAAATATTTTCTAGCTTCGTATTGACGATACGGTCCTAACAAAACTAGTTTCGTCAAATTCTGAGACCGTTTGAAAAATGGCCATTTTCCAGTCGATTAAAATCAACTAAACTGGTCAAACGCGTTTTCCTTCGCCACGCACACATATTGATTTGAAAAATTATGAAATTTGAAATCTAGCAATAACTTTACATCACGGACCCAACAAAACTGGTTTCGTCGAAATCCGAGGTCGTTTGCAAAATGCCCATTTTTAAGGGCCTGAATTCCATAGCGACTATTCAGAATTTTCAACTGGACATATCTTTTGATTCCCGCTATGAAATTTCTATTATTCGGATTCGTTGGAAAGATATTACCAATTAGATCCCATCATTTTTGGTTTCACTAAAATCCGGATTGTTTTGCACCCGGTACATTCAAATGAAGTTTGAAATCGAATCATCGAACTACCGCGCCATTTTCAATTCTATTTATAATTATATATAAATATTTATATTCTAACGACGACGCGTATAATATATATGTTAGAATTATGTTCAAAATAAATTTCTCGTCGATATTATTTAAAATAATCTATTTTAAATATTCAAAATTCGCTAAAATTGCCAAAATAAAAATTTCAAACTGGCCCAGATTTTACGGGTTGTTACACCTCCCCTGCACCGGGGACTCCGGGATATTTCATATAGCCTCCCATGGCCTTCTTCAATCCAAAAGAAAAAGAAAAAGCCAAGCGGCTAGCCAATCGGCTCACAAAATCATCCAAATCCAAAGAAATGTAATAAACATGTACCTATTTGTTGGGCAAACAATTTTATTCCTCTTCTCTAGCCTCCTTGCTATGACCTGTTCAATGTAAGTACATGTATATGCATGCGAATGCGACTAATTTTCAATTAAATTCAATATTTGATACAATTCGGCTAAATGGTTCAACATTTAATTAATCAAACAATAATCAAACAACTCAACCAGAAATCAATTAGTTGATTAGCTTTTCAAATTCATAATTTTGATATATAGTCAAAAAATCAGATTTTTGATGCCAAATCACAACCATAAGCTGTAACACCCCACCTCCGTTAAGGTCACTCACAAAGGGAATGCCTTAACTTTGGTGGAGCATTTTAGTAAACAGAACAGAAACTTACAAGACAGATAAAACAGTACTAAAATTTTTTTAACTTTATTACAGCGGAAACAGAAATTAATATGGTTACATCCTTTCAAATTTCAGAATTCAAGTACAAAATATCAGTCTTGTACAAAAGCCTTCAAAATGCATGGTTTAAAATCATAATCCCCATGGAACGGAAGCTATACAGAGCCAAGCCATACTTTAAGCACTTCAAGTAAAGAGATATCCGGATCAAGCTAAAGTATTCCCTCCTTGGATAACCTGGGGGGGAAACGGAAGAAAGGAGGCGAAACAACAAGGGTCAGACAAAAAGTCTGGCAAGTCCAGTGACTTTCAGCATATGAACAGATAATAATAATATGATATGAACATAAAACTGGATGTGAGATAACTGTAACAGGTGTAGCAGATATAACAGAAAAACAGAATGATATAAACTATTGTTTTACACTTCTCTGCACTAATACTAGTATAGCAGAATTAGGTGTCACCCTAATGTCTAAATTGAAGCAGGAACGGGTACAGAATACTTTAACAGAAACAGAATGCTAATAATGGGCCTTTACTACCCGATCAGAAACAGACAGAAGCAGAAAAAGATTTATCCCTACGGAAACAGAATGTAGAATTAGGTGTACACTAGTAATGGGCCTTTACCACCCGAACAGACGGTACCACACAGAAACAGACAGGTGTTACCACCCAACAGAAACAGACGGTACCAACAGAAACAGACAGAACTAAGTGTACCCTAAAACCCTACCCCAAGTGATCGGCTCCCTAATACATAAATATCCTGTGTCGGCCCCACAGTAGGGTGTATCACTCCCTAAAGTGACAACCAATTGACACAGACCTATTTACAGATGTCACGGCGTCTTACATCCTCAGAGGCAGACCGGGATCCATGCACGCACATGACCCGGTTGGAACGCACCATCAACACCCCTCGCCATTATCAGAATGAACCACTTATAATTAGTTCAGTAAGCGTACCCGGACCCTACCTACTGTTGGGTCAAAGTTTTGATACCAGAAAGGGTTACTGACTAATATGGGTCCCAAACAACAGATGACACAAGTAATTCCCCTCCTAACCTTGTGTCCCCAGACTAACAGATCTCAGATTTTATTGTTTACAAGTTCAGACATACAGAATTCAGATTTACTAGTTCACAGATTAAGTTAACAAGTTTTCAGACTAACAGATCAGATGTACAGATTTTTCAGATTTGTCTAACTTTGTATTGGGCCTACAGATTCATGGACGGGTTTACTACACCTATTAATCCAGTTGGTTTAACCCTATTTTCCCCCAATACGTTTTAGACGTCATTCTTATCTTAGATTTGCATTAATTAATTATTAATGCCCAGACCTCTCACATTAGGTCGCTAGCTTGTGGCCGCTGGATGGGCCGGGCGGTTCCGGGCAGACTTCTGCCACAAGCCAGACCTAACCTCGTGTCTTAAGTAGGTTATGACTAACTTCTCACATTAGAACCTATTGTTTGCGGCCACTGGATGTGCCGGGCGGTTCCGGGCAGAATTACGCCGCAAACTCATTCTAACCTCGAGTTAGCCATGTTTATCTTTGCGGCCAATTAATTAATAATTTACCGTTTATGCGCACGCCCAATATATATGCCAATTCAGATTATATCAATAACAGGATGATTATATCAACACAGCAGATAACAGATTTTAGCAGATAGCAGATTTTCCAGATTATATGACTTAACAGATTTAGCAACTTAGCAGATTTTGGCATATAACAGGTTAGGCATTTCAACAGACAAATTTAACAGATTTGGCATTTCAATCTAATTAGCAGTCTAGGCAATATAACAGAACTAGCAGTTTTAGGCAACTTAGCAAATTAGCAAAATAGGCATTTTCAACGGATTCAGTAGATGACAGATTTAGCAGGTTTAATATTTCTAAATGTTCTATTTACATGCCTTGCCTAAACATAAATTAGGCCTAAATTCATATGCCTAAATAATTGTCATGATTCACAACATGAACATATATTCCATGTTTGCATAAATTTACATAGCGCAGAATATGGACACAGTTTACCATATAACATATGTTCTAATTTTTGTTAAACTAGCATTTTACATGTAAATTATACCAAATATAATCATTAATTACAATGCATGCCATATATCCAAAAATTCCTATTTAGGTGTAATCACAATAATATATATCCTAATTAATGTAAATCTTTACACCTAAATTTCCATATCTTCTTCTTTTTAAGTCATGAATCATTAACAATCTTTAAATCATATCTTCTAAAAATCCGATCTTGACTTTTATATGCATTTTGTCCAAAGTCTCAAATCACATGTAACCTTACAATGGTTCCTCTTTTCTTCTATCACAGAATATGTATAGATCCAAATTTAGTTTACAACATATGCTCATCTTTTTCTAATTAATTACAAATCTAATTTACAACATACACTATGCATACAACATATATAAATTATATGTTCATAGTCAAATTTATGCATCCAATCCCAAGTCATATGTCCATTATATTTTATGCCTCAGACCTAAAGTCATGCATTCAATTCAGTCTTGTCAAATTTCGCATCATTCATTATTTATCCCAAAATTTGCGTTCATACGTTAATCTCTTTATGAGATTGGGCACAGGCTCGTGGTAGCCTGGCTATAGAAACAGAAAAGAAGAAAGGAATACAGAATAGTCACAGAAAACAGATCTAGCAGAAGAGAATATATATACAACCTCAATCTCAGGTTTAAAAGCATATCAAAATTATAATTAACGTTCATAGCGGAAAATAACTGTACTTGCCTTGATTGGATTAAAGAAAGAACTTTAGTTGTTACAGAATTGTTGCAGAAGCTTTTATCTCAAATTTGAATTTAGGATGATGTTGATTGACTTCTAGTTTTGATTCTAGCAGAGTAGCGACGCCATTTTTATTTTTAATTAGAAGAAGAGAGCAATGGAGGCTAGAGAATTGTGTTAGAGACTTAGGTTTAGGTTAGGGATGTATTTATAGGAGGATAGGGTGATTTAGAGCCTTCAGATCAGTCCAGAAGTCATCAGAATCGCACAGCTCGAATACACATCATCCAGCCACTCAAAAGAAGACACATCACCTCAGAACACTCCAGAATTCGGTGCTGGATTTGTATGGGCGCACTTGGCAGGTGCGCCAGTGTATTTTTGTACTGGCGCACTTCACAAGTGCGCCAGTGTATTCTGGCCTGTTTCCGATTTTTCTGCCTAACTTCGTTCGTCCATATCTTCTTCATACGGACTCCGATTTACGCAAATTCGGACTCTATTTCGCGTATTTTTCCGAGACGAACACAATGGCGCAACCCGTTTCCCTTATTTCTTTGATTTGAAATTAATTATACTTTAATTTATGTCTTTCACGGTTATAGAATACACGGGGTGTTACATAAGCCCTATCTAATTTTGGTTCTCACACCAGTCTAATGAAAATATATAGACATCACACTTTCGAAACTCGAACATAAATACTGATGATATGGCCACATCATCAGAATCATCCCCGGGTGTCTAGAATGCGATTCTATATCTATCTAGTATATTAAAACTTCAAATACACAGGGATCAAACGTATACACAAAGTCTTTATATACTTGATTGTCCAAATTCAATATAAAATAAATAATCAAATACGAATAATTGATTTAAATTTTCAAAACAAAAAATGTTTTCAATTTAAAAATATACCCTTCACACTCGTTCTAGGATATTACTGATCCCCTCTCTAATGAGTCATTCCTATTGGAAATTACTAATCGAATCTCTGATGAATTCTTTCGTATGGTTCTAACGTGTCTTGTTCTCGAGCTTTGTAAACCAAAGCTCTGATACCAAAATGAGATGACCCGAACTTCCCTGGTAAGGAAAGCCCGGATTGAATTGAGAACAACACACAAAAGAACGCAGACAGAAGAACATTTCATTGTATATTACAACAATTCCATCAGATTACAAGAACATACAGAGTATAAATAAATATTACACAGAAAATACCAGAGATTACAATACATTTAAATACATCGCAGTGAAAAATAATACAAAAACACAACTAGAAGTAATACACGGATACAGAGCTTTTCGATTATCGTTCCAGCTGTAAATCAGGATCCTATGAATATAAATCTGCAAAACCAAAACTACTAGCTGCCCGTGTCAAAAAAAGGGCACCCAGAGTTTAGGTTAAAACAATAAACTATAGGTCAGTCATGGGAATGGTGTGAGAACTAAAACAGTTATTAATCTTTATTTTAAAGTTAGGTAAATCAAGGGACCACGCCGTATAACACGGAACGGGTTTCCTCCCAAGAATACCAGTGCATAAAACAAACAGCGCAATGCTAAGTAAAGAAAAATGAAGCTGTTATAAGACCCAGGTCCCATCACACAATGCAACGCAAGCCGGAGGATAGGGTTTTACCTTATAACAGCCAAAGAATGCTTGATACACGAAATTTTATCTTTTGACTCTTAATTAGACTCCAACCGTAAATTAGTAAGAGAACGATTCCCTAAGTATTAACCCAGAAGGCCAAAACCAACATCAGACCAATACCCAGGAAACCACCCATCTTAGCTCGTTTCCAGTTAGTTTCTGATTTTATATACAATCATAAATATCAATCAAAGAGGGCATGGGTACCATATATCATGTCGCCATATATAGGTTTACAACTAAAACCGAAACGTCACGTATTGGAAGTTGGATTTCCATCTGTGAACCGAGGCAAAAGATAGTCCTCTACTGATTCGAGATGCTCTAGCCCGCCCCTCAGGACCCAGACTCAGGTGGGCCCTTGGATCGTCAGGGCCGGTCCACCGATGTGGATTAAAATGCCTGAACACTGCGTTTCCCTACCCTTTGGGGTGTCAATGAGCCAACGAATGACTCCATCGGCTTCACATAGTCACCGATATATCTGAGGCGCCTCGCAACAGCAACAACCACATAAGTCAAACTTGTCAGGGCGTGTAAAACACTGACGCCACTTCTAACTAGAAAGAAACGCATGTCCTCCCTGAGGTCCTTCTCCCGTTTCTGGTTCACAACCGCGGTGTAAGGCTCGCGAATCCACGCTACACAAAGCTATACCACACATGCCGTGCTTTGATCATCAACTACAAGACTCTGCTTTTCAACAAAAGCCTTGATCATATTGCCACTTAGGCATGCCATACAGGCAATTCACTCCATGCAATTGACATCCATCAACATATAAACTCTGAGCTCGTACGTCTCAGAGAAGGGCGTTCAGCAAGAGAATAAATTCTCCGCCGCCAAATAGATATATATTTAATAGAAATCAATCACACAGAATAAAATCCAATGTCAGACACGCAGTCCATTTACAAGTTCGTTCTGGGTCTGAACGAAACAAGAGGCACCTAGTACCCCGCATATCCATCGATCTCCAAGTACGTCTGAACGACCACCAACTGATTCCCTCCTCTTGGGTGTATGGCCCAATCAAGATCATCAGTAATTATCCAAACGACGTGAAGACCTCCGGTCTTCAACCACCGTCTTCATCTTCGACTTATCGTCGTATCAGTTATTCAGAATGGGATAAACCAAGCCTCTCTGAATAACTCGCGTATATAATAAACAAGTGTTACACCAACACAACATACGCCTCATTCCAATTCATCTGTCACTAACCGTAAATTAGCAAGAGAATAATTCCCCAAACATTAACCCCGAAGGCCGAAACCAACATCAGATCAATACCCAGGAAACCATTCTTCTTAGCTAACCTACAGTTAGTTTCTAAATTTCACATTCTTAGGGAAAGGTTCCCATTAATTTTATCAAAGATAAATTCTTTAAATTTATTCTTTAATCTTCTTTTGAATATCAATTCAAACCAAATTATGGTTTATCCAAACTAGCCGGGATTAACGAACCTTACCGCAGTAATCATTTGTTTTAATTTTCTAATCCTAACCTATTCATCCTATGAAGTAAAACTGGTAATACTTCATATCTAACACCACGGTGTTATCGGTAAATTCAATTACCATTTCACGTTCAAATCTAATTAAAGATTTAACTATCGCCTGGAGCAAAATTGGTGATACTCCACTCTCGATCTTTTCAATCTAATTAAAGATTCATTAAAACTCTACTTAGTTTTAATCTTTAACTGGGTTAAAGAATCAATGTCGTTTAAAACACGATTCACGATAAACCCAAAATCACATCACATTTCAATCAGTCCCTAACCGTAAATTAATAAGTGAGCAATTCCCTAAGTATTAACCCCGAAGGCCGAAACCAACATCAGATCAATACCCAAGAAACCCTTCAACTTAACTAATCTCCAGTTAGTTTCTGATTTTCTTAACTCCGTTGGGTCTAAGAATAGTATTACCGAAGATACCATTCACGACAACCCAAAATCACATTCCATCAATTATCGGGTTAAAGAAAAAGTGCTATTTAAAACACCGTTCACGATAAACCCAAAAATTAATCCAAATTCAATTCCAATTTAATACCATTCAATTGGTTCACCTCATTAAATCTAAATAAAAAGATGTAATCTTTTCTCAACTGAGTTCAAGAACAGTGTTAGTGAAGACACCCTTCATGACAAACCCAAATCACATTTGATATTAAATACAAGGCTCTGAATAGAAAATATATCGGCTTATATTCAATATCAAATTCTACGACCTACAAATATCGTATTGGAAATAACGATATAAATATATCTTTCAATTTTCCATAACAGTATCTGTATAATCACCAAATCCAGCATTGAAATATTCCAAAGATAATTTCGATTCAAATCCATTCCAATTCAATTATTGGAAATTCTGGTGATTTTCAAAACCATTTTAAATCCACTTTATTTATTTTAAAAATAAATAGAATTATAATTCTAGTTGAATACTAGTTCATTTCGACAAAAATCTATTTTTATCTTTTCAAATGTGGAAATTTAAATCCCAATTCTTCACAAATCATTTCTTATGATTTTACACAAATTATTACTATTATTAGTAATTTTATCAAGGCCCGTACAGTCGATTTCCATCAACGGCCATCGAACTGCATTTACAACGACCTTTTCCAAATTTGATTTGGACATAATTCCAAATCCAACCATTAGATTTCGTATTTCTAATATTCATTGGAAAGCGCTTTTCGATACGAACCCAACGGTTCCAGTTTTAGGAGAATCCGACGGTCGGATCTCCCGTAATATCCATTCGAAGTCAATGGTTGAAATTCGCGAACTACCGCGGCGCGGCGCGTTCTATTCAGGCCATTATATATATATATATATAATATATATATATATATTATATATATTTCATCGACTTCCTTTTAAAATGTATTTTATAAATCGTTTAAACTTGTTTTCAAAACGATTTCAGCTTCCATCTCAAATTCAAATCAAAATTGAATTTTCCAATATAAATTCGTTTTAAATTCATTTCAAATCGATTTCAAATGGATTTCAGTTCAATTCGAATTTCAAATTGTTTCAATTTAATTCGATTTTCAAATCATTTCAATTTAATTCGAATTTCAAATCATTTCAATTTAATTCGAATTTCAAATCATTTCAAAATATAAGATTTGAAATCACATCCTTTTCTATATTCATTATAAAAATGAATAAAATCGATATAAATATCGTTCACATCAAAATGGCGTCAATCTAATCAACACGACTTAATATATTTCTATTTTCTAATATTCTATTTCAAATATTTCTTTTTCAAATATTTCTATTCAAATATTCTATTTCAAATATTTCTATTCAAATATTCTATTTCAAATATTTCTTTTTCAAATATTTCTATTTCAAATATTTCTTTTTCAAATATTTCTATTTCAAAACTGGAATGAGGCCCAATCAATTACCATATATGTAACAACCCGAAAATCTAAGCCAATTTAAATTTTTTATTTTGGCAATTTAAGCAAATTTGAATATTTAAAATAAATTATTTTAAATAGTAATGATGAAAAAATTATTTTTAATAGAATTCGAACGTATATATTTATATACGTCGTCGTTAGAAAATAAATATTTATTTTAAATTATAAAATGAATTGAAAATGGCGCGGTAGTTTGATAATTCGATTTCAAACTTCAAATGAATGTACCGGGTGCAAAATAAACCGGATTTTAACGAAACCAAAAATAATAGGATCTAATTGGTAATATCTTTCCAATCATAGCAGGAATCAAAAGATATGTCCAGTTGAAAATCCTGAATAGTCGCTATGGAATTCTAGCCCTTAATAATGGAAATTTCGCAAACGACCTCGGATTTCAACAAAACCACTTTTGTTGGATCCGTGATGTCAAGTTATTGCTAGATTCCAATTTTCATAATTTTTCGAATCAATATGTGGGCGTGGCAAAGGAAAACACGTTTGACCAGTTTAGTTGATTTTAATCGACTGGAAAATGGCCATTTTTCAAACGGGCTCAGAATTCGACGGAACTAGTTTTGTTAGGACCGTATCGTCAATACAAAGCTAGAAAATATTTTCTGGAATTTTTCGAGTTAGTATGTGACCCCAGTAAATTGAAATGCGCGTTCAAATTCAATATATAGAGTTATATGTTGGTTTTGACGAAAACTGATCGAAATGATCGATTCAGCCTATGATACATATCCCATTGTGTTCGGAACGGGGGTAATACGCTAGGGACGACAGTCGGTGGTTTCGATTTTGAGTTAGAAATAAAAAGTTGCTTTTTTCGATTTAGGAAATAAATAAATAAATATAAAATATTATATTCCCTCCCCTTTTCCTTTATCCACTAAGCCCCCCCTTTTTTTGTTCATTCATAATCCAAATAAAAAAAAGAAGAAAACCCGCTGCCCCCTCCCCCAAATCGCCAACGCACACCGCCCAAGCCACGCGCCGTCACCCACCGCCGGCGATCCATCCCCGCACCCCCCCTCTGCCATGCCTCCTCGTCTTCTTCTCCACTTCCTCCTTCCGCTCGACGCGACCCCCTCCTCAATCGAAGAGCCCTCCTCCTCCACCTCGCCGACTACGACGCACCACCCGACCTCCCCCTCTTCTCCCCTTGCCGTTCGAACGCCCCCACCCTCCTCTGTAAATCGCGAGCCCCAGTTACATTAAAAATCTGCTGCTTCTAACCCTAGTGGGCCCGCCATTGGCCAGTGTGCCACTCCCCGAGCACCCTTCGACCGCCGTTCGAGTTTGTGAGCCCTCCTCCGACTGAAATAGGTTAGTTTTACTGATTATTTTTAGTATATTAAAAACAAAATTGTACTTAAGTTGAAAAACTGAATTTTTGTTAGGTATAAAACTGATTTTTGTTAGGTATAAAACTGAATTTTTATAAGGTATAAAACATGAAAGGTGGATTTTTATATGACATTGTTTATAAAAGTTGAGTTTTTTATAATTAGAAAAGATATGATTCTTAGTATAGGAAAAATATAATTTTTATTATATAGAAAGGATAAAAATATAATTTTTATTATATAGAAAGGTTGAAAATATAATTTTTATTTAGGTAGAGTAATAAAAATATAATTTTTAATTAAGTAGTGAAGTAAAAATACGATTTTTACTTCGATAAAAAATAGGATTTTCATTGATGTAGAATAATAAAAATATGATTTTTATTAAAGTAGAGTTATAAAAATATGATTTTTATTAAAGTTGAGTTATAAAAATATGATTTTTATATTATAGAAGGAATAAAAATAGAAATGTTTAAATTTGAAAAGACGAAATCTTTAATTTGAAAAGGCGAAATCTTTAATTTGAAAAGGCGAAATCTTTAATATTGAAAAGGAGATATTTTGATATAAGGAAAGACGTTATTTTTATATATATAAAGTAGCGATAAAAATTCGATTTTTATTTTATAAGAAGCGAAATAAAAATTCAACCTTTATATTAAAAATAGAAATATAAAAATATAATTTTTATATAGAACGAAGCGTTGTAAAAATAAATGAAGTAGAAATAAAAATATGAATTTTTATTTATTGAATGAAGCAATAAAAATATAATTTTTATTTGAACAGCGTGAAAAGACTGTATTGGAATTAAAAATGGATTCAGGTGATTCAGCAGTTCAACAGCAAAGCACGGCGGAGTGGAACCCTCTGTGAGAACTCCTCAATTTAAATTTCTTTTACTAGTTAGAAATATATACTAGGATGCAGACGGTGCTTAGTAGCACCCGACACCCGTCGTCCACAGACCATGGACGGCTTGTATGCTTGTTTGATGTGTTGTGAAATTTGTTTGTGATGTTGATGTGAAACCAATAATATAGATTAATCTGTTGAAATAAATTAATTATTGTTAAAAATATAATTTTTAACGTGAATGTGAATAAATAAATATTCATTTACAAACCGGATGGTTTGTTTATGTACACCTATTTGAAGGACATTGATTGGGATGATAAATTTTACACATCGCCCAACTACACAAATAAAAATCTGTGTTTGTTGATTTGAAACCCCACACAGGTATTGGGATAATATATGACATACACTAATCCCAATAATTAGTTGTATGTCGATCGATGGATCGACAGGCTGTTATAAGCGTTAGATATCTATATTTGATGCTTATACAGTGTAGTGCACTTTGGATGATGGTTGATTATGTATCGTTGCTATTATATACATGTGTCATATGAGATCCATATAATTAACTTTATATGGTAATTGATTGGGCCTCATTCCAAATTAGAAAATAAAGAATATTATAATATAAAGGTTCATGTGTTGACCGTACTCATCCGTTGAGATTAGTCATGTGTTGAACGAAATATTTTAACAATAAAATTTACATCTTTATCATTATAAAATAAAGGTTCATGTGTTGACCGTACTCATCCGTTGAGATTAGTCATGTGTTGAACGAAATATTTTAACAAAAAATTTACATCTTTATCATATATAAAATTAGAAACTAATTGGAAAATAGATAAGATGAGTAGTCTCCTGGATATTGATCTGATGTTGGTTTCGGCCTTCGAGGTTAATATTTAGGGAATCGTTCTCTTACTAATTTACGGTTGGAGTCTGATTTGAAATCAAACGAAAGATACCATAATTTTTATAAAATATACTAAATAACAAAAATAATCACATGTGGATAGTACTCATCCGTTGAGATTAGTCATGTGTTGACAAAAATATAGATTCACGTATTGAATAGGATAAATATTCATTTGTTGAATAGAATAACGGAATTATTGAGATATATAAAGCCGTATTGATTAGAGATGCGCTATTTTGACGCGAACGATATTTATATCGATTATATTCATTTTTATAATTGAATTGAATAGAAAACGAATTCGAATTGAATTAAATAGAAAACGAATTCGAATTGAATAGAAAACGAATTCTAATTGAATTGAATAGAAAACAAATTCGAATTGAATTGAATAGAAAACGAATTTGAAATGAATTGAATAGAAAATGAATTTGAATTGAATTGAATAGAAAACGAATTTGAATTGAATCGAATAGAAAACGAATTTGAATTGAATTGAATTGAATAGAAAACGAATTTGAAATAGAATTGAAATCGATTTGAATTCGAAATGAATGTTGAAATTGTTTTTGAAACAAATTTGAAACGATTTATAAAATTCGTTTAAAAGGGGAAATCGACGAAATATATAATATATATATATATTATATATAATGGCCTGAATAGAACGCGCCGCGCCGCGACAGTTCGTAAATTTCGACCATTGACTTCGAACGGACATTACGGGAGATCCGACCGTCGGATTCTCCTAAAACTGGAACCATTGGGTTCGTATCGAAAAGAGCTTTCTAACAAATATTAGAAATTTGAAATCTAACGGTTGGATTTGGAGATACGTCCAAATCAAATTTGGAAAAGGTCGCTGTAAGTGCAGTTCGATGGCCGTTGATGGAAATCGACTGTACGGGCCTTGATAAAATTATTAAAAATAGTAATAATTTGTGTAAAATCATAAGAAATTATTTGGGAAAAATTGGGATGAAAAACTCCGTATTTGAAAAGATAAAAATAGATTTTTATCGAAATGAACTAGTTTTGAACTAAAATTAAAACCCATTTATTTTTAAATAAATAAATTGGATTTGAAATGGTTTGTAAATAGAATTGATTTGTGGGTTTATCGTGAAGGGTGTTTTAAATGACACTTGTTCTTTAACCCGATAATAAATAGAATGTGATTTGGGTTTGTCGTGAACTGTGTTTTAAATGACATTAGTTCTTTAACCCAGTAAAAGGAGTTTTAATGAGTCTGTAATTAGATTGAAATGTGAATTTATAATCTAAATTATCAAATTTAGAAAGTGATCGAGAATGGAGTATCACCAGTTTTGCTCCAAAACGATAGTCAAATCTTTAATTAGATTTGAACGTGGAATGGTAATTAATTTTACCGATAACACCGTGGTATTAGATATAGAGTATTACCAGTTTTGCTTCATGGGATGAATAGGTCGGGATTGGGAAATAAAATAAATAATTACTTCGATGTGGTTCGCTAATCCTGTCTAGTTTGAAAATCATAATTTGGTTTGAAATGACATCTAAAGGAAGATTCAAGAATAAATTTTAAAGAATTTATCTTTGATAAAATTAATAGGAACCTTTCCCTAAGAATATGAAATTTAGAAACAAGCTGTAGGTTAGTTAAGAAGAATGGTTTCCTGGATATTGATTTGATGTTGGTTTCGGCCTTCGGGGTTAATATTTGGGAAATTGTTCTCTTGCTAATTTACGGTTAGTGACTGCTGAATTGGAATGAGGTGTATGTTGTGTTTGTGTTACATTTGTTTACTATATACGCGGGTTATTCAGAAAGGCCGGGTTTATACCCATTCTGAATAACCGATTCGACGATAAGTCGAAGATGAAGACGGTGGTTGAAGACCGGAAGTCTCACATCGTTTGGGTGATTATTGATGATCTTGATTGGGCTGTACACCCAAGATGAGGGAATCAGTTGGTGGTCGTCCAGACGTACTTGGAGATCGATGGATATGCGAGGAAAGTGCCTCCGGTTTCGTTCAGACCCAGAACGAACTTGTAAATGGACTTTGTGTCTGACATTGGATTTTATTCTGTGTTGATTGATCTCTATTAAATATACATCTGTTTAGCGGCGGAGAATTTATTCTTTTGCTTAACGCCCTTCTCTGAGACGTATGAGCACAGAGGTTGTATATCGATGGACATCAGTCGCATGACATGAATTGCCTGTGTGGCATGCCTAAGTGGCAATTGATCAAGGCTTTTGTTGAAAAGCAATGTCTTGTGGTTGATGATCAAAGCACAGCCTTTGTGGCTTAGCTTTGTGTATAACGTGAATTCGCGAGCCTCACACCTCGGTATGAGTTAAAAACGGGATAAGGACTACAGGGAGAGCACGACGTTTCTTTCTAGCTTTGGTGGTGTCAGGGACTTACCAGCCCTGACATTTATATACTTTTCACCTATGTGGTTGTTGGATGAGGCGCCTCGATTTTAGGTCTGTAAGGACCGGGAAACGTGTGTTCAGGAATAACTAATCCTCAAACGTAAGAGAGGACCGACCCTGAAGCATCCAGGGGTTACCCAGAGTGTGTAGTCCCGAGGCATTTGATAGAGTGTCTCGATCGGAGAGGAGCTTGCCCCTTGCCTCGACTCATGACGGAAATCCAATTTCCAATACGAGATATTTCGGTTTTATTTGTAGAGCCTAGCATGGCGACATAGTAGCATGGGATGCTATGCCGTCTATGATTGATATTTATGATTGAAATTGTTTTGACACTATACACTTATTATACTATCAAATGACTTGTTTTAAAACGTACCAAGCATGTTTGGCTGTTATAAGGTAAAACCCTATCCTCCGGCTTGCGTTGCATTGTGTGATGGGACCTGGGTCTTATAATAGCTTCATTTTTCGAAAAAGCATTGCATTGTCTATTCTATGCACTGGTATTCTTGGGAGGAAACCCGTTCCGTGTTATACGGCGTGCTCCCATGAATTATTCTCTTTTAAAGTAAAGTTTTAAATAACTGTTTTAGTTCTCACACCAGTCACATGACTGACCTGGAGTTTATTGTTTTAACCTAAAATCTGGGTGCCCCTATTTTCCGCACGGGCAGCTTGTAGTTTTGGTTTTGCAGATTATATTCACAGGATCTTGATTTACAGCTGGAACGATGCTCGGAAAGCTCTGTATCCGTGTATTACTTTCAGTTGTGTTTTATATTGTTTTTCTGTTGCTATGTAATTTATTGTAATCTCTGATATTTGTCGAATGTAATTTATTCATTTATACTCTGTATATTCTTGTATCTGATGGAATTGTTGTAATAAGCAATGAAATGTTCTTCCGTCTGCGTTCCAATTTGTCCTGTTCTCAAAACGATCAGGAGTTTCAAACGGTCTAGGCCGGTTTAACGACTGATTCAGACCGAGCGAAATTCCTTGTCGTTACATTTGGTATCAGAGCTTTGGTTTACAGAGCTCGAGAACGAGACACATTAGAACCATACGAAAGAATTCATCAGATATTGGATTAGTATTATCCAATTAGAATGACTCATTAGAGATAGGATCAGTAGTATCCTAGAATGAGTGTGAAGAGTATATTTTTCAAATGAAAACAAATTTTGTTTTGAAAATTTAAATCGTTTTATACGTATTTGAATATTTATTTATATTGAATTTGGACAATCCAATATATAAAGATTTTGCATATACGCGTCATGAACGTATATTCGAAGTTTCAATATACTGGATAGATATAGAATCACATTCTAGACACTCGGAGATGGTTCTGATGACTGATCGATCATCATCAGAATTTATGTTCGAGTTTCGAAGGTGTGATTTCTATATGATTCCATAGATTGGTGTGAGAACCAAAACTAGCTAGATTTATTGTTGTGATTTGGCATCAAAAACATGATTTTTGCAAATGTATCAAAATTATGAATTTGAAACTCTAATCCGCTAATTGATTGATGGTTGTGTTGTTTGTTTATTTGTTCGATAATTTTTAACAATTATGCCAAATAGAATCAAATATTGAACTGTATTGAAAATTTGTCGCATTTGCTTGCATATACATGTACTTACATTCAACAGGTCATTGCAAGTAGGCTAGAGCAGAGAATAAAATTTGTTTGCCCGACAAATAGGTACATGTTTATCATAATTTACTGTTTTGTTTGGGTGATGATGATTTTATGAGCCTATTGGCTAGCCGCTTGGCTTTTTCTTTTTCTTTTTGAGATCAGAGGACCTGTATGGCAATTTCGGGATTTTCCCGGTGCTCCCGGTGCAGGGGAGGTTATGGAGAAATTTTTCGAAAATTTAGGGTGTTAGCCAAATTTTTGAAAAATTTGAAAAGTTCTTAGAAACTGAAAAGTTGAAGAACTTAAGTCGTAAAGAGGATACTGGAAGTTGAGTTGAATTGTTAAACAACTTTCGGCTTCGTTCCTTTTCGGGGACGAAAAGTTTTAAGTGGGGGAGATTGTAACAACCCGAAAATCTGAGCCAATTTATATTTTTTATTTTGGCAATTTTAGCGAATTTTGAATATTTAAAATAAATTATTTTAAATAGTAACAACGAAAAATTTATTTTTAATAGAATTCGAACGTATATATTTATATACGTCGTCGTTAGAATATAAATATTTATTTTAAATTATAAAAGGAATTGAAAATGGCGCGGTAGTTTGATAATTCGATTTCAAACTTCAAATGAATGTACCGGGTGCAAAATAAACCGGATTTTAACAAAACCAAAAATAGTAGGATCTAATTGGTAATATCTTTCCAATCATAGCAGGAATCAAAAGATATGTCCAGTTGAAAATCCTGAATAGTCGCTATGGAATTCTGGCCCTTAAAAATGGAAATTTTGCAAATGACCTCGGATTTCGACGAAACCACTTTTGTTGGATCCGTGATGTCAAGTTATTGCTAGATTCCAATTTTCATAATTTTTCGAATCAAAATGTGAGCGTGGCAAAGGAAAACGCATTTGACCAGTTTTAGTTGATTTTAATCGACTGGAAAATGGCCATTTTTCAAACGGTCTCAGAATTCGACGAAACTAGTTTTCTTAGGACCGTATCGTCAATACGAAGCTACAAAATATTTTCTGGAATTTTTCGAGTTAGTATGTGACCCCAGTAAATTGAAATGCGCGTTCAAATTCAATATATAGAGTTATATGTTGGTTTTGACGAAAACTAATCGAAACGATCGAATCAGCCTACGATACATATCCCATTGTGTTCGGAACGGGGGTAATACGCTAGGGACGACAGTCGGTGGTTTCGATTTTGAGTTAGAAACAAATAGTTGCTTTTTTCGATTTAGGAAATAAATAAATAAATAAATATAAAATATTATATTCCCTCCCTTTTTCCTTTATCCACTAAGCCCCCCTTTTTTTCGTTCATTCATAATCCAAAAAAAAATGAAAACCCGTTGCCCCCCCCAAATCGCCACCGCCCAAGCCACGCGCCGTCACCCACCGCCGGCGATCCATCCCAGCACCCCCCCGCCACGCCTCCTCTTCTTCTTTTCCATTTCCTCCTTCCGCTCGACGCGACCCCCTCCTCAATCGAAGACCCATCCTCCCCCACCTCGCCGACTGCGACGCACCACCCGACCTCCCCCTCTTCTCCCCTTGCTGTTCGAACGCCCCCCACCCTCCTCTGTAAATCGCGAGCCCCAATCACATTAAAAATCCGCTGCTTCTAACCCAAGTGGGCCCTCCATTGGCCATTGTGCCACTCCCCGAGCACCCTTCCACCGCCGTTCGAGTTTGTGAGCCCTCCTCCGACTGAAATAGGTTAGTTTTAATGATTTTATTTAGTATATTAAAAACAGAATTGTACTTAAGTTGAAAAACTGAATTTTTGTTAGGTATAAAACTGATTTTTGTTAGGTATAAAACTGAATTTTTATAAGGTATAAAACATGAAAGGTGGATTTTTATATGACATTGTTTATAAAAGTTGAGTTTTTTATAATTAGAAAAGATACGATTCTTAGTATAGGAAAAATATAATATAATTTTTATTATATAGAAAGGCTGAAAATATAATTTTTATATAGGTAGAGTAATAAAAATATAATTTTTAATTAAGTATTGAAGTAAAAATACGATTTTTACTTCGATAAAAAAATAGGATTTTCATTGATGTAGAATAATAAAAATATGATTTTTATTAAAGTACAGTTATAAAAATATGATTTTTATTAAAGTAGAGTTATAAAAATATGATTTTTATATTATAGAAGGAATTAAAATAGAAGTGTTTAAATTTGAAAAGGCGAAATCTTTAATTTGAAAAGGCGAAATCTTTAATTTGAAAAGGCGAAATCTTTAATATTGAAAAGGAGATATTTTGATATAAGGAAAGACGTTATTTATATATATATATATATATAAAGTAGCGATAAAAATTCGATTTTTATTTTATAAGAAGCGAAATAAAAATTCAACCTTTATATTAAAAATAGAAATATAAAAATATAATTTTTATATAGAATAAAGCGTTGTAAAAATAAATGAAGTAGAAATAAAAATATGAATTTTTATTTATTGAATGAAGCAATAAAAATATAATTTTTATTTGAACAGCGTGAAAAGATTGTATTGGAATTACAAATGGATTCAGTCGATTCAGCAGTTCAACAGCAAAGCACAGCGGAGTGGAACCCTCTGCTCACTTTAAATTTCTTTTTCTAGTTAGAAATATACACTAGGATGCAGACTGTGCTTAGTAGCAGCCGACACCCGTCGTCCACAGACCATGGACGGCTTGTATGCTTGTTTGATGTGTTGTGAAATTTGTTTGTGATGTTGATGTGAAATCGATAATATAGATTAATGTGTTGAAATAAATTAATTATCGTTAAAAATATAATTTTTAACGTGAATGTGAATAAATAAATATTCATTTACAAACCGGACGGTTTGTTTATGTACACCTATTTGAAGGACATTGATTGGGACGATAAATTTTACATATCGCCCAACTGCACAAATAAAAATCTGTGTTTGTTGATTTGAAACCCCACACGGGTATTGGGATAATATATGACATACACTAATCCCAATAATTAGTTGTATGTCGATCGATGGATCGACAGGCTGTTATAAGCGTTAGATATCTATATTTGATGCTTATACAGTGTAGTGCACTTTGGATGATGGTTGATTATGTATCGTTGCTATTATATACATGTGTCGTATGAGATCCATATAATTAACTTTATATGGTAATTGATTGGACCTCATTCCAATTTAGAAAATAAAGAATATTATAAAATAAAGGTTCATGTGTTGACTGTACTCATCCGTTGAGATTAGTCATGTGTTGAACGAAATATTTTAACAATAAAATTTACATCTTTATCATTATAAAATAAAGGTTCATGTGTTGACCGTACTCATCCTTTGAGATTAGTCATGTGTTGAACGAAATATTTTAACAATAAAATTTACATCTTTATCATATATAAAATTAGAAACTAATTGGAAAATAGGTAAGATGATTAGTCTCCTGGATATTGATCTGATGTTGGTTTCGGCCTTCGGGGTTAATATGTAGGGAATCGTTCTCTTACTAATTTACGGTTGAAGTCTGATTTGAAATCAAACGAAAGATACAATAATTTTTATAAAATATATTAAATAACAAAAATAATCACACGTGGACAATACTCATCCGTTGAGATTAGTCATGTATTGACAAAAATATAGATTCACGTATTGAATAGGATAAATATTCATTTGTTGAATAGAATAACGGAATTATTGAAATATATAAAGCCGTATTGATTAGAGATGCGCTATTTTGACGCGAACGATATGTATATCGATTATTCGTTTTTATAATTGAATCGAATAGAAAACGAATTCGAATTGAATTGAATAGAAAACGAATTCGAATTGAATAGAAAACGAATTTGAATTGAATTGAATAGAAAACGAATTCGATTTGAATAGAAAACGAATTTGAATTGAATTGAATAGAAAACGAATTTGAATTGAATCGAATAGAAAACGAATTTGAATTGAATCGAATAGAAAATGAATTTGAATTGAATCGAATAGAAAACGAATTTGAATTGAATGGAATAGAAAACGAATTTGAATTGAATTGAATAGAAAACAAATTTGAAATAGAATTGAAATCGATTTGAATTCGAAATGAATGTTGAAATTGTTTTTGAAACAAATTTGAAACGATTTATAAAATTCATTTAAAAGGGGAAATCGACGAAATATATATAATGGCCTGAATAGAACGCGCCGCACCGCGGCAGGTCGTAAATTTCGACCATTGACTTCGAACGGACATTACGGGAGATCCGACCGTCGGATTCTCCTAAAACCAGAACCGTTGGGTTCGTATCGAAAAGAGCTTTCTATAAAATATTAGAAATTTGAAATCTAACGGTTGGATTTGGAGATACGTCCATATCAAATTTGGAAAAGGTCGTTGTAAGTGCAGTTCGATGGCCGTTGATGGAAATCGACTGTACGGGCCTTGATAAAATTATTAAAAATAGTAATAATTTGTGTAAAATCATAAGAAATGATTTGGAAAAAATTGGGATGAAAAACTCCATATTTGAAAAGATAAAAATAGATTTTTATCGAAATGAACTAGTTTTGAACTAAAATTAAAACCCATTTATTTTTAAATAAATAAATTGGATTTGAAATGGGCTGTAAGTAGAATTGATTTGTGGGTTTATCGTGAAGGGTGTTTTAAATGACACTTGTTCTTTAACCCGATAATAAATAGAATGCGATTTGGGTTTGTCGTGAACTGTGTTTTAAATGACATTAGTTCTTTAACGCAGTAAAAGGAGTTTTAATGAATCTGTAATTAGATTGAAATGTGAATTGATAATCTAAATTATCAAATTTAGAAAGTGAGCGAGAATGGAGTATCACCAGTTTTGCTCCAAAACGATAATCAAATCTTTAATTAGATTTGAACGTGGAATGGTAATTAATTTTACCGATAACACTGTGGTATTAGATATGGAGTATTACCAGTTTTGCTTCATGGGATGAATAGGTTGGGATTGGGGAATGAAATAAATAATTACTTCGGTGTGGTTCGCTAATCCCGTCTAGTTTGAAAAACCATAATTTGGTTTGAAATGACATCTAAAGGAAGATTCAAGAATAAATTTTAAAGAATTTATCTTTGATAAAATTAATGGGAACCTTTCCATAAGAATATGAAATTTAGAAACTAGCTGTTGGTTAGTTAAGAAGAATGGTTTCCTGGATATTGATCTGATGTTGGTTTCAGCCTTCAGGGTTAATATTTGGGAAATTGTTCTCTTGCTAATTTACGGTTAGTGACTGCTGAATTGGAATGAGGCGTATGTTTTGTTTGTGTAACATTTGTTTACTATATACGCGGGTTATTCAGAAAGGCCGGGTTTATACCCATTCTGAATAACCGATTCGACGATAAGTCGAAGATGAAGACGGTGGTTGAAAACCGGAAGTCTTCACATCGTTTGGGTGATTACTGATGATCTTGATTGGGCTGTACACCCAAGATGAGGGAATCAGTTGGTGGTCGTCCAGACGTACTTGGAGATCGATGGATATGCGAGGAAAGTGCCTCCGGTTTCGTTCAGACCCAGAACGAACTTGTAAATGGACTGTGTGTCTGACATTGGATTTTATTCTGTGTTGATTGATCTCTATTAAATATACATCTGTTTGGCGGCAGAGAATTTATTCTCTTGATTGACGCCCTTCTCTGAGACGTACGAGCTCAGAGGTTGTATATCGATGGACATCAGTCGCATGACATGAATTGCCTGTGTGGCACGCCTAAGTGGCAATTGATCAAGGCTTCTGTTGAAAAGCAAAGTCTTGTGGTTGATGATCAAAGCACAGCCTTTGTGGTGTAGCTTTGTGTATAACGTGAATTCGCAAGCCTCACACCTCGGTATGAGTTAAAAACGGGATAAGGACTGCAGGGAGAGCACGACGTTTCTTTCTAGCTTTGGTGGTGTTAGTGACTGTAACGACCCGGATTTTCGGTGGCTTTGGTTATCGACGTAAGCTCGACGTCGATAACCAAAACATCGAAAAATCCCGGTAATTAATGAAAGAAATTAGAAGGTGAGAATAGATAAGATAGAAACTTAGAATAGGAGAAGAAGAAGAACACAACATCAGAGTAACACGAACCTCACAGCGGAACGAATAACATATAATAGATAACATAACTTTGAAATATAACAGTTATGTATACAATAGCACTTATCAGAGTACAGCACTTACAACACAGCGGAAATAAACTATAGCTATATGATTCTGAAGCCTCCTGCTCCAGCTCTTCAATGTATCTGCAAATCCTGACTACTTGACTGCCCGTACAAATTTAGGCACCCAAGAGTTTAGGGAAAACAACAAAGTAAACTTCGGGTCAGTCATGGGACTGGTATGAGTAAAACAGTTTAAACAGGTATATGAACAAGTAAACGATATCTCATAAGACCACGCCGCAGAACGGAACGGGTTTTCCCTTATGAGAATCCAAAATATCTATATATCAAAAACCTTTTGATATTATAATAATGTCTATGTACAAATAGATATCAACTAGCAGAAACGCTTTCATCTCACGTTCTACATATATAGTATACAATCAAAATCGCAAGCACGTATTGGATAATGGATTTCCAACTATGACAAGGTATGGAACCACCTTCCGATCAGTGTACTCTAGGAACGATACACTGGAGTTCAACAAGAACATCTTGTAACTCAGCCACACATGACCGACCACTCATTTCGCTTGAGTGTATCGAATGTACATCACCAACGGTTGGGATCAGCAACCGTTCCCGTATATATATGGGACAACATTGATAGATTTAAGAAACAAATGAATATTCTCTAGATAGGTGATTATACACCCTACTTCGGTGCGACCGACTTAGCCATGCTGCCTGCCCGATTTCTGTCATTTACCGGATGATGAGGCTAGAAGCTACGCTTTATCATCACATCAGATTCACTTCGAATGCCACATTGTCAGATCCATCAGAACCACTAATTGACGTCTACAACCATACATTACGTGTCAGCTAAAAGAAGTTTCCTTCTCCGCTTCCACTCTTGGTATAGTTGAAGAAATCAATGTACGTGACCGTCTGGAAATACTATGTCAGACATCCATCTTCATTCACTTAGAAATGTCACATCGTCATACCCGCCAAATCACAAATTGACTTATCCAAAAATAACACGGGTATACAGCTAAGAGAAACGAATTCCTCCACCACCAAACGTGAATACGTTTGAACAGATCAGCTTACGCGATCCATTGGATATACTCTGTCAGACCTTCGTCCATACAAGTTGTCCTGGAACTGGACAAACCGAAGGCACTATTCCGTATATCCATCTTAGTCACTGTTATCTAAGACTTATACAACAGCCCTTGCATTTTACTCCGTCTTCAATTATCTTTGGCATATATGATTCGCGACGCTTATGCCAATACAGAGTGGTTCTATGGATAATAATCCAACCGGTCTCTCCATATTAACAACGTTAAAATGGTCAAAACTTCGATAGTCTGTGAGTTAACTATCGAAGAAAAACAAGTGTGCAAACAACGATATTATTCCCAGATGGAAATTATATCGAACAAACATCATTTAACATTAAACTCTTTAGTTCATTTATTTACTTATCTCCTGTTTCCCTATATTCTAAATTCTTATTTTCTTTTATCAGAAAACATTTCTGATTCTCGTTTGGAAAACATTTCCAAAACTCCTTTACGATCAAACCTTACCATTTCTTAGTTAAGAAGGAAGTCACTCAAGTTGGGGTATAATTACCTCTCAGACCTTAACTGAACAACGTTATAACTTCGAAATGGTCAAAGTTTATCTTTTAATCTTTAACAACTTCTTTACGCCTTTCTCGGATTCAATTTTACTAATCCACTTCTATGTTTAAAACATTGGTTATAACGATAACGTTATAATCCCTCCTTTCAAATTATCTAACCTTAATTATAACTTCTATTCTTATTAGTGAACAATTAACCTAACACTTATTTATTTATAAATAAATAAATCTCTATTTAAAACACTGGAAAGTATAAGTACTTTCCCGAATTCGATATAATCGAATTTGCCGATTAACTCTCTTCGAGAAATCTCTATTTGATTAACTCTTCTTCGAATAACCTATATTTGATTAACTCCTTCCTTTCGAATATACTATATTCGATTACTCCTACTCGAATAAACGATATTCGATAATCTCTCTTTGAATAACTAATATTCGATAACTCTTTCTTTTTAAATATCTCATATTTGAAAATCTCACTTCGATTAAACTAAAATCGATAACTCCTTTCGATGAAACTAACATCGATAATTCCTTTCGATTTAACTAACGTCGATAACTCCTTTCGATGAAACTAACATCGATAACTCCTTTCGATTTGACTAATCGATAACTCCTTTCGATAAAACTAACATCGATAACTCCTTTCGATTTAACTAACGTCGATAACTCCTTTCGATGAAACTAACATCGATAACTCCTTTCGATTTGACTAATCGATAACTCCTTTCGATGAAACTAACATCGATAACTCCTTTCGATTTGACTAATCGATAACTCCTTTCGATGAAACTAACATCGATAACTCCTTTCGATTTGACTAATCGATAACTCCTTTCGATGAAACTAACATCGATAACTCCTTTCGATTTGACTAATCGATAACTCCTTTCGATGAAACTAACATCGATAACTCATTTCGATGAAACTAACATCGATAACTCCTTTCGATTTAACTAATCGATAACTCCTTTTGATGAAACTAACATCGATAACTCCTTTCGATTTAACTAATCGATAACTCCTTTCGATGAAACTAACATCGATAACTTTAACTCGACGAACTTAACTCGACTAACTTAACTTGACTCGACTAACTCGACTTACTTGGTTCGACCAATTCGATTGGATTAACTAGGCTCGACTAACTTGACTAACTCTGTCTCAAATAACTATATTTGATTAACTCTAGTTCGTTTTAACTCTAGTTCGTTTTAACTCTAATCGATTAACTCTAAATAATTAACTTCAACTGGTTAACTCTAACTGATTAACTCTAACTAGTTAACTCTATTTGACTAACTCGACTTGACTAACCCCTTTCGAATAACATATTCGATTAACTAACTTCGAATACCATATTCGATTAACTAACTTCGAATACCATATTCGATTAACTAACTTCGAATACCATATTCGATTTCTCCTTTCGAATACCATATTCGATTAACTAACTTCGAGTACCATATTCGATTAACTAACTTCGAATACCATATTCGATTTCTCCTTTCAAATAGCATATTCGATTAACTAACTTCGAATACCATATTCGATTTAACTTTATTCACTTTATAAAGATTTCCTTTTTAACAACGTTTTATTCAATTGAAAAGATTTACTTTTAAATAACGGTTCTACACTTTAAAAATGATTTCCTTTTCATAATGTTCCCTTTCCAATTTTATTTGTAAATGGTTTACAAATATTTCCTTTTCAAATTTATTCTTGAAATATTCTAACTCCTTAAATTCCCGGAAAAATTCGCCATAACCTCCTTTGTATCGGGAGCATTGGGAAAATCCCCAAACCCGCCACACAGGCCTTTCCATTCAAAAAGAAATGTTTTGAATTTATTTCCTTTTTCTAAATATTTCCTATTTATAAAATTCCAATTTATAAATATTCCTTATTTATAAATATTTAAATTTATAAATATCTCTTATTTATAAATATTCCATTTATAAATATTCTATTTTCAATTTCACTTTGAAAATCCCCTTATCAACATCTCGTATGTTATGGTATTCAGTCATATCAAATCACGATGTTCAATATCGTCCAAGCACATATAATCGCCCACAGATTTTATATCACATCATATAACAATATATGAAAAACAATAAAATAACTGTTGAGGAATCCAGTCGGATTCCTCCAATCTGTTTCCCTGCATCACAAATGTTAAACAATAATATTAACATCGATTTCACTTCGATGTGAATTATTCTGATCAACAGAATCAACATATAAATATCTAACTGTTATATATATATGTATACACATATATATAAAATTTCCACTAACTGTCTAGCAGTTCAATCAAACAGTCAACACACATCAACAGATAATATCTAACAGTTCTAAAAATACAACATGAAATTATAAACTGTTCAGAGTTGGTGAGTTTTACTCACATTTGGACGATCATCGTCAATGACGACAACCACCGCTTTATTCAGCTGGACAATTTATTTTGCTATAAATTGTGACGGACTCCAATTGAATCGCGGTCAGTTCCATTTGTAGTGCCCGTCCATACGATCCCAACGCAACTTACGGTTTGTCAATCTTATATCGTACGAGAGAGGTATCGATTTTACAAGTTTAATACATTTAAATTTTAATTAAAACTTAAAGGAATTAAACATTTGGGCCTCACCCCTCTTCTAACCTTGGCCCAAGCCCACTAGCATCCTTCTTCCCGAACGAGCAAACAAGGCCGCTCCTCCTGTAACTTTACACGGCCATTTCCCAAACCTCATTCCTCCATTCTCCTCTCATTTCTTCATAAAATCCTCAACCGAAAATACCATTGGCTTGCTCTTCGAAATCTCCTCCCAATCACGCCCTTTTCACACCGTTCGATGTCCTCTTCTGCGTCGCGACATCCAGCACCACATCGACCAGACAATCCACCGTATCCATCCAGACTTCCACCAAGGCTGCTCCATCATCTCCCGAACCCAAATCCGTCATTAGATTTTTACATCGAAGCTTCAAACCGCGGATTTCGCTAACCCTAATCCTCGCTGTACCGAACCCATGAACGCGCAACAACATCGAGCTGAGTAAAACCCACATGAAAATGGAGCTATCCCCTTGCCGAATCTATATATATTCATTTAGTGATTTATGGGATTTTACACATTTTGTTTTGAATTTTTTGAAGAGATCGAATGTTGGCTGTGTTCTTATTTTGGAGGCGCAAATACTTCATTGACTTGTGCAGAGAATGAATTAGGTTTAGGATTTTAGAGAGGTATTTATAGGATTTTTAAATATTATTTTAAAAAGGAATATTCTTGGTATATTCCCGTTTCAGTCTTCATTTTGCTCTCTGTGGTTTGTTTTGACGGGTTTTATACCCTGTTTGGGTTGGTTTTGGTTGTGGTTGAGACCGAAGGCCCAGTGGCCTGTGCTGGATCATAGAAAAATAAAGGGGATATTTCGAATTTGATTTTCGTATTTTATTTTCTCGTTTTTCTCTTTGCCTTCGGTCCTTAAAAATCACTGTGATCACATACGATCTCCTAAAATCACAATAACTGACATGCCACTAGAGTTTGACATTACGGACCCAATGAAACTGGTTTCGTCGAATTCCAACTCCGTATGCTCACACAACGTATTTTTAACCGTCGAAATACTGACTGTTCCTTACTCTAAAAATCCGTACGGTCACACGGTGACTCTAAAAATCACGAAACTGGAAATCTAACAACTATTTGACATTGCGGATCCAAAAAAATTAGTTTTGTTGAAAACGGAGGTCGTATGAAAAACTAGCTATTTTTTCAAGCGCTGAACTGACCTTTTAAATATATAAATATATTTAAATATTATTAAATTTAATTTTAATAAATTAATATTCTCGTATATATCCACAGATGATGTCGTACGGCTCTAGAATATCCTGCCAGAATTTATGACTTGATTTTCGGAATTCCGATTTGATCGATATTCAGTTCGTATCGAAAATCCTTTTTATAACGTATATAAAGCGTCGCAAATTATAAAGGAATTCTACAGCGACTTTTCTAAAATTTGATTTGGACATACATCAAAATCTACACGACGAAATCCCGATTTTTCTCTTCCAATAGAAAGATATACTCCACCAGCTCCACACGTTTCTTGTTTCACAGAAATCCGGTTTAAAACGAATCCTGTATACTCAGTTGAAGTTCAAATCGCCAAATAGCGAACTGTCGTGCCATTTCGAGCTCGTTTATAAATATATTATAAACTATACATTCAACTGTCGTCGATTCAATATAATCGTTATTATATTTTGAATCAAAACTCCACCAAATCTCGTATGCTATTCAATTCACATGATAATGTGAATTTCACTATTTCCGACTATTTCGACATTATAATATATTATTATATTATAATTATTAATTAAATATTCAATATTATTTAATTAAACGATCATTAACTTCTCTAAATCACCAATTATATAATTAAATAAATTAATTATATATCGCAGAAAATGCGGGTCATTACATTCTTCCCCACTTAAAATAATTTCGTCCTCGAAATTGCTAAGTTAGAGGACGACCCTATATATTGGAATTCCTAAGATTTGTTTACCCCTTATTTCTGATTTCTACTGAACCAACTAATATTGACAAAAATTTTAATTCCTTCCGACTAACCTAAATTTTCAAAAATTCTAAAAAAAATTCTAACACTTTAAACTTTCGAAAAATTTCGCCAGCACCTCCTTTGTACTGGTCAATAGCTCAAACTCCAACTCACCTCTCTGGGTCTTCTTCAACCCAAAAGAAAATCAAACAGCCAAGCAACTTGCCAATTCGGCTCATAAATACCAAACTCATATAAAATATAAACTTGTACCTTTTTGTCGGGCATATCATTATATCCCTTACATCTGCTGTTAATTCAGCATATACAAATGCCTTTTCAATCAAACTCCAATCAATTTCACCTCCAACACAACCATTCGCATATATCCAAGTCGAATTCACTTTCAGATTATCCTCTAATCAAATCCAATTTCATTTAACTTAGTCAAAGTTAAATTCTAATTTATTATTCCCTTTCACTATTTTAATCCATTTCACTTCATACGTTAAATTTAAATTTCAAATTTCAAATTCCTAGGTTTATTTCAAATCAATTTGAAATCATAATACTTATTCAAAACCTTTGAATTTCTAAACTCCTTGTTTTCTCAAAACAATTCAAATCAAAATCTCTGGTAGTAATCCACCACTTAGAAACTCGAAAACCACACCGATGATACTGCGCAGTCATCATCGGAATTATTTTCCAGCGACCCAAGTGATTTCAATACTATATCATTTCAAAACCCTTACTAAATACATCCATTTTGAAAACATCTCAAAATCTCCCAAGAACTAAAAATTTCCTTATTTTAATTCCAAATCTGATTTAAATTCATATTTAATTCATCTTATTTCATAAACTTTACTTATATGATTCTGATTGGTTATATATAACCATTCCACTTTATAATCTCATTCGATTATAATTACAACCTATATATCTAATATATGATAATATATCACATATCCATACTGTGTCGGTCCATCGTATTCAAGTGTTTATTTACTCCTACCGATACAGTGGATCAAACTGATCGACCAGAACTCATAAACAACTCAGCCAATGAATCTCCACAATATAAAAGCATTTTTATATCAAATACAAATACGCACTCGTATATATACACTCAAACTCAATCTAGGGTATTACTAACCCTATCTCTACCGAGTCACGCCACAGAGCCAAGTAATTCTAAACTTAAGCTCTGATACCAACTGTAACGACCCGGATTTTCGGCGGCTTTGGTTATCGACGTAAGCTCGACGTCGATAACCAAAACATCGAAAAATCCCGGTAATTAATGAAAGAAATTAGAAGGTGAGAATAGATAAGATAGAAACTTAGAATAGGAGAAGAAGAAGAACACAACATCAGAGTAACACGAACCTCACAGCGGAACGAATAACATATAATAGATAACATAACTTTGAAATATAACAGTTATGTATACAATAGCACTTATCAGAGTACAGCATTTACAACACAGTGGAAATAAACTATAGCTATATGATTCTGAAGCCTCCTGCTCCAGCTCTTCAATGTATCTGCAAATCCCGACTACTTGACTGCCCATACAAATTTAGGCACCCAAGAGTTTAGGGAAAACAACAAAGTAAACTTCGGGTCAGTCATGGGACTGGTATGAGTAAAACAGTTTAAACAGGTATATGAACAAGTAAACGATATCTCATAAGACCACGCCGCAGAACGGAACGGGTTTTCCCTTATGAGAATCCAAAATATCTTTATATCAAAAACCTTTTGATATTATAATAATGTCTATGTACAAATAGATATCAACTAGCAGAAACGCTTTCATCTCACGTTCTACATATATAGTATACAATCAAAATCGCAAGCACATATTGGATAATGGATTTCCAACTATGACAAGGTATGGAACCACCTTCCGATCAGTGTACTCTAGGAACGATACACTGGAGTTCAACAAGAACATCTTGTAACTCAGCCACACATGACCGACCACTCATTTCACTTGAGTGTATCGAATGTACATCACCAACGGTTGGGATCAGCAACCGTTCCCGTATATATATGGGACAACATTGATAGATTTAAGAAACAAATGAATATTCTCTAGATAGGTGATTATACACCCTACTTCGGTGCGACCGACTTAGCCATGCTGCCTGCCCGATTTCTGTCATTTACCGGATGATGAGGCTAGAAGCTACGCTTTATCATCACATCAGATTCACTTCGAATGCCACATTGTCAGATCCATCATAACCACTAATTGACGTCTACAACCATACATTACGTGTCAGCTAAAAGAAGTTTCCTTCTCCGCTTCCACTCTTGGTATAGTTGAAGAAATCAATGTACGTGACCGTCTGGAAATACTATGTCAGACATCCATCTTCATTCACTTAGAAATGTCACATCGTCATACCCGCCAAATCACAAATTGACTTATCCAAAAATAACACGGGTATACAGCTAAGAGAAACGAATTCCTCCGCCACCAAACGTGAATACGTTTGAATAGATCAACTTACGCGATCCATTGGATATACTCTGTCAGACCTTCGTCCATACAAGTTGTCCTGGGACTGGACAAACCGAAGGCACTATTCCGTATATCCATCTTAGTCACTGTTATCTAAGACTTATACAACAGCCCTTGCATTTTACTCCGTCTTCAATTATCTTTGGCATATATGATTCGCGACGCTTATGCCAATACAGAGTGGTTCTATGGATAATAATCCAACCGGTCTCTCCATATTAACAACGTTAAAATGGTCAAAACTTCGATAGTCTGTGAGTTAACTATCGAAGAAAAACAAGTGTGCAAACAACGATATTATTCCCAGATGGAAATTATATCGAACAAACATCATTTAACATTAAACTCTTTAGTTCATTTATTTACTTATCTCCTGTTTCCCTATATTCTAAATTCTTATTTTCTTTTATCGGAAAACATTTCTGATTCTCGTTTGGAAAACATTTCCAAAACTCCTTTACGATCAAACCTTACCATTTCTTAGTTAAGAAGGAAGTCACTCAAGTTGGGGTATAATTACCTCTCAGACCTTAACTGAACAACGTTATAACTTCAAAATGGTCTAAGTTTATCTTTTAATCTTTAACAACTTCTTTACACCTTTCTCGGATTCAATTTTACTAATCCACTTCTATGTTTAAAACATTGGTTATAACGATAGCGTTATAATCCCTCCTTTCAAATTATCTAACCTTAAATATAACTTCTATTCTTATTAGTGAATAATTAACCTAACACTTATTTATTTATAAATAAATAAATCTCTATTTAAAACACTGGAAAGTATAAGTACTTTCCCGAATTCGATATAATCGAATTTGCCGATTAACTCTCTTCGAGAAATCTCTTTTGATTAACTCTTCTTCGAATAACCTATATTTGATTAACTCCTTCCTTTCGAATATACTATATTCGATTACTCCTACTCGAATAAACGATATTCGATAATCTCTCTTTGAATAACTAATATTCGATAACTCTTTCTTTTTAAATATCTCATATTTGAAAATCTCACTTCGATTAAACTAAAATCGATAACTCCTTTCGATGAAACTGACATCGATAACTCCTTTCGATTTAACTAACGTCGATAACTCCTTTCGATGAAACTAACATCGATAACTCCTTTCGATTTGACTAATCGATAACTCCTTTCGATGAAACTAACATCGATAACTCCTTTCGATTTAACTAACGCCGATAACTCCTTTCGATGAAACTAACATCGATAACTCCTTTCGATTTGACTAATCGATAACTCCTTTCGATGAAACTAACATTGATAACTCCTTTCGATTTGACTAATCGATAACTCCTTTCGATGAAACTAACATCGATAACTCCTTTCGATTTGACTAATCGATAACTCCTTTCGATGAAACTAACATCGATAACTCCTTTCGATTTGACTAATCGATAACTCCTTTCGATGAAACTAACATCGATAACTCCTTTCGATTTGACTAATCGATAACTCCTTTCGATGAAACTAACATCGATAACTCATTTCGATGAAACTAACATCGATAACTCCTTTCGATTTAACTAATCGATAACTCCTTTCGATGAAACTAACATCGATAACTCCTTTCGATTTAACTAATCGATAACTCCTTTCGATGAAACTAACATCGATAACTTTAACTCGACGAACTTAACTCGACTAACTTAACTTGACTCGACTAACTCGACTTACTTGGTTCGACCAATTCGATTGGATTAACTAGGCTCGACTAACTTGACTAACTCTGTCTCAAATAACTATATTTGATTAACTCTAGTTCGTTTTAACTCTAATCGATTAACTCTAACTAATTAACTCCAACTGGTTAACTCTAACTGGTTAACTCTATTTGACTAACTCGACTTGACTAACCCCTTTCGAATAACATATTCGATTAACTAACTTCGAATACCATATTTGATTAACTAACTTCGAATACCATATTCGATTAACTAACTTCGAATACCATTTTCGATTTCTCCTTTCGAATACCATATTCGATTAACTAACTTCGAGTACCATATTCGATTAACTAACTTCGAATACCATATTCGATTTCTCCTTTCGAATACCATATTCGATAAACTAACTTCGAATACCATATTCGATTTAACTTTATTCACTTTATAAAGATTTCCTTTTTAACAACGTTTTATTCAATTGAAAAGATTTACTTTTAAATAACGGTTCTACACTTTAAAAATGATTTCCTTTTTATAATGTTCCCTTTCCAATTTTATTTGTAAATGGTTTACAAATATTTCCTTTTCAAATTTATTCTTGAAATATTCTAACTCCTTAAATTCCCGAAAAAGTTCGCCATAACCTCCTTTGTATCGGGAGCATCGGGAAAATCCCCAAACCTACCACACAGGCCTTTCCATTCAAAAAGAAATGTTTTGAACTTATTTCCTTTTTCTAAATATTTCCTATTTATAAAATTCCAATTTATAAATATTCCTTATTTATAAATATTTAAATTTATAAATATCTCTTATTTATAAATATTCCATTTATAAATATTCTATTTTCAATTTCACTTTGAAAATCCCCTTATCAACATCTCGTATGTTATGGTATTCAGTCATATCAAATCACGATGTTCAATATCGTCCAAGCACATATAATCGCCCACAGATTTTATATCACATCATATAACAATATATGAAAAACAATAAAATAACTGTTGAGGAATCCAGTCGGATTCCTCCAATCTGTTTCCCTGCATCACAAATGTTAAACAATAATATTAACATCGATTTCACTTCGATGTGAATTATTCTGATCAGCAGAATCGACATATAAATATCTAACTGTTATATATATATGTATACACATGTATATAAAATTTCCACTAACTGTCTAGTAGTTCAATCAAACAGTCAACACACATCAACAGATAATATCTAACAGTTCTAAAAATACAACATGAAATTATAAACTGTTCAGAGTTGGTGAGTTTTACTCACATTTGGACGATCATCGTCAATGACGATAACCATCGCTTTATTCAGCTGGACAATTTATTTTGCTATAAATTGTGATGGACTCCAATTGACTTGCGGTCAGTTCCATTTGTAGTGCCCGTCCATACGATCCCAACGCAACTTACGGTTTGTCAATCTGATATCGTACGAGAGAGGTATCGATTTTACAAGTTTAATACATTTAAATTTTAATTAAAACTTAAAGGAATTAAACATTTGGGCCTCACCCCTCTTCTAACCTTGGCCCAAGCCCACTAGCATCCTTCTTCCCGAACTAGCAAACAAGGCCGCTCCTCCTGTAACTTTACATGGCCATTTCCCAAACCTCATTCCTCCATTCTCCTCTCATTTCTTCATAAAATCCTCAACCGAAAATACCATTGGCTTGCTCTTCGAAATCTCCTCCCAATCACGCCCTTTTCACACCGTTCGATGTCCTCTTCTGCGTCGCGACATCCAGCACCACATCGACCAGACAATCCACCGTATCCATCCAGACTTCCACCAAGGCTGCTCCATCATCTCCCGAACCCAAATCCGTCATTAGATTTTTACATCGAAGCTTCAAACCGCAGATTTCGCTAACCCTAATCCTTGCTGTACCGAACCCATGAACGCGCAACAACATCGAGCTGAGTAAAACCCACATGAAAATGGAGCTATCCCCTTGCCGAATCTATATATATTCATTTAGTGATTTATGGGATTTTACACATTTTGTTTTGAATTTTTTGAAGAGATCGAATGTTGGCTGTGTTCTTATTTTGGAGGCGCAAATACTTCATTGACTTGTGCAGAGAATGAATTAGGTTTAGGATTTTAGAGAGGTATTTATAGGATTTTTAAATATTATTTTAAAAAGGAATATTCTTGGTATATTCCCGTTTCAGTCTTCATTTTGCTCTCTGTGGTTTGTTTTGACGGGTTTTATACCCTGTTTGGGTTGGTTTTGGTTGTGGTTGAGACCGAAGGCCCAGTGGCCTGTGCTGGATCATAGAAAAATAAAGGGGATATTTCGAATTTGATTTTCGTATTTTATTTTCTCGTTTTTCTCTTTGCCTTCGGTCCTTAAAAATCACTGTGATCACATACGATCTCCTAAAATCACAATAACTGACATGCCACTAGAGTTTGACATTACGGACCCAATGAAACTGGTTTCGTCGAATTCCAACTCCGTATGCTCACACAACGTATTTTTAACCGTCGAAATACTGACTGTTCCTTACTCTAAAAATCCGTACGGTCACACGGTGACTCTAAAAATCAAGAAACTGGAAATCTAACAACTATTTGACATTGCGGATCCAACAAAATTAGTTTCGTTGAAAACGGAGGTCGTATGAAAAACTGGCTATTTTTCAAGCGCTGAACTGACCTTTTAAATATATAAATATATTTAAATATTATTAAATTTAATATTAATAAATTAATATTCTCGTATATATCCACAGATGATGTCGTACGGCTCTAGAATATCTTGCCAGAATTTATGACTTGATTTTCGGAATTCCGATTTGACCGATATTTAGTTCGTATCGAAAATCCTTTTTATAACGTATATAAAGCGTCGCAAATTATAAAGGAATTCTACAGCGACTTTTCTAAAATTTGATTTGGACATACATCAAAATCTACACGACGAAATCCCGATTTTTCTCTTCCAATAGAAAGATATACTCCACCAGCTCCACACGTTTCTTGTTTCACAGAAATCCGGTTTAAAACGAATCCTGTATACTCAGTTGAAGTTCAAATCGCCAAATAGCGAACTACCGTGCCATTTCGAGCTCGTTTATAAATATATTATAAACTATACGTTCAACTGTCGTCGATTCAATATAATCGTTATTATATTTTGAATCAAACCTCCACCAAATCTCGTATGCTATTCAATTCACATGATATTGTGAATTTCACTATTTCCGACTATTTCGACATTATAATATATTATTATATTATAATTATTAATTAAATATTCAATATTATTTAATTAAACGATCATTAACTTCTCTAAATCACCAATTATATAATTAAATAAATTAATTATATATCGCAGAAAATGCGGGTTATTATAGTGACTTACCAACCCTGACATTTATATACTTTTCACCTATGTGGTTGTTGGATGAGGCGCCTCAATTTTAGGTCTGTAAGGACCGGGAAACGTGTGTTCAGGAATAACTAATCCTCAAACGTAAGAGAGGACCGTCCCTGAAGCATCCAAGGGTTACCCAGAGTGTGTAGTCCAGAGGCATTTGCTAGAGTGTCTCGAAGCGGAGAGGAGCTTGCCCCTTGCCTCGACTCATGACGGAAATCCAATTTCCAATACGAGATATTTCGGTTTTATTTGTAGATCCTAGCATGGCGACATAGTAGCATGGGATGCTATGCCGTCTATGATTGATATTTATGATTGAAATTGTTTTGACACTATACACTTATTATACTATCAAATGATTTGTTTTTAAACGTACCAAGCATGTTTGGCTTTTATAAGGTAAAATCCTATCCTCCGGCTTGTGTTGCATTGTGTGATGGGACCTGGGTCTTATAATAGCTTCATTTTTGGAAAAAGCATTGCATTTTCTATTCTATGCACTGGTATTCTTGGGAGGAAACCCGTTCCGTGTTATACGGCGTGCTCCCTTGAATTACTCTCTTTTAAAGTAAAGTTTTAAATAACTGTTTTGGTTCTCACACCAGTCACATGACTGACCTGGAGTTTATTGTTTTAACCTAAACTTTGGATGCCCCTATTTTCTGCACGGGCAGCTTGTAGTTTTGGTTTTGCAGATTATATTCACAGGATCCTGATTTACAGCTGGAACGATGCTCAGAAAGCTCTGTATCCGTGTATTATTTTCAGTAGTGTTTTATATTGTTTTTCCGCTGCTATGTAATTTATTGTAATCTCTGATATTTGTCGAATGTAATTTATTCATTTATACTCTGTATATTCTTGTATCTGATGGAATTATTGTAATAAGCAATGAAATATTCTTCCGTCTGCGTTCCAGTTTGTCCTGTTCTCAAAACGATTAGGGGTTTCGAACGGTCTAGGTCGGTTTAACGACTGATTCAGACCGAGCGAAATTCCTTGCCGTTACAATATATTGTTAATTATATGGATTTTCTACAACACATGTATAAAATAACAACGATAAATAATCAACCATCATCTAGAGTGCACCACAAAACTGCATAAGCATTAAATATAAATAATTAGCGCTTACAAAGTTTGTCAATCCATCGATTGACATACAACTAAACAATCGGGATTAGTGTACTTCAAATCTCATCCCAATACCTGTGTGGGGTTTCAAATCAACAATCACATATTTTATTTGTGCAGTTGGGCGATGTGTAAAATTTATCGTCTCAATCAATATCAGTCAAATTAGTGTATATAAACAAATCTCTGATTTGTTTATTACTATTTATTTAATATACACGTTAAAAATTATATTTTTAACTATAAAATATTTTTAACTATATAAATATTTTATTTCATTTCACATCACATCACATAATCAACTACACATCAAAATCAAACAAACAAGCATACAAGTTGTCCATGGTCTGTGAAAGATGGGTGTCAGGTGCTACTAAACACCGTCTGCATCCTATTATGTATTTCAAACTAGAGATAAAAATAAAAGTGAGGAGTACTCACCCAAGCTATACCAAACGCCACGACTCTTCATATGTAGAAGTCTTTGTCATTCTCGACTTTCGTCACTTTCGTTGCCCGTAGCCACTACATATATAAAAATCACATTTTTTTTATTGTTGTCATGTATATAAAAATCACATTTTTATAATCACTCTATATGGATAAAAATCACATTTTTATACTGCTGCTATATAGATAAAATTTTAATTTTTATTCTTTCCAAAAATTATATTTTTATAATTCTAATCATATAATAAAATTATATTTCGACTTCATATATTTTTACAATGCTTCCTTCTATATAAAATTATATTTTTATATATCTACTTCTAATACAAAGATTGAATTTTTATTATCATACCTATATAAAAATTATATTTTCATTACTCTACCTAAGTAAAAATCATATTTTTATTCTTCCTATGATATAAAAATCATATTTTTAACATCAAAGAATTCATATTTTTATACAATGAAAGATCGCACCTTTTCTCTAATGAAAAATCTCCATTTTGTTCTAAAGAAAAATCTATTTTTTTTTTCTATATCAAAATGAAACATGTTTTTTTTCTAAAACTAAAAATCATGTCTTTCTAAAACTAGAAATCATGTTATTTCAGTTTTAAAAATCATATTCTTATCAATCAAGAAGTCATATTTTCTTTAACAAAGAGAAATTCATTTTCATATCAAAGAAAAATCGTATTTACTAAATCAAATAATTATAGATCTGAAGACTTACAGTCTTCATCGCTCGTTGGATCCAAGGATGAGATAGGATCGCTGATCGAAGGTGCTCGCTGGTCCCATCACCGCTGGCCTGCGCGAGATCGAAGGGAAGGAGGCTTCAATCGGAGGGTTGTGGTTCGATCGAGGGGGGAAGCGTCGAATGAGGCTGAAGTGGCGACAGGGGGGCGCTCGACGTAGGCTAGGGTTTACGGAGGGCATTGTGGCGGTTTGGGGGTATTTAGAACGGAGGAGGAGAGAAGAGGAGGAGGAGGGCGTGAAGAGGAGGGGGTGCGGTGACCCACCTGGGTGGCGGCGCTGAATCGAAGGGGGGCAGCGGTTCATTGTCGAGCTCCTCTTTTTTTTCTTTTTTTTTATGAATGAAGAATGAGGGAGGGGGACTGAGAGATAAACGAGGGAGGGGGCCATATAGAAAGGGTTTTTTTATTTAATTAATTTCAAAAAGCAACTTTCTATTTCGAACTCGAAACGAAACCCACCGCCTATTGCCCATAGCTAATTACCCCCATTCCGAACACAATGGGATATGTATCGTAAGCTAATTCGATCATTTCGATCAGTTTTCGTCAAAATCAAAATATAAATCTATATATTGAATTTGAACGCGCATTTCAATTTACCGGGGTCACATACAACCTCTAAAAATTCCCGAAAAATATTTTCTAGCTTCGTATTAACGATACGGTTCTAGAAAAACTAATCTCGTCATATTTTGAGAACGTTTGAAAAATGGCCATTTTTCATTTGATTAAAATCAACTGAAACTGGTCAAACGCGTTTTCCTTTGCCATGCTCACATATTGATTCGAAAAATTATGAATTTTGGAACCTAGCAATAATTTGACATCGCGGATCCAACAAAAGTGGTTTCGTCGAAAACCAAGGTCATTTGCAAAATTCCCATTTTTAAGGGCCAGAATTCCATAGCGACTATTCTGAATTTTCAACTGGATATAACTTTTGATTTCCGCTATGAGATTTTTATTTTTCGGATTCGTTGAAAAGATATTCTCAATTAGATTCTAATATTTTTGGTTTCACTAAAATCCGGTTTATTTTGCACCCGGTACATTCATTTGAATTTTGAAATCGAATTTTCGAACTACCGCGCCATTTTCAATTCCTTTTATAATTATAAATAATTATTTATATTCTAACGACGATCTATATAAATATATACGTTCGAATTCTATTCAAAATAAATTTCTCGTCGTTATTATTTAGAACAATTCATTTTAAATATTAAAAATTCGTTAAAATTGCCAAAATAAAAATTTTAAATTGGCCCAGATTTTCAGGTTATTACATTTTTGGTATAAATGTTGCATTATAAAAGAAATAACATTTTTGTTATGAAATGTGCATTAGAAGCGAGATAACATTTTGTTAGAAAATTTGGCATAAGAATAAAAATAACATTTTTGTTATAAATGTTGCATTAGAACAAAAAATCTCATTTTTGGTCATAGAATGTCATGTTAGATAAAATAATCATCTTCGTTAGAAATTGTCATGTGAGAACTTCTATCTCACTCAAATTTCTGAACATTTAATTTATTTTTTTATAATTAAATATCAATTAGTTATCTGCGTTGGGATTATTGTTTGTTGGATAAATGTTGATTTGGATGACTGTTGTGAATTGTTTGAAATTTTAAAATATGTAACATGTTGTTAAGACATTTATGATATTTAAAACATGTTTACACAACCATTTACAAGTTGCCTGACTTGTTTATGTTGATTGGACGATAAATTTTCACACGTCGTCCAAAAGCACAATTAATACTATATTATTTGAATATGTGTTGGTTGAAACCCCACACAGGTCTTGAGTTGATATTTTGACTACACATCGCCCTTGTGATTAGTCTAAAATGTACTCTGGCTGTTGTTGATTGTTTTATCATTATTATGGAAATTATGTGACGTTTGAAATCCATATAATCAAAATTATATGGTGATGGTTTGGTCTCATTCCAATGTCAGAATTAAAAGAATATTCTAATACAATGTTCCGTTAAAATAATTAGATTATGGTTTTGATGTTTCAAATTAAAAAGATTATTTTTGAATTGTCAAAAAGTTACAATCAAAAGTTTGAATTGAAGAGATTATACTTTTATTGTTAAAAAGACAATAAAGGATTAGATTTAAAAAGATTACACTTTATTGTCAATGTGTTGAAATAAGAAGATTTGATTTCAAGATGAAACGCTTTGAAAAGGTTGTTATTATATTATTATAATAATATGGAAAGTTCAATTTTTATTAAAAATTGAAAGGTAAGTTAGAATATTTGAAAACAAAAGATTTTATAAAAGAAATGACAATGTAAAATAAAGATCATTTTTAATATGGAAAATATTTCAATATAAAGTATATTTCAAAATAAAGGGTATTTCAAAATTATGATATTTTAGTATAAGGAATATTTTAAAATAGTATTTCCAGTAAATTAATTATAATTAGAAATTATAATTGTACTTGGACACGAGGTTAGGTTACATTTGTGTGGAAGTCTGCCCAGACCCGCCCGGCATATCCAGCAGCCACAAATGTTGGGCCTAATGTGAGAGGTCCAAGTGCGCAAACACGAATTGGGCCGTCACACGAGGTTAAGCCCAACTTGTGGGATAAGTTTGCCCGGAACCAACCGACATATCCAGCATCCACAAGTCGCAGGCTTAATGTGGGCGGTCTGGCCCAGTATAAAATATAAATGAATAAGATAATGAATTGGGCTATTTAATCTGTTTTAAATAGCAACGCCATTTTAACCCGAACGTGTTTATCGATTTATTTTATCCATTTTATAATGCATATTAAAAGAGCTAATTTCAAAATTAATAATTTGGAAATAATATTATTTTAATATGATAATAGATAGGATATTCAATTTGGATTTTAAAATAAAAATATTACGTTTTTCAATGTAATAAAGGTTGAATTAAAAATGTACTTTTATCGAAATGAATTAGTTATTAACTAGAATAAAAATCCAATTATTGGATATTCAATTGGAATAGAATAAAAGAATTGGATTTTGGGTTGATTGTGAACAATGTTTTTAAATGACATTAGTTATTAAAACCCGATTGATAGTGAAATTTAGATTGGTTATTCATAAATCTTTTAATTAAGATTTAACAAAATATTCTAAAGAGAAGTTTTCAATTTAATATATTAAATTGGAATATGATTTGGGTTTATTGTGAACGATGTTTTTAAGCGACATTTGTTCTTTAATCCAGGTAAAGGCAATATTATTTCTTGAAAGTTAAATAATCATTAAATAATGATTCTTGAAGATTAAAACTAAATACAGTTTTAATAAATCTTTAATTGGATTGAACGAGGATAAAAGTAATTAAATTTACTTAATTCAAGAAACGAACGATAATGGAGTACCACCAGTTTTACTCCAAGCAATAATTAAATCTTTAATTAGATTTGAACGATAAAATGGTAATTAAGTTTACCGTAACACATTGGGTGTTAAATATGGAGTACCACTAGTTTTATTCCATGTGTTGAATAGGGTGGAACGGGATACTAATAAATGATTACTTCGGTAAGGCGTTATTCCCGACTAGTTGAATGAACCTTAATTTGGTTCAAGTTAAATAAAAGAATATTCTTGATTGGTATGAGGCGTAGGTTGTGTTTTTATAGCACATGATTTTAAGATGCGCGATTTATTCGGAAAGACCGGGTTTAACCCATTCTGAATAATTCATACGACAATTAAAAGTTAAACATGAAGACGGTGGCTGAAGACCGAGGGTTTTCACATCATATAGATGATTTTTGATATCTTGATTGGACCGTAAACCCAAGATGAGGGAAAAATTGGTGATCATCCAGTCGTATTTGGAGATCTAAAGGATATGGTTTCGTTCAGACCCAGAACGGACCTGTAAATGGATTGTTTGTCTGACATTGTATTCCTTTATATTGTATTCGTTGATCTCTGTTTCATATATAGCTGTTTGGTGGCGGAGAATTTATTCTCTTTCTTAACACCCTGTTATATATTGGTAGATGATTAATGATATAGTATAGTCTGACAATATGGCATGCTAAGATGCATATGATCAAGGCTTTTGTTGAAAAGCAGAGCCTTGAGGACGAAGACCAAAGCATGGCGTCAATTAGCATAGCATTGAGTATATCGTTACTTCGCGAGCCTCACACCCCTGTATGATGGTGAACGATTTGTTTGATTAGTAGGTTGACCAATATACTTTATATATACATGGATTGGGTCAACTGAGCATTGTTGGGTGTGGTCGCTCCACATCTGGAGATTGGACAATTGTTTCAGCCGAATCCCATGGGGATAGAACACTAGATTATTCTTCCAAAGAGCGGTTAGAATGTATTACGGTGTCTTCTCTTGCCGAGACGTAAGCCGTGGAGATACATGACGCGATTTGTCTTTCGAATCAGGAGCCATCATGATGGAAACCCAACTTTCCAGTACGAGCTTTACGGTTTCAGTTGTATACTTATATGGTGATATAATATATTATGTCGCTTACATAGTATATTATGCCACCTAAGATTGATACATTTATTTTCAAAAATTGATTTCTACATTGTGCACTTATAGTAAAAATATGAATTTCGCGTATTAAGCATTTTTGACCATTATAAGGTAAACTCTATCCTTCGGCTTTCGTTGCAAGGGACTTGAGTCTTATAATGGTTTCATTTTCTAGAAGCATTGCGTTGTTTTTGTGCACTGGTATTCTTGGGAGGAAACCCGTTCCGCGATAGCGGCGTGGTCCCTTGACTTACCCAACTATAAAATAAAGTTAATAACTGTTTTAGTTCTCATACCAGTCCCATGACTGGCATGGAGTTTATTGTTTTAACCTAAAATCTGGGTGCCCATATTTTCCACATGGGTAGGTAGTAGTTTTGGTTTTGCAGATATTATATTCACAGGATCCTGTTTTACAGCTGAAGCGATATTCGGAAAGCTCTGTATCTGTGTATTCCTTTCGGTTGTATTTTGTATTATTTTTCCGCTGCTATTTAAATGTAATTTAAACTCTGATATTGTATTTCCAATGTATATTATTCATTCATACTCTGGAATATTCTTGTACTCTGATGTAATAGTTGTAATAGCAATAAAATGTTCTTCTGTTTGTGTCCTGATGTGTGTTGTTCTCAAAGCAATCCAGGCTTTCCTTTACTGGGAAGTTTGGGTCGTTTCATTTGGTATCAGAGCTTTGGTTTACAGATCTCGAGAACAAGACACATTAGAACCGAATGAAAGAATTCATTAGAGGTTGGATTGGTAATATCCAATTAGAATAACTCGTTAAAGATGGGATCAGTAGTATCCTAGAATGAGTGTGAAGAGTATTAATTTTAAAAATAAAAAATAAAATTAGTTTTGAAGAATTAATCTAATAATATGTATTTGAGATATTATTATATTTTGATTTGGACAATCGAGTGTATAAAGATTTCGAATAGACGAGTAATTAACGAATATTTGAAGTTTTAATATACTAGATAGATATAGAATCACACTCTAATCGCCCGGAGATAATTCTGATGATGAGAATGACATCATCAGTATTTATGTTCGAGTTTCGAAATGGTATATGTATATATCTCCATTGACTGGTGTGGGAACCAAAAACTAGATAGGTTCTATTGTTGTGATTTGCACTAAAAATATGATTTTTAATTATATATAAAAATTATATATGTTTGAAAAGTTAATCACCTAACTGATTGTTGGTTGTGATGTTTGATAATTAGTTTAACTAATAAAATTATTGGAATGATAATTAAGATTAACCATTATATTAAAGAATGATAAATTTAACTAGATTGAATTTAATATTGAACTGAATTGAAAATTGATTGGAATGAAATTTGAGCTAATTAAGTAAACAACTTTTAGCTTCGTTCCTTTTCGAGGACGAAAAGATTTCTAAGTGGGGGAGATTGTAACAACCCGGAAAATTGGACCCAGTTTTAAAATTTTATTTTAACAAATTTTATGGGAAAATGAGTCAGAATTTAAAAATTCCTTTTTTTAAAAAATAATTTAAATTATTAAATTAAATTGGTCCTAAATAAAATTATGATGTTATTAGTGAACGATTTAAAAAAAAATTGTAATAAACCATAATTCATAATTTGTTAAATTTGCTCATTTATTGAGTTGGCTATCGTCTTTAATTCTTTCCCGTTCCATTTATTTCGCATATAACTTCTCCTCAGTTTAAGCCATGTTCCCCTATTAAACTCTTTTTAAAGAAATAAATTATAAACATAATATTTCTTCCACTTTATTTTCTTCGACCATATATCGTATGCGCCCATTCATTATAAAATTCATTTCCACTTATGTTGTATCCATTCTGCCACTTTTATTCCTTTAATTTGTGAGAACACATTTAATTCTATTTTATTTATATAATTTAATGCATAGTTAATGAATTTGAAAATGTGCGGTTGCTAAAATTAAGGCATTTAAGGCGCGCTAGTGAATAACGCATATTTGGATTTTTATTTGTTGATTGCATGTAGAAAATGAATTTATTAAACGGTGGTTGAATGTGTGCAGATATGACATATAAGTACTCGATACGACTTTATATGAATTGTCAGCGGAAAATTAGATAAATTCCTAAATTTAATTAAGAAACGATTTATTGGCTAAATGACAATTTAGTGAATATGTAGTGTTTTATTTACGTAAAAATGTTGACTTACCAATGTTATTGACTTACTAATACCGACATTCTTTAGTTCGATAACATTTGCTAATTAAAGTAATATTTGATTTCGCAAGTAGCTTTCCAAATTAACATTTTTTGATATAGAATACAGTTGATAATGTTAATTTAAATTATATGGTGTCATTAAATCAATTTATTAACCAAGTTATGTCATTACCATTTTGAAATATGGAATGAAATATTGGTTTGAGTAATACTTGGAAAAAGAAATTTAATTTGATTTAATGGTATAAATAAATTCGATTTTATAAAACAATCAACATGGTATTATCAACATTAAGCGATATTATAATGTAGTTTGATGTGGCTTAAATTAAAAAAAAAATTGAGTTGAACTTAATTACCGCCTAAGTAAATGATAAAATATTTTTAAGAGAGAAATATAAATATTATATGTTTTGAAATTGGAAAGTCATAAACTTTCTAACAATTCGCATTAAACAATAAATCACAAGTTTATTCCTTCTTTTTTTCTTTTTCTTTTCATCCTATTTCATTCCTTATTTTAATGCATACATCCATGTTTAAATAAGGAATGTGATGCTACCTCATGCCTAGTCAGCATTTTATTTTGTAACATACAAATTAGCGGGCCTTTAGGGTTATTCAATAACATTTTATTATAAACAGGAGGTTAGAACATAACCCTAATCCATCTTCTCATTCTTTAGCCGTCTCCTCCTTTTTCTTCTTTCTTCGTCTTCAATGGCCTAAAGGCTTAAAAACTTCCTCCTCCAATTTCTCTTCATCCATAAAGAACTAAACCTACATCCTATAGAATATTTTGAAGAACTTTCTCTCCTCTTCACATCCACATCTGATTCAAACAAATTCAGAATTTGACGATCTCGGAGACATTGGAATAGTGGCACCCGATATCACATTCTAGAACAGATTGCAACAATTTCTGAAACCTCTTTGATTTTAGATTTGTTCGAAAGCAAGGTGAGAATTCTTGATTTAGAAATTAAAATTAAAATATATTTATATTTATATTGCTTGTGGTTGTGATGATTCGCCGAATTATTTTGTTGTATGTTAGAAATATATTCGTTAACATGTTGAAATTAAAACATCATTTTTAGTTCATGTGGTGTTAACGTTTAACAATCATTTTTTGTTAGTCCATGTTATCTAGATTTACAATATCACTTTTGGTTAAGAAATATTACATTAGGATGAAAATGTCACTTTGGTTAGACATATTACATTAGAACTAAATATACCAATTACATTAGAATTAAAAAGTCATTTATGTTAGTATTAAAATTAACATTTATGTTTAAATGTGTTATAAGAATAAAAACACCATTTTCATTAGAAATGTGTTATGAGAATAAAAACACCATTTTCATTAGAAATGTGCTATGTGAATATAAACACCATTTTCATTAGAAATGTGTTGTGTGAATAAAAACGACATTTTCATTAGAAATGTTTATCTAGATAAAAATATCTTTTTGTTAGAAAATGTTTCATTAAAATAAAAATCACATTTTTGCTATGAAAATGTACATTAGGATAAAAATCACATTTTTGCTATGAAAATGTACATTAGAATATAAATCACATTTTTGTTATAAAATGTACATTAGAATGTAAATAACATTTTTGGTATAAATGTTGCATTATAAAAGAAATAACATTTTTATTATAAAATGTGCATTTGAAGAGAGATAACATTTTGTTAGAAAATGTTGCATAAGAATAAAAATAACATTTTTGTTATAAATGTTGCATTGGAACAAAAAATTTCATTTCTGGTCATAGAATGTCATGTTAGATAAAATAATCATCTTTGTTAGAAATTGTCATGTGAGAACTTCTATCTCACTCAAATTTCTGAACAGTTAATTTTTTTATAATTAAATATTAATTAGTTATCTGTGTTGGGATTATTGTTTGTTGGATAAATGTTGATTTGGATGACTGTTGTGAATTGTTTGAAATTTTAAAATATGTAACATGTTGTTAAGTCATTTATGATATTTAAAACATGTTTACACAGCCATTTACAAATTGCCTGACTTGTTTATGTTGATTGGACGATAAATTTTCACACGTTGTCCAAAAGCACAATTAATAATATATTATTTGAATTTGTGTTGGTTGAAACCCCACGTGGGTCTTAGTTTGATATTTTGACTACTCATCGCCTTTGTGATTAGTCTAAAATGCACTCTGGCTGTTGTTGAATGTTTTATTATTATTATGGAATTTATGCGACGTTTGAAATCCATATAATTAAAATTATATGGTGATGGTTTGTTCTCATTCCAATGTCAGAATTAAAAGAATATTCTAATACAATGTTCCGTTAAAAGAATTAGATTATGGTTTTGAAGTTTTAAATTAAAAAGATTATTTTTGAATTGTCAAAAAGTTACAATCAAAAGTTTGAATTGAAGAGATTATACTTTTATTGTTAAAAAGACAATAATGGATTAGATTTAAAAAGATTACACTTTATTGTCAATGTGTTGAAATAAGAAGATTTGATTTCAAGATGAAACGCTTTGAAAAGGTTGTTATTATATTATTATAATAATATGGTAAATTCAATTTTTATTAAAAATTGAAAGGTAAGTTAGAATATTTGAAAACAAAAGATTTTATAAAAGAAATGACAATGTAAAATAAAGATCATTTTTAATAAGGAAAATATTTCAATATAAAGTATATTTTAAAATAAAGGGTATTTCAAAATTAAGATATTTTAATATAAGGAATATTTTAAAATAATATTTTCAGTAAATTAATTATAATTAGAAATTATAATTGTACTTGGACACGAGGTTAGGTTACATTTGTGGTGGAAGTCTGCCGGACCTGCCCGGCATATCCAACAACCACAAATGTTGGGCCTAATGTGAGAGGTCCAAGTGCGCAAACATGAATTGGGCCATGACACGAGGTTAACCCAACTTGTGGGATAAGTATGCCCGGAACCAACCGACATATCCAACATCCACAAGTCGCACGCTTAATGTGGGAGGTCTGGCCCAGTATAAAATATAAATGAATAAGATAATGAATTGGGCTATTTAATCTGTTTTAAATAGCAACGCCATTTTAACCCGAACGTGTTTATCGATTTGTTTTATACATTTTATAATGCATATTAAAAGAGCTAATTTCAAAATAAATATTTTGGAAATAATATTATTTTAATATGATAATAAATAGGATATTCAGTTTGGGTTTAGAAATAAAAATATTACATTTTTCAATGTAATAAAGGTTGAATTAAAAATGTACTTTTATCGTAATGAATTGTTATTAACTAGAATAAAAATCCAATTAATGGATATTTAATTGGCCTGGAATAAAAGAATTGGATTTTGGGTTGATTGTGAACAATGTTTTTAAATGACATTAGTTCTTAAAACCCGATTGACAGTGAAATTTAGATTGGTAATTCATAAATCTTTTAATTAAGATTTAACGAAATATTCCAAAGAGAAGTTTTCAATTTAATATATTAAATTGGAATATGATTTGGGTTTATTGTGAATGATGTTTTTAAGCGACATTTGTTCTTTAATCCAGGTAAAGGCAACATTATTTCTTGAAATTTAAATAATCATTAAATAATGATTCTTGAAGATTAAAACTAAATATAGTTTTAATAAATCTTTAATTGGATTGAATGCGGATAAAAATAATAAAATTTACTTAATTCAAGAAACAAATTATAATGGAGTACCACCAGTTTTACTCCAAGCGATAATTAAATCTTTATTTAGATTTGAACGACAAAACGGTAATTAGGTTTACCGTAACACATTGGGTGTTAAATATGGAGTACCACCAGTTTTACCCCATGTGTTGAATAGGGTGGAACGGGATAATAATAAATGATTACTTCGGTAAGGCGTTATTCTCGACTAGTTGAATGAACCTTAATTTGGTTTAAGTTAAATCAAAGAATATTCTTGATTGGAATGAGTAAATTGTGTTTTTATAGCACATGATTTTAAGATGAGCGATTTATTCCGAAAGACCGGGTTTAACCCATTCTGAATAATTCATACGACGATTAAAAGTCAAAGATGAAGACAGTGGCTGAAGACTGGGGGTTTTCACATCGTATGGATGATTTCTGATATCTTGATTGGACCGTACACCCAAGATGAGGGAATAATTGGTGATCATCCAGACGTATTTGGAGATTTACCGGATATGGTTTCGTTCAGACCCAGAACGGACCTGTAAATGGATTGTGTGTCTGACATTGTATTCCTTTATATTGTATTCGTTGATCTCCGTTTCATATATAGCTGTTTGGTGGCGGAGAATTTATTCTCTTGCTTAACACCCTGTTATATATTGGTAGATGATTAATGATATAGTATGGTCTGACAATGTGGCATGCTAAGATGCATATGATCAAGGCTTTTGTTGAAAAGCAGAGCCTTGAGGACGAAGATCAAAGCACGACATCAATTAGCATAGCTTTGAGTATATCGTTACTTCGCGAGCCTCACACCCCGGTATGATGGTGAACGGTTTGTTTGATTAGTAGGTTGACCAATATACTTTATATATACATGGATTGGGTCAACTGAGCGTTGTTGGGTGTGGTCGCTCCACATCTGGAGATTGGGCAATTGTTTCAGCCGAAGCCCATGGGGATAGAACACTAGATTGTTCTTCCAAAGTGCGGTTAGAATGTATTACGGTGTTTTCTCTTGTCAAGACGTAAGCCGTGCAGATACATGATGCGATTTGTCTTTCGAATTAGGAGCCATCATGATGGAAACACAACTTTCCAATACGAGCTTTACAGTTTCACTTGTATACTTATATGGTGATATAATATATTATGCCGCTTACATAGTATATTATGCCACCTAAGATTGATACATTTATTTTCAAAAATTGATTTCTACACTATGCACTTATAGTAAAAAAGATGAATTTCGCGTATCAAGCATTTTTGAGCATTATAAGGTAAACTCTATCCTTCGGCTTTCGTTGCTAGGGACTTGAGTCTTATATTGGTTTCATTTTCTAGAAGCATTGCGTTGTTTTTATGCACTGATATTCTTGGGAGGAAACCCGTTCCGCGATAGCGGCGTGGTCCCTTGACTTACCCAACTTTAAAATAAAGTTAATAACTGTTTTAGTTCTCATACCAGTCCCATGACTGACCTGGAGTTTGTTTTAACCTAAACTCTGGGTGCCCATATTTTCCACACGGGCAGGTAGTAGTATTGGTTTTGCAGATATTATATTCACAGGATCCTGGTTTACAGCTAAAGCGATATTTGGAAAGCTCTGTATCCGTGTATTCCTTTCGGTTGTATTTTGTATTATTTTTCGTTGCTATTTAATTGTAATTTAAACTCTGATATTGTATTTCTTATGTATATTATTCATTCATACTCTGGAATATTTAATTGTTGTAATAGCAATAAAATGTTCTTCTGTTTATGTCCTGATGTGTGTTGTTCTCAAAGCAATCCGGGCTTTCCTTTACTGGGAAGTTTGGGTTGTTTCAACTTAATTTTACGTTTCCTTTCTAATTCGAAAATATCATTATATATAACCACAATTCCTTTTTGTTTCCGTTTTACTTTGAAATCCTCCTTATATTTTCACTTCTTGCTAATTTCCTTTACTTCGGATCTCTCGATGTATATTCTTCAAATTTTCACCAAACGTTGCATTATTATTTCACTAATGGAAATAATAAATTATCACTAGCCTCTTTTTCCATTACCAACTAATATCATCTTCAGATAATCCTGATGTTGTTCACGTTGGAGTATTTTAATTTCCTCTCAGACCTTGATCAACAACGCTCATATCCTCAGATAAATATAAGTTGTAATCCAAAAACCAATATTCCATTCCAGTCTCATAAAAAATTCCATTTAACTATTTTATTCAAAATACAGTTTCATAAACCTTCTTACCTTTTAAAAACTCTTTCTCGAATATAACCCTTCTTTCTTAATTCCATAATTAAGTAATTTCTTATAAACAACGCCTTTTTAACTCTGCCTCTTTAAACAAATTCCTTTATAGTTCGGATTTGGTTATACAACCCTATGGCCCACTTCTTTACCCAAATTCACTTTTACCAATCTACTTTCAAATCTATTCAACCATTCCCCGCTTTTGAAATCTTATTTCAATTTCCCTCTTTTTACTTAATCCCATTTTAAGTAACGTTAACGATATAACACCTCATCACCTTTATAAACCTTGTGTAAATAATTCCTAGTTTAATCTAAACCCTTTCTGTTCTAAATTCTCTTTTATTTAATTCGAATATTTAATTCCCATTTATTTAAGCTATCGCTTAAATTTCTTTTTATAACTTCATTATAGAACTCAGGTTTAAAAATAAACCATGTTAATAATCTTCTTTCACCATCCAATTAGGTTTCATTTTAATTTCGATTACTATATAAATGAGTTTCAATTTAAAAGTAATTCCCTAAATTATTATTAATTTAAAATAATAATTTAGTTCGATCATTAACCGCTTCAGTAGTTAATTTCTTTATTAAATAAAATAAATAGTAAATTCCTTTTTAAAACCTTATTAAAATTAAACAATATTCATTAAACTTATTTTATTGGATTAATTCAAAACAAACCAATTTAATAATCAATTCCAATTAAAAGCGGTCGATTTAGTTCCCTCAAAACACAGTTATTTCATTAACCGATTACAATTCATTTCCCCTTTAAATTAATTAACAATATAATTAATTTAAATAATTCAATTTAATTGTTTCTTGACAACACAATTGTCCAATTTTTATCGTCAGGTAAATTTCTATTCACTTGTATATAAATCTGATTAACATTAGAATTAACTCTATAAAATTCATTAATTATAAATTTAAATAAGAAATAATAAATATCTATTTTCTTTTAAACAAACCTGTTATTCAAAATAATATATTTCAAATTCTATATCTAGTTATAAAATAAATTTCATACTTCAGTTCTATCGATTCACCTGGTGGTAAATCAAAATAACAAAACAATTTGTCCTTAGGCCATTTATAGCCAGTTACTCAACCAACATTGCCCATTGGTTAAAACAAAACGAATATTGCATTTCTGGTCAATAAGCACTAATCAGATCAATCACCCAATCAGTACAGTTCATATACGGTAATATGAAGATAAATAATATCTAATATATTTGAGGAATCCGGTTGGATCCCTCCAACCTGTTCTTCCCTGTATACAATTTGTTTATTTCAAATTAGGTCAATCAATTCCATTAAAATGATAATTTCTATAAAAATAAAAAATGACTATTGAACATCAACCAATCAACAGAACAATCCAAATAATTCACACCGTAAAACACGTTTATAAATAAACGTGAGCAATAGGGCAAATTACCTTCATTGAGTCAAATCGTTAAAATATCGATTTGGTATTTCACTGAAATTAAACAACGGTTTAATTTCATCAGTTAAATCAACAAATAAATTTATAACTAGCAAGCGGTCAACCATTAGCAACCAGAGCACATAAAATAAAAAAAACCCAATTTATATAAAATATAAATGGGAGGAACTGAGTGAGTTTACTCACCATGATTTGATTTATCATTGAAACAACAGTTTTAATTAAATTAAACAGGTGTTTAATTTAATTAAATTTTTTGGTTGATTCCAGAAGTGTCCAACTCTGTTACATGATGTGGTGCCCGTGGATATGATTCCAACATATTTTGAATTGTCTGATTCTGTTAACAGAATAAAAGTTGTTAACACTATAAACTAACCATTTTGACTAGTTTTGAACCATTTCTTAATTACACAATTATCACTGTGAATTACTTGATTAAAATAATTTGCCGACCCCTTTATCCACATTGTCCTTCGCGTAGCGTTCCAGTTCTGATCTGGTTTCCTTCTGCATCAGTTCTAATTAATATAAATGACCCTTTTTAATTAGCTATTTAATTCCTAATTATAAAGTTAATTACATGTTTTAAATTTTACAGTTTTAAGAATTACGGTTGATCCCTTTCTGCTTCTCAAGTGGTGCGGCTGTTTCCCAAACCTGATTCCTGCATGGTTCGAAGATCCAATTTAATTAAATTATTCAACTAGTTTTTTATTAAAGGTTTGTACTAAACTAATTACTTTTCATTTTGCTGTCGTTACCCAGAATTGTGTCGACCTCTCCATTTTAATTTATTGTTCTCGTTTGCCCAAAATAAAACATCACGGCATATTTTTATTCGGGCCAATTGTGCTGCTTATTTAATTCTTCTTTTGTTTCCAATCTGTTATGCTATAGTTGTGCCGCTCTTCATCTTCGTTCCCAATCCAGTTTGCAACTTCTATCTCCAGTCCTCACATCCACGCGCTGACCAACTTCCAGATATACGAGCCCTCCTACCTTCATCTTACCCTCGAAGACTCCATCCTCCCATTTTCAAATTGTCAGCCCAAACTCCGATTATTCTTCAACCCCTTAATCTCGCAACAGCCTCGACAAACCACGCTGGCCACTCTACCCTAGACCACCTTGCCACCCTTCATGCCCAACCAGAAAAGTCCCTCGTGCAGAACCCATCACCTTGGTTCTGTCCTCACTTCGTTCCATCCCTTTCTGTTTGAAAACCCACCCAGTACTCATGCTCTTCATCCTTCAGCTCCCATTCTGTTCTAACCCATAACTGCCTGCGCAACTCTCTCTCACCGTCTTCGTACACAACACGCACAAGTCCAACCTTATTTTTAAGCCATCGAGCCTTGCTCCGCCCTCCAGACCATCCTCGCCGAGACCGCCAACTCTAACCCTAGCCACGTTCATCCACCCGCTGTTCACCTCCAGAGACCAACTTAGCTCCGACTGCCACGTTCTACTCCTCGAAAACTAGCCCCACGCCATGATAGCCTTATTGTATTCGAAGTAGAGAATTTGGAGCTTTTGGAAATATATACAAACAAGAAGCTCCTAGATAGATAAAAGTGATGGAAATGTTTTCGGTATTTTCCATGTTTAATATGAATTGTTGTTGATTTAATTTATTGGAGGAAGCCGTGATTTCACTCCTTTCAGGGAACAAAGAAAGAAAGAGATGAAAGGAGCTGGTTTTTTTTATACATGTGAAGTTTTCGTGGAGACCACGTTGTTTAGATATAAGTATGCAGTGATAGAATAACTGTTGCGTGGTGAGAATCTCGAAAAAAAATTTGGTTGGCACAGTTGTATTTGAATTGGCAGCCACGAATAATGTAGAAAGATACAAGTGTGGGACGCAAATAAGCTGGGGGTTTAATACGCAAGAAATATAAAGATTTGGAATGAAAGAAATGTACATTGCGGAAGTGGAGAAGATTTTTATTAGTTCAATAATATATTAGTATACCCATCAGGAAATCGGCTTTGGATCTCCGTATGACCGCACATGAATCACCAAAATAAATATCTATTTATGTCTTGACATTACGGATCCAATGGAATTAATTACATTGAATTCTGATTCTGTTTGTATGACAGCGTTAATATAATTTATCGGTTCCCTTTTGAATTGCACACACCGGTAAAACAACTCTAATTGACTCCAAACTGGAAATCTAACAATAATTAACTATACGTATTCCAACAAAATTTGTTTCATCGAAAATGGAGTTTGTTTGAAAAGAAAGCTATTTCAAAGACCTATATAATATTGATAAAATATATTTAATTTCAAAGCAATTCAAAAAAAATTATTATTATCGTATATCTCTAAATGAAATATTTTTCAGCTTTAGTAAACAAATATATAGTTTAAACTTAATATGTAAAATTCCAGTTTAAATAATATTCGAATATATATGTATAATCCTTTTATATTTAATAAATATAAGTTATAATTTACTAAGGAATTTCATAGCGACTATTCGAAATTTTGATTTAGCCATAACTAACAATCTATAACACAAAATGTGGATTTTCCCCTTCCATATGAAAATTATAACCAACACGATTCCAACGTTTCTTGTTTCATAGAATGTCGACTTATATCGGGTCCTGTATATTCAATTGAAGCTAAAAACTCAATATTACGAACTGCCGCGCCATTTCGAGCTCGATTTAAATTAAATATAAATATATATCGTTCAAACTTAGTTTTAATAACGATTTAAATATAAAAATCCATTAATATCCCAATTATAATTTTTAAAATAATAAATTAAATTAAATATTTGATTGCCAAAAATACTGATCGTTACATTCTTTCCCCCTTAAAATAATTTCGTCCCCGAAATTGCTAAGGTAAGAAAAAATGCTACAAATCCCATTAATTTCCGTATCTAATTTATTTTAAATCAAAACCCAATTCAATGTCGTAAATAAATATTTTCAAAAATATCGAAAATTTTCTAAAACTTTAAATTCCCGGAAAAATTCGGTAGAGTCTCCCTTGTACGGAGTGACATCTATGATATCCCAGGAACAAATAATGTATATACATCGACCTACACGATCGGAAAACAAAAATCAAAACCCAAATTCTATATTTTCGCGTAGGCATACCTTTTTCGAGCGCTATTGAGCATAGTTGTTCATTTACGTGCAATCTATTCAACCAAATTAACCTCAAAGTCTTCAAGCACTTGTACTTAACTCAATTCACATATAAGTGATAAATATATGACATTCTTAAATATTATTTCACTAATCAAGTGGTATAACTACACCAGTTCCAAAATCGAACAGATAGCATCAATTCATTATCAAATACAGGGTTAAATCATAAATTCGAATTCATATGCAGTTTCATTCCAGTTTAATTATACCGGAAATTTATTCTTTAGTTTATAAATTCATTTAGCTCCATTAAATTGTTGATTATCTCATTTAAACAAACTAGCATCCAATAACAAACAATTCACAATCTGCAACCAATACACAACCAAATCAATTGAATTTATATTCAATATTTATATTTTATTTTGGTTTCATATATTTGAAGATCAATCGATTAATATCCAATTGATTTCTATTTAATTATTATTTATTGTAAGAACCCGTAACTTCCCCGGTCAGGAAAGATCGGATTGCTTTGAGAACAAGCCACATCGGGACACAAACAGAAGAACATTTCATTGTTAATTACAACAATTCCATCAGAATACAAGAATATACAGAGTATGAATAAACATTACACATCAGAAAAATATCAGAGATTATAATACATTACATAGCAGTAGAAAATAATACAAAACACAACTGAAAAGAATATACAGATACAGAGCTTTTCGGATATCATTCCAGCTGTAAATCAGGATCCTGTGAATATAAATCTGCAAAACCAAAACTACTAGCTACCCATGCGGAAAATAGGAGCACCCAGAGTTTAGGTTAAAACAATAAACTCCAGGTCAGTCATGTGACTGGCGTGAGAACTAAAATAGTTATTAATCTTTATTTTAAAGTTAGGTAAATCAAGGGATAACGCCGTATAACACGGAACGGGTTTCCTCCCAAGAATACCAGTGCATAAAACAACAGCGCAATGCTAAATAAAGAACAATGGAGCTATTATAAGACCCAGGTCCCATCACGCAATGCAACACAAGCCGGAGGATAGGGTTTTACCTTATAATAGCCAAAGAATGCTTGATATGCTAAATTTCATCTTTTATTATTACTATAAGTGAAGAAAACAACTTCAAATATAAATGTATCAATCATAGACGGCATGGGTACCATATATCATGTCGCCATACTAGGCTCTACAATTAAAACCGCAAATGTCACGTATTGGAAGTTGGATTTCCGTCCATGAACCAAGGCTAGGCGCAATCCTACCGTTTCGAGACAATCTATCCTACCATGTCTCAGGACTCAGCCGCAACTGTACCTAGGCAACATGCCGGGCCAGTCCACCGATGTGGATTAAACTTAAACCCTGAACATGTGTTTCCCCGCCTTTTGGGGCGTAAATGAGCCAAATGACTCCATATCCGAGGCGCCTCGCAATCCAACAACCACACAGGTGAAAATATTATAAATGTCAGGGCTGGTAGGTCACTGACACCACCCTACCTAGAAAGAAACCCATGCCCTCCCTGCCGTCCTCTCCCGTTTCTGGTTCACACCGGGGTGTGAGGCTCGCGAATTAACGCTATACACAAAGCTATGACACACAGGCCGTGCTTTGATCATCCACCACAAGATTCTGCTTTTCAACAGGTGCCTTGATCATTTAACACTTAGGCATGCCACACAGGCAATTCACACCATGCAACTGATGTCTATCGATATACAACCTCTGATCCCGTACGTCTCAGAGAAGGGTGAAGTAAGGGAATGAATTCCCCTTCACCAGTCAGATGTATATTTAATAGAGATCAATCATCACAGAGCAAAATCCAATGTTAGACACACAGTCCATACAAGTTCGTTCTGGGTCTGAACGAAACCGAAGGAACCTTATTCCTCGCATATCCATCGATCTCCAAGTACGTCTGGACGATACCAACTAATTCCCTCCTCTTGGCTGTACAGCCCAATCAAGATCATCAGTAATTATCCAAACAATGTGAAGACCTCTGGTCTTTTACCACCGTCTTCATCTTCGACTTATCGTCGATTCAGTTATTCAGAATGGGATAAACCCAGTCTTTATGAATAACTCGCGTATATAATAAGCAAGTGTTACACAAACACAACATATGCCTCATTCCAATTCAGAATATTCTTTTATTCAAATATTCACATATATAGGGAAAGGTTCCCACTATTTTTATCAAAGATAAATTCTTTAAAATTTATTCTTTAATTCTCCTTTGGATATCATTTCAAACCATATTATGGTTTTCCAAACTAGTCGGGATTAACGACCCTAACCGAAGTAATCATTTGTTAAATTTCCCAACCCCAACCTATTCATCCCATAAAGTAAAACTGGTAATACTTCATATCTAACACCACGGTGTTATCGGTAAATTCAGTTACCATTTCACGTTCAAATCTAATTAAAGATTTAACTATCGCCTGGAGAAAAACTGATGATACTCCATTCTCGATCTTTTCAATCTAATTAAAGATTCATTAAAACCCCACTTGGTTTTAATCTTCCTAAAAATCAATATTAACGATTGTTTAACTTGGGAAACCATATCCTGTCTTTAACTGGGTAAGAGAACCAATATCATTTAAAACACGATTCACGATAAACCCAAAATCACATTTCATTAACGATGGAATCTTCATGGAAAACAAATTGATATATATAATCGATATAAACTTCCATATCCGACTAACAACATAAATGGAATAATGGTAAAGCCTTTTAAATTCCATATATATTAGCAGTCCTCATCCACAGAAATTCACTTCGACTATCACCAAATCGAATTCCATTCCATTCCAATTTATTTTATTAAATTGGAAAATTTACTTTGGAAACTCTCCTTTAAATCTTAACAAAAGATTTATAAATTCCAAATCACATTTCACTGTAAATCGGGTTAAAGAACGAATGTCATTAAAACACAGTTCACAACAATCCCAATTCACATTCCATTAATTATCGGGTTAAAGAACAAGTGTTATTTAAAACACCGTTCACGATAAACCCAAAAATCAATTCCAATTCAATTCCAATTAAATATTATTTAATTGATACACTTCATTAAATCTAAATAAAAAGAGTTAATCTTTTTCTCAACTGTGTTTTAAGAACAGTGTTAATGAAGACACCATTCACAACAACCCAAATCACATTTGATATTAAATACAAGGCTCTGAATAGAAAATATATCGGCTTATATTCAACATCAAATTCTACAACCAACAAATATTGTATTGGAAATAACGATATAAATATATCTTTCAAATTTCCCTAACAATAATTGTATAATCACGAAATCCCATATCGAAATATTCCGAAGACAATTTCGATCCAAATCCATTTCCAATATATATATTGGAAATTCTGGTTATTTTTAAAACCATTTCAAATCCAATTTATTTATTTAAAAAAAAAATGGATTATAATTATAGTTCAAAACTAGTTCATTTCGATAAAAATCTATTTTCATCTTTTCAAATATGGATTTTTTCATCCTAATTCTTTCCAAATCATTTCTTATGATTTTACACAAATTATTGCTATTTTTAATAATTTTATCAAGGCCCGTACAGTCAATTTCCATAAACAGCCATCGAACCGCACTTACAGCGACCTTTTCCAAATTTGATTTGGACATCATTCCAAATCCGACCATTAGTTTTTAATTTCTAATATTTATTAGAAAGATCTTTTCGATACGAACCCAACGGTTCCGGTTTTAGGAGAATCCGAGGGTCGGATCTCCCGTAATGTTCGTTCGAAGTCAATGGTCGAAATTCGCGAACTGCCGTAGCGCGGCGCGTTCTATCCAGGCCATTATATTATATATATATAATATATATATCGTCGATTTCCATTTAAAACGTATTTTATAAATCGTTTTAAATTCGTTTTCTAAATGATTTCAACTTCCATCTCAAATTCAAATCAAAATTGAATTTTCCAATATAAATTCGTTTTAAATTCATTTCAAATCGATTTCAATTCTATTTTTAATTTAATTCGAATTTCAATTCTATTTCAATTCTATTTCAATTCTATTCGAATTTCAATTCTATTTCAATTTAATTCGAATTCCAAATCTATTTCAATTTAATTTGAATTTCAATCCTATTTCAATTTAATTCGAATTTCAAATCTATTTCATTTTAATTCGAATTTCAAATCTATTTCAATTTAATTCGTATCTCAAATCTATTTCAATTTAATTCGATCTCAAATCTATTTCAATTTAATTCGAATTTCAATTCTTCATATCATTTCAATATTAAAATAGTAATATTTTCAAAATATTCGATTTTGAAATCACTTTTTTATATTCATTATAAAACGAATAAATTGGCAAAATTCCCGTTCATGTTAAAATGGCGTTTAACTACTTAACATGGCTTCACATTTCAATATTCACTAAATATTATTTTAAAATATTCGATAATTCTGAACTGGAATCAGACACAGTCAATTACCATATAATGTGATTATATGGATTTTCACACAACAAATGTGTATAACAACAATGAGAACAGCATTGTTTTAACCATCCAGAGTGCATTCTACACTGCATAAGCATCAAATATAAATATTTAATGCTTATAACAGCCTGTCAATCAATCAATCGACACACAGCTAATTATTGGGATTAGTGTATGTCCAATTTTGTCCCAATACCCATGTGAGGTTTTCAAACAGCAAACACAGATTTGTTTGTGCAGTTGGGCGATGTGTAAAATTTATCGTCCCAATCAATATCAGATAAATACGTGTACATAGACAAACCGTCCGGTTTGTAAATGAATTTTTATTTCAACGCATCACTATTTTATACAGTTCATATATCCAATAAAAATGATATTTTTATTGTTAAATATTTTATTTCATACATGAATATTTTATATATATACAATAAAAATGATATTTTTATTATTTAAATATTTTATACAGTCCATTTCACATCACAATCAATTTTCACACAGTATACAATCAAACAAGTCGTCCATGGTCTGTGGACGACGAGGAGCAGTTCATATATGTAGTTATACAATAAATAACAGTACAGAAATTAATAGAGAGAAGTTTCTCACATTGGTTTTGACTCCATCGGTTTCATTTTCTGAATTTCTGTTCTGTTGGAATTTGAATTTACCCATAATTCTGATTTGCTCCATTTCCATTCTGGTCAGTTCCATGCTGTAGTGTTCGTTCACGCGATCCCAACGCACTTTGTTTCGTGCGATTCTGATGCAATATGAAAAAGATATGTCCCTTTACATTTTAATTACCAAATTCGAATAGCTAATTAATTAGCTAATTTATTAATTACAAAATTAACGGCTAATACCCTTGGCTAATCCTTCTCTTCCATACGCTGTAACCCGTATTCTATAACCCATCATCGATCTGAGAAAAGCCATGCGCCGCCCCTTGTAGTTGATCGGACAGCCATCCACCGCCCCCACAACATCCGCCTCCAAAAGCTCCTCTGCCACCAATAGTAGCTCGGGATTCGAGCCCCCCCCCTCTGACCATAAATTGCGATCGAATTCCGGCTCTTTGAGCTTTGATTTTGGGGAAAATACGATACAAGAGATGATCAACCCGGTATGAAATTAAAGAGGGGGAAATCTCTTACATTTCTGTTTTGATTTCGTGTTGAAAATCGAATCGGAGCTGGAGATATCGGGGATCAAAAATCGGACGAAGTCAGCCCTCGATTTTCACTTGACGGCGGTAATTTGGGAATTAGGGTTTCACTAGGGGGCTATTTATATAAATCAAATTATTATTTTATTAAATTAAAATTTAAATGGTGAATTTCTCTTTCGAACTCCAAATCAAACCCAACGAATGTCGCCCCTAGCTAAATACCCCCTTTCCGAACACAATGGAATATGTTTCGTAAGCCAGTTCTATAGTTTCGATCAGTTTTTCTTTAAATTAAAATATAAATCATTATATATTCAATTTAAACGTACATTTTAAATTACTGGGGCCACATACCGACTCTAAAAATTTCAGAAAAATAAATCTGGCTATGTTTTGACTATATGGTCCTAACAAAATTAGTTTCGTCGAATTTGGACACCGTTTGAAAAATGGCCATTTTCTGGTCAATCCAATTCAACAGAAATTGACAAAACACGTTTTCCTTAGCCACGCTCACATATTGATTCAAAAAATTACGAATTTTGGAACCTAGCGATAATTTGACATCCTAAATCCAACAAAAGTGGTTTCGTCGGAAACGGAGGTCGTTTGCAAAATGGCTATTTTTACGGGCTATATTTCCATAGCGACTATTCTGAATATTCAACTGGCCATAACTTTTGATTCCTGCTATGAAATTTCGATTTTTCAGATTTGTTAGAAAGATATTTATAAACAGATTTAAATATTTTTGGTTTCACTAAAATCCAGTTTATTTTGAATCCTGTACGTTCATTTGGAATTTGAAATCGAATTTTCGAACTACCGCGCCATTTTCATTCCCTTTTATAATTAAAATAAATATTTATATTCTAACGACGGTCTATATAAATATATACGTTCTAATTCTATTCAAAATAAATTTCTCGTCGTTATTATTTAAAATAATTCATTTTAAATATTCAAAATTCATTAAAATTGCCAAAATAAAAATTTTAAATTGGTTCGGATTTTCCGGGTTGTTACATTTATTCATTTAATTTCCATATTCCAAATCTGTTTTATTTATTTTCGATATCATTCTTAATTTAATTACACCTAACAAAGTTAAGTTTCAATTCAAATTTCAATCCAAATTTGAATTCCATTCAAATCAATCAACACACAAACCAGTATCTCAATAATTTGATAAAATTATTTCTTTTCTATACAAAAATATAATTTGGGTAAAATTATTTCATTTACCCTCTTTTCAGAACAATATTTCATTCATCTACCAGTCCAATGCTACTCAACACTTGAACCGATCAACAAACACAATACAAAACATTGGTATATAAAATTTACAAATACGCCCTCATATATGTACACTCAATCTTGATCTACGGTTTACTAACCGAGTCTCTATCGAGTTATACCACAAAGCCAAGGTTATTATTAAACCAATAGCTCTGATACCACTGTAACGACCCAAGGGTTTTCGGCCCCGAAAATTGACACAAATACAATTTCATATGTCATGCCGACTTTCCAACACCGAAAATACTGGATAGCTATTAGTAAGAAATTAGATGGTGAGATAAGAAAGAAATATTAGAATAGAAGAAGAAGAAAAACGAACACAACACAGAGTCTCACATCGCAGCGGAACAAAATATAATACAAAAAAAAAATCTTTATTGAGAGCTTTAAAAATACTTACAATTATCAGAGTACATCACACATTTGGACAGTTATAATAATCTTTCCTTATGTACAACACACAGCGGAATAGTAACTATAATATCATACGTCTGAACACTTCCAGCTCATCTCTGGACTTCGCAGCATCCGATAACCTAGACCTGTACACCTCGGTCTAACCCGAGCATTTACAAAACACCGGGTCATTCTGGTGAACCAGAGTGAGAAAAACTCGCACAGTATTAAGGGGAATAATTCAACTGGATTTTAAAGTTCAAAAATCTTTTCGAAAGAAAAGGGTAATTGTAAGACCAAATCCATACATAAATATGGACGGTTTTTACCTTACGATAACCCAAAACATTTTTCAAATCAATATCTTTTCTGATATTATAATAGTTTCTAAATACAAGTAGATATCAATCTAGCGGAACGCTTGCATCTCATGCTCCACATATAGTATACAATCAAAACCGCGGGCGCTTATTTGTGATTGCATTCCGACTATGACAAGGTATGGAACCACCTGGCGATAGTGTATCTCTAGAGGGGAATACATTGGGTTCAACAAGAACGTCTTGCAACCCGGCCCACACATGAACGACCACTCATTTCGCTTGAGTGTATCGAATGTATATCACCAACGGTTGGGCTCAAACCACTGGTTCCCGAAAGGGACAGCATCGAAATAGATTAAAGAAGGAAATGGATTTTCTCTAGATAGGTGGTTATACACCCTAATGGGAGCGACCCACATAGCCATGCTGCCTGCCCGATTTCTGTCATTTCCCGATTGATGAGGCTTGAGGTTTAGATTAACTTTTGAACATCTGGGTCATCATTCACTTTGAACGCCACATCATCAAATCCGCCAGATATAACTAATTGACGTCCACAAAAATACTGGTTGTTAAGCTAAGAGAAGTGCCCTTCTCCACCACTAACAGGAATACGTTTGTAAAAATCAACGTACGTGATCACTTTGGAAATACTCTGTCAGACATCCACCCGTACAAGTCATCCAGGAACAGGATGAACCAAAGGCACCCTCCTACCACATCCAAGGAATCACCCTATAAATTAGTAGTGAGTAGTCCTTGCAATCCATAGATTCCAACCACGACAGAACCATAGTTTATCTCTGGGAGCTAACCAAAGATTATTAGCGGTTCTTCCGTTTATGAAAATCTACGGTCTTCAATTTTCTGTCTCAATCATCCTCTGATATCTTCACGTATTTGTTGGTCGGAATGGTTTTCGAATATAAATTTAATTCCGGTATTTCCATACCAACAATCGTATTGGACAGATTTGATAATTAGTGATTTAACTATTAAAATAAACAGTGATTCAATCATGAACATCCAATGAGCTCACCAGTTCAGTATTCAGCATCAATTGGCCTTCTAATTAAAACAAACTAATTTAAAACTCTTAAATATTTCGGTATTACAAATATAACTTTTCGCTTATAATTTAACGTAAGATTATACTTTAAACAAATTCATTTTATTACATAGAAAAATCCTATATCATATCCAGTCTTCGATTTTTACTTTCAAATTATTAGCCACGTAATTATCTAATATTGGGAAATCCATTCAACCTGTTACTCGTCAAACAACATTATGGAATATCATTTATTTCATTACTTGGAAACAAAATTCCATACTTATCCTCAGAATAGAACTTAATTTTATGTTTCATTTCTAATTCAAAAATATCATTATATAAACCACAATTCCTTTTTGTTTCCGTTTTACTTTGGAATCCTCCTTATATATTTTCACTTCTTGCTAATTTCCTTTACTTCGTATCTCTCGATGTATATTCTTCAAATTTTCACCAAACGTTGCACTATTATTTCACTAATGGAAATAATAAATTATCACTAACCTTTTTTCCATTACCAACTAATATCATCTTCAGATAATCCTGATGTTGTTCAAGTTGGGGTATTTTAATTACCTCTCAGACCTTGATCAACGACGCTCATATCCTCGGATAAATATAAGTTGTAATCCAAAAACCAATATTCCATTCCAGTCTCAGAACAAATTCCATTTAACTATCTTATTCAAAATACAGTTTCATAAACCTTCTTACCTTTTAAAAACACTTTCTCGAATATAACCCTTCTTTCTTAATTCCATAATTAAGTAATTTCTTATAAACAACGCATTTTTAACTCTGCCTCTTTAAACAAATTCCTTTTTAGTTCGGATTTGGTTATACAACCCTATGACCCACTTCTTTACCCAATTCACTTTTACCAATCTACTTTCAAATCTATTCAACCATTCCCTGCTTTTGAAATCTTATTTCAATTTCCCCCTTTTTACTTAATCCCATTTTTAAGTAACGTTAACGATATAACGCCTCGTCACCTTTATAAACCTTGTTTAAATAAATCCTAGTTTAATCCAAACCCTTTCTATTCTCAAGTCTCTTTTATTTAATTTGAATATTTAATTCCCATTTATTTAATCTATCGCTTAAATTTCGTTTTATAACTTCATTATAGAACTCAGGTTTAAAAATAAACCATGTTCATAAACTTCTTTCACCATCCAATTAGATTTCATTTTAATTTCGATTACTTTATAAATGAGTTTCAATTTAAAAGTAATTCCCTAAATTATTATTGATTTAAAATAATAATTTACTTCAATCATTAACTGCTTCAGTAGTTAATTTCTTTATTAACTAAAATAAATAGGAAATTCCTTTTTAAAACCTTATTAAAATTAAACAATATTCATTAAACTTATTTTATTGGATTAATTCAAAACAAACCAATTTAATAATCAATTCCAATTAAAGGCGGTCGATTTAGTTCAATCAAAACACAATTATTTCATTAACCGATCACAATTCATTTTCCCTTTAAATTAATTAACAATAAAATTAATTTAAATAATTCAATTTAATTGTTTCTTGACAAAACAATTATCCAATTTTTATCGCCAGATAAATTTATATTCACTTGTATATAAATCTGATTAACATCAGAATTAACTCTATAAAATTAATTAATTATAAATTTAAATAAGAAATAATATATATCTATTTTATTTTAAATAAACCTTTTATTCAAAATAATATATTTCAAATTTTATATCCAGTTATAAAGTAAATTTCATACTTCAGTTCTGTCGATTCACCTGATGGTAAATCAATATAACAAAACAATTTATCCTTAGGCCATTTACAAACGGTTACTCAACCAATATTGCCCATTGGTTAAAACAAAACGATTATTGCATTTCTGGTCAATAAGCACTAATAAGATCAATCACCCAATCAGAACAGTTCATACACGATAATAGGAAGATAAATAATGTCAAATATATTTGAGGAATCCGGTTGGATCCCTCCAACCTGTTCTTCCCTGTATACAATTTGGTATTTCAAATAAGGTCAATCAATTCCATTTAACTGATAATTTCTATAAAAATAAATAATGACTATTTAACATCAACCAATCAACAGAACAATCCAAACAATTCACACAGTAAAACACGTTTATAAATAAACGTGACCAATAAGGTAAGTTACCTTCATTGGGTAAAATCGTTAAAATAATGATTTGGTATTTCATTGAAATTAAACAACGGTTTAATTTCATCAGTTAAATCAACAAATAAATATATAACTAGCAAACAGTCAACCATTAGCAACAAAAGCACATAAAATAAAAAAACCCAATTTATATAAAATATAAATAGGAGGAACTGAGTGAGTTTACTCACCTTGATTTGATTTATCATTGAAATAATAGTTTTAATTAAATTAAACAGGTGTTTAATTTAATTAAAAATTCTGGTTGATTCCAAAAGTGTCTAACTCTGTTCCATGATGTGGTGACCGTCGATATGATTCCAACGTATCTTGAATTGTCTGATTCTGTTAACAGAATAAAAGTTGTTAACACTATAAACTAACCATTTTGACTAGTTTTGAACCATTTCTTAATTATACAATTATCACTATGAATTACTTGATTAAAATAATTTACTGACCCCCTTATCCACATTGTTCTTCATGTAGCGTTCCAGTTCTGATCTGGTTCCCTTCTACATCAATTCTAATTAATATAAGTGACCCTATTTAATTAGCTAATTAATTCCTAATTATAAAGTTAATTACAAATTACATGTTTTAAATTTTACAGTTTTAAGAATTACGGTTGATCCCTTCCTGCTTCTCCAGTGGTGCGGCTGTTTCCCAAACCTGATTCCTGCATGGTTCAAAGATCCAATTTACTTAAATTATTCAACTAGTTTTTAGTTAAAGGTTTGTACTAAACTAATTACTTTTCATTTTGCTGTTGGCATCTAGAATTGTGTCGACCTGTCCATTTTAATTAATTGTTTTCGATTTCCCAAAATAAAACATCACGGCATACTTTTATTCGGACCAATTGTGTTGCTTCTTTAATTCTCCTTTTGTTTCCAATCTGCTATGCTATAGTTATGCCCCTCTGCATCTTCGTTCCCAACCAAGTTTGCAACTTTTGTCTCCTGTCCTCACATCCATGTGCTGACCAACTTCCAGAAACACGAGCCCTCCACCATTTATCTTACCCTCGAAGACTCCATCATCCCAATTTTCAAATTGTCAGCCCAAACTCCAATTGTTCTTCAACCCCTTAATCTCGCAACAGCCTCGACAAACCACGCTGGCCACCCTACACCAGACCGCCTTGCCACCCTTCATGCTCGACCAGAAAAGTCCCTCGTGCAGAACCCGTCACCTTAGTTCTGTCCTCACTTCGTTCCATCCGTTTCTGTTTGAAAACCCACCCAGTACTCACGCTCTTCATCCTTCAGCTCCCATTCCATTCTAATCCATAACGGCCTACGCAACTCTCTCTCACCGTCTTTATACACAGCACGCACAAGTCTAACCTTATTTTTAAGCCACCGAGCCTAGCTTCGCCCTCCGGACCATCCTCGCCGAGACCGCCAACTCTAACCCTACCCACATTCATCCACCAGCTGTTCACCTCCAAAGACCAACTTAGCTCCGACCCCACGTTCTACTCCACGAAAATTAGCCACACGCCACGGTAGCCTTATTGTATTCGAAGGAGAAAATTTGGAGCTTCTGGAAATATATACAAACAAGAAGCTCCTAGATAGAGAAAAGTGATGGAAATGTTTTCGGTATTTTCTGTGTTTAATATGAATTGTTTTTGATTTAATTTATTGGAGGAAGTCGTGATTTCACTCCTTTCGGGGAACAAGGAAAGAAAGAGATGAAAGGAGCTGGTTTTTTATACATGTGAAGTTTTTGTGGAGACCACGTTGTTTAGATATAGGTATGCAGTGATAGAATAGCTGTAGCGTGGTGAGAATGTAGAAAATTTCCTTGCTTGGCACGGTGGTATTTGAATTGGCAGCCATGTATAAAGTAGAAAGATATAAGTGTGGGATGTAAGTAAGCTGGGGGTTCGATACGCAAGAAATATAAAGATTTGGAATGCAAGAAATGTACATTGCGGATGTGGAGAAGATTTTAATTGGTTCAATAATATATTAATATACCCATCTGTTAATCGGCTTTGGATCTCCATATGATCACACACGAATCACCAAAATAAATATATATTTATGTCTTGACATTATGGATCCAATGGAGTTAATTACGTTGAATTCCGAATGTGTTTGTATGACAGCGTTAATTTAATTTATCGGTTCCCTTTTAAGTTGTACACACCGGTAAAACAACTATGATTGACTCTAAACTGGAAATCTAACAATAATTAACTATACGTATTCCAATAAAATTTGTTTCGTCGAAAAAGGAGTTCTTTTGAAAAGAAAGCTATTTCTAAGACCTATATAATATCGACAAAATATATTTAAATTCAAAACAATTCAAAAAATAAAAATTATTATTATCGTATATCTCTAAATGAAATATTTTACAGATTTCGTAAACAAATATATAGTTTAAACTTAATATTTAAAATTCTAGTTTAAACAATATTCAAATATATATATATATAATCCATTAATATTTAATAAATATACATTATAATTTACTAAGGAATTCCATAGCGACTATTCGAAATTTTTATTTAGCCATAACTAACAATCTGTAACATGAAATCTAGATTTTCCTCTTCCATATGAAAATTATAGCCAACATGATTCCAACGTTTCTTGTTTCATAGAAAGCCGACTTATATCGAATCCTGTATATTCAATTAAAGCTGAAAACTCAATATTACTAACTACCGCGCCATTTCGAGCTCGATTTAAACTAAATATAAATATATCATTCAAACTTCATTTTAATAACGATTTAAATATAAAAATCCATTAATATCCCAATTATAATATTTAAAATAATAAATTAAATTAAATATTTGACTGCCAAAAATATGGATCGTTACAAAAAGCCTCTGCCTTGAAGGGTTAGTGACATCACCACTTGCGGTGAAGGATTAAACGGTATTAATATAGCCACCGCCATCGAATTAACCTCAAATCACCCAACTTTTCAAGTATTTTTTGATTGAAGTATTTGACTAAAATACATAAAGCGATAATTCCAACCCACCTGCAGTTAGATTCAAAGATCGGAAGGAAAGTGGTAAAAAGGAATTTTGGATTTTTTTCTCGAGAAACTGAAAAAATATGACGGCAGCAAATGTGATGAAAGAGAGGAAGCTTCATGGGTTTAAATATAAAGCAAATGAGACCGTTTGTGTTCCTGATATGATGGCAAAGCCCAGTCGGTTGGCCCAAGAGCAAACATAACTCCTAAATTCGTTCAGATCGGACCGTATGAGCAAACCGAGTAATTCCGACCTGAACCGCTAAGCAAATTCTGATTCAATTTGTACGAATTTGAGACTAAGTAATATTGGAGACAAGAGAAATTTAAGTTTTAAGGAAATCTTTTCAAAAGAACCTAAGTGTATAAATAAAAATAGACGGATAACTTTGTCAAATTAAGTAACTGCAACTTTCCAAGGCGACAGAAGTAAGAAAGTTTACCTGAAAACTTTTTTATCTCCTGGCCAAAATCTCCAGTGTATGGAACACCACAGAAATGACTACAAATTAGATCCCATATTTATAGGTGTTTAATCAAAATCAGGAGGCATAGATTCACCAAACGTCACGACTTTACAAAAAGACACGACTGCTGATCAACACTGATTCAGGAATAAATAAGTTGGCTATTTCGAAGTACGCTTCATCTCCAATGAAAATGTACTTCGAGGGGGAAAAATATTTTCCTACTTTACAACCAGGCTATATAAAGTCGATCAAGAAGGAGAACCAAAGGGTATGGTCATGATATATTTCATCAAGATAAAGAAGCTTTTATCTAGGAAGTCACCAAATTCCAAGGAACTGGTTCGGATCAAGTTTTCTGGGTCGACTTCATGTTGCCAAGTCAGTGAGGTCAGCTGAAGGATGACGGGTCGGTGTCTTTTAGACTAATCTGATTCGATAAAGCTGCTCGGAAATGGTTGCACACAACTATACTACAAGGATCGGTTACCACCCACTCACCCACGTTGCTTATGTGTTATCATCATCGTAGAGCACCCGAACCCGAGACTCACGGGATGGGACCCATGCGGCACTCGATACGACCATGTCCAGTGCCTATAAATACACCGCAACATTCCATTTTGAGCGATCTTTTTTCTCTCCATACACTTAAATTCCATCACCAACAAATATCTTTGTATATTTCCGATTATTCTCTGAACCTTAGAGTTTGATTTCAACAAAATTAAGAGAGATTGTTGATTGTACTAGTGAGATTGAGTGGCTATTTTCATTGTATTTGTGATTAATTCATTAATCAAAGAAGTATAAATTGTACGAAGGCTTGTAAACGCCGAACCACTATAAATCTTGTGTTCTTGTTGCTTTTCATTTCATTTCTCTTACAATTATTATTCAATTAGGTGTTAAAACCACTTTTTTGTCTAACATTTACGAGGTATTAAATGGTCCTTAGTAAAATGATAGATGTATGCGTAAGGTAGTTCTTCAGAAGTTGTCTGCTTTTTATCTTGGGGCTATGTGAGAGAATAACTAAGGATGGGCAAATAAGAGTTCCTAAGGAAGTTAACGAGATGACCTATCTAAAGGAAGTATTAAGTGAATAGGAGTTCACATATAACGACAGCTAAATAATAACGTATGGGTCCGCCGGGTGGGTCAGAAATAGCGATGTATGTCTACCGAAAACCTGGTATTAAGTGGAAGATTATTATCTTTCACATTACATGTAACAACCCGGATTTTCATAACCAATTTGAAATTTTCATTTTTGCAATTTTAATGGATTTTGAATATTTAAAATGGTTTATTTTAAGGGTCCGTTTGGCACAGGTCCCTATTAAGTTTCAAAATTAGTCTCACATACAGTCATAAACTTATTGTAAATTTGGTCCCTGTTTTCATTATTACGTGTTATTCATAATATTTGCATACATGTATGCAAATATTCTGAATGAATATTTGCATACATGTATGTAAATATTTTGAATTTTTGCATACATGTATGCAACTATTCTGATGAATATTTGCATACATGTATGCAAATATTCATCAGAATAGTTGCATACATGTATGCAAATATTCAAAATAGTTGCATACATGTATGCAACTAACCTAATGAATATTTGCATACATGTATGCAAATTTTCTAAATTTTTGCATACATGTATGCAACTATTCTGAACGAATATTTGCATACATGTATGCAAATATTTTGAATTGCTGCATACATGTATGCAAATAAAGTTGAACTAATGCTAATGAATTGTTGCAAAAATGTATGCAATTTTTTAAATGGAAAAATAGGGACCTAATTTATAATAAGTTTAAGACCGGATGTAAGCCTAATTAAGTTTGCTTTTAGGGATGTGTGTCTAATTTTCACTTATTTTAAATAATAACGACTAAAAATTTATTTTAATCGAACTTAGAACGAATTTTTTTAATTTAATTATAAAAGGAGTTTAAAATGGTGCGGTAGTTTGAAAATTCGATTTCAAATTTCAAATGAATGTACATGATTCTAAATAAATCGGATTTTAGTGAAACAAGAAATATTCGAATCTGTTTAAAAATATCTTTCCAATGAATGTGAAAAATCCAGATTTCATAGCGGGAATTGAAAGTTATGTCCAGTTTAAAATTCAAAATAGTCGCTATGGAATTTAATATAATAAATAGCCATTTTGCAAACAACCTCCGTTTTCGACGAAACCTCTTTTGTTGGATCCGGAATGCCAAATTATTGCTAGATTTCAAATTCATAATTTTTGGAATTAATATGTGAGCACAGTAAATTTAAATGTGTTTGGTAATTTAAATTTGAATTGGATCGACCAAAAAATGACCATTTTTCAAATGGTCTCCAAATTCGACGAAATTAGTTTTGTTAGGACCGTATCGTCAAAACATAGCTAGATTTATTTTTCTGGAATTTTTGAAGTCAGTATGTGGCCCCAGTAAATTAAAATATACGTTTGAATTCAATCTATATTGATTTATATTTTAATTTTGATAAAAACTGATCGAAACAGTAGAATTGGCTTACGAAACATATCCCGTTGTGTCTAGAATGGGGTTATTTGGCTAGCGGTGACAGTCATTGGGTTTGATTTGGAGTTCAAACGCAAAATAGAAATAAAGGGGTTAAAATACTTTTAAAATAACAATAAATATTAACACTTCCTTCCCTAAAACCCTAGTCAACGCGCAGATCAGGTCAACCCTTAAAACAAGCCGCCTTTCTATTTCTTCAAAGGCGGAAATCATCCCAATGAATCGCGCCCAAATGCTCCAAATCCAAAAAGAAATTGAAGAAATTTTCAATGTGAAATTAGGAGAGCTAAGTGAGAATAATCCGATCAACGGTCATGATCGTTCATCATGTTGTAAATTGGGGGATTTCTAAGCTTGAAGTCACGGTTTTGTAACAACCCGTATTTTAAAACAACACGTTATAACTTAAAACAGGGTAGAATTAAATGTTAAAGTCTGAATCAGGGGAAACGGGCTATTCCATTGCGTTCGTCTCGGAAAAATACGCGAAATAGAGTCTGAAATTTCGTAAATCGGAGTCCGTATGATCAAGATATGGCCTCGTAAAGTTTCACGAAAAATTCAAATTTAAAAACAGATTCAAATTTTCAAAATTCAGGGTAGGCGGGAAAAATCCCGCCTAGACAGGTCGACAGGGGGGTCGAAACTAGGGTCGACCTCCCCCCAACCAGGGCGACACTACAGTCGACCTGGGGGTCGACCTCCCCCCCCCCCCCAGGTCGACTGGGGAGTCGACCTGGGTGTCGACCTGGGGGTCGACCTCCCTGGTCGGCCAGGTCGGCCTGGTGCACCTGTTTTGGCTCCTGGGTCTTGTTTTGGGGGTTTGTGACGATTTTAGATGGCTCAGATCTATCCTAGGGTTTATCCTATGGCTAAAACTAATCCTAAACACTATAAAAAGACCTTAAGACCTAGCTTAAATCATACTATTTCATTTTAGCCTCATGCAGCCGCCATTAAACCTAGAACTCTAAATTAAAAATACAAAGAACAAAATTAAAGAAGACGAAGGATGATTCTTGAAGGCTACAACTAGAAGCTACAACAACTACGACGCTTTAGACAACGGATTTGGGGCTATTTTATTTAAAGTTTTGATTTGGATTGCTTGCTTCATATTGTAAGTTCTATGTCACTTTTTAGGCAAAAACGCTAAAATAACATGGACATGCTATGAATTGAAACCGGATTTAAGAACTATTATTAATCCATGTTTATATTGTTTAACTTTGAATCAAAATTTGGGAATATTGCTATGTTAATGTTACAAATTAAACTTATCATGATGTTGATGTTGTTATGAATCACTTGGGCTTAATTTTATTGCAAGTTGAACAAATACATGTCCGTGGAATCATTATGTTCATTGAAATCCTCATGTTGATTAAACCATGCCTATGATGCTAATTAAACCATATCTATGATATTAATGAAACTATGCCTGGGATGTTAATATACCTATCATGTTAATGACAAATTGGGAATTGCTAGGTTATGATGGAAAGTTGGAATCATTATGTTTATAATGCTAGATGAGAATCATTATGTTAAAAATACTAAATTGGAATCCACTATGCCTATTAGAATTACCGTGCCTTTAATGTTTCATGTTTGTAATAAAATTATTATGCCGCAAGGGTTATTATGCCTATGATGTAAAGTTGAATTCATCATGTTAAACTAAGTTGGAACCATTACTATGCCAAGTTATCATCATGCTAGTATTGAAACCATGTGATATGTTATAGCCTGTTTATTATGCAAGTGATGTTGGAATTGTCACATATGCCTATCACATGTTTGGTGTTATTCCCCTTTATATCTTGAATTGTTTATGCTTGCAAACGAAGTACGTTTATATACGTTGGGGATACGATTGGGTAGAATAGGCAAAACATGAATTAATTATAATCATAAATCGTGAAATTTGGCATAAGTAGAACATGAAATATGGCACGAAAAACTTGACTTGAACATGCCATAACTTGACTTGAAACATGCCTTAGTTGGGCACGAAATTGACATATGAACATGCTATGAATATAGCACGAATTTGATCAGAACATGGGCATGACTTTAGAAAACAAGAAAGTGGCCAACTCGAGGTTGGGTTGAGTTTGTAGTGTAAATCTGCCCGGAACCGCCCGGCAAATCCAGTTGCTACAAACAATAGGATCCAATGTGGGTAGTTGGTCACATCGCGCTTGAAACCCGAGGTTGGGTTGAGTTCGTAGCGTAAACCTGCCCGGAACCGCCCGGCAAATCCAGTGGCTACGAACAATAGGATCCAATGTGAGTGGTTCAGTGCATTAACGAATCAATTAATGCCAATTAGGGTTAAGTCATGAACATGAAAAGACAGCTTAACCAACTTGAACACGATTTGTAGGGCTAAGTCATGAACTTGAAACGACAACACTTAGCCAACTTGACATGACACGTAGGCGGGTTAAGTCACGAATTTAAATGACGTGCTTAACCATCTTGACACGACTAGACTGGAAAAGGATTAAGTCACGAATTACATGACTTAATCGGTTAGGCGGGTTAGGTCACGAATTACATGACCTAATCTGTTAGGCGAAACCCTAGACATGACCCTTTTCAGCAGTAACCCTCTAGATGTATCAAGGTACCCTGGGGCTAGGCCGGGTGGGGCACGATTACTGGGCTGATTGTAAGAGGTGAACGACGGCAGTGGGGTATCCCAGTGTAGGTTCGGTGGGCTACGGTCGTGCACGTATTCCGGGGCAGACACTGGGTATCCGTAGATTTATCTGTGCATCTTGAATCGTGTCAGGGGTTGACACCCTAGGGATGATACACCCGAAGGTGGACCCCGCACAGGTGACTACATTCGTGATTAGCCGTATGACACGGACACTTGACGAGCTTGAACTTGTAGGGAGCCGATCGACTAGATAATCGCTCCGTAGGACCCCGTACTTGGGTCAGACCCCGTTTCAGGGTCATTTCATGATATTGGGCCGTGGGATTTATTTCGTGATTAACTTGTGACATGGGCTTAGTATACTAGTACAGTCGATGGGAATCTCGAACATGTGATGCTTTACTTGACTTGTCTTGACTTATCCTGATCACCTTAGTCTATCTTGTTCACCTTGACACCATTCTTAAGTTTAGTTCCAGTTCATACATGATAGGTTGTTTTAACCATTTTTACACTGAAAGTCACTAGGACTTACTCAGTCTTTATGACTGACCCATTTTCCTTTCGCCTCGTTTTCTTTCGTCCCCCCCCCCCCAGGTTCTCAGGGAGGAAACACTAGCTCTTAGCTTGGATATCACTTGCTTTGGCTCAGCATGTACGGGTTGCTATGGCTGCTTCTTTTTACTGCACTTGGGGAATAAGCTGATTTTCTGTTTTAAGTTATTGCTTCTTTGGCTATTATTACAAGACAGTTGTAATGAAGTTGTTATTTGAAATGTTTGTAAGAGACATAGTTTATTTTGGAATAAAATGAAGTTCTGTTTTGCTCATAAATTCTTCCGCTGTTTACTTAATTTTTTTATTAATGTTCTGTCTTGTGATAATTCTGTGATGTTATCTCGATAATACCCCTCCAAAACTAGTGCACTCCCTTTGTGAGTGACCCTAGCGGAGGTAGGGTGTTACACTTGGTATCAGAGCAGAAGGTTACCCAGACTGGGCAAAAGTTTTGAAAACCTTTTGAATTTCTTTTTTTTTCAAAACCATTTACAAAGAAGCACTTTTCAAGAAAAGTTGGTCGATTTTAAAAGGCTATTCCCTAAAAAGCCATTAGCACTATCTTTGTTTTCTTGTTTGAATCTCTTTCCCTTTCTTTTCTCCATCTGTAGTCGCAGTAGCTTTACCTGCGGCTAATCTACTTTCTAGATTCGTAGAGGGTTTTCCCGTATGATGGAGATAGTTTTCGTGAGGCTTGTTAACATGTTATATAGGATAGGTATGAGTGATAAGAATGAAGATAAGGCGGATGATTCTTACGAAGTGGTTGAGCCAAGCATCCTTGAAGGCGTAAAAGTGGAAACATTGAGGCGAGTTCTGATTCGTGTCTTAGGAACGGAGATCTAGGAGCTAAGGAATCAAGAAGTCAAGCTAGTTAAAATACAGTGGAGTGAACCCCAAGAAGATGCAACTTGGGAAATCGAAGAAAAGATACGCGCGCTATACCCATTTCTTTTTGAGGGTACATTCTCGACCTATTTTTCTATAAGTTTACATACATTTCTTTTGCTATCCATGTTTGTCTTGTTATCTCCTCGATCCTATCTTGAGAACCATAGGTAGAATCTTTTTGGATGTAAACATGTAATTGAAACATGTTATGATTGCAAAATGGTTGCAAGTGGTTGCAAGTGGTCGCAAGTGGTTGCTCGTGGATGCATGAATACACATTAGGCACTAGATCGGCTCAGTCACAGTTTCATACTTGCATATGCATGAGTGTTTATTTTGGAAACTTGGTTGTGCTATCATTTGGTTGTTGCATATGATTGAATGTTTGAGCACACATATAGAAATTATGAATTATAATAGGAAATTTTTTGCACACATATTGGATTCATTTCACTAAACATATTTTGCATTTGAAAGGATCAATCAGGCCTGATCATTTGCATTAGATAAGGAACATATACACACACTTTCTGCATATGTTCATACAGCATTAGAAATCTTTTAAGGACAATGGCTGCCTGTGGATGATGCTTTAAGTAGATGGATGATGGATGGTAGGATACGTTCTTCCTAACTTGAAGATTTCGGGGACGAAATCCTTTAAGGAGGGGAGAATGTAACAACCCGCATTTTAAAACAACACGTTATAACTTAAAACAGGGCAGAATTAAATGTTAAAGTCTGAATCAGGGGAAACGGGCTATTCCATTGCGTTCGTCTCGGAAAAATACGCGAAATAGAGTACGAAATTTCGTAAATCGGAGTCCGTATAATCAAGATATGGCCTCGTAAAGTTTCACGAAAAATTCAAATTCAAAAACAGATTCAAATTTTCAGAATTCAGGGTAGGCGGGAAAAATCCCGCCTAGACAGGTCGACAGGAGGGTCGACACTAGGGTCGACCTCCCCCCAACCAGGTCGACACTAGAGTCGACCTGGGGGTCGACCTCCCCCCCAGGTCGACTGGGGAGTCGACCTGGGTGTCGACCTGGGGGTCGACCTCCCTGGTCGGCCAGGTCGGCCTGGTGCACCTGTTTTGGCTCCAGGGTCTTGTTTTGGGGGCTTGTGACGATTTTAGATGGCTCAGATCTATCCTAGGGTTTATCCTATGGCTAAAACTAATCCTAAACACTATAAAAAGACCCTAAGACCTAGCTTAAATCATACTATTTCATTTTAGCCTCATGCAGCCGCCATTAAACCTAGAACTCTAAATTAAAAATACAAAGAACAAAATTAAAGAAGACGAAGGATGATTCTTGAAGGCTACAACTAGAAGCTGCAACAACTACGACGCTTTAGACAACGGATTTGGGGCGATTTGATTTATAGTTTTGATTTGGATTGCTTGCTTCATATTGTAAGTTCTATGTCACTTTTTAGGCAAAAACGCTAAAATAACATGGACATGCTATGAATTGAAACTGGATTTAAGAACTATTATTAATCCATGTTTATATTGTTTAACTTTGAATTAAAATTTGGGAATATTGCTATGTTAATGTTGCAAGTTAAACTTATCATGATGTTGATGTTGTTATGAATCACTTGGGCTTAATTTTATTGCAAGTTGAACAAATACATGTCCGTGGAATCATTATGTTCATTGAAATCCTCATGTTGATTAAACCATGCCTATGATGCTAATTAAACCATGTCTATGATATTAATGAAACTATGCCTGGGATGTTAATATACCTATCATGTTAATGACAAATTGGGAATTGCTGGGTTATGATGAAAAGTTGGAATCATTATGTTTATAATGCTAGATGAGAATCATTATGTTAAAAATACTAAATTGGAATCCACTATGCCTATTAGAATTACCATGCCTTTAATGTTTCATGTTTGTAATAAAATTATTATTATGCCGCAAGGGTTATTATGCCTATGATGTAAAGTTGAATTCATCATGTTAAACTAAGTTGGAACCATTACTATGCCAAGTTATCATCATGCTAGTATTGAAACCATGTGATATGTTATAGCCTATTTATTATGCAAGTGATGTTGGAATTGTCACATATGCCTATCACATGTTTGGTGTTATTCCCCTTTATCTCTTGAATTGTTTATGCTTGCAAACGAAGTACGTTTATATACGTTGGGGATATGATTGGGTAGAATAGGCAAAACATGAATTAATTATAATCATAAATCGTGAAATTTGGCATAAGTAGAACATGAAATATGGCACGAAAAACTTGACTTGAACATGCCATAACTTGACTTGAAACATGCCTTAGTTGGGCACGAAATTGACATATGAACATGCTATAAATATAGCACGAATTTGATCAGAACATGGGCATGACTTTAGAAAACAAGAAAGTGGCCAACTCGAGGTTGGGTTGAGTTTGTAGTGTAAATCTGCCCGGAACCGCCCGGCAAATCCAGTTGCTACAAACAATAGGATCCAATGTGGGTAGTTGGTCACATCGCGCTTGAAACCCGAGGTTGGGTTGAGTTCGTAGCGTAAACCTGCCCAGAACCGCCCGGCAAATCCAGTGGCTACGAACAATAGGATCCAATGTGAGTGGTTCAGTGCATTAATGAATCAATTAATGCCAATTAGGGTTAAGTCATGAACATGAAAAGACAGCTTAACCAACTTGAACACGATTTGTAGGGCTAAGTCATGAACTTGAAACGACAACACTTAGCCAACTTGACATGACACGTAGGCGGGTTAAGTCATGAATTTAAATGACATACTTAACCATCTTGAGACGACTAGACTGGAAAAGGATTAAGTCATGAATTACATGACTTAATCGGTTAGGCGGGTTAGGTCACGAATTACATGACCTAATCTGTTAGGCGAAACCCTAGACATGACCCTTTTCAGCAGTAACCCTCTAGATGTATCAAGGTACCCTGGGGCTAGGCCGTGTGGGGAACGATTACTGGGCTGATTGTAAGAGGTGAACGATGGCAGTGGGGTATGCCAGTGTAGGTTCGGTGGGCTACGGTCGTGCACGTATTCCGGGGCAGACACTGGGTATCCGTAGATTTATCTGTGCATCTTGAATCGTGTCAGGGGTTGACACCCTAGGGCTGATACACCCGAAGGTGGACCCAGCATAGGTGACTACATTCGTGATTAGCCGTATGACACGGACACTTGACGAGCTTGAACTTGTAGGGAGCCGATCGACTAGATAATCGCTCCGTAGGACCCCGTACTTGGGTCAGACCCCGTTTCAGGGTCATTTCATGATATTGGGCCGTGGGATTTATTTCGTGATTAACTTGTGACATGGGCTTAGTATACTAGTACCGTCGATGCGAATCTCGAACATGTGATGCTTTACTTGACTTGTCTTGACTTATCCTGATCACCTTAGTCTATCTTGTTCACCTTGACACCATTCTTAAGTTTAGTTCCAGTTCATACATGACAGGTTGTTTTAACCATTTTTACACTGAAAGTCACTAGGACTTACTCAGTCTTTATGACTGACCCTTTTTCCTTTCGCCTCTTTTTCTTTCGTTTCCCCCCCCCCCCAGGTTCTCAGGGAGGAAACACTAGCTCTTAGCTTGGATATCACTTGCTTTGGCTCAGCATGTACGGGTTGCTATGGCTGCTTCTTTTTACTGCACTTGGGGAATAAGCTGATTTTCTGTTTTAAGTTATTGCTTCTTTGGCTATTATTACAAGACAGTTGTAATGAAGTTGTTATTTGAAATGTTTGTAAGAGACATAGTTTATTTTGGAATAAAATGAAGTTCTGTTTTGCTCATAAATTCTTCCGCTGTTTACTTAATTTTTTTTATTAATGTTCTGTCTTGTGATAATTCTGTGATGTTATCTCGATAATACCCCTCCAAAACTAGTGCACTCCCTTTGTGAGTGACCCTAGCGGAGGTAGGGTGTTACAGGTTTTCAATCGAGTTTTGAGGCACTACGAGGGGTGCGAGTTCACCGTCGCGCTAGGCGCAGGGAGGCGGCTCCAAGGCCATCATTGTGGGATGATCCGATTAAGTTCAAAGCCTTGGATTATGTGCAAATTTGGAGTCTTTGTTTTGGAAGTTGGGTTCAGATGGGTTACAGTAAGCCTAGAAGATGGGGTGAGGAACGATAATTAGCAATGTTAATCACGTGGTTTAGTGGCTAATTAAAAATTAATTAGTTAGTTAATTATGTGGTTTAATTTAAATAGCATACAACATATAAAAATTAATATTTTTCTTATTCGTATTCAGAATCGGCAAACACGGACCCGTTGGAATCGTCTCAACGCGTACGACATTATGGAACTGAGTGGAACAAATTTGGAGCAAATCAGAATTTGAAGCGAATTTAAATCAAAATAGTATAGAAATTCAGAACTAAAAGAATGGTGGAGTGGAAACGAATGTAAGATCTCTCTCACACTCAAATTATTTTCCAGTTATCATATAATAGGATGCAGACGGGGCTTAGAAGCCTCTAACACTATTTTTTTGTACATACCAATTGATTGTTTGTTTGGATTGTGATTGGATTGTCATGTATTGATATTGTTGTATATAAAAATTATTTATATAAAATATATATATATAAATTATCATGAAATAAAATAAATATTCATTTACAAATCGGATGTTTTGTATATGTACACTTATTTATTTGATTTTGATTGGGACGATAAATTTTACACATCGCTCAACTGCACAAATAATAAACAGTGTTTGTTATTTGAAAACCCCACACGGGTATTGGGATAATATTTGAAATACACTCCCAATAATTAGTGGTATGTCAATCGATGAGTTGGCAGACTGTATAAGCTTTATTTATTTATTTTAATGCTTATGCAGCTGTAGAATGCACTCTGGATGTTGTATGAATTTTTAATGATTGTTTATCATTATTGTTGTATAGATGCCATGTATGGAATCCATATAACTAAAATTATATAGTAATTGATTGAGTCTGATTCCAGTTCAGAATTAACGAATATTTTAAAAAAAATATTCATAAAATATTGAAATGTGAAGCCGTGTTAAGTAATTAAACGCCATTTTAACACGAACGGAAATTTTGTCGATTTTATTCATTTTATAATGAATATCGAAAAGTGATTTAAAAAACTGATATTTTGAAAATATAATCATTTTAATATTATAATGATAAGAAATATTCAAATTTTGATTTAAAATTGAAATCGTTTTAAAATGAATTTAAAACGAATTTATAAGGAATATTCAAATTTGATTTAAATTTGAAAATCAAATGGAAATCGTTTTGAAATGAATTTAAAACGAATTTATAATGGATATTAAATTTTGATTTAAATTTGAAAAATCAAGTTGAAATTGTTTTAAAATGAATTTAAAATGAAATTATAATGGAATATTCAAATTTGATTTAAATTTGAAAATCAAACCGAAATCGTTTTAAAACGAATTTAAAACGAAATTATAAAGGAATATTCAATTTTGATTTGAAATTGAAATGGAAGTGGAAATCGTTTTTAAAACGAATTTAAAACGATTTATAAAATTCATTTTAAATGGAAATCGACGAAATATATAATATATATATATATATTATATATACCAGTACAAAGGCACGTCCATTGTACGTATGCATAAACACCTAAAGCAAAAAAGGGGTTTTGTGCAAAGATGGGTGGAGAAATAAGACCAAAGACCACCAAACACAGAAGAAACGTGTACAGTTCGATGTTGTGCAGACCAGCAATAGGGAAAAAGTGGAAACATTAAAATTGCAGGAAATTAAATAACGTACAACTGTGTAAAATTTGCAACACAATGTAAGTTTCTAAGAGTTGTATAATGTAATAGGTACATACAAAACACTGGAAGATATGTTTATTTCAATTACAAATCAGAAACAATGGTTGCTTATTAATTCATAATACAAACAGAAATAAACATTGTTAAAAAAAGGGAAATGCATGTAGGAGGAAGCTGCATGAATATTAAGTTGATCGTTTGGCCAGATACTCTGCCTCAATCCTATCAGCTTCTGCAAGCTGCAGAAGTAACATAAATGTTAAAAATAGCATTTAGCGTACTAACTGTGGGCTTAATTATTCGGGTGTAGACTGAATGCCGAAAATATGGGAAATCCTGCTGTATCTTATTCCCATATTTTTGCAGATACGTGTTAAAGTGTTTCCCAACTAACAAAACAAACGTGTACATGTCACAGTAAATAACTTAAATGAAGTATGGATAAACACATTCGGTATTTAACCATGGAATGTATGATCAGTTTTATCATATCTGAAAACTGTATGAACATAACCGTAGTGCATGCCCGACCTAACCTACAATATTGTATTTTTTTAACACATACAAATAAAAAATGGATGCAGAACCATCCCAACATAATTTGCTTACCATTTGTTTGCAGCTAGTAATGACGTGTTGAAACGTATTTGGTAACCTTCTGTGTGATTTAATTTTGTTTTTGTTGCAGCCTTGACTGGATACCACAGTGTAACAACCCGGAAAATCTGGGCCAGTTTAAAATTTTTATTTTGGCAATTTTATCGAATTTTGATTATTTAAAATGAAATATTTTAAATAATATCGACGAGAAATTTATTTTGAATTGAAATTCGACGTATATATTATATACGTCGTCGTTAGAATATATAATAATTATATATAATTATAAAAGGAATTGAAAATGGCGCGGTAGTTCGAAAATTCGATTTCTAATTTCAAATGAATATACAGAATTCAATATAAGTCAGAATTGAACGAAACAAGAAATATTTGAATCTGTATAACTATATCTTTGTAACGAAGTTAACAAACTGAGATTTCATTTTAGAAATGATAAGATATGTCCAGTTTAAAATTAGAAATAGTCGCTGTGGAATTTATATATATTTTAATATAATATAAGGCCCTTAAAAATGGACATTTTGCAAACGACCTCGGATTTCGACGAAACCAGTTTTGTTGGATCCGCAGTGCCAAGTTATTGCTAGGTTTCAAATTTCATAATTTTTCGAATCAATATGTGAGCGTGGCAAAGGAAAACGCGTTTGACCGGTTTCAGTAGATTTTAATCGACTGGAAATTGGCCATTTTTCAAACGGCCTCAGAATTCGACGAAACTAGTTTTGTTAGGACCGTATCGTCAATACGAAGCTAGAAAATATTTTTCTGGAATTTTTAAAGTTCGTATGCGACCCCGGTAATTTGAAATGTGCGTTTAAAATTTCAATATAGTGATTTAAATGCAAGTTCAAAGGAAACGGATTGTAACGATCGAATCAGCTTGCGATACATATCCCATTGTGTTCGGAATGGGGGTAAAACGCTATGGGCGACAGGCGGTGGGCCTCGTTACGAGGTCGTATGTAAAAGTCAACTATTAGCAAAATAAAATAATTAAAAATAAATAAAATAAAAACAACACTTTCCCCCTTTTATCTTCTGGCCCCCCCCTTATTTCTTAAATCGCTCAGACGAAGGAAAAAAAAAAAAAAAAAAACAAAATCGAATCGAAATCGCCCCCCCCCCTCAGCGCGATGACCGCCGCCGCCTCCTCCGTGCTAGCCGCGCCGCCCAAGGCGCAGCGCATCTTCCCCCCCTCCACCGACACAACCAAAACCCCCTCCCCCCCCCCCCCCGTCGACGAAGTGCGATGCGAAGGAACCCCCCCTGCAACCGAATCGAGCAACAGCCTCGCCCACCCCCGTTGGACCCGCCTCCGACCTGCGACCCCCCCCTAGCCTTGACGCCGGCGAGATACCCCCCCCCCCCTCTCTCAGTAAGTATTTATTTTTATTTTATTATTTTATTTTTATTTGATATTAACAGGAAAATTAAAGACTGATTTTTGTTTTAGAAATAAACTGATTTTTGTTTTAGAAATAAACTGATTTTTGTTTTAGAAATAAACTGATTTTTGTTTTAGAAATAAACTGATTTTTGTTTTAGAAATAAACTGATTTTTGTTTTAGAAATAAACTGATTTTTGTTTTAGAAATAAACCGATTTTTGTTTTAGAAATAAACCGATTTTTGTTTTAGAAATAAACTGATTTTTGTTTTAGAAATAAACTGATTTTTGTTTTAAAAATAAACTGATTTTTGTTTTAAAAATAAACTGATTTTTGTTTTAGAAATAAACTGATTTTTGTTTTAGAAATAAACTGATTTTTGTTTTAGAAATATAAACTGATTTTTTTTAAAGGAAAAGTTTAGATTTTTAATAGATAAAAGATTGAATTTTTATAATGTTAAAAGACGAGATTTCTCTTAATTAATAGAAAGAATAAAAATATAATTTTTATATGATAGGAAAAATAAAAATAGAATTTTTATATGTTGAACTTCGAAATAAAAATTCGAATTATATATTGAACTTCGAACTAAAAATTCGATTTTTATATATTGAATAGCGAACTAAAAATTCGATTTTTATATATTGAATAGCGAACTAAAAATTCGATTTTTATATATTGAATAGCGAACTAAAAATTCGATTTTTATATATTGAATAGCGAACTAAAAATTCGATTTTTATGTATTGAACTTTGAAATAAAAATTCGATTTTTATATATTGAACTTTGAAATAAAAATTCGATTTTTATATATTGAATAGCGAAGTAAAAATTCGATTTTTACATATGTAGTGAAAGCGGGCAACGAAGGTGACAAGAAGGCGAAACGACGAAGACTTCTGCAAAAGAAGTGCCGTGGAGCTAGGATAGCTATATGTGAGAATTTCTCACCTTTCAATTTCTTTTCTAGTTTTATATATATACTAGGATGCAGACGGTGCTTAGTAGCACCCGACACAATCGTCCACAGACCATGGACTTGTTTGTTTGATTGTTTGGTGATTGATTGCGATATTGGTTTGAATGTGGTTTGTGATGTGAAAAATCGAATCGATAAATTGGTTAGGATTAGACGTGCGCCGTTATAAGGCGTAGGAGTAAGGCTAGGTTAGACCCTTACTCCAAATTTTGTGGTTTGCAAAATGAAATTGATTTGATTGATGAGTGAATGGCGTGGGCCTTCACTAGACCGGGGATAAGGCTAGGCCTTGTCCCGTTTCTAGTATCGTGCCGTTATGCCGCCGAAATTTTCTAAAATATGTTAGAAAAATAAAAATATCATTTTATTTAAAGAATGAACTGAATAGAAATTCATATGTTGGAATAAAATGTTTTATCGTTAAAAATATAATTTTTAACGTGAAAGTGAATAAAATAGAATAGTCATTTACAAACCAGACGGTTTGTTTATGTACACCTATTTGAATGACATTGATGGGGACGATAAATTTTACACATCGCCCAACAGCACGAACAAAATCTGTGTTTGATTGTTTGAAACCCCACACGGGTGTTGGGATGAAATTTGAAGTTCACTCATCCTGATTGATTAAATATGTCGATCGATTGATTGACAGGCTGTTATAAGCGTTGAATATCTATATTTGATGCTTATACAGTGTAGTGCACTTTGGTTGATGGTTGATTATTTTCAATGCTATTATATACATGTGTTGTATGAAAATCCATATAATTAATTTTATATGGTAATTGATTGGGCCTCATTCCAGTTTTGAAAAAGAAATATTTGAAAAAGAAATATTTGAAAAAGAAATATTTGAAAAAGAAATATTTGAAATAGAATATTTGAAAATAAAGGAATATATGAAGCCGTGTTGATTAGATTGACGCCATTTTGACGTGAACGATATTTATATCGATTTTAAAACGATTTCGAAATGAAGTGAATTGAAAACGATTTCGAAATAAATTGAATTGAAAACGATTTCGAAATAAATTGAATTGAAAACGATTTCGAAATAAATTGAATTGAAAACGATTTCGAAATAAAGTGAATTGAAAACGATTTCGAAATGAATTGAATTGAAAAGCGATTTCGAAATGAATTGAATTGAAAACGATTTCGAAATGAATTGAATTGAAAACGATTTCGAAATGAAGTGAATTGAAAACGATTTCGAAATAAATTGAATTGAAAACGATTTCGAAATGAAGTGAATTGAAAACGATTTCGAAATAAATTGAATTGAAAACGATTTCGAAATGAATTGAATTGAAAACGATTTCGAAATGAATTGAATTGAAAACGATTTCGAAATGAAGTGAATTGAAAACGATTTCGAAATAAAGTGAATTGAAAACGAATTCGAAATGAATTGAATTGAAAAGCGATTTCGAAATGAATTGAATTGAAAACGATTTCGAAATGAATTGAATTGAAAACGATTTCGAAATGAATTGAATTGAATATGAATTCAAATTGAATTGAAATTTGAATTGAACAGAAATGAATTTTGAAACGAATTTATAAAGAAGAATTCAATTTTGCTTTGAATTGAAATGGAAGTTGAAATAGATTTTGAAATGAATTTAAAACTGTTTATATAATTCGTTTTTAAATAGAAATCGACGAAGTATATATTATATATATAATATAATGGCCTGAATAGAACGCGCCGCGCCGCGGCAGTTCGTGAATTTCGACCATTTATTTCAAACGGACATTACGGGAGATCCGACCGTCGGATTCTCCTAAAACCGGAACCGTTGGGTTCGTATCGAAAAGAGCTTTCTAACGAATATTAGAAATTAGAAATCTAACGGTTGGATTTGGAATTATGTCCAAATCAAATTCGAAAAAGGTCGCTGTAAGTGCAGTTCGATGGCCATTGATGGAAATCGACTGTACGGGCCTTGATAAAATTATTAAAAATAGTAATAATTTGTGTAAAATCATAAGAAATGATTTGTGAAGAATTGGGATGAAAAACTCCATATTTGAAAAGATAAAAATGGATTTTTATCGAAATGAACTAGTTTTGAACTAGAATTATAATTCTATTTATTTTTAAATAAATAAATTGAATTCGAAAAGGGTTTTAAAAGTAACCAAAATTCCAATGATTGCATTGGAGTGGATTTGAATCGAAATTGTCTTCGGAATGTTTCGATGTGGGAATTCGTGATTATACAGGTGTTGTTATGGAAATTTGAAAGATATATATGTATATCGTTATTTCCAATACGACATTTGTTAGTCGTAGAATTCGATATTGAATATAAGCCGATATATTTTCTATTCAGAGCCTTGTATTGAATATCGAATGTGATTTGGGTTTGTCGTGAATGGTGTCTTCACTAACACTGTTCTTGAACCCAGTTGAGAAAAGATTAAATCTTTTTATTTAGATTTAATGAAGTGTACCAATTAAATGATATTTAATTGGAATTGAATTGATATTGATTTTTGGGTTTATCGTGAACAGTGTTTTAAATAACACTCGTTCTTTAACCCGATAATTAATGGAATGTGACTTTGGGTTTATCGCGAACCGTGTTTTTAGATGACACTGATTCTTTAACCCAGTCACAGATTAAAACTAAGAGGAGTTTTAATGAATCTTTAATTAGATTGAAAAGATCGAGAATGGAGTATCACCAGTTTTGCTCCAGGCGATAGTTAAATCTTTAATTAGATTTGAACGTGAAATTTAGAAACTAACTGTCGGTTAGCCAAGCAGAATGGTTTTCTGGATATTGATCTGATGTTGGTTTCGGCCTTCGGGGTTAATATTTGGGGAATTATTCTCTTGATTAATTTACGGTTAGTGACTAATGAATTGGAATGAGGCGTATGTTGTGTTTGTGTAACACTTATTTAAATATACGCGAGTTATTCGGAAAGACCGGGTTTATCCCATTCTGGATAACTGATACGACGATAAGTCGAAGATGAAGACGATGGTCGAAGACCGGAGGTCTTCACGTCGTTTGGGTGATAACTGATGATCTTGATTGGGCTGTACACCCAAGAAGATGGAAACAGTTAGTGATCGTCCAGACGTACTTGGAGATCGATGGATATGCGGGGTACTAGGTGCCTCCGGTTTCGTTCAGGCCCAGAACGGACTTGTAAATGGACTGTGTGTCTGACATTGGATTTCATTCTGTGTGACTGATATCGGTTGCATAGAGTGGTTTGCCTGTGTGGCATGCTAAGATGCAAATGATCAAGGCTTCTGTTGAAAAGCAAAGTCTTGTGGTGATGATCAAAGCACGGCCTTTGTGGCGTAGCTTTGTGTAACGTTTACCTCGCGTGTTTCACACCCGGTATGAACCAAAAACGGGAGAGGACATCAGGGAGGACTTGCGTTTCTTTCTAGCTAGAAGTGGCGTCAGTGGTTTTACACGCCCTGACGAGTTTGACTTATGTGGTTGTTGCGGTTGCGAGGCGCCTCGGTTATATCGGTTTCGGCCGAATGCATTCTGGTCGGCTGACGGACCAGACTTACACCCCATAGGGTGGGGAGACGTATTGTTCAGGCACTATAATCCACATCGGTGGACCGGCCCTGACGATCAAAGGGGCAGTTGCGGCTGTTCCGGTGGCTCGGGCTAGAGAGTCACGAATCGGTTGAGGATCTTGCCCCTAGCCTCGGTTCATAGATGGAAATCCAATTTCCAAATACGTGACATTTGCGGTTTTATTTGTAAACCTATATATATGGCGACATGATATATGGTACCCATGCCGCCTATGATTGATACTTATGATTTGAAGTTGTTTTATACACTATGCATTTATAGTAATATCAAATGATTTGTTTTAAACGTATCAAGCATTCTTTGGCTGTTATAAGGGAAAACCCTATCCTCGGCTGCGTTGCATTGTGTGATGGGACCTGGGTCTTATAACAGCTTCATTTTTCTTTATTTAGCATTGCGCTGTTTGTTTTATGCACTGGTATTCTTGGGAGGAAACCCGTTCCGTGTTATACGGCGTGGTCCCTTGATTTACCTTTGAAAATAAAGATTAATAACTGTTTTAGTTCTCACACCAGTCACATGACTGACCTGGAGTTTATTGTTTTAACCTAAACTCTGGGTGCCCTTATTTTGACACGGGCAGCTAGTAGTTTTGGTTTTGCAGATTTATATTCACAGGATCCTGGTTTACAGCTGGAACGATATCCGGAAAGCTTTGTATCCGTATATCTCCTTCTAGTTGTGTATTGTATTATTTTCCGCTGCTATGTATTTAAATGTAATTTAAATCTCTGATATTTCTGTGTAATATTCTTTTATACTCTGTATATTCTTGTAATCTGATGCACTGTTGTAATATATAGTGGAATGTTCTTCTGTATGCGTTCTGATTTGTCGTGTTCTCAAACGATAGGGCGTTTCGAACGGCCTGAATCGGTTTAGCGACTGGTTCGGACCGAGCGAAATTCCTTGCCGTCACATTTGGTATCAGAGCTTTGGTTTACAAAGCTCAGAGAACATGGCACATTGGAACCATACGAAAGAATTCATCAGATATTGGATTAGTAATATCCAATTAGAATGACTCGTTAGAGATGGGATCAGTAGTATCCTAGAACGAGTGTGAAGAGTATATTTTTCAAATGAAAACAAAATTTGTTTTGAAAATTTAAATCAATTATTCGTATTTGGTTATTTATTTATATTGACGTGGACAATCCAGTATATATAGATTTTGCGTATTCGTCTGATCCGCGTGTATTCAAAGTTTTAATATATTGGATAGATATGGGACCACACACTAGTCACCCGGGGATGATCCTGATGATGGTGCATCATCATCAGCATTTATATTCGAGTGACGAAAGTGAGATTCCTATATATTTCCTATTGACTGGTGTGAGAACCAAAATTAGATAGGGCCTATTGTTGTGATTTGGCATCAAAAACATGATTTTTGTATATGTATCAAAATTATGAATTTGAAGCTCTAATTCACTAATTGATTGATGTTTGTGTAGTTTGTTTGTTTGTTTGATAATTTAGGGCCATTATGCCTAATGTGATCGAATAATGAATTATATTGAAATTTGGTTGCGTTTGTTTGCATATACATATATATCATTGAACAGGTCATAGCAAGGAGGCTAGAGCAGAGAATAAAATTTGTTTGCCCGACAAATAGGTACATGTTTACTACATAATTTCCTGTTTTGTTTGGGTGATGATGATTTTGTGAGCCTATTGGCTAGCCGCTTGGCTTTTTCTTTTTCTTTTTGAGATCTGAAGGACCGGGGAAGCTATTTGAAATTCCCCGATGCTCCCGGTGCAGGGGAGGTTATGGCGAAATTTTTCGAAAATTTAGGGTGTTAGCCAAATTTTTGAAGTTTTGAAAATTCTCAGAAACTAAAGAGTTGGAGAATGGAAGCCAGATCGAACGTAGAGCTGAATTAATCAAACCACTTTCGACTTTATTCCTTTTCGGGGACGAAAAGTTTTAAGTGGGGGAGATTGTAACAACCCGGAAAATCTGGGCCAGTTTAAAATTTTTATTTTGGCAATTTTATCGAATTTTGATTATTTAAAATGAAATATTTTAAATAATATCGACGAGAAATTTATTTTGAATTGAAATTCGACGTATATATTATATACGTCGTCGTTAGAATATATAATAATTATATATAATTATAAAAGGAATTGAAAATGGCGCGGTAGTTCGAAAATTCGATTTCTAATTTCAAATGAATATACAGAATTCAATATAAGTCAGAATTGAACGAAACAAGAAATATTTGAATCTGTATAACTATATCTTTGTAACGAAGTTAACAAACTGAGATTTCATTTTAGAAATGATAAGATATGTCCAGTTTAAAATTAGAAATAGTCGCTGTGGAATTTATATATATTTTAATATAATATAAGGCCCTTAAAAATGGACATTTTGCAAACGACCTCGGATTTCGACGAAACCAGTTTTGTTGGATCCGCAGTGCCAAGTTATTGCTAGGTTTCAAATTTCATAATTTTTCGAATCAATATGTGAGCGTGGCAAAGGAAAACGCGTTTGACCGGTTTTAGTTGATTTTAATCGACTGGAAATTGGCCATTTTTCAAACGGCCTCAGAATTCGACGAAACTAGTTTTGTTAGGACCGTATCGTCAATACGAAGCTAGAAAATATTTTTCTGGAATTTTTAAAGTTCGTATGCGACCCCGGTAATTTGAAATGTGCGTTTAAAATTTCAATATAGTGATTTAAATGCAAGTTCAAAGGAAACGGATTGTAACGATCGAATCAGCTTGCGATACATATCCCATTGTGTTCGGAATGGGGGTAAAACGCTATGGGCGACAGGCGGTGGGCCTCGTTACGAGGTCGTATGTAAAAGTCAACTATTAGCAAAATAAAATAATTAAAAATAAATAAAATAAAAACAACACTTTCCCCCTTTTATCTTCTGGCCCCCCCCCCTTATTTCTTAAATCGCTCAGACGAAGGAAAAAAAAAAAAAAAAAAAAACAAAATCGAATCGAAATCGCCCCCCCCCCTCAGCGCGATGACCGCCGCCGCCTCCTCCGTGCTAGCCGCGCCGCCCAAGGCGCAGCGCATCTTCCCCCCCTCCACCGACACAACCAAAACCCCCTCCCCCCCCCCCCCCCGTCGATGAAGTGCGATGCGAAGGAACCCCCCCCTGCAACCGAATCGAGCAACAGCCTCGCCCACCCCCGTTGGACCCGCCTCCGACCTGCGACCCCCCCCCCTAGCCTTGACGCCGGCGAGATACCCCCCCCCCTCTCTCAGTAAGTATTTATTTTTATTTTATTATTTTATTTTTATTTGATATTAACAGGAAAATTAAAGACTGATTTTTGTTTTAGAAATAAACTGATTTTTGTTTTAGAAATAAACTGATTTTTGTTTTAGAAATAAACTGATTTTTGTTTTAGAAATAAACTGATTTTTGTTTTAGAAATAAACTGATTTTTGTTTTAGAAATAAACTGATTTTTGTTTTAGAAATAAACCGATTTTTGTTTTAGAAATAAACCGATTTTTGTTTTAGAAATAAACTGATTTTTGTTTTAGAAATAAACTGATTTTTGTTTTAAAAATAAACTGATTTTTGTTTTAAAAATAAACTGATTTTTGTTTTAGAAATAAACTGATTTTTGTTTTAGAAATAAACTGATTTTTGTTTTAGAAATAAACTGATTTTTGTTTTAGAAATATAAACTGATTTTTTTTAAAGGAAAAGTTTAGATTTTTAATAGATAAAAGATTGAATTTTTATAATGTTAAAAGACGAGATTTCTCTTAATTAATAGAAAGAATAAAAATATAATTTTTATATGATAGGAAAAATAAAAATAGAATTTTTATATGTTGAACTTCGAAATAAAAATTCGAATTATATATTGAACTTCGAACTAAAAATTCGATTTTTATATATTGAATAGCGAACTAAAAATTCGATTTTTATATATTGAATAGCGAACTAAAAATTCGATTTTTATATATTGAATAGCGAACTAAAAATTCGATTTTTATATATTGAATAGCGAACTAAAAATTCGATTTTTATGTATTGAACTTTGAAATAAAAATTCGATTTTTATATATTGAACTTTGAAATAAAAATTCGATTTTTATATATTGAATAGCGAAGTAAAAATTCGATTTTTACATATGTAGTGAAAGCGGGCAACGAAGGTGACAAGAAGGCGAAACGACGAAGACTTCTGCAAAAGAAGTGCCGTGGAGCTAGGATAGCTATATGTGAGAATTTCTCACCTTTCAATTTCTTTTCTAGTTTTATATATATACTAGGATGCAGACGGTGCTTAGTAGCACCCGACACAATCGTCCACAGACCATGGACTTGTTTGTTTGATTGTTTGGTGATTGATTGCGATATTGGTTTGAATGTGGTTTGTGATGTGAAAAATCGAATCGATAAATTGGTTAGGATTAGACGTGCGCCGTTATAAGGCGTAGGAGTAAGGCTAGGTTAGACCCTTACTCCAAATTTTGTGGTTTGCAAAATGAAATTGATTTGATTGATGAGTGAATGGCGTGGGCCTTCACTAGACCGGGGATAAGGCTAGGCCTTGTCCCGTTTCTAGTATCGTGCCGTTATGCCGCCGAAATTTTCTAAAATATGTTAGAAAAATAAAAATATCATTTTATTTAAAGAATGAACTGAATAGAAATTCATATGTTGGAATAAAATGTTTTATCGTTAAAAATATAATTTTTAACGTGAAAGTGAATAAAATAGAATAGTCATTTACAAACCAGACGGTTTGTTTATGTACACCTATTTGAATGACATTGATGGGGACGATAAATTTTACACATCGCCCAACAGCACGAACAAAATCTGTGTTTGATTGTTTGAAACCCCACACGGGTGTTGGGATGAAATTTGAAGTTCACTCATCCTGATTGATTAAATATGTCGATCGATTGATTGACAGGCTGTTATAAGCGTTGAATATCTATATTTGATGCTTATACAGTGTAGTGCACTTTGGTTGATGGTTGATTATTTTCAATGCTATTATATACATGTGTTGTATGAAAATCCATATAATTAATTTTATATGGTAATTGATTGGGCCTCATTCCAGTTTTGAAAAAGAAATATTTGAAAAAGAAATATTTGAAAAAGAAATATTTGAAAAAGAAATATTTGAAATAGAATATTTGAAAATAAAGGAATATATGAAGCCGTGTTGATTAGATTGACGCCATTTTGACGTGAACGATATTTATATCGATTTTAAAACGATTTCGAAATGAAGTGAATTGAAAACGATTTCGAAATAAATTGAATTGAAAACGATTTCGAAATAAATTGAATTGAAAACGATTTCGAAATAAATTGAATTGAAAACAATTTCGAAATAAAGTGAATTGAAAACGATTTCGAAATGAATTGAATTGAAAAGCGATTTCGAAATGAATTGAATTGAAAACGATTTCGAAATGAATTGAATTGAAAACGATTTCGAAATGAAGTGAATTGAAAACGATTTCGAAATAAATTGAATTGAAAACGATTTCGAAATGAAGTGAATTGAAAACGATTTCGAAATAAATTGAATTGAAAACGATTTCGAAATGAATTGAATTGAAAACGATTTCGAAATGAATTGAATTGAAAACGATTTCGAAATGAAGTGAATTGAAAACGATTTCGAAATAAAGTGAATTGAAAACGAATTCGAAATGAATTGAATTGAAAAGCGATTTCGAAATGAATTGAATTGAAAACGATTTCGAAATGAATTGAATTGAAAACGATTTCGAAATGAATTGAATTGAATATGAATTCAAATTGAATTGAAATTTGAATTGAACAGAAATGAATTTTGAAACGAATTTATAAAGAAGAATTCAATTTTGCTTTGAATTGAAATGGAAGTTGAAATAGATTTTGAAATGAATTTAAAACTGTTTATATAATTCGTTTTTAAATAGAAATCGACGAAGTATATATTATATATATAATATAATGGCCTGAATAGAACGCGCCGCGCCGCGGCAGTTCGTGAATTTCGACCATTTATTTCAAACGGACATTACGGGAGATCCGACCGTCGGATTCTCCTAAAACCGGAACCGTTGGGTTCGTATCGAAAAGAGCTTTCTAACGAATATTAGAAATTAGAAATCTAACGGTTGGATTTGGAATTATGTCCAAATCAAATTCGAAAAAGGTCGCTGTAAGTGCAGTTCGATGGCCATTGATGGAAATCGACTGTACGGGCCTTGATAAAATTATTAAAAATAGTAATAATTTGTGTAAAATCATAAGAAATGATTTGTGAAGAATTGGGATGAAAAACTCCATATTTGAAAAGATAAAAATGGATTTTTATCGAAATGAACTAGTTTTGAACTAGAATTATAATTCTATTTATTTTTAAATAAATAAATTGAATTCGAAAAGGGTTTTAAAAGTAACCAAAATTCCAATGATTGCATTGGAGTGGATTTGAATCGAAATTGTCTTCGGAATGTTTCGATGTGGGAATTCGTGATTATACAGGTGTTGTTATGGAAATTTGAAAGATATATATGTATATCGTTATTTCCAATACGACATTTGTTAGTCGTAGAATTCGATATTGAATATAAGCCGATATATTTTCTATTCAGAGCCTTGTATTGAATATCGAATGTGATTTGGGTTTGTCGTGAATGGTGTCTTCACTAACACTGTTCTTGAACCCAGTTGAGAAAAGATTAAATCTTTTTATTTAGATTTAATGAAGTGTACCAATTAAATGATATTTAATTGGAATTGAATTGATATTGATTTTTGGGTTTATCGTGAACAGTGTTTTAAATAACACTCGTTCTTTAACCCGATAATTAATGGAATGTGACTTTGGGTTTATCGCGAACCGTGTTTTTAGATGACACTGATTCTTTAACCCAGTCACAGATTAAAACTAAGAGGAGTTTTAATGAATCTTTAATTAGATTGAAAAGATCGAGAATGGAGTATCACCAGTTTTGCTCCAGGCGATAGTTAAATCTTTAATTAGATTTGAACGTGAAATTTAGAAACTAACTGTCGGTTAGCCAAGCAGAATGGTTTTCTGGATATTGATCTGATGTTGGTTTCGGCCTTCGGGGTTAATATTTGGGGAATTATTCTCTTGATTAATTTACGGTTAGTGACTAATGAATTGGAATGAGGCGTATGTTGTGTTTGTGTAACACTTATTTAAATATACGCGAGTTATTCGGAAAGACCGGGTTTATCCCATTCTGGATAACTGATACGACGATAAGTCGAAGATGAAGACGATGGTCGAAGACCGGAGGTCTTCACGTCGTTTGGGTGATAACTGATGATCTTGATTGGGCTGTACACCCAAGAAGATGGAAACAGTTAGTGATCGTCCAGACGTACTTGGAGATCGATGGATATGCGGGGTACTAGGTGCCTCCGGTTTCGTTCAGGCCCAGAACGGACTTGTAAATGGACTGTGTGTCTGACATTGGATTTCATTCTGTGTGACTGATATCGGTTGCATAGAGTGGTTTGCCTGTGTGGCATGCTAAGATGCAAATGATCAAGGCTTCTGTTGAAAAGCAAAGTCTTGTGGTGATGATCAAAGCACGGCCTTTGTGGCGTAGCTTTGTGTAACGTTTACCTCGCGTGTTTCACACCCGGTATGAACCAAAAACGGGAGAGGACATCAGGGAGGACTTGCGTTTCTTTCTAGCTAGAAGTGGCGTCAGTGGTTTTACACGCCCTGACGAGTTTGACTTATGTGGTTGTTGCGGTTGCGAGGCGCCTCGGTTATATCGGTTTCGGCCGAATGCATTCTGGTCGGCTGACGGACCAGACTTACACCCCATAGGGTGGGGAGACGTATTGTTCAGGCACTATAATCCACATCGGTGGACCGGCCCTGACGATCAAAGGGGCAGTTGCGGCTGTTCCGGTGGCTCGGGCTAGAGAGTCACGAATCGGTTGAGGATCTTGCCCCTAGCCTCGGTTCATAGATGGAAATCCAATTTCCAAATACGTGACATTTGCGGTTTTATTTGTAAACCTATATATATGGCGACATGATATATGGTACCCATGCCGCCTATGATTGATACTTATGATTTGAAGTTGTTTTATACACTATGCATTTATAGTAATATCAAATGATTTGTTTTAAACGTATCAAGCATTCTTTGGCTGTTATAAGGGAAAACCCTATCCTCGGCTGCGTTGCATTGTGTGATGGGACCTGGGTCTTATAACAGCTTCATTTTTCTTTATTTAGCATTGCGCTGTTTGTTTTATGCACTGGTATTCTTGGGAGGAAACCCGTTCCGTGTTATACGGCGTGGTCCCTTGATTTACCTTTGAAAATAAAGATTAATAACTGTTTTAGTTCTCACACCAGTCACATGACTGACCTGGAGTTTATTGTTTTAACCTAAACTCTGGGTGCCCTTATTTTGACACGGGCAGCTAGTAGTTTTGGTTTTGCAGATTTATATTCACAGGATCCTGGTTTACAGCTGGAACGATATCCGGAAAGCTTTGTATCCGTATATCTCCTTCTAGTTGTGTATTGTATTATTTTCCGCTGCTATGTATTTAAATGTAATTTAAATCTCTGATATTTCTGTGTAATATTCTTTTATACTCTGTATATTCTTGTAATCTGATGCACTGTTGTAATATATAGTGGAATGTTCTTCTGTATGCGTTCTGATTTGTCGTGTTCTCAAACGATAGGGCGTTTCGAACGGCCTGAATCGGTTTAGCGACTGGTTCGGACCGAGCGAAATTCCTTGCCGTCACACACAGACTGCAAAAATGGAGATATTAAATATGAGGTTCATTGCAAAACAATTTAAAATCAAAATTGAAGGTGACACACACTATTATATACAACAGACTAAGTGTAAAAATATGTGAAAGATCCACTATTGAATGTTTAAAAGATGAATACATGTAGCGTCATCTTGAATGATGCAAGGGACAACAAATGGCACATGTGTGATATTCATGGTAACAGCCACGTTGATTATTCATATATTTATGCTAAATGATAACAATTACCTATTGCTAATTCAAGTTACGGTAGACAAAAGTTCATTTCAATAACATGTATGTTATGTTCCTGCTACTTGAAACCTGAAAATCACAAAAAATATCAAAATAAATTGGCTCTACACTTGCATGAACAATACTAATCTCTGATGAAAATTTTATGCAAACAGTCATTAAATGTGTTGTCTTTTTTACTGAACAGATATCGAAGGTTGTAAATAGAATGAAAGACTTGATTGATTTCAGCAATGAAAACAAAATTGGAGCCATAGGTAATTAATTTTTCAACCATTTTAAATTACTATGGCTATAATATTCCCTTTCCAACAGTCAACTAACGCATACAATTCATTAATAGAGAGTCCGAAGAAATATCCTCGTCTGCCTTTCCAGAAAAAGTCGGAACCCAAGCATATTATCCCTGCACAAAACATGCAGGTTGATCAGACAAACACACTTAATAAAATAATGGGCATGCAGAACTGTAACACAGGCTCACACATTGCTAATGGTACCCTGCATTATTCAGCAGCCACCCAACAATTACTCGCATATAATGAGACTCCCATCAACTTAAGCATTTCTAGTAAAAATTCAGTCAGCATCAGCTATAAATTTTCCTAATTAAACTGACATTGGTCAGGCAAACCAAAACCATGAGTAAAACTCTTTACATCAAATTCTACGCGACTGGAACAATCTTGCACATAAATCCAATGGAAAAATCATGCATATTAGCACCGACTGGAACAATCTTGCAGTGAAACAAATGGAAATGACACATGAAATAAATACCTAAATGGAATCTGCATATTATCATGGGCCTTTTCCATCATTTCAATGGAAAACTATTCTCAAACCTAAAGGGCTTACTATATTTAGGTTACAAAATTATGGTACCTATAATGCCTATATACGATGTTGAATTGGGATCCTAATCAATGCTCGGTTTTCAGGCAATGAAAATAACCATACCAATAGTGGCCCTTAACTCTTCAAGGACACAATAAACCCACAATTTCCGTTTGGGTTTGTAGGTGTGGTGCACAACTTAGATCCGCAGGGTTGGAGTCTGATATTTATCTACTCCCTGCTTGTCAGTAACGAATACCTTTCATTCATTAAAGAATATAACCGCAGTGCTGCTCGAGCTAACATATAGTATGGTTTTTTTTCTAAACATATGCAAATTAAAAATGGATGCAGAAATATCTCAACATAATTTACTTGCCATTTATTTGCTACGGCTAGTAATGACGTGTTGAGACTTATTTGCTAACCTTCTATGTGATTTAATTTGTCTTTGTTGCAGCCTTGACTTGATACCACACTCTGCAAAAATGGAGATATTAAATATGAGGATTGTTGCAAAACAATTCAAAATCAAAATTGAAAGCGACACACACTAGTAAATACCACAGACTAAGAGTAAAAATATGTGAAAGATCCAGTATTAAATGTTTAAAAGATGACAACATATAGCGTCATCCTGAAGGATGCAAGGGACAACATATGGCTCATGTCTGCTATTCGTGGTAACAGCCAAGTTGATTATTCATATGATCATGTTAAATGCTAATAATTACCGATTGCTAAATGCTAATACTTACCTAAATGCTTGAATTGATTGTGCATAATTTTTAGGTTTAGTGTGAGTAACAATAGCGTGAAAGTAACAATAGTAAGATGTTAACAAACTTATAACGGCAAGTGTCTGGTAATTATAATGTCAGATCTGAAGAACGAATCGTTTATTCTTGTGGTAAAACGTGATGTAGAACAATTACAACGAACTGGTAATAAGAATTAGCAAGAAGTACAGAAGTACAAAACAATTTTACCTCTATTGTTGTCGTGGAGGCGGAGACACAGGCTCGTTCACTGCTAGAGCAGAAGAGGATTCGGTTGGTAAAGCGTACACAATTTAACCGTTGATGTCGTCGTGGAGGCTGAACATGGACTCGTCCAGTGGTAGATCTGAAGGAAAAGTGGAAAGTCGAAGGCGGGTTTAACCATGGATCTCATGATTAGAAGATTAATAAGGAAGCATGTGGAAACAGAGAAGACAGGGAGAGGTGAAGAATGGGAACATTTAAGCGTCGAATTTGGTGACATTTGAATAAAGTAGAATTGTAAACATTCATATAGATCTTGTCTTACGGGGCCAAAAGCTAGCAGACGTAGTAGACGAACATGAAAAAAATATAAAGGAAAATCGAACATAGTTTGAAAGGAAGTCTGAGCAATGAGCATCTTATTAATGGTAGGAACAATATAATAAATATTCATTGCATATTTGCTGGTGTAATATAGCGAAAATACATAAATGCGTAAGGGATAGTAAAAATAGACGACCTATAAAAGAGGAATGTATTTAAACAACAATCAAGGGAAATTAAAAGGAAAAAATTCAGAAAGAATAATGATATTACTGCAAATATAGTGTTATGTTATAAGTAAATTAGAAGAGTTTCTACATAAGTGGAAATGGATTTATGTATTAGATAGACACAGTGAAAAATTAATGTCGAAGGATAAGAAGAACAATTTACAAAAAATAAAATATTAAAAGTAGCATGTATGTATTATAAAACAAAGATGAAAACAATGACTATAAAGGGAAAAAACAATTAGTATCATACCATTAACTGCCTAAGCATATCAGAGGTGAATAAAAAAAATTAATGACGAAGTCCTGTATGTGAAGGATTTCTAATACTGGTTTGAAGGTATTAATTTGTTTAGGAAACAAAATAATATTTGGAAAGTAAAAAATCAACATAAACTAAACTATAATTGCAATCAAATGACTATGTAGGAAAATAAGGAAAGGTTGACGTAAATTCAATCAACAGTTGATAATGTTGCAGAAAACAATGATATTATTTCGAAAATAGCGCTATGTTACATCTAATTAAAATGATTGATGTATATGGAGATATGTATTAGATTTAGACAGTGGTAAACTAATATAGAAGTATAAAAAAGATGATTTATAGAGACGAAAATAAAGATAGTAAAATGTGTGATTAATTATACAATAAGTACAAAAGCAAAAACAATCACGGACATATCATTACCTAACTGAGTATGACTGTAAGTTAAAAGTATTTGTAATGATGAAGTTAGGTATGGAAATAAATGTATATAGTATTTGCCTTTGTAATAGCATGTCTCAAGCAGCTTTGCACTAAATAAAGAGGCTAGTAGGATCTTCATCGATAACTTGCCTTTGTAATTTATTTTAATATTAAGAGAAATCCAGCGAGAATTATTTTTGAATCCTCTTGTAATTGAGAAACATGATGTAGATTGTTGTTAAAAGCACGACATCGTGACAAAAATAGTGTATATAGTAATGCAGGTTCAGTGCTAAAAAATTTATCGTAAGCACCAATTTTTTTTCAGTACATGAGATGATCATGATTTAAAAAATTGATACATATTTCTATTATCAATTGTCTTTTTAGTGATCTAAGCCAAAAAATATATGTTATGGTAAGTATAAATCAAGGAAATTTGTTCAGTATATGTTTAAAACTGGAAAGGCATAAAAGGGAAGTGCACAAAAGGAAATTTGTTCAATGACTTATATAAAATATGGAAACTAAAAACTAATGGCAAAGGATCTAAACGACACACTAAAAATTCAACTGGCAAAAGAACAGTGTGAGAATTGAGAAACAATAAGGTAAAGGTGGAAACATCTTTAACATATTGCTGAAAGTCATATCACAACAATGTATGCATGTATATACATTCATACATACACACCCATAAATATACGTATATTGACATATATATCCCCGTGATCATGCACGAACATGTGTAGATTCGGTGTCCAATTTGCTTAAGAAAAGAGTACTATAAGGTCAAACATCCTTTTTATAAAAGCTTGAACAACTTTCTTCATTTAAAATAGAGTTTTTTTACTGCAGATAATAAGCTAAGTTATTTCATAAAGTAATCAAATGTTTATTTACTTGTTGTACATAATAGTTAATGGTGTCGAAATTCAATATCTATACATAAATATGGAAAGTACGTTAGTGAATAAACCCATTACTTCATATACATGTTTTGTTTATTATTAAAGCAGCTTGTAAAAACTGAAATGATTGTGATGTTTTAATTAAAAATGTTGATTAAATATTTAGAACCAATATACCATGCTAATAAACTCAACAATAGGTAGAACATATAGTAATTGTATCAACCAAAAAAGAAATAATGCCAACCTTGCTCAAATGTCGACTTATGTAGGTCTGATAATCAAGCGATTAATTTAAAAAGACCAATTATATAGGTTTGATAATAAAGCAATGTTATTTACTGCATCATATGAAAATTTCATATATAAAAATTGTGAGAACAATAGTAGAAATGACTTTTAACATACCATTAAAGGCCTCAACATGACATTGAGCAGTCGATCTTTTTGTTGATGTAGTCGCACTGATAATTGATTTCGTCATTTGTGAAGGCTTTTCATTTTCCATTCATATGTGGTATCCTGCAAATTTTGAGATTGTTCAATTAATTTATCACAAAATAAACATGATATACAAATCAACGTTGTTCTAGTGTAGAAGTAATTCAAGATTCTTGTTTTTAAGTCTAATCCATTGTGACTTCATGTAAGAACCCATAACTTCCCCGTGAAGGCAAGCACGAATACTTTGAGAACAACACACAAATGAGCGTATACGGAAGAACATTTCATTGTTATTACAACAATTCCATCAGATACAAGAATATACAGAGTATAAATGAATAAATTACATTCGATAAATATCAGAGATTACAATAAATTACATAGCAGCGGAAAAATATACAAAATACAACTGAAAGTGATACACGGATACAGAGCTTTCCGAGCATCGTTCCAGCTGTTAATCAGGACCCTGTGAATATAAATCTGCAAAACCAAAACTACTAGCTGCCCGTGCGGAAAATAGGGGCACCCAGAGTTTAGGTTAAAACAATAAACTCCAGGTCAGTCATGTGACTGGTGTGAGAACTAAAACAGTTATTTAAAACTTTACTTTAAAGATAGTAATTCAAGGGACCACGCCGTATAACACGGAACGGGTTTCCTCCCAAGAATACCAGTGCATAGAATAAACAACGCAATGCTTTTTCGAAAAATGAAGCTATTATAAGACCCAGGTCCCATCACACAATGCAACGCAAGCCGGAGGATAGGGTTTTCCCTTATAATAGCCAAACATGCTTGGTACGTTTAAAACAAATCACTTGATACTATAATAGGTGTATAGTGTCAAAACATTTTCAATCATAAATATCAATCATAGGCGGCATGGGTACCATATATCATGTCGCCATACTAGTTCTACAATTAAAACCGCAATATCACGTATTGGAAATTGGATTCCATCATGAGTCGAGGCAAGGGGCAAGCTCCTCTCCGCGTTCGAGACACTCTAGCAAATGCCTCGGGACCGCACACAGCAATCCCCTGGATCCTCCAAGGCCGGTCCTCTCTTACTTTTGAGGATTGGCAATTCCTGAACACACGTTTCCCGGTCCTTACAGACCTATATCCGAGGCGCCTCGTATCCAACAACCACACAGGTGAAAAGTATATAAATGTCAGGGCTGGTAGGTCACTGACACCACCCTAGCTAGAAAGAAACGTCATGCACTCCTTGGGTCCGTCTCCCGTTTTTGACTCATACCGAGGTGTGAGGCTCGCGAATTCACGTTATACACAAAGCTATGCCACACAGGCCGTGCTTTGATCATCAACCACAAGACTTTGCTTTTCAACAGAAGCCTTGATCAATTGCCACTTACGCATGCCACACTGGCAATTCACTCCATGCGACTGATGTCCATCGATATACAACCTCTGAGCTCGTACGTCTCAGAGAAGGGCGTTAAGCAAGAGAATAAATTCTCCGCCGCCAAACAGATGTATATTTAATAGAGATCAATCAACACAGAATAAAATCCAATATCAGACACACAATCCATTTACAAGTTCGTTCTGGGTCTGAACGAAACCGGAGGCACTTTCCTCGCATATCCATCCATCTCCAAGTACGTCTGGACGATCACCAACTGATTCCCTCATCCTGGGTGTACAGCCCAATCAAGATCATCAGTAATCACCCAAACGATGTGAAGATTTCCGGTCTTCAACCACCGTCTTCATCTTCGACATCTCGTCGAATCGGTTACTCAGAATGGGTATAAACCCGGCCTTTCTGAATAACCCACGTATATAATAAACGAATGTTACACAAACACCACAAACGCCTCATTCCAATTCAGAATATTCTTTTATTCACAAAATCACATTCTTAGGGAAATGCTCCCATTAATTTTATCCAAGATAAATTCTTCTAAATTTATTCTTTAATCCTCCTTTGGATATCATTTCAAACTAGTCGGGATTAACGAACCACACCGAAGTAATTATTTATTTTATTTCCCAATCCCAACCTATATATCCCAGGGAGAAAACTGGTAATACTCCACATCTAACACCACGGTGTTATCGGTAAAATTAATTACCATTTCACGTTCAAATCTAATTAAAGATTTAACTATCGCTTTGGAGCAAAACTGGTGGTACTCCACTCTCGATCACTTTTCAAATTTGATAATTAAAATTACCAATTCACATTTTTAATCTAATTAAAGATTCATTAAAACTCCACTTAGTTTTAATCTTTTCAAAAATCAATATCCTGTCTTTAACTGGGTTAAAGAACCAATGTCATCTAAAACACGATTCACGATAAACCCAAATCACATTTGATATTAAATACAAGGCTCTGAATAGAAAATATATCGACTTATATTCAATACCAAATTCTGAAACCAACAAATATCGTATTGGAAATAACGATATAAAATATATCTTTCAAATTCCCATAACAATATCTGTATAGTCACGAAATCCAACATCGAAATATCCCGAAGATAATTTCGATTCAGCTCCAGTCCAATCCACGTATTGGAAATATTGATTATTTTTAAAATCACTTTCAAATTCAATTTATTTATTTCAAAAATAAATTGATTTTAATTCCAGTTCAAAACTAGTTCATTTCGATAAAAATCTATTTTTATCTTTTCAAATGTGGAATTTTCCAGCCCAAATCTTTCCAATTCACATATTATAATTTTACACAAATTATAGATATTTTTAATAATTTTATCAAGGCCCGTACAGTTGATTTCCGTCAACGGCCATCGAACTGCACTTACAGCGACCTTTTTCGAATTTGATTTGGACATAATTCCAAATCCAACCGTTAGATTTCAAATTTCTAGTATTCATTGGAAAGCCCTTTTCGATACGAACCCAACAGTTCCGGTTTTAGGAGAATCCGACGGTCGGATCTCCCGCAATGTCCGTTTGAAATAAATGGTCGAAATTCACGAACTACCGCGGCGCGGCGCGTTCTATTCAGGCCATTATATATATAATATATATATATTATATATATTTCGTCGATTTCCTTTTAAAACGAATTTTATAAATCGTTTTAACTTCGTTTCAAAACCATTTCAACACTATTTCCATTCAAAGCCAAAATTGAATTCTTCTTTATAAATTCGTTTTAAAATTCATTTCTATTCAATTCAAATTTTAATTCAATTTGAATTCATTTCAATTCACTTTCAATTCAATTTGAATTCGTTTTCAATTCATTTCGAAATCGTTTTCAATTCAATTCATTTCGAAATCGTTTTCAATTCAATTCATTTCGAAATCGTTTTCAATTCAATTCATTTCGAAATCGTTTTCAATTCAATTCATTTCGAAATCGTTTTCAATTCAATTCATTTCGAAATCGTTTAAAATCGATATAAATATCGTTCACGTCGAAATAACGCATCTCTAATCAACACGGCTTTATATTTTTCAAAACTCCTTTATTCTATCCAACAAATGAATATTTATCCCATTCAACACATGAATCTATATTTCTTTCAACACACGACTAATCTCAACACATGAGTACTGTCAACACCTCACTATTTTTGTTATGTAAAATATTTTATAAAACTATGGTATCTATCGTTTGATTTTAATTAGACTCCACCGTAAAGTAGATTCTAATCGTAAATATGATAAAGATGTAATTTATTTTATTTAAAATATTCTACTCAACACATGAATAGTTTCAACACATGATCATCGTCAACACATGACTATTTTTATATTCAACACATGAATTTTCTTTTATAATATTCATTGTTTTCCCGATTGGAATGAGGCCCAATCAATCACCATATAGTGTTAATTATATGGATTCCATACAACACATGTATATAATAGCATTGAAAAATAATCAACCATCAACCAAAGTGCACTACACTGTATAAGCATCAAATATAGATATCCGACGCTTATAACAGCCTGTCAATCCACCGATCGACATATTTAATCAATCAGGATGAGTGAACTTCAAATTTCATCCCAACACCCGTGTGGGGTTTCAAACAATCAAACACATATTTTATTTGTGCAGTTGGGCGATGTGTAAAATTTATCGACCCAATCGATATCAGTCAAATCAGTGTATATAAACAAATCGGCCGATTTGTTTATAAATATTTATTCACTTTCACTTTCACGTTAAAAATTCTATTTTTAACGATAAAATATTCTATTTCAACACATGAATTTCTATTCATTTCATTTATCAAATAAAATGATATTTTTATTTTTCTAACATATTTTAGAAAATTTCGGCGGCATAACGGCACGATACTAGAAACGGGACGAGGCCTAGCCTTATCCCCGGTCTAGTGAAGGCCCACGCCATTCACACATCAATCAAATCAATTTCAATTCACCAAACAATTCAAATTTCAATCAATTAGACTAACCAACTACACAACCAAACAATTTAACAAACAAGCCATCCATGGTCTGTGGATGACGGGTGTCGGGTGCTACTAAGCACCGTCTGCATCCTAGTATATATATATAAACTAGAAAAAGAGAATTTAGAGTGAGAAGTTCTCACCGAAAGCTATCCAATACCACGACTCTTCATTAATAGAAATCTTCTTCGTTATCCCATCTTCGTCATCTTCGTTGCCCGTAGCCACTATATATATAAAAATCACACATTTTTATATTTCGATGTCTTTAAAGTAAAAATCACATTTTTATTTATTCACTTTCAATTTAAAAAAAACATATTTTTATAATCACTTCATATATTTAAAAATCGAATTTTTATTCTGTTATTCAATATATAAAAATAAGCATATTTTCACAACGCTACCATATAGACAAAAATTATATTTTTATCACCTTATTCTTCATATAAAAAATTTCACCCTTTCAAAAATAAAGTTTTCGCCTCTATAAAAATATAGATTTCGCCTTTATAAAAATAAAGTTTTCGCCTTTATAAAAATATAGATTTCGCCTTTATAAAAATAAAGTTTTCGCCTTTATAAAAATAAAGTTTTCATCATTATAAAAATCATCACTTTACTTCAACGTATATAAAATAAAAATCAGATTTTTATTTCGCTACATATACAAAGATGATATTTTTATATTCTCTATCCTATAAAGATTACATTTTTAATACTTTAAAAATATAAAAATCATATTTTTAATATTTCTATATAGTAAAGATTATATTTTTACTACTTTAAAAATATAAAAATCATATTTTTATTACTCCTTCAATATAAAAATATCGATTCATTACACCATTCCTAGCTTCATGTCAAAATCATATATGTAAAAATAGTTCCTTTGTTTCAAAATAATACATGTAAAAATCGTATTTTTACATAGTGAAAAATCTTATCTTTACATGGTGAAAAATCGATTCCTTACACTTATGAAATCCTATTTTTACATTCATGAAAACCATACTTTATATATACTAAAAAATTACAACTTGCCCTAAATAAAAATTATATTTTTATGTCCTAATAATATATATGTAAACTGGTTTTATTTACTTACTAAAATCCATTTGAACTAAATAAAAAAAATAAAACAAAATAAAATAAAATAGAAATCACCTCTTCGAAGGGTGGAGGACGCTCGGCTCTGGTGGTCCGTTCGGAGGCGAGGGTTGGCGGTTGTGGTGGGTTCCGGGTCTGGTGGCGTCGGGTTTTAGGGCGTGGGGCTCGTGGGTACGGTCGCGAGAGGGGGGGATCGTGGCGCGGTGGCGCGCCGCCTGGGGAGGGACTCTCCGCGTCGGTTGATGAAGACAGGGGGGGCGGCTTCGTCGAAGCGGCGGCGGCATGGAGGAGGCCGCTCGCGCCCTCCCTCCGATTCCGATTCCATTTCCTTTTTTTTCTTTTTTTTTTCTCTGATTCGAAATAATGATTTGGAAAGAAAGGCTAGGGGGGGTTTTATGTAAAGTTTATTTTAATTTATTTAATTAATTTATATTTCAAAAAGTTGACTTTTACATACGACCTCGAAACGAGGCCCACCGCCTGTCGTCCATAGCGTTTCACCCCCATTCCGAACACAATGGGATATGTATCGCAAGCTGATTCGATCGTTTCGATCAGTTTCCGTTAAATTTACATTTAAATCATTATATTGAGTTTTAAACGTACATTTCAAATTACCGGGGTCACATACTAACTCTATAAATTGCAGAAAAATATTTTCTAGCTTCGTATTGACGATACGGTCCTAACAAAACTAGTTTCGTCGAATTCTGAGACCGTTGGAAAAATGGCCAATTTCCAGTCGATTAAAATCAACTGAAACACGTTTTCCTTTGCCACGCTCACATATTGATTCGAAAAATTATGAAATTTGAAACCTAGCAATAATTCGACATCACGGACCCAACAAAAGTGGTTTCGTCGAAATCCGAGGTCGTTTGCAAAATGTCCGTTTTTAAGGGCCTGAATTCCATAGCGACTATTCAGAATTTTCAACTGGACATATCTTAACATTTATAAAGTGAAATCTCGATTATTCGGATTCGTTGGAAAGATATTATCAATTAGATCCTAATGTTTTTGGGTTCACTAAAATCCGGATTGTTTTGCACCCGGTACATTCAATTGAAGTTTGAAATCGAATTATCGAACTACCGCGCCATTTTCAATTCTATTTATAATTATATATAATTATTTATATTCTAACGACGACGTATATAATATATACGTCGAATTCTATTCAAAAAAAATTTTCTCGTCGATTTTATTTAAAATAATCTATTTTAAATATCAAAATTCACTAAAATTGTCAAAATAAAATTTTCAAACTGGCTCGCATTTTGCGGGTTATTACAATCTCCCCCACTTAAAACTTTTCGTCCCCGAAAAGGAACAAAGTCGAAAGTGGTTTGATTATTCAACTCTACGTTCGATCTGGCTTCCATTCTCCAACTCTTTAGTTTCTGAGAATTTTCAAAATTTCAAAAATTTGGCTAACACCCTAAATTTTTGAAAAATTTCGCCATAACCTCCCCTGCACCAGGAGCATCGGGGAATTTCAAATAGCTTCCCCGGTCCTTCAGATCTCAAAAAGAAAAAGAAAAAGCCAAGCGGCTAGCCTATAGGCTCATAAAATCATCATCACCCAAACAAAACAGTAAATTATGTAGTAAACATGTACCTATTTGTCGGGCAAACAAATTTTATTCTCTGGCTCTAGCCTCCTTGCTGTGACCTGTTCAATATAAGTATATGTATATGCAAGCAAATGCGACCAATTATCAATACAGTTCAATATTTGATTCAATTAGGCATAAGTGTTCAAAATTAGCAAACAAATAGACAAACAACACAAACATCAATCAATTAGTGGATTAGAGTTTCAAATTCATAAATTTTGATATATATACAAAAATCATGTTTTTGATGCCAATTCACAACAATGTGTTCTAACTATACTAGTTTTGGTTCTCACACCAGTCTAATGGAAATATATAGAAATCACACCTTCGAGACTCGAATATGAATACTAATGATGATGCACCATCATCAGAATCATCCTCGGATATCTAGAATGTGATTCTATATCTACCCAGTATATTAAAACTTCGAATATACGTTCATGACGCGTATACGCGAAATCTTTATAAACTCGATTGTCCATATTCAAAATAAATAAATATTCAAATACGTATAAAGCGATTTAAATTTTAAAACAAAATTTTTTTCATTTGAAAAATATACTCTTCACACTCGTTCTAGGATACTACTGATCCTATCTCTAACGAGTCATTCTAATTGGATATTACTAACCCAATATCTGATGAATTCTTTCGTATGGTTCTAAGGTGTCTTGTTCTCGAGCTCTGTAAACCAAAGCTCTGATACCACTGTAAGAACCCATAACTTCCCCGTGAAGGCAAGCACGAATACTTTGAGAACAACACACAAATGAGCGTATACGGAAGAACATTTCATTGTTATTACAACAATTCCATCAGATACAAGAATATACAGAGTATAAATGAATAAATTACATTCGAAAATATCAGAGATTACAATAAATTACATAGCAGCGGAAAAATATACAAAATACAACTGAAAGTGATACACGGATACAGAGCTTTCCGAGCATCGTTCCAGCTGTTAATCAGGACCGTGTGAATATAAATCTGCAAAACCAAAACTACTAGCTGCCCGTGCGAAAAATAGGGGCACCCAGAGTTTAGGTTAAAACAATAAACTCCAGGTCAGTCATGTGACTGGTGTGAGAACTAAAACAGTTATTTAAAACTTTACTTTAAAGATAGTAATTCAAGGGACCACGCCGTATAACACGGAACGGGTTTCCTCCCAAGAATACCAGTGCATAGAATAAACAACGCAATGCTTTTTCGAAAAATGAAGCTATTATAAGACCCAGGTCCCATCACATAATGCAACGCAAGCCGGAGGATAGGGTTTTCCCTTATAATAGCCAAACATGCTTGGTACGTTTAAAACAAATCACTTGATACTATAATAGGTGTATAGTGTCAAAACATTTTCAATCATAAATATCAATCATAGGCGGCATGGGTACCATATATCATGTCGCCATACTAGTTCTACAATTAAAACCGCAATATCACGTATTGGAAATTGGATTCCATCATGAGTCGAGGCAAGGGGCAAGCTCCTCTCCGCGTTCGAGACACTCTAGCAAATGCCTCGGGACCGCACACAGCAATCCCCTGGATCCTCCAAGGCCGGTCCTCTCTTACTTTTGAGGATTGGCAATTCCTGAACACACGTTTCCCGGTCCTTACAGACCTATATCCGAGGCGCCTCGTATCCAACAACCACACAGGTGAAAAGTATATAAATGTCAGGGCTGGTAGGTCACTGACACCACCCTAGCTAGAAAGAAACGTCATGCACTCCTTGGGTCCGTCTCCCGTTTTTGACTCATACCGAGGTGTGAGGCTCGCGAATTCACGTTATACACAAAGCTATGCCACACAGGCCGTGCTTTGATCATCAACCACAAGACTTTGCTTTTCAACAGAAGCCTTGATTAATTGCCACTTACGCATGCCACACTGGCAATTCACTCCATGCGACTGATGTCCATCGATATACAACCTCTGAGCTCGTACGTCTCAGAGAAGGGCGTTAAGCAAGAGAATAAATTCTCCGCCGCCAAACAGATGTATATTTAATAGAGATCAATCAACACAGAATAAAATCCAATATCAGACACACAATCCATTTACAAGTTCGTTCTGGGTCTGAACGAAACCGGAGGCACTTTCCTCGCATATCCATCCATCTCCAAGTACGTCTGGACGATCACCAACTGATTCCCTCATCCTGGGTGTACAGCCCAATCAAGATCATCAGTAATCACCCAAACGATGTGAAGATTTCCGGTCTTCAACCACCGTCTTCATCTTCGACATCTCGTCGAATCGGTTACTCAGAATGGGTATAAACCCGGCCTTTCTGAATAACCCACGTATATAATAAACGAATGTTACACAAACACCACAAACGCCTCATTCCAATTCAGAATATTCTTTTATTCACAAAATCACATTCTTAGGGAAATGCTCCCATTAATTTTATCCAAGATAAATTCTTCTAAATTTATTCTTTAATCCTCCTTTGGATATCATTTCAAACTAGTCGGGATTAACGAACCACACCGAAGTAATTATTTATTTTATTTCCCAATCCCAACCTATATATCCCAGGGAGAAAACTGGTAATACTCCACATCTAACACCACGGTGTTATCGGTAAAATTAATTACCATTTCACGTTCAAATCTAATTAAAGATTTAACTATCGCTTTGGAGCAAAACTGGTGGTACTCCACTCTCGATCACTTTTCAAATTTGATAATTAAAATTACCAATTCACATTTTTAATCTAATTAAAGATTCATTAAAACTCCACTTAGTTTTAATCTTTTCAAAAATCAATATCCTGTCTTTAACTGGGTTAAAGAACCAATGTCATCTAAAACACGATTCACGATAAACCCAAATCACATTTGATATTAAATACAAGGCTCTGAATAGAAAATATATCGACTTATATTCAATACCAAATTCTGAAACCAACAAATATCGTATTGGAAATAACGATATAAAATATATCTTTCAAATTCCCATAACAATATCTGTATAGTCACGAAATCCAACATCGAAATATCCCGAAGATAATTTCGATTCAGCTCCAGTCCAATCCACGTATTGGAAATATTGATTATTTTTAAAATCACTTTCAAATTCAATTTATTTATTTCAAAAATAAATTGATTTTAATTCCAGTTCAAAACTAGTTCATTTCGATAAAAATCTATTTTTATCTTTTCAAATGTGGAATTTTCCAGCCCAAATCTTTCCAATTCACATATTATAATTTTACACAAATTATAGATATTTTTAATAATTTTATCAAGGCCCGTACAGTCGATTTCCATCAATGGCCATCGAACTGCACTTACAGCGACCTTTTTTGAATTTGATTTGGACATAATTCCAAATCCAACCGTTAGATTTCAAATTTCTAATATTCATTGGAAAGCCCTTTTCGATACGAACCCAACGGTTCCGGTTTTAGGAGAATCCGACGGTCGGATCTCCCGCAATGTCCGTTTGAAATAAATGGTCGAAATTCACGAACTACCGCGGCGCGGCGCGTTCTATTCAGGCCATTATATATATAATATATATATATTATATATATTTCGTCGATTTCCTTTTAAAACGAATTTTATAAATCGTTTTAACTTCGTTTCAAAACCATTTCAACACTATTTCCATTCAAAGCCAAAATTGAATTCTTCTTTATAAATTCGTTTTAAAATTCATTTCTATTCCATTCAAATTTTAATTCAATTTGAATTCATTTCAATTCAATTTGAATTCGTTTTCAATTCATTTTGAAATCGTTTTCAATTCAATTCATTTCGAAATCGTTTTCAATTCAATTCATTTCGAAATCGTTTTCAATTCAATTCATTTCGAAATCGTTTTCAATTCAATTCATTTCGAAATCGTTTTCAATTCAATTCATTTCGAAATCGTTTAAAATCGATATAAATATCGTTCACGTCGAAATAACGCATCTCTAATCAACACGGCTTTATATTTTTCAAAACTCCTTTATTCTATCCAACAAATGAATATTTATCCCATTCAACACATGAATCTATATTTCTTTCAACACACGACTAATCTCAACACATGAGTACTGTCAACACCTCACTATTTTTGTTATGTAAAATATTTTATAAAACTATGGTATCTATCGTTTGATTTTAATTAGACTCCACCGTAAAGTAGATTCTAATCGTAAATATGATAAAGATGTAATTTATTTTATTTAAAATATTCTACTCAACACATGAATAGTTTCAACACATGATCATCGTCAACACATGACTATTTTTATATTCAACACATGAATTTTCTTTTATAATATTCATTGTTTTCCCGATTGGAATGAGGCCCAATCAATCACCATATAGTGTTAATTATATGGATTCCATACAACACATGTATATAATAGCATTGAAAAATAATCAACCATCAACCAAAGTGCACTACACTGTATAAGCATCAAATATAGATATCCGACGCTTATAACAGCCTGTCAATCCACCGATCGACATATTTAATCAATCAGGATGAGTGAACTTCAAATTTCATCCCAACACCCGTGTGGGGTTTCAAACAATCAAACACATATTTTATTTGTGCAGTTGGGCGATGTGTAAAATTTATCGACCCAATCGATATCAGTCAAATCAGTGTATATAAACAAATCGGCCGATTTGTTTATAAATATTTATTCACTTTCACTTTCACGTTAAAAATTCTATTTTTAACGATAAAATATTCTATTTCAACACATGAATTTCTATTCATTTCATTTATCAAATAAAATGATATTTTTATTTTTCTAACATATTTTAGAAAATTTCGGCGGCATAACGGCACGATACTAGAAACGGGACGAGGCCTAGCCTTATCCCCGGTCTAGTGAAGGCCCACGCCATTCACACATCAATCAAATCAATTTCAATTCACCAAACAATTCAAATTTCAATCAATTAGACTAACCAACTACACAACCAAACAATTTAACAAACAAGCCATCCATGGTCTGTGGATGACGGGTGTCGGGTGCTACTAAGCACCGTCTGCATCCTAGTATATATATATAAACTAGAAAAAGAGAATTTAGAGTGAGAAGTTCTCACCGAAAGCTATCCAATACCACGACTCTTCATTAATAGAAATCTTCTTCGTTATCCCATCTTCGTCATCTTCGTCATCTTCGTTGCCCGTAGTCACTATATATATAAAAATCACACATTTTTATATTTCGATGTCTTTAAAGTAAAAATCACATTTTTATTTATTCACTTTCAATTTAAAAAAAAACATATTTTTATAATCACTTCATATATTTAAAAATCGAATTTTTATTCTGTTATTCAATATATAAAAATAAGCATATTTTCACAACGCTACCATATAGACAAAAATTATATTTTTATCACCTTATTCTTCATATAAAAAATTTCACCCTTTCAAAAATAAAGTTTTCGCCTTTATAAAAATATAGATTTCGCCTTTATAAAAATAAAGTTTTCGCCTTTATAAAAATATAGATTTCGCCTTTATAAAAATAAAGTTTTCGCCTTTATAAAAATAAAGTTTTCATCATTATAAAAATCATCACTTTACTTCAACGTATATAAAATAAAAATCAGATTTTTATTTCGCTACATATACAAAGATGATATTTTTATATTCTCTATCCTATAAAGATTACATTTTTAATACTTTAAAAATATAAAAATCATATTTTTAATATTTCTATATAGTAAAGATTATATTTTTACTACTTTAAAAATATAAAAATCATATTTTTATTACTCCTTCAATATAAAAATATCGATTCATTACACCATTCCTAGCTTCATGTCAAAATCATATATGTAAAAATAGTTCCTTTGTTTCAAAATAATACATGTAAAAATCGTATTTTTACATAGTGAAAAATCTTATCTTTACATGGTGAAAAATCGATTCCTTACACTTATGAAATCCTATTTTTACATTCATGAAAACCATACTTTATATATACTAAAAAATTACAACTTGCCCTAAATAAAAATTATATTTTTATGTCCTAATAATATATATGTAAACTGGTTTTATTACTTACTAAAATCCATTTGAACTAAATAAACAAAATAAAACAAAATAAAATAAAATAGAAATCACCTCTTCGAAGGGTGGAGGACGCTCGGCTCTAGTGGTCCGTTCGGAGGCGAGGGTTGGCGGTTGTGGTGGGTTCCGGGTCTGGTGGCGTCGGGTTTTAGGGCGTGGGGCTCGTGGGTACGGTCGCGAGAGGGGGGGATCGTGGCGCGGTGGCGCGCCGCCTGGGGAGGGACTCTCCGCGTCGGTTGATGAAGACAGGGGGGCGGCTTCGTCGAAGCGGCGGCGGCATGGAGGAGGCCGCTCGCGCCCTCCCTCCGATTCCGATTCCATTTCCTTTTTTTTTCTTTTTTTTTTTCTCTGATTCGAAATAATGATTTGGAAAGAAAGGCTAGGGGGGGGGTTTTATGTAAAGTTTATTTTAATTTATTTAATTAATTTATATTTCAAAAAGTTGACTTTTACATACGACCTCGAAACGAGGCCCACCGCCTGTCGTCCATAGCGTTTCACCCCCATTCCGAACACAATGGGATATGTATCGCAAGCTGATTCGATCGTTTCGATCAGTTTCCGTTAAATTTACATTTAAATCATTATATTGAGTTTTAAACGTACATTTCAAATTACCGGGGTCACATACTAACTCTATAAATTGCAGAAAAATATTTTCTAGCTTCGTATTGACGATACGGTCCTAACAAAACTAGTTTCGTCGAATTTTGAGACCGTTGGAAAAATGGCCAATTTCCAGTCGATTAAAATCAACTGAAATGGTCAAAACACGTTTTCCTTTGCCACGCTCACATATTGATTCGAAAAATTATGAAATTTGAAACCTAGCAATAATTCGACATCACGGACCCAACAAAAGTGGTTTCGTCGAAATCCGAGGTCGTTTGCAAAATGTCCGTTTTTAAGGGCCTGAATTCCATAGCGACTATTCAGAATTTTCAACTGGACATATCTTAACATTTATAAAGTGAAATCTCGATTATTCGGATTCGTTGGAAAGATATTATCAATTAGATCCTAATGTTTTTGGGTTCACTAAAATCCGGATTGTTTTGCACCCCGTACATTCAATTGAAGTTTGAAATCGAATTATCGAACTACCGCGCCATTTTCAATTCTATTTATAATTATATATAATTATTTATATTCTAACGACGACGTATATAATATATACGTCGAATTCTATTCAAAACAAATTTTCTCGTCGATTTTATTTAAAATAATCTATTTTAAATATCAAAATTCACTAAAATTGTCAAAATAAAAATTTCAAACTGGCTCGCATTTTGCGGGTTATTACACTTCACAGACAGAACTGGACTGTTGTTAAAAGGAAGAGATTATGACAACAAATTTAAAAAGCATATGAAGACATAGAGAACCAATTTGTCTTTGCTAATTAGCTATTTTATTTCACCCAATTAGTACATAAGGTCATATTTTATGTTTTAGCAATTTGAAACAGGTTATAAAAAGTGTTAAAGCACATGACCACCTATGAACCTAAAGTTCAACTAAATCATTAAAAATGATAAAACAACCAAGAATTAAAATCTGTAAATCGTAATTATACAAATAAAATTGATACAACAAATTGGAGTCATTTAGGTATGTAGTAAATAGAATTGAAAAACATGCAACAAACAACGTTTTTTCTGTAACACCCCATGTCCATTAATGTCACTCACAAAAGGGAATGCAATAACTTCTATGGAGCGTTTTAAGTGAATATAGAACAGAAAATCACAACAAGACAGATATGAAATAGTACTTGAAAATTTAAAACTTTATTTATTGCAACGGAAGGTAAATATGTTTGGTTACATCACCAAAACCCAAAGACTAAAGTCAAGTACATAATATCCATCTTGACAAAATCAGAGTACATAATATAAAAAGCATAATCCCATAAATAGCCATAAAAGAGGTAGGTTGAGCTTTACTTCAGCAATCCAAATCCAAGTGCTCCCAAAGAGATCCAAATCAAGCTTCCCACCCTAAGAACCTTGGGGGGGGGAGGAAGAAAAGAGGTGGAAACAAAGGGGGTCAGACATAAAGTCTGGCAAGTCCGATAACTCCAACAATATAATTATCAAATTAACTAGGATAAGACATAAGCTTGGTAAATAAGGAAATGACTGTGAATTAATGGCAAGACCAAGCAACCAAAAATAATAGGATGAGCAAAGATAACGTTAAAGGCGCTTCCTAATCAATATAGGGTAATTACTATACTCTACCGTACTGTACTGTACTGTACTAACACTAACTGCACCCATACTAGTCACTCTAGAAACTTGATCCCTCTTGACTAAATAGAATGATGATAGCTTCGTGTACTACTAAATGTACCCACTATCCCCACTAGATGTACCCCTTCAATGGTAATTCCATGTACTCCTAGCTGACGTCATAGGTGTCGCCTGCTCCTATCTCCACTAGGTGTACCCCTTTAATGATTAATTAATAATGGTAGCTTCTGTACCCCTAGCTGACTACATAGGTGCCGTCTGCTCCTATCTCCACTAGGTGTACCCCTTTAATGATTAATTAATAATGGTAGCTTCGTGTACCCCTAGCTGACTACATAGGTGCCATCTGCTCCTATCTCCACTAGATGTACCCACTACCCTGCCCCATTCGATCGGCTCCCTAACTCGTAGATACCCCTGCTGGTCCCACAGTGGGGTGTATCACTCCCCTAAAGTGGAAACCCAATACAACTTAAGGATGCACGGCTTATACCTACACGATGCAACAACGTCTTACCTACCAGCCCGGGCCCACGCACGCACATGACCCCGTTGGACTTACGTTGCCACCGCTAACCCATTTTGGCCTCTAACAATCAGGCCCATAGGCGTGTCCCGTCCTCGACTTGGGTCGAGCTCACAAAGATACTTAATGGGCTACTGGACTGAAAAGGGCCCCCACCAAGCTTCCCACCTAGGCTTGGTCCCCTCTAATACATCCCACTTAACCCCATGTCCACTTACATGTATAAATTTGGTTAAGTGTTTTCTAATTTAACCTAGTCTCACCCTTTTGTTTAATTAACAGGTTGTATTGGTTAAGTCTGTGGGCCTATATACACAAATATTACCCACCTACCCAAGATTTACTTAACCCTCTCACTGGTTCAGACATATTAATTTACGGTTAAGTTTGTGGGCCTATATGTACTAATATTACCCACCTACCCAAGATTTACTTAACCCACTCATTCCGTATAACCCAGTTTACTTAACCCCCAACTTAAACTTAAGTTCTTACAATCCCTAGGGATCAGAATTGGTTAAGTAGTCCATTTCATTTACCATGTCCATTTTTAATTAATTAATCAATTAATTTAAACCTTTCCCTTCATAGGTGTCAATACCTATTTTATCCAATAATTTGAATTACATGTCATAATTGTTTATATTCAAATTACTCCATTTTTCTAATCGTATTTCTCATGACATCCTCATGTCACCCACATGTCACCCACTAGATTCCTCATGCCACCCAAGGCACCCACTTAACCCCCTCATGTCCCACTACATATTTACTTTGGTTAAGTGTTTCTTAATTTATTACTATCGTAACCTCTGCAGGACCTCTCACATTAGACTGACATTTGTGGCTGCTGGATTTGCCGGGCGGGTCCGGGCAGTCTTACACCACAAACGAGCCTAACCTCGTGTCCATACAATTGTTACGCATTTAGTTTGGGCCTTTGACCTCTCACATTGGGCTACCATTTGTGGCTGCTGGATTTGCAGGGCGGGTCCGGGCAGTCTTACACCACAAATGAGTCCAACCTCGTGTCTTAGGCAATTAATTATACATAATTAATTTCCCCCAATATTTGAATTACTTTCCCTATTCAAATTACAAATCATTTCCATATTTATTTATGTATAAATATGTCACCTTAATTATGTCCACTATTTATGGTACATAAATTGTACCAATTTACATCTCAAATTAATTTCATGCCTTTTTAGGCATTTGTGCCAATTCCCAATATTTAATATCCCTGTTCAAATTCAAATTAATCTATGTCCATAATTAAACTATGTCCATTACTACACATTAATTTTCCAATTAATGCCTTCATTAAATTTTTCGCCTTTTAAGGCAATTCACCTTAATTAATATCTCAAATTCGTTATATGCCTCATTTACATGCCAATTCACATTTATTAACATAATCAATATTTTCATCCCATATTTGGATTAATTATTCCTAATCAAATATGTTAATAAAATTCCAATTATCTTTATGACCATAATTCACATTAATTATGTCCATATATCACTTTGCCAATTAATATCTCAATTTACATATATGCCTCTTTTAAGGCTATTACATGCCAATTCACATTTATTAACATAATCAATATTTTTCCCATAACACCCGCGGCGTCCGTTCGCATAGAATATATGATAGACTAAGAAATAGTCTAACACATGAAAAAGGGAAAAACACCACATATTCACATAACATACAAAATAGGCCTAACTTGCATATGATAATTTACCACATAACTTGCATAAAATCATAAATCTAAACAAAGGCCTAAAAGGTATGAACCAGCATGTTATGAATAAGATTTTCATCACAAAATTTACATAGGCAATAACCACAAACTTGCATAACATGATTCATATTCCAAACTCATATTTTTATATAAACTTGCATATGTGATTTATGCAACATAACAATGGTGTAAATTTACCTCTAAACATATAAACTAGCATGTAAAGATTTAGCATATAACTCATACATGTCATAGCCTAACTTTTGATCTAAAATAGATGTCATAATCTTTACTAACTTGCATGTGATTTATGTCTAAATCAACATCTAAACTTGCATACATACATATGATCTATCGTATGAATCAACATAACCAAACTAGCATTTAAACAACATGATGATTTGATTATACATAAGCCAATCATAGAATTACAACATAGATCATAACTTTACGACATGTATGATAACATCACAATTTAACAACATAATCATATCATACGGTCAATAATTCACATCATATCCATATAATCCACAGTTATATCTAATCTTACTTAATTTAATAATTATCTTGATTAGAGAAATCGAACTTGCCTTTCGTGGTTAAAGAATTATGAACAATTGATCAAACTTGATGCAGAATTGTTATAGCGACGTTAGTTGATTCATTGTTGAAGCTCTAAGCTTGATTTAGGTTGAATTGATTAGCTATCTTCCTCTTTAGTTGGCGGTGGCTACACTGAGTTCCATGGCGACGGCATAACGACTTTAGTTTCAATTTTAATTAGGTTTAGGTTTAGCATTAGGATGTATTTATAGGTGTAGGAAGTTATTTAGGACCATTAGATTAACCCTGAACCATGAGAACCAACCAAATGCAAAATCTGCATTTGAGCGAATCGGCCCACGGGTTGACAGCCAAACACCCTGGATTAACCCCTAGTCGACCCAGCAAAGCTCGGGTCGACCTCAAAAATGGGTTGGTTCGGTCATTCCCCCTCCCAATTCGCTGATTTGAACTTTTTTGCATATTTATTTATTTAATTTTTAATTTATATATATATCAATATATATATTTCTCTGCGCAACCCATTTCACTTAATTCTTTTCTAAAAATTAAGTATACTTTAATTTGTGAATTTTAATGTTATAAAATTACGGGGTGTTACATTTTCCATTGGTAAACAATGACAGAAATTAATTATAAGAAAAATTAGAGTAGGGTGTAGTGCACCTAATTGGCATTTCTCCACAATGGATGCCATAAATCTGGCTTATGCTTTCTCCAAAATGACATCATAAAACTCCAATTTTGAAAGACATTAATAAATCAACGTGGCCTGAAGGTACCTGCTTAATTTCATATAGAAATTATAAATTATGGGTAAAATAAATTAAAAAAAATTAGGTGCATAAGAGTAGGATGCCGTTTACCTAACTGCCAGTTCTCCGTAATTAACACTGAAAACCCTAGCTTATTTTTTTCCTTAAATTTACTTCTTAGACCCTCAATATGAAAGCGACAGAAATAAATCAGTGTAGCTTGCATGCGTCTGTTATCATCTTGGGTGGAAAGAGAGAAAAGTGTTGAGAGGAAGAATTGATTTCAGGCCAAAACCCACTAAGTTTGGTGGAAGAAGAGAGAACATGTTGAATGGAAGAAGAGAAGATGGGAAAAGTGTTATTTTGAGAGGTGGTTGAGTAAAAAGTAGGGTTTTACTGGTGAAGAAAACATCGTAGCACAAACGTGAAAATAGGAAAGCCATGAGAACCGAATGAATAACAGTTGATGTTGTAGTGGACAACAAAACGTGGGCAGTAGAAATGACAGACGTGTCCTATACCTTTATTTTCTATCTCACCATTTTAGACGTACGTGAAAGGGTAGGTATGGAAGTTCAAAAAAGCTTCACCATGATAAAGTATTTGTATTATTAGTAAAGATTATAATGGCCTGAATAGAACGCGTCGCGCTGCGACCGTTCGCGAATTTCGACCATTAACTTCAAATTGTTGTTACGGGAGATCTGACCGTCGGATTCTCCTAAAATCGGAACCGTTAGGTTCGTATCGAAAAGATCTTTCCAATGAATATAAGAGATTTGAAATCTAACGGTTGGGTTTGGAGATATATCCAAATCAATTTCAGAAAAGGTCGCTATGGTTGCAGTTCGGTGGCCGTTATTGGAAACCAACTGTACGGGTGATAATAGAATTATTAAAAATATGAAAAAATTATGTAAAATCATAATAAATGATTTGGATGAAAAAACCTAGTTTTGAAAAGATAAAAATATATTTTTATCGAAATGAACTAGTTATTAACTAGAATAATAATTTAATTATTTCTAGAAATAAATAAATTGTATTTGAAAAAGGTTTTAAAATAACCAGAGTTTTCCAATGATTAAATTGGAATGGATTTGGAATGGAAATAATCTTCGGAATATTTCGATATTGGATTCCGTGATTATACGGATATTGTTGAGGAATTTGGAAGATATATATATATATCGTTATTCCCAATACGATATTGGTTGGTTTAAGAATTTGATATTGAATATAAGCCGATATAATTTCTATTCAGAGCCTTGTATTTGATATTAAGTTGGAGTTTGGGTTTTTCGGGAATGGTGTCTTCATTAACACTGTTCTTAAACCCAGTTGAGAAAAGAATAAATCTTTAAACTAAGATTTAGTGAAGTTTTCCAATTAATTAATATTTAATTGGAATTGAATAAAAGAATTGGATTTTTTGGGTTTATCATGAACGATGTTTTAAATAACACTTGTTCTTTAACTCAATTAACAGTGAAGGATATAATTTGGAATTTATAATCTTTTAATTAAGATTAATGGAAATTTCCAAAGTAAAGATTTCCAATTTAATATATTAAATTGGAATTGAATGGAATTCGATTTAGCAATAATCGAAGTGAGTTTCTATGGAGGAAGACCGTTAATATATATGGAATTTAAAAGGCTTTGTCGTTATTCCATTTATATTATTATTCGAATACGGAAATTGATATCGGTTAAATATTGATCTGTTTTCCGTGAAGATTCCATGGTTAATGGAATATGATTTTGTGTTTATCGTGAACCGTGTTTTAAAGGACATTTGTTCTTTAACCCAGTTAAAGACAGGATTACATGTCTAACATGGTATTTCGATATTGTATTCGTTGATCTTAGCTAAATATATATCTTTTTGGTGGCGGAGAATTTATTCTCTTGCTTAACACCCTTCTCTAAGACGTACGAGCTTAGAGGTTATATATCGGCAGAAATCAATGGTACGGTGATGCGGCATGTTTGATTTCCCAAAGTTAAATAATCATTAATATTGATTTTTAGGAAGATTAAAACTAAGTGAAGTTTTAATGAATATTTAATTAGATTGAAAAGTGAATGTGATAATTAGAATTATCAATTCAAGAAAATGATCGAGAATGGAGTATTACCAGTTTTGCTCCAAGCGATAGTTAAATCTTTAATTAGATTTGAACGTGAAATGCTAAGTAATTTTTACCAAGAACCCCGTGGTTTTAGATATGGAGTATTACCAGTTTTTCTCCATGGGATGAATAGGTTGGGAATCGGAAATAAAATAAATGATTACTTCGGTAAGGTTCACTAATCCCGACTAGTTTGGAAAACCTTAATTTGGTTTAAGTTGTGAAAAGAATATTAGAATAAAAGAATATTCTGGATTGGAATGAGGCATATAATGTGTTCTTATTGCACTTGATTATAAGATACACGAGTTATTCGGAAAGAACGGGTTTAACCCATTCTGAATAACTTATGCGATGAAAAGTCAAAGAGATTGAAGACGGTGCAAGACCAACGATCTTCACATCGAATGGATGGGTGCTACTGATGCCCATGATTGCAGTAGGTACCTTGAAGGGGCTACAGTGATGGCCGTCCGGACGTACTTGTTGATCGTATGGATATGCGAGGGCCTCTCTCCTGTTTTGGACATACGGGACGAGGTAAAGGTGCCTTTGGTTTCGTTCGGACCTAGAACGGACTTGTAAATTGATGGTGTGTCTAACATTGTATTCCTTTATACTGTATTTGTTGATCTCTGCTAAATATATATATCTGTTTGGTGGCGGAGAATTTATTCTCTTGCTTAACACCCTTCTCTGAGACGCACGAGCTCAGAGGTTATATATTGGTAGAAATCAGTGGTACAGTATGGATTGATAGTGTGGCATGCTGAGATGTAATGATCCAAGCTGTTGTTGAAAAGCAGAGCTTGGTGGATGATGATCAAAGTACAACTTTAAATAGCACAGCTTTTTCTAGCGTTAATTCGCGAGCCTCACACACCGGTACATCCTACGTGTTATCATGGATTCGGTCGACCGAGGTAACTGGGTGTGGTCGCTCCACACCAGTAGGGATAGGGAACACCCCCCGATTCCCAGATGGATAGAGTTAGCGGTGTTTTCCAATGCTCAGATGTAAGCCGTTGTAACTTGTTTCCTGGATAGTGTGGATGTGCATTACGACGTTTTCGCATGCCTGCAACGTAAGCCGTTGGGAATTGAACTACGCAATAGATCTTTCAAAATCAGGAGCCACCCGTATGGAAATCCAAACTTCCAATACGACATTTTGCGATTTTAGTTGTATACATAGTGGGATGGGCACTCATGCCGTCTATGATTGATACATTTATATTTGATGTTGATTTCTTCACTTATAGTAATAATAAAAGATTAGTTTTAAAACGGACCAAGCATATTTGGCTATTATAAGGTAAAACTCTATCCTCAACTGCGTTCATTGTGCGATGGGACCTGAGTCTTATAATAGCTTCATTTTTCCTTATTTAGCGTTGCGCTCTTTATTTTAGGCATTGGTATTCTTGGGGGAACCCTGTTCCGTGTTATACGGTGTGGTCCCTTGATTTACCTTATTTTAAAGTAAAGTTTTAATAACTATTTTAGTTCTCACACCAGTCCCATGACTGACCTGGAGTTTATTGTTTTAACCTAAAATTTGGGTGCCTTTATTTTCCACACGGGCAGCTAGTAGTTTTGGTTTTGCAGATTTATTTATACAGAATCCTGGATTTACAGTTGGAGCTATATTCGGAATGCTCTATATCTGTGTATTTCTTTCAGTTGTATTTGTTAATGTATTTCCGCTACACAATGTATTTTTACATTTTATATCCGCTGCTATGTATTCTATTCCCTGATATTTTTCTGTGTAATATTTATTCATAATCTGATATATTCTTGTACTCTGATGTAAATTGTTGTAAATAGCAATGAAATGTTCTTCTGTTTATATTCTGATTTGTCGTGTTCTCAATTCAATCTGGGCTTTCCCGTAAGGGTGAGTTTGGGTTGTCTCAGCGTGGTATTAGAGCTTTGGTTTACAGAGCTCGAGAACAAGACACATTAGAACCAAACGAAAGAATTCTTCAGAGATTGGATTAGTAATATCCAATGAGAATAACTCGTTAGAGATGGGATCAGAAGTATCTTAGAATGAGTTTCAAAGAGTGTTATTTTTAAAATAAAAATGAAAACAAACTTAATTCTGAAAATTATATCACATTATACGTATTTGATTATTTTATTTTAAATTGATTTGGACTATCCAGTATAAAAAGATTTTTAATATACTTCTGATCCATGTGTATTTGAAGTCTCAAATATATTGGATAGGTATAGAGTCACACTCTCGTAGCCCAGAGATGATTCTGGTGATATATATATATATATATATATCATCAGTGTTTATATTCGAGTTTCGAAAGTGGAATATCTATATATTTCCAATCGACTGGTGTGAGAACCAAAACCTTATTTTGAATTTATTGTTTGGAATTTGACACTAAAAATATTATTTTTTAATATATATACAAAATTTATGTGTTGGAAATTTAATTCACAAATTGATTGCTGATTGTGTTGTGTGATTATTAGTTAACAAATTAAAAAAATTGGAATAATCAAACGAATTGAAATTTATCTTAAATGAAGTTAAAATTGGAATGATAAAACCGATAAGAGAATATAAGGTAAATTTAGCCCAATCGAATCAAATATTGAACTGAATTGAAATTTGATTAGAATTGCATACACGTACATATATATGTGCGCGAGCAGGTCATAGCAGGGAAGCTAAGAAGAGGAATAAAATTGTATGCCCGACAAATAGGTACATATTTACCATTTTATTGGGTTTTGGTGATTTTATGAGCCAATTGGCTAGCCGCTTGGCTTTTTCTTTTTCTTTTGGATTGGTGAGGGCCCTGTAAGGCAAGTTGCAGTTTTAAATATCTCCCCGTACAAAGGAGGTTATGGCAAAAAATTTCGAAATTTTATGGTGTTAGCTAAATTTTCGAACAATTAGAAAATTCTTAGAAACTGAAAAGTTGAAGAATGAAAGCCAGAATGAAAGTTGAGTTGGTTAGTCAAACAACTTTCAGTTCCGTTCCTTTTCGAGGACGAAAATATTTTAAGTGGAGGAGATTGTAACAATCCGAATTTTCAGAACCAATTTAAATTTTTTATTTTTTCAATTCTAATGGATTTTGAATACTTAAAATGGTTTATTTTAAATAATAACGACTAAAAATTAATTTTAATCGAAGTTAGAACAATTTTTTTTAATTTATTTATAAAAGGATTTTAAAATGGCGCGGTAGTTTGAAAATTTTAGTAAAACAAGAAATATTTGAATCTGTTTAAAAATATCTTTCCAATGAATGTGAATAATCCAGATTTCATAGCGGGAATTGAACGTTATGTCCAGTTTAAAATTTAAAATAGTCGCTATGGAATATAATATAATATAATAAATAGCCATTTTGCAAACGACCTCCGTTTTTGACGAAACCACTTTTGTTGGATCCAGAATTTCAAATTATTGCTATATTTCAAATTTCATAATTTTTGGAATTAATATGTGAGCACAGTAAATTTAAATGTGCTTGGTAATTTAAATTTAAATTGGATCGACCAGAAAATTACCATTTTTCAAACGGTTTCCAAATTTGATGAAATTAATTTTGTTAGGACCGTATCGTCAAAACATAGCAAGATTTATTTTTCTGGAATTTTTGGAGCCCGTATGTGGCCCGGTAAATTAAAATGTACGTTTGAATTCAATGTATATTGATTTATATTTTAATTTTGATAAAAAATGATCGAAACTGTAGAATTGGCTTACAAAACATATCCCATTGTGTTCGGGATGGGGTAATTTGGCTAGTGGCGACAGTCGTTGGGTTTGATTTGGAGTTCAAACGCAAAACAAAAATAAAGGGATTAAAATATTATTAAAAATAACTATAAATATTAACACTTCCTTCCCAAAAACTCTATTCAACGCGCAGATCAGGTCAACCCTTAAAACAAGTCGTCGTTCTGTTTCTTCAAAGGCGGAAATCATCCCAATGAATCGCGCCCAAATGCTCCAAATCCAAACAGAAATTGAAGAAATTTTCAACGTGAGATCAGGAGTGCTAGGAGAGAATAATCCGATCAACGGTCATGATCGTTCATCGTGTTGTAAATTGGGGGATTTCGGAGCTTGAAGTCATGGTTTTCAAACGGGTTTTGAGGCACCATGAGGGGTGCGAGTTCAACGTCGCGCCAGGCGCAGGGAGGCAGCTCCAAGGCCGTCATTATGGGATGGTCCGATCAAGTTCAAAGCCTTGGATTATGTGCGAATTTGGAGTCTTTGTTTTGGACGTTGGGTTCAGATGGGTTACGGTGAGTGTGGAAGAATACGAGGTAAGGAACGATAATTAGTAATGTTAATCACGTGGCTTAATGGCTAATTAAAAATTAATTAGTTGGTTAATTAATTGGTTTAATTTAAATAGCATACAACATATAAAAATTAATATCTTGCTCATTCGTAATCAGAATCAGACAAACCCGGATTCGTTGGAATCGCCTCAGCGCGTACTACATTACGGAACTAACTGGAACAAATTTGGAGCAAATCAGAATTTGAAGCGAATTTAAATCAAAACAGTACAGAAATTTAGAAATAAAAGAATGGAGGAGTGGAAACAAATGTGAGATCTCTTTCACACTCAAATTATTTTCCAATTATCATATAATAGGATGCAAACGGCGCTTAGAAGCCCCCGACACTATTTTTTGTACATACCAAGTTGATTGTTTGTTTGGATTGTGATTGGATTGTCATGTATTGATATTGTTGTATATAAAAATTATTTATACAACAAATATATATAAATTATCATGAAATAAAATAAATATTCATTTACAAATTGGACGGTTTGTGTATGTACACTTATTTATTTGATATTGATTGGGACGATAAATTTTACACATCGCCCAACTGCACAAATAATAAACAGTATTTGTTGTTTGAAAACCCCACACGGTTATTGGGATAATATTTGACGTACACTGATCCCAATAATTAGTGGTATGTCAATGGATGTTCGATGGGTTGACAGACTGTATAAACGTTATTTATTTATTTTAATGCTTATGCAGTTGTAGAATGCACTCTGGATGTTGTATGAATTTTTAATGATTGTTTATCATTATTGTTGTATACATGCGATGTATGAAATCCATATAACTGAAATTATATGGTAATTGATTGAGTCTGATTACATTTTAGAATTAACGAATATTTTAAAATAATATTCAGAAAATATTGAAATGTGAAGTCGTGTTAAGTAGTTAAACGCCATTTTAACACGAACGGGAATTTTGTCGATTTTATTCATTTTATAATGAATATCGAAAAGTGATTTGAAAATCTGATACTTTGAAAATATAATCATTTTAATATTATAATGATAAGAAATATTCAAATTTTGATTTAAATTTGAAATCAAATTGAAATCGTTTTAAAATGAATTTAAAACGAATTTATAAGGAATATTCAAATTTGATTTAAACTTGAAAATCAAATGGAAATCATTTTGAAATGAATTTAAAACGAATTTATAATGGATATAAAATTTTGATTTAAATTTGAAAAATCAAATTGAAATCGTTTTAAAATGAATTTAAAATGAAATTGTAATGGAATATTCAAATTTGATTTAAATTTGAAAATCAAATTGAAATCGTTTTAAAATGAATTTAAAATGAAATTATAAAGGAATATTCAATTTTGATTTGAAATTGAAATGGAAGTGGAAATCGTTTTTAAAACTATTTTAAAATGATTTATAAAATTTGTTTCAAACGGAAATCGACGAAATATATAATCTATATATTGTATATATTATAATGGCCTGAATAGAACGCGCCGCGCAGCGACCGTTCGCGAATTTCGACTATTAACTTCCAATTGATGTTACGGGAGAACGGACCGTCGGATTCGCCTAAAATCGGAACCATTAGATTCATATCGAAAAGCGCTTTCCAACGAATATAAGAGATTTGAAATCTAACGGTTGGATTTGGAGATATGTCCAAATCAATTTCAGAAAAGGTCGCTATGGATGTAGTTCGGTGGCCGTTATTGGTAACCGACAGTACAGGTGATAAAATATAGAATAATTATGTAAAATCATAATAAATGATTTAGAAAGATTCTGGATGAAAAATTCCAGTTTTGAAAAGATAAAAATATATTTTTATCAGAATGAACTAGTTATTAACTAGAATAATAATTTAATTATTTCTAGAAATAAATAAATTGTATTTGAAAATGGTTTTAAAATAACCAGAATTTTCCAATGATTAAATTGGAATGGATTTGGAATGGAAAAAATCTTCAGAATATTTCGATATTGGATTTCATGATTATACGGATATTCTTGAGGAATTTGGAAGATATATATATATATATATATATATATATATATCGTTATTCCCAATACGATATTGGTTGGGTTCAGAATTTGATATTGAATATAAGCCGATATAATTTCTAATCAGAGCCTTGTATTTGATATCAAATTGGATTTTGGGTTTGTCGTGAACGGTGTCTTCATTAACACTATTCTTAAACATAGTTGAGAAAAGAATAAATCCTTAAACTAAGATTTAGTGAAGTTTTCCAATTAATTAATATTTAATTGGAATTGAAAAAAAGAATTGGATTTTTTGGGTTTATAGCGAACGATGTTTTAAATAACACTTGTTCTTTAACCCAATTAACAGTGAAGAATATGATTTGGAATTTATAATATTTTAATTTAGATTAATGGAATTTTCCAAAGTAAAGATTTCCAATTTAATATATTAAATTGGAATTGAATGGAATTCGATTTTGTAATAATCGAAGTGAGTTTCTGTGGAGGAAGACTATTAATATATATGGAATTTGAAAGGCTTTATCGTTATTCCATTTATATTATTAGTCAGATGCAGAAATTGATATCGATTATATATTGATCTGTTTCCATGAAGATTCCATGGTTAATGGAATATGATTTTGGGTTTATCGTGAACTATATTTTAAAGGACATTGGTTCTTTAACCCAGTCAAAGACAGGATTACATGTCTAACATTGTATTTCTATACTGTATTCGTTGATCTCTGCTAAATATGTATCTGTTTGGTGGCGGAGAATTTATTCTCTTGCTTAACACCCTTCTCTAAGACGTACGAGCTTATAGGTTATATATCGGCAGAAATCAATGGTACGGTGTAGATTGTCGATGCGGCGCGTTTGATTTCCCAAAGTTAAATAATCATTAATATTGATTTTTGGGAAGATTAAAACTAACTGGAGTTTTAATGAATCTTTAATTAGATTGAAAAGTGAATGTGATAATTAAAATTATCAATTCAAGAAAATGATCGAGACTGGAGTATCACCAGTTTTCCTCCAAGCGATAGTTAAACCTTTAATTAGATTTGAACGTGAAATGCTAACAGCGTGGTGTTAGATATGGAGTATTATCAGTTTTGCACCATGGGATGAATAGGTTGGAATTGGGAAATAAAATAAATGATTACTTCGGTAAGGTTCGCTAATCCCGACTAGTTTGGAAAACCTTAATTTGTTTTAAATTGTGAAAAGAATATTTGAATAAAAATGAGGCGTATGATGTATTGTTATAGCACTTGATTATAAGATACGCGAGTTATTCGGAAAGACCAGGTTTAATCCATTCCGAATAACTGATACGACGAAAAGTCAAAGAGATTGAAGACGGTGCAAGACCGACGATCTTAACATCGAATGGATGCGTGCTACTGATGCCCATGATTGGAGTAGCTACCTTGAAGGGGCTACAGTGGTGGCCATCCGGACGCACTTGTTGATTATGTGGATATGTGAGGGCCTCTCTCCTATATTGGACATACGGAACAAGGAATAAGGTGCCTCCGGTTTCGTTCAAACCTAGAACGGACTTGTAAATGGATGGTGTGTCCAACATTGTATTCCTTTATACTGTATTTGTTGATCTCTGCTAAATATATATCTATTTGGTGGCGGAGTATTTATACTCTTGCTTAACACCCTTCTCTAAGACGTAGAGCTCAGAGGTTATATATCGGCAGAAATCAGTGGTACAGTATGGATTGATAGTGTGGCATGCTGAAATGCAGTGATCCAAGCTGTTGTTGAAAAGCAGAGCTTGGTGGATGATGATCAAAGCACAACTTTAAATAGCACAGCTTTGTGTAGCGTTAATTCATGAGCCTCACACATCGGTACGGCGGTAAACTGATGGTTAGATCAGTATACTTTAGAGATGAGGATAGACATCCTATGGGTCGTCATCGATTCGGTCGACCGAGGTTACTGGGTGTGGTTACTCCACACTAGTAGGGATAGGGCACACCCCTTGATTCCCAGATGGATAGAGTTAGCGGTGTTTTCCAATGCTTGGACGTAAGTCGCTGTAACTTGTTTCCTGGATAGTGCGAATGTGCATTACGGCGTTTTTGCATGCCTGCGACGTAAGCCGTTGGGAATTGCACTACGCGATAGATCTTTCGAATTTGGAGCCACCAGTATGAAAATCCAAACTTCCAATACGATATCTTGCGATTTTAGTTGTATACTATACATGGTGACATAGTGGGATGCGGCGCTCATGCCATCTATGATTGATACATCTCTATTTGTAGTTGATTTCTTCACTTATAGTAATAATAAAAGATTTGTTTTAAAACGTACCAAGCATATTTGGCTATTATAAGGTAAAACTCTATCCTCGATTGCGTTCATTGTGTGATGGGACCTGAGTCTTATAATAGCTTCATTTTTCTTTATTTAGCATTGAGCTCTTTGTTTTAGGCACTGGTATTCTTGGGGGTAAACCCGTTCTGTGTTATACGGCGTGGTCCCTTGATTTACCTTATTTTAAAGTAAAGTTTTAATAACTGTTTCAGTTCTCACACCAGTCCCGTGACTGACCTGGAGTTTATTGTTTAAACTTAAACTCTGGGTGCCCCTATTTTCCACACGGGCAACTAGTAGTTCTGGTTTAGCAGATTTATTTATACAAGATCCTAGATTTACAGCTGGAGCTATATTCGGAATGCTCTATATCCATGCATTTCTTTTAGTTGTATTTGTTAATGTATTTCCGCTATGCATTGTATTTTTACATTTTATTTCCGTTGCTATGTATTTTAATCTTTGATATTTTTCTGTGTAATATGTATTCATACTCTGATATATTCTTGTACTCTGATGTAAATTGTTGTAAATAGCAATGAAATGTTCTTCTGTTTGTGTTCTGATTTGTTGTATTCTCTATTCAATCCAAGTTTTCCCGTAAGGGTGAGTTTTGGTCGTCTCATTACATTGAGAGTATATCTACTAGCGTTGATGATTATGAAATGAGGTCTTAAGTGGCTAAGGTCCTCCATAGGGTATTAAGTGATAACGGGAATCCGCCCATAATTCAATATAGATAATGACCTTAGGTAACCAAATAGTAGTCCACCTCATATGGTATTAAGTGATATCAGTTATTTCCCCTCATATAAGCATGTGGGCCTTAAGTGACCTTAGAGTTGTCTGCCTAATTAATGCATATATTTATGTGTTGAATTTATGTAGACATAATTTTATGAATTTATGATGCCAAATATAGGAAATAGACATTTCTTAACTTATATGATTTTCATTCACCGGAATTTATTTTTCTAACCTTCCTTCTCATAAGAATTAAACAGGTTAGTAAATGGGAACGCTTTGAGTGATGAAGTCATGGAGACTGAAGCCTACTGAGGGAGGATTTATAATTATTATTATCATGTTTGGTAGTATAATTGTATCTCTAGGATATTACTATTATTTATGTACCTCTTGTGACAATTGAGACTTGATGTAATCAATAGTATTGTGGTTTTATTTAATTGTACATTTATTTTCTATTATTATATTTTATATGTTCCGCATGAGAATATGATTTCGTTTTTAGTTGGCTCTGTTTATGTAATCCTTATAGGAATCAGTGATCTGTGTAGAATGGCTCTAAGTTCCGATGGATCCTTTCTAAATCGGAATTTAGACCCATTCTGGGAGGGTTGTTTCATATATTCTAGGTGTTATCTCGTGTTCTTTGTCTGTGGGTGCAACGGAAGTGGATCTTAAGGCAAACCTAATAGAGGGGGGATTAATAATATTTGTAAAATTTATATAATTCATTTTGAATTGCTTAATTTATACTCGAATATTGCGAACTTTCACAGATATATCATAGAAATCACAATAGAATCAAAAACAATAAAAAGCAATAAAGTAGAGGAAAGAACACATTGGATTTTATACTAGTTCAGAGTTACCCCTACATCCATGAACCAAAACCTACAAGGATTTTAAATCTTCAAAATCTTTTACACTCATTGAGGCAACAAGGTGAAACTATCTAGAATATCGGCTTCTAAGGACCCTGTATTTCATGACCAACAAGTCATATTTAATTGCTTTCCACGTACAACCAACCCAACTTGATTTACCAACCGATAATTCACACCCTTTAGAGTATATTAGACTAGATTTTATAAAGGAATGCAGAGTCGATCTTGAAATCATGATTACAATAGATATATAACTTTGATTTTCACTCTAATCTTGATAGATATGGAGAGGTTGATAGAGGATCAAAAACTAAGTAGAAATAGGTTGATTCACTTGAAAATTTGGCATAACATAAGTAGGCCTTTGATTAGAAATGGTGGAGAAAAAAGGAGTGAAGAAGAAGATGTAAAATGGTTTAAAAACTTGTTTGGAACTTCTGATATTTATAAAGAATTAACGGTCATGTCTATTCACGGAAGGATACGACGAAAAGACGCTTTTTTTGAAAATTTGAATTTTGAAAATACCGGCTAATATGTCAACATGCTCAAGTTGACTATTTTGATTTAGTCCTTTGTAAAATTTGAATTTGTTTTTAAAATAGAAAATTATATATTTTAACTTGAAACTTTAGGAAACTATTATACATAGTGAAAGAGAGTATTAAACATGAAAATACTAAAGAAAAATTATGAAGATAATTTTAAATCATTTAAACTTAGGCTTACACTATGTAATTAAAATCGATATATAGTAAGTTAAAGTAAAAAACTAAATAGTTAGAATAATAAAATATAAAATAGCAAAACATATAGCACAAATAATGTAAAATGTATCGAAGTACACCTATAAAGTATATATTATCAAAATATAATATCAGATACACAAATATAAAATATAGTTAAAATAGTAAATATATTAGTATCAAAATCACAAATATTAAATATAATTAAAATTGAAATTGTAGATACATTTGAAACTTGAAACATAAAATATCAAAACTTTAAATCTTAAAAACAATTATAACATATGTTTTGATAAATGCTCTGAAAATTTTATTTTGAAAATTGTTTGAAAATCATTTGAAAAGAGATCGGATGAGTGCAATTGAGTTTGAACATATATAACTTAGACTCCAATATATATATCTTGTGACTTCCCACCTGAGACACATCCTAATAGAGAGCATTATTGCGTAATACTGCTCATTATAGCAGAGAATAAGGCTGGTTAGAAGCGGTCATCCGTTGTCTTATATTAAATGAGTATCGAAGACGTCGATTGGGTGTATAAATTTTCTTTCCTACTTCAAGTGGATCAACGTACTCAGTTCATATAAAACTACGATGGCTAAGGATTGTATTCTGAGCAAATTACAACACATCAAAGAAAACAGATCACAGAATAGAACATATATAGGTACAATTCCAAAATACGATGTAAACATGTACTACATACTCGAATGGTTTACATAAACCACGTATACAACGTGTTTAAAAAAATTAATACATGAATGAAAAAAATACACAACTAAGTACCTATTGTTATAGTTCTAATGCAATTAGTCCAAGATGGACAAGCTAACCATGAACCAATGATAAGCTATAACCTGAAATAACTCGGTCTAACCCAAGCAATGAATACACGGGTCAGTCTAACTTGAATAGAATTATCAGTAATGACAACAAATGGGACAAAATATCAAATAGACATAACTTCATTTCTATTAGAAGGGAATATCATACACATAGGATAATAGATTTCTCTATATACAAGTCCACATACTTAATATGCGACCTACTCGAAAGAAGCAGCGAACACAGACTCAGATATTTTCCTTCAGCAAAAATTACCCAAACTCCATGTTCAGTGTAATCGAACTTGAAATCACTTAAAACTTGACACAATGATCCCTTTTCAACAAAAGGATACAAGGGGTAACACATGAAACCACAAGGAGGACACAACAAAAGCACAAAAATCAAAGGAACATGACAATCACAAGAACCACTAAATTCTTTGAAATTATGAGAATCGCTGAAATTGGGAACTCATCTAAGAGTTCAAAACCAGAAATGAAATCACCATATATACACTAGAGCCTTTGAATAACTCAAAGCAGAACATTTAAATAATAATAAGCATCATAAAATGGCGAAATAAAAAATAATGCAAAAACACATCAACAACATAATTTCAAATCCAATAACAAGATTGGCAAGCCGAAGCTATGCCTGCACGTGCTAACAATATGATGTCTTGAAGCCATATTCAGTAATAATATCAACATGAGGGGTACCCAATGCAACATGGTTGACCCAAAGGTCAGATTACAGCCTGAGTGACCTGATGGTCAAAATACAACATGATTGACCTGAAGTCCCACAAGATTCAAATAAGAGTGACTCAAAGTCTAGTACTGGCTGAACAACATGAGTGTGTTACAAACTCTCATTTAGTAAGCCAAATAGTGGTAAATGTGGCGACCCGGAATTTCGACCCTCGAAAATTGACACTTTAACACCTTCACGTATTCAAAATGTCGAAGATTCAAGTGTCGAATTCCTGGTTGTCTGGAGATATAACACATTAGATAAATCACAATGAAATAATAAAACAACTTCACATTTATATAACATGAGATTACATAAGAGTTTACAACATTTCATAACCATAACCAAAAGAACAGCGGAAACTAACTAACAATGTAAATCCCATAATAGACTTCATCTTCACCTGAATTGCTTTGGATCACAGATGTCCACAAAATAATGTCCCAAAGAAAACAGCTAATACTCCATAGCAATAGCAACTCCACAAAAGCAAAGGATCCACCGAGGGAAAAGCTCCGAGACACAAGCTCCAAATACTACTAATATACCTGACACTAGGCTGCCAGTCTAAAAATTATGGGCACCGAGAGTTTTGTGTGAAATCAAAACAACTCCGGGTCAGTCATGGGACTGGTGTGAGAACTCATCATATTTATTTGTGCATAGAAAATTCGCAATGACTTTTTGAAAATGAAACAAACATAAGGTCTCGCGGCACACACGCAATTCAAATAGGCGAGGTTTCTCCTTATGATAGTCAAAAATGCTTTAATATGCAGAAACCATTTTGATACTATTACTAGTGCATAGTATGAAAGAAAATTTTCGAAAGTAAATGTATTAATCTTAGCCAGCATAGGTACCATATACTATACTGACATAATAGTATACAACCAAAACCGCAATTGGCTCGTAGTGGAGATTGGGTTTACAACAATGACCGGGCAAAGGAACTTCCTTACCGAACCGAATTTTGAACACCTCTAGAGGGATGTCCGAGGATCAACAGTGATGCTCCTCATGCCAACACAAGGCCGGGTTATCTCTGTAACTAGGTAACTTATAGTACGCCTGAGTATGCCATCTTCCGGTCGTTACCGACCTTTCCGAGCACTCGCCAACAACAACCACAAAGTAGATGTTTTCCATATAGGTTAATACATGGGCTCCATACAATAGCACACCTTTTATCTAGAAGGAGACAACACACCCATAACCCTGCTGCATTTCTTCCTGTTTTGGCCATTTACTGGGGTGTGAGGCTTGCCGAGATCACGATATACACAAAGCTACACTTAAATAAGCCATGCTTTGATCACCATGCCTTGATCATCCATAGCTCATCACATAACTTAAGTATGCCACATTGTCCGTTCACAACGCATCACTGATTTCTTTCAATATATAACCTCTAAGCTCATATGTCTTAGAGAAGGGTGTTAAGCAAGAGAATAAATTCTCCACCACCAAGCAGATATATATTTAATAAAGATCAGTGCTATGCAGTCAATTACAATGTCAGACACACAATCCATACAAGTCCGTTCTGGGTCTGAACAAAACCTCAATCTGGAATTCCTTCACATACGTTTGGGCTTCTTGCCACTTAGCTGATATAAATTCCATCTGCAAATGAGAGCTACCCATTCGAGACATTCAACAAGTTGTCCTTATGATATGAAAGGTCCGGGTCTTCAATACCATCTTCAATGCCTTCAATTTCTACACAACATCGTATTATTACTTGGAATGGTTTTTAGACATAAATCGAATCCCGGTCTTTCCAAATAATAAGCGCAACTTTAAAACCATGTGGATATATAGGACCAAATCAAGTCTCAACCCATATTCTATGTTTGGAAACTCAAATTATCATTTAAAGCCTTTCTTTACATGTTAGCAACTAATTACTAAGGTTAGGAAAAGATTTATAAAGTTAAATACCGTTAACATTGAATAAACAATGTTACAAAAGTGTTACAAAAAGTGTTTCAAAATACCGATGTTCTCTAGTTTATGGGAAATAATCTTTATATTACCAAAACTTCATGATTTCAACGTAAATCACTTTTAAATTACTAATTATGATTTTACACAAATTTTCCATATTAATAAATGACCATTTATCATTATAGTCAATGGATAGCACTTGCAACAACATTTTTAAATATTAATTTAAATATAACTTGAAAATTATAAGTCGAAATTAAAATCTGCTTTCACTCATTTGAAAGCTCTTGCTGATGAAAATCAAACTTTTTCATTTTGTGGGAACCTGATTTAAGTTGCAAAAGTTATAAGCATTTAAAGCTTTTAACAAAAATACGCTAAATTCTATTATCAATTCAAATAGCTTCAAATTAAATTTTGAATTACCATCCTATTCGTCAGATCAGTTGGGGATAGCCATGGAGAGCAGGAAACTATATTTTCCAAACTCAAGCCTAGACACTATCCTCTCTGTCATCCTAGAACGTTCCGGTATTTATTTTAACAAACTCTATTTTAATTACAATATACATTCACATAAAAACTTTAATAAATTGCTTTAAAATGATTTAGAAAATTATTTGTACATATACGAACTATTTAAAACCATTTTCAACAACATTCCAACTTTCAAATCTAAATGAATAAAATATTCATTTATAACACAAACTTGGTCCGAGACTTGTATGATATACGTATAAATCACACATGTGTGTGTAACAAGTATAATGCACATATCATCACTAATAACAACAACGAAGCATCCATTCATCCATCACACGATCATATATGGATGTGTATGTGTGTGTGTGTATATATATATATAAAGTGTATACATGTGTCTATATAAGAGTTTTTCACTAAACGCTTACATTGCAATAATTACTAATCATCCATATCATCAACAATCATTCACACAACATAAAAAGTGAACAAATATAAATGTCAATTTCTCACCTTGGGGTTCCACTATGCTATCCTCTATTGCTAGGCTGCTAGACCCACTACAGTTATCCCGGACTGACTGTTTGACGCTACCGACTTTGCAGAAATTTATATATTTTATAAATGGAGGAAGAGGAGGATTTTCACCATGGAAGCCGTGGATTTTAAGGTGGAGAAGAAAAAGAAATGGAAGAGAAGATGAGAATGAATGCTTAAGGGAAGGAAAGGGGTGTATTTATACCTGAAATGAGTTAATAAGGTGATGTCACCTCGTAGGACATGTGTAATTCATGCATGTAATGTTGCATGAAAAATTACAGGTGTCTAAACACTTGTAATAAAGAGAAAGGAGGTGTTTTTGGTAGCATTTACCCTTTAAATGCTATTAAAAACTATATACAACACCAAACCAAATGCTACCAAAGGTATATATAAGATTATATACTTCTTATCTATATTTTATAATCTAAACGATTTATTTCAAATTTAGTTAACTTATAAACTAATCATTTAACTAGTCCAAAATTCCAGATTATTACGTTCACCCCCTCTTAAAATAATTCCGTCCATGAAATTGCATAAGATGGCAATAATATAAGAGGTGACAACTAAAAGGAAATAGATAAGGAAATGAGTTTACTGAAGGTTGGGCTAGATTGGAATGTCCATTCAACAGTCAGGTTAGAATTTCCACATAGTTTCTTCCATTTCCCAGGTACAATCCTTGGGGTCATAAGTCCATTGTACTTTAACCAACTTAACAGTCTTATTTCTTAACCTCTTTTCATCTCGAGCAATGATCTTTGTGGGTTCTCTTTTGACTGCTAAACTTGGGGTAATTTCCAGATCTTGTTGAGCAGCTTCTTCTATAACATGGTCTGGATCATGCACATACTTCCTAAGATTAGATATATGGAACACATTATGCACACCAGACAACCATTCTGGTAACCGCACTCGATAAGCTAATGGTCCAATTCTCTCCAGAACAGTAAACGGTCCAATATACCGTGGAGCTAACTTTCCTGTTTTCCCAAATCTGATAACTCCTTTCACCGGGGATACTTTTAAAAATACGAAATCTCCAACTGCAAATTCCCAAGCTTTTCTCCTTCGATCAGCATAGCACTTTTGTCGATCCTAGGCCGCTTTTAGCTTCTTCTTAATGAGATCCACTTTCTCTGTCGCTCCTGTGATCATATCTGTAACGACCCAGATTTTTCGAACAGTTATTTTAAATATTTAGTATCGTTTAAGTATTGAATTAACAATATAAAAGAATTTTTATAGTGAATTATCGATCAAATAATCGAAATACGAGAACAAAATATAATTGAAATCAAAGTTAAAAACAGAATCAAAACAATTCAAATGATCAGTGCCAGTTCTGTTTGAACATGAACGATAAAAAAATAATTTATTATCGGTGAATTTAATGGTTTGAGATCGATTTATGTTTTAAATCGAATTTAATTCAAAACGTTAATTTAATTTGTTATTACTTCTATATGATCGAATATAATTTTTAAATATACACCGTTGAATTCAGAATAGCGTATAACGGCGGTCGTTGTGTTAAATTAGCAGTTCGGGACTTCGAGTTAAGAAACCGCATGACATTTTAAACAAAATCAAAATAAAATTGACATCAGTAGATTATGAGCCGACCTATAGATTTTACATCGCGGTCTATGTCTTCATCGAGCAGAAAAACGTGCCTCCCTCCTTCAATATCACAGAAACACAAAATTTATGTCATGTACTTCTGTCTCCTTCCTTGAAAATCAAAGAAAACAGCAAGTTAATGGCTTGGTACGGTTGTTCCTTCTATTCGCTCTATAAATTGACCCTGAACTTTTTTCTCTCGATGACAACTAAACCAAACTAATTGAGTCTCTGCTCTCCCTTTTTTCTCTTCTTCCTGTCAATTGCTGAAATCAAATCTCCCCCAAGTAAAAAAGAAGAAGAGAGAAATCGAATCCTGGATTGCGGTTTATATCGCGAATGGAACTGACGCTCGACACCAAGGCAATCGCGATTTCAAATCATCATCGCGAGGCCAATTAAAGCTCAACCTAGTTCTGGAGCACTTGCGAATTTGCGGGTTCGACGAATGGATGATGTCACATGTTAGGCCAACTGTACAAAGGGTATGTCGGATTTGATGAAGGGAGACTTGAAGATGGGTCATCGCGATTTCTGAAGACATTGAGGCTGATACTAATGGAGTCGAATGAGATGTTTGTGGGGTTCGAACTGTTGATGCGTTAAATGGTGAATGATGGAGTTCGGTCTAATGTGAATGGAGCACGGTTGCGATATATTTTTGAGGATGGAGTCCGAACACACTAAAGCCTGTAACAACGTTTACAGGGGAGGTCGCGATCATTGATTCGGAGTAGAACTCACTACAGTCTTGAAGGGAGGACGTGTGGAGTTTGGGGTTAGTTGTATGGTGCAGCAGCATGTTATTGATGATAAGGATATGGAAATAGCAATGGTCTATGAAGCGTTCGATGAAATGTCGGAATAAATGGCTGCGGTTTTTTGGGTAGTTTTCAAACGGAATTGATCGGTGATTTACTGGGTTGTACATAGATTAGTCGAGTGGTTCACAAAGCAGCAAGGTATACATCGTTTCTAAATTTAATATACATACGGTAAAAATTTATTTATTTGTAAGTTAAATTAAATGAAAAATTGGTTAATCGATAAAAATTAAATTATCGTAGGCGTAAATTCATTCCAATGATTCGAGCGGATTCGAAGCCAAGATAATTTGGAATTTAAGCGGATATTTGGCAAACGCAAATACACGGTGAGTAAATCTCACTCACCTTTTATTTATAATTATTTTTACTTCGTAAAAATAATTGTTGTTGCTTGTTTGGATTTTTCTGCTTGTTTTATATATATTAGTTATTTAGGCTATTATATATATATTGGGTTGATTGATTGGTTGGATTCCCGCAGTCTCATTAGCGGATGCCCGCAGTTTCATAGCGGATGATTACCCTATACGCCCCACGCTATGATTAGTGGATGACCTTCTATACCGCGATATTCTGCCACGAAGCAGAATGGGTATTATTTATGTGCTAACATCTGTGGATGCAGGAAAACAGGTTGGAGGAATCCAACTGGATTCCTCAAAAATATATTATCTGTTTGTTGTTTGTTGATTTCATATATTCATATATGACGTGTTAAAAATCAAATGATTGAAAATTTGATGATTTGATTGTTTTGAATATCACTGGGCTAAGTGTTGATTTATTTAAAATATCGTGGTAAGGGATATTTGAGATTTAAAGGGAAAATTCTATTTTTGAAAAAAATAGAATTTGAATTTTCAAATACATTTGAAAAATAAACTTGTTGAAAAATAAAACAAATAGTTCTTTGATAAAAGAAGTTATAAATAGTTCTTTTATAAACGCAGTTTATAAATGAAGTAAAAAGAATTATCATTGGATAATTCAAAAATAAAAATAAAAATACGAGTGTGAAATTAAAAGGGAAATCTAATTTCCAAAAGTAGAAATATCGATTTCAAAAGGAATTGAAATCAAGACTTGTTTAAAGAATGAATATAGAAAATATAAAGGAATTCAATATAGGATTTTAATATCGGAAGTAAATTGGAATTTGAATAAAGAAGTTTTGAAGATAGATTTGAATATAGAAATTCAAATGAAGTTTTGAAAATAGATTTGAATATAGAAACTCAAATGGAGATTTGAAATAGAATTTGAATTCAAATGGAGATTTGAAATAGAATTTGAATTCAAAGGAATTCAAATGGATTTGAATAAAGGAAGTTCAAATGAAAATAAAAATATAGTATTTGGATATAGGTATTCAAACAGATTTTAAATATAGAATTTGAATATAGAGATTCAAATGGGATTTTTATACAGGGATTTTAATATAGAAATTCAAAGAGAATTCAAATCTAGAATTTGAATATAGAAATTTAAACAGATGTTGAATGTAGAAATTTTAAAGGAATTTCAAATATAGAATTTGAATATAGGAATGTAAATAGAATTTAAAGAATAGAATTAAAAAGGAGTTTGAATATTTGAAATTTTAAATAGAATTGAATCGGAGTTTGAATATTTGAAATTCAAATAGAATAAATATGGAAATTGAATTCAAAGAGAATTAAATAGGGAATTTGAATGTAGAATTCAAAAAGGAATTCAAATGGAATTTAAATTATAGGATTTGAATATAGCATTCAAATGGAATTTTAAACTATGGGATTTAACTATATAATTCAAATGGAATTTGAAATATGGAATTTGAATAAAGGATTCAAATAAAAGTGAGATTGGAATTTGAATCAAGAAATTCAAATAGAGAAAAATGGAGTTTGAATATTAGAATTCAAATAGAGCTAAAATGGAGCTGAATTCAATTTAAATGAAGTTTAAAAGTTTAGATATATAAATATAATTAAAACGAACTCGCCGCAACGCAGCAGTTCGTAAATCGGCGTTTTGAACTTCAATTGAGTATACAGAACTCAATTTAAGCCGGAATTCTTTGAAATAAGAAACGTCAGGATCGATTTGATGATAGTTTTCTAATGGAAGAGAAAAATCTGAATTTCGTCGTATAGATTTTGAGTTATGTCAAAATCAAATTTTCAGAAAAACAGCGCCAAAACCACTTTAAACCCGCAACGGTTTATTTAAATAAATAAAAGGGATTTTTATAAATAAAAATCCGAATTTCTATTAGAAAAATACAGACTGGAGATATAAAGAAAATATGAATTCCAGTGAAGTAAGTGAGATGATTTTTGAAACAAAAAAATCAGATTTTTAACTGCTGAATAGAACCAACTAATCTGGAGTATATTTAGTCAAATGAGAAGTGAATTGAGTTTGGGTTTTGGTTAAGTAAATTGAACTGGTGAATATATATATTCGAATTCAAATATGGAATTTGAGTTGGAAACAGAATTGAAATAATTTATAAGCAAGAGAAAGGATATTTGAATATGCTATTTTCAAATGTAAAGGAAAATATGCCAAAGAAGCTAATAAGAGGATAAAAAAAGCAAATTGCGTTAAAATGGCCAGATTGAGTTGGGATAAATTAGAAACAGGTGAATATGTGTTAAGCAGGTTTGGGATGAAGTATATGAAGTTTATAAATGCAGTGCTCGACAAAAAGGTACATGTTTAAATTCATCTATGAGATTTTATGCGCCGTATCGGCAAGCCGCTTGGCTTTTTCTTTTTCTTTTTGAGATGAGAAGTTACCGGGAAGCTATTTGAAATTTCCCGATGCTCCCGATACAGGGGAGGTTATGGCGAATTTTTCCGGGAATTTAAGGAGATAGAATATTTTTCAGATAATTTGATAGTTATAAATCAATGTATCGATAAATGTAGAATTCGATAAGGAAATGAAATCAAAATAGAGTATTGGAAACAGAAAGGGAAATCTTTAAATTGGAAATAGAAAGCGAACTTTATACATGTTTTTAAAAATGAATAATTGGATTGTATAGTGTGTTTATTCGGGGTAAGTGGTTTTGCCGTTTTGAAGTTGAGGATGTTTTCAGTTAAGGTCTGAGAGGTAATTTTACCCCAACTTGATTGATTTCATTTTTAATGGACAAATAGCATGATCCAGTCTCGAAGAGAAGTGTTTGAAAAAGAGTTAGTTGAATAAAATATTTTGGGTTGTTGTAACGATGTTTTACACAACATTCGTTTTAAACCCAAGTGATGGAATTTTGGAAATATAACAAGTAAATATTTCCTGAGTATAATTAAAATAGTCGGGATAGAGATAAGTGATTGGGATTGTTTCCAATTGCAAATAGAGATATTTTCTAATATATAGAAAAATAAAAGGAGTTGATATTGGGAAATGCTTTCCAAATAGCGTAAAGGGCCAATATGGTTATTGAAAATATTTGGGTAACAAATATTGATAAGGAAATGGAGAAGAGATTTAATTAATGAAATATTAATTAAAGAGCCCAGTGATTTGTTTGATATGTTGGATGAACACTTGTTTTATTCGATAGTTAAATCACAGACTATCGAAGTTTTTACCATCGTTGTCAATATGGAGAGACCGGTTGGATTATTATCCGTGAACCACTCTGTACTGGCAGTAGCGTTGCGAATCAGATTATATCAAGATAATCGAAGATGGAGTGATGTGCAAGGGCTTTTTCTATTAATAGAAATAGTGCCTTCGGTTTCGTTCAGTCCCAGAACGAACGTAAATGGACGAATGTCTGACAAAGTATTTCCAATGATCAAATGGGTTGGTCTGTATAAATATATATGGTTGCAACGGATTTATTCCCTTAGCATAACATCCAGAATATTTGTGCAAACTCAACTAGTGATTAACGGATCTGACAATGTGGCATTCAAAGTGATTGTGCTATCAATGAATGGTAAGTATTCGTAGCCTCTGGCCTCAACAACCGGGAAAGGACAAAAATCGGACAGGCAACATGGCTATGTGGGTCGCACCCATTAGGATGTATAATCACCTATCTAGAGGTTCATTTAATTTCTTATTCTATTTGATGCTGTCCCAGTCGGGAGGCGGTTGCTGATCCCAACCGTTGGTGATATACATTCGATACACTCAAGCGAAATGAGTGGTCGGTCATGTGTGGGCCGGGTTACAAGATGTTCTTGTTGAACCCAGTGTATTCCTCTCTAGAGATACACTAGCGGAAGGTGGTTCCATACCTTGTCATGTTGGAAATCCAATCTCCAATAAGCGCCATGCAGTTTTTGATTTTATAATATATATGTGGAGCGTGAGATGCAAGCGTTCTGCTATTTGGTTATTTACTTGATGTAGACATTATTATAATATCACTGGATTTTCGTATCAAAATATTTTGGGTTATAGTAAGGTAAAAACCGTCCATGTTTATGTGTGGGCTGGTCTTACTATTATCTTTTCTTTTGAAAGGATTTTTTTAAAGTTAAACAAGTGGTTGGAGTTTACTCACACCAGTCCCATGACTGACCCAGAGTTTATTTTGTTTGTTTTCCCTAAACTCTTGGGTGCCCAAATTTGTACGGGCAGTCAAGTAGTTGGGATTTTTCAGATTCATTTGGAAGAGCTGGAAGCAGGAGGCTTCACCAGTTAGCTATATACTATCATATATTCCGCTGTGGACCTTGTTTGTATCTGGAAACAGATGTTTATAACTGTTCCAGGAATAACTGTTGTGCTCTGATCATGGTGTGTATATATACAGTTACTGATTTGTATTTCAAAAGTTATGTTATATAATATATTTTATTCGTTCCGTTGTGAGTTTGTGATCTTCGTTTTTCTTCTATTCTAATATTTCTTTCTTTCTATTTCTCATCCTCTAACTTCTTTCTAATAATGATTCGTATTTCTGTGCAATTTGGGTTGGACGTGTGGTGTTATTAGTCAACTCAGATAGCATGGATTTGCGGGCCTTTACAGTGGTATCAGAGCTTAGGTTGAGCGAATACCTAGGCTTGTTGGAATGTACTCATTAGAGATAGGGTCAGTAGTACCCTAGAATGAGTTGAGTGTATATATACGAGGGAGCGTATTTGTAAATTGATATAAAAGTTGTTTTATATTGTGTTGGCTAGTCTGTAGAGTGGTTTATGAATTCTGGTCGAATCGTGGGACGCCACGACGTCGATAAGAGTTTGTAAATACTTGAACAGAAGATTGAACACGATATAGTTTTAAAATGGGTGAATGAAATTATTTTACCCAAAATTCTATTTTGATATAGAAAGAATAATTTTTGAAATTATTATATATGAATGTATTGGTTGTTATTATTATAATTAAATGGGATTATAAGAAATGAAATGGTTATATAGAACCAAAATAAAACTTGTATATGAATAACATATACAAATGAAATGAATTGAAATTGAATTCAAACCAGAATTTGAAAATTTAAATCCTGGGAAGTTTGAAATATTTTTGGAAGTATATTAGAATAATATAGCTTTGTTTAAAAGGATTTTAAATGGATTTTGAAATTGTTAAGCACTGAACTCACTTCGGTGGCTGGGAAATAATTCTGATGATGGTCGCGACATCATCAGTGTTCATTTTCGAGTTTCTAAGTGATGGATTGCTACCTTAGAAAAATTTTGATGGGAATTTGTTTGAAAGAAAACAAGTTTAGTTGGAAAATTCGAATATTTTGAATTTGAAAAGATTATAAATATATATGTGATTTCGAAAGAATTTAAAATGAAATCCCAGGAATATGGATGTGGAAGTTTAAATGGATTGAAGTGAATCAATCGACTAGAATCAATTTGAATTGTTTAATAGAACATAGATTAGATATAAATGGATTGATCATAGATCATTCAAATTAAATGAAGGAAGACCAAAAGTTTTGGTGGAATTAAATTTGTGGAAATATGTGGAGTTGAGTTTCGACATAAGTGAATTTTTGAAAAGTAATAGATTTGTACTATTTTTCCTACCTTAGCAATTTCGAGGACGAAATTATTTTAAGGAGGGAAGAATGTAACGACCCGGATTTTTCGAACAGTTATTTTAAATATTTAGTATCGTTTAAGTATTGAATTAACAATATAAAAGAATTTTTATAGTGAATTATCGATCAAATAATCGAAATACGAGAACAAAATATAATTGAAATCAAAGTTAAAAACAGAATCAAAACAATTCAAATGATCAGTGCCAGTTCTGTTTGAACATGAACGATAAAAAAATAATTTATTATCGGTGAATTTAATGGTTTGAGATCGATTTATGTTTTAAATTGAATTTAATTCAAAACGTTAATTTAATTTGTTATTACTTCTATATGATCGAATATAATTTTTAAATATACACCGTTGAATTCAGAATAGCGTATAACGACGGTCGTTGTGTTAAATTAGCGGTTCGGGACTTCGAGTTAAGAAACCGCATGACATTTTAAACAAAATCAAAATAAAATTGACATCAGTAGATTATGAGCCGACCTATAGATTTTACATCGCGGTCTATGTCTTCATCGAGCAGAAAAACGTGACTCCCTCCTTCAATATCACAGAAACACAAAATTTATGTCATGTACTTCTGTCTCCTTCCTTGAAAATCAAAGAAAACAGCAAGTTAATGGCTTGGTACGGTTGTTCCTTCTATTCGCTCTATAAATTGACCCTGAACTTTTCTCTCTCGATGACAACTAAACCAAACTAATTGAGTCTCTGCTCTCCCTTTTTTCTCTTCTTCCTGTCAATTGCCGAAATCAAATCTCCCCCAAGTAAAAAAGAAGAAGAGAGAAATCGAATCCTGGATTGCGGTGTATATCGCGAATGGAACTGACGCTCGACACCAAGGCAATCGCGATTTCAAATCATCATCGCGAGGCCAATTAAAGCTCAACCTAGTTCTGGAGCACTTGCGAATTTGCGGGTTCGACGAATGGATGATGTCACATGTTAGGCCAACTGTACAAAGGGTATGTCGGATTTGATGAAGGGAGACTTGAAGATGGGTCATCGCGATTTCTGAAGACATTGAGGCTGATACTGAAACACCCCACCTCCGTTAGGGTCACTCTCAAAGGGAATGCCCTAATTTTGGTGGAGGTTTATAAGTATAAGTCACAGATATACAAGACAGATATAAGAACACATATTTGTAAGCAGCGGAAAAACAAGAACTTTTATTTTATAAAAGCAAATACGTGTTACAACAACATCACCATAATTGTCTTACATCCTTTCCAAAAACACAACATAATACTTTCATAATCTGTCTTGATTACATTATTTAAAGAAGCATAAATAAAACATAGATAAACTGCAAAAGCCCCATAGTGGTTGTCCAAAGCCATAGTTCAAAAACGGAAAGTTCCAAGCAATACATTTCTCTTCTTCAAGCTGGATGTTAATGCTGGTCAAGCTGCAGTGTTCCCTCCCTGTGGACCTAGGGGGGGAAACGGAAGAAAAGAAGACGAAAGAAAAGTAGAGTCAGACATAAAGCCTGAGTAAGTCTAGTACTATTTTGTCTATGAATAAAGAACTGGGTAAGATAAGTATAATCAAGAAGTGGGAAAGCACTATAAACTTGGTTAAGTTGTCTAGGGTCGAATATACTATCGTACCCCCATGTTAATCTCTGAACCCATATAAACTAGTTTCCAACTGGCACCCCATAATCAGGGTGATGTGATCCATTCTATGATGATCGGCTCCTACTCGCATAGTTACATGTGTCTTACGGCCCCCGATGTTGTAGTTACCTATGCTGGTCCCACCATGGGGTGTATCAAGTCCCATGGCGGCGGCCCGACACAATCCTAGAGTGCACAGGTATGCTACTGGTGTCCAGTGCCTTATTTTTCTGCGCCGGAGTGTGTGCACGCCCGCACCCCGTTAGAACCTACACAGCTACACCACCGCCGTCGATTTGACCTCTTACAATTAGCCCAGTAATCGTGCCCCACCCTGCCTAGTTTCAGGGTTTCCTGATACACCTTCTAGGGTTACTGCTGAAAAGGGTCCCCCGTTACTAGGTTTTCTATCTCTATCCACATGCTAAGTTGGTTAAGTGTTTTCTAACCTAACCCCACCAGTCCGTTTAGTTTAGCATGTTCCATTTTGATTAAGTCTTTAGTTCACTTAGTCCTAACAATCCTGACTCAGCCTTAATTGTCTTATTAAGGCCCTGACCTCTCACATTAGACAGGTATTGTTGTGGCTGCCTGTTGCCGGTTGGTTCCGGGCAGTCTTACGCCACAACTCAGTCTAACCTCGGGTCCTTCTTGGGCTCCATGTTTAACCTCCCACATTGGATAGGTATTGTTGTGACTACTGGACAGCCGGGCGGTTCCGGGCAGGTTTACATCACAACTCAATCCAACCTCGGGTTAAACACATCGTATGTTCTACATTTACATATTTTGTCTTTCTTCTTTATTTATATGTAAATATTTGCGGCCCATTATTAAGTTAATGGTGTAAAGGTCACACCAATCATGGGCCCAACCCATACTTGAATTTGGGCCCTTCTACTTTATATTTTCATTTATTAATTAATTTAGCCCAACGTTATTTTCCCCCGTTTAATACGTTCGTTTATATGTTGGGCTTAACCTTTTTAAGCCCAACTTAGCCATGCGAAAGAGGGGAGGCTTAAAGCGTGATTACATACACAAAAAGGGGAAGGTGAGCGTATGAACTTGCAATATGACGTTGGAAATACAAAATAGAAACTGGTGTTCTTGCATAGTAGTAACATATACTTTGATCATAAAAGCATAAGTGACATGAATCAAACCATGTAAACTTGTAGTTAAGTTAAGAATATCACTATTAACATGTGGGCTTAACTACAACATGAACCTATATTTTTGTTTAGGCATAATGTCAAACATAAGCATGACATAAATATTTCTAACATAAGCATGGCATAATGTCAAACATAAGCATGGCATAATGTCAAACATAAGCATGGCATAAGTATAGTTAAATTTGTTCACATAACTATGGCATAAATATTTCTAACATGAAATCATGATTTTTACTTTAGTCATGTAAACTTGCAAAAAGGGATTTTTGAATCTAACCTAGCCATGTACCACATATGTCATCATATAATTCTTGTTAACAATATAGACCTAACCTGGTTTCAATTATGCGAAATATCGATCATAGCCTAGCCATATTCATAAGTTTGCAGATAGGTTTCTAGTACAAAACATGGCTTAATACATAGATCATGGTGCCAAACTTTTCAATATAATTTCATATGAATTATGATAATCCCAACCTTATTCCAATTACTTCACAAAAATGATGTTTGTGTAAAAATACACATTATGATGGCATAGTAACAAAATCCCAAACTTGCATGAATTTCAATTAATCAACTACATACATGTAGCTTCAACATAAATTACGTATTTTGCGAATATCCAAACGTCATACTTGCATAAAACTACCGCATGTAGTTTTTCATAATGAATAACATAATTCAAGAACATCCAAACGTATACAATATTCCAACGCACAAATATGAATTATTTTATCGCCACAAATCAAGTATACATATCCACACAATTATTTGTTCATACCAAAATAATACTCTACTTACAATCGTTGCGGCGAATTCTCTAATTTAGGAATTAGAGATGCGACTCCTTTTGACGTAGGCGTTGATTTGATTTGCTTGAATTGCTTTAGGCTTTAGAATTTTCCTCCTAATCTTCTCTCCAATTTGGTGGCTACTCCTAGACGCTCCTCAGCAACATGGCGGCTTTGTTCTTATTTTTGAATGAATAGATTAGGGTTAGTCTAGGGTTGTTTTTATAGGGGTAATGAACTGATTAGGGCCATTGATGTTGCTTGGATTGATCGTAGCCATTCATTCGAAAGAGAGACCAATTAGAGCTTGCCACCTAGCCGTAATGACAAAGCAAACCACAGAAAATCGGCCAAACACAGAATAGGCCAGCCAGGTTGGGCTGGGTTCTACCTGGCTCTGGACCAGGTCGACACCCATGTCGACAGCCCTGTCGACAGGCCTGTCGACCTGGTTAGACCAGGTCGACAGCCCAGTCGACCTGGGTGCGTCAGGCGGGCCTCTCCCCGCCCTGGCCCATCGGGCCCCACTTCGGAATTTTTAATTGTTTTATTCTGTTTGAATTTTAAATTTAATTTAAAAACTTCCGAAGGCCATATCTTCTTCATACGGACTCCGTTTTTCGAAAACTCGGACTCTATTTCGCGTATTTTTCCGAGACGAACGCAATGACGTATCCCGTTTCCCTTAGTTCTTTGATTTCAAATTAATTATACTTTAATTTGTTAATTTCACAGTTATAGAATTTTCGGGGTGTTACATTCTCCCCCACTTAAAAGGATTTCGTCCCCGAAATCTTCAAGTTAGGAGGAATGTATATCCTAACATCCAAACATCCATCTACTCATCCATCAAACACGAGCATCCATTGTCCTTAAAAGACTTCTAATGCTTCATGATCATATGCGAAGTGTGTGTGTGTACATGTACTTATCTAATGCAAAATCAGGCGGTCTACTGATTCAGTTGACCTCCTTAATGCGAATTATGTAAGTGCCATGAATCCATTATGTATGCAAATTTTCCTATTCATGATTCTACATGAGTGCACAATCATTCAATACAAATGCAACATCCACATGACAACACATTAAAGTTCAACCATATACGAATGCAAACATATATGCATATGCAATTATGAAGTGACTGAGCCGATCTAAAACCTAGATTGTGTGTGTGTATGCGACCACGAGCAACCACTAGCAATCACTTGCAACCACTTGCAACCATCATACATAACATGTTCCAATTACATGTTTCCATCCAAAGGGTTTCTACCTAAAAGATAAGGTCGAGGAAGTATACCTAAAAAGATAGATAAAAGCACAACTTAAGGAAAAGGAAAGATCAAGGATGTACCCTCGAACAGAAAAGGGTAGGCAGTGCGGATTCTAGCTTCAGTTTCCCAAGTCGCGTCTCCCTCGGCGTCGCTCCACTGGACTTTGACGAGCTTGACTTCGCGGTTGCGTAGCTTCTTCACTTCCGTTCCTAATATGCGAGTTGGAACTTTTCTTATGGTTGCTTCGCGTTCCACTTCGGCCTCTTCGAGGATATTTGGCTCTACCACTTCAGCAGACTCATGTAGACATTTTCGGAGATGTGAAACGTGAAAAACGTTGTGGACTCCGGCCAACTTCTCGGGTAGCTCTAATCTATAGGCCATTTTCCCAATCTTCTCGATGATAGGGAATGGCCCTACGAACCTTGGCGCTAGCTTTCCTGTGGTTCCGAAACGAACAACGTTCCTTAGCGGTGATACCTTGAGAAAAACTCTGTCTCCAACCTTAAATTCAAGGTCGGTCCTCCTCTTGTCGGCATAGGACTTTTGTCTGTCTTGGGCCGTCTTCATCCTTCTTCGTACTAAGTCCACTTTCTCTGAAGTCTCTCGGATCATATCTGGTCCAAGTATGAGCTTATCAGTAGACTCCCACCAACAAGTGGGCGATCGGCACGGTCTTCCATATAAAGCTTCGAAGGGCGCCATTCCGATGGTTGCTTGATAGCTGTTGTTGTAGGCAAATTCCACCAAAGGAAGGTGGTCTTCCCATGTCCCTCCGAAGTCAAGGACGCATAGTCTTAGAAGGTCTTCCAAAACTCTGTTCACTCTCTCTGTTTGGCCGTCGGTTTGGGGATGATAGGCTGTGCTCAAGCATAACTGCGTTCCTACTGCTTCTTGCAGACTCCGCCAAAACTCGCTGGTGAAAATGGGGTCTCGGTCACTAACAATGCTAGATGGTATTCCATGGAGTCGAACGATTTCCTTAAGGTAAAGTGATGCTAGGGATGAGGCAGTTCTTTTACTTTTGACAGGTAAAAAGTGGGCGCTTTTAGTAAGCCTATCCACTATTACCCAAATGCTAGTGTTGCCTCTCCTAGACCTAGGCAGCCCATCGATGAAGTCCATTGAGATGCTATCCCACTTCCACTGCGGGACCTCCAGAGGATGTAGCAGTCCGCCAGGCTTTTTCTGTTCCGCCTTAACCTGTTGGCACACCATACACTTAGAAACGAACTCTGCCACGTCCTTTTTCATGCCGTTCCAGAAGAAAGTCCTTTTTATGTCTTTGTACATTTTATCTCCGCCTGGGTGTATCGTCATCTTGGAGTGATGTGCTTCCTCGAGAACCTTCTTTATTAAATCCTTTGTCTGTGGGACGCATAGTCTTCCGTCTCGCCTTAGCAACCCCTTATCGTCGATGGAGTATCTGTTGAGGTGACTTGAAGTCTCACCCCTAATTAGCCTATCAATTATTTCCACAAGCTGAGGGTCTTCGCGTTGTACTGTCCCTACTGAATCCACTAAAGTTGGGCGCACTTCGAGAGATGCTAGCAAGCCTGGTACGAAATCGGAGGAAGGCCTAAAGTCGAAACTGGCTATAAACTCTAGGATTTGTCTTTCAACAAACAACGGGCTTAGGGTCAATTTCTTTCGGCTCAACGCGTCTGCAACTACGTTGCCTTTGCCCGGAGTGTAGGAGATTTCGAAATCGTACGAGGCAAGAAACTCCATCCATCTTTGTTGCCTCAAGTTAAGATCCTTCTGCGAGAAAAGATATTTCAACGATTTATGGTCAGTGTAAAGTTCGAACTTCTCACCTAGGAGGTAGTGTCGCCAAGACTTGAGTGCAAAGACGATGGCGGCTAGCTCAAGATCGTGGGTTGGGTAGTTCTTTTCGTGCACTTTCAATTGCCTCCCGCCATAAGCTACCACCCTTCCTTCTTGCATTAAGACGGCGCCTAGCCCTGTCCCACATGCATCCGTATAAACAGTGAACATCTTGCTCCCATCTGGCAGCGTCAAAACTGGGGCTGTTGTGAGAGCCCTTTTCAGTCGTTGGAAAGCAAACTCGCAATCCAAATCCCAATTGAACACTAGATTCTTCTTAGTCAATTTCGTGAGCGGAGCTGAGATTTTCGCAAAATCCCTTATGAATTTTCGATAGAAACCTGCTAGTCCTAGGAAGCTTCGGACCTCAGTTGCATTCCTTGGTGTCTTCCAATCCTGTACCGCCACTACCTTAGCAGGGTCCACTGCTAACCCTTGTTTGGATACTATGTGCCCAAGGAACCTCACCTCTTCTCTCCAAAAGTGGCATTTGGAGAATTTGGCTTTTAGTTGATGGACTCGCAAAGTTTCCATGATTGCCCTTAAGTGCTGAGCATGTTCCTATTCACTCTTTGAGAAGATAAGGATATCATCTACGAAGACCACTACGAATTTGTTGAGGAAATCTCTAAATACCCTACTCATCAGGTCCACGAAGTAAGCAGGTGCATTCGTCAAGCCAAAAGGCATGACAAGCCATTCAAAGAAGCCGTCTGGGGTTCTGAACGCCGTTTTATCGATGCTATCTTCAGCCACCCTTAGCTGATGAAAACCGGTTGCTAAATCGAGTTGGGAGAAAACAGACGCTCCTACAAGCTGGTCAAATAAATCGTCAATTCTAGGGAGAGGGTGCCTATTCTTTTTCGTTAGCTTATTGAGCTCCCTATAGTCAACACGTAGACGGAGTGAACCATCCGCCTTTGTAGCGAACACCACTGGAGCGCCCCATTCTGAAATGCTCCTCCTAATGAACCCCTTTTCTAGAAGCTCTTTAATCTGTTTACTGAGCTCTTTCCTTTCTCGTGGAGCCATGTGCCTAACGGGCAACGCAACGGGCTTTGCATTTTCCACAAGATATATGCGGAAGTCTATTTCCCGCTTCGGAGGCAAGCCCTTCACCTCTTCGAAGACATCCGGATATTCCCGGACCACTTTAACTGATTGCAAATTTTCAACAGAGGCATCTAGCGATTCAAGATAACTAAGCATAACCGCATACGAGGGATTACAAGAAATTTCCAAAGTATTACCGAGCTGGGTTAGGAGCCTAACAACCCTTTTCTCACAATCAAGGATGGCCCCATTACTGGATAGCCAATCCATACCCAAGATCAAACCATAACCCGAAAAGCCCAAAACAAAGGCACTACATTGAAATTCAACACTTAGGATGGAAATTTTCAAATCCAGACAGATCATAGACAAATGAGCTGGGCCCCCGATTGGGTTTGAAACAATTAAGGGGTCCTCTACCATACTAGTTTTTAGGTGCAGAGATTCTACTAGAGCGGACGAGATAAAGGAGTGTGATGCGCCAGAATCAAATAAAGTGCGAACGGGGTGATCATAAAGATAAACTACACTTTCTACAGAAGTATTTATACCTCGCTGTTGCAGAGGTGGCGCTTCCAGCACATGAACCTGTGCCCCTGGGGTGGATCCAGTCCTCTGCCCCTGTCCTCGTTTCTTTGGGCAGTCCTTAGCCCTGTGGCCTGTCTCACCGCAAGAAAAGCACCCACCATTCTCCTTGGCCTTCTTTTTCCGGCAGTCCTTTACTAAGTGCCCCACTTTGCCACAGAAATTACACTTCCTCTTCTCTTTGTTGCCTTTACCGCCCTTCTTAAAGTCTGTCTTCTTAGGCTGCAAACCCTCTTTCTTCCCTTGAGAGCTTTCTGCCTTTGTCTCCTTCTTGCCCTTATCCTCTTCATTTAGCAATGCCATTTGCACCAATCTTTCATACGTGGCTCCCATGGGTATATGGGTCATGGCCAAACTGTGTAATGGCTCATTCAACCCTTTGACGAAACGGAGAGCCTTCTTGTGCGGGGTGTTGACTAGGTCAAGTCCAAACCTAGCCAGCTCATCGAACTGATTCACATACTCTCTGACTGTCTTGTCCCCTTGCTTAAGAAATAAGAATTTTTCCAACTGCAAACTTCTTTCCGCATCTGAGAGAAATTTGGTCTCAAACCTTGCCCTAAAGTCCTCCCATGTCTCCACTGGTCTTTCAGCATTAGTGACTTCCCACCAGTAGGAAGCCTCGCCCTTCAATAGCCATACTGCCAATTGTACTTTTTGTCTATCTTCTACCTCAAAGATGATGAATAGGTCCTCCGTTTCTTTCAGCCAATTTCTAGCTGCCACGAAGGACTCAGTTCCATGGAAATCCCTTCCTCCCATAGCTTTAAAATCTTTACATATCTTAGCAAACGTGTTTCCCCGAGGAGGAGGTGGAGGAAAAGGTGCCGCTGCAGCTGGATGATTTCCTTCAGCTGGGGGAGGAGGAACGGTAGGACCTGGCTGAGTGGCCCTTGCTTCTAAGAACCGTCTAAACCAACCAGGTATTGGCACCCCTTCCGGCAAGTTAAGTTCTTGGGACATGCTGAAACAAAAAGGATAGATTCAAAACGAAGGATAAGAGATAATACCTATGGATTTGGGGAGTGGACTTTGCCTTTTAGAATAAAATAATATTTTTCTTTTTAAAAATGCTTCTTTAAATTTCCTTTTTGAAAATAAATTTTCAAAACTTTTTATCTTATCTAGTAAACCTATGCTCTGATACCAAGTGAAACACCCCACCTCCGTTAGGGTCACTCTCAAAGGGAATGCCCTAATTTTGGTGGAGGTTTATAAGTATAAGTCACAGATATACAAGACAGATATAAGAACACATATTTGTAAGCAGCGGAAAAACAAGAACTTTTATTTTATAAAAGCAAATACGTGTTACAACAACATCACCATAATTGTCTTACATCCTTTCCAAAAACACAACATAATACTTTCATAATCTGTCTTGATTACATTATTTAAAGAAGCATAAATAAAACATAGATAAACTGCAAAAGCCCCATAGTGGTTGTCCAAAGCCATAGTTCAAAAACGGAAAGTTCCAAGCAATACATTTCTCTTCTTCAAGCTGGATGTTAATGCTGGTCAAGCTGCAGTGTTCCCTCCCTGTGGACCTGGGGGGGGGGGGGAAACGGAAGAAAAGAAGACGAAAGAAAAGTAGAGTCAGACATAAAGCCTGAGTAAGTCTAGTACTATTTTGTCTATGAATAAAGAACTGGGTAAGATAAGTATAATCAAGAAGTGGGAAAGCACTATAAACTTGGTTAAGTTGTCTAGGGTCGAATATACTATCGTACCCCCATGTTAATCTCTGAACCTATATAAACTAGTTTCCAACTGGCACCCCATAATCAGGGTGATGTGATCCATTCTATGATGATCGGCTCCTACTCGCATAGTTACATGTGTCTTACGGCCCCCGATGTTGTAGTTACCTATGCTGGTCCCACCATGGGGTGTATCAAGTCCCATGGCGGCGGCCCGACACAATCCTAGAGTGCACAGGTATGCTACTGGTGTCCAGTGCCTTATTTTTCTGCGCCGGAGTGTGTGCACGCCCGCACCCCGTTAGAACCTACACTGCTACACCACCGCCGTCGATTTGACCTCTTACAATCAGCCCAGTAATCGTGCCCCACCCTGCCTAGTTTTAGGGTTTCCTGATACACCTTCTAGGGTTACTGCTGAAAAGGGTCCCCCGTTACTAGGTTTTCTATCTCTATCCACATGCTAAGTTGGTTAAGTGTTTTCTAACCTAACCCCACCAGTCCGTTTAGTTTAGCATGTTCCATTTTGATTAAGTCTTTAGTTCACTTAGTCCTAACAATCCTGACTCAGCCTTAATTGTCTTATTAAGGCCCTGACCTCTCACATTAGACAGGTATTGTTGTGGCTGCCTGTTGCCGGTTGGTTCCGGGCAGTCTTACGCCACAACTCAGTCTAACCTCGGGTCCTTCTTGGGCTCCATGTTTAACCTCCCACATTGGATAGGTATTGTTGTGACTACTGGACAGCCGGGCGGTTCCGGGCAGGTTTACATCACAACTCAATCCAACCTCGGGTTAAACACATCGTATGTTCTACATTTACATATTTTGTCTTTCTTCTTTATTTATATGTAAATATTTGCGGCCCATTATTAAGTTAATGGTGTAAAGGTCACACCAATCATGGGCCCAACCCATACTTGAATTTGGGCCCTTCTACTTTATATTTTCATTTATTAATTAATTTAGCCCAACGTTATTTTCCCCCGTTTAATACGTTCGTTTATATGTTGGGCTTAACCTTTTTAAGCCCAACTTAGCCATGCGAAAGAGGGGAGGCTTAAAGCGTGATTACATACACAAAAAGGGGAAGGTGAGCGTATGAACTTGCAATATGACGTTGGAAATACAAAATAGAAACTGGTGTTCTTGCATAGTAGTAACATATACTTTGATCATAAAAGCATAAGTGACATGAATCAAACCATGTAAACTTGTAGTTAAGTTAAGAATATCACTATTAACATGTGGGCTTAACTACAACATGAACCTATATTTTTGTTTAGGCATAATGTCAAACATAAGCATGACATAAATATTTCTAACATAAGCATGGCATAATGTCAAACATAAGCATGGCATAATGTCAAACATAAGCATGGCATAAGTATAGTTAAATTTGTTCACATAACTATGGCATAAATATTTCTAACATGAAATCATGATTTTTACTTTAGTCATGTAAACTTGCAAAAAGGGATTTTTGAATCTAACCTAGCCATGTACCACATATGTCATCATATAATTCTTGTTAACAATATAGACCTAACCTGGTTTCAATTATGCGAAATATCGATCATAGCCTAGCCATATTCATAAGTTTGCAGATAGGTTTCTAGTACAAAACATGGCTTAATACATAGATCATGGTGCCAAACTTTTCAATATAATTTCATATGAATTATGATAATCCCAACCTTATTCCAATTACTTCACAAAAATGATGTTTGTGTAAAAATACACATTATGATGGCATAGTAACAAAATCCCAAACTTGCATGAATTTCAATTAATCAACTACATACATGTAGCTTCAACATAAATTACGTATTTTGCGAATATCCAAACGTCATACTTGCATAAAACTACCGCATGTAGTTTTTCATAATGAATAACATAATTCAAGAACATCCAAACGTATACAATATTCCAACGCACAAATATGAATTATTTTATCGCCACAAATCAAGTATACATATCCACACAATTATTTGTTCATACCAAAATAATACTCTACTTACAATCGTTGCGGCGAATTCTCTAATTTAGGAATTAGAGATGCGACTCCTTTTGACGTAGGCGTTGATTTGATTTGCTTGAATTGCTTTAGGCTTTAGAATTTTCCTCCTAATCTTCTCTCCAATTTGGTGGCTACTCCTAGATGCTCCTCAGCAACATGGCGGCTTTGTTCTTATTTTTGAATGAATAGATTAGGGTTAGTCTAGGGTTGTTTTTATAGGGGTAATGAACTGATTAGGGCCATTGATGTTGCTTGGATTGATCGTAGCCATTCATTCGAAAGAGAGACCAATTAGAGCCTGCCACCTAGCCCTAATGACAAAGCAGACCACAGAAAATCGGCCAAACACAGAATAAGCCAGCCAGGTTGGGCTGGGTTCGACCTGGCTCTGGACCAGGTCGACACCCATGTCGACAGCCCTGTCGACAGGCCTGTCGACCTGGTTAGACCAGGTCGACAGCCCAGTCGACCTGGGTGCGTCAGGCGGGCCTCTCCCCGCCCTGGCCCATCGGGCCCCACTTCGGAATTTTTAATTGTTTTATTCTGTTTGAATTTTAAATTTAATTTAAAAACTTCCGAAGGCCATATCTTCTTCATACAGACTCCGTTTTTCGAAAACTCGGACTCTGTTTCGCGTATTTTTCCGAGACGAACGCAATGGCATATCCCTTTTCCCTTAGTTCTTTGATTTCAAATTAATTATACTTTAATTTGTTAATTTCACAGTTATAGAATTTTCGGGGTGTTACAGATACTAATGGAGTCGAATGAGATGTTTGTGGGGTTCGAACTGCTGATGCGTTAAATGGTGAATGATGGAGTTCGGTCTGATGTGAATGGAGCACGGTTGCGATATATTTTTGAGGATGGAGTCCGAACACACTAAAGCCTGTAACAACGTTTATAGGGGAGGTCGCGATCATTGATTCGGAGTAGAACTCACTACAGTCTTGAAGGGAGGACGTGTGGAGTCTGGGGTTAGTTGTATGGTGCAGCAGCATGTTATTGATGATAAGGATATGGAAATAGCAATGGTCTATGAAGCGTTCGATGAAATGTCGGAATAAATGGCTGCGGTTTTTTGGGTAGTTTTCAAACGGAATTGATCGGTGATTTACTGGGTTGTTCATAGATTAGTCGAGTGGTTCACAAAGCAGCAAGGTATACATCGTTTCTAAATTTAATATACATACGGTAAAAATTTATTTATTTGTAAGTTAAATTAAATGAAAAATTGGTTAATCGATAAAAATTAAATTATCGTAGGCGTAAATTCATTCCAATGATTCGAGCGGATTCGAAGCCAAGATAATTTGGAATTTAAGCGGATATTTGGCAAACGCAAATACACGGTGAGTAAATCTCACTCACCTTTTATTTATAATTATTTTTACTTCGTAAAAATAATTGTTGTTGCTTGTTTGGATTTTTCTGCTTGTTTTATATATATTAGTTATTTAGGCTATTATATATATATTGGGTTGATTGATTGGTTGGATTCCCGCAGTCTCATTAGCGGATGCCCGCAGTTTCATAGCGGATGATTACCCTATACGCCCCACGCTATGATTAGTGGATGACCTTCTATACCGCGATATTCTGCCACGAAGCAGAATGGGTATTATTTATGTGCTAACATCTGTGGATGCAGGAAAACAGGTTGGAGGAATCCAACTGGATTCCTCAAAAATATATTATCTGCTTGTTGTTTGCTGATTTCATATATTCATATATGACGTGTTAAAAATCAAATGATTGAAAATTTGATGATTTGATTGTTTTGAATATCACTGGGCTAAGTGTTGATTTATTTAAAATATCGTGGTAAGGGATATTTGAGATTTAAAGGGAAAATTCTATTTTTGAAAAAAATAGAATTTGAATTTTCAAATACATTTGAAAAATAAACTTGTTGAAAAATAAAACAAATAGTTCTTTGATAAAAGAAGTTATAAATAGTTCTTTTATAAACGCAGTTTATAAATGAAGTAAAAAGAATTATCATTGGATAATTCAAAAATAAAAATAAAAATACGAGTGTGAAATTAAAAGGGAAATCTAATTTCCAAAAGTAGAAATATCGATTTCAAAAGGAATTGAAATCAAGACTTGTTTAAAGAATGAATATAGAAAATATAAAGGAATTCAATATAGGATTTTAATATCGGAAGTAAATTGGAATTTGAATAAAGAAGTTTTGAAGATAGATTTGAATATAGAAATTCAAATGAAGTTTTGAAAATAGATTTGAATATAGAAACTCAAATGGAGATTTGAAATAGAATTTGAATTCAAATGGAGATTTGAAATAGGATTTGAATTCAAAGGAATTCAAATGGATTTGAATAAAGGAAGTTCAAATGAAAATAAAAATATAGTATTTGGATATAGGTATTCAAACAGATTTTAAATATAGAATTTGAATATAGAGATTCAAATGGGATTTTTATACAGGGATTTTAATATAGAAATTCAAAGAGAATTCAAATCTAGAATTTAATATAGAAATTTAAACAGATGTTGAATGTAGAAATTTTAAAGGAATTTCAAATATAGAATTTGAATATAGGAATGTAAATAGAATTTAAAGAATAGAATTAAAAAGGAGTTTGAATATTTGAAATTTTAAATAGAATTGAATCGGAGTTTGAATATTTGAAATTCAAATAGAATAAATATGGAAATTGAATTAAAAGAGAATTAAATAGGGAATTTGAATGTAGAATTCAAAAAGGAATTCAAATGGAATTTAAATTATAGGATTTGAATATAGCATTCAAATGGAATTTTAAACTATGGGATTTAACTATATAATTCAAATGGAATTTGAAATATGGAATTTGAATAAAGGATTCAAATAAAAGTGAGATTGGAATTTGAATCAAGAAATTCAAATAGAGAAAAATGGAGTTTGAATATTAGAATTCAAATAGAGCTAAAATGGAGCTGAATTCAATTTAAATGAAGTTTAAAAGTTTAGATATATAAATATAATTAAAACGAACTCGCCGCAACGCAGCAGTTCGTAAATCGGCGTTTTGAACTTCAATTGAGTATACATAAATCAATTTAAGCCGGAATTCTTTGAAATAAGAAACGTCAGGATCGATTTGATGATAGTTTTCTAATGGAAGAGAAAAATCTGAATTTCGTCGTATAGATTTTGAGTTATGTCAAAATCAAATTTTCAGAAAAACAGCGCCAAAACCACTTTAAACCCGCAACGGTTTATTTAAATAAATAAAAGGGATTTTTATAAATAAAAATCCGAATTTCTATTAGAAAAATACAGACTGGAGATATAAAGAAAATATGAATTCCAGTGAAGTAAGTGAGATGATTTTTGAAACAAAAAAATCAGATTTTTAACTGCTGAATAGAACCAACTAATCTGGAGTATATTTAGTCAAATGAGAAGTGAATTGAGTTTGGGTTTTGGTTAAGTAAATTGAACTGGTGAATATATATATTCGAATTCGAATATGGAATTTGAGTTGGAAACAGAATTGAAATAATTTATAAGCAAGAGAAAGGATATTTGAATATGCTATTTTCAAATGTAAAGGAAAATATGCCAAAGAAGCTAATAAGAGGATAAAAAAAGCAAATTGCGTTAAAATGGCCAGATTGAGTTGGGATAAATTAGAAACAGGTGAATATGTGTTAAGCAGGTTTGGGATGAAGTATATGAAGTTTATAAATGCAGTGCTTGACAAAAAGGTACATGTTTAAATTCATCTATGAGATTTTATGCGCCGTATCGGCAAGCCGCTTGGCTTTTTCTTTTTCTTTTTGAGATGAGAAGTTACCGGGAAGCTATTTGAAATTTCCCGATGCTCCCGATACAGGGGAGGTTATGGCGAATTTTTCCGGGAATTTAAGGAGATAGAATATTTTTCAGATAATTTGATAGTTATAAATCAATGTATCGATAAATGTAGAATTCGATAAGGAAATGAAATCAAAATAGAGTATTGGAAACAGAAAGGGAAATCTTTAAATTGGAAATAGAAAGCAAACTTTATACATGTTTTTAAAAATGAATAATTGGATTGTATAGTGTGTTTATTCGGGGTAAGTGGTTTTGCCGTTTTGAAGTTGAGGATGTTTTCAGTTAAGGTCTGAGAGGTAATTTTACCCCAACTTGATTGATTTCATTTTTAATGGACAAATAGCATGATCCAGTCTCGAAGAGAAGTGTTTGAAAAAGAGTTAGTTGAATAAAATATTTTGGGTTGTTGTAACGATGTTTTACACAACATTCGTTTTAAACCCAAGTGATGGAATTTTGGAAATATAACAAGTAAATATTTCCTGAGTATAATTAAAATAGTCGGGATAGAGATAAGTGATTGGGATTGTTTCCAATTGCAAATAGAGATATTTTCTAATATATAGAAAAATAAAATGAGTTGATATTGGGAAATGCTTTCCAAATAGCGTAAAGGGCCAATATGGTTATTGAAAATACTTGGGTAACAAATATTGATAAGGAAATGGAGAAGAGATTTAATTAATGAAATATTAATTAAAGAGCCCAGTGATTTGTTTGATATGTTGGATGAACACTTGTTTTATTCGATAGTTAAATCACAGACTATCGAAGTTTTTACCATCGTTGCCAATATGGAGAGACCGGTTGGATTATTATCCGTGAACCACTCTGTACTGGCAGTAGCGTTGCAAATCAGATTATATCAAGATAATCGAAGATGGAGTGATGTGCAAGGGCTTTTTCTATTAATAGAAATAGTGCCTTCGGTTTCGTTCAGTCCCAGAACGAACGTAAATGGACGAATGTCTGACAAAGTATTTCCAATGATCAAATGGGTTGGTCTGTATAAATATATATGGTTGCAACGGATTTATTCCCTTAGCATAACATCCAGAATATTTGTGCAAACTCAACTAGTGATTAACGGATCTGACAATGTGGCATTCAAAGTGATTGTGCTATCAATGAATGGTAAGTATTCGTAGCCTCAGGCCTCAACAACCGGGAAAGGACAAAAATCGGACAGGCAACATGGCTATGTGGGTCGCACCCATTAGGATGTATAATCACCTATCTAGAGGTTCATTTAATTTCTTATTCTATTCGATGCTGTCCCAGTCGGGAGGCGTTTGCTGATCCCAACCGTTGGTGATATACATTCGATACACTCAAGCGAAATGAGTGGTCGGTCATGTGTGGGCCGGGTTACAAGATGTTCTTGTTGAACCCAGTGTATTCCTCTCTAGAGATACACTAGCGGAAGGTGGTTCCATACCTTGTCATGTTGGAAATCCAATCTCCAATAAGCGCCATGCGGTTTTTGATTGTATAATATATATGTGGAGCGTGAGATGCAAGCGTTCTGCTATTTGGTTATTTACTTGATGTAGACATTATTATAATATCACTGGATTTTCGTATCAAAGTATTTTGGGTTATAGTAAGGTAAAAACCGTCCATGTTTATGTGTGGGCTGGTCTTACTATTATCTTTTCTTTTGAAAGGATTTTTTTAAAGTTAAACAAGTTGTTGGAGTTTACTCACACCAGTCCCATGACTGACCCAGAGTTTATTTTGTTTGTTTTCCCTAAACTCTTGGGTGCCCAAATTTGTACGGGCAGTCAAGTAGTTGGGATTTTTCAGATTCATTTGGAAGAGCTGGAAGCAGGAGGCTTCACCAGTTAGCTATAGACTATCATATATTCCGCTGTGGACCTTGTTTGTATCTGGAAACAGATGTTTATAACTGTTCCAGGAATAACTGTTGTGCTCTGATCATGGTGTGTATATATACAGTTACTGATTTGTATTTCAAAAGTTATGTTATATAATATATTTTATTCGTTCCGCTGTGAGTTTGTGATCTTCGTTTTTCTTCTATTCTAATATTTCTTTCTTTCTATTTCTCATCCTCTAACTTCTTTCTAATAATGATTCGTATTTCTGAGCAATTTGGGTTGGACGTGTGGTGTTATTAGTCAACTCAGATAGCATGGATTTGCGGGCCTTTACAATATCTGGTCCAAGAACAAGTCTATTTCTAGACTCAACACAACATATTGGCAATTTGCATGGACGTCCATAGAGTGCTTCAAACGGTGCCATATTAATATTAGCTTGATAACTATTATTATAAGAAAATTCAACCAATGGCAGATGATTTTCCAACGAACCTCCAAAATCGAGAACACATACTCGCAACAAGTCTTCCAAAATCCTATTAACTCTTTCTGTTTGTCCATCTGATTGTGGATGATAGGCAGTGCTAAAGTTCAACTTTGTTCCTAAAGCATCTTGAAAAGCTTCCCAAAAACGATTGGTGAAGATAGGGTCACGATCAATTACAATGCTAATTGGAATTCCATGTAACCTAACGATTTCCTTAATATATAACTCTGTTAAACTAGCAGCAGTCCTGTTGGGTTTTACTGGAATGAAATGGGCACTTTTAGTTCGGAGATCTACAATAACCCATATTCCTTTATTTCCTTTGCGAGTGCGAGGTAAACCATCGATGAAATCCATCGAAACTTGATCCCATTTCCATTGTGGAATTCACAAGGGTTGAAGTAATCCCGCTGTTTTCTGCTGATCGCTCTTTATTTGTTGATATGTGGCGCAACGGCTGACATAAATAGATATGACCCTCTTCTTTTTTCTCCACCAAAATGTACGTTTAACATCTCAATACATTTTATTTACTCCAGGGTGGACGCTGAATCTGAATATGACATTCGTCCAATACTTCTTTCTGAAGCTCTTTTATGTTTGGGACACAAATTCTTCCTTTCAATCTCAAATTACCTTTTTCATCAATTTCAAAACTTGAATCCTTACCTTGTTTTATATTCTCAGCTATTCTTCGTAAAAGTCTATCTTCTCCCTGCTTACTGACAATATTTTCCATAAGAGTTAGGGCAATAACTAAGTAAGCGATGACGGCGAATTTCCTACCTAAAGCATCAGCTACTACGTTGGCTTTCCTAGGGGTATATTGAACATCCAAATCATATGACGATAAATATTCCAATCAACGCTGATGTCTTAAGTTCAAATCTTTCTAAGTGAATAAATACTTTAAAGGCTTATGGTCAGTGTACAATTCGAACCTTTCTTCCAAAAGATAGTGCCTCCAAATTTTCAAAGCAAATATTACAGTTAGCAATTCTAAGTCATGGGTTGGATAATTACTTTCATGTGGTTTCAATTGTCTGCTTGCATAGGCAATTACTCTCCCTTCCTGCATCAAAACTGCGCCAACTCCTTCTTTGCACGCATCTGTATAAATCGACAACCCTTTATTTCCATTTATAATAGCTAGAACAAGAGCAGATGTTAGTCTTTCCTTTAGCTTCTGAAAGGCTTCTTCACATTTTGGGGACAACACAAATTTGGCATTCTTCATAGTTAGCTTTGTAAGAGGAGAAGCTATTCTTGAGAAATATTGAACAAATCTTCTGTAAGAGCCGACCAATCCGAGGAAACTCCGAACTTCTTTTGGTGTCTTTGGTTGCTTCCAATCCAAAATAGCAGAGATTATTCCTGGGTCTACCGAAATTCCTTTCTCCAATACCATATGACCGAGGAATTTTACTTCTTTTTCCCGAAAGTGGCATTTTGAGAGTTTCGCATTGAGCACATTCTTTCTTAATATTTCCAAGACAATTCTTAGATGTTCTGCATGCTCTTCCTCGGTTTTAGAGTAAATAAGAATATCGTCGATGAAAACCAATACGAACTTATCTAGTACATCTCGAAATACTCTAGTCATGAGATCAACGAAGTAGGCGAGGGCATTAGTCAAACCGAATGACATTACTAGCCATTCGTAAAAGGTACCGGGTCCCCTAAAAGCAGTTAGATGGATACAATCCTCTACGATTCTAAGCTGATGAAACCCAATGGCTAGGTCCATTTTAAAGAAAAATCGGGCACCATTTAATTGATCGAATAGGTCGTCTTTACGGGGCAAAGGGTATTTATTCTTAAGAGTTTGCTTAATAAGATCTCGATAGTCGATGCACAATCTTAAGAAACCGTCAGACTTTGCGACGAATACCACGGCTGACCCCCAACTTGAACGGCTAGGTCGGGTAAATCCTTTCGCCAAAAGTTGTTGGACTTATTTATTTAGCTCTTCTCTTTCCCTTAGGTACATTCTTCGGCTAGGATGGACAACGGGTTGGGCATTAGGTACTAGGTAAATCCTAAATTGAATTTCACGATGTGGAGGAAGACTTTTAACTTCTCCAAATACGTCTGGAAATTCCCTAGCAACGGGGATAGTATTTATGTCGGTATCGGGGTAACCCAGGGTATACATTAGATTATCTCTTTTTGGACTAGGATCCTCACAAGATATTTCAATAAAATTCCCAAGATTTGTTTTTACCCATATTTTCCTATTTGCACAGTCTAGATAGGTTTCATATTTATTTAACCAGTCCATCCCAAGTAGAATTCCAAATTCGTTGAAATCTAGGACAATAAGATTAATAGTGAACTGATGAAGAGAATAGGAAATAGGGACCTTTTTACAATAAAGATAGAGATTTGTGGAACCTCCTACTGGATTAGTTACACAAATGGGTTGGTCAATAAACTCAGGTTCAAGTTTTAACTCTTCTACGGTTTCGTTTTAAATAAAACTGTGCGAAGCACCAGTACCGAATAATACTTTAACCAGTTTATCACAAACGAAAATATTCCCTTCTAATACTCCTTTCCTTTTTACGTCTGGTGAGGTTGAAGGTTCATCTTCTACTGTATAGACTATTGCCATATCCATTTCCTTTTCCTGATCCTTCTCCATCGGCTTCTTTGGCTTCTTGCAATTAACTTTTAAATGACCCTTTTCCAGATAGTTGCAGCAAGTAATCTTCATCAAGTGATTTTGCTGAGCTCCTTTCTCTGGTTTATTCGGTTCCGGCTTCTTTCCTTTAGACTTCCTCTTCTTATCTTTATCCTTATTATTGTTGTTGCTTTCCTTCTCTTCAAGTAACTTTTGCTTGTCAATGGTGGCATACCTATATCCCATATCTACTAAGTCCACGAATGATTGCTTGACATGTGCAGTCATCCTCTCGTGATATTTTGGATTCATCCCCTTAATAAAATTTTCATTCTTCTTCAGAGGGGTATTTATTAGTTCAGGTCCAAAGAGAGAAAGCTCATTGAACTTATTCATGTATTCCTCATATTACCTTGCTTAAGGTTCATAAACTCTTCGTATGTTCGAGAAATTCCTGTTGAGGGCATGTAACATTCTTCGAAAACTTCTTTGAAATCCTTCCATAAAAAGTCGTCTTCTGATTTCCCTTGGATGATCGTCTCCTACCATGTAGCGGCTCCTTCCTGTAGTTGTCATGTGGTCGTCGGTCTCTTCTGTTTATCTTCCAGATTAAGTCTTTTGAAAATTTTCTCGCATGATTTAAGACAGACATGAGCTTCCATAACATCATCGGATCCCTTAAATGGTTTCCTACCCAGATTCTCATAACTATTATTCTGATTCGGAAGGGTAGTTTGAGTCGGGGATCGAATCATGGTTTCATTAATTGTCATAGCATCATGACCACTGGTGGTGTTACTGCTTCCTCTCCTACGTCTGCTTCTACTGCTCATTTCCGACTATCTGAAAATAGTATGAAAATGTTGATTAGACATGAAGACGAATCACCTAAGGAGTATGAAACAGTTTAACCTCTTTTCATTTCATTGGATTTTACTCATTCTAGGGTATCCATAACCCCATCTCTAATGAGCTATCTAATAAGTTATACCCCTAAAGCATTGTATAAACCAAAGCTCTGGTAACAAATGTGACGATCCGGAATTTCGACCCTCGAAAATCGACACTTTAACACCTTCTCAAACACAAAATGTCGAAGATTCAAGTGTCGGATTCCTGGTTGTCTGGGGATATAACATATTAGATAAATCACAATGAAATAAAAAAAACAACTTCTCATTTATATAACATGAGATTACATCAGAATTTACAACATTTCATAACCATAACCAAAAGAACAGCAGAAACTGACTAACAATGTAAATCCCATAACAGACTTCATTTTCACCGGAATTGCTCTGAAGCACATATGTCCACAAATTAAAGTCCCATAGAAAATAGCTAATACTCCACAGGGACAACAATTCCACAAGAGCAAAGGATCCACCGAGGGAAAAGCTCCGAGACACAAGCTCCAAATACTGCTACTAAACCTGACACTAGGTTGCCCATGTAAAAATAACGGTCATCTAGAGTTTTGTGTGAAATAAAAACAACTCCGGGTCAGTCATGGGACTGGTGTGAGAACTCATCATATTTGTTTATGCATAGAAAATTCGCAATGACTTTCTGAAAATGAAACTAACATAAGGTCTCGCGGCGCACACACAAAGCAAATGCACATGTGGATGAGGTTTCTCCTTATGATAGTCAAAAATGCATTAATACGTGGGAACCATTTTGATATATTACTAGTGCATAGTATGAAAAACAATTTTTGAAAGTAAATGTATCAATCTTAGCCAGCATAGGTACCATATACTATTCTGACATAATAGTATACAACTAAAACCGTAATTGATTCGTAGTGGATATTTGGTTTCCAACAATGACCAGGCAAAGGAACTTCCTTACCGAACCGAATTTTGAACACCTCTAGAGGGATGTCCGAGAATCAACAGTGATGCTCCTCATGCCAACACAAGGCCGGGTTACCTCTGTAACTAGGTAACTTAGAGTACGCCTGAGTATGTCATCTCTCAGCCGTTACCGACCTTTCTGAGCGCTCTCCAACAACAACCACAAAGTAGATGTTTTCCACATCGGTTAATACTTAGGCTCCATAACATATTACACCTTTTATCTAGAAGGAGACAGCACACCCATAACCCTGCTGCATTTCTTCCTGTTTTGGCCATTTACTGGGGTGTGAGGCATGCCGAGGTCACGATATACACAAACTTAAATAAGCCATGCTTTGATCATCCATAGCTCATCACATAACTTAAGTATGCCACATTTTCCATTCACAACACATCACTGATTTCTATCAATATATAACCTTTAAGCTCATACGTCTTAGAGAAGGGTGTTAAGCAAGAGAATAAATTCTCCACCACCAAGCAGATATATATTTAATAAAGATCAGTGCTACCAGTCAATTACAATGTCAGTCACACAATCCATACAAGTCCGTTCTGGGTCTGAACAAAACCTCAATCTGGAACTCATTCACATACGTTCGGGCTTCTTGCCACTTAGCTGATATAAAATCCATCTACAAATGGAAGCTACCCATTCAAAACATTCAGCAAGTCGTCCTTACAATATGAAGGGTCCAAATCTTTAATCTCATCTTCAATGCCTTCAATTTCTACACAATGTCGTATTATTTCTTGGAATGGTTTTTAGACATAAATCCAATCCCGGTCTTTCCAAATAATAAGCGCAACTTTAAAACCATGTGGATATATAGGACCAAATCAAGTCTCAACTCATATTCTATGTTTGGAAACTCAAATTATCATTTAAAGCCTTTCATTACATGTTCGCAATTAATTACTAAGGTTAGGGAAAGATTTATAAAGTTAAATACCTTTAACATTGAATAAACAACGTTACAAAAGTGTTACAAAAAGTGTTTCAAAATACCGATGTTCGCTAGTCTATGGGAAATAATCTTTATATTACCAAAACTTCATGATTTCAACATAAATCACTTTTAAATAATTAATTATGATTTTACGAAATTTTCCATATTTTTAAATGACCATTTATCATTATATTCAACGGATAGCATTTGCAACAACATTTTTAAGTATTAATTTAAATATAACTTGAAAATTATAAGTCGAAATTAAAATCTGCTTTCACTCATTTGAAAGGTCTTGTTGATGAAAATCAAACGTTTTTCATTTCGTGGGAACCTGATTTAAGTTGCAATAGTTATAAGCATTTAAAGCTTTTAACAAAAATACGCTAAATTCTGTTATCAATTCAAACAGCTTCAAATTAAATTTCAAATTAAATTTTGAATTAACCATCATGTTTGTCGGATCAGTTAGGGATAGCTAGGGAGGGCAGGAAACTATATTTTCCAAACTCAAGCCTAAACACTATCCTCTCTGTCATCCTAGAACGTTCTGATATTTATTTTGACAAGCTCTATTTTAATTACAATATACATTCACATAAAAACTTTACTGAATTGCTTTAAAATGATTTACAAAATCGTTTGTACTTATACTAACTATTTAAAACCATTTTCAACAACATTCCAACTTTCAAATCTAAATGAATAAAATATTCATTTATAACACAAACTTGGTCCGGGACTTGTCTGATATCCGTATAATCCACACATGTGTGTGTAACATGTATAATGCATATATCATCACTAATAACAACCACGAAGCATCCATTCATCCATCACACGATCATATATGGGTGTGTGTGTGTGTGTGTGTGTGTGTGTGTGTATATATATAACAGTGTATATATGTGTCCATATAAGCGTTTGTCACTAAATGCTTACATTGCAATAATTACTAATCATCCATATCATCAACAATCATTCACACAACATAAAAAGTGAACAAATATAAATGTCGAGTTCTCCCCTTGGGGTTCCACTATGCTATCCTCTATTGCTAGACCCACTACAGTTATCCCGAACTGACTATTTGACGCTACCGATTTTGCAGCAATTTATATATTTTATAAATGGAGGAAGAGGAGGATTTTCACCATGGAAGCCATGGATTTTAAGGTGGAGAATAAAAAGAAATGGAAGAGAAGATGAGAATGATTGCTTAAGGGAAGGAAAGGGGTGTATTTATACTTGAAATGAGTTAATTAGGTGATGATACCTCGTAGGACATGTGTAATTCTTGCATTTAAGGTTGCATGCAAAATTACAAGTGTCTTAACACTTGTAATAAAGAGAAAGGAGGTGTTTTTGGTAGCATTTACCCTTTAAATGTTATTAAAAACTATATACAACACTTAGCCAAATGCTACCAAAGGTATATATAAGATTATATACTTCTTAACTATATTTTATAATCTAAAATATTTATTACAACTTTAATTAAGTTATAAACTAATCATTTAACTAGTCCAAAATTCCAGATCATTACAGTAAATGTGTGTCCCATACCACATGTTCTCACTATTGGTTTACTACTCGCAAGTTGGTTCCACACTAGAAATCACAGGAAAACACAAGAAAGCATAAAAGAATTCAAGGAACAACAACTTAAATTAGACAAGTCAGTAATTAACCAATCTCACAAACCTTCATGTCCCATTCCATGAGGTTCACGATACCATTTAATAGCAGTCACACCTTCTCGGAGGGTGCGAAATGTGTGTTTTAATATTAGAATATATGCTTTATAAATATTTGAAAAATCGTTAAGCTTATAAAACTATATAAAATTATTTGTAAATTAACTAAATCTTTTTATAAAGATAATTCTTTTCCAAACCAAGTTTCTTTGCTCAAACATTTCAAAAATGATTTGAAAATATGTGTATGAGTATTCGGAAACACAAAGGAAATATAACTAGAAATGCACACCAAACACGACAACAAAACTGTTAGGAATTTAGTAATATACACTACTTCTCTTTTGTTGAAGAAAACCACAAAATTAACAAAAAAGTTTATGATGAGAACACTTGACTACAATTGTTGTTATATGCATGAAATGGGTTTGGAATTTATCGCCAAATAGGCTCGAAAATGCACTAAGCTGGTGAAAAAGGGAACAGTGGTTAACTGGAAATACAGGAGGCAACCTGGGCTTTTTGCTCAGGATAAGCTGACCCACACATGACTTGGGTTGACCCAATTCCATAATGGGTTGACCCAAACACATGATTTCTGCCTAGATCAGAATCACGACCTGAATGCAACTTCCAGATCATTTTAAGGCACCTAAATCACTTTAGAACTCGATGAAATTTGACATGCAAGCACTAGAACTATTAGACAACACACAAGAAGAAGAACTTCAACATTTCTTTGAGAAATGAAGATGTTATGCAACCTCAAACATGAACTCAGGCCATCTGTTGCCATAGAAAACTTTCATTATACTGAATATTAACATAAACAAGCATAGATTCAATAATTTCTACCGAATTCAAGTTAGAAACTATGATAGGGAACCTCACCTTAATATGCAATGATTTAAGCTTGGATCTGGATCAAAGATGATGATTCAAGGCTTATTTTGAGCATCAACACCTATAAAATCAATTGTGAAAACACAAGTCTTAGACTTCAATTTCTCTTCAGTTTTGATTAAGATGCTTTGAATCTGAATTAGCATGAGGAGGTTATGGACTTCTTTTATAGTGAGGAGGAAGCTAAGGTTTTCCTTCATTGTAAAATAAAAAAGTACGTACTTTCCAGAAAATTCCTTACTAATAAATATTAATTAGTTAATTAGGCCTTAATGGGGTGATTAAGTAAGCGTTTGGGCTTAGAGAGGTATACACAAATTTAAGCATTCTTTCTTCTCTAATTACACAAGTTCAACTTAAAACTTATAACTTTTACCAAGCCATCTTACTAAAAGTACAAAAGTATGTTTTCACACATTTTAATTACTATTATTATTATTATTAATCAATCTTATTTATAGTTTACATTTTATTCAAAAATAACATTGTATATTCATTTTGAAAAAACAAACATTTTTAAAGTTTTAAACGTTCTATAAACACTATTTTAGCATAAATACATTTCCGAACACAATACTTACTTTATCACACAAATAAATATTTTCTAACAATATTTATATGTTTGGATATTATTCCTATGCAAGTTTTATTCAAAATATACAGTTTACTCAAAAAATCATCGTTACTCAAACGTTGCAATTTAATACAATAAACTATTATAAATTATTTAAATTCCTATGTGTTAACAATTCACACATAATAAAGTTTTCAAAACTTTATTTTTAACATTTTCCAACTATATTTACACAATACTGAGTATTTAAACCCAACTCATTCCCAAATATCCATATTAATACCAAAAATACACTTACTCTTCACATTTTACTCAAGACACATGATTAAGCTTATTTTCTAACGATAATTTCAACCTAACACGCTTTTTAAAAAATTGATTTTAACCACTCCTAAATGATTACTTAATCCAATTTTTCCTCAAAATTAATTTCCAAAACCCATAACGTATGATCTCATTAAAACGATTTAGCACTTCATATTGAAAATATACTTTTACTTATATATTGTTTATTAATAATTTTTTTATATTTTCAATACTTATATAGACCATTAAATATAATTTACAAATACAGGTTGAAATAAGTTTCCGTATTATATAAAGTGAACTTAATTTATTCCAATGCATACAATTTCCTTATTCCCACATCTTGAATTATTATATGAGTTAGGCTCTCGAACTCATATTCTATACTTCTAAGTTTCCAAATCACACAACACGTTATACTCTGCTAACCCTGGGTACCCAAAAATCCGGGTTGTTACAGACTCACTCTTAAAGAAATTGTGTCCAAGCAATTTAGTTAGTTTAATACCTTTACATTGCCAGATTTTAAAAACACACTTTCAAACTTATCCACTTAGGAAATTTTAATATAAGTAAAAACATTTGTTTGAAACTTTTCTAATTTTCCCCAATTTATTAAGATTGCAACAAAAAAATTTCAGACTTTGATCACTCAGTTTGCAAAAGGTTTTAACTCTTATCCCAAATAAGATACTCATAAGATTTAGTATATTGGAACATACCTTTCACATAGAAATTACTAGAACACACACTCGTCATTTTTAATTTCCAATCAATAACAGACGCGCCCTGCCATCAGATTTATTTTAGTTTTCCATGTAACGTCTGTTGCTTTTATTGTAATATCAAACTGCCTCGTAATTTACTATTCATATCAGTAACTTGATGGATGCAATCGACTTTCAAACCAAAGTGTTGGAGAATGGAGTTTTAATGACAACAACCTTATTTAGATATTAATTGATTATAAAATATATACTAACACTTTGTATAACATATATATACACACATATGTAGGATTTATGTACAGGAAATATCACTGAAGACTGTACAGTTTAAAGATATTAGAGATTCAGAATTCAAAGATATTTCAAGACTCATGAGTATTTAAGATTTCAAGAGTTCAAGAGTTCAAGAGTAATATAGTTCTAGAGTCAAGATTATGTAAGACTCTAAATAGCACTCCAGGTTCAAATTCAAATTCTATTTCCAAATTCTACCTTCAATCTTCTCTATTTTCTATCTTTTCTATTTTTCTTTCTTACTTTACTTTTGTTTTCAAACTCAAGGATTAATATATTTATATTTTAATATTTATATAGTTTTAAACTTAATAAATATGTTTATATAGTTTATATTTATGTTTTCATATGATTTCATACTTTATAATATTAATTTATAACACTATTTTTAATTCAAGAATTTCCATAATTATATTTATATCAAAACACTTGAAAAATACTAAAAAATTAATTTTACACTAGGTGTATGTCGACATAAGAAAAGCACTATGTCGACATATAACTATCATTTTTTCAATTTTGAAAGGAAGTGTCATTTCACTAATTGTGACGGTTCTTGTAACGACCCGCAAATCCGTGCTATCTGAGTTGACTAAATACAACACACGTCCAACCCAAATAACATAGAAATACGACTCATTATTAGAAAGAAGTTAGAGGATGAGAAATAGGAAGAAAGAAGTATTAGAATAGAAGAAAAACGAAGATCACAAACTCACAGCGGAACGAATAAAATATATTATATAACATAAGCTTCGAAATACAAATTTGTTTTGTACATATATACATACCATCATCAGAGTACACATAACATTTGATCCAGCGGAAGTAACTCTAAATAACTAACGTTGAAGCCTCCTGCTTCAAGCTCCTCCAAGTGTATCTGTAAAAGCCTGAAACACTTGACTGCCCGTACAAATTTGGGCACCCAAGAGTTTAGGGAAAACAAAACAAAATAAACTCTGGGTCAGTCATGGGACTGGTGTGAGTAAACTCCAACCACTTGTTTAACTTTTACAAATCCTTTTTGAAAGAAAAGATAATAGTAAGACCAGCCCACACATAAACATGGACGGTTTTTACCTTACTATAACCCAAAACACTTTGATATCAAATCCAATGATACTATAATAATGTCTACATCAAATAAATAACCAAATAGTAGAACGCTTGCATCTCACGCTCCACATATATATTATAAAATCAAAAACCGCATGGCGCTTATTGGAGATTGGATTTCCAACATGACAAGGTATGGGACCACCTTCCGACAGTGCATCTCTAGAGGCAAATACACCTGGGTTCAACAAGAACGTCTTGCAACCCGGCCCACACATGACCGACCACTCATTTCGCTTGAGTGTATCGAATGTATATCACCAACGGTTGGACTCAAACCACCGTTCCCGAATGGGCAGAATCGATAGATTTAGAACAAAAGGAATTTCTCTAGATAGGTGATTATACACCCTAATGGGTGCGACCCACATAGCCATGCTGCCTGCCCGATTTTTGTCCTTTCCCGGTTGTTGAGGCCTGAGGCTACGATTACTTACCATTCATTGATAGCACATCACTTTGAATGCCACATCGTCAGATCCGTTAATCACTAGTTGAGTTTGCACAAATATTCTGGATATTATGCTAAGGGATAAATCCGTTGCAACCATACATATTCATACAGACCAACCCATTTGATCATTGGAAATACTTTGTCAGACATTCGTCCATATACGTTCGTTCTGGGATTGAACGACACCGAAGGCACAATTTCTATTAATAGAAAAGCCCTTGCACTTTACTCCGTCTTCAATATATTCAGCATACTTGGTTCGCAACGCTTATGCCGATACGGAGTGGTTCTTCGGATAATAATCCAACCGGTCTCTCCATATTGACAACGATGGTCAAAAACTTCGATAGTCTGTGATTTAACTATCGAATAAAAACAAGTGTTCATTCAACATATCAAACAAATCACTGGGCCCTTTAATTAATATTACATTAATTAAATCTCTTCTCCATTTTCTCTATCAATATTTGTTTACCAAATATTTCAATAATCAATCTTGGCCCTTTACGCTATTTTTGATTTCGTTTCCTTATCGAATTCTATATATATCGATATATATAGATTTCTAATTGTCAAATTTCTTAAAAATATTCTAACTCCTTAAATTCCCGGAAAATTTCGCCATAACCTCCCCTGTATCGGGAGCATCGGGAAATTTCAAATAGCATCCCGGTATCTTCCAATCTCAAAAAGAAAAAGAAAAAGCCAAGCGGCTTGCCGATACGGCGCATAAAACCTCATATATGAATTAAACATGTACCTTTTGTTGAGCACATTATTTTAAAATCTGCATTATCCTTGCCCCATACCTGTCTCCTGTATGTCTATACCTGTCCCATTTATTTCAACTTCGTACACTCGTTTGACTCAATTCGTTAAAGTAATTCTTTAACTAACTCTCTGCCTATCTCGCTTGTATATTTGAATATAACACGTTTCGAATATATTTCCACTTACTTATCAATCAATTGAATTCAAATTTCAATTTAAGTTCTATATTCGATTTCGAATATATATTTACAATCCCAAATTTCACTTTTCAAAGTTCGACTTTAGTTCAAACTCGATTAACTAATTCTTCTTTGATTTAGTTAATTCTATTCAATAATCAAAAATAGGATTATTGTTTCAAAAATCATCTTCTTTACTTCACTTGAGTTCACATTTATTTTCTAACTCAAGTCTAGATTTTTAAATGGAAATCCGGATTTTTATTTGCTTAAAATCCCAATATTTATATATAAAAATCCATTATGGTTTATAATGGTTTATGGCGCTGCTTTTCTAAAAATTTGATTTTGACATAACTCAAAATCTATACGACGAAATTCAGATTTTTCTCTTCTATCAGAAAACTATTATCAAATCGGTCCGGACGTTTCTTGTTTCGAAGAATTCCGACTTCAATTGAGTCCTGTATACTCGATTGAAGTTCGAATCGCTATTTTACGAACTGCAGCGCTGCGGCGAGTTCGTTTTAATTATATTTATATATAAAAACATTTAAACTTTCGTTAAATGAATCCAACTCCATTTTAACTCCATTCGAATTTCCAATATTCAAACTCCATTTTTCTTTATTCGAATTTCTTGATTCAAATTCCAATCTCACTTTTGAATTCTATTTTCAAATCCCAATTTCTTTGATATTCAAATTCAGTACTTGAATTTCTATTTCAAATCTCTATTCGAACTTCATATTCAATTCTATTTGAGTTATATATTCAAACTCTATTTCGATTATATTTGAAGTTTATATTCAATTCTTCTTTGAATTCTAAATTCAAATCCATATTCAATTCTCTTGAATTCGATATTTCAAATTTCATTACAATTCTACCTTGCAATTCTATATTCAAATTCATTTATTCAAATTCTATTTGAATTGCTATATTCAGACCCCATATTTGAATTCTATTTGAAATTCAAATATTCACTCTCCCTTTAAATTCTATTTGGAATTCTAAATGTTTCAAATTCCACTTTCTCTTCTTTGAAATTCAAATTACATTTCTTTTATTTGAAATTCCATTTTTGAATCTCCTTTATCCCAATCTCATTTGAATTCCTTTGAATTCAAACCCTATTTCAATTCCCTTGAATTCAAATCCCATATTTAAATTCCTTTGAATTCAAGTTCTATATTTGAATCCCTTTTGAATTTCTATAGTCAAATTCACTTTCAATTATATTTGAATTCAAATTTCATTGCAATACTATTTTTGAAATTCTATTTTCAAAGTCTATTTCAAATTCTCTTTTGAAAATTCTGTTTTTAAATTCTATTTCAAATTCTATTTGGAAATTCTATTTCAAATCCTCTATATTCAAACACCATTTGAAAGTTCTATATCCAAATCCATTTTGGATTTTTTATTTGAATTCTAAATTCAAATTTCCATTTCCTTTTCTATTATTCAAATTCTATATTTAAATTCCCTTTTGAATCATATTTTCAAAACACTTGTATTTCTATTTCTGAATTATCAAATGATAATTCTTTTCACTTCATTTATAACTTCGTTATAAAAGAACTATTTATAAACTTCGTTTATAAAGAAACTACTTGTTTTATTTTCAAAAACAAGTTTATATTTTTATTTCCATTTAAAATTCAAATTCTATTTAAAATAGAATTTTCCCTTTTTAAATCTCAAATATCCTTCCACGATATTTTTAAATATCATTACTTAAGCCCAGTGATAAAACACACAAAGCAACCCATTGTTTATTTTTCTAACACATCATATATAACAATATATATATGCAAACAAATAAACAAACAGATAATATATTTTTGAGGAATCCAGTTGGATTCCTCCAACCTGTTTTCCTGCATCCACAGATGTTAGCACATAAATAATACCTATTCTGCTTCGTGGCAGAATATCGCGGTATAGAAGGTCATCCACTAATCATAGCGTGGGGCGTATAGGGTAATCATCCGCTATGAAACTGCGGGCATCCGCTAATGAGACTGCGGGAATCCAACCAAACAATCAACCCAATATATATATAATAGCCTAAATAACTAATATATATAAAACAACCAGAAAAAATCCAAACGAGCAACAAATAATTATTTTTACGAAATAAAAATAATTATAAATAAAGGTGAGTGAGATTTACTCACCAGGATTTTAATTCGTCGAGTACCCCATTTAAGCTTATCGTATAGATTTCACGATTCCTTTGTACCTCTGTTTTCAATGTAAACAATATAAATATATTTCAGTTTTTGAACTTCACTAATTTAATTTAAATCAATTACTCATATGTAAATTAAATTCCAATTTAATCCTTAACTACTTAGTTTACAGATTTTATCCTTTACTAACTAATTTCTATATATTAAATCTATTTCCAATTAAATAAACTAATTTACCTTAAATAAATTTCCAAATTAATAGTAAACACCATTTCCTTTTCTCTCAATAATGTACGAATTCAGTTCTAACTAATATGCTAATTCCTACAAGTTATTCAAATTGATTAAATCAACTACCAATTTAAATTAAGAAAAATATACCTTAAATTCTCTATTTAAATTTCCCTTTTTCTTTCTTCGGTCCCTGTTTCCCTTCCTGAACCCATCGATGACCCCTCTTCTCCAATAGACGGCTCCATCTTCTCCTGTAAACCCGAGCGCCCCCTTCCATTTGAATGCTTCATCTTCGCGACCCCCTTTCTCACTAAATCCTTAGGTCGAACTCGAGCCTGACGTTGCGGGGTACTCCAGATCCAAGAAAAAAGTGGATCGCAACCCCCTTCTCTTCGCCATTAGCACAAATCGCGGCTTCCCCCTAGGTTGCGTCGAGCTCCAGGAATGGATTGAATCTCGATTTTGATTTCTGAGGGTTTCGGTTTAAAATGGATAGAAGCGGTCACTGATTGGAAAAACGAGAAGAAAGACTTGGTTTCAGAAGGAAAGCCTGGTTTGTTTATATAGACTGCGAACGAGAACAGAAGGTACACGCCATTGAATTCGTTGTCTTCCTTGTTGTGAAGCTGGGAGACACTAATTCGTGCTCGAGAAAATATAGGTCTGCGAACTGAAAACTAAGGTCGGCTGATGTATTTGAAAATATAGGTCGGCTTTGTAAAACAGCTGAAAGGATTTTGATTTTGACATTGAACTGACTTAACAAAAATTTTTAAATCAAATATCTCGCGTTAACGGACACCATCGAAATCACTGATATATTTAGGGTTAACCACTATTTTAAACACACTATAACAGGTTCTGAAAAGTAATTCAATCGTCTGGAAAAATCAATTTACATGGATGATATAATTTAAATTTATTAAAAATCTAAATTGGTTTCAAACAATTTTAAATAAATAATTAGTTACCATCGTTCTAATTCCAATAGAATTTATATTGATCGACCGAACCGTTTTGATTTAGTTTTAAATCTGAATTATATCCTATATCGATTATTAAATCGATAAATTCAATATAAAAATTCTTTTATATTATCAACACAATATTTAAATGATATTAAATATTTAAAACTAATCGTTTAAAAACCTGGGTCGTTACATTCTTCCCCCTTAAAATAATTTCGTCCTCGAAATTGCTAAGGTAGAAAAAGGGTACAAATCCATTTCTTTTCAACATCTCACTTTTGTTGAAACTCAACTCCTCATATTTCTATGACTTTATTTTCAACCAAAGCTTTTGGTTTCCATTCATATGCATTCTAATTCATATTCCTTTCAATTTATTTCAAATTGATTCTAGTCAAATTTATTCACCTCGAACCATTTAACTTGCTTAAGTTAAATTCCAATTCCAGAATCCAAATCCCAGGATTTTCATTTCAAATTCTTTTGAAATCCCATAAATATATACATATATTTATTTTCATTTCAAATTTAAAACATTTGAATATTCAAACCAATTTGTTTTCTTTCAAACAAATTTCCATCAAAACTTTTTCTAATGTAGCAATTCATCACTTAGAAACTCGGAAATGAACACTGATGATGTTGCAATCATCATCAGAATAATTTCCCAGCCACTGAAGTGAGTTCAGTGCTTTATTATTTCAAAATTCATGATTTTCTTTCAAATCCTTCTAAAACAAATCTATATTATTTTAATATACTTTGAAAAATATTTCCAACTTCCCAGGATTTAGATTTCAAATTCTGGCTTGAATTCAATTTCTAATTCATCTCACTTGTATATTTTTTTTTTCTTCATATACAAATTCAGTTTGGTTATAAATAACCATTCTAATTTCATAATCTCATTTGATTATAAAATCAACATCCAACACATCCATATAATAATAATTCTAGAAAATTATTCTTTCTATATCAAAATATAATTTTGGGTAAAATTATTTCATTCACCCACTTTAAAACAATATCGTGTTCAATCTCCTGTTCAAGTGTTTAGAAACTCCTATCGACGTCGTGGCGTCCCACGATTCGACCAGAATTCATAAACCACTCAACAGACTAGTCAACACAATATAAAACGATTGTTTTAATCAATTAACAAATACGCCCTCTCGTAGATATACACTCAACTCATTCTAGGGTACTACTGACCCTATCTCTAATGAGCACATGCCACACAAGCCTAGGTATTCGCTCAACCTAAGCTCTGATACCACTGTAACGACCCGCAAATCCGTGCTATCTGAGTTGACTAAATACAACACACGTCCAACCCAAATAACATAGAAATACGACTCATTATTAGAAAGAAGTTAGAGGATGAGAAATAGGAAGAAAGAAGTATTAGAATAGAAGAAAAACGAAGATCACAAACTCACAGCGGAACGAATAAAATATATTATATAACATAAGCTTCGAAATACAAATTTGTTTTGTACATATATACATACCATCATCAGAGTACACATAACATTTGATCCAGCGGAAGTAACTCTAAATAACTAACGTTGAAGCCTCCTGCTTCAAGCTCCTCCAAGTGTATCTGTAAAAGCCTGAAACACTTGACTGCCCGTACAAATTTGGGCACCCAAGAGTTTAGGGAAAACAAAACAAAATAAACTCTGGGTCAGTCATGGGACTGGTGTGAGTAAACTCCAACCACTTGTTTAACTTTTACAAATCCTTTTCGAAAGAAAAGATAATAGTAAGACCAGCCCACACATAAACATGGACGGTTTTTACCTTACTATAACCCAAAACACTTTGATATCAAATCCAATGATACTATAATAATGTCTACATCAAATAAATAACCAAATAGTAGAACGCTTGCATCTCACGCTCCACATATATATTATAAAATCAAAAACCGCATGGCGCTTATTGGAGATTGGATTTCCAACATGACAAGGTATGGGACCACCTTCCGACAGTGCATCTCTAGAGGCAAATACACCTGGGTTCAACAAGAACGTCTTGCAACCCGGCCCACACATGACCGACCACTCATTTCGCTTGAGTGTATCGAATGTATATCACCAACGGTTGGACTCAAACCACCGTTCCCGAATGGGCAGAATCGATAGATTTAGAACAAAAGGAATTTCTCTAGATAGGTGATTATACACCCTAATGGGTGCGACCCACATAGCCATGCTGCCTGCCCGATTTTTGTCCTTTCCCGGTTGTTGAGGCCTGAGGCTACGATTACTTACCATTCATTGATAGCACATCACTTTGAATGCCACATCGTCAGATCCGTTAATCACTAGTTGAGTTTGCACAAATATTCTGGATATTATGCTAAGGGATAAATCCGTTGCAACCATACATATTCATACAGACCAACCCATTTGATCATTGGAAATACTTTGTCAGACATTCGTCCATATACGTTCGTTCTGGGATTGAACGACACCGAAGGCACAATTTCTATTAATAGAAAAGCCCTTGCACTTTACTCCGTCTTCAATATATTCAGCATACTTGGTTCGCAACGCTTATGCCGATACGGAGTGGTTCTTCGGATAATAATCCAACCGGTCTCTCCATATTGACAACGATGGTCAAAAACTTCGATAGTCTGTGATTTAACTATCGAATAAAAACAAGTGTTCATTCAACATATCAAACAAATCACTGGGCCCTTTAATTAATATTACATTAATTAAATCTCTTCTCCATTTTCTCTATCAATATTTGTTTACCAAATATTTCAATAATCAATCTTGGCCCTTTACGCTATTTTTGATTTCGTTTCCTTATCGAATTCTATATATATCGATATATATAGATTTCTAATTGTCAAATTTCTTAAAAATATTCTAACTCCTTAAATTCCCGGAAAATTTCGCCATAACCTCCCCTGTATCGGGAGCATCGGGAAATTTCAAATAGCATCCCGGTATCTTCCAATCTCAAAAAGAAAAAGAAAAAGCCAAGCGGCTTGCCGATACGGCGCATAAAACCTCATATATGAATTAAACATGTACCTTTTGTTGAGCACATTATTTTAAAATCTGCATTATCCTTGCCCCATACCTGTCTCCTGTATGTCTATACCTGTCCCATTTATTTCAACTTCGTACACTCGTTTGACTCAATTCGTTAAAGTAATTCTTTAACTAACTCTCTGCCTATCTCGCTTGTATATTTGAATATAACACGTTTCGAATATATTTCCACTTACTTATCAATCAATTGAATTCAAATTTCAATTTAAGTTCTATATTCGATTTCGAATATATATTTACAATCCCAAATTTCACTTTTCAAAGTTCGACTTTAGTTCAAACTCGATTAACTAATTCTTCTTTGATTTAGTTAATTCTATTCAATAATCAAAAATAGGATTATTGTTTCAAAAATCATCTTCTTTACTTCACTTGAGTTCACATTTATTTTCTAACTCAAGTCTAGATTTTTAAATGGAAATCCGGATTTTTATTTGCTTAAAATCCCAATATTTATATATAAAAATCCATTATGGTTTATAATGGTTTATGGCGCTGCTTTTCTAAAAATTTGATTTTGACATAACTCAAAATCTATACGACGAAATTCAGATTTTTCTCTTCTATCAGAAAACTATTATCAAATCGGTCCGGACGTTTCTTGTTTCGAAGAATTCCGACTTCAATTGAGTCCTGTATACTCGATTGAAGTTCGAATCGCTATTTTACGAACTGCAGCGCTGCGGCGAGTTCGTTTTAATTATATTTATATATAAAAACTTTTAAACTTTCGTTAAATGAATCCAACTCCATTTTAACTCCATTCGAATTTCCAATATTCAAACTCCATTTTTCTTTATTCGAATTTCTTGATTCAAATTCCAATCTCACTTTTGAATTCTATTTTCAAATCCCAATTTCTTTGATATTCAAATTCAGTACTTGAATTTCTATTTCAAATCTCTATTCGAACTTCATATTCAATTCTATTTGAGTTATATATTCAAACTCTATTTCGATTATATTTGAAGTTTATATTCAATTCTTCTTTGAATTCTAAATTCAAATCCATATTCAATTCTCTTGAATTCGATATTTCAAATTTCATTACAATTCTACCTTGCAATTCTATATTCAAATTCATTTATTCAAATTCTATTTGAATTGCTATATTCAGACCCCATATTTGAATTCTATTTGAAATTCAAATATTCACTCTCCCTTTAAATTCTATTTGGAATTCTAAATGTTTCAAATTCCACTTTCTCTTCTTTGAAATTCAAATTACATTTCTTTTATTTGAAATTCCATTTTTGAATCTCCTTTATCCCAATCTCATTTGAATTCCTTTGAATTCAAACCCTATTTCAATTCCCTTGAATTCAAATCCCATATTTAAATTCCTTTGAATTCAAGTTCTATATTTGAATCCCTTTTGAATTTCTATAGTCAAATTCACTTTCAATTATATTTGAATTCAAATTTCATTGCAATACTATTTTTGAAATTCTATTTTCAAAGTCTATTTCAAATTCTCTTTTGAAAATTCTGTTTTTAAATTCTATTTCAAATTCTATTTGGAAATTCTATTTCAAATCCTCTATATTCAAACACCATTTGAAAGTTCTATATCCAAATCCATTTTGGATTTTTTATTTGAATTCTAAATTCAAATTTCCATTTCCTTTTCTATTATTCAAATTCTATATTTAAATTCCCTTTTGAATCATATTTTCAAAACACTTGTATTTCTATTTCTGAATTATCAAATGATAATTCTTTTCACTTCATTTATAACTTCGTTATAAAAGAACTATTTATAAACTTCGTTTATAAAGAAACTACTTGTTTTATTTTCAAAAACAAGTTTATATTTTTATTTCCATTTAAAATTCAAATTCTATTTAAAATAGAATTTTCCCTTTTTAAATCTCAAATATCCTTCCACGATATTTTTAAATATCATTACTTAAGCCCAGTGATAAAACACACAAAGCAACCCATTGTTTATTTTTCTAACACATCATATATAACAATATATATATGCAAACAAATAAACAAACAGATAATATATTTTTGAGGAATCCAGTTGGATTCCTCCAACCTGTTTTCCTGCATCCACAGATGTTAGCACATAAATAATACCTATTCTGCTTCGTGGCAGAATATCGCGGTATAGAAGGTCATCCACTAATCATAGCGTGGGGCGTATAGGGTAATCATCCGCTATGAAACTGCGGGCATCCGCTAATGAGACTGCGGGAATCCAACCAAACAATCAACCCAATATATATATAATAGCCTAAATAACTAATATATATAAAACAACCAGAAAAAATCCAAACGAGCAACAAATAATTATTTTTACGAAATAAAAATAATTATAAATAAAGGTGAGTGAGATTTACTCACCAGGATTTTAATTCGTCGAGTACCCCATTTAAGCTTATCGTATAGATTTCACGATTCCTTTGTACCTCTGTTTTCAATGTAAACAATATAAATATATTTCAGTTTTTGAACTTCACTAATTTAATTTAAATCAATTACTCATATGTAAATTAAATTCCAATTTAATCCTTAACTACTTAGTTTACAGATTTTATCCTTTACTAACTAATTTCTATATATTAAATCTATTTCCAATTAAATAAACTAATTTACCTTAAATAAATTTCCAAATTAATAGTAAACACCATTTCCTTTTCTCTCAATAATGTACGAATTCAGTTCTAACTAATATGCTAATTCCTACAAGTTATTCAAATTGATTAAATCAACTACCAATTTAAATTAAGAAAAATATACCTTAAATTCTCTATTTAAATTTCCCTTTTTCTTTCTTCGGTCCCTGTTTCCCTTCCTGAACCCATCGATGACCCCTCTTCTCCAATAGACGGCTCCATCTTCTCCTGTAAACCCGAGCACCCCCTTCCATTTGAATGCTTCATCTTCGCGACCCCCTTTCTCACTAAATCCTTAGGTCGAACTCGAGCCTGACGTTGCGGGGTACTCCAGATCCAAGAAAAAAGTGGATCGCAACCCCCTTCTCTTCGCCATTAGCACAAATCGCGGCTTCCCCCTAGGTTGCGTCGAGCTCCAGGAATGGATTGAATCTCGATTTTGATTTCTGAGGGTTTCGGTTTAAAATGGATAGAAGCGGTCACTGATTGGAAAAACGAGAAGAAAGACTTGGTTTCAGAAGGAAAGCCTGGTTTGTTTATATAGACTGCGAACGAGAACAGAAGGTACACGCCATTGAATTCGTTGTCTTCCTTGTTGTGAAGCTGGGAGACACTAATTCGTGCTCGAGAAAATATAGGTCTGCGAACTGAAAACTAAGGTCGGCTGATGTATATGAAAATATAGGTCGGCTTTGTAAAACAGCTGAAAGGATTTTGATTTTGACATTGAACTGACTTAACAAAAATTTTTAAATCAAATATCTCGCGTTAACGGACACCATCGAAATCACTGATATATTTAGGGTTAACCACTATTTTAAACACACTATAACAGGTTCTGAAACGTAATTCAATCGTCTGGAAAAATCAATTTACATGGATGATATAATTTAAATTTATTAAAAATCTAAATTGGTTTCAAACAATTTTAAATAAATAATTAGTTACCATCGTTCTAATTCCAATAGAATTTATATTGATCGACCGAACCGTTTTGATTTAGTTTTAAATCTGAATTATATCCTATATCGATTATTAAATCGATAAATTCAATATAAAAATTCTTTTATATTATCAACACAATATTTAAATGATATTAAATATTTAAAACTAATCGTTTAAAAACCTGGGTCGTTACAGTTCTGAAGCATTGCTACCTTTCACACACTATAAAAAGGGCTTGAATTCGAATTTTTAATCACTCCTCTTCTCCACTTTCACTCTCTTTCATTACAACATTATTTCTTATCATTTTTATGATTTCTACACTTATACTCTGCCAAGTTCAATTCTGTTTTCACTAAGGTTCCTGTCTCTACACACTCTACTAAATACTCTCTGAATCAAGTGCTATTGAAGAGTTATAGGGTTGTTTGTAATTGTTTGGATTGTATAATGGAATCGTGGTATCCCTTGTAGTTGTGAAATCAAGGACGGGAAATCGGTGGTATCCCTTGTAGCCGTGAAATCAAGGAGGATTGTAATTGGATATTGATATAGTAATAAAACTCAGTGCAATCCAGCGTTGCATGGGACTGGACATAGGAGTAATTTCGAACTAGTATAAAATCCGATGTGTTCTTTCCTTTTCTGTATTTTTATTTATGTTTATTTTTGTGTCTGCGTTGGAATCTGTGATTGTGTTTGTGGTGTTTGATTCATATAGTAGTTCAATAAGTTTTAGATTTTGATTAAATTCTCAAAAACACTATTTATCCCCCCTCTAGTGTTTGTTTTGCCTTAACGATCCATTCCACAATCCCTAACAATTGATAGTACACTACACCACAAAGCTTATTTTGCCACTCCCCTCTCCTCTAAATTTGATATGGGCTATAGCCGTATTAAATTAGAGAGGGCTCTGAGCCGTACCTACTTATTTAGAAAAGGCTTGTGGCCTAATTAAAATTTGGCTCCATATTTGACCGTATCAATTTCCTTTCATTGTCGGTGTAAAAAATTTCCCATCCAGACGTGCTCCCTCCTTTTTTTTCATTTCCCTCCACGGGATCTATTTCCCCCTTTTTTTCTAATTCCCTTACCCATGCCCTCATGCGATCGAAAACTTTGGAAATAAAAGAAAATCTGCTCTAATAAAATTCGAACGCTCAAATCTGGTAAATTTTTATTTGATTCAATGATTATTCCTTTTCATACCATGTTTTAGGGTTACGTCTCGAAGCTAAATATCCTGATTTTTGATTTGATGATTCGATGTTTTTAGGGTTAAGGTTTTCTCAATTTGACGTCAAACTGCTGGCCACAGAAAGCAAAAACTTTGGTTGAAGTACAGCTTCTCAATTTAGCGGTAAAGTTAAGGTTTTCTTTATTTGATTTTTATTGTGGGTTCCTTTTACGTTGAATTCAAAGATATGTTCGGAGTATTAGATTCCGAAAGGGAATTGATGATAACTTTGTGCAATAAGAATATAGATTTTGTTGAACAAGAAGGGGATCTGGGACATTTTATTTATCCATCAACCAAAATTGAATGGGCTGCTTTCATTCGAAATCTAAGAATTGTTGAAGGATGATTAAATTACGTTCCCTACATTCTCATCGTATTGCGTCTTGTATTCTCCTTGTTATTTTTAGGCTTTTGGCAACTTAAAGTACTAAAATATTGTACAATGATGAGAACTTATTTCTTAATGAGTGTTGCATCAGTGAAATGTTTAAAAGTTCAGAGATGTTTCAGCAAAGAAGCAACTTTTCAATCACTGGACTTATATTATATGTTATATATTACTTGGGATTTGTACGACCATGTATATCACTTAAGTATCCAGTTTAAATAAAACAAAACAAAACATGCACATTAAATTCGCTAATCTTAAGGTCATATCCAATAGTAAAGGATTTCAGCTGAACATTCAGCCAATCTTAAATGGTTTGACGGGGGTTCTAGAAGCAGATGGTTAATTCATGCGTGCTTAGTTTTAAATGAAATAAAGCATGATGCAATATGAGTATTCTCTATGCCAAGTAAAATGTTAGTTTGTAGAAAAGCAGAAACTTGCTGCAATCCTAACCTAGTTTTCTTTGCTTGTAACAGGTCACGAATTACTGCAGACTTAGTTATAAAAGGATTTAAGGTGAAATTTCCACTCGCATTGGTTTAATGCTTTCTTATGTCATAATGGATAAAGATATTTATTATTCACAACTTTGCACCATTCATTGACAGTGATAAAAATGTTAACACTCTTTCACACATAATTCTTTTTTCTTTTTTAAGTGAGGTATGTTTCATGTGACCCATTAATAAAAATTTGCACCATGTTTTTTTTTTTGTTACAAGCAAAAAATATAATGTTTTACTGATTCAAAAACACTAGCCAATCCAAGCAGCACGTACGAATCAGCATCCAAACTATAAGACAATAAGCCTGGTAATGTTTTTGCTACTGCAGGCATGCATGGTTTTACACTTTTTTTTCTTTCCTACCTTTGTTGTATCATGTTTCTTTTTCTATTGTTCAAATATAATATCACAAAAGATTTAGTAAACACTTTCTAAAACCTACAAGCACTTACACTTCAAAAGGAAGGCTTGTTATGGTCTCTTCCCCCTTTTTCTTCTTGTTCCACCTCCAAAAGATCCGTTTGTAAGACACATGCCTCTTCCTCTACCATCTTATTGTGGGCCCTGGCTACTACTGTTCCTTTCGGACCATCCATTCTTGCATGAATTGCGTGTAGTGCTTTGGTTCGAGGTCCACCCTCCCTGTCCGTCATTTTTGTTTTCACCAGTGTCCGGCCTCTTCTCGCTGTTTACATATTTGTCCCATGATGAAGACCCCCCACTTGCATTTCCATTTTCTTTACTTTTGTGCCATTGGATATTTGGGCAGACTCTAGCCATGTTCTCAGCCAAATTGGATGATTTATGGATAAACAGTTAAACACATGCATTGCAGCATATACAATCAAGGATAATCTCTAATAACAACGCAGGTATTTGAAGGGTGAAGTCTTTTTTGCACTTTTCTTTTTCACAACCTTCGTTAAGTCAGAAGATAACGAGAATGGGGATGAGAAGTTACGATGGCGTTTAGTTTACCGTTTTTAGCTTTGGGTTTTCACTCATGCGAAAATGCGAATGATGCATGTTCATCGTTTTTCTAGAAAATGAAGTTACTATACAAGACATAAAACAACTTTTATTTGTTTTTCGTGATTTTTAAAGTATTGGAAGAATGAGAGAGAGTTTATCCTTCCATCTTCCCTCGACCTCCTCCGTTGTCCCCTCCATCTTCCTTCCATTCCCTCCCCCGTTCCTAAACTCTTTTTATCTATTGTAGTTAATGATGAAAACTCAAAACACAATTTAAATCAAACACTACCTACATTTTATAGAAATCTGTTCTTTCATTTATTATTTAAAATAATTCACTTTAAATAATCAAAATTCGCTAAAATTGTCAAAATAAAAATTTTAAATTGGCTCAGATTTCAGGGTTATTACACAAAAATTGGCATTAGTTGGTTTGCCACCAGAGTCAGGAGGTTTCTGTGCATGGATGAAAATACTAAGAAAATAAAATGCCTTGAATACGCAAAATGTATGGTAGAAGTGTCGCCTGACCAGGATATGCCTGATGAATTCGATGTACAGTTTCCAACTGAGGCGGAGCAAACTGTCAGGGTGGTTTACTTTTGGAAGCCTCTTATTTGCATTGAGCATAAAGAATTAGGCCATAATATAGAGGCATGTGAAAAGTCCACTTCTAAAATTCCTAAAGTTAATGTTAACAGTGTAAGTGGTGATGCACCTGAGCAAATAGTAGTCTCTAAATATAAATTTGTTGACAGAAAGCAAGATAGATTTACCTACATTAGGAAGAGACAAACTTGGAGAAGAGTAATTAATCACAACCAAAACAGAAAACAAGTAAGGACAGAGAGGAATGAAGGTAACAAGTATGAAACTGATAGGCATTAATGATAGCCATGGTGATTTCGACAGTGTGAGTGAAGAAATAAACTTGCTAAATATTGAGTTGAATGATAAAAACATTGGGCCAGTCTGTGTTAATTCTGGTATTGCCTTGCAGAATAATGCGGTAACTACTTGTGCTGACAACGATGCACTGAATAGAGTAAATGAGGCTGAAATTGTGGATTTGAGTCCAACTGTGGTGGTGGCTCACTTGAATGATATTCAACAAGGGAGTGTTGAGACGATCGACAACAACAATACTGTAACATCCCGTAATTTAAAACATTAAAATTAACAAATTTAAGAACACTTAATTTTTAGAAGAAGAATTAAGTAAAATGGGTTGCACCATTGCGTTTGTCTTGGAATTCTGCTTGGGATAGAGTCCGAGTTTGCATAAATCGGACACCGTATGAAAAAGTTATGAGGCTCGGAAGATTTAAAAGATAACTAGAAATAATGTAAATAATTCGAAATTCAAAACCCAGAAAAAGAGAGCGGGAAAAATCCCTACCAGGGATGTCGACCCCCATGGGGGTATCGACATGGGTGTCGACCCCCATGGGGGGTGTCGACACCCCTAAGGTGTGTCGACCCCTTTTCAGATCAAGACAGGAATTTCTGGACAGCTTCCAAATAGCGTGTTTTTCTGTTTTGTATGGTTCTGACGGCTCCTAATCTAATCTAATCTAAAGTTCCTAGTTCACCATATACACCTATAAATAAGCACCTAAACCTAAGCCTAATTTCATTAAACTAATTCATGGCGCCTCCATGCTGCTCTAATCTAAATTAACTTAGCCTTTTTTCTCCAAGCAAAATCAAAGTGGAGGTTTAGAGATAGTTCTTCAACAATCAAATTGGAAGATTATTCAAGATCAGAATTGCTACAACAACGATTAATTCTCTCTTCTAAGGATCCTATCACTGTGAGTCTATGTTACTTTCACATATAATTAAATTAAAAAGTAATTGTGATAGGATTGTAAATTGGATCTAATGTATATGCATGTAAATAAGATGAATCATATCAAGTTATGTAATTTGTTATCCTTTAGATTCATACCCAATTGCTATTATCATATGCTTATCTGATCTACCTTGTCTTTATTCATTTCGCATGCCCAATTATATGTTTATGCCAGTTTTGATTCTCTTCCCTTCTTCTTTTCCATTTTCTTTATGAGATTAGGCTAACTTCGAGCCTAACATATTGGGTTGAGATTTACGCGAATAACGTTGGAACGATTGGGAAAAGTTTGGGAAATATGCAATGAAATGAAATTTGGCATAAATTGTAGATGAATATGGAAAATTAGTTTGGGAATAATTGAGTATAACTTGTATACATGAGAAGCATAAATTGGATTAGAATTATAAGCATAAATTGGATTGGAATTTATGGGTAACTAGGAAATCAACATAATCCAAGGTTTGAAATTAAATTAAGGAAGAGATAATTAACGCAAATTGATTTGGGCATAATTTGGATTAAAATTATAAACATAATTTATATTGGAAATTATGGGTGATTGGAATATATTATAATCCAAGATTTGAAATTGGGATTTGAATCAAGAAAGTGAAAATGAAGCCTAAGATACGAGGTTAGATTCGGATTACGGTAGAAGTCTGCCCGGAACCGCCCTGCATATCCAGCAACCGCAATTTGGTAATCTAATGTGAGAGGTCAAGGGCAAAAATTAGATGCGTAATAATGCAAAGACACGAGGTTAGATTCGGATTGCGGTATAAGCCTGCCTGAAACTGCTAGGCCTATCTAGCAACCGCAAAATGTTAATCTAATGTGAGAGGTCTTGCAAGATTACGGTTATAATGAATTAATGAACACTTAATCAAGATAAGACATGTGATTAGACATGGGGATGATAAAGGGTTATGTGGGTAACATGGGTAGCATGTGAAACATAATTAAGGCACTTAACCAAGCTAAGACATGTAGTAAGACATGGGAATAGTAAAGGGGTTAAGTGGGTGACATGGATAGCATATGAAACACAATTAAAAACACTTAACCAAGATAATACATATGGGAAGACATGGGAACAGTAAAAGGGTTAAGTGGGTGACATGGGTTGCATGTATTACATGGGTAGCACGTATAATGTAAATAATGAACACTTAACCAAGATAAGACATGTGGTAAAACATGGGAATAGTAAAGGGGTTAAGTAGGTGACATGGGTAGCATGTGAAACATAATAAAAGCACTTAACCAAGATGAGACATGTGATAAGACATGGGGATAAAAAATGGGTTAAGTAGGAATTCCTAGTGGGGACCAAGCTTAGAAGAGAAGCTTATGTCAAGTGTATGGACCCTTTTCAACCAGTAACCCATTTCAGTAGCTATATGAGCTCGAACTAGGTCAAGGACAGGGACACGGTTATTGGAGTTGATTGTAAGAGGTCAATAAAGAGTTAGCGATGGCAGTGCAAGTCCAACGGAGTCATGTGCGTGCGTGGGTCCGGGCTGGTGCGTAAGACGTTGTTGCATCGTGTAGGTCTAAGCTGTGCATTTCAGTTGTATTGGGGTTGCCACCTTAGGGAGTGATACACCCTATTGTGGGACCAACACAGTTATCTACGAGGTTAGGGAGCCGATCGAATGGGGAGGGTAGTGGGTACAACTAGTGGTGGTAGGAGCAAGTGGGGCACCTATGAGAGAATCTAGGAGTACACGAAGCTACCATTATTATGATTAGTAGGGAGGGTACAACTAGTGGTGGTGGGAGCAAGTGGGGCACCTACGAGAGTAGCAAGGAGTACATAATCGAACAAGGAGGATAATGGGTACATCTAGTGGTGATAGGTTCACAAAGGTTACATATCATGGTAGCTAGAAGTACACGAAACTATCATCATTCTATTTAGCCAAGAGGGATCATCTTTTAGTATGAAACTAGTATCAGTGCGGTGCAGAGAATATCTTATAGTGGTTAGAAGCGCAGTCAATATTACATCCTATTCGTCTTGTTATCTTATCATATCTGCTTATGTTATGGTCATCTCTTATATCCAGTTTATGTTTTATCATATTGCTTTACTAATTATATTGTTAAAGTCACTGGACTCGCCAGACTTTATGTTTGACCCTTTTTGGTTCACCTCTTTTCTTTCCTCCCCCCTCCAGGTTCTTAGGGTGGGCACGTTGAAGCTTGATTCGGACTTTCCTGCTTGAAGTGCTGAAAGAAATGCTTAGCTTTGTTTCTCTTTCATATGGCATTTTGGATTGATGATTATGGTTTTAAAAATATGTACTCTGATGGCTTTTGTACAAGATTGATATTATGTACTTGGTTTTGGTGCAGTGGGTTTGAAGATGTAACCAAACATATTTCTATTTTTGCTGCAATAAAGTTATAAATTTTTCAAGTACTATTTTATGTCTCTGTCTTGTAATATTCTATTATGTTTACTTATAACGCTCCACGAAACTTAATGCATTCCCTTTGTGAGTAACAATAATGGACATGGGGTATTACACGTGGTATCAGAGCTGAAGGTTACCGGATCAGATAAAAGATTTTGAACGTTGGTTTCAAAACGGTTTTAAAAGAAGTATTTTCAAAAGAAAGGTTTGTTTTGAAAGTCATATTCCCCAAAGCCATATGCACTATCTCTTGATTTTTGTGTTTGAATCCTTGTTTCCTTACTTTCTGAGTCTCCGAGTCTCCTGGCTTTCTGGGAGGTAACCTCATCGCGGCATGGTTCCGTAGGCATGATGAGACTACGGTGCCTGTCGAAGGGCAAAGAAGTGCCAAACTTCCATCTATAACCGCAGTAGCTTCACCTGCAGCTAATTTTCTTTCTAGCCTTGTAGGGTTTTCCGCGCGATGGAGGAAGTTTTAGTGAGACTTGTTAATATGTTTTACATGGATGAGAAACTAATGGACATAGCCTTGATGCACAAAATGATAAAGGAGAAAAGAAGGAGGTCAAGTTTGAAGGATCACAGAATAAGGAAACGGAACCTAAGAAGGGTGGAAAGAAATATAGACCCCGAGAAAAGAGGAAGTGTCATTACTGAGGAATGGTGAGTCATATATAGCCAAAGACCGTAGGAAGAAGAAGAAGACTGATTGTTATCATTGCAGAGAGACAGGACATCTTATCAGGGATTGTCCAAAGAGGTAAGACCAAGGGCAAGGGCAAGGACAAAGTACATGATCTTCCGAAAGACAGATGTGTGCTCTCAAGGTTGGCATACCTGATAGAGGTAGAAAGGTTTCTGTTGAAAGTTTGAGTTTCCTTTTTGATTATCCTGTTAGAACTTTGTTTGATTCTGGCGTTTCACGTTCATTTATATCTTCTTCTTTAGTTGAAACTCTGCACCTAAATACTAATCATGGATCCCATTGTAGTCTCAAATCCTATTGGTGGCTTAGCTCATTTATCTATGATTTGGCGGGATTTGAGAGTGTCTATCTTGGGAGTTGGGTTTGAATGCAACGCCTACGTATTTGGTTTCATAGGCTATGGTCTGATTCTAGGGATGGATTGGCAAGCCAGGTATAGTGCCATCCTAGACCGTGAAAGGGGGGTAGTTAGAGTATTGACTCTTTGTGGAAAGACCATTGATATTTCATGTGACCCTAGGGGTTCGGTGATGCTTAGCTACCTAGAATCACTTGACGCATCCATCGATGATTGTAACAACCCGTAAAATGCGAGCCAGTTTGAAAATTTTATTTTGGCAATTTTAGCGAATTTAGATTATTTAAAATGAAATATTTTAAATAATATCGACGAGAAATTTATTTTGAATTGAAATTCGACGTATATATTATACGCGTCGTCGTTAGAATATAAATATTTATATATAATTATAAATAGAATTGAAAATGGCGCGGTAGTTCGATAATTCGATTTCAAACTTCAATTGAATATACCGGGTGCAAAACAATCCGGATTTTAGTGAAACCAAAAATCATAGGATCTAATTGATGATATCTTTCCAACGAATCCGACGAATCGAAATTTCGTAGCGGGAATCAATAGATATGTCCAGTTGAAAATTCTGAATAGTCGCTATGGAATTCAGACCCTTAAAAATGGACATTTTGCAAATGACCTCGGATTTCGACGAAACCAGTTTTGTTGGGTCCGTGATGTTAAGTTATTGCTAGATTCCAAATTTCATAATTTTTCGAATCAATATGTGAGCGTGGCAAAGGAAAACGCGTTTGACCAGTTTCAGTTGATTTTAATCGACTGGAAAATGGCCATTTTTCAGACGGTCTCAGAATTCGACGAAACTAGTTTTGTTAGGACCGTATCGTCAATACGAAGCTAGAAAATATTTTTCTGCCATTTTTAGAATTCGTATGTGGCCCCGGTAATTTGAAATGTACATTTAAAATTCAATATAGAGATTTAAAGGTAAATTCAACAGAAACTGATTGTAACTATCGAATCAGCTTGCGATACATATCCCATTGTGTTCGGAATGGGGGTAAAACGCTATGGACGACAGGCGGTGGACCTCGTCTAGAGGTCGTATGGAAAAAGTCAACCCTTTTGCAAAAATTTAATAATTAAATAATAAAAAAAAAATATCTCTTCCTACTTTATATTTCTGGCCCCCCCCGTTTCTATTTCAGTTCAGAGATAAAGAAAAAAAAAAAAAAAAAAAAAAAAAACCCGAAGGAGCTCGACGGAATCGAGCGCCGCCCGCCCGCCGCCGTCGTGGTGGCGCGGCCCCCGTTTGCCTCTCCCCCCACTCGATCTCCCCCTCCACTTCCCTCCGCCTGCTTCTCCTCCGCGACCCTCCCCTTTTCCTCCATCGCGAGCCACAGAACCCCGCGCCCCTCTCCTCGTCGAACCACAGTGCCGCTGCCACCTGATTGCCGACGCCCCCCCCCGGAAGCGAACTCCGCCTCCTCTCAGATGATCAGCGGAGAGCCCCCCCCCTCACTGACAAACGGAGAAGCCCCCTGTAAGTTTTTCTGGGATTTATTTATTTTTATAAACTGATTTTTAAAAACTAAAAGAACTGATTTTTAAAAACTAAAAGATTTGATTTTTAAAAAACTAAAAGATTTGATTTTTAAAAAACTAAAGGATTTGATTTTTAAAAACTAAAAGATTTGATTTTTAAAAACTAAAAGAACTGATTTTTAAAAACTAAAGGATTTGATTTTTAAAAAAACTAAAGGATTTGATTTTTAAAAACTAAAAGATTTGATTTTTAAAAACTAAAAGAACTGATTTTTAAAAAAAAACTAAAAGATTTGATTTTTAAAAACTAAAAGAACTGATTTTTAAAAACTAAAAGAACTGATTTTTAAAAACTAAAAGATTTGATTTTTAAAAACTAAAAGATTTGATTTTTAAAAACTAAAAGAACTGATTTTTAAAAACTAAAAGAACTGATTTTTAAAAACTAAAAGATTTGATTTTTAAAAACTAAAAGAACTGATTTTTAAAAACTAAAAGAACTGATTTTTAAAAACTAAAAGAACTGATTTTTAAAAACTAAAAGAACTGATTTTTAAAAACTAAAAGATTTGATTTTTTTTAAAACCTAAAAGATTTGATTTTTTTTAAAACCTAAAAGATTTGATTTTTTTTAAAACCTAAAAGATTTGATTTTTTTTAAAACCTAAAAGATTTGATTTTTTTTTAAAATGATTAGAGAATAAAGATAGGATTTTTATCTAAGAAAAAGTTCATATTTTTGTTTAGAAAAGGTTCATATGTTTGTTTAGGAAAAGATCGTATTTTGTTTAGAAAAAGATCGTAGTTTTGATTTAGGAAAAAATTAGATTTTTGAAATAAAAATTCGATTTTTATTAATTGAATAGCGAAGTAAAAATTCGATTTTTACATATGTAGTGAAAGCGGGCAACGAAGATGACGAAGATGGGATAACGAAGAAGATTCCTATCAATGAAGTGCCGTGGAGCTAGGATAGCTATATGTGAGAATTTCTCACCTTTCAATTTTATTTCTAGTTATATATATATATACTAGGATGCAGACGGTGCTTAGTAGCACCCGACACAATCGTCCACAGACCATGGACTTGTTTGTTTGGCTGTTTGGTTATTGATTGTGATATTGGTTTGAATGTGGTTTGTGGTGTGAAAAATCGAATCGATAAATTGGTTAGGATTAGACGTGCGCCGTTATAAGGCGAAGGAGTAAGGCTAGGTTAGACTCTTACTCCAAATTTTGTGGTTTGCATAACTAATTTATTTGATTGATGTGTGAGTGGCGTGGGCCTTCACTAGACCGGGGATAAGGCTAGGCCTTGTCCCGTTTCTAGTATCGTGCCGTTATGCCGCCGAAATTTTCTAAAATATGTTAGAAAAATAAAAATATCATTTTATTGAATAAATGAATTGAATAGAAATTCATAGGTTGAAATAAAATGTTTTATCGTTAAAAATATAATTTTTAACGTGAATATGAAAATAGTGAAGTGAATAAATAAATATTCATTTACAAACCAGACGGTTTGTTTATGAACACTTATTTGAATGACATTGATTGGGACGATAAATTTTACACATCGCCCAACTGCACAACTAGAATCTGTGTTTGATTGTTTGAAACCCCACACGGGTGTTGGGATGAAATATGAAGTTCACTCATCCTGATTGATTAAATATGTCGATCGATTGATTGACAGGCTGTTATAAGCGTTAGATATCTTTATTTGATGCTTATACAGTGTAGTGCACTTTGGTTGATGGTTGATTATTTTTCAATGCTATTATACATGTGTTGTATGAAAATCCATATAATTAACTTTATATGGTAATTGTTTGGGCCTCATTCCAGTTTTAAAATAGAAATATTTGAAATAGAAATATTCGAAATGGAATATTTGAAAATATCAATATATGAAGCCGTGTTGATTAGATTGACGCCATTTTGACGTGAACGATATTTATATCGATTTTTTTTTCATTTTAAAATGAATATTGAAAAGTGATTTCGAAATCGAATATTTCGAAATGAATTGAATTGAAAACGATTTCGAAAAGAATTGAATTGAAAACGAATTCGAAAAGAATTGAATTGAAAACGAATTCAAAATGAATTGAAAACGATTTCGAAATGAATTGAATTGAAAACGATTTCGAAATGAATTGAATTGAAAACGATTTCGAAATGAATTGAATTGAAAACGATTTCGAAAAGAATTGAATTGAAAACGAATTCAAAATGAATTGAAAACGATTTCGAAATGAATTGAATTGAAAACGAATTCGAAAAGAATTGAATTGAAAACGAATTCAAAATGAATTGAAAACGATTTCGAAATGAATTGAATTGAAAACGATTTCGAAATGAATTGAATTGAAAACGATTTCGAAATGAATTGAATTGAAAACGATTTCGAAAAGAATTGAATTGAAAACGAATTCAAAATGAATTGAAAACGATTTCGAAATGAATTGAATTGAAAACGAATTCGAAAAGAATTGAATTGAAAACGAATTCAAAATGAATTGAAAACGATTTCGAAATGAATTGAATTGAAAACGATTTCGAAATGAATTGAATTGAAAACGATTTCGAAAAGAATTGAATTGAAAACGAATTGAAATGGATTCAAATTGAATTGAAATTTGAATTGAATAGAAATGAATTTTGAAACGAATTTAAACTATTTATATAATTCGTTTTAAATAGAAATCGACGAAGTATATATTATATATATTATATATATAATATAATGGCCTGAATAGAACGCGCCGCGCCGCGGCAGTTCGTGAATTTCGACCATTTATTTCAAACGGACATTGCGGGAGATCCGACCGTCGGATTCTCCTAAAACCGGAACCGTTGGGTTCGTATCGAAAAGAGCTTTCTAATGAATGTTAGAAATTTGAAATCTAACGGTTGGATTTGGAGATACGTCCAAATCAAATTCGAAAAAGGTCGCTGTAAGTGCAGTTCGATGGCCGTTGTTGGAAATCGACTGTACGGGCCTTGATAAAATTATTAAAAATAGTAATAATTTGTGTAAAATCATAAGAAATGATTTGTGAAAGTTTGGGATGAAAAACTCCATATTTGAAAAGATAAAAATAGATTTTTATCGAAATGAACTAGTTTTGAACTAGAATTATAATTCTATTTATTTTTAAATAAATAAATTGAATTCGAAAAGGGTTTTAAAAGTAACCAAAATTCCAATGATTGCATTGGAGTGGATTTGAATCGAAATTGTCTTCGGAATATTTCGATGTTGGAATTCGTGATATTACAGGTGTTGTTATGGAAATTTGAAAGATATATATTTGTATCGTTATTTCCAATACGACATTTGTTAGTCGTAGAATTCGATATTGAATATAAGCCGATATATTTTCTATTCAGAGCCTTGTATTGAATATCGAATGTGATTTGGGTTTGTCGTGAATGGTGTCTTTACTAACACTGTTCTTGAACCCAGTTGAGAAAAGATTAAATCTTTTTATTTAGATTTAATGAAGTGTACCAATTAAATGATATTTAATTGGAATTGAATTGATATTGATTTTTGGGTTTATCGTGAACAGTGTTTTAAATAACACTTGTTCTTTAACCCGATAATTAATGAATGTGATTTGGGTTTGTCGTGAATGGTGTCTTTACTAACACTGTTCTTGAACCCAGTTGAGAAAAGATTAAATCTTTTTATTTAGATTTAATGAAGTGTACCAATTAAATGATATTTAATTGGAATTGAATTGATATTGATTTTTGGGTTTATCGTGAACAGTGTTTTAAATAACACTTGTTCTTTAACCCGATAATTAATGGGATGTGACTTTGGGTTTATCGTGAACCGTGTTTTAAATGACACTGATTCTTTAACCCAGTCACAGATTAAAACTAAGTGGAGTTTTAATGAATCTTTAATTAGATTGAAAAGATCGAGAATGGAGTATCACCAGTTTTGCTCCAGGCGATAGTTAAATCTTTAATTAGATTTGAATGTGAAATTTAGAAACTAACTGGCGGTTAGCCAAGCAGAATGGTTTTCTGGATATTGATCTGATGTTGGTTTCGGCCTTCGGGGTTAATATTTGGGGAATTATTCTCTTGATTAATTTACGGTTAGTGACTAATGAATTGGAATGAGGCGTATGTTGTGTTTGTGTAACACTTTTATAAAATATACGCGAGTTATTCGGGAAGACCGGGTTTATCCCATTCTGAATAACTGATACGACGATAAGTCGAAGATGAAGACGATGGTCGAAGACCGGAGGTCTTCACGTCGTTTGGGTGATAGCTGATGATCTTGATTGGGCTGTACACCCAAGAAGATGGAAACAGTTGGTGATCGTCCAGACGTACTTGGAGATCGAAGGATATGCGGGGTACTAGGTGCCTCCGGTTTCGTTCAGACCCAGAACGGACTTGTAAATGGACTGTGTGTCTGACATCGGATTTCATTCTGTGTGACTGATATCGGTTGCATAGGATGGTATGCCTGTGTGGCATGCTAAGATGCAAATGATCAAGGCTTCTGTTGAAAAGCAAAGTCTTGTGGTGATGATCAAAGCACGGCCTTTGTGGCGTAGCTTTGTGTAACGTTTACCTCGCGTGTTTCACACCAGGTATGAACCAAAAACGGGAGACGGACCTCAGGGAGGGCATGCGTTTCCTTCTAGATAAAAAGTGGCGTCAGTGGTTTTACACGCCCTGACGAGTTTGACTTATGTGGTTGTTGCTGTTGCGAGGCGCCTCGGATTGATCGGTCGTTCTCGAACCGATGGAGTCATTTGGTTGGCTCATTTACGCCCCAAAGGGCGGGGAAACGTATTGTTCAGGCATTCTTAATCCACATCGGTGGACCGGCCCTGTCGCTCCAAGGGACGATGCGTTCTGTTCCTGAGACATGGGCTAGATTGTCTCGAATCGGTTGAGGACTATCTTTTGCCTCGGTTCATAGACGGAAATCCAATTTCCAAATACGACATTTGCGGTTTTGATTGTAAACTTATATATGGCGACATAGTGATATGGGCCGTTCATGCCGCCTATGATTGATACTTATGATTTGAAGTGTTTTATACACTATGCACTTATAATAGTATCAAATGATTTGTTTTAAAACGTATCAAGCATTCTTTGGCTGTTATAAGGGAAAACCCTATCCTCGACTGCGTTGCATTGTGTGATGGGACCTGGGTCTTATAACAGCTTCATTTTTCTTTATTTAGCATTGCGCTGTTTGTTTTATGCACTGGTATTCTTGGGAGGAAACCCGTTCCGTGTTATACGGCGTGGTCCCTTGATTTACCTAGCTTTGAAAATAAAGATTAATAACTGTTTTAGTTCTCACACCAGTCACATGACTGACCTGGAGTTTATTGTTTTAACCTAAACTCTGGGTGCCCCTATTTTTGACACGGGCAGCTAGTAGTTTTGGTTTTGCAGATTTATATTCACAGGATCCTGGTTTACAGCTGGAACGATATCCGGAAAGCTTTGTATCCGTATATCTCTTCTAGTTGTGTATTGTATTATTTTCCGCTGCTATGTATTTAAATGTAATTTAAATCTCTGATATTTCTGTGTAATATTCATTTATACTCTGTATATTCTTGTAATCTGATGCATTGTTGTTATATACAATGAAATGTTCTTCTGTATGCGTTCTGCTGTGGTTTGTTCTCGAACTATCCGACGCTTTCCTTTACGAGGAGGTTGCGGGTCTTTACACGTGGTATCAGAGCTTTGGTTTGCAAAGCTCAGAGAACAAGGCACATTAGAACCATACGAAAGAATTCATCAGATATTGGATTAGTAATATCCAATTAGAATGACTCGTTAGAGATAGGATTAGTAGTATCCTAGAACGAGTGTGAAGAGTATATTTTTAAAGTGAAAACAAATTTTGTTTTGAAAATTTAAATCAATTATTCGTATTTGATTAGTTATTTATATTGATTTTGGACAATTCAGTATATAAAGAATTTGCATATACGCCTTGCAAACGTATATTCAAAGTTTTAATATATTGGGTAGATATAGAATCACATTCTAGTTGCCCGGGGATGATTCTGATAATGCTGCAGCGTTACCAGTATTTATTTTCGAGTGACGAAGGTGTGATATCTATATATTTCCATTAGGCTGGTGTGAGAACCAAAATTAGATAGGGCCTATTGTTGTGATTTGGCATCAAAAATCTGATTTTTGTATATGTATCAAAATTATGAATTTGAAACGTTAATTCACTAATTGATTGATGTTTGTGCTGTTTATTTATTTGTTTGATAATTTTTAACCATTTAGCCAATTGAACCAAATAGTAAACTGCATTGAAATTTGGTTGCAAATGCATGCATATACTTGCACTTACATTGAACAGGTCATAGCAAGGAGGCTAGAGCCGAAGAATAAAATTTGTTTGCCCGACAAATAGGTACATGTTTACTACATAATTCCCTGTTTTGTTTGGGTGATGATGATTTTGTGAGCCTATTGGCTAGCCGCTTGGCTTTTTCTTTTTCTTTTTGAGATCTGAAGGACCGGGGAAGCTATTTGAAATTCCCCGATGCTCCCGGTGCAGTGGAGGTTATGGCGAAATTTTTCAAAAATTTAGGGTGTTAGCCAAATTTTTGAAATTTTGAAAATTCTCAGAAACTAAAGAGTTGGAGAATGGAAGCCAGATCGAACGTAGAGTTGAATAATCAAACCACTTTCGACTTTGTTCCTTTTCGGGGACGAAAAGTTTTAAGTGGGGGAGATTGTAACAACCCGTAAAATGCGAGCCAGTTTGAAAATTTTATTTTGGCAATTTTAGCGAATTTAGATTATTTAAAATGAAATATTTTAAATAATATCGACGAGAAATTTATTTTGAATTGAAATTCGACGTATATATTATACGCGTCGTCGTTAGAATATAAATATTTATATATAATTATAAATAGAATTGAAAATGGCGCGGTAGTTCGATAATTCGATTTCAAACTTCAATTGAATATACCGGGTGCAAAACAATCCGGATTTTAGTGAAACCAAAAATCATAGGATCTAATTGATGATATCTTTCCAACGAATCCGACGAATCGAAATTTCGTAGCGGGAATCAATAGATATGTCCAGTTGAAAATTCTGAATAGTCGCTATGGAATTCAGACCCTTAAAAATGGACATTTTGCAAATGACCTCGGATTTCGACGAAACCAGTTTTGTTGGGTCCGTGATGTTAAGTTATTGCTAGATTCCAAATTTCATAATTTTTCGAATCAATATGTGAGCGTGGCAAAGGAAAACGCGTTTGACCAGTTTCAGTTGATTTTAATCGACTGGAAAATGGCCATTTTTCAGACGGTCTCAGAATTCGACGAAACTAGTTTTGTTAGGACCGTATCGTCAATACGAAGCTAGAAAATATTTTTCTGCCATTTTTAGAATTCGTATGTGGCCCCGGTAATTTGAAATGTACATTTAAAATTCAATATAGAGATTTAAAGGTAAATTCAACAGAAACTGATTGTAACTATCGAATCAGCTTGCGATACATATCCCATTGTGTTCGGAATGGGGGTAAAACGCTATGGACGACAGGCGGTGGACCTCGTCTAGAGGTCGTATGGAAAAAGTCAACCCTTTTGCAAAAATTTAATAATTAAATAATAAAAAAAAAATATCTCTTCCTACTTTATATTTCTGGCCCCCCCCCGTTTCTATTTCAGTTCAGAGATAAAGAAAAAAAAAAAAAAAAAAAAAAAAAACCCGAAGGAGCTCGACGGAATCGAGCGCCGCCCGCCCGCCGCCGTCGTGGTGGCGCGGCCCCCGTTTGCCTCTCCCCCCACTCGATCTCCCCCTCCACTTCCCTCCGCCTGCTTCTCCTCCGCGACCCTCCCCTTTTCCTCCATCGCGAGCCACAGAACCCCGCGCCCCTCTCCTCGTCGAACCACAGTGCCGCTGCCACCTGATTGCCGACGCCCCCCCCCCGGAAGCGAACTCCGCCTCCTCTCAGATGATCAGCGGAGAGCCCCCCCCCTCACTGACAAACGGAGAAGCCCCCTGTAAGTTTTTCTGGGATTTATTTATTTTTATAAACTGATTTTTAAAAACTAAAAGAACTGATTTTTAAAAACTAAAAGATTTGATTTTTAAAAAACTAAAAGATTTGATTTTTAAAAAACTAAAGGATTTGATTTTTAAAAACTAAAAGATTTGATTTTTAAAAACTAAAAGAACTGATTTTTAAAAACTAAAGGATTTGATTTTTAAAAAAACTAAAGGATTTGATTTTTAAAAACTAAAAGATTTGATTTTTAAAAACTAAAAGAACTGATTTTTAAAAAAAAACTAAAAGATTTGATTTTTAAAAACTAAAAGAACTGATTTTTAAAAACTAAAAGAACTGATTTTTAAAAACTAAAAGATTTGATTTTTAAAAACTAAAAGATTTGATTTTTAAAAACTAAAAGAACTGATTTTTAAAAACTAAAAGAACTGATTTTTAAAAACTAAAAGATTTGATTTTTAAAAACTAAAAGAACTGATTTTTAAAAACTAAAAGAACTGATTTTTAAAAACTAAAAGAACTGATTTTTAAAAACTAAAAGAACTGATTTTTAAAAACTAAAAGATTTGATTTTTTTTAAAACCTAAAAGATTTGATTTTTTTTAAAACCTAAAAGATTTGATTTTTTTTAAAACCTAAAAGATTTGATTTTTTTTAAAACCTAAAAGATTTGATTTTTTTTTAAAATGATTAGAGAATAAAGATAGGATTTTTATCTAAGAAAAAGTTCATATTTTTGTTTAGAAAAGGTTCATATGTTTGTTTAGGAAAAGATCGTATTTTGTTTAGAAAAAGATCGTAGTTTTGATTTAGGAAAAAATTAGATTTTTGAAATAAAAATTCGATTTTTATTAATTGAATAGCGAAGTAAAAATTCGATTTTTACATATGTAGTGAAAGCGGGCAACGAAGATGACGAAGATGGGATAACGAAGAAGATTCCTATCAATGAAGTGCCGTGGAGCTAGGATAGCTATATGTGAGAATTTCTCACCTTTCAATTTTATTTCTAGTTATATATATATATACTAGGATGCAGACGGTGCTTAGTAGCACCCGACACAATCGTCCACAGACCATGGACTTGTTTGTTTGGCTGTTTGGTTATTGATTGTGATATTGGTTTGAATGTGGTTTGTGGTGTGAAAAATCGAATCGATAAATTGGTTAGGATTAGACGTGCGCCGTTATAAGGCGAAGGAGTAAGGCTAGGTTAGACTCTTACTCCAAATTTTGTGGTTTGCATAACTAATTTATTTGATTGATGTGTGAGTGGCGTGGGCCTTCACTAGACCGGGGATAAGGCTAGGCCTTGTCCCGTTTCTAGTATCGTGCCGTTATGCCGCCGAAATTTTCTAAAATATGTTAGAAAAATAAAAATATCATTTTATTGAATAAATGAATTGAATAGAAATTCATAGGTTGAAATAAAATGTTTTATCGTTAAAAATATAATTTTTAACGTGAATATGAAAATAGTGAAGTGAATAAATAAATATTCATTTACAAACCAGACGGTTTGTTTATGAACACTTATTTGAATGACATTGATTGGGACGATAAATTTTACACATCGCCCAACTGCACAACTAGAATCTGTGTTTGATTGTTTGAAACCCCACACGGGTGTTGGGATGAAATATGAAGTTCACTCATCCTGATTGATTAAATATGTCGATCGATTGATTGACAGGCTGTTATAAGCGTTAGATATCTTTATTTGATGCTTATACAGTGTAGTGCACTTTGGTTGATGGTTGATTATTTTTCAATGCTATTATACATGTGTTGTATGAAAATCCATATAATTAACTTTATATGGTAATTGTTTGGGCCTCATTCCAGTTTTAAAATAGAAATATTTGAAATAGAAATATTCGAAATGGAATATTTGAAAATATCAATATATGAAGCCGTGTTGATTAGATTGACGCCATTTTGACGTGAACGATATTTATATCGATTTTTTTTTCATTTTAAAATGAATATTGAAAAGTGATTTCGAAATCGAATATTTCGAAATGAATTGAATTGAAAACGATTTCGAAAAGAATTGAATTGAAAACGAATTCGAAAAGAATTGAATTGAAAACGAATTCAAAATGAATTGAAAACGATTTCGAAATGAATTGAATTGAAAACGATTTCGAAATGAATTGAATTGAAAACGATTTCGAAATGAATTGAATTGAAAACGATTTCGAAAAGAATTGAATTGAAAACGAATTCAAAATGAATTGAAAACGATTTCGAAATGAATTGAATTGAAAACGAATTCGAAAAGAATTGAATTGAAAACGAATTCAAAATGAATTGAAAACGATTTCGAAATGAATTGAATTGAAAACGATTTCGAAATGAATTGAATTGAAAACGATTTCGAAATGAATTGAATTGAAAACGATTTCGAAAAGAATTGAATTGAAAACGAATTCAAAATGAATTGAAAACGATTTCGAAATGAATTGAATTGAAAACGAATTCGAAAAGAATTGAATTGAAAACGAATTCAAAATGAATTGAAAACGATTTCGAAATGAATTGAATTGAAAACGATTTCGAAATGAATTGAATTGAAAACGATTTCGAAAAGAATTGAATTGAAAACGAATTGAAATGGATTCAAATTGAATTGAAATTTGAATTGAATAGAAATGAATTTTGAAACGAATTTAAACTATTTATATAATTCGTTTTAAATAGAAATCGACGAAGTATATATTATATATATTATATATATAATATAATGGCCTGAATAGAACGCGCCGCGCCGCGGCAGTTCGTGAATTTCGACCATTTATTTCAAACGGACATTGCGGGAGATCCGACCGTCGGATTCTCCTAAAACCGGAACCGTTGGGTTCGTATCGAAAAGAGCTTTCTAATGAATGTTAGAAATTTGAAATCTAACGGTTGGATTTGGAGATACGTCCAAATCAAATTCGAAAAAGGTCGCTGTAAGTGCAGTTCGATGGCCGTTGTTGGAAATCGACTGTACGGGCCTTGATAAAATTATTAAAAATAGTAATAATTTGTGTAAAATCATAAGAAATGATTTGTGAAAGTTTGGGATGAAAAACTCCATATTTGAAAAGATAAAAATAGATTTTTATCGAAATGAACTAGTTTTGAACTAGAATTATAATTCTATTTATTTTTAAATAAATAAATTGAATTCGAAAAGGGTTTTAAAAGTAACCAAAATTCCAATGATTGCATTGGAGTGGATTTGAATCGAAATTGTCTTCGGAATATTTCGATGTTGGAATTCGTGATATTACAGGTGTTGTTATGGAAATTTGAAAGATATATATTTGTATCGTTATTTCCAATACGACATTTGTTAGTCGTAGAATTCGATATTGAATATAAGCCGATATATTTTCTATTCAGAGCCTTGTATTGAATATCGAATGTGATTTGGGTTTGTCGTGAATGGTGTCTTTACTAACACTGTTCTTGAACCCAGTTGAGAAAAGATTAAATCTTTTTATTTAGATTTAATGAAGTGTACCAATTAAATGATATTTAATTGGAATTGAATTGATATTGATTTTTGGGTTTATCGTGAACAGTGTTTTAAATAACACTTGTTCTTTAACCCGATAATTAATGAATGTGATTTGGGTTTGTCGTGAATGGTGTCTTTACTAACACTGTTCTTGAACCCAGTTGAGAAAAGATTAAATCTTTTTATTTAGATTTAATGAAGTGTACCAATTAAATGATATTTAATTGGAATTGAATTGATATTGATTTTTGGGTTTATCGTGAACAGTGTTTTAAATAACACTTGTTCTTTAACCCGATAATTAATGGGATGTGACTTTGGGTTTATCGTGAACCGTGTTTTAAATGACACTGATTCTTTAACCCAGTCACAGATTAAAACTAAGTGGAGTTTTAATGAATCTTTAATTAGATTGAAAAGATCGAGAATGGAGTATCACCAGTTTTGCTCCAGGCGATAGTTAAATCTTTAATTAGATTTGAATGTGAAATTTAGAAACTAACTGGCGGTTAGCCAAGCAGAATGGTTTTCTGGATATTGATCTGATGTTGGTTTCGGCCTTCGGGGTTAATATTTGGGGAATTATTCTCTTGATTAATTTACGGTTAGTGACTAATGAATTGGAATGAGGCGTATGTTGTGTTTGTGTAACACTTTTATAAAATATACGCGAGTTATTCGGGAAGACCGGGTTTATCCCATTCTGAATAACTGATACGACGATAAGTCGAAGATGAAGACGATGGTCGAAGACCGGAGGTCTTCACGTCGTTTGGGTGATAGCTGATGATCTTGATTGGGCTGTACACCCAAGAAGATGGAAACAGTTGGTGATCGTCCAGACGTACTTGGAGATCGAAGGATATGCGGGGTACTAGGTGCCTCCGGTTTCGTTCAGACCCAGAACGGACTTGTAAATGGACTGTGTGTCTGACATCGGATTTCATTCTGTGTGACTGATATCGGTTGCATAGGATGGTATGCCTGTGTGGCATGCTAAGATGCAAATGATCAAGGCTTCTGTTGAAAAGCAAAGTCTTGTGGTGATGATCAAAGCACGGCCTTTGTGGCGTAGCTTTGTGTAACGTTTACCTCGCGTGTTTCACACCAGGTATGAACCAAAAACGGGAGACGGACCTCAGGGAGGGCATGCGTTTCCTTCTAGATAAAAAGTGGCGTCAGTGGTTTTACACGCCCTGACGAGTTTGACTTATGTGGTTGTTGCTGTTGCGAGGCGCCTCGGATTGATCGGTCGTTCTCGAACCGATGGAGTCATTTGGTTGGCTCATTTACGCCCCAAAGGGCGGGGAAACGTATTGTTCAGGCATTCTTAATCCACATCGGTGGACCGGCCCTGTCGCTCCAAGGGACGATGCGTTCTGTTCCTGAGACATGGGCTAGATTGTCTCGAATCGGTTGAGGACTATCTTTTGCCTCGGTTCATAGACGGAAATCCAATTTCCAAATACGACATTTGCGGTTTTGATTGTAAACTTATATATGGCGACATAGTGATATGGGCCGTTCATGCCGCCTATGATTGATACTTATGATTTGAAGTGTTTTATACACTATGCACTTATAATAGTATCAAATGATTTGTTTTAAAACGTATCAAGCATTCTTTGGCTGTTATAAGGGAAAACCCTATCCTCGACTGCGTTGCATTGTGTGATGGGACCTGGGTCTTATAACAGCTTCATTTTTCTTTATTTAGCATTGCGCTGTTTGTTTTATGCACTGGTATTCTTGGGAGGAAACCCGTTCCGTGTTATACGGCGTGGTCCCTTGATTTACCTAGCTTTGAAAATAAAGATTAATAACTGTTTTAGTTCTCACACCAGTCACATGACTGACCTGGAGTTTATTGTTTTAACCTAAACTCTGGGTGCCCCTATTTTTGACACGGGCAGCTAGTAGTTTTGGTTTTGCAGATTTATATTCACAGGATCCTGGTTTACAGCTGGAACGATATCCGGAAAGCTTTGTATCCGTATATCTCTTCTAGTTGTGTATTGTATTATTTTCCGCTGCTATGTATTTAAATGTAATTTAAATCTCTGATATTTCTGTGTAATATTCATTTATACTCTGTATATTCTTGTAATCTGATGCATTGTTGTTATATACAATGAAATGTTCTTCTGTATGCGTTCTGCTGTGGTTTGTTCTCGAACTATCCGACGCTTTCCTTTACGAGGAGGTTGCGGGTCTTTACAATGATTTGCAATTTGTTCGAGTAGTCCGTGAGTATGATGACGTCTTTGATGAGGTTCGGGGTTTAACCCGAGGCGTGAGATAGACTTCCGTATATACTTAGTAGATAATGCAAAGCCAATTGCATTGCTAGTACGCCACATGGCTCCGAGAGAGAGGAAGGAACTCAGTAAACAAGTAGGGGAGCTGCTTGAGAAAGGGTTCATAAGAAGAAGTATTTCGGAATGGGGTGCTCCGGTTGTTTTTGCTACGAAGGTTGATGGTTCACTAAGATTGTGCATGGACTATAAGGAGCTGAATAAGCTCACGAAGAAGGAGAGGCACCCATTTCCAAGAATAGTGATTTGTTCGATCAGTTGGTTGGTGCTTCGGTTTTCTCACAGTTGGACTTAGATACAGGTTTTCATCAGTTGAGGGTAGTTGAGGATAGTATAGATAAGGCTGCATTTAGAACTCCAGACTGTTTCTTTGAGTGGCTTGTCATGCCTTTTGGTTTGACAAATGCACCCGCCTATTTAGTAGACTTGATGAGTAGGGTGTTTAGGGAGTTTCTAAACAAGTTTGTAGTAGTCTTTGTAGATGATAACCTGATCTTCTCTAGAAGCGAGGAAGAACATGCCCGACATCTTAGGCAATCCTTAGAGACCCTTCGAGCACATCAACTCAAAGTTCTCCAAATGTCATTTTTGGAGGAAGTGAGGTTCTAAGGAAGGGATAGCAGTGGAACCCGCGAAGGTGGTAGCAATCCAAGATTGGAAGATTCCTATGAATACAACAAAAGCTTTCTTGGTTAGGCAGACTATTAAGGACTTTGCGAAGATATCAAGCCCCAGTTTTGACTTTGCTAGATGGGAGCAAACCGTTCACTGTATATATCGATGCTTTCGGGCCAGGGCTTGGGGCAGTTTTCAATGCAAGAGGAAAGGGTGATATGCAAGAGGCGATAGGTACGTAGTTATGTTTAAGCATCGCTTATCGCCCTCAGACAGATGGGCAGACACAAAGGGTGAATATAATCCTTGAAGATATTTTGAGGTTATTTATACTAAACCTTGGAGGGACATAAGAAGAGCACCTTCCATTTGTGAAGTTCGCTTATAAAAACAGTTATTAAGCTTGTATTGGCATGGCACCTTTTGAGTTTTTTTATGGACGACCGTGCCGATCACCAACTTGTTGGTGGGAGTCTACGGATAAAATTTTGCTTAGACCCGAGCTGATTAGAGAGACCTCGGAGAAGATAGACTTGATTCGAAGACGCATGAAGACGGCACATGACCGACGGAAATAGTACGCCGATAAGAGGAGGACCGATCTTGAGTTAAGTTTGGAGACAGGGTTTTAATTAAAGTGTCACCATTGAGGAACGTAGTTCGCTTTGGATTTATAGGGAAATTGGCACCAAGATTTGTAGGGCCCTTTCCCATAACATACAGGATTGGATAGATGGCCTATATAGTAAAGTTGCCGGAGAGACTTAGTGGAGTTCATGACGCTCTTTTTTTTATGTGTCGCATTTGTGGAAGTATTTGCATGATACCACGGAAGTAGTAGAACCGTACATGCTTAGGAAGGTGGAAGTAGAGCAAGAGGCAGAGGTTAGACATGTTCCCATATGCATTCTTGGATCGGAGGCCAAAAAGCTACACAGCCGAGAGGTCAAGTTGGTCAAAGTTCAACGGGGAGATGATCAAGCAGCTGCGATTTGGGAGATGGGAGACAAGATATGTGCATAGTACTCTTTCCTTTTTGAGTATATGTTCTTAACTTCTCCTTTCCTACCAGCTTTGTTCATATTTGTTTTTGTCGTTTAGTACATCCTCTTGATTATATCTTCGATCCTTAGGTAGAAGCCAATGGATGTAAACATGTGTTTGAGACATGTTATGATTGATGGTTGCAAGTGGATGCAAGTGTTTGCAAGTGGTTGCTCGTGGACGCATATACACACACTTTAGGCACTAAGATCGGCTCAGTCACTCTCATATTGCATATGGATACGTGTGCATACTTTTATTTTATGGATGGAAATTGGATGTGTTATTATATGGATGTTGCATTTGGACGAATGATTGTGCATGCATGGAGAAATAATATGTATCGATTGGATTCTTTTACATACATAATGGACACATGGCACTATCATAATTGCATTATGGAGGTCGTCGAATCAGTAGACCGCCTGATTTTGCATTAGGGTAACGACATATACACACACTATGCATATGTTCATGAAAATCATTAGAAATATTTTAAGGACAATGGATGCCTGTGATTGATGGTTGGATGGTGGGATATACATTCTTCTTAACTTGGAGACTTCGGGGACGAAATCCTTTAGGTAGGCTCGGAAGATTTAAAAGGTAAGCAGAAATAAAATAAATAATTCAAAATTCAAAACCTAGAAAAAGGAGAGCGGGAAAAATCCCGCCCAGAGGTGTCGACCCCCATGGAGGGTGTCAACACTTCTAGGGGGTGTCGACCCCTTTCCAGATCCAGACGGAAATTTCTGGACAGCTTCCAGATGACGTGTTTTTCTATTTTGAATGGTTCTGACGGCTCCTAATCTAATCTAAAGGTCCTAGTTCACCCTATACACCTATAAATAAGCACCTAAACCTAACCCTAATTTCATTTAACCAATTCATGGCGCCTCCATGCTGCTCTAATCTAAATTAACCTAGCCTTTCTTCTCCAACCAAAATCAAAGTAAAGGTTGAGAGATAGTTCTTCTTCAACAATCAAATTAGAAGATTATTCAAGATCGGAATTGCTACAACAACGATTAATTCTCTCTTCTAAGAATCCTGTCACTGTGAGTCTATGTTACTTTCACAAATAATTAAATTAAAAAGTAATTGGGATAGGATTGTAAATTGGATCTGATGTATATGCCTGTAAATAAGATAAATCATATCAAGTTTTGTAATATGTTATCCTTTAGATTCATACCCAATTGCTATTATCATATGCTTATCTGATCTACCTTGTCGTTATTCATTTCACATGCCCATTTATATGTTTACGCCAGTTTTGATGTTTTGATTCTCTTCCCTTCTTCTTTTCCTTTTTCTTTATGAGATTAGGCTAACTTCGAGCCTAACAATTGCGTTGAGATTTACGCGAATAACGTTGGAACGATTGGGAAAAGTTTGGGAATATGCAATGAAATGAAATTTGGCATAAATTGTAGATGAATATGGAAAATTGGTTTGGGCATAATTGATTATAACTTGTATAAATGAGATTAGGCATAAATTGGATTAGAATTATAAGCATAAATTGGATTGGAATTTAAGGTAACTAGGAAATCACCATAATCCAAGGTTTGAAATTAAATTAAGGAAGAGATAATGAATGCGAATTGATTTGGGCATAATTTGGATTAAAATTATAAACAAATTTAGATTGGAAATTATGGGTGATTGGAATATATTATAATCCAAGATTTGAAACTGGGATTTGAATCAAGAAAGTGAAAATGAATGCCTAAGACATGAGGTTAGATTCGGATTGCGGTAGAAGTCTGCCCGGAACCGCCCGGCATATCCAGCAACCGAAATTTGGTAATCTAATGTGAGAGGTCAAGGGCAGAAATTAGTTGCGTAATAATGCAAAGACATGAGGTTAGATTCGGATTGCGGTATAAGCCTTCCCGGAACCACCCGGCATATCCAGCAATTGCAAAACGATAGTCTAATGTGGGAGATCTTGCAAGATTATGGTTATAATGAATTAATGAACACTTAACCAAGATAAGACATGTGATTAGACATGGGGATAATAAAGGGATAAGTGGGTAACATGGGTAGCATGTGAAACATAATTAAAGCACTTAACCAAGCCGAGACATGTAGTATGACATGGGAATTGCAAAGGGGTTAAGTGGGTGACATGGATAACATATGAAACACAATTAAAAACACTTAACTAAGATAAGACATGGGAACAGTAGAAGGGTTAAGTGGGTAGCATGTTTTACATGGGTAGCACGTATAATGCAAATAATGAACACTTAACCAAGATAAGACATGTGGTAAAACATGGGAATAGTAAAGGGGTTAAGTGGGTGACAGGGGTAGCATGTGAAACATAATAAAAGCACTTAACTAAGATGAGACATGTGATAAGACATGGGGATAAAAAAGGGGTTAAGTGGGAATTCCTAGTGGGGACCAAGCTTAGGAGGGAAGCTTGTGTCAAGTGTATGTACCCTTTTCAACCAGAAACCCATTTCAGTATCTATATGAGCTCGAACTAGGTCGAGGACAAGGACATGCTTATTGGGGTTGATTGTAAGAGGTCAATAAAGAGTTAGCGATGGCAGTGCAAGTCCAACAGAGTCATGTGCGTGTGTAGGTCCGGGATGGTAGGTAAGACGTTGTTGCATCGTGTAGGTATAAGCTGTGCATTTCAGTAGTATCGGGGTTGCCACCTTAGGGAGTGATACACCTTATTGTGGTATCAGCATAGGTATCTACGAGGTTAGGGAGACGATCGAATGGGGAGGGTGGTGGGTACAACAAGTGGTGGTGGGAGAAAGTGGGGCACCTACAAGAGCAGCTAGGAGTGCACGAAGCTACCATTATTGTGATTAGTAGGGAGGGTACAACTAGTCATGGTGGGAGCAAGTAGGGAACCTACGAGAGTAGCTAGGAGTACATAATCGAACAAGGAGGATAGTGGGTACATCTAGTGGTGATAGGTGCTTAAAGGTTACCTATGATGGCAGCTAGAAGTACACGAAACTATCATCATTCTATTTAGCTAAGAGGAATCATCTTTTAGTATGAAACTAGTATCGATGTGGTGCAGAGAATATCTTATAGTAGTTAGAAGCGCAGTCAATATTACATCCTCTTCGTCTTGTTACCTTATCATATCTGCTTATGTTACAGTCATCTCTTATATCCAGTTTATGTTCTTATCATGTTGATTTACTAATTATATTGTTAATGTCACTGGACTAGCCAGACTTTATGTCTGACCCTTTTTGTTTTGCCTCTTTTCTTTCCTCTCCCCCCCCCCCCCCACCCCCCTCCCTCCAAGGTTCTTTGGGTGGGCACATTAAAGCTTGATTCGGACTTTCCTGCTTGAACTGCTGAAAGTAATGCTTAGCTTTGTTTCTCTTTCATATGGCATTTTGGATTGGGGATTATGGTTTTTAAAATTATGTACTCTGATGGCTTTTGTACAAGACAGATATTATGTACTTGGTTTTGGTGTAATGGGTTTGGAGATGTAACCAAACATATTTTTGTTTCCGCTGCAATAAAGTTATAAATTTTTCAAGTACTATTTTATGTATCTGTCTTGCAATATTCTGTTCTGTTTACTTATAACGCTCCACGAAACTTAATGCATTCCCTTTGTGAGTGACATTAACGGACGTGTGGTGTTACAAACACCAATGAAATTTTATATAGCAAGAGTTCCAAATTAAATGAGGAAAAAACCAACCATGGAGAAACGACAGAACAAGAGAATGGTGATAGCACTAACAGTGGTTGTATCTCTGATCACGGTTGTGCCAGTGTAAGTGAAGCAGTCATGAGGGAGCAAGTGACTCTCCCCAATACTGGCAACAAACAGGTAAATGATAAAGATGTGGATGAGGGTTAGAGTAATCTCAATGATATTGAGTAGGTGAAGCTATAACAAAAGAGTGTTGATGTTGATTGCGCAGTTGCCTCTACAGATACCAACGTTTTGCTTGAGGATACTAACATTGTGGCAGACATGATAAGAACTGCAATAGCAAGAGAAGGTAATAGCGATGAAAGGTGTGCTACTCTTCAGCATCTTCTGGGTGAATGCAACACCATTCGGGTCAAAGTGAACAACGATGAGTTTAGTAAGTCAAACTTAGCTTCCTCGTCTTCAATGGTCAAAAAGATGAAATCTCCAAATTTCCCCCTGAGGGTGCATAAAGCTTCTCCATAGGCGGAAGGAATAGTGTCATCATATGCTCGTATTGCTCCACCTCTAGGGCATAAATAGAGACCACCAGATTTTCCTACCAACCAGGAAGTTTCTATCACTGGAGACAAAGCGGGGCCGAAATATCCTATAAGCCGTAGCATGAAAAAGGAGATATTGAAGAATTTTCCTGAAAAAGGTTAGTTGCAGTGATTATGCAGTTAGCAAGAGTATTTTTTGCGTGTTAGACCATATTAAATTTGAACCGTGCTTTGCCATTGTAGTATTGGTGTTAGTCATATGAGTATGTAAGAGTATAAATAATTATCTGCTCTCCCTACGCGGAGAGCTTAGCTAATATACATAGTGTGTATCACCTGAATACCTTGTATTTTAATATTTTTTTTTTTTTTGAATAAACAGTGTTACAGATCACTAAAAAACCAGCCGGCTTTGCCAAAAGAAGATATATATTTAGCAGAGATCACTGGATAAAGTACGTATTACGATGTCAAACATACAATCCATTTGCAAGTACATTCTCGGTTTGAATAAAACCGACGGCACCTTATTCCTCGTCTCATATGTCTAATACAAGTGGGAGGTCCTCGCATATCCGGTCGATTTCCAAGTATGACCAGACGACCACCACTTGTTACTGTGTCTTGGGTATACGACCCAATCAAGACATCAATAATAGCCCAAACGATGTGAAGATCTCCGGTCTTCAACCACTGTCTTCATCTTCGACTTTTACATGTCGTCACAGTTATTCAGAACGGGTTAAACCCAGTCTTTTCGAATAACCCATGTATCTTTAAAATCAAAAGATACATAAGGATAACACACATCTCATTCCAATCCAGAATATTCTTTTATTCAAATATTCATTTCTTTGGGCATGGTTCCCATTAATTTTATCAAAGGTTATCTCATTTAAACTTATTGTTTAAAACTTCCCATGGATATCATTTCAAAATATTTTATTATATCATTTCACAATTTAAACCAAATTAAGGTTTATATAACTAGTCGGGATTATCGAGCCTTACTGGCGTAATCATTTTTTTATTAACCCCAATCCCAACCTATTCATCCTATGGAGCAAAACTGTTAGTATTGCATATCTAACACCCATCGTGTTATCGGTAAATTTAATTACCATTTAATGTTCAAATCTAGTTAAAGATTCGTTAAAACCCCATCTTAGTTTTAATCTCCAAAAAATCAATACTTAATGATTATTCAACTTTAGGAAATTAATCATGTCTTTAACTGGGATAAAGAACAAATGCCATTTAAAAACACTATACACAATAAACCTAAAATCAACTTCCATTTAATTACAATTTAATTTTTTTAATAGAAAATTTTCATTAAATCTTAACTAAAAGATCTATTTCATAACTTACATTTCGAAAGGGTTTAAGAGTAGCTTTATTAAAACCACCATTCACAACAAACCAAAAATCCAATTTGATATTATATATGAGATCTTAAATGGAAATCATGTCGACTTATATTCAATGCCAAATTTTAAAAATAATAGATATCGCATTGGAATAACGATGTCTAAATCTTCGAAATTCCTCAATGATATCCGTATAATTGAGGAATCCAATATCGAAAATATCCAAAGATAATTTCCATTTAAAACCATTCCAATTTACATATTGTAAACTTCTGTTTATAACAAAAAAAGTTCACAAATCCAATTTATTATTTTCAAACAATTGGAATACTCTTTAGAAAACATCGCGTATTCCTTTCTGCTTTTTATTCTAGTTATTAACTAGTTCATTTAGATAAAATATCATTTATCCTTTCAAACTAGGAATTTTTCATCCAAAATATTTCCAAAGCATTTATTATGATTTTGAATAATTTATTCATATTTTTAATAATTTTATTAAAGCCCTTACAGTCGGTTTCCAATATCGGCCACCGAACTGCGTCCATAACGACCTTTTCCAAAACATATTTATACATAATCTAAAATCAAACCATTGGATCTAAAAAATTCTCATTTTTACTGGGAATATCATTTCATTATGGTTCTAATGATTCCAATTTCAGGAGAATCCGACGGTAGGATCTCCCAGTACATCAATTCGAAGTTGCGGGCTAACGATTGCGAACTGTTGCTGCGCGACGCGTTCTATTTAAACCCAAATCAATTTATAATTTAATAATTAGTTGAAATACTTCAAAATCAATTTTATAAAGTATATATAATCATCTTTGAAAACTCGTTTATGTCGTTTCTCTTTAAAATCACATATTTCACTATACAGTCAACTTTAATATTATTCTAATGAATAAAATAATATTATTTTTCAAAATTCATTATTTTACGTTTAAATTTTCCTTACAGTCGTTATAAAAATAAATGAAGAACTTTTGAAAGAAATCTTCTTTTAAAATGTTTTCTATATAGCCTAACTGAACTTGACTTTGGAAAGTTACTATTTCTTTCAAATCAAAACTTTGGTATGCCAAAAGTGTACTAAATTTACTTTAAAACCATTTGTTACTGTTACGAATATTCATCTATATTTTTATATCTACGCGTCCATCCAAAATTGGACATAAAAATCAGACATCCAAATTTCACTGATTATATTATTATTAAAATATTCATATTTATTCCGGATTGGAATAACATTCAACCAAACACAATATAATTTCACTTATATAAATTTTATATATCCAACTATAGTTGTGAATGACTATCGAACATACAAATAACATCCGGAGTGCCCTTACACCCGCATAAGCCTTAAACAATTATTTAACGCTTACATCGGTCTGTCAATCAACCGATTAACACACAACTATACACATAGGATTAGTGTACAATCAAATATCATCCCAAGACCCATGTTGGATTTTCAACCAATAAATAATCAATTCAAATCAACCACAAATTCATGAATTTAATCATAACTTATTTGTTTTAAATTGTTTTTCAATCTAACCAACTACACTTAAACAAGTGATAGTAAATGGTAATAAATTATATGAGATACTTATGTGTTGATTCAGTGATTCTTTCACATATATTATGTTGAAATCTTGGTTATGATTCCTTTATTTGTTAAGGGAATTATTCCTTTGTGTATCATTATACCTTACTTGCCATTTACTAATTTGCTTGTTCAAGTTAAACTAACCAGTGTGTTTGGTGTACTCGGGTCAGACTGAGTTGCATGTTAGGATTATCTTCAGTCTTTGCTTAGCTACTTCTCTATGGACATCTTTATCGACTCCTTTGGACTACTTTGCATATTTTTTGTGTAGCATACCATATGCTCACTTTGCATGCTGATCCTTATGTACATATTCTTTTGGGAGACCCGATATTGTATATATTATGGTCTGTATAACCTATATGTATGTTACTTTGTATTGTGTTTTATATAGTAAATATATGTATATGTGTTTGTTGTTCTGTAATCTGTGATATATATTAATATTTTGTTTTGTTTTGAACTGATCTTGTAGCATCCATGATATTGTATTAAGCGAAGATTGAGTATGTTGAACACCTGGGAAAAGAGAAAAGGATAAGCATTTTATCGACATATTTATTACTTGTTTAATACAAGATCATGGATGGTCGCTCCTAACTAGCCATAATCTCCATACTAGCTGACGACATTACTCGATAATGCTCCTTGTTAATATGGGTCTTGCGTTGGGGTGTCACAAGTCCATTATGTATGTAAATTATACTTACTCAAGTTATACGATGACAATTTCATAACAAAACGAGATGGGTGATCCCAAATACGTGCTTGCAGAATATACAAGAGGATGCTATCTATGTCCAAAGTAGACTATAGAATTTATATACATCAGTGGTAAATCTACTGAAAGTAGATGGGTATAGTTCGTACATACTAGTGGAGTCCGAACGACTTAAAATAAATCTTAACATGATAAAATTGGTTGTGATCCTCATATGGTAATATTATTATTAGATGTATAATTACTAGTCATCAGAACATTATTCTGACTCCCTTCTCCTACAGGATAGGCATAAGACACATACTGGTGTTTTAGGTAGAATTGATGGTGATAGGGACACTTGATTTAAAAGTGTCAATTAATGATTAGTGCCTATTTAATATCATATTTTAAATTATTTCATTGTGAGTTATTAGCTAGAGCTCTAATGAACATCCTTTTTTATTTGCAGGTTACCAAACAAATGATCCATTCTCCAATAGAATTAAGTTCTCAATTTTTATGAAAATTCGAGCCCGTTAGGGTGCGAGCTGCCATACCCTTCTTTGATTTCCTTGGAATATTTTTATTTTTTTAAAATATTTGAGAAAGTTCTAAATCAAATTTATTTATAATTTAATGAATTCATGTGATATCTTTTTCAAATTACAGATCAACTTGATCCATGTATGGATGAATTTTTGTGTGATAATTTTGGATATAATTTGGTGTTAAATTTTCTTTCCCTAGAATAAAATTCTTAGAAATAGAATGACAGATCTAAATAATCTATACATGGTTTATATAATAAAATAAGATTCTAAAATATTTTATTATTTTTGGAAATAATCTTAGTTCACTAAATTTCAAAATTAACATGTGATATGTCATGGCTGGAACGAAGTATAAGGATTTACGAGCTTCGCAAGCAAACGAAGCCGTTGAAGAAAGCGTTCACGAGCAGGCTGAATTGGAGTCCCCGGCTTGTGGCTCGCGGGGGACGAACCAACCCCAGGAGGGGGTCACGACCCGATCACAGGACGCCGCCACGAATCACTCACTTGGAGGTTCCACTGGCCGCGCACTTGAAGGACCCACGAGCCGTCCTGCTAAGCTCGTCACGAGCCAACCTGAAGACATCACGAGCCGGTAACCAGAGGGGTCCACGAACCGCCCTACCCATAGGACTACAACTCGACCTGGAAATACGCATGTTGGTTCCCCTATCCGACCTGGTTCGAGTTCTTTGCGTATAAGAGAGAATGTTGGTGATCGGTTCAACCCTTCTTCCTCAGCAACTGAAGGAGATCTTTCTCGCATCCTCCATATGTTGGGGAGGACGAAGGATGAGTTTGCAGCCCAAAGGCAAGAAAGTTCCTTGTTACGACAGAACATTACTGCATTAGAAAGAAGAATCGATGATTTTCAGAGGCAGAGGAAATCTCTGCCAGGCCGTCCTCTAACTCCAGAGTACTCGTCTTCGTCTAGGGAATTTCCAAGACCTCCACGATGACCATTAGAAAGGGCTGAATATATAGAACAGCTTTGATTTGGATCGCTTCCTTCTCAAGAAGAGGCGGTACTTAAATTGCGGCCCGTCAATCGTAATCCGAATAATCCTGCAACACTTTCCAGAGCTCAAGTTATTAATGATCCTGTTGAGAATCAACCACTGCAACCCCCTCGCCGCGTGATTGACTGTGGCAATAGGGGATAAGGAAGTTCTGCTCAAGCCCCAGATTACCCGGCAGCACGTCGATGGGACGTTGGAGGGCCCCGCAAGGCAAGGAGTGTTGATCCTGAATTTACACTGATTCATGCTGATGTTGAAGCAATGATTATGCAGATCCTGGTAGATAGCCGTGGATAGTGGGATGAAGATTTGGGTATAAGCCGCAGTCACACGCCCTTTGCTGATGATATATTGGATGTTCGCTTCCCGAGACGATTCACTATGCCCACCATGAATCATTATGTAGGCAGGATAGATCCAGTTCAGCATCTATTGAGGTATTCATGGTACATGAATGCCGCTGCTTCTCCTGACGTAGTAAGATGCAAAGCGTTCCCGATATTCCTAGAGGATGTGGCATTGATGTGGTTTACTCGTTTGCCTGCACGGTCCATCGCCAATTTCCAGGAACTGAGCGAAAAGTTCATAAACTTGTTCCAACTTCATGCTCAAAGGTCCAAAATGTCATCGAGCTATCACTCATCAAACAACATCCCGACGAAACTCTAAGGTCATATTTGGAACGCTTCAATTGGACAGTCACAGAAGTTAAAGACCCTCATGAACAAACCGTTTTGATGGCCCTAATTGACGGAGTGGACAAGGATACTGAGTTTGGGAGATATTTAGCCAGCAAACTGTCGCTGAATAGAAAAATCTTCTACGAAATAGCTAACATCCTCTTACGTCAGGAAGAGATATATGCCAATCGAAAGGGGAAGGCTGCCGACAAAGAGGATATACAGAGCGATGTGGCCATCAAGCAATCTAGGGGACAGCTCTGGAAAGGTAGAGGTCAACGTTGGGAACAAAAACCAGGGGAATGGTCGCCAGTCCGGGAACGGCAACAAGAGAAGAAATCGAGGAAACGGCTCACATGGAGGCCTCAATTCAAACCATTTGAAAACTTCATGCCATTGAATGATACATTAGAAAACATTTTCCTGGATACCTATAATGTCCTTCAATATAAGAGGCCCTCACCTAGAGTCTCAATAGAAAAGGAACGCGAAACAGGAAAGTTTTGCCTTTTTCATCAGACCCATGGTAATTCCACCAATGAATGCCATCATTTGAGAGACGTCGTCGAAAAGCTACTCCGAGAAGGGAAGTTGGACGAATACAAGGTTACCCAAGAGACGGGGGAAAGTTGGGCAGGCCCCAAACCAAAACCAACCAACAGCTCGGCCAACTGCTCAGCAGAAAGGAAAGAACATTGTCATCAATACTATAGTAGGAGGACCTCATCATGCTGGGCATAGCTTTAAGGCAATGGATCAGTATGTGAATGCGGCTAAACATCTTGAAGTAGGAGAATGCAGCAATCCAGAAATTGCAGCCCCGATAAAGAAGCATAAGACAATGTTTGATGATATCATCTTTCATGATAGAGACTGTATCGGAGTTCACTCCCCCACTGAAGATCCTTTAGTGATAACGGCAACCATCGGTACCGCTTTGGTCCACAAGGTGTTGGTAGATAATGGAAGTTCAGTAAACATCCTGTTTAAGAAAGCCTTTGATCAGATGAAGTTTGAGGTGAAAGATTTGAAGCCCTGTGAGGGATGGATATGTGGCTTCAATGGAGCCTCAACAGCCCCGACCAAATATGTGGAATTATCAGTAACTTTGGGAGAAGGAGATCGCCGGAGAGTGAGAATTCTTCCATTTGTTGTATTGGATATTGAGTCAACTTATAAAGCCTTCTTGGGTCGATCGGCCTTAGCATAATTCAGAGCTTGTATTGCACCTTAGTGCTTATTATTAAAGTTCCCGACGGATGCAGGAGTGGAAGTATTTAGAGGCGATCAGTTCATAGGACGAGCTTGCTACATAGCAAAGCTGAAGTTGGTGCTCAAAGGATTAAACATAGAACCAAAGAGTACTCCTCCACCCGCAGAGGAGGACACGACATAGCAATTAAAAATGGTCCCGAAGGAGCCGCCCAGAGAATTGCCCGAGGATATAGATTCCAGAGAGGACGAGGAACTTGGGGGCATAATGGCGACTCCAAATGAAATGATTGTGGATATCCCAATCGACAATAATGACCCAGCAAAAGGTATTGAAAATGGATCCCAGTTAGATCCCCTTCGTGCAAAGGAATTGACCTACTTCTTAAAAGCCGGCCTGGATGTGTTTGCCTGGACCCATGCTGACATGTGTGGGATATCCCCGTCAATTATGCGCCACTCATTAAGCATCAACCCAAAGCACCCACATGTTAAACATAAAAGGCGAATGCTTGGCCCGAAGAGGTCCGCTGCCTTGAAAGAAGAAGTTGAGAAGTTAAGGAGTAATGGATTCATTAGAGGTTCAACTTACCCAGAATGGATTTCAAACCCGGTTTTGGAAAAGAACGCCAACGGGACATAGCGCACTTGCATCGATTTTTCAGATTCGAACAAGGCCTGTCCGAAAGATAGTTTCCCACTTCCTAGAATTGATCAATTGGTGGATTATACAGCAGGTCACGAACTCCTCTCCTTCATGGATGCGTATTCCGAACATAACCAAATTCCTATGCATGTCCCGGACTAGGAGCATTCCAGCTTCATCATAGTTTTGGGATTGTATTGCTATGTAGTGATGCCTTTTGGCTTAAAGAACGCTGGAGCTACATATCAATGATTGGTAAACCGTATGTTCTACAGTCAGATTGGGAAGACGATGGAAGTGTACGTTGATGACATGCTTGTGAAATCCAGACAATCATCCAACCATACCACTGATTTAGCTGAAATGTTTGACATCCTTAAGCGATACGGGATGAAGCTCAACCCTTTAAAGTGTTCGTTTGGAGTAGCCTCTGGAAAATTCTTGGGCATTATCATTAGCTCGCGTGGAATTGAAATCAATCCAGATCAGATTGCAGCGACCAGGAATATTCAAGAACCAAGGCAAATCAAAGATGTGCAGAGCCTCGCTGGGAAAGTAGCCGCATTAAGTAGATTCATTTCCAAAGCTACAGATAAGTGCATTCCATTTTTCGATTTGATAAAGCGAGGGAAGCGCAATTTCAAGTGGACTTCTGATTGTGTAGAAGCATTCTAGAACCTCCTGAATCATCTAGAAAAACCTTCGATATTGTCCAAGCCGGTAGATCACGAGGATTTGTTCGTGTACTTGGCAGTGTCGTCCCATGCGATAAGTTCAGCTCTAGTAAGAGAAGAGGATAAAGTCCAGAGACCTGTATACTACGTGAGTAAGAGTTAGCAGCGGCAGAGCGGAATTACCCAAAGATAGAGAAGCTTTCATATAGTCTGTTGATCGCATCTAGAAAGCTTCGTTCCTATTTTCAGACTTATCCCATCACTGTACACATGGATCATCCATTGCGGCAAGTGTTATAGAGACCAGAGGCATCAGGAAGGCTACTTAAGTGGAATATCGAGTTAAGTCAGTTTGACCTGAACTTTCAACCTCGAAGATCGGTAAGGGGGCAAGTACTGGCAGAATTTACCATCCTGGAGGAGATGTGGTAAGTAAGGAAGTTGTGCCTCCAAAACAACTGGTTGACCCTAACGCCTGGAAACTATACACTGACGGAGCCAGGAATGAAAAACGATCCGGTGCTGGAGTGGTACATGTAACTCCCGAAGAACGATCGATATATTATGCTTTGAGATTAGAGTTCCACGCCACTAACAACGACTCAGATTATGAAGCCCTGATTGTCGGGCTTAAGCTTGCGAGGGAGCTAGTGATAACGAAGTTGGATAACTTTTGTGATTCGAAGATAATGGTGAACCAAGTTAATGAAGAGTTTCAGGCCAAAGGACCAAGGTTTGTACCATACTTGAGGGAAGTAAGAAAATTGCTGGGTGGCTTAGAACACTACTGCATAACACACATCCCCCGATCAGAGAACCAGAGGGCGGATAAGTTGACCAAGATGGCAAGTTCCGATAACCCTGAGGGAACAGAGATAGTCCCGATAGAGATACTGCAGTCTCCGAGTATTGATCAGATGGAAATTGATCTCGTACTGGAGACTGAGCCAGAAAGGGGGTCATGGATGACACCCATAAAGAACTTCTTGATAACAGGGACACTTACCACCAAAAAGAGTGAAAGGCGTGTTGTCATTCGTAAAGCCTCAAGATATGTCATGCAAGGTGAGGTTTTGTACCGATAAGGATTCTCAATGTCACTCCTCCGGTGTATAGCCCACGACGACATCGAAAGAGTGTTAAGGGAAGTTCATGAAGGTGAATGTGGCGATCACACTGGAGGCCAGACACTGTCGAAGAAGATACTACGATACAGCTATTTTTGGACCACCATGAACAAAGATGCAGCTAAATATGCACGGCGTTGCGACAGCTGCCAGAAATTGTCCAAGATCCCCAGAGCACCTCCTACCAGTTAACAACAATTATGAGCCCGTACCCCTTTGCTATATGAGGAATTGACATTATTGGAAGCCTCCCTATTGCTAAGGGTGGAGCTAAGTACGCCATCGTAGCCATAGATTACTTCACGAAGTGGGTCGAAGCGGAGCCATTGACCGCGATCACAACCAAGAGGGTGATCAACTTCGTTGTGAGAAACATTATATGTCGATTTGAAATCCCGAAAGTCATCATAACAGATAATGGGACCCAATTTGATATCACTGAGTTCCGGGACTTTTGCCAAAGATACTGTGAAGACCCGTAACTTCCCCGTAAAGGAAAGCGACGGATAGTTCGAGAACAAACCACAACAGAACGCATACAGAAGAACATTTCATTGTATATTACAACAATGCATCAGATTACAAGAATATACAGAGTATAAATGAATAATACACAGGATTATCAGAGATTTAAATTACATTGATACATAGCAGCGGAAAATAATACAATACACAACTAGGATGAGATATACGGATACAAAGCTTTCCGGATATCGTTCCAGCTGTAAACCAGGATCCTGTGAATATAAATCTGCAAAACCAAAACTACTAGCTGCCCGTGTCGAAAATAGGGGCACCCAGAGTTTAGGTCAAAACAATAAACTCCAGGTCAGTCATGTGACTGGTGTGAGAACTAAAACAGTTATTAATCTTTATTTTAAATCATTAGGTAAATCAAGGGACCACGCCGTATAACACGGAACGGGTTTCCTCCCAAGAATACCAGTGCATAAGACAAACAGCGCAATGCTAAATAAAGAAAAATGAAGCTGTTATAAGACCCAGGTCCCATCACACAATGCAACGCAGTCGAGGATAGGGTTTTCCCTTATAACAGCCAAAGAATGTTTGATACGTTTAAAACAAATCATTTGATACTATTATAAGTGCATAGTGTATAAAACACTTCAAATCATAAGTATCAATCATAGGCGGCATAAGCGCCCCATCCCACTATGTCGCCATATATAGGATTACAACTAAAACCGCAAATGTCACGTATTTGGAAATTGGATTTCCATCTATGAACCGAGGCAAAAGATAGTCCTCAACCGATTCGAGACTGCCTAGCCCCAGCCTCAGGATCAGAGCTCGAGTGACCCTAGGAGCGACAGGGCCGGTCCACCGATGTGGATTAAAATGCCTGAACACTACGTTTCCCCGCCCTTTGGGGCGTAAATGAGCCACTAAATGACTCCATCGGTTCGAGAACGACCGATCAATCCGAGGCGCCTCGCAACAGCAACAACCACATAAGTCAAACTCGTCAGGGCGTGTAAAACCACTGACGCCACTTCTAACAAGGAAGAAACGCAGGCCCTCCCTGAGGTCCTTTCTCCCGTTTTTGGTTCATACCGGGTGTGAAACACGCGAGGTAAACGTTACACAAAGCTACGCCACAAAGGCCGTGCTTTGATCATCACCACAAGACTTTGCTTTTCAACAGAAGCCTTGATCATTTGCATCTTAGCATGCCACACAGGCAAACCATCCTATGCAACCGATATCAGTCACACAGAATGAAATCCGATGTCAGACACACAGTCCATTTACAAGTCCGTTCTGGGTCTGAACGAAACCGGAGGCACCTAGTACCCCGCATATCCATCGATCTCCAAGTACGTCTGGACGATCACTAACTGTTTCCATCTTCTTGGGTGTACAGCCCAATCAAGATCATCAGTTATCCCCCAAACGACGTGAAGACCTCCGGTCTTCGACCATCGTCTTCATCTTCGACTTATCGTCGTATCAGTTATTCAGAATGGGATAAACCCGGTCTTTCCGAATAACTCGCGTATATATTATAAAAGTGTTACACAAACACAACATACGCCTCATTCCAACCCATTAGTCATTAACCGTAAATTAATCAAGAGAATAATTCCCCAAATATTAACCCCGAAGGCCGAAACCAACATCAGATCAATATCCAGAAAACCATTCTACTTAGCTAACCGACAGTTAGTTTCTAAATTTCACGTTCAAATCTAATTAAAGATTTAACTATCGCCTGGAGCAAAACTGGTGATACTCCATTCTCGATCTTTTCAATCTAATTAAAGATTCATTAAAACTCCACTTAGTTTTAATATGTGACTGGGTTAAAGAATCAGTGTCATTTAAAACACGGTTCACGATAAACCCAAAGTCACATCCCATTAATTATCGGGTTAAAGAACAAGTGTTATTTAAAACACTGTTCACGATAAACCCAAAAATCAATATCCATTCAATTCCAATTAAATATTATTTAATTGGTACACTTCATTAAATCTAAATAAAAAGATTTAATCTTTTCTCAACTGGGTTCAAGAACAGTGTTAGTGAAGACACCATTCACGACAAACCCAAATCACATTTATTAATTATCGGGTTAAAGAACAAGGGTTATTTAAAACACTGTTCACGATAAACCCAAAAATCAATATCCATTCAATTCCAATTAAATATTATTTAATTGGTACACTTCATTAAATCTAAATAAAAAGATTTAATCTTTTCTCAACTGGGTTCAAGAACAGTGTTAGTGAAGACACCATTCACGACAAACCCAAATCACATTCGATATTCAATACAAGGCTCTGAATAGAAAATATATCGGCTTATATTCAATATCGAATTCTACGACTAACAAATGTCGTATTGGAAATAACGATATCAATATATATCTTTCAAATTTCCATAACAACACCTGTATAATCACGAATTCCAACATCGAAATATTCCGAAGACAATTTCGATTCAAATCCACTCCAATGCAATCATTGGAAATTTTGGTTATTTTTTTAAAACCCTTTTCGAATTCAATTTATTTATTTAAAAATAAATAAAATTATAACTCTAGTTCAAAACTAGTTCATTTCGATAAAAATCCATTTTTATCTTTTCAAATATGGAGTTTTTCATCCCAATTCTTTCTAAATCATTTCTTATGATTTTACACAAATTATTACTATTTTTAATAATTTTATCAAGGCCCGTACAGTCGATTTCCATCAATGGCCATCGAACTGCACTTACATCGACCTTTTTCGAATTTGATTTGGACGTATCTCCAAATCCAACCGTTAGATTTCAAATTTCTAATATTCATTAGAAAGCTCTTTTCGATACGAACCCAACGGTTCCGGTTTTAGGAGAATCCGACGGTCGGATCTCCCGTAAAGTCCGTTTGAAATAAATGGTCGAAATTCGCGAACTGCCGCGGCGCGGCGCGTTCTATTCAGGCCATTATATTATATATAATATATATAATATATATATTTCGTCGATTTCTATTTAAAACGAATTATATAAATAGTTTTGAATTCGTTTCAAAAACATTTTCAACTTCCATTTCAATTCAAATCAAAATTGAATTCTTCTTTATAAAATCGTTTCAAAATTCATTTCTATTCAATTCAAATTTCAATTCAATTTGAATTCATTTCAATTCGTTTTCAATTCAATTTGAATTCGTTTTCAATTCAATTCATTTCGAAATCGTTTTCAATTCAATTTGAATTCGTTTCCAATTCAATTCATTTCGAAATCGTTTTCAATTCAATTTGAATTCGTTTTCAATTCAATTCATTTCGAAATCGTTTTCAATTCAATTCATTTCGAAATCGTTTTCAATTCAATTCATTTCGAAATCGTTTTCAATTCAATTCATTTCGAAATCGTTTTCAATTCAATTTGAATTCGTTTTCAATTCAATTCATTTCGAAATCGTTTTCAATTCAATTTGAATTCGTTTCCAATTCAATTCATTTCGAAATCGTTTTCAATTCAATTTGAATTCGTTTTCAATTCAATTCATTTCGAAATCGTTTTCAATTCAATTCATTTCGAAATCGTTTTCAATTCAATTCATTTCGAAATCGTTTTCAATTCAATTCATTTCGAAATCGTTTTCAATTCAATTTGAATTCGTTTTCAATTCAATTCATTTCGAAATCGTTTTCAATTCAATTTATTTCGAAATCGTTTTCAATTCAATTCATTTCGAAATCGTTTTCAATTCAATTCATTTCGAAATCGTTTTCAATTCAATTCATTTCGAAATCGTTTTCAATTCAATTCATTTCGAAATCGTTTTCAATTCAATTCATTTCGAAATCGTTTTCAATTCAATTCATTTCGAAATATTCGATTTCGAGATTACTTTTCAATATTCACTTTAAAATGAATAAAATCGATATAAATATCGTTTACGTCAAAATGGCGTCAATCTAATCAACACGGCTTCATAAATTTCTATTTTCAAATATTCTATTTCAAATATTTCCTATTGTCAAAATATTTGTTATTATCAAAATATTCTTTATTTTCACGATTGGAATGAGGCCCAATCAATTACCATATAAAATTAATTATATGGATTTTCATACAACACATGTATATAATAACATTGAAAATAATCAACCATCAACCAAAGTGCACTACACTGTATAAGCATCAAATATAGATATTCAACGCTCATAACAGCCTGTCAATCAATCGATCGACATATTTAATCAATCAGGATGAGTGAACTTCAAATTTCATCCTAACACCCGTGTGGGGTTTCAAACAATCAAACACCGATTTTTATTCGTGCAGTTGGGCGATGTGTAAAATTTATCGTCCCAATCAATGTCATTCAAATAAGTGTACATAAACAAACCATCTGGTTTGTAAATGAATATTTATTTATTCACTTCACTATTTTCATATTCACGTTAAAAATTATATTTTTAACGATAAAACATTTTATTTCAACCTATGAATTTCTATTCAGTTCATTCTTTAAATAAAATGCTATTTTTATTTTTCTAACTTATTTTAGAAAATTTCGGCGGCATAACGGCACGATACTAGAAACGGGACAAGGCCTAGCCTTATCCCCGGTCTAGTGAAGGCCCACGCCATTCACACATCAATCAAATTCACTTTCGTTATGCAAACCACAAAATTTGGAGTAAGGGTCTAACCTAGCCTTACTCCTTCGCCTTATAACGGCGCACGTCTAATCCTAACCAATTTATCGATTTGATTTTTCACACCACAAACCACATTCAAACCAATATCACAATCAATAACCAAACAGCCAAACAAACAAGTCCATGGTCTGTGGACGATTGTGTCGGGTGCTACTAAGCACCGTCTGCATCCTAGTATATATATAACTAGAAAAATTAAATTGAAAGGTGAGAAATTCTCACATATAGCTATCCTAGCTCCACGGCACTTCATTTGCAGAAGTCTTCGTCGTTTCGCCTTTTTGTCACCTTCGTTGCTGCTTTCACTACATACGTAAAAATCACATTTTTACTTTGCTATTCAATATAAATAATAATCGAATTTTTTCTTCGATGTTCAATATATAAAAATCGAATTTTTATTTCAAAGTTCAATTTATAAAAATCGAATTTTTAGTTCGCTATTCAATATATAAAAATCAAATTTTTAGTTCGCTATTCAATATATAAAAATCAAATTTTTAGTTCGCTATTCAATATATAAAAATCGAATTTTTAGTTCGCTATTCAATATATAAAAATCGAATTTTTAGTTCGCTATTCAATATATAAAAATCGAATTTTTAGTTCGCTATTCAATATATAAAAATCGAATTTTTAGTTCGCTATTCAATATATAAAAATCGAATTTTTATTTCGAAGTTCACTATATAAAAATCATATTTTTATCTCGACAATATAAAAGATTATACTTTCTATAACTTTGCAACATAAATAAAAACCAGTTTTTAAAGTAAATAAAATTCAGTTTTAACCTCAAAATAAAATTCAGTTTTAACATCAAAATAAAATTCTGTTTTAACATCAAAATAAAATTCTGTTTTAACATCAAAATAAAATTCTGTTTTTATATAAATCAAATTCAGTTTATAAAATCTATTATAATCAGTTTATAAATTCTAACAAATCAGTTTTCATAATCCTTTTAAAAAATCCAGTTTTTATTCTTCTTTTCAAAATTTCTGTTTTTAAAATCTTTTAAAAATTCTGTTTTAAAAATCTAAAACAACAATCAGTAATTACCTTTTAATAAAAATCAGTTTTTTTTTTTTTTTTTAAACAAAAATCAGTTTATAAAATCTTTACATCAGTTTTCTTTTCAGTTTTCAAATAAAATAAAAACAAAATAAATAAATTAATTAAACAACGACTTACAGAGGGGGGGGGTCTTGGCGTCGACGTCGCAGGGTAGAGGGAGGAAGCGGGGGTCGCGGTGGGGTTTTGGGGGAGTTTGCGGGTTTCGTGAGGAGGAGAGAGGCGCGATGGGGGGGCTGTCAGGAGCGGAGCGGCGGCGTTTTGGGGTCCTCCGATGGCGGCACAAGGTGCGGTGGCGCGGTGAGCCTCGGGGCGGCGGGTGGATCGCATCGGTTTTGTTTTTTTTTTTTTTTATACTGAAATGAGATAGAACGGGGGGGGCCAGGAAGAAGATAAAAGGGGAGGGAGGGAATTAAAATTATTTTATTATTTATTATTTTATTATTTAATTTCGCAAAAAGGCTGACTTTTACATATGCCCTCGGAACGAGGCCCACCGCCTGTCGCCCATAGCGTTTCACCCCCATTCCGAACACAATGGGATATGTATCGCAAGCTGATTTGATCGTTACAATCAGTTTCCTTTTGAATTTTCATTTAAATCACTATATTGAATTTTAAACGTACATTTCAATTTACCGGGGCCTCATACTAACTAGAAAAATTCCAGAAAAATAATTTCTAGCTTCGTATTGACGATACGGTCCTAACAAAACTAGTTTCGTCGAACTCTGAGACCGTTTGAAAAATGGCCAATTTCCAGTCGATTAAAATCAACTGAAACTGGTCAAACGCGTTTTCTTTTGCCACGCTCACATATTGATTCGAAAAATTATGAAATTTGAAACCTAGCAATAACTTAACATCACGGACCCAACAAAACTGGTTTCGTCGAAATCCGAGGTCGTTTGCAAAATTGCTATTTTTAAGGGCCTTATATATATAAAAATATATATAAATTCCACAGCGACTATTTCTAATTTTAAACTGGACATATCTTATCATTTCTAAAATGAAATCTCAGTTTGTTAACTTCGTTAGAAAGATATTCACTATTAGATTCCATTATTTTTGGTTTCACTAAAATCCGGATTGTTTTGCACCCGGTACATTCAATTGAAGTTTGAAATCGAATTATCGAACTACCGCGCCATTTTCAATTCTATTTATAATTATATATAAATATTTCTATTCTAACGACGACGCGTATAATATATACGTTCGAATTCTATTCAAAATAAATTTCACGTCGATATTATTTAAAATAATTCATTTTAAATAATCAAAATTCGCTAAAATGGCCAAAATAAAAATTTTAAACTGGCCCAGATTTTCCGGGTTGTTACAATCTCCCCCACTTAAAACTTTTCGTCCCCGAAAAGGAACAAAGTCGAAAGTGGTTTGATTATTCAGCTCTACTTTCGATCTGGCTTCCATTCTCTAACCTTTTAGTTTCTGAGAATTTTCAAAATTTCAAAAATTTGGCTAACACCCTAAATTTTTGAAAAATTTCGCCATAACCTCCCCTGCACCGGGAGCATCGGGGAATTTCAAATAGCTTCCCCGGTCCTTCAGATCTCAAAAAGAAAAAGAAAAAGCCAAGCGGCTAGCCAATAGGCTCACAAAATCATCATCACCCAAACAAAACAGGAAATTATGTAGTAAACATGTACCTATTTGTCGGGCAAACAAATTTTATTCTCTGGCTCTAGCCTCCTTGCTATGACCTGTTCAATGCTATATATGTATATGCAAGCAGATGCGACCAATTTTCAATATAGTTCAATATTCGATCAAATTAGGCATAATGGTTCAAAATTAGCAAACAAATAAGCAAACATCACAAACATCAATCAATTAGTGGATTAATGTTTCAAATTCATAAATTTTACTACATATAAAGAAAATCATGTTTTTGATGCCAAATCACAACAATAGGTTCAAACTATATATAAGTTTTGGTTCTCACACCAGCCTAATGGAAATATATAGAAAATCACACCTTCAACACTCGAACATTAATTCTGATGATGTAGCTACAATCATCAGAATCATCTTCGGGCGACTAGAGTGTGAATCTATATCTATCCAGTATATTAAAACTTCGAATACACGTGGATCAGACGTATACCCAAAATCTTTATATACTGCATTGTCCAAATCAATATAAATAAATAATCAAATTCGAATAGTTGATTTAAATTTTCAAAACAAAGAATGTTTTCATTTGAAAAATATACTCTTCACACTCGTTCTAGGATACTACTGATCCTATCTCTAACGAGTCATTCCATTGGATATTACTAATCCAATATCTGATGAATTCTTTCGTATGGTTCTAATGTGTCTTGTTCTCTGAGCTTTGTAAACCAAAGCTCTGATACCAACTGTGAAGACCCGTAACTTCCCCGTAAAGGAAAGCGACGGATAGTTCGAGAACAAACCACAACAGAACGCATACAGAAGAACATTTCATTGTATATTACAACAATGCATCAGATTACAAGAATATACAGAGTATAAATGAATAATACACAGGATTATCAGAGATTTAAATTACATTGATACATAGCAGCGGAAAATAATACAATACACAACTAGGATGAGATATACGGATACAAAGCTTTCCGGATATCGTTCCAGCTGTAAACCAGGATCCTGTGAATATAAATCTGCAAAACCAAAACTACTAGCTGCCCGTGTCGAAAATAGGGGCACCCAGAGTTTAGGTCAAAACAATAAACTCCAGGTCAGTCATGTGACTGGTGTGAGAACTAAAACAGTTATTAATCTTTATTTTAAATCATTAGGTAAATCAAGGGACCACGCCGTATAACACGGAACGGGTTTCCTCCCAAGAATACCAGTGCATAAGACAAACAGCGCAATGCTAAATAAAGAAAAATGAAGCTGTTATAAGACCCAGGTCCCATCACACAATGCAACGCAGTCGAGGATAGGGTTTTCCCTTATAACAGCCAAAGAATGTTTGATACGTTTAAAACAAATCATTTGATACTATTATAAGTGCATAGTGTATAAAACACTTCAAATCATAAGTATCAATCATAGGCGGCATAAGCGCCCCATCCCACTATGTCGCCATATATAGGATTACAACTAAAACCGCAAATGTCACGTATTTGGAAATTGGATTTCCATCTATGAACCGAGGCAAAAGATAGTCCTCAACCGATTCGAGACTGCCTAGCCCCAGCCTCAGGATCAGAGCTCGAGTGACCCTAGGAGCGACAGGGCCGGTCCACCGATGTGGATTAAAATGCCTGAACACTACGTTTCCCCGCCCTTTGGGGCGTAAATGAGCCACTAAATGACTCCATCGGTTCGAGAACGACCGATCAATCCGAGGCGCCTCGCAACAGCAACAACCACATAAGTCAAACTCGTCAGGGCGTGTAAAACCACTGACGCCACTTCTAACAAGGAAGAAACGCAGGCCCTCCCTGAGGTCCTTTCTCCCGTTTTTGGTTCATACCGGGTGTGAAACACGCGAGGTAAACGTTACACAAAGCTACGCCACAAAGGCCGTGCTTTGATCATCACCACAAGACTTTGCTTTTCAACAGAAGCCTTGATCATTTGCATCTTAGCATGCCACACAGGCAAACCATCATATGCAACCGATATCAGTCACACAGAATGAAATCCGATGTCAGACACACAGTCCATTTACAAGTCCGTTCTGGGTCTGAACGAAACCGGAGGCACCTAGTACCCTGCATATCCATCGATCTCCAAGTACGTCTGGACGATCACTAACTGTTTCCATCTTCTTGGGTGTACAGCCCAATCAAGATCATCAGTTATCCCCCAAACGACGTGAAGACCTCCGGTCTTCGACCATCGTCTTCATCTTCGACTTATCGTCGTATCAGTTATTCAGAATGGGATAAACCCGGTCTTTCCGAATAACTCGCGTATATATTATAAAAGTGTTACACAAACACAACATACGCCTCATTCCAACCCATTAGTCATTAACCGTAAATTAATCAAGAGAATAATTCCCCAAATATTAACCCCGAAGGCCGAAACCAACATCAGATCAATATCCAGAAAACCATTCTACTTAGCTAACCGACAGTTAGTTTCTAAATTTCACGTTCAAATCTAATTAAAGATTTAACTATCGCCTGGAGCAAAACTGGTGATACTCCATTCTCGATCTTTTCAATCTAATTAAAGATTCATTAAAACTCCACTTAGTTTTAATATGTGACTGGGTTAAAGAATCAGTGTCATTTAAAACACGGTTCACGATAAACCCAAAGTCACATCCCATTAATTATCGGGTTAAAGAACAAGTGTTATTTAAAACACTGTTCACGATAAACCCAAAAATCAATATCCATTCAATTCCAATTAAATATTATTTAATTGGTACACTTCATTAAATCTAAATAAAAAGATTTAATCTTTTCTCAACTGGGTTCAAGACAGTGTTAGTGAAGACACCATTCACGACAAACCCAAATCACATTTATTAATTATCGGGTTAAAGAACAAGGGTTATTTAAAACACTGTTCACGATAAACCCAAAAATCAATATCCATTCAATTCCAATTAAATATTATTTAATTGGTACACTTCATTAAATCTAAATAAAAAGATTTAATCTTTTCTCAACTGGGTTCAAGAACAGTGTTAGTGAAGACACCATTCACGACAAACCCAAATCACATTCGATATTCAATACAAGGCTCTGAATAGAAAATATATCGGCTTATATTCAATATCGAATTCTACGACTAACAAATGTCGTATTGGAAATAACGATATCAATATATATCTTTCAAATTTCCATAACAACACCTGTATAATCACGAATTCCAACATCGAAATATTCCGAAGACAATTTCGATTCAAATCCACTCCAATGCAATCATTGGAAATTTTGGTTATTTTTTTAAAACCCTTTTCGAATTCAATTTATTTATTTAAAAATAAATAAAATTATAACTCTAGTTCAAAACTAGTTCATTTCGATAAAAATCCATTTTTATCTTTTCAAATATGGAGTTTTTCATCCCAATTCTTTCTAAATCATTTCTTATGATTTTACACAAATTATTACTATTTTTAATAATTTTATCAAGGCCCGTACAGTCGATTTCCATCAATGGCCATCGAACTGCACTTACATCGACCTTTTTCGAATTTGATTTGGACGTATCTCCAAATCCAACCGTTAGATTTCAAATTTCTAATATTCATTAGAAAGCTCTTTTCGATACGAACCCAACGGTTCCGGTTTTAGGAGAATCCGACGGTCGGATCTCCCGTAAAGTCCGTTTGAAATAAATGGTCGAAATTCGCGAACTGCCGCGGCGCGGCGCGTTCTATTCAGGCCATTATATTATATATAATATATATAATATATATATTTCGTCGATTTCTATTTAAAACGAATTATATAAATAGTTTTGAATTCGTTTCAAAAACATTTTCAACTTCCATTTCAATTCAAATCAAAATTGAATTCTTCTTTATAAAATCGTTTCAAAATTCATTTCTATTCAATTCAAATTTCAATTCAATTTGAATTCATTTCAATTCGTTTTCAATTCAATTTGAATTCGTTTTCAATTCAATTCATTTCGAAATCGTTTTCAATTCAATTTGAATTCGTTTCCAATTCAATTCATTTCGAAATCGTTTTCAATTCAATTTGAATTCGTTTTCAATTCAATTCATTTCGAAATCGTTTTCAATTCAATTCATTTCGAAATCGTTTTCAATTCAATTCATTTCGAAATCGTTTTCAATTCAATTCATTTCGAAATCGTTTTCAATTCAATTTGAATTCGTTTTCAATTCAATTCATTTCGAAATCGTTTTCAATTCAATTTGAATTCGTTTCCAATTCAATTCATTTCGAAATCGTTTTCAATTCAATTTGAATTCGTTTTCAATTCAATTCATTTCGAAATCGTTTTCAATTCAATTCATTTCGAAATCGTTTTCAATTCAATTCATTTCGAAATCGTTTTCAATTCAATTCATTTCGAAATCGTTTTCAATTCAATTTGAATTCGTTTTCAATTCAATTCATTTCGAAATCGTTTTCAATTCAATTTATTTCGAAATCGTTTTCAATTCAATTCATTTCGAAATCGTTTTCAATTCAATTCATTTCGAAATCGTTTTCAATTCAATTCATTTCGAAATCGTTTTCAATTCAATTCATTTCGAAATCGTTTTCAATTCAATTCATTTCGAAATCGTTTTCAATTCAATTCATTTCGAAATATTCGATTTCGAGATTACTTTTCAATATTCACTTTAAAATGAATAAAATCGATATAAATATCGTTTACGTCAAAATGGCGTCAATCTAATCAACACGGCTTCATAAATTTCTATTTTCAAATATTCTATTTCAAATATTTCCTATTGTCAAAATATTTGTTATTATCAAAATATTCTTTATTTTCACGATTGGAATGAGGCCCAATCAATTACCATATAAAATTAATTATATGGATTTTCATACAACACATGTATATAATAACATTGAAAATAATCAACCATCAACCAAAGTGCACTACACTGTATAAGCATCAAATATAGATATTCAACGCTCATAACAGCCTGTCAATCAATCGATCGACATATTTAATCAATCAGGATGAGTGAACTTCAAATTTCATCCTAACACCCGTGTGGGGTTTCAAACAATCAAACACCGATTTTTATTCGTGCAGTTGGGCGATGTGTAAAATTTATCGTCCCAATCAATGTCATTCAAATAAGTGTACATAAACAAACCATCTGGTTTGTAAATGAATATTTATTTATTCACTTCACTATTTTCATATTCACGTTAAAAATTATATTTTTAACGATAAAACATTTTATTTCAACCTATGAATTTCTATTCAGTTCATTCTTTAAATAAAATGCTATTTTTATTTTTCTAACTTATTTTAGAAAATTTCGGCGGCATAACGGCACGATACTAGAAACGGGACAAGGCCTAGCCTTATCCCCGGTCTAGTGAAGGCCCACGCCATTCACACATCAATCAAATTCACTTTCGTTATGCAAACCACAAAATTTGGAGTAAGGGTCTAACCTAGCCTTACTCCTTCGCCTTATAACGGCGCACGTCTAATCCTAACCAATTTATCGATTTGATTTTTCACACCACAAACCACATTCAAACCAATATCACAATCAATAACCAAACAGCCAAACAAACAAGTCCATGGTCTGTGGACGATTGTGTCGGGTGCTACTAAGCACCGTCTGCATCCTAGTATATATATAACTAGAAAAATTAAATTGAAAGGTGAGAAATTCTCACATATAGCTATCCTAGCTCCACGGCACTTCATTTGCAGAAGTCTTCGTCGTTTCGCCTTTTTGTCACCTTCGTTGCTGCTTTCACTACATACGTAAAAATCACATTTTTACTTTGCTATTCAATATAAATAATAATCGAATTTTTTCTTCGATGTTCAATATATAAAAATCGAATTTTTATTTCAAAGTTCAATTTATAAAAATCGAATTTTTAGTTCGCTATTCAATATATAAAAATCAAATTTTTAGTTCGCTATTCAATATATAAAAATCAAATTTTTAGTTCGCTATTCAATATATAAAAATCGAATTTTTAGTTCGCTATTCAATATATAAAAATCGAATTTTTAGTTCGCTATTCAATATATAAAAATCGAATTTTTAGTTCGCTATTCAATATATAAAAATCGAATTTTTAGTTCGCTATTCAATATATAAAAATCGAATTTTTATTTCGAAGTTCACTATATAAAAATCATATTTTTATCTCGACAATATAAAAGATTATACTTTCTATAACTTTGCAACATAAATAAAAACCAGTTTTTAAAGTAAATAAAATTCAGTTTTAACCTCAAAATAAAATTCAGTTTTAACATCAAAATAAAATTCTGTTTTAACATCAAAATAAAATTCTGTTTTAACATCAAAATAAAATTCTGTTTTTATATAAATCAAATTCAGTTTATAAAATCTATTATAATCAGTTTATAAATTCTAACAAATCAGTTTTCATAATCCTTTTAAAAAATCCAGTTTTTATTCTTCTTTTCAAAATTTCTGTTTTTAAAATCTTTTAAAAATTCTGTTTTAAAAATCTAAAACAACAATCAGTAATTACCTTTTAATAAAAATCAGTTTTTTTTTTTTTTTTAAACAAAAATCAGTTTATAAAATCTTTACATCAGTTTTCTTTTCAGTTTTCAAATAAAATAAAAACAAAATAAATAAATTAATTAAACAACGACTTACAGAGGGGGGGGGTCTTGGCGTCGACGTCGCAGGGTAGAGGGAGGAAGCGGGGGTCGCGGTGGGGTTTTGGGGGAGTTTGCGGGTTTCGTGAGGAGGAGAGAGGCGCGATGGGGGGGCTGTCAGGAGCGGAGCGGCGGCGTTTTGGGGTCCTCCGATGGCGGCACAAGGTGCGGTGGCGCGGTGAGCCTCGGGGCGGCGGGTGGATCGCATCGGTTTTGTTTTTTTTTTTTTTTATACTGAAATGAGATAGAACGGGGGGGGCCAGGAAGAAGATAAAAGGGGAGGGAGGGAATTAAAATTATTTTATTATTTATTATTTTATTATTTAATTTCGCAAAAAGGCTGACTTTTACATATGCCCTCGGAACGAGGCCCACCGCCTGTCGCCCATAGCGTTTCACCCCCATTCCGAACACAATGGGATATGTATCGCAAGCTGATTTGATCGTTACAGATACCGTATCGAGAAGAGATTCACAGCTGTGGCGCATCCGCAATCAAATGGGCAGGTAGAAGCGGCAAACAAAGTAATCAAGTCCATTTTGAAAAAGTGATTGAAGCGGTCCAAAGCCATATGGGTTGATGAACTTCCTATGGCATTATGGGCCTACAGAACAACCTTCAAGTCAGCCACTGGGAATACGCCCTTTTCCCTTGCTTTTGGATCTGAAGCGGTCATCCAGGTTAAGTTAGAAGTACCATCTCACAGGGTCACTTACTACGACCCAATGACCAACAATGAACTGCTCCTTGAATCCCTGGATATGGTAGAAGAGAAAAGGGACGAGGAGGATCTACGTGATTTAAGACACAAACAGGAAGTCGCCCGATACTACAACAAAAGGGTCTGAGCTCGAACATTTGAACCCGGAGACTTGGTTCTAAAGCGTGTCTTTCCACCCCCATTACACTTGGGCCTGAAATGGGAAGGACCTTATGCCATCCTATGGAGGCTTGATAATGGTGCTTTCAAGCTAGCAACCGTGGATGGAGATGAAATCCCCAGAGTGTGGAAAGCCCAGCATTTGCGGCATTACCTGGCATGAAATTGTTAGTTTTATTCTTTTGTTTTTAGGACCATGTAAAACGGCACAACTTTCCTAGAATAGTCTGATTACATAAGCAAAAGATTATAAAGAGGACGTAGGTCATGATTCGACCGAGCCACTATAAAGTACCCTGTGTCATTTACTTTTACTGCATGATTTCTTATCTATTCTGTTATTCTTTACTCACATGAATCATTATAATCTTTAAAATTTGCTATGAACTTTGCAACAATCTCAAAAAACGTGATTCAAAGTGCCTTCTTTCAGATCAGAAGGTCAATAGTATGCAGAATACCGAGGATGCAATAAAGCAAATGACACAGCAACCGACACTCTTTTTCTCACGACTTGAGAAAGAGTACAGAAGACAAGGACATGGATTGTCCACGAGATGTGAAGGTGCACCATGATTCGAAAGACCGTTTGAACAACTCTCTACCCTTGGTATTCTACGGGAGAGTATAAAGGCACCAGAGACTGGGCACCACGAAATAACTCCTACCCCGCTGAAGGAACGGGGGGCAAACTGAAAGCTGAGTTCGAACTCTATCCTGGGCATACAACAGGGGAGTATAAAGGCATATCAATTAAATGCCATTGAAGGGCTCCTAGCTCGTTGTAGTATCGAGGGAAAGATTGAAAGATGAGCCCGAACCCTTCTTGTCCGGGCATGGGGGGCAACATATATGTGTCTCTAATCAATCCTCAATGAGCCCTGGCCAAGCATCATATTAATGATGAATTGGGAGCATACTCATACACATTACACATTTATGTACAGTGCAAGAACTTTGTAATGTTCATCACTTATGATTCTAACTAGTTGATTATATTCATTGCAGGTACGCAATGATGCAAAAGAAATGGATTTTCATTTAATAAGTGTAGGTTTACAAAATAAGGCTAGACAAAAGGACAAAAGGCGAGGGCCATACTTGCAACTACATCATATGGCCACCGGAATAACTAAATAGATAAAAAAACATAAGCAAGCTGGATCTACTTGGGCTTCGAGGATGACCTTAGCCTCTTCTCTTTTTTCTTTTTCTCTAATTCTTCCTTGTCGGCATCGGATTGGTCCTGCTTTATCTTCTTCTTCTTATCGGAAGGAAGATCTTGTGGAGGATCACAAGATTTAGTTGCAAGCTGCGTCGTTACGAATTTACCGGACAGCTTTATGATTAATCTAGTCCTGGGGTCAGATGCAGCAATAGGTGCTACATTTAGAGGCTCTTGCTCCTCCATTTTTAAGGCCAGCTTCTTATCTCCGTCTCCCTTCATATCAGCCAGAGTCACGCTATCATCATCCTTGTTCTCACCCATGATGTCTACTTCCTCTTCTTCATCCCCGTGACCCTCATCGGTATCCTACAAAGCTCCAATGATTTCGGCATTTTTTGGGACATTTGTGCCTGGTACCTCGATGGTCTCCTTAGTTGTCTCAGCCCTAGTATGCTTAGGAGCTTTAGGGATGACCTCAGTGATTGGAGGCACGCTGACCTTCACAGGCTCAGCCTGCTTTTCCACAACCTCTTTGGTAGACTTGACACATATATTACGAGAAGCAACTGTTATTAGTTTGGGAGAAAACATGGTTTTCTCAACTGTTGATCCACAGTGCAACGACAAGTTACGAATGCATTGACAAATTATGAGGAAAATGTGGAGATATCTTCCGCTGTAGCAGAAACCCCAATAACAAGAGGAACCGGAACCCCAGGGATCAGTGGGTCATCTGGACCATACTCCTCAACTTCAGAAGTTTTGGGTCCCGGTGCTGAGCTTGAACCTTCATCAATCTTGCTCTTACCCTTGAGTTAAAGTTTCTCTTTCTCCACGACCTCTTGGATCTGGCGCCTACCCTCTTCTAAAGCCTCGGGCTCTTCGCCCCTGAGGAAAGTCTACATAAGTTGGCCATCGTCGATTTCCTCAACCTTTTAGCACTGCTTTTCTCCCTTGACAATCATATCCCATACATTAACCAAGGTGGTGCGATAGTCTTTAATCCAAGAGATGTATCGAGTTCGAATGACTTGAGCGAAGAAGTCCATTAGCAGCTCCTAGAACCCTTCTATCTCCTTTTCGGCAGCGATAAGATTAGCAGTGGCAGTGGAGGCCGACTCAAGATCAGTATTGGCATTACCTTCTGCAAGAGATGCCTTATCCTCAACATGAGAAACTCTCTCTATGGCAATACAATCCTCCGATGCCTTTAGCTCAGTGTTAGCTGTCTTGAGATCCTCTATCTCTTTCTTCAGAGCTACACGTTCTCGGCTGTGTGAATCGAGCTCGAGGTGGAAGCGTTTCTTGGCGTTGTCTAGTTCAGTTTTGTAATTTTCAGCGTCCCGCCGAGCTAAGGCGAGCTGGGCTTGCGCATCCTCAAGATCTTTCTCCGCCTTACTTCTGGCCTTAGCATCGTGATCGATCCTCACTCTGGCCCTAGCAGTATCTACATCTAGAAAACGTATAACATCTGACAAATTCTTGGCATGCTTTTTCCTTTCCCTATATTGTTTAGCCACGTGGTTGATCTGACCTACAACCTCTACAGCCCATTCATTAGAAACTAGTTCGAGATCTGGGACAAAATGCATCGTCTCAAAATAGATATCGGGAAATTCCTTCTGTAAGCGCTCCAACTTTGCCTGAGTAACAGGAGTAACGGCACCCTCCTATACCCCAGTAGTATCCAAGTTGTGCTGACTAGAGGGAACAAGAGCTGCTTTTTCTTTTTCCTTATCTTTGCTCGACTCCTTCTATTTGTCTTTGGGTTTGTGATTCTTCTTAGAAGATTTGCCCGGGGGAGGTAAGCCTTTCAGAGGAATCGGAGCCTTGGGAAGTTCTTTACCCCCCGTATGCAGTAGTTAGCGACTATGGGACTTTCCGGGATCCTGTTTTGAGGAAGAACGAGAAGGTGTAGAGTGAGGCTGATAAGAATCATGGCGCCTTTGGCTATCTCTTCCTCGACTATCGCTACAATCATGCTCGGACACGGAAGATAGCCTGGGAGTGTTCTCGCGAAGATCATGGAAAGAATAAGAATAACGACGAGGCAATTGTTCTGTAGAAAATAACAAACGGTTGTCAGGAACGTGAATACAATTAGTGTATAAGTGTTGTGACAAGTGGTGCATGTGATTTGTGTGCCCGTGCAATCCCCCCAACAGACCAGGGCCCAAAGTTTGGCTCGTTTGTGTAGTACCTTTATCTTTGGCAGGAGAGGTCTCTCCCTCGGAGATGGGGAAGAATGGTTCCTCTCCGAAATCTCCAGAAGTATAGATGTCATCTGGCAAGGGAATCTTTTCTAAATCCTCGAAAATCTGCTCCTCCGTTAATGTAGGCTCTACTGGTGGAAGAGTCTTTAGCGGAGACTGTCCTTTGGAGGAGGGAGCATCCTTTGGTTCATTAACTCAAACTTCATCTCCTTTATATACATTCAGATCCTCATCATCCTGGTCAATCATCGGTGAAGGACTCTTGCAAAACTCGGTTGTTTTCATGACCCCTGAGGTCCCTTCTCCCTCAGCCGGGGGCACATACTTGTAAGGCTTGCCACATGTACCAAGCCCGAATCTTACATCCAGAAGGTCGTGTTTATGAAGGCTCTCATTGGTGATGCACTTTTTGATTCTACAAAAGTATGATTTGCTTGCTAAGAGGCGGGATAATCGATCTTTATACGCTGAACCCTCTGCTTTCTCTAAGTTACGAGCTGTATATAAAAAAGAACACATTAGCACATTAATTGTGCAATTGGAATATGCGTTGAAGGATTTGAAACCTAATTGACTGTAACTACTTCCTCGCACATCCTGCTTGATGCTTTATATAAAACCAGTCAGACTTAGCATCTCCTAAATTACTGTGTCCGTCCGACAATACCTTCTTGGAGGGGATTGATTCCAAGAAAATGAAGTTCAGAGTCCACGAGGAGCAATGCTTGAAATAGTTGTACAAGTTTAAATCTTTAAAGGTGAGCTCAGTCCCTAAAATCTCCATGTATGCGATAAACAAAGTGTACACAGCAACATAAGCATTGGGATGGAGTTGCATGGGAGTAATGCATAGTCGTCTTAGAAGATCAACGACAATCGGAGGAAACAGAGGAATAGCGCCTACCCAGCATATGATCCTGCTGATGGCCATGTACCCTTCCGGAGCATAATGGGGCCTATCTCCTTCCTCTAGAACTTTCACATCATCCCAAGGAATCCCTTGCCTTAAACAGATCTTCTCTAGCTTTAACTTATCCAATTTGGAAGCTATGAAGTCACTCAGTTTCTCTTGTTCTATCTCTTTAGCACCTGGAATCTCATCGGAAGCCCGACCATCCTCTTCCTCCTCGAGTGATGTACTTTTAGAAGATACTAATTCTGTTTCCATATCTGTCTCATAATCGGAGTCGGAGTTCTCCCAGTCTGGATCTGATGGAAGTACGTTAGGATTATAGTAATTTGACGACTCCGGATTTGTATTCTTCTCTGACATTCTGGTTGAGCGTCTATTAGACATGAATGTGTTGGCGAATAAACATAAGTCATTAGAACACAGTTACCTGTACCCCGTGTGTGTAAGTGAAAGTGTGTGCATGTGTTTATAGTACAAGAAAGAAAACATCAAGATAATCAGATAGTCGCGATATTGGTCATTGTCTATTGTTAAGTTATGTAATCGTTCATTTCAGAAAGTTCATCTCGAAGGCTCTATCCTAATTGTCCATTAAAATGTTAAAATTGCATCAAGATCCAGTCAAAGCACATGTCAAGTTGCCAGCTAGATTGGTCAGTCAAGTCCTAATACACCGACTCATGACATGGAATTGTTTTGAAAATGAGGGTTTGGCTCGTAATCAAGGCGTGGTTCGTGATGGGTATGGCCTCGGCTTGCTCAAATGGTGGTTCATAATATAGAACGACTCGTGATCACAAGGGGTTCGTGATAGAGCACTCATCCACGAGCCATGATGACCCACGAGACGTTGTCATGACCCATATCATCTGCTCTCCTTTTACGGACCGACGCCCAATTCAATCTAATGTTTAACCCGTCTTCACGACCCGCCTTGCAGTCCTTCCTCACGAACTGTATTCCCCTTTCCATCCATGAACCAACACTTCATCTTCATCGATAACTCATCTCTCTTCCTCCACCTCATTGTTGTCACGAGCCGCGTCATCGCGCCATCCACAAACTGACTTGCTGAAGCTTTTCTTCTTCCTCGTCAACTCTCTCCCTTACCTATAAATCACACTCTCCATCTGAATCAAACCCATTACATCATCGTCCCTTTTAAGCCGCAACTCCACGAGATCCGCCGCCATCGTTACCAACGCTAATGAAAACACAATGGTTGACAGCAAGGAAAAAGACCCATTGGAACCAAAGAAGAACAAAAGGGGAACTAACACTCGAATCAATATATAAAAGAATTGTAATCGAAATCGTTATCATCATTACCTCTTGGATTACGGTGTGGCGTAGATTTTGAGAAAGTGTGAATTAGGGTTCTAAGCTAAAAGAAGAAGGTGACGACAGTAAAAGAGTAGAAAAAGAGAATAGAAGGGAAAGGAAAGATCGGCTTATATAACCCAACGAAGGCTTTTAGTCTTCCCATTTTTTGTCCTATTGGAACGAACCTAATTCAATGGACCATGAAGGCCCAAACAAACCCACCATGGCTCGCTGGAGTGTTGGCGCAACCAACTCGTGACCCGCACAGGAAGGCACGAGCACAAAATACTTCGACGACCTTGATTTTGGGAATAACCACCGGAGAGAAAGGTAGATTTTTGATTATCAATATAACAGATGCTTATAGAAATTTGAAGATTTACCTACAGGATTACTTGTAGTGCGCTCAGGAATTTTGGAAATCGAGAGCAATTAGCAGATGGAAAGGAATAATTGGAAACTCGATCTTACATTTATACTTATCAAAGAACATGATCCTTTGAAGCAGTATGACGTTACAAGCGAACACGGCTATTGATTTGCATCGTTTCATGAAAGGATGGTTCAGCAATTTTGAAGCATGGTCCCTCCCTGATAAAACATACTTCGAGGGGGCAAAATGTTGGCTAGCTTTGTAACTAAGCCACTAAGAGTACAAGTGATTCATAATTCAGCAAGATGGAGAGCCACATATCCAAACACGAGATGAATGCACTCTAGCTCGTGAATCACAACACCCTGCTCGTGACTCCCCTTCACATCCGTCTCGTGAAGCTCTAAGACCGACCCACTCGTGAAGGGTCATCAGACCCGCTCGTGATTCCTCACCACGAGCCGTCCACAAGCCGAAGGGATGGTGACTATGACCAATTCCTCCACGATCCGCAAGTCCAGGATTTGGTGGCACCTGTCAATAACCGCCATTTTAACCACTTCTCCATCAAGCCACGAACCAGTCTGAGATCCTCGGGATCCGTGCCACGTGTTACCATGAACCGCCTGCAAATGTCGCCTATAAATAGCCCTATACTAAGTATTTTTGGGATCTTTTGGCTGTTTCGAGTATTATTTCCACCATTATTGTTTCTTTATTATTTCTAGTAAGTATTATCTCAAAATTATTGAGTGGATCACTGTTGTAAAAGTGAGATTGAGATAAATCATTAATTGTACTCGTATTCAACATATAATCAAAGACACATAAAGTGGATGTAGGCTCATTAACGCCGAACCACTATAAATCTGGTGTGTTCATTGCATTTTCTTTCATTTTTAGTTGTTAATCTCCGTAATTCTGAACAATTTGGGTGTTAGAGCCAAATTTGGATCTAACAATTTGAAATGTGGTATTGCTAAATAATATTTCTTTTGAGATAAAACCATTACATCTGGAATATGGTATGGCTATATAATATCTCTTTCATAGGTAAATTGTTATCAGTGTATCTAGTGTTTCATATGATGTTCCTTCAAGGAATATAGTGTTCGGTAGGAACTACTTTCAACAAAAATAGAATATATCTACAACATCTCTTTTGAGATGTTGGATTTTGCAATATGAATTTAAATGAACTCTAAAACATCTATTCAAAAATATTAATATGTATGCATACATCTATAAACATAAATAGAATGCTGTAAGGTTTTTTTTTCTTTCGAGAATATTAGAATGTATTTCTTTAGCTGAATAACTAGGCAAATGCATACCAAAATAATTTATTGGAACTTTAAGTTTTACAACATATTGTAATTATTAAAAAAATGGAGCGGCTATTCGGACACAAAATTAAATAGAAAATAAGACACACAAATCGTGAACCGTTGGATTTATTTGTCTTTATGTGGAGAGTGGAATTCATGGGAGGATACAATGGTTGAGATTTGTTGTGTCCATTTTGTGTCATGATTCTGTGTCCAAATAGAGTTTTCCATTAAAAAACATAATTATTGCACACATTCAAATTTCAGTTTTGATTTATGTTAGCATTAAGAAAGCGATAGAAAGAAAAATTACACTGGTGCTATACATATCGAAAATGAAATTAGACTTTGCATTGCATAAAACTTGTAAATTGGTCGTGTATATTTCTCCCTAATTAATGATAAACAACGAAGGAAATTAATTCAAACTAATAAATGAAACAAAGTAGGAGAAATATGAATTTGAATTCACACTTAGAAAATAATAAACATCATTCCTAAGGTTAAAGTAATAATTAACTTTCAATCGGAGTGATATTTGAAATGTCATACAACATATATGTTTATGATATTTGGTCAATATAGATTAAAAGATGTAAGTAATTTTTTAAAAAAATCTTTCGAATGCACCATTGCTCTCTGATATGATGTTGTATTTATCTCTTTTTACTTCTTCCGGATGTGCAATCTTATTACGTTATAGACTTTCAAAACAGATCCAAGTTTTATTAATAAAAAATTTCAAGTTCATTCACTTAACGTTGAATTTCAGGTTCCCGAACCTTTTGCTAACTTCTAGATTAGAGACTTCTTTGCATGCATGTGTCATATGCTTTAGTTTAAATTGTCTTCCTTGCATTGCTTTTGTCCTATTATAAAAAAAGAAAAAAAAGTGTTATAACATGCGTTGGATTTAAATGGCATGCTCCCTGTAGCATGAAATGTTGTACCATGCAAGTAGCTTGACCCGTTTGATTTTGTTCCATGTATGTGTACTTATTTTTAATGTTCCCAAAAGCGTCCATTTTGTAGCATGCATTTTTAAACTTCATGCATGTGTTTGTCCCAAAAAAAAATGAAAAGTTACTTATCAAACATGCATGTTGTCCCATGCATGTCCATGTGTGTTCTTAGGTTATATTTTTGTTTTTCTATCATATAGCTTATGTTAAAAATATATTTAATTAATTGTGTACGCTTTTTGTAGCGTAACAGATTCGGTCCAGTTGTAGTACATTTGATTTGATTTCAAGTGTGCTCGGATTTTGTTGTTATTTGTGTCCGTATCGTCATCTTTTTCCGTACCACGAAAGGTGAATTTATCTCACACTTGACTTATGTTATTCATGCCGTAACTTTAACTTAAATGAAATGGTGATTGAAATGCGTAGGACTTGTTGTAGAAGTTCGTGTTATTGATATATGAGTTGTTCACATTGACACGTTATGAAACAACATTCACATGACACAAAACTATGAACAAGTGATATGTGATTGTGATGTGATGATATTTCATTTATGTTTATTTATGTTGCTCTCACACTGCAAGTTCCCTTAGTTCTAGGAAATCATTTTGGGTTGAAATGATACATACCCGAATGATCTTATAGATTAGGGGAAATCGTTATAGGTTGAAATGATAGACCTGAGCATTTTTATTTATATTTGGGATTGCGGGTTGAAATGATATATACCCATAGATATTGAATTAACTAGGATTGAATTAATCACTTGACCCTAGGTAGAAAACTATATACGGACACGTGATTGATTTCGAAATGTTTTGAAATAAATTGATTTTGAGGGAATCTAGTTTAAATATAACTTACAAAGTCTTAAAAAGAAAATTTTAATCAAATTATAGATTTTCAAATTTCAAGTGATATAAGGCTTTAAAAATGAAGTTGTCTTAAGATTTTTTTTGTTTTACAAGTGAAATTTTACAATTCTTATATAATACAAATATTTTATAATAAAGTTATACTTAAAAAATTAATAATCTAGCTTAAAAATCAAAATTTTAAAGGATTTCAACTTATACAAACTTGACGATTTTAAATTTGTTAATATAAGCAATTTCAAATTACATTGTAGTTAATATTTTGAAATTGATTTAAGAATGATAGCTTGTGATTCTATATTCAATTTGATTTATAAATGACCACTGTTTAGTTTTATGGATTACAACCGTGTACACTAGCAATTTAGCTAGTCAAAGAGTGTCTCTTTGGGGAAAAATCACTCAGCTTTCACTGAACCTTGGATAATCATGGGGGATTTTAATGCTGTCTTACGAGCTGAAGAGAAACAGGGGGACTTACTCTCAGAGCAACGCAACTCTCTGAATTCAACAACTGCTTGTTGGCTGCAGGCTTGATTGAACCAATCCGTATGGGACTGAAATTCACATGGAAAAGTGGAGAAGTTAGGAAAATTGCATGTAAATTAGATAGAGCATTAATTAACATGTCGTGTATGAGGAAATTTGCTGACATTAAGGTAAATATTCTGCCTAATTCAACAAGTGATCACTATCCACTGCACATTACGCTAAAAGAAATGGAAAAAGGGGGAAAAGGAAAATCATTCAGGTACTCCAATGAATGGCATTTAATTGAGGGGTATCACTCAACATTTGTTGTTGAGGAGCTCACTTAATCTGAAGATAGCCATCTTTACCATCTTGTGAAATTTCTCAAAAAAAACCAAGGGGAGAATCAAACAGTGGAACAAAATTAGACCAAAACAACAGGATAAATTGGTTGAACTTGAGAAGCTTAATGAGGAATTACTGCAAAAAATTGATGGGGGAGACAACTCAGATGAAACTTGGAGGCAGTACTATGATGCTCAAGCTCAATTAAAAAACCACTTGTACATTAAAACTATTGAATTAAAACAGAAGGCTAAAGAAAAGTGGCTCACTGAAGGGGTCGAATGCACCAAATTTTTTTATACTAAAATGGCAGTGAGGAGGAATACCAATTACAATTTACAAATGTATGATCAAGATGGTAACATGTGCATAGACATGAACAAATTTGGAGAAGATGCATTGCAATACTTTCAGGAACTGTATAATGGTCAAACAGAAGAAAACTTACCACATGTTGCAACTCGAAGATTGGTGAACTCGAGTGGTCGAAGACTGCTGCTAGCCAGAGTTAGCGAGAGAGAGGTATGGGATGCCATCAACTCTGTTCACATCGATTCCTCTCCTGGGCCTGATGGGCTGGGCTCTAACTTCTTAACAATCCATTGGCACAATCTGAAAGACAATTTGACATTAGCTATACAAGAAACTTTTGAGTCAGGTAAAATACTAAAAGAAATAAATCATACATTCATTTGCCTTATTCCCAAATGTGATAAACCTACTAGTGTTGCAGATTACATGCCTATTGCCTATTGTAATGTAATTTATAAGATCATTAGCAAAGAGTTGTGCAATAGACTGCAGATGAGTCTCCCAGATGTAATTGCTGAATGCCTAAATGCATTTATAAAAGGGAGAAGCATCTCTGAAAACTCCTTACTGGCTCATGAGTAGATCATAAATTTCAACAAGAAAGGGGCTGACCGTATGTGCTTAAAAGTGGACTTATACAAGACTTATGATAAAATCAGTAGACACTTTATCACTCATATGCTTACATGCATGGAATTTCCAGTCAAAACAGTGGAGCTGATTAAAGAGTGCATATCAACCCCCACTTTCTCGATCTAATTAATGGAGTACCTAAAGGTTTCCTAAGCAGCAACAAGGGCATCAGGCAAGGTGACCCACTCTCACCTTATTTATTTGTTGTGGCAATGGAGTACTTTACACTTCAAATGGAGATTGCTTGTCATAACAAATGGGTGCAGATAATTCACAACATACAACCCAGCATCTCACACTTACTATATGCAGGTGATTTACTTATTTGCATCAAGGCTAATGTGAAGGCAGCTGGTCACATTAAAGGCATATTTGCTAACATGGAGGTAAAGTGTGGCTTAAAAGTTAATGAACTGAAAACTAAGTGTTATTTGATTTAACTTGCAGGAACAAGACACAAGTACTTGATGTGCTGAAAGTACAAGAAGGAGAACTGCCAGTGAAATATTTGGGGGTGCCACTATCGTCGAATGAAATCACTAACAGGGAATGCACTAGCCTAATCACAAGCATTAGAGACAAATTGTATGGCTGGAGTTCAAGACTGTTATCATTTGCTGGAAGAATAGAACAGGTGCACACAGTGGTTCATGCTAAGGTCAATTTCTGGTTGCAAACATTTCAACTACCAGATGCATCAATAGAGAAGATAGAGAAGGTGTGTGCTGACTTTATATGGCATGTTGGACTACTCAAGATAAAATTTGAAGAGCGGTTCAGGCCTAAGGGTGAAGGAGGTGTGGGTCTCAGAAATATTAAAACTATGAGAGAAGTCTTCACTTCAACACAAGCATGGAAAATTATCAATAATTCAGGATTATGGGCCAGGTGGATGAATAAGAGATATTGTAGAGATAATTTCTGGGTAATGAAAGAAGACAATAATGCTTCTACCACTTGGAAGGCTATATTAAGAGTCAGAAGCATTTTAGCCAAAAATTGCAGAAGAGAGATTGCCAATGGGAATGAAACAAATTTATGGAAGGATCCTTGGATAAATGGTAAGTCACTAATTGATACTCATGGGTGGGATACATATTCAGCTTATGGATGTCCAAATGAGCTAGTAAACACTATCATTAATAACAACCGCTGGAATGTGAACATTTCTTGCAACACAGAATAGAAGAGTGCTGTAGAAAGTATGGAAATACATGTAGACAGACAGTACGATATATGGACATGGATGGGTAATGGGTTTACAGTGAAGCAAATAGGGGATGACATCAGAAACAAATTGGTAAAGAGAAATTAGAGAAAAATTATCTGGTGCAAAAGAAATGTACCCAAAATGGCATGTTGTGCCTATAAGGCTGTGTTGGAAAGACTACCAACAAAAGACAGATTACGTAAATGGAACATACTGAATGAATCTACTTGTGTTCTTTGCAAATCTACTGAAGAAACACATAGTCACTTGTTTTTTGAGTGCGAGTTCACTAAGAAATTATGGAAAACGTGTTATGCGACAGTGAATCTTACCACAGATGAAACGAAACTACATGAAATTATCACAAACCTTGAAGTGCTTAGGCAGGGCATAGGTGAGATAACTAAAGCGCAGAGTGTCACTCTTACAGTTGCTATATGGAGTGCATGGAAGGAGAGGAACAACCGCATCCATCAAAACAAAGAGAAGTCAGTAAAGCTCGTTGGGAAGCTTGCAATTAAAGATCTAAAATTGGCATTACGAAGGAAGGGAGAACTCACCACACGAAGGGGACTTGCAGAAGCCGGAAAGGGAGACGAGGATCGGACGCCGCCACTGGATCAACATCGAGAAACAAGCACGGGTTACTTCATGTTCCAACCGCCATAGAATTGATTTCTTAAGATAAGGGTTTCATAGAAATAGATCTGAACTGGTGGACTTTACTTTTGTAATATTCTCGAGTGTTCAGTATAAAGTTAATGTATGTCGGTTAGCGTATGTGTAGCCAGATCATTGTAACAAGGCCTTGGGCCTGTGTTTTCGTTTTGGCTGTAATGCCCAGAAATAAAAGATTAAACCCGTTTCCAAAAAAAATAAAAAATAAAATAAATGACCACTATGTGAAATAGCGATTGGTTGTTAAAGAGATTGGAGCCGGTATTAACATACTCTCTATTAATACCGATACCACTTTAACAACTATATACGTGGTGGAAATCCAAAACGAAGTAGGATGGATTTGACGACTGGAATGGAGTAAGAGAACGATGATGGATAACCTTGACTTTCGAGTCATAATTAAAATGACTAAAACATAAGCTATACCGTATTAATGGGCTCGCACCCCTTATCGAACATGCTTCTTCAAACCTATTCTTTTACTTAGTGATTTGATTGGTGGATCCACCTTTGATTATGGGAGTGTGTTCGAGGTAGGAGGTAGTAGCTGCTAGGCGTCACCACCGGTCTGGAAGTGCAATTGGTAGATCTTACCATGGGTATTGCTTCGAGTGACTTTTCATATTATTTTGATCGCGCCTATTACAAAAAATTTTGCATCATACCTATGGAGTGCTCCATGATAGCCCACTAGTTTGGTGGAGTTTACAGTACTGTATAGACTACGTTTATAAATGGTGTAAGGGTAATAATGGTAATCCCGCTTATGCCATTTTCAGTAGTATATTTCTCATAGACATTATTATAAGCATAGTGTATTATATGATATAGTTTTTTCGGATCCTTAGACGATGGAAATCCCAAACATCTTCTAAGTTATTTGTGCATTTCAACTAAATATCTCAATTGAGTTAAATTTTTGTTATAAGAATGTTAGTCCTGATCCGAGTGCTTTGTCTTTGCATTTTTGCTTGGGTCAGCCTGAGTAGCACAAGATTCGAGTCTTGTTTTGGGGCTAGAGACCTTTCGGAGCTATAGCTATTATATGTTATTTCCTTCGGTTATTTTAGATTCTAGTTGATTTGGCATTTGTTATGTACTGATATATCATTTACCCGTTAGAGACTTGATGTTTTTGCTATGTCTATGTCACTTATGTACTTCTTTGAGATTATTTTTTGTAGTAGCTTAATGAAATACTCTAGATTTATTTTCTATTGCAAGTTATTCTGTGTTTGGGATATGTATTGTGATTCTATGATTGGTTTTATTTTACAATTATGTTAACAATATATCGTTTTGAATGATTCAAGTCTGACATGTGAGGTTTATTGTCGATTTGAATGGTTCAACAACAGTAGGTCATTACAGTAATTTGTTTAAATCCTTAGAATGCACCATTGTTCTATTATATGATGTTGTGTTTATCTCTTCTTACTTCTTCTAGATGTGCAGTCTTATTACGTTATAGACTTTCAAAACAAATCCAATTTCTATTAATGAAAAACTTCAAGTCATTCACTTATGTTGAATTTCAGATTCCCGAACCTTTTGCTAATTTCTACTAGATTAGAGGCTTCTTTTATATTTTGGCTATGTTCGTAGGTTTGTGAACAAATCTTTTCATAATTCAAGACTTCATGCCTTAGTTTTTGAGTTACTCAACTTTTGTTGAGATAAATCTCTCTACACAACTTCATTTTCCCAAACTCATAGCTTCTATTACATCATATACTACTTATCTAAACATATATACGAATATGATATCCTTACAAGTATGTGAATTAACTAAATAACTTTACCAATGTACCATAATTTTATCTTAAATCTCGCTACAATGTTACTCGGTAATAAAATGAAAATGAACACCTTAAAAATAACTATAATCGTAAAACTAAAAGTTTATTCTTGTACATGAACGGTTGTAAATTATGTAATACATCCATTCCATTCATAAGCACAAAAATAAATGTATATCTCAAATGTATTTTATTGTTCTAGAAAAACCCATGATTCTTTACTAGATACATCAAAACAAACAAGCAAATTTTGAAGTCACCGCAATGTTTTTCCAAAATTTAGGAAATTAAGACTATTTACCAAAAATAAAAGCATTTTGAAATTTCATTTCATTGTGCAAACCATATACAAATCATTTTAAGTCTATCTTTCTACGTCAATAATAACCCTTTGGTGTAGGAAAAACAACTTTAGTCCAATACAAAAATACATAGATCAAGTAGATCTGAAATTTGAGTATGATATTACAAGAATTTAATGACTTATAACACGACAAAAAACACATCTTTTTACAATATTTATTTTACAAATTTGTTTTGAAAACATAGTAAAAAGAGCCTTTTTACAACATTTTCCTCAAATGTTGTAGAAAACTTCTTCACAGCGTTTTCTAGTTAAACGTTATAAACTCCTTGGAACCTTTTTTTTTTTTGAAAAATCATTTTGAAAGCACAAATTTTTACAATCTTTAGTTTATAATGAATTTACAATCTTTAGTTTACGTCGTTATACAACCCATTTAACATCAATTATAAAAAAGTTGTAAAAACATTGCTATTTACTCTTAGGCATTAATTTAATGCATCTTTTCTAAAAAAGTAGTTCTACTTATAGGTTTACGTGAATTTTTTAATTATCTTTAGTATGAATACAATATAATATTATAATAATTAGTAGTTTAGAGTTAATGATAAATTCTTATTACCTAATTAAATAATTATTAAAAGTTTATAAGTGAAAATGCAGAGATGCGTAATTATTTATAATTTATAACTAATGATTGTTAATAAATAATTTATGATTTCCGATTATTAATTTTAATTGATAATTATTTTTGTTTTATTTGTTTATTATGGTTAATTATGGATAATTAGTTATTATTGTAAATGACTTGAACTCTAAATCTCATTCATCGTAATTTTTCTGGACCAATAACAGTTTAAAAAAATACCAAGGAACCAGTTCAAAAAACTTCAAGGTGACGACGGGTGTATAATCATTTCAATTTGTGTAACGAACATAAATGTCATTCCCCGATTCAGCATATTTGTCATGAACGATAGCCGATATTAGTGGCTTGTTGAAAAACCTTAACATATCAAATACAATTTGGTAATTATTAGAAAACAATGATTATGTTTTGATTGTTAGTTCACTTTTTTATAATTGTTAAATAAATCACATTTTCTTAGTCTTATACAATAAAGCAAAATTTTCATCGAGAAGGTCGAAGTGAAGCTTATCAGTAATGCCTAAAACGTTAATTTTTGCAATACGATACACAAAAATTGCTTTAAATAATCATCGTTCGATAATTAGTATTTGATATTAATTATGTAGCAGTCAATAATTAATAATTAAAGATTACTATTAAATAATACAGAAGCAATAACTAATAATTATGACTAATAATTAATCATTTATAAATGAAATTTATATATTTGAAAACAAGAGATATTACTAATAAATAATCTTTTATAATTAAGTGGCAGTATTTAATACTTAAAATTTAATATTTAATAACTATAATTGATAATAATCTTTAAAATGTAATTATTTTATAATTCTGAATATAATAGTTTTCTAAATGAAATTTAAAAATGATTCAAAAAATTTATAGAACTTTTTTAACTGTTCATAAAATTCATATTTTAAAATAAGTACAATTTAGAATAAATTCAAATTTTATGAAATACTCGAACTTGCATTAAATGTTAAAAAAATCGAAATTCAAAAGTATAAATATTATATCGTAAGTTATTACTTTTTCATTTTTTTAGAAAGTGACATTCAAAATTTTTGGCTCCAGCATAAAATGTTTCTCACCAATCTAAGGGTGTGTTTTTAATGAACGCTAATGAGTATTTGAGTGTGGCACCGTACACGGGGAATGCGTTTTATTGCTACGAATGAGGTATTTGAATGTGATATTTGAATAGGGTATTTGTTTGTTAATTTATTTATTTTGAATTAATTTATGTGTTTAATTTTAAATTAATTCATGTTTCTTATGTGAATGACAACTTTTTGAAAATTTTGTAATGTTACTCACACATTGCCAAAACATTACAAGTATATATATATATATATATGAATATGCGAACTATAGTATCAACTGAAATAAAACCAAATGGTATGGGATCAAGAAGCTACAAATCATGATGACTATTGTTGATGATCTCATTTCATTAGATGATCTGGTTGAAGGTAAACTCACGGAGAGCCATGTAATGGTATTGTTTCATTACTCAAATTTATAACTGTTGGAACTTTTTGTGAATTTATTAAAAAAAAGGGAGAATTAATTGCATTACCAAATTTTTTTATTATTGAGCAATTAATTCAATCGAGCCGTTGTAAGTTAATAACGGTAACATATTTTGTGCCATTATTTTGAGATGTTAATGCATATTTATGAGCCATTAATGCATAGAGCCGTTAGAAGTTATAAACGGTATTATATTTTGTATCAATAAATTTTCTGCTAGAGCTGTTACATTTGCATAACAGTTGAGTGTGTATATATATAAATGTATACATGCATTTGATTGAGTTGTTACAAAATATAAATAGCATTAACAAATTGCAATGAATGGTAATAAATAAATATTTATTAACATTCATCTTCTCTTTATGAAACGAACGCAATTTACACATTGCAAATTTCTTTGAGTGGTTTTTCATTAAATATGGCATTAATTTCAGTTCAATTTTCCACCCACTAGAATAGCCACCGTTTTTTTTCTGTATAAGAACTTGGTCATAGACCAGAAAGAAGATGGAACACAGAACATTTTTTCATTGCTCTTTTCTAGAAAAACCCTCTCTTCCTCTTCTACAGAAAAAAAAATCATATATATTTTTCTATCCTCTTCTCAACCATTCTTTTTTGAAAAAATAGAAAGAAAATAAACTTGAGCAGTATTATTTTCAGAGTGCAAACTGAATCGGATTCATATGTGCAAATGGTCCGATATAGAAAGAAAAACAAGGAAGAGGCTGTTTTATCCCAGAGGCGGCGGCGAACAGTACGAACTACTTTGCACCTTGAGTAGATCGCCGAAACGTCTTCATGAAAGTGACCTAGTCCATGACTCAGCTGAACCACTGTTTCCAACAATAACTATCCCTATTATTTGCTTAGTCAGATTTTTTATTTTTAATTTTTTTTTTGTGTAAACAATTCAACAAGAAACCATTGGTTTTCTTCAATGCCCACCATTTCCTTGTTAGTAGCAAACTAGACGTCAAATCTAAGGTCATGTAGTGTACTTTACTCCTTAATGGTATTGTTTTTAATAACTTTTCCTATTTGGTAATTTTAGCAAACAGTTTGTAATCGGTACGTGCAAATAACGTACCTGGCGCTCCATTGGTTTAATGCTAGTGCGGGTCAACACATAAATTAATAAAGAATCAAATAGTATACCTGATACCCCTAAGTGCAATTTTTTTTACCTAATACTCCGTTGAAGCAACTAATGAAGCATTGGATATCCGTTAGTTTGTAACAAAATTTTGCAACTAATGCAGATAAGCAGCTAACACTAGTATCAGGTATCAATATGTGCAACTAATCAATAGTTTGTGATAGGTATCTGGTATCCATTAGTGTGTAAGTGGTATTTGCACATGTTATACCCCATACTCCTAGGTGTAGCACTTTAGTTTTGTACGTATTGGTGAAGTTTGCTAATATTTTGTAAGTGGTATGTGCAAATGATACATGATATGATCTTTGATGGTAATACACCATTCATTTTCTTTCTTTTGCTTCATTGTAGTACTTTCAAGCTAAAGACCAAGATTTATTACTTCAAAACATGACGATATATCAAACAGGCATAGCATGAAAGGTGATAATCTCCTAGAGCTAAAAAGCAACGATGTCGATGCTGCAACCAAGGATGAAATCCATGCTAGAATTGCTTGATTAAAGAATGAACTTGTGGAGATTTATTGACTTTATAATTTCAAAAAACTAGCAAAGGGAAATGCAAAGATTTCAGGCGATATGGCCATCACTAAAGTCGGCATTGCAGCGTAAACAAAGTTCCAAAATATGTGGTTGCTGAAGATGGTATACCGTGCATGATGAAAGTTTTTCCATTTCGGAATCGATGGATGGTATATAAGTGGTTTTGACTTAAAATGCCTATGTTTGTCGACTAAGAGAATAGTTAGCAAGGATGATACTTCATTATTTTTATGTTTCTTATGATATTTAACTAAAGGTTCTTTAAGTCTAATGTAGCATGTGTAACACAATCTTAGTGAACAATTTTATTATTTAAATCAACAAATTCTAACTATTTGAATCAATAAATTGAATGTTTTTGCATAAGTTCAATTGTGGTTCTATGATAATATTATTGATGATAAAGTTGCAAGTTAAATGGAACTTCAATAAAATCTTTAAAAAAGCTATAGAATTCTTTCTGCAACATTTAAAAATAGTTGTATTTGATTCGTTTTTTGCTACGTTTAAAAAAGCTATGGAGACTTTGATCCTATTACAACTATATCTAAGACAGTTTGCAAAAAAGGTTGTAAAACACCTATTACAACGTTTTATCACAACCATTTTGACAAGCGGTAATAGACGTATCTTATTACAACTGTGGCTAAGACATCGTTTGAGAAACCATTGTAAAACATATACAACAATTTTTTTTCTAAGTTGTATATGACTTTTTTGCTACAATGTAAAAATAGCCAATTCAAAAATTACTCAAAATTACATATTTACAAAAAAAAAATTAAAAAAAAAATCACAACGAACTCAAAGACAAGTGAATTTAATACCACTTGTTAAAAATTTGGATATTGATCGAATACCAATTCAAAATAGTAAACAAAACTGATTGCAATTAAGAAATGTATAGACGCTGTTAATATATCAATTTATCATGATATTGAAATCTATAAGAGATCCTAGAAAAAAATCAAGACTGAATAAAAAGAGAAAGGTCTACGGCAGATTGAGATCTAAATTAAATACAAGGATAAAAAATTTAAAACGCAGATGAAACAAGCTCTGAAAAATTGGATTTATAATAGAATAAGATGTAAAAGAGATAAAGTTAATAGACTGGGATCTGAAAAATAACATCAATCAGATCAGAAAATGATTTACTATTTCAAGATCTATAAGTAGATCTGAAAAAGAATAAATATGATCTTTTAAATTATCATAATTCTAGGTTTATAATGTTTATGACTTTATGTAGTGATCATGCTAATAAAGTGTTATAACGAGAAAATGATTTTAAAGAAAAACGTTAAAAACTATAATATAAGCATGTCATAAATAATGAAAATTACAAGAACGCCATTGTAGCATTGGCATATTCATCGTTATAAATTCATATATACTATAACAAAAAGCAACTTAGATGAAATTTATTAGTGAAAGAGTTGCCTACATTTATTGGTAACTAAAATTTTGTTATTAAGGTTTAACTTGATACAAATTAAATAGTGTTCGGTTTATCTTGAAAAAAAAACAACAACAATAATAGTAATAGGAGGAAATTAGTTTAAAGGAAAAACATTAAACTAATTTTTAAATTAAGGACGTAAGTTTCAGTAATTAGGCGGAAGGACACCGTTCCCTTTGCAATCGTCTCCATCATGGTTAATCTAATTTCCCAGCCAAATCAATCGTCTCCATAGGCAACCGCCATTCCCTTCATAGTTGTCTTCCCAAGCCGCCGCCACCTCAAGCCTAACTGTCGCCTTCCAAGCCGCCGTCGCCGCCTCCCAAAGCCACCGCCTTCACCTTCCACTTCCGTCACCGACCTCATGCCCTAGCCGATCCAAGTCGTCGTTGTCGTCCATGTGTCGTAGCCACCGCCACCGTCCAACACATATCTATCATTGTCGTCGCCATTCAAGTCATCAAACGCGCTGCAGCTATTGATTTCTTTTGTTTTAATAAATATTATGCTATATTCTCCTATCATTTCGTATTCTGCTTGTGCAATCCATTCTAATGTATTTAAAAAAATTCAAATGCAGTATTCAGATATCATTGTACGTATGCAATGCATAATATTTATGTAAAAAATTCAAATAATTTAATCAGTTATTATTCTTCATATGAAATGCATGCATTTATAATTCAAAATCTGAAATGGTATATGCATCTATCATTCTTCGTATACAATGCATGTTGCAATATTTCAACAATTATAATGCTATATTCATCTAACATTCTTTGTTTGCAACACACGCTCATGTATTTGACAAAAAATGCAAATGTTGTATACAACTATTTTAAATGTTTTACACATTTTAGTCCACTTTAAAAAAATACAATGCTAAATTCAACTACATTTATTATATTATATACATGCTAATTCATTTTACTAATATAATGTTATATTCAAACATTATTTTGCAAACTCAACACGTACTAATTCACTTCAAAAATACAAATGATAAATTCAATTATCATTTATTATATTTTATACATGGTAGCTCACTTTAAAAATACAATGTTATATTCAAATATCATTTAGCATATTAAACATATGTTATTTCACTTTAAAAAATACAATGCTAGCTCATTTTACTAACAAATGCTATTCAAATTTTATTTTGCAAACTCTACGCGTGTTAACTCACTTTAATGATACAAATGATAAATTCAACTATCATTTATTATATTTTATACATGCTAGTTCACTTTAAAAATACAACTATCATTTATTATATTCTATAAATGCGTAAAGTATATAATAAATAATAAATTCAACTATCATTTATTATATTCTATACATGCTAGCTCATTTTACTAACAAATGCTATATTCAAACTTTATTTTGCAAACTCTACGCGTGTTAACTCACTTTAATGATAAAAATGATAAAAATTCAACTATCATTTATTATATTTTATACATGCTAGTTCACTTTAAAAATACAATGTTATATTCAACTATCATTTAGCATATTGTACATATGTTATTTCACTTTAAAAAATACAGTGCTATATTCAACTATCATTTAGCATATTGTACATACGTTATTTCACTTTAAAAAATAAAGTGCTAAATTCAACTATCATTTATCATATTTTATACATGCGCTAGTTCACTTTACAAATATTATATTATATACAACTATCATTTTTCATATTTTATACATGTAATTCACTTTAAAATTATAAAGATACATTTAACTGTCATGCTACGTATTCTACGCGTCTTATTTCAATTTAAAAAATACAGTGCTAAATTCAACTATTATTTATTATATACTTTACGCATGTTATTTCATTTTTTTAAATAATGCTATATTCAACCATTATTTACTTTACTATACATGATGCTCTATTCAATTTTATAATATAATGCTATAAACATGCTAGTTCTTTTTTTAATATAATCATATGTAACTATTATAATGCTAGTTCACTTTAAAAGATGCAACGCTAAATTCAACTATCATTCATCAAATTTTATGCTTACCAGCTCAACATAAAAATACAATGTTAAATTCATTTATAATTTAGCATACTATACTCAGATATCATTCATCATAATATATACATGCTAGATCATCTATCATTTTTAATACTCTATAATGTTAGTTCACTTTAATATGGCGTTTGAGTAATGACAGACATACATAACATTGAAAAAAAAGATACACAAACATAGCATGATGTATACACAATCGAAGAATAATAAAACCACAAACACAATCTGTAGAGTAAATCAAAAGAAACAAATTACACAGCATGCATCATACAATCAATATGAAATATAAATGAAATGATATATACAACTAGCATTATACAGTAACAAATGATAATATAACCACAAACACAATCAACAGAGAAAATCAAATAGAATAAAATTCAAACAATATTTACATCACACTTGAGCAAATTCAAAAAACAGCCTGAAACTAACAAAAAAGCAAATCAACATAAAATACAAGGACATCAAAGTAAACTGCACATATAATGGAGTAAAATTTAGAGCACGCGCAGGAATGATAGTTTCATATATCATTATCCTATGTAGAAACCAAAACCAGTTGAAACAAATCACAGCAGCATAATTTCTTTCTCTCAAAATCGCAAATCACAAAAAGAATGAAACACTCGTTTGATTTAACAGAAAATACACGATTTGAGGCAGATCGATTAAATTTGACAGAAAATTTACAAATGATACAAATAATTAACTACTAAAATGAAATGCTATATACATTTAGCATTACTCCTAAGCAAATTCAACAACAGCCTGAAACTTCGCTTTATAGAATAATTCAAAAAAACTCACAGCAACAAATTTTTTTATTCCCAAAATCACTAATCAGAAGTCACCACCGTCATCTGGAGTGAAGCCGTTGTCGTCGAGTGAAGCCGCCGCCGCCGCCAAGTGAAGCCGTCGTCGTCGAGTGAAGACGTCAGCTGTAGAAAGAACACGCATGATTTGATCGATTTGTCTCTTTTTTCGATCGCTAGAAGTAAAGATAGAGATTGGAGAAGAACAGCGGCTATTCAAAATTTCTGTAAAACTTTTTCCTTCAGCCGAAATTTAGAATAGCGCGTCCTTACTGTATAAAAATAAAAAGTGCGTCCTTCAATCTAAAAAACACGAGATGTTCTTCCTTGAACCGATTTTCCTGTACATATTATGGCATTTCAATCCTTGATGAAGGATCATTGAAATCTGTTAACTGTAACCAACTATCAAACGATTTTACTTTTAATTGTTATCTATAACAATTATATTTTTGTTCAACATGACTGAGCATATGTGATTTCAAATCCAGATTGAAATTTACATAATGCAGTTTAATTAATATTTACATCAAATTCGAAAAAGGTAATTTAGGAGATTTTGGTTAAACCTAAATTCAATGCCAGAGGGGAATAGCGCACAGAAATAAAGAACGAAGGAAAAACATCATGTTGAAAAAACAGATATCAGAAAGGGGACTGATCTAATTTAAGAGAAAATGTTCTTAAACCAATTATTGAATCTAAAACCACCTCCAAAGATTCAAAGCCAGAGTCTCCAGGTCCATATTGCATAACTCTCAAAGGTGCAAAATTAAAGCACTTCAAAAGAAAACACAGTGTAACAAAAACTAACTTTACTCCTCTGTAAAAACATAAAACAACTACTTAGAGCTTCCTTGTCTAACAATCGCAGGGTTCACAGTAGGCAACTCGAACTGATCAGACTTCACAGACGATGACGATCCTTTCTTCGGTGTTGTTTTCTTGTAGCAGGCATACAGTATCAACTGAGCAAGCCCAAGTAGCGTACCCAACCCATTTGGAATCTGTTTGTTTCATTAATTAATTAAAACCCATATGATATTACTGTAAACAATTTGAATGATACTAAAGAAGTTTTGTTTGATTATTATATCTTACAATGATGTTGAGATCGAATCTGAGTATGGCGTAAGTAGTCCAGCAAATTCCATTCAAGAAACTAGCTAATGAAAGCAAGAAAGGCATGTACTCTACGCTTTTTGTTCTTATCACCATTCTCTGTCATTCATGTCCATAAATAAAAAAACACAATATAAATACATGTTATATATATTGTTATATATATGTATTAATATGTATGTATGTATGCGTGTGTGCATATTACTGGTTAGAAAGTAGAAAGAAGATAAATCTTACCATCACAGATAAAGGAGAAGCATACATGAGAGTGCCAAAAATGACGCACAAAATACCAACAATGAGTTTCTTTTTGTCAGCTTGATGAGCACCTAACATAACTCCCAGTATAACTCCAAGCATAAACAGCAATTCTACAGCCAGTATCTTCATTACTTTAACCTGCCCATAGTTTGATAAAATCATATATTATCAAACCACTAAAAACATATAGATGAAGGAAATGTATGGATATAGAGAAGTATACTTACTCGAGACTTATTTGGTGCATACCAGAAGAAAAGGGAAAGATAAGCAGTCTCAAGAACAAGACCAGTGCCATTAATAGTCCAAACTAGGGTGTTATGAGGCACCACAATGCCATAAAACACCCAAAGCATGCAATTTAGGAGTGTTGCTAAGTATGGTATTGGTGAAAAATCCTCAGTGTCCTTTTTCTTGAATATCCCAATAAATGTTGGCCTGCATTTCACAATTTTTATATTAGGTATTATGCGTATGAAAATTTCATAGGTTGCATAAAAGTATATAACATGTAATTTCGAAAGTGCTGAAAAATGTGGACTTTGTTAAAAAAAAAAAAAAATCGTTGTCCTTCTTCTTGAATTTCCCAAAATAAGTGTTGGCCGAAAATATCATGATATTTCAACATATGAAACTTGAATATGCTACATAAACTTATATGGCATGCAATCTAAAACTGCTCCTAAGTATAGAATTGGTGAAAACCTTCTATGCCCTTTCTCTTGAATATCCCAATACATGGTGGCATAACCTTTTTTATATGTATATATCAAGTAACTAGTCGATTACTTTAACAAGCAACATTCATGTATATGAAAACCATATATGCTATATTTTGACAATCCATATATTAAGATTTTTTTTTTTTTTTCCTACAACAGGGAAAGGTTTTCTAATTTAATCTACTTTGTTTGTTGAGAACTATCTTTCCCCAAAAGTTAATTAAAACCCAATCTATATACACCCGTATTTCTCAGTTGACATTATAAAGTAGGAATATTCTATAACTACTAGCAGTCTGAAACTATTAAAAAATCTACAGCAAGAAATCGGTTACCAATACTTACAACGGGGAAAGAAAGAGACAAAGAGATATGCCATTCCCTGCAAAATAAAAGGGCCAGTAATGAACGAGTGAATCTTAATCATTTTTATTATTTAAGAACTGATATGGATCGGTCCATTATGCATAACATGAAATTTACATAACATAAGATCTCTTCTCCAATGTATCATACATCGATTGACATATATAATAATATCATTTAGTTCATCTACGTCTAAATTATTCTTGGTAATTAAATAAAAAAAAAAAAACTATTTTTTTTTTATTGACAAGAAGTGGTATTTAAGTAATTGACTCTTTGACATAGTTCAAGATATCATGGGTTCGAATCTCTCTTTGCCGAAATTAATCTCACTTACCATGTAATACGTTATACACTGCTTACATTATATAAAGTACACAATTTTCTAAACAAGGGAAAAAAAAAAGACTTTTTTTTCTGTGGATTGAATTCAACTACCTTACATGGTTTTATAATCTTGACAAAATAAACCTCTTTCCTTTACGTTTTACTTTATGACCTTACTGATATAATTAATTTTCTTTTATCAAAAGAGCAAAATAAATAAAATACACAAGGAACTATAATTTCACTTGAACTATTCTATGGAAACGTTCATTATTACTAAGCAATTGCAAAAATAAATTAAATCATTATTCATACGACAATTTCTTTATGTGTTTTTGTGAAAGAACATGATACTACCAAATAAAATTTGAAGAAAAAATACATATCTGGAAACTAAGTCGGTGATAAGATCAATACAAAAGCAATAAATAAACTTCTAGGGTTTTCGAAATGATACCAATTACTCCAACAACAGATCGAATGTTATCTGCAGTAATCATTCTTTTCAGTGTATGCAACCGGAAACAAATAAAAAAGAAACCCTTTTTTATGTTCTAGTGAAATCTTGAAGAAGAAGAAAGGACTGTAAGTAAAAGATGAAAGAAAATAGGTATACGCTGGACCTATATATATACACACAAGCAGGGATTAGATATATACGATCGGATAAAGGAACGAACGAAAACGTCAAACTGTTGAGCTATTTTCTGCATAATCAGAGGAAGTTTTAGGTAAACTCGGAGTGGTTCACTTTAACTTTAACTATATACTATCTCACTATTTCCCAAAATAGGGTTTTCTAGATAATAAATTTACCGAGATAGCACGTATTTTGATATGATGATTCATTAAGTACCAATTCGGATAAAGTACTGGATAGGGCAACTTTGAGCAGTTCCTCTTTTTTTGTGCGCGTACAGTTACTATTCAATAAATGTTTAGTTTTTTCAAAACTTCATAAGATGTTATAAAATAAAATAAAGTAATATATTAGGTAGAAAAAATCCTTTATTTTCTATTGATTCAAATGTACAATAGATAAACTTTTTTATTTATACATTCTACAAGTCATGTTGTAACGACCGGTTATTCCAATCATTCAAGTCGATAATAAAATCAACTCGAATCAATTAAAATAACAGATTGTTATTATTGTGAGGTTAAATATAAAATCATCACAGATAAATTACACTCACAAAATAATAGAATATCCCTCAAGAATACAATAGTAGTTTATAAAGCTAATAAATCCATCAGAGTCATACAGCGGAAGTCTAATACATAGACTTTCTAGTACACAAGAAATAACTGAAATAGATAAATAGATAGAGGTAAAGTCTTTGGCAAGTCTCCAGCTCCGAAAGGTGTAATCTTAATACTGCGATACTTGGTCTGACCCGAGCATAAAGCAAAACAAAACACTCGAGTTGCAACACATGACGAGTGCCCATCTTCCCCGCCACTTTCATAAAGACCCATTGTGATCACAACGGAAAGTAATTAAGCTTGATCTGGATATGGGAAACTTTACTTGGATTCGCCATCTTGGCAGCTTACTGCTTGAACAGAGGGACTTCCATTCTCTGCAGCTTCTCTGGTTGGTGCTTCTATTGAGGTTGGCCTCGAAGGCATTTCCTTGCCTGGCAAGGTTCGTAGCCTTTATGAAATTAAGGCCCACATTGGTTCGAGGCTCGCGGATGGGTGGGGAGTAGGAGGAATCAATAAAGTGCATTACTGCCTTCGGATGGAGGACAAGAGGAGAGCCTTGAGTGGTTCCACTTGATCGGATGAAGAGACTGGATAAACACGACCGGCTCTCGATAAGAGGTTTCGGAAGGGATGCTGATGCTTCCATTCCCGATTCGGGGGATTTAACTAATAGAAATGCAGATGGATCGGATTCACTTGAGGCCGCCTTGAAAGACACAGAGAAGAAAATAGGTTCTTTCCCAGTAGTTAGTCAATGCAGTTCAGTTATATGATTATTACGAAAAATAGAACGAGTTTAAGGGGTGGTCTAACTCGATGTGTAAAGTATCCAACATTCTTATGCAAGTAAATCATCTCAAGTAAATTGTTCAAGTGAATGGTACAAGTAACTTAAAAGGATGTTTGTGATCATTGTCCTTTAAGGATCAGTTAAGTAATTTAAATGTAATACAACATGCTATTATAATAATGTCCGCAATGAATATAATATTGAAAATGGCGTTAAGAGGACTACATTTTTTCCCTTGACACATTTTATAAGCGTCATAGTCTATACAGTACCGTAAACACAAAGTAAATTGGTAGCATCGGAGGGCGTACTCCATATAAAACAACACCTAATCAAAGTTTTAGTGGGTTCGATCATGATAATATGACAATGTTAGTGCAGGAATGTTTTTGGATGATAAAAACAAAAGGTATAACATGTATAATATATATAATAGGTACTGGTATAAAATATATATACAATTGTTATAATGATTATATATATAGTGTATAGCACAAGCTTTATAACTGGCATTGATAATCAAGATTGTACGGTAACAAGACCGTCTGTGATGATAGAGAGATTGTAATGACCCGGTTTTAACTGACGATGTTAATACGAATTAGCCGATTGCATAAATAACTAATTAATTAATACAATTAATTTTACTACTTGAAAACAAATCCAAATTAATTTCCTTTGTTTCTGCGTTTGTTTTAGTTTGCATTTAGACATCTCTAACATATGTAAGCAATGGTTATACTTTGTTGTTCTCATTTATGTTTACCAATTAAAATACATTAAGTAAAATGTTTCTACATCATGTACATGTATCCTGGTTTCACGTTTTGGTCTTTACAAATCCAAATATATAGTAATATATTAATACATTTCATATGCATTAGACACGGGAGAGGTAACACCTAGGAATTAGGGAAAATGTATATGTATGAACTAGGGAAATAGGTAAGAATAACCTAAGATATATGTACATGTGCCGAAATATTTAGCTTCTGTACATTTGTGATTTCTGGAAAAAAAGACATGGTAGAAGACAAGCCTTCAAAATCTTCTTGTGTAAGCCAATCACACAACAAAATATTTCACCTAATCTAGCATTTAGATTTAAGCTATAACTAGAATGAACAATTCAAATGTTCCCATCAAACTGTATAAGGAAAGAATTGACAAGAAATAAGGTTTGCAGCACCTAGAAACTAAGACAAATAGGTAGGAATATTTTGATTTTCATATCCATGTGCCGCAATATACATAGGGCATTGGAGCATTCAGATTTTGGAGAAACTTGGACATAAAGTAAACCACAAAAAAACTATTGTTTAAGCTAAATACCCATGTGTTTCATCTGAAACTTTCAGCCATGACCACCAAAGTAGCATCTAGCATAGTGTAGCTGGAAAATTGAACCATCTCTCCTCACATCAAAACATAATATGCAGGGATATTTTTATTTGACAAAATTAGTAGTACACAACGCATTTAAAAAAAAGACATTTCCTTAGCAGTAAAGTTTCATTTCTTTTGAATACTTTATACCAAAATCAAGTGCCGACTTGCATGAAATAGCTACACTGCAGCATATCGGGTAGCATAAATATACGGTATGCACATCACAGCTAGTAGAAACCTAGTTTTTCCTTTCAATCACTTTAACAGTCTGAAGAAAAACATTTGCTCACGTTATTTGCCATACATTCATTTAATGCAACAATTATTTTATGATTTTATCATCCCTATATAAGGGGGCACATATCCATACATTTCTCTTCACCAAGCAACTCAGTTCGAACCAAAACCAGCAGAGGAAAAACTAAAGCTGAGAGCAAAGCCGTGAGAGGTGAGTAAACATACACATAATTCATTTTGATTCTCAAATGGAATTTGATGCTAACCTGTGATGTGCACACTTGCTTGATACACGACTGGACATGATAAAAATGCATGCTGAAAGCCATGTATGCTTGCATGATAAATGAACCTGGTGACTTGTTTAAACTAAGTTCCTATTGCTAAGGACCATACTCTGTTTTCCTATTACCCATATCATGACTCATTGCTAAGTGCAGACATACTCATTTGATAGTGTTTTTTTTTATGTTTCCTGATGCAGTATTAGTTTGGGGGGGGGGGGGGGGTGTTTCACATTTACCTGAACACTTATGTTCATATTTCACAATACCTATCTTCGAAACTGGCCTGCGAATTAAAGTATTTGACAACTGAAAATAACATATGACTAGGCACCATAAACTCTATTTTATTTTACTCTATATACTGTTAAAATCATCTATGATGTCTCAACTATGGAAGGCTTGTCTTTGTGCTAAGTTAGATGTAAACAGGAACTGCTTTGTTTGAAAGTTGAGCTTACTGGAACGAGAAAAGAAAAACATATATAGGCAACTTTAAAGATGTATGTACCAGTCAACCTAACACTTTGTAAATACATTGATACCAGTTAGGAATAAGATAACAAAATAAACTATTAATTACATGTTGATGATTCAGATTTACTAGTAGAAGACACAACAAAAGAGAAAACTATAAATAATCTTTCATTAAAAATTAGTTGTAGATTTGTATTCCTAAACCATTTAGTGTTTTATAACTATGACTTTAGTTTGGATTTATATTAACTGGAAAGGGGGGGTAGTCGGAACGATAATCGGAGCCAATTCGGATAACTTGGTTGACGATAGGAGTTGGTCGAGGGAAAACGTGATAGTTTATTAAGCGAATGGGAAATCTTTAAACATTGTCTAATAATCAAACTTTCGAGTGGCATTAATTCATGTGGGTTTTGGAATTTGTTTGGTGGGTGAATGGTGGCATTTCGGCGTTGAGCAAGTTGGGAGTTTTTCAGCGAAATGGTCGGCTACATTGTCGACAGTTTGCAGGTAAAGCCGGAGCTGTTCCATGGTGGAGGATGATGGCGTTGAGTTCCTTTTTGATTGAGTTCAAGTTGGCGTTTGGTCTTGGAAAGTTCCGTCGAAGGATCCAATTCCGCTACAGACTATCGGAGGAGGGTTCGAGTGGTTCGAGGGGCACCAGTGCAGCTTGCACTTAGTTAAAGACGACAAGAATATTGAGTTACAGGCTGATGTCCGTGTGCATGTGCACACTGAGTGGTGCACAGTTTGGGTACTGGGAAATGAAGTAGTATGCAACTAAACTACTGGAAGGATGGGAGAAGAGGACTTATGAATATGGGTCTGTAAAACATGTAGGGGACGTGGAAGTCTGTTCACTGAAGTGATGTCGGAGGGTAACAAGCGTTCACTGTAGAGAAATGAAGAAAACATCAAGGTAGAAGTGGGGAGAAGCAACAAAGAACATCACGATTTGAAGGGTGTATTGATAGGAGGTCTTGAAAATTGTAAAAGGGACAAGGGAGTGGAAACTATGAACTGACGGACGTGGAAGCTTTCTTACCGGAGCTGGAGTTTGGCGGAGTGGCAGGCGTTCACGGTGGGAGCATGGACGTGAAAACAAGCAGGGATGAGAAGTAAAAATGGGAGGAAGTAGTAATAGCAGGTATCGGATTTTAAAATATGAAGTGGAACTTCATTTTCATGGATTAGGGGACACGTGGGATGCAAGTTTTATAAAAAGAGGGTGGGCCTTAGGAATATGCGTATTGGTGAAATTTGGGCCACGTGTGAAGCTTTAACGAAGAGTATGGGTGGACTTCTGATTTTGGGCCACGTATAAACAAATTGTTAATTAAAATAAGGGAGGCCGAAGCCTTTATCCAAGCTCTTTTAAAGTGGGAAATTGAAACAGTTTTCCATCAAAATCCGGGTCGCTTTTTAATGGACGAACATATTTGAGGATGGTGATGAAATTTGGTACAAACTATTTGTATTTAAAACATACAGATAGAAATTCGGTAATTATAAATATATTTATAATCTATAAACAGTTTGGATGGGCCGACATGGACTGTTGGGTTTTGAACATTTATAAGTTGGGGTAACGCTATCCTTAGGGTTTAACAATAGGTTGAAATATTTGTATATGTTTGAAAAGCCAAACCAATGTAAAGACAAATACTTCTATATAATAAAATGTTGTTTTATATTTTAATTATTTCTTTAAATAATTTAAATAATATTAAACAAGGAATTCCCCAATCATTTTTAAACCGAGAAGTCAATATTATTTATATAACGCCATTATCTGAAGGTGGCTAACAATGAATAACGGAATTATTTTAGAAATGAATAACGATATTATTTACAAATAATGGAATTAAATATTTGACTTGATTTAATCAACTTAGGAAAACGATCATTTTTAAATATAGAAAAATGATTTTAAACCTGAACACTGAAACGCATTTTCAAAGTATAAGATAATATGTTCTATTTAAATATCACTTGTACCTAAAAATAAAAATATTAACGCTGATCATATCGAAGAGACCGTGAAACTGTATTCCACTTCGATTCGATTTTTACGTCGCAAATTAAAGATTATTGAAGATAATAGAAGACGGAGTTATGCAAGGACTATTCTTGAATAGTACCTTCAGTTTGTCCAAACCCAGGACAACTTGTATGGACGAATGTCCGACAGAGTAATTCTAACTGATCACGTACGTTGATCTCTTCAAACGTAGTTAAATAGTGGCAGAGGAATTCATTTCTCTCGCTTTATACCTATAGTATATTTTTGGAGAAGTCAATTAGTGGTTGGCAAGTTTTGACGATGTGGCATTCAAAGAAATTAAACAGTGATGATAAAAAGGTGAGTCCAGCCTCAGGCCTCACAACCGGGAAATGACAAAAATCGGGCAGGCATCATGGCCATGTGGGTCGCTCCCATTAGGGTGTAGCATTACCTATCTAGAGAAATTCCTTTTGTTTCTTATTCTATCGATTCTGTCCCGTTCGGGAAATGGTTGCCGTATATACATTCGATACACTCAAGAGAAATGAGTGGTCGGTCATGTGTGGGCCAGGTTGTAAGACGTTCTTGTCGAACCCAGTGTATTCGCCTCTAGAGATACACTATCAAAAGGTGGTTCCATACCTTGTCATAGTTGGAAATCCATTATCTATATGCGCCAAGCGGTTTTTATTTGTATACTATATAGGAGAATGTGAGTTGTAAGCATTCTTCTAGATTCTAGATTACTTGTGAAAACTCTAGACACTATGATAATATCTAATTTAAAGTATACAAAGTTTTTTATTCTCACAAGGTAAAAACTCGTTCCGTATTCACGGCGTGGTCTTATGAGATAATTTTATTTCTTTAATTTGTTTTAAATCGTTTACTCATACCAGTCCCCTAACTGACCCGGAGTTTATTTTTCTGTGTTTTCCTTAAACTCTTGGGTACTCATAACACTTGTTATGAGTAGACAAGTGAATCAGGTCCTGACAAAACTTTGGAAGCTAGATGGAAACTTTTTGTGTGCTGTTCTACTTGTCATGTCTACTGTATAATTATAAGTCTGCACGTTAGTCATCGATGATATGTATAATTAAAGTTGTACTATGAAGTGGTTTGTATCCCTAGATCTATTATGCTCTGATGTAATATGTCCTGATGTGTAACATTATAAAGTATCATCTTTTGTAAAAATTCCGCTGTGAGATTCTGATGTTTCTGTATTTTTGTCTACTATCTATTCTTATTCTTATTAATGACACGACTTCCGATGTGTTCGAAAGTTGGGTCGTTACAGTTGGTATCAGAGCTTAGGTTGCTGATTACCTAGGCTTTGGGTGAGTATGAGAGAGCTTATTTTTATAATAAAATAAATAAATTTAGGTCAACTTGAATGATATACCTATTTTAGTTATATCCAATCATGTCTTGATTTTCAACCTGTTATATTTAAGTGATTAGAATGAGTAATTGAGGACGAAGTGGTCGCGCTAGTGGAACTTCCACTACTACTGGTCGTAATACTGCCTCCCAAGATCAAGGAGAAACTGTGGTGGAAGTTACACCAGTCCAGCAGGACAAAAGCTCTGCAATTATCTGTAAGGAGTATACCACTTTGGGAGGGAAGGTATTCAAAGGGACTGAATCTTTCATTGAAGTCCAAGCATGGTTAAGATCCTGCGAAAGGATTTTCAAAGGACTGAAATTGAATAATGAGCAGAAACGTCTCTTAGCTTCGTGGCAACTCCAAGAAGCTGCTGCAATTTGGTGGGATGCTCAAACAACAGATGTTCCTGAAGAAGATTTTACTTAGGACAAATTCAAAGAGGCATTCGAAGCACAATTTCTTCCTGCCGCTGGAAAAACTAGGATGTAGTGGGATTTCATCGATCTCAAACAAGGGAACATGAAAATATACGAATATGAAAATAAGTTTAATGCACTCTCTTGTTTTGGACCAGAACTGATCAATACCCCACTCAAGAAGAATGAAATGTTCATAGCAAGATTGAAGGATAACTTATAGGTTAAGATGATTGGACATCTAAAGGATCCATTCGTTGACTTAGTGGACATGGCCATTCGAAATGAAGCATTAGATGCAAAGAAACCAGTAGCGAAGGAGCAGACTAGAGAAAACAGTGGAGGAAATCCTAACAAAAGAAAATTTAATCCGAATTGGAAAAACAATGGACAAGCAAAAATGGGGGAGAAGGCTAAGGAGCGTTTTAAGGATACAGAATGCCACAACTGCCATCAGAAAGGACACATTGCCAGATTTTGTAAGAATTTGGAGGTCAAGAAGCCGGAACAACCTCAACCGAAACCACAAGAACTAGGCAATGCTATTGTCCGGTAGATTTCATGCTATAATTGTCATCAACCCGGACATTTGATTAAAGACTGTCCGCTTATGAAGAAGGGAACGCAACCAAGGGTCTTTGCCTTAATGGACAAGCCATCAACCTCTGAGAATGTGAAAATGGAAGATGAAACACCCCACCTCCGTTAGGGTCACTCTCAAAGGGAATGCCCTAATTTTGGTGGAGGTTTATAAGTATAAGTCACAGATATACAAGACAGATATAAGAACACATATTTGTAAGCAGCGGAAAAACAAGAACTTTTATTTTATAAAAGCAAATACGTGTTACAACAACATCACCATAATTGTCTTACATCCTTTCCAAAAACACAACATAATACTTTCATAATCTGTCTTGATTACATTATTTAAAGAAGCATAAATAAAACATAGATAAACTGCAAAAGCCCCATAGTGGTTGTCCAAAGCCATAGTTCAAAAACGGAAAGTTCCAAGCAATACATTTCTCTTCTTCAAGCTGGATGTTAATGCTGGTCAAGCTGCAGTGTTCCCTCCCTGTGGACCTGGGGGGGGGGGGGGGGGGGAACGGAAGAAAAGAAGACGAAAGAAAAGTAGAGTCAGACATAAAGCCTGAGTAAGTCTAGTACTATTTTGTCTATGAATAAAGAACTGGGTAAGATAAGTATAATCAAGAAGTGGGAAAGCACTATAAACTTGGTTAAGTTGTCTAGGGTCGAATATACTATCGTACCCCCATGTTAATCTCTGAACCCATATAAACTAGTTTCCAACTGGCACCCCATAATCAGGGTGATGTGATCCATTCTATGATGATCGTCTCCTACTCGCATAGTTACATGTGTCTTACGGCCCCCGATGTTGTAGTTACCTATGCTGGTCCCACCATGGGGTGTATCAAGTCCCATGGCGGCGGCCCGACACAATCCTAGAGTGCACAGGTATGCTACTGGTGTCCAGTGCCTTATTTTTCTGCGCCGGAGTGTGTGCACGCCCGCACCCCGTTAGAACCTACACTGCTACACCACCGCCGTCGATTTGACCTCTTACAATCAGCCCAGTAATCGTGCCCCACCCTGCCTAGTTTCAGGGTTTCCTGATACACCTTCTAGGGTTACTGCTGAAAAGGGTCCCCCGTTACTAGGTTTTCTATCTCTATCCACATGCTAAGTTGGTTAAGTGTTTTCTAACCTAACCCCACCAGTCCGTTTAGTTTAGCATGTTCCATTTTGATTAAGTCTTTAGTTCACTTAGTCCTAACAATCCTGACTCAGCCTTAATTGTCTTATTAAGGCCCTGACCTCTCACATTAGACAGGTATTGTTGTGGCTGCCTGTTGCCGGTTGGTTCCGGGCAGTCTTACGCCACAACTCAGTCTAACCTCGGGTCCTTCTTGGGCTCCATGTTTAACCTCCCACATTGGATAGGTATTGTTGTGACTACTGGACAGCCGGGCGGTTCCGGGCAGGTTTACATCACAACTCAATCCAACCTCGGGTTAAACACATCGTATGTTCTACATTTACATATTTTGTCTTTCTTCTTTATTTATATGTAAATATTTGCGGCCCATTATTAAGTTAATGGTGTAAAGGTCACACCAATCATGGGCCCAACCCATACTTGAATTTGGGCCCTTCTACTTTATATTTTCATTTATTAATTAATTTAGCCCAACGTTATTTTCCCCCGTTTAATACGTTCGTTTATATGTTGGGCTTAACCTTTTTAAGCCCAACTTAGCCATGCGAAAGAGGGGAGGCTTAAAGCGTGATTACATACACAAAAAGGGGAAGGTGAGCGTATGAACTTGCAATATGACGTTGGAAATACAAAATAGAAACTGGTGTTCTTGCATAGTAGTAACATATACTTTGATCATAAAAGCATAAGTGACATGAATCAAACCATGTAAACTTGTAGTTAAGTTAAGAATATCACTATTAACATGTGGGCTTAACTACAACATGAACCTATATTTTTGTTTAGGCATAATGTCAAACATAAGCATGACATAAATATTTCTAACATAAGCATGGCATAATGTCAAACATAAGCATGGCATAATGTCAAACATAAGCATGGCATAAGTATAGTTAAATTTGTTCACATTACTATGGCATAAATATTTCTAACATGAAATCATGATTTTTACTTTAGTCATGTAAACTTGCAAAAAGGGATTTTTGAATCTAACCTAGCCATGTACCACATATGTCATCATATAATTCTTGTTAACAATATAGACCTAACCTGGTTTCAATTATGCGAAATATCGATCATAGCCTAGCCATATTCATAAGTTTGCAGATAGGTTTCTAGTACAAAACATGGCTTAATACATAGATCATGGTGCCAAACTTTTCAATATAATTTCATATGAATTATGATAATCCCAACCTTATTCCAATTACTTCACAAAAATGATGTTTGTGTAAAAATACACATTATGATGGCATAGTAACAAAATCCCAAACTTGCATGAATTTCAATTAATCAACTACATACATGTAGCTTCAACATAAATTACGTATTTTGCGAATATCCAAACGTCATACTTGCATAAAACTACCGCATGTAGTTTTTCATAATGAATAACATAATTCAAGAACATCCAAACGTATACAATATTCCAACGCACAAATATGAATTATTTTATCACCACAAATCAAGTATACATATCCACACAATTATTTATTTATACCAAAATAATACTCTACTTACAATCGTTGCGGCGAATTCTCTAATTTAGGAATTAGAGATGCGACTCCTTTTGACGTAGGCGTTGATTTGATTTGCTTGAATTGCTTTAGGCTTTAGAATTTTCCTCCTAATCTTCTCTCCAATTTGGTGGCTACTCCTAGACGCTCCTCAGCAACATGGCGGCTTTGTTCTTATTTTTGAATGAATAGATTAGGGTTAGTCTAGGGTTGTTTTTATAGGGGTAATGAACTGATTAGGGCCATTGATGTTGCTTGGATTGATCGTAGCCATTCATTCGAAAGAGAGACCAATTAGAGCTTGCCACCTAGCCCTAATGACAAAGCAGACCACAGAAAATCGGCCAAACACAGAATAGGCCAGCCAGGTTGGGCTGGGTTCGACCTGGCTCTGGACCAGGTCGACACCCCTGTCGACAGCCCTGTCGACAGGCCTGTCGACCTGGTTAGACCAGGTCGACAGCCCAGTCGACCTGGGTGCGTCAGGCGGGCCTCTCCCCGCCCTGGCCCATCGGGCCCCACTTCGGAATTTTTAATTGTTTTATTCTGTTTGAATTTTAAATTTAATTTAAAAACTTCCGAAGGCCATATCTTCTTCATACGGACTCCGTTTTTCGAAAACTCGGACTCTATTTCGCGTATTTTTCCGAGACGAACGCAGTGGCGTATCCCGTTTCCCTTAGTTCTTTGATTTCAAATTAATTATACTTTAATTTGTTAATTTCACAGTTATAGAATTTTCGGGGTGTTACATTCTCCCCTACTTAAAAGGATTTCGTCCCCGAAATCTTCAAGTTAGGAGGAATGTATATCCTAACATCCAAACATCCATCTACTCATCCATCAAACACGAGCATCCATTGTCCTTAAAAGACTTCTAATGCTTCATGATCATATGCGAAGTGTGTGTGTACATGTACTTATCTAATGCAAAATCAGGCGGTCTACTGATTCAGTTGACCTCCTTAATGCGAATTATGTAAGTGCCATGAATCCATTATGTATGCAAATTTTCCTATTCATGATTCTACATGAGTGCACAATCATTCAATACAAATGCAACATCCACATGACAACACATTAAAGTTCAACCATATACGAATGCAAACATATATGCATATGCAATTATGAAGTGACTGAGCCGATCTAAAACCTAGATTGTGTGTGTGTATGCGACCACGAGCAACCACTAGCAATCACTTGCAACCACTTGCAACCATCATACATAACATGTTCCAATTACATGTTTCCATCCAAAGGGTTTCTACCTAAAAGATAAGGTCGAGGAAGTATACCTAAAAAGATAGATAAAAGCGCAACTTAAGGAAAAGGAAAGATCAAGGATGTACCCTCGAACAGAAAAGGGTAGGCAGTGCGGATTCTAGCTTCAGTTTCCCAAGTCGCGTCTCCCTCGGCGTCGCTCCACTGGACTTTGACGAGCTTGACTTCGCGGTTGCGTAGCTTCTTCACTTCCGTTCCTAATATGCGAGTTGGAACTTTTCTTATGGTTGCTTCGCGTTCCACTTCGGCCTCTTCGAGGATATTTGGCTCTACCACTTCAGCAGACTCATGTAGACATTTTCGGAGACGTGAAACGTGAAAAACGTTGTGGACTCCGGCCAACTTCTCGGGTAGCTTTAATCTATAGGCCATTTTCCCAATCTTCTCGATGATAGGGAATGGCCCTACGAACCTTGGCGCTAGCTTTCCTGTGGTTCCGAAACGAACAACGTTCCTTAGCGGCGATACCTTGAGAAAAACTCTGTCTCCAACCTTAAATTCAAGGTCGGTCCTCCTCTTGTCGGCATAGGACTTTTGTCTGTCTTGGGCCGTCTTCATCCTTCTTTGTATTAAGTCCACTTTCTCTGAAGTCTCTCGGATCATATCTGGTCCAAGTATGAGCTTATCAGTAGACTCCCACCAACAAGTGGGCGATCAGCACGGTCTTCCATATAAAGCTTCGAAGGGCGCCATTCCGATGGTTGCTTGATAGCTGTTGTTGTAGGCAAATTCCACCAAAGGAAGGTGGTCTTCCCATGTCCCTCCGAAGTCAAGGACGCATAGTCTTAGAAGGTCTTCCAAAACTCTGTTCACTCTCTCTGTTTGGCCGTCGGTTTGGGGATGATAGGCTGTGCTCAAGCATAACTGCGTTCCTACTGCTTCTTGCAGACTCCGCCAAAACTCGCTGGTGAAAATGGGGTCTCGGTCACTAACAATGCTAGATGGTATTCCATGGAGTCGAACGATTTCCTTAAGGTAAAGTGATGCTAGGGATGAGGCAGTTCTTTTACTTTTGACAGGTAAAAAGTGGGCGCTTTTAGTAAGCCTATCCACTATTACCCAAATGCTAGTGTTGCCTCTCCTAGACCTAGGCAGCCCGTCGATGAAGTCCATTGAGATGCTATCCCACTTCCACTGCGGGACCTCCAGAGGATGTAGCAGTCCGCCAGGCTTTTTCTGTTCCGCCTTAACCTGTTGGCACACCATACACTTAGAAACGAACTCTGCCACGTCCTTTTTCATGCCGTTCCAGAAGAAAGTCCTTTTTATGTCTTTGTACATTTTATCTTCGCCTGGGTGTATCGTCATCTTGGAGTGATGTGCTTCCTCGAGAACCTTCTTTATTAAATCCTTTGTCTGTGGGATGCATAGTCTTCCATCTCGCCTTAGCAACCCCTTATCGTCGATGGAGTATCTGTTGAGGTGACTTGAAGTCTCACCCCTAATTAGCCTATCAATTATTTCCACAAGTTGAGGGTCTTCGCGTTGTACTGTCCCTACTGAATCCACTAAAGTTGGGCGCACTTCGAGAGATGCTAGCAAGCCTGGTACGAAATCGGAGGAAGGCCTAAAGTCGAAACTGGCTATAAACTCTAGGCTTTGTCTTTCAACAAACAACGGGCTTAGGGTCAATTTCTTTCGGCTCAACGCGTCTGCAACTACGTTGCCTTTGCCCGGAGTGTAGGAGATTTCGAAATCGTACGAGGCAAGAAACTCCATCCATCTTTGTTGCCTCAAGTTAAGATCCTTCTGCGAGAAAAGATATTTCAACGATTTATGGTCAGTGTAAAGTTCGAACTTCTCACCTAGGAGGTAGTGTCGCCAAGACTTGAGTGCAAAGACGATGGCGGCTAGCTCAAGATCGTGGGTTGGGTAGTTCTTTTCGTGCACTTTCAATTGCCTCCCGCCATAAGCTACCACCCTTCCTTCTTGCATTAAGACGGCGCCTAGCCCTGTCCCACATGCATCCGTATGAACAGTGAACATCTTGCTCCCATCTGGCAGCGTCAAAACTGGGGCTGTTGTGAGAGCCCTTTTCAGTCGTTGGAAAGCAAACTCGCAATCCAAATCCCAATTGAACACTAGATTCTTCTTAGTCAATTTCGTGAGCGGAGCTGAGATTTTCGCAAAATCCCTTATGAATTTTCGATAGAAACCTGCTAGTCCTAGGAAGCTTCGGACCTCAGTTGCATTCCTTGGTGTCTTCCAATCCTGTACCGCCACTACCTTAGCAGGGTCCACTGCTAACCCTTGTTTGGATACTATGTGCCCAAGGAACCTCACCTCTTCTCTCCAAAAGTGGCATTTGGAGAATTTGGCTTTTAGTTGATGGACTCGCAAAGTTTCCATGATTGCCCTTAAGTGCTGAGCATGTTCCTCTTCACTCTTTGAGAAGATAAGGATATCATCTACGAAGACCACTACGAATTTGTTGAGGAAATCTCTAAATACCCTACTCATCAGGTCCACGAAGTAAGCAGGTGCATTCGTCAAGCCGAAAGGCATGACAAGCCATTCAAAGAAGCCGTCTGGGGTTCTGAACGACGTTTTATCGATGCTATCTTCAGCCACCCTTAGCTGATGAAAACCGGTTGCTAAATCGAGTTGGGAGAAAACAGACGCTCCTACAAGCTGGTCAAATAAATCGTCAATTCTAGGGAGAGGGTGCCTATTCTTTTTCGTTAGCTTATTGAGCTCCCTATAGTCAACACATAGATGGAGTGAACCATCCGCCTTTGTAGCGAACACCACTGGAGCGCCCCATTCTGAAATGCTCCTCCTAATGAACCCCTTTTCTAGAAGCTCTTTAATCTGTTTACTGAGCTCTTTCCTTTCTCGTGGAGCCATGTGCCTAACGGGCAACGCAACGGGCTTTGCATTTTCCACAAGATATATGCGGAAGTCTATTTCCCGCTTCGGAGGCAAGCCCTTCACCTCTTCGAAGACATCCGGATATTCCCGGACCACTTTAACTGATTGCAAATTTTCAACAGAGGCATCTAGCGATTCAAGATAACTAAGCATAACCGCATACGAGGGATTACAAGAAATTTCCAAAGTATTACCGAGCTGGGTTAGGAGCCTAACAACCCTTTTCTCACAATCAAGGATGGCCCCATTACTGGATAGCCAATCCATACCCAAGATCAAACCATAACCCGAAAAGCCCAAAACAAAGGCACTACATTGAAATTCAACACTTAGGATGGAAATTTTCAAATCCAGACAGATCATAGACAAATGAGCTGGGCCCCCAATTGGGTTTGAAACAATTAAGGGGTCCTCTACCATACTAGTTTTTAGGTGCAGAGATTCTACTAGAGCGGACGAGATAAAGGAGTGTGATGCGCCAGAATCAAATAAAGTGCGAACGGGGTGATCATAAAGATAAACTACACTTTCTACAGAAGTATTTATACCTCGCTGTTGCAGAGGTGGCGCTTCCAGCACATGAACCTGTGCCCCTGGGGTGGATCCAGTCCTCTGCCCCTGTCCTCGTTTCTTTGGGCAGTCCTTAGCCCTGTGGCCTGTCTCACCGCAAGAAAAGCACCCACCATTCTCCTTGGCCTTCTTTTTCCGGCAGTCCTTTACTAAGTGCCCCACTTTGCCACAGAAATTACACTTCCTCTTCTCTTTGTTGCCTTTACCGCCCTTCTTAAAGTCTGTCTTCTTAGGCTGCAAACCCTCTTTCTTCCCTTGAGAGCTTTCTGCCTTTGTCTCCTTCTTGCCCTTATCCTCTTCATTTAGCAATGCCATTTGCACCAATCTTTCATACGTGGCTCCCATGGGTATATGGGTCATGGCCAAACTGTGTAATGGCTCATTCAACCCTTTGACGAAACGGAGAGCCTTCTTGTGCGGGGTGTTGACTAGGTCAAGTCCAAACCTAGCCAGCTCATCGAACTGATTCACATACTCTCTGACTGTCTTGTCCCCTTGCTTAAGAAATAAGAATTTTTCCAACTGCAAACTTCTTTCCGCATCTGAGAGAAATTTGGTCTCAAACCTTGCCCTAAAGTCCTCCCATGTCTCCACTGGTCTTTCAGCATTAGTGACTTCCCACCAGTAGGAAGCCTCGCCCTTCAATAGCCATACTGCCAATTGTACTTTTTGTCTATCTTCTACCTCAAAGATGATGAATAGGTCCTCCGTTTCTTTCAGCCAATTTCTAGCTGCCACGAAGGACTCAGTTCCATGGAAATCCCTTCCTCCCATAGCTTTAAAATCTTTACATATCTTAGCAAACGTGTTTCCCCGAGGAGGAGGTGGAGGAAAAGGTGCCGCTGCAGCTGGATGATTTCCTTCAGCTTGGGGAGGAGGAACGGTAGGACCTGGCTGAGTGGCCCTTGCTTCTAAGAACCGTCTAAACCAACCAGGTATTGGCACCCCTTCCGGCAAGTTAAGTTCTTGGGACATGCTGAAACAAAAAGGATAGATTCAAAACGAAGGATAAGAGATAATACCTATGGCTTTGGGGAGTGGACTTTGCCTTTTAGAATAAAATAATATTTTTCTTTTTAAAAATGCTTCTTTAAATTTCCTTTTTGAAAATAAATTTTCAAAACTTTTTATCTTATCTAGTAAACCTATGCTCTGATACCAAGTGAAACACCCCACCTCCGTTAGGGTCACTCTCAAAGGGAATGCCCTAATTTTGGTGGAGGTTTATAAGTATAAGTCACAGATATACAAGACAGATATAAGAACACATATTTGTAAGCAGCGGAAAAACAAGAACTTTTATTTTATAAAAGCAAATACGTGTTACAACAACATCACCATAATTGTCTTACATCCTTTCCAAAAACACAACATAATACTTTCATAATCTGTCTTGATTACATTATTTAAAGAAGCATAAATAAAACATAGATAAACTGCAAAAGCCCCATAGTGGTTGTCCAAAGCCATAGTTCAAAAACGGAAAGTTCCAAGCAATACATTTCTCTTCTTCAAGCTGGATGTTAATGCTGGTCAAGCTGCAGTGTTCCCTCCCTGTGGACCTGGGGGGGGGGGGGGAAACGGAAGAAAAGAAGACGAAAGAAAAGTAGAGTCAGACATAAAGCCTGAGTAAGTCTAGTACTATTTTGTCTATGAATAAAGAACTGGGTAAGATAAGTATAATCAAGAAGTGGAAAAGCACTATAAACTTGGTTAAGTTGTCTAGGGTCGAATATACTATCGTACCCCCATGTTACTCTCTGAACCCATATAAACTAGTTTCCAACTGGCACCCCATAATCAGGGTGATGTGATCCATTCTATGATGATCGGCTCCTACTCGCATAGTTACATGTGTCTTACGGCCCCCGATGTTGTAGTTACCTATGCTGGTCCCACCATGGGGTGTATCAAGTCCCATGGCGGCGGCCCGACACAATCCTAGAGTGCACAGGTATGCTACTGGTGTCCAGTGCCTTATTTTTCTGCGCCGGAGTGCGTGCACGCCCGCACCCCGTTAGAACCTACACTGCTACACCACCGCCGTCGATTTGACCTCTTACAATCAGCCCAGTAATCGTGCCCCACCCTGCCTAGTTTCAGGGTTTCCTGATACACCTTCTAGGGTTACTGCTGAAAAGGGTCCCCCGTTACTAGGTTTTCTATCTCTATCCACATGCTAAGTTGGTTAAGTGTTTTCTAACCTAACCCCACCAGTCCGTTTAGTTTAGCATGTTCCATTTTGATTAAGTCTTTAGTTCACTTAGTCCTAACAATCCTGACTCAGCCTTAATTGTCTTATTAAGGCCCTGACCTCTCACATTAGACAGGTATTGTTGTGGCTGCCTGTTGCCGGTTGGTTCCGGGCAGTCTTACGCCACAACTCAGTCTAACCTCGGGTCCTTCTTGGGCTCCATGTTTAACCTCCCACATTGGATAGGTATTGTTGTGACTACTGGACAGCCGGGCGGTTCCGGGCAGGTTTACATCACAACTCAATCCAACCTCGGGTTAAACACATCGTATGTTCTACATTTACATATTTTGTCTTTCTTCTTTATTTATATGTAAATATTTGCGGCCCATTATTAAGTTAATGGTGTAAAGGTCACACCAATCATGGGCCCAACCCATACTTGAATTTGGGCCCTTCTACTTTATATTTTCATTTATTAATTAATTTAGCCCAACGTTATTTCCCCCCGTTTAATACGTTCGTTTATATGTTGGGCTTAACCTTTTTAAGCCCAACTTAGCCATGCGAAAGAGGGGAGGCTTAAAGCGTGATTACATACACAAAAAGGGGAAGGTGAGCGTATGAACTTGCAATATGACGTTGGAAATACAAAATAGAAACTGGTGTTCTTGCATAGTAGTAACATATACTTTGATCATAAAAGCATAAGTGACATGAATCAAACCATGTAAACTTGTAGTTAAGTTAAGAATATCACTATTAACATGTGGGCTTAACTACAACATGAACCTATATTTTTGTTTAGGCATAATGTCAAACATAAGCATGACATAAATATTTCTAACATAAGCATGGCATAATGTCAAACATAAGCATGGCATAATGTCAAACATAAGCATGGCATAAGTATAGTTAAATTTGTTCACATAACTATGGCATAAATATTTCTAACATGAAATCATGATTTTTACTTTAGTCATGTAAACTTGCAAAAAGGGATTTTTGAATCTAACCTAGCCATGTACCACATATGTCATCATATAATTCTTGTTAACAATATAGACCTAACCTGGTTTCAATTATGCGAAATATCGATCATAGCCTAGCCATATTCATAAGTTTGCAGATAGGTTTCTAGTACAAAACATGGCTTAATACATAGATCATGGTGCCAAACTTTTCAATATAATTTCATATGAATTATGATAATCCCAACCTTATTCCAATTACTTCACAAAAATGATGTTTGTGTAAAAATACACATTATGATGGCATAGTAACAAAATCCCAAACTTGCATGAATTTCAATTAATCAACTACATACATGTAGCTTCAACATAAATTACGTATTTTGCGAATATCCAAACGTCATACTTGCATAAAACTACCGCATGTAGTTTTTCATAATGAATAACATAATTCAAGAACATCCAAACGTATACAATATTCCAACGCACAAATATGAATTATTTTATCGCCACAAATCAAGTATACATATCCACACAATTATTTGTTCATACCAAAATAATACTCTACTTACAATCGTTGCGGCGAATTCTCTAATTTAGGAATTAGAGATGCGACTCCTTTTGACGTAGGCGTTGATTTGATTTGCTTGAATTGCTTTAGGCTTTAGAATTTTCCTCCTAATCTTCTCTCTAATTTGGTGGCTACTCCTAGACGCTCCTCAGCAACATGGCGGCTTTGTTCTTATTTTTGAATGAATAGATTAGGGTTAGTCTAGGGTTGTTTTTATAGGGGTAATGAACTGATTAGGGCCATTGATGTTGCTTGGATTGATCGTAGCCATTCATTCGAAAGAGAGACCAATTAGAGCTTGCCACCTAGCCCTAATGACAAAGCAGACCACAGAAAATCGGCCAAACACAGAATAGGCCAGCCAGGTTGGGCTGGGTTCGACCTGGCTCTGGACCAGGTCGACACCCCTGTCGACAGCCCTGTCGACAGGCCTGTCGACCTGGTTAGACCAGGTCGACAGCCCAGTCGACCTGGGTGCGTCAGGCGGGCCTCTCCCCGCCCTGGCCCATCGGGCCCCACTTCGGAATTTTTAATTGTTTTATTCTGTTTGAATTTTAAATTTAATTTAAAAACTTCCGAAGGCCATATCTTCTTCATACGGACTCCGTTTTTCGAAAACTCGGACTCTATTTCGCGTATTTTTCCGAGACAAACGCAATGGCGTATCCTGTTTCCCTTAGTTCTTTGATTTCAAATTAATTATACTTTAATTTGTTAATTTCACAGTTATAGAATTTTCGGGGTGTTACAGAAGAAGTCCTAGAAGGTGCCTTACTCTTTACAATAAAAGGAGTTAATTAAGTAGGGTCAGCCTTAGGATAAATTAAATATTTTGAATTAAATTAGAGTAATATCTAGTCATATTGATATAAGAAATAAAGTTAGAACTATAATAATAACTGGATCTCCACTAAATTAAGTCCAGGCTTAAGTTAATTGGAAATGAACTGATTGATTTTTGAAATAAAATCAGATTTGTGAGTCCCGAAATGGAAATAACTAATTATTAAGAAAGAATGTGGATGGGACTTAACAGAGTTAAGTGAATTAAACCGATGAGTTGAATATGGATTCAAGTTTAAAAAGAGAATTTGGGACAGATACATATGTTTGAACAAGATTGATTCAAATCAATGAAGTAAATAAGATTTTGAATTTATTTTCGAAATAAATTCAAGGATATTTGGGAGTAACAAGAGTTGATTAGGATTTAAGATATGGAGTTAAGAAAGTGAAACCTGATTGAAGATTGATTGAGTTGAATAATTTTCTAGATATCGATATGATGTTGATTTCGGTCTTCGGGATTGATATTTGGAGGGTTATTCGCTTATCGATTTACGATTAGGAACTGATGGATGTTAAGGAATAGTAACGCAGGGATGGAAATGATTTCCAATCATAGTAGTAGATATTTTGTTTTAGAAATAGCTGTGATAAATAGGAAAATTTCTGATGTGCGTTAATTATTAAATAAGTCGATAACTCTAATTATAATCTATTATTTACAAATTTCGAGGACGAAATTTTTATAAGGGGGTAGATTGTAATGAACCGGTTTTAACTGACGATGTTAATACGAATTAGCCGATTGCATAAATAACTAATTAATTAATACAATTAATTTTACTATTTGAAAACAAATCCAAATTAATTTACTTTGTTTCTGTGTATGTATTAGTTTGCATTTAGACATCTCTAACATATGTAAGCAATGGTTATACTTTGTTGTTCTCATTTATGTTTACCAATTAAAATACATTAAGTAAAATGTTTCTGCATCATGTGCATGTATCCTGGTTTCACATTTTGGTCTTTACAAATCCAAATATATAGTAATATATTAATACATTTCATATGCATTAGACACGGGAGAGGTTGCACCTAGAAATTAGGGAAAATGCATATGTATGAACTAGGGAAATGGGTAGGAATAACCTAAGATATATGTACATGTGCCAAAATATTTAGCTTCTGTACATTTGTGATTTCTGGAAAAAAGACATGGTAGGAGACAAGCCTTCAAAATCTTCTTGTGTAAGCCAATCACACAACAAAATATTTCACCTAATCTAGCATCTAGATTTAAGCTATAACTAGAATGAACAATTCAAATGTTCCCATCAAACTGTGTAAGGAAAGAATTGACAAAAAATAAGGTTTGCAGTACCTAGAAACTAAGACAAATAAGTAGGAATATTTTGATTTTCATATCCACGTGCCACAATATACATAGGGGATTGGAGCATTCAGATTTTGGAGAAACTTGGACATAAAGTAAACCACAAAAAAACTATTGTTTAAGCCAAATACCCATGTGTTTCATCTGAAACTTTCAGCCGTGACCATCAAAGTAGCATCTAGCATAGTGTAGTTGGAAAATTGAACCATCTCTCCTCACATCAAAACAGAGTATGCAGGGATATTTTTATTTGACAAAATTAGTAGTACATAACGCATTAAAAAAAAGAAGACATTTCCTTAGCGGTAAAGTTTCATTTCTTTTGAATACTTTATACCAAAATCAAGTGCCGACTTGCATGAAATAGCTACACTGCAGTATATTGGGTAGCATAAATATAGGGTATGCACATCACAGCTAGTAGAAACCTAGTTTTTCCTTTCAATCACTTTGACAGTCTAAAGAAAAACATTTGCTCACGTTATTTGCCATACATTCATTTAATGCAACAATTAGTTTATGATTTTATCATCCCTATATAAAGGGGCACATACCCATACATTTCTCTTCACCAAGCAACTCAGTTCGAACCAAAACCAATAGAGGAAAAACTAAAGTTGAGAGCAAAGCCGTGAGAGGTGAGTAAACATACACATAATTCATTTTGATTCTCTAATGGAATTTGATGCTAACCTGTGATGTGCACATCTGCTTGATACATGACTGGACATGATAAAAATGCATGCTGAAAAGCCATGTATGCTTGCATGATAAATGAACCCGGTGACTTGTTTAAACTAAGTTCCTGTTGCTAAGGACCATACTCTGTTTGCCTGTTACCCATATCATGATTCATTGCTAAGTGCGGACATACTCATTTGATAGTGTTTTTTTATGTTTCCTAATGCAGTATTAGTTTGGAGGGGGGGGGGGGGGGGTGTTTCACATTTACCTGAACACTTAAGTTCATATTTCATAATACTTATCTTCGAAACTGTCCTGCGAATTAAAGTATTTGACAACTGAAAATAACATATGACCAGGGACCATAAACTCTATTTTATTTTACTCTGTATACTGTTAAAATCATCTCTTTGCGCTAAGTTAGATGTAAACAGTGACTGCTTTGTTTGAAATTTGAGCTTACTGGAACAAGAAAAGAAAAACATATATAGGCAACTTTAAAGATGTATGTACCAGTCAACCTTACACTTTGTAAATACATTGATACCAGTTAGTAATAAGATAACAAAATAAACTATTAATTACATGTTGATGATTCAGATGTACTAGTAGAAGACACAGTAAAAGAGAAAACTAAAAATAATCTTTCACCACAAATTAGTTGTAGATTTGTATTCCTAAACCATTTAGTGTTTTATAACTATGACTTTAGTTTGGATTTATATTAACTGGAAAGGGGGTAGTTGGAATGGTAATCAGAGCCAATTCGGATAACTCGGTTGACGATAGGAGTTGGTCGAGGGAAAACGCGATAGTTTATTAAGCGAATGGGAAATCATTAAACATTGTCTAATAATCAAACTTTCGAGTGGCATTAATTAATGTGGGTTTCGGAATTTGTTTTGTGGGTGAATGGTGGCATTTCGGCATTGAGCAAGTGGGGAGTTTTTCAGCGAAATGGTCGGCTACATTGTCGACAGTTTACAGGTAAAGCCGGAGCTGTTCCATGGTGGAGGATGACGGCGTTTAGTTCCTTTTTGATTGAGTTCAAGTTGGCGTTCGGTCTCGGAAAGTTCCGTCGAAGGATCCAATTCCGCTACAGACTATCGGAGGAGGGTTCGAGTGGTTCGAGGGGCACCAGTGCAGCTTGCACTTAGTTAGAGACGACAAGAATACCATGTTACAGGATGATGTCCGTGTGCATGTGCACACCGAGTGGTGCACAGTTTGGGTACTGGGAAATGAAGTGGTATGCAACTAAACTACTAGAAGGATGGGAGAAGAGGACTTATGAAGATGGGTCTGTAAAACATGTAGGGGACGTGGAAGTCTGTTCACTGAAGTGGTGTCGGAGGGTAACAAGGTTTCACGGTATAGAAAAGAAGAAAACATCAAGGTAGAAGTGGGGAGAAGCAACAGAGAACATCACGATTTGAAGGGTGTATTGATGGCAGGTCTTGAAAATTGTAAAAGGGACAAGGGATTGGAAACTATGAACTGACAAAAGTGGAAGCTTTCTCACCGGAGCTGGCGTTTGGCAGAGTGGCAGGCATTCACGGTGGGAGCATGGACGTGAAAACAAGCAGGGATGAGAAGTAAAAATGGGAGGAAGTAGTAATAGCAGGTATCGGCTTTTAAAATATGAAGTGGAACTTCATTTTCGTGGATCAGGGGGACACGTGGGACGCAAGTTTTATAAAAAGAGGGTGGGCTTTAGCAATATGTGTATTGGTGAAATTTGGGCCACGTGTGAAGCTTTAGCGAAGAGTATAGGTAGACTTCTGATTTTGGGCCACGTATAAACAAATTGTTAATTAAAATAAGGGAGGCCGAAGCCTTTATCCAAGCTCAATTAACATGGGAAATTAAAACAGTTTTCCATCAAAATCCGGGTCAAACCACTTTTTAATGGACGAACATATTTGAGGATGGTGATGAAATTTGGTACAAACTGTTTGTATTTAAAACATACGGATAGAAACTCGGTAATTATAAATATATTTATAATCTATAAACAGTTTGGATGGGCCGACGTGGACTGTTGGGTTTGGAACATTTATAAGTTGGGGTAAACTATCCTTAGGGTTTAACAATAGGTTGAAATATTTGTATATGTTTGAAAAGCCAAACCATTGTAAAGACAAAAACTTCTATATAATAAATGTTGTTTTATATTTTAATTATTTCTTTAAATAATTTAAATAATATTAAACAAGGAATTCCCCAATCATTTTTAAACCGAGAAGTCAATATTATTTATATAACACCATTATCGGAAGGTGGTTAACAATGAATAACGAAATTATTTTAGAAATGAATAACGAAATTATTTACAAATAATGGAATTAAATATTTGACTTGATTTAATCAACTTAGGAAAACGATCAATTTTAAATATAGAAAAATGATTTTAAACCTGAACACTGAATCGCATTTTCAAAGTATAAGATAATATGTTCTATTTAAATATCACTTGTACCTAAAAATAAAAATATTATTGCTAATCGTATCGAAGAGACCGGGAAACTGTATTCCACTTCAATTCTGTTTTTACATCGCAAATCAACGATTTTTGAAGATAATAGAAGACGGAGTTATGCAAGGACTATTCTTGAATAGTACCTTCGGTTTGTCCAAACCCAGGACAACTTGTATGGACGAATGTTTGACAGAGTAATTCTAACTGATCACGTACGTTGATCTCTTCAAACGTAGTTATATGGTGGCAGAGGAATTCGTTTCTCTCGCTTTATACCTATAATATATTTTTGGAGAAGTCAATTAGTGGTTGGCAAGTTTTGACGATGTCGCATTCAAAGAAATTAAACAGTGATGATAAAAAGGTGAGTCCAGCCTCAGGCCTCACAACCGGGAAATCACAAAAATCGGGCAGGCAGCATGGCCATGTGGGTCGCTCCCATTAGGGTGTAGGATCACCTATCTAGAGAAATTCCATTTGTTTCTTATTCTATCGATTCTGTCCCGTTCGGGAAATGGTTGCCGTACACAACCATTGGTGATACACATTTGATACACTCAAGAGAAATGAGTGTCGGTCATGTATGGGCCGGGTTGCAAGACGTTCTTGTCGAACCCAGTGTATTCGCATCTAGGGATACACTATCAGAAGGTGGTTCCATACCTTGTCATAGTTGGAAATCCATTATCCATACGCGCCAAGCGGTTTTTATTTGTATAGTATACAGGAGAATGTGAGATGTAAGCATTCTTCAAGATTCTAGATTACTTGTGAAAACTCTAGACACTATGATAATATCTGATTTAAAGTGTACAAAGTGTTTTATTCTCACAAGGTAAAAACCCGTTCCGTATTCACGGCGTGGTCTTATGAGATATTTTTATTTCTTTAATTTGTTTTAAATCATTTACTCATACCAGTCCCCTGACTGACCCAGAGTTTATTTTTCTGTGTTTTCCTTAAACTCTTGGGTACTCATAACACTTGTTATGAGTAGACAAGTGAATCAGGTCCCGACAAAACTTTGGAAGGTGGATGGAAACTTACTTTGTGCTGTTCAACTTGTCATGTCTACTGTATAATTATAAGTCTGCACGTTAGTCATCGATGATATGTATAATTAAAGTTGTACTATGAAGTGGTTTGTATCCCTAGATCTATTATGCTCTGATGTAATATGTCATGATGTGTAACATTATAAGGTATCATCTTTTGTAAAAATTCCGCTGTGAGATTCTGATGTTTCTGTATTTTTATCTTCTGTCTATTCTTATTCTTATTAATGACACGACTTCCGATGTGTTCGAAAGTTGGGTCGTTACAGAGATGCTGATCAAGACTGGTGATGTAAATCAAGGCTCATGAGTTACCAAGATTTCAAGAATTCAGGAATAATGAAGTTATGTATTAGAGTCTTAATTATATGTGTTAAAACTCGATTGCACTCATATGATCTCTTTTCTAATGATTTTCAAATAATTTTCATAATAAAATTTTCAAAGTATTTTTCAAAGCAGCTATATTATTGTTTTTATGATTTAAAGTTTTGATATTTTATGTTTCAAATTTCAAATCTATTTACTATTTCAATTTTAATTATATTTGGTATTATATATATTTACTATTTTAATTATATTTGATATTTGTGATATTTGATATTATACTTTTTTTGTAAGGTCGTCCGGTTTTTATAGTGGCCACAACTACTTTCCATTACAACAAATAATGAATACATGAGAATTGGAGTCAGACAAATCATCTAACTACACGAGCTGGATTTATAATGGCCAGTCCACAAATACAAGAAATGGTAACAGGAGTTAGACAAATTAGGAAAACCTAAACTGTTATACAAGGGGAACAACTAGTCCCTTTGTCATTATTGATGCATGCATCAGTACTAGGGCATATGACACGCTGAACGGCAAAGTAATACATCGCAAGAAGTGGATCATAATATCGTGATAGTGGGGAGTACAAAAGTGAATGATCCCATGATGGAAGCAACAGAACCTTCCAATTATCAAAACCATCCAAATCATCAATGTAACAACCCGGGATTCCAGGAACCAATTTAAAATTTTTATTTTAGCTATTTTAATGGATTTTGGATATTTAAAATGATTTATTTTAAATAATAAAGACTAAAAATTTATTTAAATCAAAGTTAGAACGAATAAATTTATTTTAAGTATATAACGAGCCTGAAATGACGCGGTAGTTTGAAAATTCGATTTTAAATTTCAATTGAATGTACAGGATTCAAAATAAATCGGATTTTAGTAAAACAAGAAATATTTGAATCTGTTTAATTATATCATTCTAACGAGTGTGAAAAATCCAGATTTCATAACGAGAATTGAAAGTTATGTCCAGTATAAAATTCAGAATAGTCGCTATGGAATTTATATATATTTAATATTATATAAAGCCCTTAAAAATAGTCATTTTGCAAACGACCTCAATTTTCGACGAAACCACTTTTGTTGGATCCGGAATGTCAAATTACTGCTAGATTCCAATTTTCATAATTTTTGGAATTAATATGTGAGTGTGGCAAAAGAAAACGTGTTTTGTCAATTTCAATTGAATTTAATCGACTGGAAAATGGTCATTTTTCAAACGGCCTCCACATTCGATGAAATTTGTTTTGTTAGGGTCGTATCGTCAAAACATAGCTAGATTGATTTTTCTGGGTTTTTAGAGTCAGTATGTGGCCCAGTAAATTAAAATGTACGTTCAAATGTAATATAAATGGATTTATATTTTAATTTGAACAAAAACTGATCGAAAATATCGAATTGTCTTACGGGACGTATCCCATTGTGTTCGAAACGGGGGTATTTAGCTAAGGGCAAAAGTCGTTGGGTTCGATTCGGAGATTGAATGAAAAAGTAACTTTATAGAATTCAAAATTGAAGTAATAAATAAATTATATAAAATCCCTCCACTTTCCTTCTCCACTCAGTCAAACCCGCACCCCCCCCCCAATTTGAGAAAACCCATCGCCCTCCCCATCCCCAGACTTCGCCGAACCATCGTGACCCCCTCCCCCACCTCCGACGTCACGCCGCAAACCCCCCCCCCCCCCGATTCGCCTGCTCCTTCCCCCTCTGCACCTTCCCCCTCTGCACCTTGAAATCCCCAAACCCCAAATCGCCCCAAATCCGACCGCCAACGGCCACTACTGCCCCACCACCACCTACCGCAACACCTCCGCCCCCTCCAGACCCCATGCCGCCCCCTCTGGCCCACCAACTCCGACCGTGGGTCCCTCATTGACCAAAAACCCCGTTTTTAATAATTTCCAGTTTCGCAATAAAAACCCTGGCCTGTTTTAGCCGATATCTCCCAAACCGTGCGCTTTTGGCCAAAACTCCACATTGCAAAAATCGAAGAGCACGATTTTCTCTTCGATTTGAGTATATGGAAGTCAGATCTTGGATTGCGGAGTTGTTCAGAAAACGCGTCGAAAGTTTGTTGTGCAAATACTGTCTTTTCGCGATTTCTGGCGAAATGGACCAATTTCGGAAGAAATACCACTAGGCGAAAGTTGTCCGGAATGGCGCGCTTAGGCTGAAAAAAAAAAGATTGTGTGAAGGTTGGAGCTCGTTTGCAAATTCTGGGATCTAAACAGTGAATCAGAACTTCAGAAAAGCACGGCGGAGTGGACCCCAAAGTGAGAACTCCTTCTCACTCAATTTATTTTACAGTTAAAAATATTTTAGGATGCAGACAGGGCTTAGAAGCCCTCGACGCTATCTTATTGTACAAACCATGGTTGGTTGGTTGTATTGTGCAAATTTGGATATTGATTGATTTATTTGTTTGGATTTGATTTGGATGTGAATTGGTTTGTGTATGGCGCGAGCCAATATTAGGCGAGGGATAAGGCTCCTTATTCGATCCGGTTCTAGTATCATACCGTTATGCTGTCGAAATTTTCTAAAAAGTGTTAGAAAAATTTAGTTAGTTAAAAATATTATTTTTAACTTATAACTGCGATAAATTTAATTATTGGATAGTTAAAAGTAAGTTTACACATCCATTTACAAGTCAGACGACTTATTTATGCTCGCCTATTTTTGTGATATCGATTGGGTCGATAATTTTACAAATCGCCCAATTGCACAAATAATATTCAGTATTTGTTGGTGGAACCCCACATGGGTATTGGGATGATATTTGGCATACACTAGTACCAATTGTTTAGTTGTATGTCACTCAATTGGTTGACAGACTGTTGTAAGCGTTAATTATTTATGTTTGATGCTTATGCAGTTGAGTAGTGCACTCTGGATGATGGTTGACTGTGTATTATTATTGTTGTGTACATGTGTGTATGAAATCCATATAAATAACATTATATGGTAATTGACTATGTCTGATTCCAATTCATAAATAACAAATACTTTAAAATAACGAATATTTTAAAATAATATTCTGTAAAGAATTAAAATGTGAAGCCGTATTGATTAGATTTGCGCCATTTTGACAAGAATGATATTTATTTCGATTTTATTCATTTTTATAATGAATATCGAAAAGGAAATGATTTCAAATCTGATATTTTGAAAATATTATCATTTAAATATTATAATGATATGGAATATTCAATTTTGATATAAAATTGAAAATGAAGTCAGAATCATTTTAAAACGAATTTATAAACGATTTATAAAATACGTTTTAAATGGAAATCGACAAAATATATAATATATATTATATATATTTAATGGCCTGAATAGAACGCGCCGTGCCGCAACCATTCGTGAATTTCGACCATTGACTTCGAATTGACATTACGAGAGATCCGTCCGTCGGATTCTCCTAAAACCGGAACCGTTGACTTCGTATCGAAAAGAGCTTTCCAACGAATATAAGAGATTTGAAATCTAACTTTTGGATTTGGAATTATGTCCAGATCAAAATTTGGAAAAGGTCGTTGTAACTGCAGTTCGATGACCATTTATGGAAATCGACTGAAAGGGCCTTAATAAAATTATTAAAAATATTAATAATTTGTGTAAAATCACAATAAATGATTTGGAAAGAATTTAGATGAAAAATTCCACGTTTGTAAAGAAAAAAATATATTTTTATCAAATGAACTAACTATTAACTAGATTTGAAAACCAATAATTTTAAAATAAAATAAATTGGATTTGTGAATGGTTTTAATATAACCCAAAATTTACAACGAACAAATTGGAATGGATTCGGAAAGGAAATAATCTTCGAAATATTTTGATATTGGATTCTGTGATTATACGGATATTGTTTTGGAAATTTGGAAGATATATTTATATTGTTATTTCCAATACGATATTTGTTGGTTTCAAAATTTAATATTGAATATAAACCGATATAATTTCTATTCAGAGCCTTGTATTTAATATCAAATAGGGTTTTGGGTTTGTCGTGAATGGTGTCTTCAGTAACACTATTCTTAAACCCAGTTGAGAAAAGAATAAATATTTTAATTAAGATTTAGAGAAGTTTACCAATTAATCAATAATTAATTGGAATTGAATTAAGAATTGGATTTTTGGGATTATCGTGAATGGTGTTTTAAATAACACTTGTTCTTTAACCCGATTAACAGTGAAGTTAAGATTTGGGATTTATAAATCTTTATTCTAAGGTTTAATGAAATTTTCCAAAATAAAGTTTTCCAGTTTAATATAATAAATTGGGATTGAATGGAATTCGATATGGTAATAATCGAAGTGAGCTTCTATGGAGGAAGACTGTTAATATATATGGAATTTAAAAGGCTTTGTTGTTATTCCATTTATATTATTAATCAGATACAGAAATTGATATCGATTATATATGTTGATCTGTTTTTTCATGAAGATTCCACAATTAATGGAAGGTGATTTTGGGTTTATCTGAACTGTGTTTTAAATGACATTGGTTCTATAACCAAGTTAAAGATAGGATTACATGTCTAACATTGTATTTCAAACTGTATTGTTAGTCTCTGTTAAATATGTATCTGTTTGTTGGTGGAGAATTTATTCTCTTGCTTGACACCCTTCTCTATGGCGTACGAGCTTGGAGGCTATATATCAGTAGAAATCAATGGTACGGTGTAAATTATTGATGCGACATGTTTGATTTCCCAAAGTTAAATAATCATTAATAATAATTGTTAGAAGATTAACACTAAGTGGAGTTTTAATGAATCTTTAATTAGATTCAAATGAGAATGTGATAAATTAAATTATCAAATTTGGGAAATGATCGAGAATGGAGTACCACCAGTTTTACTCCGTGCAATAGTTAAATCTTTAATTAGATTTGAACGTGAAATGGTAATTAAATTTACTGATAACACCGTGGCATTAGATATGGAGTATTACCAATTTCGCTCCATGGAATGAATAGGTTGGGATTGGGAAATAAAATAAATGATTACTTAGGTAAGGTGCACTAATCCTGACTAGTTTGGATAAACCTTAATTTGGTTTGAATTGATATCCAAAGGAAGATTAAAGAATAAGTTTAAAGAATTTATCTTCGATAAAATTAACGGGAACCTTTCCCTAAAGATGTGAATATTTGAATAAAAGAATATTCTGAATTGGAATGAGGCGTATGTTTTTTTTATAGCACTTGATTATAAGATTAGTGAATTATTCGGAAAGGCCGGGTTTATACCCATTCTGAATAATTGATTTGACGATAAGTCAACGATGAAGACGGTGGTTGAAGACCGGAGTTCTTCACATCGTTTGAATGATTACTGATGTCTTGATTGGGCTGTACACCCAAGACAAAGTAATAAATGGTGATCGTCCAAATGTACTTGGAGATCAACCGGATATGCGAGGACCTCTCTCCTGTATTGGACATATGGGATGAGAAATAAGGTGCCTTCGTTTTTGTTCAGACCCAGAACAAACTAGTAAATGGATGTGTGTCTGACATTGGATTTTATTCTGTGTTGATTGATCTTTATTAAATATATATCTGTTTGGTGTCGGAGAATTTATTCTCTTGCTTAACACCCTTCTCTAAGACGTACGAGCTTAGAGGTTATACATCGATAGACATCGGTCACATGGCATGAATTGCCTGTGTGGCATGTTGAGATGCAAATGATCAAGGCTTTTGTTGAAAGCAGAGTCTTGTGGTTGATGATCAAAGCATGACTTTAAATAGAATAGCCTTGTGTATAACATTAATTCACGAGCCTCACACCCCGGTATGAGTCTAAAACGGGATCATGGACGCGGGGAGAACACATCATTTCTTTCTAGCTAGAGGTGGTGTCATGGTATGGAGCCCAGACATTTATATTTTTACCTATGTGGATGATGGATTGCGAGGCGCCTCCGATATATCGGTTTCTACGGAGCCGATGAATAGGTCCTTTAGGACCGGGAAATGTGTGTTCAGGAATAACTAATCCACTAATGTAAGTGTGGACCGGCCCTGCAAGAACCAAGGGTCCACTGCGGGGGATCCTGAGGCATTTGTTAGAGTGTCTCGAATCGGAAGGAGCCATCGCTAGCCTTGATTCATGATGGAATCCAATTTCCAATATGTGACTTTTCGGTTCTAATTGTAGAGCCTTGTATGGAGACATGATATATGGTACCCATGCCTTCTATGATTGATACGTTTATATTCGAAGTTGATTTTGACACTATACACTTATAGTAATATCAAAATGATTTGTTTTAAACGTATCAAGCATGTTTGGCTATTATAAGGTAAAAATCTATCCTCCGGCTTGCGTTGCATTGTGTGATGGGACCTGAGTCTTATAATAGCTTCATTTTTCCACAAAGCATTGCGCTGTTTGTTATACGCACTGGTATTCTTAGGAGGAAAACCGTTCCGTGTTATACGACATGGTCCCTTAATATACTTTACTTTTAAAGTAAAGATTAAATAAATGTTTTAGTTCCCACACCAGTTCCATGACTGACCTAGAGTTTATTGTTCCTACCTAAACTCTGGGTGCCCCTATTTTCCACATGGGCAGTTAGTAGTTTTGGTTTTTGCAGATATTGTTTTCACAGGATCCTGGATTTACAGCTGAAGCTATATTCGGAAAGCTCTGTATCTGTGTATTTCTTTCAGTTGTGATATGTACTATTTTTCCGTTGCTTTGTATTTTAACTTCTGATATTATTTTATATCTGCTGTGTAATATTTATTCATACTCTAATTCTTGTACTCTAATGTAAATTGTTGTAATAGCAATGAAATGTTCTATTGTTTGTGTTCTGATTTGTGGTGTTCTCAACTCAATCCGAGCTTCCCCTTACGGGGAGATTTGGGTCGTTACAATCAATCACCAATGAAATATCATCATCAATAGCAAGATAACAATGATACCACGATTCACCATCATTTCCTATAAACTTATGGTAGTTATCTAATTCTGGATCATACCGCATGCCAGACTTAATGTGTGCCCAAGTTCTTTCATAATCATTCCAGTGAACTTCCCTATCAGAATCAACCACACTTGATACTACATAAGGAACAATCAAAGGTGGGACTTCAACGGTGGGGGAAACAAACATCGGAGGCAAAACATGTGCAACGTTGTTTGAATCCAATGGCAAATAAGGCTTTGGAACCCACATCAATTTCAGTCTCGGAAGAGGTCTGATTGCGACAGGCATTGCTGCATTGGGACAAGAAGTAGAAATATGACCAAAAGATTGGAAGGAGATGCATATATTTGTTATCCAACTATATTGACATGCCACCTCCAAATCTATCCGCCTGTTATTATGAATTTTAAATTCTCTGGTAGAGGCTTAGTAGGTATAATCTCGATTAATGCTTTAACAGACTGATGGCTTCTACGTGTCTCAGTCGCAGTGTCAAAACATCTATACTCACCAATAAGGCTAGTAAGCTAATTAAGGCCAATTAACAGTTGAAGAACAGAAGGAATGTTAGTGAAAGTAGCCCAAACATGTATGGAACAAACCTGCTCTTTGACTTTATCAATTCCAATACCCTGCGGAGTGATAATGAATGGCTTTCCTTCTATTATAACAGGACTAGATTCCAGTGCACGGAGATGATCTTCCTTATGCGAGAAGTGAAAATAAAACAAATATCTATATAGTTGGACATGAAGTTTACCCCTCGGCTTCCAAACAAAGAAACAGTGGAGTCACACTTCAGAATAAGGCGCAGAAACATCTAGAAAGAAGCCAACCAAGCGGTCGCCCCAGGTTGTTTACTCCGCCATCAATGACATTGCTACGCAATAAACTAACACCATCGACAACTTGAGAAGAAAATGAAATTGGCTCAAACATGCCCACATTTTTCAGTATGACTTTTAATAGTGAAGACCATGTGGGTTTGACATGCCCATTGCCTAAAATTGTTTCTGCTCCTAGGATAGTTAAACCAATCTTTGCACTTACATTACCATTAACATCATCAAGTATAATAGGGCAAGATGCATCGGCCGTCACATAATCGGTTGTAGAATCACGCAAATCACCATGTCTAGGAATACAGTGCTATACAGCGACATTTATACAACCACTATCAATGCGTTGCAAAGAAAAGTTAGTCAAAGGAGAAACACCAAAGCGGTTCAGACCATCACATTGAAAATCATCGATCTTATCATTTAGAAATCCCAAATCACTACTTAGCACTTTGGTCAGTTTCACAACCCACAACGCAATGAAGAACAACAGTACGTTGGGGAGGAATAGACATACCTGAAGAAAGGTCAGATGGCCTGGAAAATTCACATACATTATCAGAATGAGCATCGATCGAGCATGCAGTGTAACACCCCACCTCCGCCAGGGTCACGCTTGCAAGTACACTAGCTTTGGAGGGGTGTTGGACAAGGTAAACATGCATGAAGATATCACAAGACAGAACATATGAGTAAAACAGAGTAAATAAAGCAGCGGATAAAATTACTATTTCAAAACCATAGTCAAGTTACATCAAAGTACTTAGTCATCATTTTTCCAGCTACTACAAGTCTAGAAAACATAAACTGAAAAATACATAAGTAAATTATTCCCCAAAGATAACAGTGGTGTAGCCATAGCAAAGCTCAAGTCCAAACCGTAAATGAGCTGTCAGAAAAGCAAGCCAAAGATCAAAGCTAGGTGCTAGTGTTCCCACCCTGAGAACCTGGGGGGAGGGGGGGAACGGAAGAAAAGAGCCAAAAAGAAAACAGGTCAGTCATAAAGACTGGTAAGTCCTACCTACTATTAGTATAAAATCTAGTGAAATTAACTGGACATGAGAAACTGAGATGAAACATAAGGAGGGTAACTAAACTGGCATGGTAAATAGTTAACAAGATAGATCAAGTGTGGCATCGCATATACAAGATTAAGTTGCACCAAGTGTACAAGTATTCTAATCCATGTCAAGTATAAACAAGAAATGATCCCTTAGCCCAATATTGGCCCAAACTCATGAGATGACCTAAATCAAGGTCCAACTACTCGGTCTAGTCGATCGGCTCCCTATAAGCCTAACTCGTCGTGTATCGGTGTCATACGGCTTAATCATGGAATGTAGTTAACTGTGCAAGGTCCACCCTAGGGTGTATCCAGTCCTAGGGTGTAAACCACAGACACCGGTGCCCATGTTCAACTCCGGACTTAATGTCCACGACCATGGTCCGCCTGAACTTAACTGGGGCACCATTCAGCCATCTCTTTTGGTCTCTTACAATCAGCCCAGAAATCGTGCCCCACCCTAGCCTAGTCCTAGGGTATCCATGACACTATAGGTTACTGCTGAAAAGGACCACGTAACTAGGATTTCAAACGGGTTAAGTGTGGTTAACCCTATCCTAACCATGTATTGAGTTGGTCAAGTGTATCCAAGCAGTTCATGACTTAACCCTATCAATACATCGTGTTCAACTGGTCAAGTATATTCAAGTGGTCTATGACTTAACCCTACCAATCCATCGTGTTTAGTTGGTTAAGTATTCATGTAGTGCATGACTTAACCCTACCAATCCATCGTGTTTAATTGGTTAAGTATTCAAGTAGTCCATGACTTAACCGTATCATGTGGCATTAATTGACTTAATGCACCCCAACCTCTCACATTAGACCTTGTTGTGGTTACTAGTTAAGTCGGGCGGGTCCGGGTAGCTTTACACCACAACCTAGTCTGACCTCGGGTTTTAAGCGCGACATGACCAACTACTCACATTGGGTCCTATTGTTTGTAGCTACTAGTTAAGCCGGTCGGTTCTGGGTAGATTTATGCTACAAACTCAACCCAACCTCGAGTTGGCCACTTTCATGTTTTCTACATGTCATGTCCACGTTCATGTTTTCAAGCATAATCACATGTCATATTTTTCAAGTCATGTTTCATGTCATTTAAGTTTACCCATAACGTAAACCCATCGCACGTAAGTTCGCATCAACACAAATAGACCAAAAGGGGGAACATAATGATATGATAAGTTGGGCATAAAGTGGCAAAGTCTATCACAAGTTTAACATGGTGATATATGAGGCAAAGGTGCTCATCATAACTTGCTTATAGCATATTGGCCTCAAAACATGTATGATAGCATAAAGGTGATTTGGCCTCAAACATGACAATAGTATAAAGGGTGACAATCCTAATTTGTGTATAGCAAATAGGTTCAACGTTATCATATGCATGTTAAGGGACATGAGGGATTAAGGTTTGTTAACATGCATAAGCCATAATCCATTTCATAGCATTTTCCTCTAAAGTCAACATGAACGGTACTAGGTTCATGATAGATCCACAATCATAAATCAAGAGAGGCATGAATAGATCTATGCATATAATGATGGGTTCAAGGCAAATATTGCACTTAGGTCCAATTCCAATCTACACATGTATGGCATTAAACTTAGCAAATAGGGTGATAAACTTGTGATTAGCATATAGGTCGCATCATGGCAAGTTAACATCAAGGTCATGAGGGTTTCTATGTTGCATTTATGCACAATCACCACATAAAGCTTATAGCTTTCCACCCAAAAGTCAACATAAATGGTACTAGATTCATGATAGGTAAACATTAGGTCCCCAAACATAGATCAAAAGGGTCATGAATGAATCTATGCATGAAATCCAAGGCAAGCATAACACAAAAGTCTGATTTCAACTTGCTACATGTCATATTAAGTTCATAGTTTAGATCTAAGAGTAGAATAGGGCTTACAAAGCTTGGCTAAAAAGACTAGAACAAAATAAAACAAGATTGAGACGAAGCCACACTAGAAATCCCTAAATGAATATAAGCTCCATGTTGTCTTGAGAAATAAGAAGCTCCTTTGATTTGTATGAAGAAAGATGGCTCTTTTACTAGCTTAGAACACTCAAGCTTTCATGAAGAAGATGGAGGCCATGATATGAAGGTGGAGGCCATGATTAGGGAGCATTTTGGCATAACTTCGTTGTAGGATTGATTTATGAGGGTTTAGGCTAGGTCTAGGGGTGCTTATATAGATGTTTAGGTTAGTTTAGGCCATAGGATTAACCCTAATTCAGATCTGAGCCATCAAATCATGTCACAAGCCAACAATACAAGACCCAGGAGCCAAAACAGGTGCACCAGGCCAAATTGGCCTGACCACCCAGGTCGACAGGGGTGTCGACTGGGTAGTCGACACCAACTGGGGCGTGTCGACTCCCAAGTCGACTCCCCAGTCGACTTGGGGGCTGGGCGGGAATCTTTCCCGCCCAGTCTGTTTGGCTCCAGATTTGAAATTTGAACTGTTTTTGAACTTGAAATTTTCTGAAAACTTTGACGGGCCATAACTTGGTCATGCGGACTCCGATTCTCGAAAACTCGGACTCTTTTTCGCGTATTTTTCCGAGACGAACGCAATGGCACAGCCCGTTTCCCTTGATTCATATTTTAACATTTAATTCTGCCTTGATTTATGTTATAACATGTTATTCAAAATACGGGTTGTCACATTCTCCCCACCTTAAAGGATTTCGTCCCCGAAATCTTCATGTTAGGAAGAACGTATCCTACCATCCATCATCCATCTACTCAAAACATCATCCACGAGCAGTCATTGTCCTTAAAAGATTCTAAATGTTGTATGATCATATGCGAATATGTGTGTATATGTACTTATCTAATGCGAAAATCAGGCGGTTACTGATTCAGTAAACCTCCTTAATGCAAAGTATGTTAGTGAAATGAGTCCATATGTATGCAAATTCCTAACATAATTCATAATCTCTACACGAGTGCACATGACATTCATCCATATGCAACATCCACGTGATAGCATAACAAGTTTCATCCATGAATAAGTATAAGCACTCATGCATATGCAATATGAAAGTGTGTGAGCCGATCTTAGTGCCTAATGTGTATCATGCATCCACGAGCATCCACTTGCAAACACTTGCAAACATCAAGCATAACATGTTTCAAATACATGTTTCATCCAAAGGGTTTCTACCTAAGGTTCTCATGACGAGGTTAACGAAATAACAAGATAAACATGGATAACAAAAGAAAGATATGCTGACTTATAGGAAAAGAGATTGAGAATGTACCCTAAAAAAGAAATGGGTGAAGTGCGCGCATCTTCTCCTCGGTTTCCCAAGTTGCGTCCTCTTCGGCTTCACTCCACTGAACCTTTACTAACTTGACTTCTCGATCCCTAAATTCTTGATCTCCATTCCTAAGATACGAATCGTAGCTCGCCTCAGGGTTGCCTCTTTCTCTACCTCCACGTCTTCAAGAATGCTAGGCTCAACTACCTTGGCTGACTCATGTAGGCATTTTCGGAGATGCGAGACATGAAAAACATTGTGCACTCCGGCCAGCTTCTCGGGCAATTCCACCTTATAAGCCATTTTCCCAATCCTCTATATGATAGGGAAGGGTCCTACGAACCTTGGTGCCAGCTTCCCAACTGCTCCAAAACGAACCACACTACGCAAGGGAGAAACTTTCACAAAGACCATATCTCCAACTTCAAATCATGCGTGGGATAGTTCTTCTCATGAACTCTAAGTTGCCTACCCCCCATAACATATCACTCTTCCTTCTTGCATCAAGACAGCACCTAATCCCATGCCACATGCATCGGTGTACACGGTAAACATCTTACCCCCATCGGGTTATGCTAGAACTGGAGCTGTGGTAAGGGTTATCTCAAGCCTTTTGAAAAGCAAGCTCACACTCTACGTCCCATGCAAAGACTAAATTCTTCTTTGTTAACTTAGTAAGAGGGGCTGATATTTTTGCGAAGTCCTTAATGAACTTCTTATAAAAGCCTGTCAGACCGAGAAAGCTTCTTACTTCAGTTGCATTCTTAGGAGTTTTCCAGTCTTGAACTGCAACCACTTTCGCAGGATCCACAGCTATGCCTTGCTTAAAAACTATATGTCCAAGAAACCGAACTTCCTTTCTCCAAAAAGGGCATCTGGAGAACTTGGCTTTCAACTGATGAGCTCTAAGCGTATCCATAACTTCCTTGAGATGTCTAGCATGTTCTTCCTCATCCTTTGAGAAGATCAGAATATCATCCATGAAAACAACCACAAACTTGTTAAGGAACTCCCTGAACACCCTACTTATCAAATCCACGAAGTAGGCGGGTGCATTAGTCAAACCGAATGGCACGACGAGCCATTCAAAGAATCCGTCTGGAGTCCTAAACGCAGTTTTGTCAATACTATCCTCAGCCACTCTAAGCTGATGGAATTCGGTGGCTAGATCGAGTTGAGAGAAAACAGAAGCACCAACAAGTTGGTCAAAAAGATCATCAATCCTCGGTAACGGGTTCCTATTCTTCTTTGTCAGCTTGTTTAACTCACGATAATCAACACATAGATGAAGCGAACCATCCGCCTTAGCAGCGAACACCACAAGAGCACCCCATTCAGAAATGCTTCGCCTAATAAAATTCTTCTCAAGCAACTCCTTGACTTGCTTACTAAGCTCCTTTCTTTCTTGCTGGGCCTTATGCCTAACGGGCAACGAAACTGGCTTGACATTATCAACAAGATAAATGTGGAAATCTATCTCGCGTTTAGGGGGTAACCCCTTAACCTCTTCAAAGACATCAGGATATTCTCGGACCACTCTCACAGATTGCAGATCATCGATGGACGAGTCAAGAGATTCAAGATAACATAACGTGACGGGATCCATAGGGTTACAAGAAATTTCTAGGGTATTACTGAGGCGAGTCATGAGCCTCACTACCCTATGCTCACAATCAAGAATGGCTCCATAACTGGACAACCAATCCATGCCCAAAGTCAACCCGTATCCCATAAACCCGAGAACATAAGCATTACACATGAATTCTACGGTCAAAATAGAAATCTTCAAATCCACACAAATCATAGATAAATGGGCGGAACCCCCAAATTGGATTTGAAACTCTAATGGGATCCTCAACTAGACTAGTACTTAGGTGAAAACTTTCAACAAGATCAGAAGAAATAAAACTATGCGATGCGCCAGAATCAAATAAGGTACGAACAGGAAAAGTCAGAAATGTAAACAAGGCTTTCTACAGAATTACTACCTCGATCAAGAGCTAGAAGAGAGTTGAGAGCCTGTAGTTGTCCTCCAGGAGGTCCCACTCGCTGAATTTGCCTTTTCCCTTGTCCCCGCTTTATTGGGCAATCCTTGCTATAGTGTCCAGACTCTCCACAATGAAAGCATTCGCCCAACTTTCTCTTCTTCTTCCTACAGTCTTTGGCTATGTGCCCAGTGATCCCACAGAAGTTGCACTTCCTTGTCTAACTGGTCTTGTTGTCATTGCGGTTTTTGTTGTCCTTGCCTCCTTTCTCGGAATCTACCTTCTTGCCTTGAGAATCATTCAACTTGACTTCCTTCTTACCACTCTTATCTTCCTCTTGAAGCAGGGCCATATTTACCAAACTCTCGAAGGCCGCCCCCATGGGTATGTGAGACATGGCCAAACCGTGCAATGGCTCGTTCAATCCTAGAGCAAAGTGTAGGGCCTTCTTCTGAGCTGTGTTAACCAAGTCTAAACCGAACCGAGCAAGCTGCTTAAACTTATCCACGTATTCCCTAACGGTCATGCCCCCTTGCTTTAGTGATAGGAACCTCTCCATCTGAAGGTTCTCTTCTGTCGATGATAGAAACCTCAGTCCAAACCTTCTCCTAAATTCATCCCAAGTCTGAATTGGCCTAGTAGTGGTGGTGACTACCCACCAATATGCAGCTTCCCCTTTCAACAGCCATACCGCTAACAGAACTTTCCTACGGTCTTCTATATCAAAGATAGCAAAGAGGTCTTCAGTTTCCTTTAACCATTTTATTGCCTCAACAAAAGTCTCCATCCCAATAAAATTCTTGCCACCCATCGCCTTAAAGTCCTTGAAAATCTTCGCGAAATTCGCTTGTGGATGCTGAGGAGGAGGAGGAACCTCAGCTGCGGGAGGAGGAGGAATGTTAGCCACGGGGGGAGGAGGAGGAATGTCCGCAGGGCCGGCTTCATTCGCCCTTGCCCCCATGTACCTTCTAAACCAAATAGGTACTGATACGCCCTCCAGAATGGCAAAATTATCGGCCATACTGAAACGAAGAAAAAGATAGATTCAGAACGAGGAAACAAAGGATAGTGCTAATGGCTTTTGGGGAATAGCCTTTTAAAATAAACTAGACTTTTCTTGGAAAAATACTTCTTTATAATCGGTTTTGAAAATATTTTTTCAAAATGTAAGTTTTTAAAACCTTTTGTTTAATCCCGTAAACCTTATGCTATGATACCAAATGTAACACCCCACCTCCGCCAGGGTCACGCTTGCAAGTACACTAGCTTTGGAGGGGTGTTGGACAAGGTAAACATGCATGAAGATATCACAAGACAGAACATATGAGTAAAACAGAGTAAATAAAGCAGCGGATAAAATTTCTATTTCAAAACCGTAGTCAAGTTACATCAAAGTACTTAGTCATCATTTTTCCAGCTACCACAAGTCTAGAAAACATAAACTGAAAAATACATAAGTAAATTATTCCCCAAAGATAACAGTGGTGTAGCCATAGCAAAGCTCAAGTCCAAACCGTACATGAGCTGTCAGAAAAGCAAGCCAAAGATCCAAGCTAGGTGCTAGTGTTCCCACCCTGAGAACCTGGGGGGGGGGGGAAGGAAGAAAAGAGGCGAAAGGAAAACAGGTCAGTCATAAAGACTGGTAAGTTGTAACGACCCGGATTTTCAGCCGTTGAACTCTGAATATTTAAATTGGTTTAAATATTTTATTTGAATTACATATAGGAATTTATAATGAATTTATTTATAAAACGAAGTTTGAACGTTAATTTATAATATAATTATAAAACGAGCTCGAAATCGCGCGGCAGTTCATAATATGAAGTTTTGAACTTCAACTGAGTATACAGAACTCGTTATAAATCGGATTTCTGTGAAACAAGATACGTTGGAGTCATATTTATTATAATTTTCATATGAAAGAGAAAAATCCAGATTTCATGTTATAAATAGAAAGTTATGGTCAAATCAAATTTTGAAATAGTCGCTGTGGAAAATCGTTATTTAAATTATACGTGTTAAAATAGCCGTTTTGCAAACGGACTCAGATTTCGACGAAATCAGTTTCATTGGGACCGTATCGTTAAATTATTGTACGGTGGTGAGTGGCGTGAAAAAACGATGTCGTATGTAACCACGGTAGCCGTAAACGCTCGTTCAGTGCAATTAAATTAATTCGACTGAATAAAGGGATATTAGAGTGTAACTTGAACAGACGATCGAATCAGGCCACGAAACCAGTTCCGGTGAATTCGTAGCATCGGATATAGTCAGGGTAGGTATATAGTTTGTTATTTTTAGAGATCGGCAAATTGGGTGTTCAGAAGGGCAGTGCGGTACGCGCCAAAAACAGCCTACCGGGGCAACAGTCTCAGAATGCGACCAAACTAGTGCCGTTGGGTTCGTATCGAAAAGTTATTGTCAGTGTTCGCAATTTCAAGTTGTTTTGATTTATCTGGTGATCGTGGAAAATTTAAACGCGTGTTGATTTCTGGTTTTATAAAGGATTTTTTTTCAAATGACCTCGGATTTCGATGAAACTTGTCCCATTGGGTTCAGAATACCTTTTCACACCAAGATTAGCTTTTTAATCAGTAAACAGACTGTTCATTCGGATGATTATTCGTTCATTTCCAGTCAAAGATGGCGGCTACTGTTTCCATTCAAAACAGCGAGCCCTTCAAAAGCCTCCTGTTGTACTTCATGAAACATTTTCTGCCACGTTCTTTCTCACATCAATACACATCGACTATGAAATGAAAATACATGGTGTCTACTGATCAGACTATAAAGCTATACCCTTAATAAATTATATATATATACACTTCTTTGCTTAACAACGCAGACCTATGCTTAGACATGCACAGCTATATGAGAGGAAATTCATGACAGTAGCATATCTCCTCTAGATATATACAATGTGTTCCCCAAGTAATAAGCATCCGTGCTCCCCAAGTAATAAAAATCATGACTTCCAAGCTTTTAAGGACCGTGACTGCCAAGCTTTCACATACCGTGTTCCCCAATCCAACTCCATCCGTGCCTGCCAAGTCGACTACCCTTATAAAGCCATTATTTCCAGTTCATTTTCGTGTTTTCCCCTTAAATTACCTTCCTCCCTGTAATCAACGAAAAAAAAAAAATCGCCTCTTTTAAAAATTTATTGTAAATCAAGTACGGAATCGTTGTGGCTCGAGCTTCGATCCTATCCATCAAGGGGAAGTTGGGGTCACTATTCTGGGGATCCACCGTTCTCCAGCAAAACAAGGGGTGCAAATCGAGCTTCGATTTGAAACTGCTGACACGAGCAGAAGGGGGCCATTGAGTGGCTTTTGAGGTGGATGTACGGGGAGAGACGACGAAGGCCTGTTCGATATTGGAGAAAGGGAGTTCGTTGTATTATGGTATTGACTGTGATTAGTAATGTTAATTACGTGATTTGGGGGAATAACATGAGGACTGAGGTTGCGAAGGGGAGATTACCGATGGTGTTTGCATTGGTGTGATTTTGCCGGAGAAGTGGGATATCTTAACAGTGGTTGGGGTAGTTGAATGATGGGGTTTCTGGTGCGTGTATAAGGACTGATGTAGAGACACTGAAAAGGGAGCGGGTCTTCCATGGTAGTTGCGGGCAAGACAAAATGGTGGTAAGAAGGAGAGTCTTTGAAAGAGGAGCATGGCTTTTTATGCAACGCGTGAAATGAGGGACCAAAGGAGTAAAGATAGTGCAGTTGGTTTGAGTGTTAATGATGTGAAGAGGGACGTGTTTTGAATAGTAGCAGCAAGGGCGATTAATGGTAATGGTTTAAACGGGGGTTTGTTAAAGCTAATTAATGATTAAGGTTTATTAATTAATTAATTATGCCAATTTAAAATGTTTATAACTCAAAATTTATAGCGTGGTTGACAGGGTACGTGTTATGTTCGACTTTTCAAGGAATTCTGAAATAGTGGCAGAAAATGAAAAAAGGAGAGGACAATGGCAAGGTGGAGGGTTCAATGTATATTTGTTGTGTTAGAGGGGAATGTGTATTGCAGTTGAAGCGGAAGGAGATTTCTAGTCGCAAGGCAGTGGCAGTATCAGTAGCAACCCGGTGTAGACAATGATCTGAAGTGCGGGTTGAATGGAGGAGTTTAGATGTAGTGGGTTGAATGATGGAGAATCGGCCACGTTAATTTTAATGGTAATTTTATTATATTAAATTAATGAGGGCCACTAGTAAATTTAAACCGTTCAAATTGTTGAGAAACTTATAATGTTAATAAACCCGACCGTTTGTTAACAGAATCTGATGAGAACGGTTATGCTGGAATCGTAACGATGGGGCTTACGCTGTGGAGCTATTAATGACAGAGAATGAAGCTGCCGGAATATCGTAGAAAAATTAATCGTTTGTTTCATTTTAAATGAGACAAAAACCAGAATAGCCAACTGCGAACCAAGGTGAGTAAACTCACTAACTCCCTCTCGTTTATATTTTTATATATAACGAGTTTTAAATATTTTTATAATGTGAAATGGTTGCTTGGTTGAATAGTTGATAAATTGGTTGATATAATCACATCGTTGATTGTTTTTTTCATTAATGCGATATTTTTAATGTTACTAACATCTGTGGATGCAGGGAAACAGGTTGGAGGGATCCAACTGGATCCCTCAACATTTTATTTACTGTTTTATTTGATGGGGATATATGTTATGCTACATTATCCATGGTTGAATTTGTGTGTTTGGTTTACCCTGGTCTTAGGAACCTGGTATTTTAGATACCGTAAAATATCATCGAATGTGAAAAAGGAAATTAGAATTTAAAAGCAGAGTTTATTTCCAAATTAGAAATAATTTCTTTTTCATTGAGTTGCAAATGGAAACCTATTCCATTGGGTAAACCAAGAAAAATGTTATAAATAAAGATATAAATTAAGTGGATCATTAACCATTGGATAAAATTAAAAGGTGAGTTCAAATATGAATGTATATTTGAAAGTGAGTATCGGTTTTGAAACCAATAATTGGAAATGGATCCGAATTTAGCAAATTACAGAGGAAAGTTTAAAGAAAGAATAAATAGTTTAAAACAAGGAAATATTTTGCAAATAAAATGTATATAAAAAGGGGATTTATAGAAATCGAATTAAGTGGTTAGAAAAATGTATAGTTTATAAATATGGTTAAAGGAGAACTTGAATTGTTTAAAATGAACAAAGTTTATAAATGAACAACGGAAGCGTGTGCGTCGCACACGGTATTTTATTCAAAACAGCAATCATAACGCTGTTGTTATAAGAAATGCTTTTAAACAGCAATTATAACGCTGTCTTTGTAAGAAATGCTTTTATAAAACTAAATAGCGATTTTAGCGCTGTTGTTATAATAGATGTTGTAAATCTATACAGCAATTTTAGACGCTGCTGTTATAATAAATGTCTTGGTAAATCTAAATAGCAATTTTAACGCTGTCGTTATAAATAACTGTTTTAATAGCAATCTTAATGCTATGGTTATGATAAGTGTTCTATAATGCTAGACAGCGGTTTAACACTGTTATTGAAAGCAATGTTTTATAAACCAAACGTTTGAAGACAGCGATTATAACGTTACCATTATAATCAGTATTTTTATAAAGAAGGTGTGTTCGTAGATCAAATCCGAGAATCGTGTAAGAAATGTTTGGTTTAAAGTTGTGAGCTCTGACTAATTCAAAGTTAAGAATGTCGTTCAGTTAACGTCTGAGAGGTAATTATACCCCAACTTGATTGACTTTAGTTTTAACAAAGAAGTGGATAAGGTTCGAGAGTGGAAGTGATTAAGTGGATTTAGTAAATGAGTGAAATGGTGAGTTGGCATAGCGATGTTTATTCTAACATCTGTTTAAAACAAAAATGAAGGAGATTTGGAAACGTTTTCCAAATGAGAGTCAGAAATGTTTTCTGAATATAGAGGACAAATGATGGAAATGTTTTCCAATGTTAATAGCGTATATTTTCTAAATATATTAAATAAGGAATGTAAATGAAAGTGAAAAGGGAAATGAATAAATGAATGAACTAAAAGGGATAAACGTTGAACGATGTTTGGTCGATAGAATTTCCTTCTGGAAATAATATCATTGTTTGCACCCCGACATGTTTTCATTTGATAGTTAAATCACCGACTATCAAAGTTTTGACCATTTTAACGTTGTTAATATGGAGAGACCGGTTGGATTATTATCCAGAGAACCACTCCGTATTGGCATAAGCGTTGCGAATCAAGTATGCTGAATATCTTGAAGACGGAGTGAAGTGCAAGGGCTATTGTATAAGTCTTAGATAACAGTGCCTAAGATGGATGTACTGAATCGTGCCTTCGGTTTGTCCAGACCCAGGACAACTTGTATGGACGAGTGTCTGACAGAGTATTTCCAAAGGGAGTTACGTACGTTGATTCCTTCAAACGTACGAAGTTAGTGGCATAGAAGGGAAACTTCTTTAGCCTAACAATCTGAGTATTTTTGTGGGAATCAATTAGTGATTTCCGATGGATCTGACGATGTGGCATTCAAAGTGAATGATGGCCAGATGTTCTGGAAGATAATTAAAACCTCAAGCCTCATCAACCCGGAAATGGACAAAAATCGGGTAGGCAGCATGGCTATGTGGGTCGCACCCATTAGGATGTATGATCACCTATCTAGAGAAATTCCTTTTGTTCTTAAATCTATCGATGCTGTCCCTTATCGGGAGGCGGTTGCTGATCCCAACCGTCGGTGGTATACATTCGATACACTCAAGCGAAATGAGTGGTCGGTCATGTGTGGGCCGGGTTGCAAGATGTTCTTGTTGAACCCAGTGTATTTGCCTCTAGAGATACACGTTCGGAAGGTGGTCCCATACCTTGTCAAGTTGGAATCCAATCTCCAATAAGTGCCTGCGAGTTTGATTGTATATTATATATGTAGAGCGTGAGATGCAAGCGCTCTACTAGATTTTAATTACTTGTGATTAGACATTATTATAATATCAGATAATATATGATTTCCAAAGTGTTTTGGGTTATCGTAAGGTAAAAACCATCCGTGTTTATGTGTGGATCGGTCTTACGATTATCTTTTCTTTCGAAAGGATTTTGAAAGTTAAACAAATGATTGGAGTTTACTCACACCAGTCCCATGACTGACCCAGAGTTTATTTTGTTTGTTTTCCCGAAACTCTTGGGTGCCCAAATTTGTACGGGCAGTCAAGTAGTCGGGATTTTTCAGATTCACTTGGAGAAGATTGAAGCAGGAGGCTTTACCTGTTAGCTATAGACTATCATACTTCCCGCTGTGTATTTTGTTGTATCTGGAAACAGGTGTTTATAACTGTTCCAAAGATAACTGTTGTGCTCTGATGATGGTATGTATATATATACAGTTATTGCTTTATATTTCAAAAGTATGTTATCTAATATATTTCATTCGTTCCGCTGTGAGTTTGTGATCTTCGTTTTCTTCTATTCTAATATTTCTTTCTTTCTATTTCTCACCCTCTAACTTCTTTCAAATAATGATTCGTATTTCTGTATAATTTGAGTTGGACATGTGGTGTTATTAGTTGACTCAAAGGGTACGGATTTCAGGTCGTTTCATAAGTCCTACCTACTATTAGTATAAAAACTAGTAAAATTAACTGGACATGAGAAACTGAGATGAAACATAAGGAGGGTAACTAAACTGGCATGGTATATAGTTAACAAGATAGATCAAGTGTGGCATCGCATATACAAGGTTAAGTTACACCAAGTGTACCAGTATTCTAATCCATGTCAAGTATAAACAAGAAATGATCCCTTAGCCCAGTATTGGCCCAAACTCATGAGATGACCAAAATCAAGGTCCAACTACTCGGTCTAGTCGATCGGCTCCCTATAAGCCTAACTCGTCATGTATCGGTGTCATACGGCTTAATCATGGAATGTAGTTAACTGTGCAAGGTCCACCCTAGGGTGTATCCAGTCCTAGGGTGTAAACCACAAACACAAAACAAGCACGCACAGTCTAAACCTACCGGTGCCCATGTTCAACTCCGGACTTAATGTACACGACCATGGTCCGCCTGAACTTAACTGGTGCACCATTCAGCCGTCTCTTTTGGTCTCTTACAATCAGCCCAGTAATCGTGCCCCACCCCATCCTAGTCCTAGGGTATCCATGATACTATAGGTTACTGCTGAAAAGGACCACGTAACTAGGATTTCAAACGGGTTAAGTGTGGTTAACCCTATCCTAACCATGTACTGAGTTGGTCAAGTGTATCCAAGCAGTTCATGACTTGACCCTATCAATACATCGTGTTCAACTGGTCAAGTATATTCAAGTGGTCTATGACTTAACCCTACAAATCCATCGTGTTTAATTGGTTAAGTATTCAAGTAGTCCATGACTTAACCCTACCAATCCATCATGTTTAATTGGTTAAGTATTCAAGTAGTCCATGACTTAACCCTATCATGTGGCATTATTTAACTTAATGCACCCCAACCTCTCACATTAGACCTTGTTGTGGTTACTAGTTAAGTCGGGCGGGTCCGGGTAGCTTTACACCACAACCTAGTCTAACCTTGGGTTTTAAGCGCGACATGACCAACTACTCACATTGGGTCCTATTGTTTGTAGCTACTAGTTAAGCCGGTCGGTTCCGGGTAGATTTATGCTACAAACTCAACCCAACCTCGAGTTGGCCACTTTCATATTTTCTACATGTCATGTCCACGTTCATGTTTTCAAGCATAATCACATGTCATATTTTCAAGTCATGTTTCATGTCATTTAAGTTTACCCATAACGTAACGCTATCGCACGTAAGTTCGCATCAACACAAATAGATCAAAAGGGGGAACATAATAATATGATAAGTTGGGCATAAAGTGGCAAAGTCTATCACAAGTTTAACATGGTGATATATGAGGCAAAGGTGCTCATCATAACTTGCTTATAGCATATTGGCCTTAAAACATGTATGATAACATAAAGGTGATTTGGCCTCAAACATGACAATAGTATAAAGGGTGACAATCCTAATTTGTGTATAGCAAATAGGTTCAACGTTATCATATGCATGTTAAGGGACATGAGGGATTAAGGTTTGTTAACATGCATAAGCCATAATCCATTTCATAGCATTTTTCCCTAAAGTCAACATGAACGGTACTAGGTTCATGATAGATCCACAATCATAGATCAAGAGAGGCATGAATAGATCTATGCATATAATGATGGGTTCAAGGCAAATATTGCACTTAGGTCCAATTCCAATCTACACATGTATGGCATTAAACTTAGCAAATAGGGTGATAAACTTGTGATTAGCATATAGGTTGCATCATGGCAAGTTAACATCAAGGTCATGAGGGTTTGTATGTTGCATTTATGCACAATCACCACATAAAGCTTATAGCTTTCCACCCAAAAGTCAACATAAATGGTACTAGATTCATGATAGGTAAACATTAGGTCCCCAAACATAGATCAAAAGGGTCATGAATGAATCTATGCATGAAATCCAAGGCAAGCATAACACAAAAGTCTCATTTCAACTTGCTACATGTCATATTAAGTTCATAGTTTAGATCTAAGAGTAGAATGGGGCTTACAAAGCTTGGCTAAGAAGACTAGAACAAAATAAAACAAGATTGAGACGAAGACACACTAGAAATCCCCAAATGAATATAAGCTCCAAGTTGTCTTGAGAAATAAGAAGCTCCTTTGATTTGTATGAAGAAAGATGGCTCTTTTACTAGCTTAGAACACTCAAGCTTTCATGAAGAAGATGGAGGCCATGATATGAAGGTGGAGGCCATGATTAGGGAGCATTTTGGCATAACTTCGTTGTAGGATTGATTTGTGAGGGTTTAGGCTAGGTCTAGGGGTGCTTATATAGAAGTTTAGGTTAGTTTAGGCCATAGGATTAACCCTAATTCAGATCTGAGCCATCAAATCATGTCACAAGCCAACAAAACAAGACCCAGGAGCCAAAACAGGTGCACCAGGCCAAACTGGCCCGACCACCCAGGTCGACAGGGGTGTCGACTGGGCAGTCGACACCAACTGGGGCGTGTCGACTCTCAAGTCGACTCCCCAGTCGACTTGGGTGCTGGGCGGGAAACTTTCCCGCCCAGTCTGTTTGGCTCCAGATTTGAAATTTGAACTGTTTTTGAACTTGAAATTTTCTGAAAACTTTGACGGGCCATAACTTGGTCATACGGACTCCGATTCTCGAAAACTCGGACTCTATTTTGCGTATTTTTCCGAGACGAACGCAATGGCACAACCCATTTCCGTTGATTCATATTTTAACATTTAATTATGCCTTTATTTATGTTATAACATGTTATTCAAAATACGGGTTGTTTCATGCAGAGGCTTAGAAGAAGCAAAAATTGTTGAGAATACCCTACCAGAACAGGTAGCAATTGGTTCGGAATTGGAGGCGGAAGGATGACGCAAGGAGAAGCGTTTCTTCTTCTTAGGCATTTCAAAATTAGCAAGGCACGAGTTTAGGGAAAATTGCGATTAGGGTTCATAACAATAGCCCTCATTTCGGTTCAGAATGAACATTTTTGTCTTACTAATATTACATTTTAATAATATATACTTCTATATTTGTAGTTTGATATATTTTATATTATTTGTGCTATATATATTAATATTTAAATCTTTATTGTTTTGAATATTTAGTTTGGATTAAAAGTTTACTTTATATGTTGATTTTAACTATACAGTATGCATTTAAGTTTAAATGACTTAAAATTATCTTGATAATTTTTCTCAAGTACTTTTATGTCTAAAACTCTCTTTCATTATGAATAGTTTCCTAAAATTTCAAGCTAAAACATATAGTTTTATATTTTTAAAATAATTTTTCAAAATAAAAAATTCAAAATTTTATAAAGGACCATGTCGAAATAGTCAACTTGAGCATGCCGACATACTAGCCGGTATTTTCAAAACTAAAATTTTCAAAACAAGTGTCTTTTTGTCGTATCCTTTAGCAAATAGACATAACCATTCATTTTTATAAATACCAGAAGTATTAAATGGATTTTTTTTACCATCTTTCATCTTCTTCTTCATTCCTTTTCTTCTCCATCATTTCTAAACAAAATGTTACTAAGGTTCTGCCAAATTTTTAAGTGAATCAATTTATTTCTACTTAGTATTCGATTCTTTATCATCTCTGCACAATGTATCAAGATCAGAGTGCAAATCATAGTTATAGAGCTGTTGTAATCATGATAGCAAGATCAGATTTGCATTCCTTTGTTAAATCTACTCATATATACTCTAAAGGCTGTGACTTGCTGGTCCGAAAATCAATTTGAGTTTGACTATATCCAGAAAGCAATTGTGTGTGGCTTATTGGCCCAAAAATATAGGTCGGTTGTGCCTAAGAGCCGAAATTTTAGAGGGTGTCTCCTTGCAGCCCTGAAATCAAGAAGTGTAAATGGTTTTGAAGATATTAAAAATTGTATAGGTTTTAGTGTCGGTCTGGATGTAGGGTAACTATGAACCAATATAAAATCTGATGTGTTCTTTCCTTTGCATTACTGCTTTTTACCATACAGGTTTTGTGCAGTTTTGGCACTTGTGCCAATATGTGATATATGATCTGTTGTGTTAGTATGTAATAATATGTGAGGATAGATTTTAACACAATATAGCACAACTAAAACTTAACTAAATAAATAATCATACACTGTGAGCTTGCATATCGCTTCTTCTTGATCTTCTCTTCTTTCTTGTCATGATTCAAAAACTCATAAACTAACATTCTCACCCTTTTTTGATTGATAACAACCTTTTGTAGATAATATCAAAATGTATATTCCTCCCTGTAACGACCCAGGGTTTTCGGCCCCGAAAATCGACATAAATACTTTTACTGTATCTCATGCCGACCTTTCAAACACCGAGAACACCAGATTGTTAACGAAAGAAATTAGGGGATGAGATAAGAAAGAAAGAAATTTAAGAATAGAAGAAGGAGAAGAACACAACACAGAGTCTCACATCGTAGTGGACAAAATATAATATAGAAATAAATCTTTATTGAGAGCTTTAAACAACTTACAATCATCAGAGTACATCAACACACCTGGACAGTTATAATAATCAGCCCTTATACAACACAACGGAATAACACTAAATATGTCTGGACTTCTCCAGCACGCCTTTCGTAGTGTTCAATAACCTGAACCTGCAAACCCGGGCTAATCCGAGCATTTACAAAACACCGGGTCAGTCTGGTGAACCAGAGTGAGATAAACTCGCACAGCATTAAGGGTAAATCATCCAATCATGATTTTTAAAGTTCGAAATCTTTTCAGAAGGAAAGGGTAATCGTAAGACCGAATCCACACATAAACACGAATGGTTTTTACCTTACGATAACCCAAAATAGTTTTGAAACCAATATCTTTTTTGATATTATAATAATGTCTAAATACAAGTAAATAACAATCTAGTGGAACGCTTGCATCTCACGCTCCACATATATAGTATACAATCAAAACCGTGGGCGCTTATTAGAGATTGGATTTCCAACCATGACAAGGTACGGGACCACCTTCCGATGATGTATCTCTAGAGGCGAATACACCTGGGTTCAATAAGAACGTCTTGCAACCCGGCTCTCACATGACCGACCACTCATTTCGCTTAAGTGTATCGAATGTATATCACCAACGGTTGGACTCAAACCACCATTCCCGAATGGGCCGAATCGATAGAGTAAGAAACAAAAGGAATTTCTTTAGATAGGTGATTATACACCCTAATGGGAGCGACCCACATAGCCATGCTGCCTGCCCGATTTTTGTCATCTCCCGGTTGATGAGGCTTGAAGCTAGAATTCTTTTCGAACATCTGGCTATCATTCACTTTGAATGCCACATCATCAGATCCGCCAGATATCACGCTGATTGACATCCACAAAAATACTCTAGTTTATTTGGCTAGAGAATAACCATTTCTCCGTCATCAACTATGGTACGTTTGGAGAAATCAACGCATGTAATTCCTTTGGAAATACTCTGTCAGACATCCGTCCATACAAGTCATCCAGGAACAGGATGAACCGAAGGCATCCTCCTACTGCATCCTAGGAATCACTCTACAGATCAGTAGCGAGAAGTCCTTGCAATTCGTAGATCCCACTCACGACAGAATCACTGTTGAAATATCCCCGGTCGCTAAACCAGAGGAATCATTAGTCCTTCCGCTCATGAAGATCAATGGGCTTCCATTGCTCCATTTTTGATAATCTTCTTTCACGTGTTCGTTGGTCGGAATGGTTTTCGAATATATATTCGGTCCCGGTCTTTCCGTACCAACGATCGTATGGGTCAGGTTTTGATAGTCGGTGTTTTAACTCTCAAATAAATAACTGTATGAATGGCATGAGTTTACCAGTTTAGTACCAACACTACATGGCCTCTTTAATTAAAACCGATTAAAGATAGAAATCTCAAATTCTTAACATTTCAAATAAAAACGTATTTGATGTAAGGTTCTTATTTCAAACTATTTCACTTTCATATCCAATCATCGTTTCAAACCCAATTACTATTTTATTAACCATATTGGGAAAACGACTTACCTTACTTCAAGTGAAAACAACGTTATAACATCTTCTTTATTTCATCACTTGAAAATAACCTGCTATTATTTTCTTAATATAAATTATTCTCAAGACTTTACTTTTTAAATTTCCTTTAACTTTGGAAATACCAATTTAACTTTCCCATTACACACTAATATCATCCTCAGATAATCCCGAGGTTGTTCAAGTTGGGGTATTTATTTATCTCTCAGACCTTGATCGACAACGGTCTTACCTTCAGATAAACATCAGTTGTAACTCAAAACAGATATTGATTTTAATATCGAATACACCTCATTTAGCTATCTTATCGATATAACTTCTTATCCTTAGGAACTCCCGTTTCGAGTATAACCAAAATTCTTAATTCATTAGTTAAGAAAAATATCACGTTTCTCGTTACCTTTCTAAATGATACTTGGATTTTTATTAAAAATCCTATTACTTGACACATTCACCTTTAAGCCTTTTGCTTAAAGTCTTATTTCATAAATTTCACTTAATCCCTTTATTAAGTAACATTCATTAATCCTTTACACCTCATTTCTTTTTATTTTAAATTTCGTTTATAACACATGGTTCTATATAACCCTTCTTTTATCACTTTCCTTTATAAAATCATTTAAAAACCAATTATAAATTCAATTAATAAATAATAAATATTTATTTTCTTTTTACAAATTTTAATTCAAATAATAGATTTTAAAACCTATTTTCAGTTATAAAATAAATTTTATAACCTTATCTCGTCGATTTACCTGACGGTAGATCGATATTGATGAAACGGTTAATCCATAGGCCATGTACTGCCGATCACTCAACCAATAATACCCATTGGTTTTAAACCAGACAGATGGTGAATTTCAGGTCAATATTCAACCACCCAATCAAAACAACTCAATAAGGGTCTCATAACAGTCTATAACGACAATTCAATATCAACCACAACGATCAATCAAAACAATTCATCTATTAAAACACGTTTATTTTATAAACGTGACCAATAAGGTAACTTACCATGATTGGAACCAATCGTTAAAAATAACAATTTGGGTTTCACTGAAATTAAACGACGTTTAATCTCATCAGTTCAACAATATATGAATATATATATATATCAACAACCAGTCAAAACACTAACAACCATAACACAAAAAAATTAAAAACCCAACTTATAACATATAAGCCGGAATAACTGAGTGAGTTTAACTCACCTTTGATTTGAATTTGTTGATAATCAGCTCGTTTCATTTAAATTAAACGACATTTTAATTTAACTGAAAAATCCAGCTGCTTTTTGCCCTGCTCGGTTCCTTTCCATCACGTAGTACTAGCCTCCACAGTTCCGGTGTTTTTCGTTTCGTCGAAATCTGACCACGTGAGCTCTCAAAATTAATATTCTAAGTTATACGAATTTTTAAATTAATTAAACCTTTGAAAATTTATAAAATCTTGGGCCTTACTTTGTCTAGCCCAGCCCACCCGAATTGATTGAAGCCGCACCCTTTTCTTTCACTTAAAACCCTAAACATCGGCCCTCCCTTCATTCACTCCACAATCCTTTTATCACGTAGCAGCCACCAAACTTCAGAGCTAAAAAAATGGAAAACCCTACACCTTTACACCCTAGCCGCCGACGCCTGTTACCACCGGACCCCACACCCCTGGCCTCACCAGAGGAGCTGCCGTCCAAGCTTCCTTCCCAACCACTTTTTCCCCTCGGCCCGTAACCGCAGGCTCCACCAAACCCCCAAACTCTTCGACCCCTTTTCCGCACCCCAACGCTAAGTATTTTTTTTTGATAAAATTTCAGTTTATATAATTTTTCTGTTTTGTTTTCTTTGAGGATTCAATTCGGTTTCAAATTGGTTTACTTCGTTCATGGTTTGTTATTGGAAAAATTGAGATGAGCGACCTATATTTATACTTAGAAATGATCACTGTAACTCCGAATTGTCCCATCCTAGTTAGAGACTTAGTTGTGCCTTGTTTGTTAGGCGTTTACTTTTCTTTTAGCTGTAAGATCCAACTATTGGTGATAGACTTGGTTTTTGTGTGACACTGATAGTGAAAATGTTGGATTTTCAGTTGGATTTTTCATGTACTGGTTCGTTCATAATTATACATATAGTGATTGAACTGTATTGGTGTAGAGTAGGTATATCTATAGAGCTATTGAGCTATTCATTTCACTTAAAGATTAGAACTATGACATGTATATCTTTTATTCATGCTTGTGGTTATAGTGTACTTCTCAAGGTTTATATCTTTTGAAGATTTGAATTTTTTGTGACATATGCACCCTGGGTCGAATAGTCCTTGTGTAGATATGTACTTGAATTAGCTGTCCCTATATAGCTGTCTTGCATAGACCTTAGCTGTTGCTTACTGTTCTATAACAGTTCATTCCCTATGCTTTGATTATACACATCTGTCATATATTACCTGTTAGTATGATATATCCATTTGTTTGAATTTTTAGCTGTTTTGGTGCTGTATAAAATTTGGTCTAAAGATTGGATTCTCTGATCTGTTCATTGATATATACATATACATATATATATATATATACATATATATATATCTGTTTTGATTTTGTTGAATTTATTCTCTTTTTTATATATATTTTTCTTTCTTCTCTTTTTGATTTCTTTCAACTTTATGCATATACCTATACAAAATTTCCAGCTACTCATAGCTTTTTCTTTCTTCTTTCTTTTCAGGTGGATTTAGTGGAGAGCAGTTGTGCTTTCATGGTGACCACTTGATGGTGTTGAGAGAAGATTTTATTATAGAATTTCTTTCATTTTTAAATAATAATGATTGTACATGAAATTTTCTATACATATATGTATTGATTTGATAAATCAAATGTACATTATTTCTCTTCTTCTTTACTGTTCTGGATTGCTTTACTATTTTAGATTTTGGTGAATAAATGTATGTGTTTTAAGTGTTCATCTTTGTGGATTTGGTGTAGATGCTTTCTGCGCTTGCATTCAACATAAATCATTTAGATCAACAATGTTAATGTATGTGTATTCAAAAGAGCATGTACACCATAATTTCTTTAGTAGATCAAGATTGTTTTGTACATATAGTTGCTAGTTGGTATTCACTTTGCCGAAGGGATTAGCATATAAAATTTCTGATAAAAATGTATACTAGCTGTTGTAATATTCCTTGCGATAGTCGCAATTTATCATGATTGTATAGGGATATCTCTTGTATAAAACTTTATTGTATATATATATACTTAGCTTTTTTATTACGACTATTCTAAAACTTATAAAATATCTATATAATGTAGCTGAAATTCAAACAGTTGGATTAAATTAAAATAGCCTGATAACATCGAGTATATTTAAAACGAAAACTTAAGATTGATCAAAAACTCGACATTCGAAAATCTGGTTAAACGATATCAAATATATATATATATATATAAATCTTTTTTTTATTTTATTTTATTAAATAACGTTATCGTTTTATAACGATTTTCATAGTGACTATTTTAAAATTTCAATTGGACATAACTAACAAATTATAACACGAAATCTCGATTTTTCTCTTTCATATGAAAAATATAATCAAACTGATTCACACGTTTGTCGTTTCACAGTATTTCGACTTAAAACCAATTCTATATACTCAGTTGAAGTTCAGAACGAAATTTACGAACTACCGCGCCATTTCTAGTTCGTTTATAATATAATTATAGATTTAACGTTCTGACGTCGTTTTAATAACGAATATATTTATATAATTTAATATAAATTATATTTAAATCACTTTAAAACACTCGTTCACATTATACAGCAAATTCATTATTTTCTCAATATCCCAAAAATAAAATATTATTATATTATTAATATAGTTTAAATATTCAAATTAAAAAGGCCAAACCCCATTATTTGAACTCAAATAAATATTTTAAATAAATAAAATATTTCAAATAAATGGCCAGAAAATACAGGAAATAACATTCTTCCCCCCTTAAAATAATTTCGTCCTCGAAATTGCTAAGGTAGGAAAAAGGTTGCAAAATCAATTAACTTTTAAAAAAAAAAAAATCAAAACAAAACCAATTTATTTTGGTAAAACAAAATTTTCAAAAATTAGTGAAAATATTTTAACACGTTAAATTCTCAGAAAAATTTAGCAGAGTTTCCTTTACACAGAGGAACCCTTGTGATATCGCAGAAATGAATAATATCGACCCACACGGTCGGAAAAACAAAAATCAAAACTCAGAATTTTTATTTTCGCATAGGCGTACCTCTTTCGAGCACTATTGAGTCTACTACTTAATCTTTGCGTACAATCTACGTGGTCAAATTCAATCCTCATATTCTTCTGGCACCTGTACTTAACTCAATCCATCATGAAATATTTAAATAACACTTCATTTATTTTCTCTAGTTTCAGTTTGTTTAGCTCTACCTTAAACCATTATGAATTAGATTCAATCTATCCAACAAACAATCAATCATGAATCAACAACCAGGGCACTACAAACTTAATCAATCAACCAAATTCACATTCAATTTTACTATTTAATTGAATTCAACCTATTTTAATATCAACCAATTATTCGATCGATTTCTATTTAATTATTCTTCATTAAATTTGCCAAATTCAATTCAAATTTGTTTAATTATAACATCATTTCTTAATTTATTTCCAATATCATTATTAATTCTTAATTCGATTTTTCTTAACCCAGTTAAGTCTCAAATTCAAAATTATAACCAAATTTTGAATTCCATTCAAATCAGTCAACCCACCATATCTAAATAATTTGAGGAAATTATTTCTTTTCTATACAAAAATATTTTTCGGGTAAAATTATTTCATTTACCCTCCTTACAAAATAATATTGTATCGATTACCAGTTCAACGCTTTTTCAACACTTGAACCGATCAACAATAAAATATAAGACATTTGTATATAAAATCTACAAATACGCTCTTATATATATATATATATATACACTCAAACTCAATCTAGGGTGTTACTAACCCCATCTCTATCGAGTTATGCCACCGAGCCAAGGTTATCACTAAACCAATAGCTCTGATACCACTGTAATTACCCAGGGTTTTCGGCCCCGAAAATCGACATAAATACTTTTACTGTATCTCATGCCGACCTTTCAAACACCGAGAACACCGGATTGTTAATGAAAGAAATTAGGGGATGAGATAAGAAAGAAAGAAATATAAGAATAGAAGAAGGAGAAGAACACAACACAGAGTCTTACGTCGCAGTGGACAAAATATAATATAGAAATAAATCTTTATTGAGAGCTTTAAATAACTTACAATCATTAGAGTACATCAACACACCTGGACAGTTAAAATAATCTGCCCTTATACAACACAGCGGAATAACACTAAATATGTCTGGACTTCTCCAGCACGCCTTTCGTAGTGTTCAATAACCTGAACCTGCAAACCCGGGCTAACCCGAGCATTTACAAAACACTGGGTCAGTCTGGTGAACCAGAGTGAGATAAACTCGCACAACATTAAGGGTAAATCATCCAATCACGATTTTTAAAGTTCGAAATCTTTTCAAAAGGAAAGGATAATCGTAAGACCGAATCCACACATAAACACAGATGGTTTTTACCTTACGATAACCCAAAACAGTTTTGAAACCAATATTTTTCTGATATTATAATAATGTCTAAATACAAGTAAATAACAATCTAGTGGAATGCTTGCATCTCACGCTCCACATATATAGTATACAATCAAAACCGCGGGCGCTTATTAGAGATTGGATTTCCAACCATGACAAGGTATGAGACCACCTTCCGATGATGTATCTCTAGAGGCGATTACACTTGGGTTCAACTAGAACGTCTTGCAACCCGGCCCTCACATGACCGACCACTCATTTCGCTTGAGTATATCGAATGTATATCACCAACGGTTGGACTCAAACCACCATTCCCGAATGGGCAGAATCGATAGAGTTAGAAACAAAAGGAATTTCTCTAGATAGGTGATTATACACCCTAATGGGAGCGACCCACATAGCCATGCTGCCTGCCCGATTTTTGTCATCTCCCGGTTGATAAGGCTTGAAGCTAGAATTCCTTTTCGAACATCTGGCTATCATTCACTTTGAATGCCACATCATCAGATCCGCCAGATATCACACTGATTGACATCCACAAAAATACTCTAGTTTATTTGGCTAGAGAATAACCATTTCTCTGCCATCAACTATGGTACGTTTGGAGAAATCAACGCATGTAATTCCTTTGGAAATACTCTGTTAGACATCCGTCCATACAAGTCATCCAGGAACAGGATGAACCGAAGGCACCCTCCTACTGCATCCTAGGAATCACCCTACAGATCAGTAGCGAGAAGTCCTTGCAATCCGAAGATCCCACTCACGACAGAATCACTGTTGAAATATCCCCGACCGCTAAACCAGCGGAATCCAATCAGTAGTCCTTCCGCTCACGAAGATCAATGGGCTTCCATTGCTCCATTTTCGATAATCTTCTTTCACGTATTCGTTTGTCGAAATGGTTTTCGAATATATATTCGGTCCCGGTCTTTCCGTACCAATGATCGTATGGGTCAGGTTTTGATAGTCGGTGTTCTAACTATCAAATAAATAATTGTGTGAATGACATGAGTTTACTAGTTCAGTACCAACACTACATGGCCTCTTTAATTACAACCGATTAAAGATAGAAATCTCAAATTCATAACATTTCAAATAAAAACGTATTTGACGTAAGGTTCTTATTTCAAACTATTTCACTTTCATATCCAATCATCGTTTCAAACCCAATTACTATTTTATTAACCATATTGGGAAAACGACTTACCTTACTTCAAGTGAAAACGACGTTATAACATCTTCTTTATTTCATCACTTGGAAATAACCAGCTATTATTCTCTTAATATAAATTATTCTCAAGACTTTACTTTTTAAATTTCCTTTAACATTGGAAATACCAATTTAACTTTCCCATTGCACACTAATATCATCCTCAGATAATCCCGAGGTCGTTCAAGTTGGGGTATTTATTTACCTCTCAGACCTTGATCAACAACGGTCTTACCTTTAGATAAACATCAGTTGTAACTCAAAACAGATATTTATTTTAATATCGAATACACCTCATTTAGCTATCTTATCGATATAACTTCTTATCCTTAGAAACTCCCGTTTCGAGTATAACCAAAATTCTTAATTCATTAATTAAGAAAAATATCACGTTTCACTTTACCTTTCTAAACGATACTTGGATTTTTATTGAAAATTCATTTACTTGACACATTCACCTTTAAGCCTTATTTCATAAATTTCACTTAATCCCTTTATTAAGTAACATTCATTAATCCTTTACACCTCATTTCTTTTTATTTTAAATTTCGTTTATAACACATGGTTCTATATAACCCTTCTTTTATAACGTTCCTTTATAGAATCATTTAAAAACCAATTATAAACTCAATTAATAAATAGTAAATATTTATTTTCTTTTTACAAACTTTAATTCAAATAATAGATTTAAAAACCTATTTTCAGTTATAAAATAAATTTTATAACCTTATCTCGTCGATTTACCTGACGGTAGATCAATATTGATGAAATGGTTAATCCATAGGTTTGTACCGCCGATCACTCAACCAATAATACCCATTGGTTTTAAACCAGACAGATGGTGAATTTCAGGTCTATATTCATCCACCTAATCAAAACAATTCAATAAGGGTCTCATAACAGTCTATAACGACAATTCAATATCAACCACAACGATCAATCAAAACAATTCATCTATTAAAATACGTTTATTTTATAAACGTGACCAATAAGGTAACCTACCTTAATTGCAACCAATTGTTAAAAATAACGATTTGGGTTTCACTAAAATTAAACGACGTTTAATCTCATCAGTTCATAAATATATGAATATATATATCAACAACCAGTCAAAACACTAGCAACCATAACACACAAAAATAAAAACCCAACTTATAACATATAAGCAGGAATAACTGAGTGAGTTTAACTCACCTTTGATTTGAATTTGTTGATAACCAACTCGTTTCAGTTAAATTAAACGACGTTTTAATTTAACTGAAAAATCCAGCTGCTTTCTGCCCTGCTCGGTTCCTTTCCATCACGTAGTACTAGCCTCCACAGTTTCGGTGTTTTTCGTTTCGTCGAAATCTGACCACGTGAGCTCTCGAAATTAATATTCTAAGTTATACGAATTTTTAAATTAATTAAACCTTTGAAAATTTATAAAATCTTGGGCCTTACCTTGTGAAGCCCAGCCCACCCGAATTGATTGAAGCCGCACCCTTTTCTTTCACTTAAAACCCTAAACATTGGCCCTCCCTTCATTCACTCCACAATCCTTTTATCACGTAGCCTCCACTAAACTTCAGAGCTAAAAAACTGGAAAACCCTCCACCTTTACACCCTCGCCGCCAATGCCTGTTACCACCGGAACCCACACCCCTGGCCTCACCAGAGGCGCTGTCGTCCAAGCTTCCTTCCCGACCACTTTTTCCCCTCGACCCGTAACCGCAAGCTCCACCAAACCCCCAAACTCTTCGACCCCTTTTCCGCACCCCAAAGCTAAGTATTTTTTTGATAAAATTTCAGTTTATATAATTTTTCTATTTTTGTTTCTTTGAGGATTCAATTCGGTTTCGAATTGGTTTACTTCGATCATGGTTTGTTGTTGGAAAAATTTAGATGTGCGACCTATATTTATACTTAGAAATGATCACTGTAACTCCGAATTGTCCCATCCTAGTTAGAGACTTAGTTGTGCCTTGTTTGTTAGGTGTTTACTTTTCTTTTTTCTGTAAGATCCAACTGTTGGTGATAGACTTGGCTTTTGTATGACACTGATAGTGAAAATGTTGGATTTTCAGTTGGATTTTTCATGTACTGGTTCGTTCATATTTATACATACAGTGATTGAACTGTATTGGTGTAGAGTAGGTATAGCTATAGAGCTATTGAGCTGTTCATTTCATTTAAAGATTAGAACTATGACATGTATATCTTTTATTCATGCTTGTGGTTATAGTGTACTTCTCAAGGTTTATATCTTTTGAAGATTTGAATTTTTTGTGACATATGCACCCTGGGCTGAATAGTCCTTGTGTAGATCTGTACTTGAATTAGCTGTCCCTATATAGCTGTCTTGCATAGACCTTAGCTGTTGCTTACTGTTCTATAATAGTTCATTCCCTATGCTTTGATTATACACATCTGCCGTATATTAGCTGTTAGTATGATATACCCATTTGTTTGAATTTTTAGCTGTTTCAATGCTGTATAAAATTTGGTCCAAAGTTTGGATTCTCTGATCTGTTCATTGATATATACATATATATATCTGTTTTGATTCTTTTGCATTTATTCCCTTTTTTTTATATATTTTTCTTTCTTCTCTTTCTGATTTCTTTCAACTTTATGCATATACGTATAAAAAAAATTTCCAGCTACTCATAGCTTTTTCTTTCTTCTTTCTTTTCAGGTGGATTTAGTGGAGAGCATTTGTGCTTTCATGGTGACGCCTTGATGGTGTTGAGAGAAGATTTTATTATAGAATTTCTTTCATTTTTAAATAATATTGATTGTACATGAAATTTTCTGTACATATATGTATTGATTTGATAAATCAAATGTACATTATTTCTGTTCTTCTTTACTGCTCTGGATTGCTTTACTGTTTTAGATTTTGGTGAATAAATGTATGTGTTTTAAGTGTTCATCTTTGTGGACTTGGTGTAGATGCCTTCTGCGCTTGCATTCAACATAAATCATTTAGATCAGCAATGTTAATGTATGTGTATTCAAAAGAGCATGTACACCAATATTTCTTTAGTAGATCAAGATTGTTTTGTACATATAATTGCTAGTTGGTATTCACTTTGCCGAAGGGATAAGCGTATAAAATTTCTGATAAAAATGTATACTAGCTGTTGTAATATTCCTTGCGATAGTCGCGATTTATCATGATTTTATAGGGGTATCTCTTGTATAAAACTTTATTGTATATATCTACACACTTAGCTTTTTTATTACGACTATTATAAAACTTATAAAATATCTATATAATATAGCTGAAATTCAAACAGTTGGATTAAATAAAAATAGCCTGATAACATCGAGTATATTTAAAACGAAAACTTAAGATGGATCAAAAACTCGACATTCGAAAATCTAGTTAAACGATATCAGAAATATATATATATATATAAATCTTTATTTTATTTTATTTTATTAAATAACGTTATCGTTTTATAACGATTTTCATAGCGACTATTTTAAAATTTCAATTGGACATAACTAACAAATTATAACACGAAATCTCGATTTTTCTCTTTCATATGAAAAATATAATCAAACTGATTCACACGTTTCTCGTTTCACAGTATTTCGACTTAAAACGAATTCTGTATACCCAGTTGAAGTTCAGAACGAAATTTACGAACTACCGCGCCATTTCTAGTTCGTTTATAATATAATTATAAATTTAATGTTCTGACGTCATTTTAATAACGAATATATTTATATAATTCAATATAAATTATATTTAAATCACTTTAAAACACTCGTTCGCATTATACAGCAAATTCATTATTTTCTTAATATCCCGAAAATAAAACATTATTATATGGGTGTTGTTATTGACACTCCAACAATTGTTAAGGGAGGACCATTTTTTAAAAACACTCCACTTTTTGAAAAATTGTTAAGGGGTTGCACAAACATATTATTTCGCACTACTCAATATTCCCGTATTGCCCCTTCAAACCAAATTAGAAAAAAAAACTTATTCGACTTTGACAACTAAATACCATGACTACTTTACCCTTGTCCTTAATTTCATTTTCAGTCCTTCTCTTATAATGCATCCAATTTAAACTTTAAAATCAATATTATGTGCTTAAATCTATAGAATTTTATAAAGTTAATGAAATCTGAAATATCAATTAAGGCAACTTTGAAAATTAATTACTCTAATTTACATATGTTCAATCATATAAAATTAGTATTGATTTTTAAAATAAAACAATCAAATAATTTAAAATATTAGTGTCGAAAACTGGAAAAAAAATCTTTTTTTTTTTGAATTTTAACGTAATGAATTCCTATTTTTGTGTAATTTAGTTTTACGGTTGAAGAGGGAAGGTGATGAAAATATAAACGGGTAATTTTGTAAAAGGCATGGTGTATGAAAAGGAATTTTTGATGTATACTATTTTTTTTTATTTCATGGTGTATGTTAAGAAATTATGCGTGTATGTATAGAATTAGTCAAATGGGTAATAAGGTAAAATTACCTTTATTTGTTAAGGGGCTACTTTCTTCATTGGTACTCCCCTTAACAATTTGTTTTTTTTAATTTTGGTCCTCCCCTTAATAATATTTGGAGTATCAATAACAATGCCCTATTATATTATTAATATAATTTAAATATTCAAATTAAAATGGTCAAACCCCGTTATTTGAACTCAAATAAATATTTTAAATAAATAAAATATTTCAAATAAATGGCCAGAAAATACGGGACATTACACTCCCCCTAAACAAATGACAAATAAATTTCTCCACTGAATATGTGGCTATGATTTTTCCTGCAAAAACTTGTTAGTATATCAATCTCTCTCCCCTTTTGTCATCGATAAAAAAAATTAGCAGCAAATAAGGAACTAATGTTTGTACATAGTTCATGGATTAAATTAAAACTATAACATGCATGAACTAATAACATATATTCTTGATTATATTGCATGACTTACGATTATATAAATTAAGTAAATAATGAATACAGTTTCAATATCAACAGGATCATGGTATCTAGTAATAATTTACTTCATTCTTTAAATAAGCGTCAATATTACCATATGAGCATTGAAATGAAAAAAATAGTGCCATTCAATATTGTATTATGCCATGGAAAATATCTTGAATTAATATAGACTAAGATCTATATGTATAAATATTGAATTACATAAAAAATATAGATTCTACCCTCTCTATATATACTTCTCCTATTGATATGACTTACCGTGTCGATATGATTGTTTTCTTTCCCTTAAAAGGAAGGTGAATATGAATAGGGTTTTAACTTTTGGATAAAAGTAAAAGATTACTAGATTCTTCGATTTACTCCTTCATTTTCAGATTTGTTTCCAAATACATTAGAGATACCTAAATAACCTTCTCTTTGTTGTGGTGTACCTGTTAAAAATATGATATATGTACTTCAGTACCTAGTTGCTTCATTAGGGTCTAAGGGTTAGACAGAAGGTAACCATACCTAATAGGGTATAATACCTTTAAAAATAACATATTCATTAACAACTACAGAATTAAAATAACCATCGATATATTTTTCTTCGTTTTTCCAATTTACAGGAACCCAAATACTTAAATATTTTCTATTAGCGTTTCCTTTCATGCTTCTAGATTTATTATAAATATCTATAGTCATAGAAGTATTTGAATTTTTATAAAAAATTGATCTTGGGTTTACTCGTTCCTTAATACTAGAAGTGATATTTTTATTGTGTATAAAAGCATATCTAGTACTATTTCTTTTATTATATCCTAAACTACTTTTATCGTGTAAAGGTCGAGATCTAGATAAAATCATATTTAAATCATTTTGACTTTTATTAAATTTTGCGAACTTACTTGTACATTTTTTCAATTTTGATTTCAAAGTTGCGATTGACATTTTGCAAAAGAAATTTTGTTATTTTTAAATCATCAATTTCCTTATTTAATTCAGAAATTTTCCTTTTTAAAGTATTATTCTCATTTTCGAGATGACAAATTTAAGAATCTGAATTATCTAAAGATGATTGTAATTTTTCAAAATTTTCTTCTGATTTAGATATTGCTTTTTGCAAAATATTATTAATAACTTTTAAAATCTTATATTCATTAGATAATTCTATATTCTTTTCAGTTAAAGCTTCATTCTCTTTTTCAGGAGACAAAATTAAAGAACTAGAATTATTCAAAGAATCCTCTAAAGATATATTTATATATTGTAACATGTTGATTTCCTTTAAAGATCATTGTTTTTATCTTCTAGCCGCTCATTTTCTTTTTAAAGGAAATCCTTTTGATAAACAAGCTCTTCTAAGGTATTTTCAAAACATTTAGTTTGTTTTGCTAAATGCTTGTTTTCCTCTTTTAACTTGGAATTTTCTTGCTTACAATCTTTTGATTTAGCAAAAATAATTGCATTTAGTTTATTCAAAGTTTTAAAATCCTTTAATAATTTTTCATGGTCTAACAAAAAATCTTTATATAATGGATCTACACATACCGATTGTGATCTGACTTTAGCCATGAGACATTTGCTTGCTTGCTCTTTTGATTATGCTTTATTGCTCTTTCACTTTCTAAAGCCTTGACTAGATTTCTTTATTGCCATTTGTTCTAGGATGTTGTTACGATCTCTAGAACACCAGGCTTTGATACCAAATGAAAAGACAATGAGATAGCATCGAGTAACATGGAATTGAGTGTATATGTGGAAGTCTTGATAATGTCATATACTATAATTAATATGGTTATGCAAGTAAAAATTTAATAAGAAAAACTATATAAATCGATATCACGGATAAGCAGAGTAAATGCAATAAATAAATAAATAATGACACCAGGAATTTTTATATTGGTTCAGAGCACCGTCCTACGTCCAGTCACAGTCTCCTTTTGGATTTTCACTAAGCAGCACCCTCATTTCACCCAAAGGAATAGATTTACACACACCTAAGCAGCCGAACGGGATTTCGCCTCAACTGCCGAAGAGGAATTCTTGCTTGAGCAACGGGATAGGACTTCACAAATACAATAGTAGCTTTGACTATATATATGTTCTAAATAAAATGAATCAATCAAACTTTGAGTACACCCTTCCTATAATCTTGTCCTCAAATATACGAAGTGTATGTGAAGATTTTATGGAAGTATATGGTTTTTGAATCAAGAAGTATGAACATGGAATCAAAGATTCAAGCGATAAAAGATAGTTTTTAGAGCTTTTGAATGCACAAAATATAGATAGAGTAGAATTAGAAATTAGAGCAAGAATTGGTGATTTGGAAGGTGATATCGAAGTGTTTAAATAGTGTATGAAGAGCAGTAATCATTTGTAAAGAGATTCAATCAAAAGAGGCGTCCATTTCTCTTGGATTTGGATCGAATCTCTTCATGAAAGGAAGTGTCTCTTCACTATAATATGATTGTTGGTTCGAATAAGTCAACTGGTAAAAAATGACCAGTCAACTGGTTATAAAAGATCGTGTGTGTGTATGTACAAGTGCACAAAACTGTGCATAAATACACATATCAGTCGACTGGTAGATTATTGACCAGTCAACTGGTCTGTGCAATATTGCACAGTTTTGGCACTTGTGCCAATACGTGATATACATTCTATTGTGTTAGTGTGTAATAATATTTGATGATAGATTTTAACACAATACAACAAATATAAAACTTAACTTAATAAATAATCACATATTATGAGCTTGCATATCACTTTTCTTGATCTTCTTTCTTGTCATGAATCAAAAATTCTTGAACTAACATTGAAGGAGATAAATCATTTTAAATCGTGAAATTTTCACAGTTATTCTTAATTGCAAATTTACCAGTTTGGATCTCTCTATGTTTCAAACCGATGAACATGTCAAAGAGAGCTTCCATCATCTTTTTTAAAATAACGAACATTAAGATTTTGTCAATCATTATTTTCGTCCAAAGACGAGATTAGTTAATCTTCTTTTATAACAAACCATTAATCTAGATCAGGAAATTACAGCAAGCCGACATCTAAAGTGTACAAAGATATTTTCGCACTTTTTGGTCAATACGACATAAATTGAGCACAAGTCATTTTGGATGAATTTCATCGCAAACATCTTTCAACTCATGAAAACTCTTTTTCTTGACGATATTTATCTTACAATTTTTATTTTACTTATTTTGAAGTCGATTTTAAAAGAGAGTAATTTGTTCAATGATTTTTTTTACTCAAACCACTTTCACTTTAATGCAAATTCCTTTAATCTTCGTTTCTTATGAATCACTTACCGAAAAAGAGGTAAGATTAGCTCTTGAGGAAGAGGTGGAAATGGAGGAAGAAGAGAAAAGAGGAGGGATGGAAATAGACAAGGAGGAAGAGAAAGAGGAAGAGGAGTTTACATCTTTGGAGAGTATTGAATTTCTAGCAAATCCAAAAAACAAAACTCTCCTTAGAAATTAAAAGAAAATGGTCAATAATCAAAAGACGCTTAAGAGGTCCGTAAGCAAGAAATTTGATAAAATTTCAAGAAAATGGACAAATTATTTAGGAAGATTAACTGAAAACTTAACCTCTCATCAATATCCTCTTCATCTACCACATTTTAGAGTTTTTATATTGTACTATGTAGTAGTTTATATTTATTTCTAAGTATTATTTCTGGTTTATGTGCATTGTATCTTTTGTTTTCTATGTTGAATGTAATCTCTATCAACTATTAATGATAGTTTATTATGTTTATTGGCATTAATATAATCTCTAAAAATTAACAAAACCATTAATAACAACTCAAAACTTCAAAATAAATCAAAAATAAAAAATCGTACTAATTATATCGACATACTCATCCGCACTACGTGGACATATAGCATTCAAAATTTTTAAATATGAATTTTTGATAACTAACTCATGCCCGTTCTATTCAAATCGTTTTTAACTCCTATATGTACCCATTTTCAACCAAAAATTCGACCCAAAGCTCCATTATCATCTTCCTTACTCATCTCTTATCCAAAACAAAAATATGGAAAATCTGTTCCATAATTTGACCGAAAACTTAGAAAAAACTCTTGAATCTTTCAAAAATATTCTCTGATTTATCCTTCTAAATAAAAGGCATTTAGAATTAAGCCAATTGCAAGTGATTAAGGAGAAAGAAAAGCATTTTGATGCGATTCGATGGATGATGTCCTCCTGAACCAAAGAAGGACCCCATCAAAACCCAGAATACACTCTAAACAAGGAGGACGAAGAATGGGATGCCATTAAAGCAGATCCAATCTTGGACAAAGGCGAATGGGTAGAAGTTCCTAGAAATATTTAAATAGGTGTGTAAATAAGTTTTAGTTTAATATTTTCTGATTTCAATTAATTGATTGGATATGGTTTGAAGTACTTGGATTTGCATATATGATTTGGTTTGGATTGGTTTGATTTAGATTATTTAAATTGTATACATATATATAACTTGGATTTGTATGAATGGATGGTTTATAACACATGTTTGATTTAATAGAATTTAATACTTATTTGTATTGGACTGAAATGCTTGAACTATAATACTGAAATATAATCTAAGTCCAATAATATTAGAGTATAGTCAGTCAGGGGAGTTATACCTTATATATATTTGAGTTTTCTATGGATGATAAAGGGGGACAAATAAATAAGGGTGTTGGAGTAAGGGGGAGTTGTCAGGGTAAGGGAGAGTCAGGAAATATATTTTATAAAAAGGTTGTCATGATCAAAAGGGGGGAGATTATTAGTGCAAGAATGTTTCGATGATAACAAAATGGTACAACAAGTATAACAAGGATTAGTACAAAACATATTTATAGTTATTACTAATGATTATATATAATGTATAGTAAAGACTTTATAACAGGTGTTGATAATCAAGACTGCACGATAACAAGACTGTCTGTAATGATAAAGAGATGTCGACGAAACCTGGGATGCAAACCAAGACTCGTGAATTATCAAGATTTCATGAATTCAAGATTAATGATCAATATATGTAACAACCCGGGTTTTTGGATACCTTGGGTTAGCAGGTTATAACATGTTGCGTGATTTGAAAAACTAAAAGTATAAAGTACGAGTTCGAGGTCCTAACTCGTACAATAATTCAAGATGTGGAAATAAAGAAAATTATGTGTATTGGAATAGGGCAATGACAACTTTTCTCTAATGGAGAATTATGGTGAATTCGTCTTTTGATTCATCTTCCGGCCTCGATTCCTCATCTTTTCCTCCTCTTCCATCCTCAAACCCCATAATCCACCTTCTATCTTCTCTTTTGTCTCTTCTCGTGGTATCTCTTCTGGAGAGACTCGATCTGGTGATGGTACTAATCTAAATTCGACTAATTTGTCTTCGGATATCCCAGAGAAACATCCAAAGACTAATCTTCTTAATGTCAAGATGGATTATGCTTCACTCTTTAAATCCCTTCCAAAAAATGCTGGTACCTACAAGCCGATTCTATTCGATATTATTAATGATGGTAAACCTAAGGCGATACCAGATCTTGTTAAGAAGGCGGGAATAAAGTACTGGAGTAATCATTTGGTAGGTTTCTTTTTTGATGGTACTCTTCCTTATCTTTCAGTTGTTAATTTTTTGAAAAGATATTGAAAATTGCTTGGTGGTTTCAGTGTTAAATCAGATGGCACTAGTTTCTATTTTCATTTTGCTAATGGGCTTGATAGAACTAAATTTTTACAATCTGATCTGATTTTCATTCAAGGAAGAATGTTTATTATCTCTCAATGGGATCCATCTATTGGAAATTCACAAATGCAAATTAAAACAATCCCAATCTAGTTTCACTTTTATAAGATTCCTTTGATTCTGTGGACATTATGTAGGTATAACTTGGCTTGCATGTCATTTAGGAAGACTTGTTTGCTTTGATAATAGTACTAAGAAATTACAAAATTTTAGATATGCAAAGGCTTAGTGGAAATATCACCGGATGTTGAATTGCCTGAGTTTATTGAATTGGATGAGTTAGGGGACTGCCCCGTAGTTAAACTATCTTACGACTGGAAGCCAAATATAGGTACTTCTTATAAGTGTTTTGGGAATAGATATGTAGATTGTGATCATAGAGAAAAGGAAGTTTTGGTTGATGATAAGAATGAGGGCTTTTGTGAGATGCATCTTGATAGTGATATGCTAAATAACATAAAATTCATGAGTAATAGGAATGATGAAGTCAATGGGAAAGGATGGACTAAAGTTTTCAATAATAATAAGTTGGTATGGAGGAAGAAGAATACTGGAAATAATGTTTCTAAAGTAAATACTGGTAATGGTTGTTATCAGTTTGATAAGGATACTGGAGGTGTTCATACTGGCAATACATATGCAGAGTCAACTAAAGTTCATGGCAAAGATAATCAAACCAGTGAAGTAAATAATAAATCTGGGAATCAGTCTACTTTGGATGAGATAAATGTTTCTAGTAAGGGAGCTAAAGTTGGAGTTTTATATAATGACAGTACTGGTATCGTGAATCATTTTGACTTGGTTGATGGTTTGAACACATCTAATTCAAGTGTGGAAAATAGTTACATGCAAAATGGAGATTCAGGAAAGCTAATTAATAGACAAAATGAAGTTGTTGATGTAGGAAAGGATGCTCAGGGCATTGTTGAAAATTCGGTGAATGATTTTTCGCAAGGTTCTTCATTTTCCACTTCATCCTCCATTTTAATATCTATTTTGTCATCCTCTACTATCTTGTCATCTTCTTCCAAGCAAAGTGCTTTGCGTGGTACTAATATGTTGACATCTACATCCATGCCTTCTATGGCACCACGAAATAATGGTTTTATGCATGGTGAATTTTAGCTAATGCATCCTCGTTAGCTAATTTTGTGTATTCAAGCTCCGCGCTACATTCATCTGAATCTACTCCACCAACATCAACTTCTTCTAGCTTGCATCTCTGTCGGAAAATGCTAAAAGGCGAGCTAGAAGGAAAAAAGCTTCAGGGTGCGTTGAAGAGTTGGATGATGGTATGGAGTTTGGGTTAGAGGAATTGCCAAGTCCATTGAAATCTTCCAGGCATAAAAGAAGGAACCCTATTTGATGCAGCGTAGAAAAGCTGTTGTGAATACTTCAATAGGTGATGCTTTATTTTGAAGACATTATATATGCTGAAATTTTTTTGTGCAAGCTTATGCGTGGGATTGGTTTTGGGATAAATAGAAGATTACAATCGTATTTCGGAAATTCAAATTTGATTGATTTGAAGAAGGGCTTAAGATCATTTTTGATATAGCGTGCCATAGGAATAATTAGGTTCTAGCAGTATTGAGATTTTTTGGATTTATTTGTATCTCATTTTTTGTTTTTTTCCTTATTACTGTGTAGCCATGTGATTTGTTTTGTATAGTCGGTGTATAGGTTGTTGTGATTTCTTGTATATACCTTGTAATCGATTCATAGTGATAATAAATGTTTACTTGCCTTTCAAAAAAAAAAAGTGTATTGGAGTAAATTAAGTTCACTTCGTATAATAAGGAAACTTATTCCAACCTGTCTGTATAAGTATTGAAAATATAAAATATTAATTAACAATCAATATGTAAGTAAAATTACATTGTCAATATGAAGTGTTAAATCGTTTTTAATGAGATAATAAATTGTGGGTTTTGGGAATCAATTTAGAGGAAAAATTGGATTAAGTAATCATTTAAGAGTGGTTAAAATGGAATTTTGTGAAAAACCATGTTGGGTTGAAATAAGCTTTAGAAAATATGCTTAATCATGTGTCTTGAGTAAAATATGAGGAGTAAATGTATTTTTGGTGTTAATTTAGAGATTTGGGAATGATTTTGATTAAATACACAATATTGTGTGAATATAGTTGGCAAATGTAAAAATTAAAGTTTTGGAAACTTTATTATGTGTGAATTGTTAACAAATAGCAATTTAAATAATTCCCAAGAGTTTATTGTATTAAATTGTAATGTTTGAGTAATGGTGATTTTTTTAGTAAACTATATATTTTGAATAAAAATATTCAAACATATAAATATTGTTAGAAAATATTAATATATGTGATAAAATAAGTATTGTGTTTGGAAATTTATTTATGCTAAAGTAGTATGCTTAGAGAATTAACACTTTAATAATGTTCATTTTGTTCAAAATGAATATTAAATATTCATTTGAATAAAATGTAAACTTTAAGTAAGATTGAGTTAATAATAATAGTTGTTGAAATGTGTTAGAACATACTTTTGTACTTTTAGTAAGATGGTTCAGTAAAAATTTATAAGTTTTAAGTTAAACTTGTGTAACTAGCGAAGAAATAATGCTTAAGCTTGTGTAAATAGTGCCTTAAAACCTCTAAGTACCTCCCCAAGCCCAAACCCTTACTTAGTCAACCCATTAAGGCCTAAGTAATTAATAATTATTAGAAACGAGTTTTTTTTGGTGAGTACGTACTTTTTCATTTTTTGTAGAAAGAAAATTTTATCTTCCTCCTCACTATAAAAAAAATTAATGACCTCCACATACTAATTCAAATTCAAAGCTTATAAATCAAAAGTAAAGAGAAATTGAAGCCTAAAACTTGTGTCTTCGCAATTGATTCTATAGGTGTTGGTAATAAAAAAAGACTCAAATCATTATCTTTGATCCGAATCCAAGCTTAAATCAGTCCATCTCCAATGACAATTAAGGAGAGGTTCCCCCTCACACTTTCTAACTTAAATTCAGAAAGAAACTATTGAATCTATACTTGTTTTCGTTGAATTTTTTTCACTGTGTAATGTAAGTTTTCTGAGGCAGCAAAACATGGTCTGAGTTCATGTTTGAGGCTGCATAACTTCTTCACTTCTCGATGAAATGTTGAAGTTCTTTTTCAAGTGTGTTGTTTAGTTTTAGTGTTTTCCTATCAAATTTCATCAAGTTATTTAGGTGTCTGAAAATGATATGAAAGTTGCATTCGGGTCGTGATTCTAACCTGGCCAAAAATCGCGTGTCTGGGTCGACTTAATTCATGGGTGGATCGACCCATCCTGGGCAAAAAATGCAGGTTGCCTCATGTGTTTCCAGTGAACTAATGTAGCCTTTTTATCCTACTTAGTGCATTTATGAGCCTACTTAGTGATATATTCTAGAGCCATTACATGTACATAACAACACTTGTAGTCAAGTGTTCTCATTATAAACTTTTGCTCTTAATATTGTGCTTTGCTTCAACAATCGATAAGCAATGTATATTATTAAATTCCTAGTAGGTTTATTGACATGTTTAATGAAACGATAAGGAATTTCGCTCGATCCGAATCGATCGCAAAACCGACCAAGACCGTTCAAAACCCATGATTGTTTTGAGAACACAACAAATTAGAACGCAAACAGAGAACATTTCATTGTATGTTACAACAATTCCATCAGAATACAAGAATATACAGAGTATAAATCAATATTACACATTCACTAAATATCAGAGATTACAATACATTACTGTAGCGGAAAATAATACAAAATACAACTGAAGGAGATATACGGATACAAAACTTTCCGGATATCATTCCAGCTGTAAACCAGGATCCCGTGAATATAAATCTGCAAAACCAAAACTACAAGCTGCCCGTGTCAAAATAAGGGAACCCAGAGTTTAGGTCAAAATAATAAACTCCAGGTCAGTCATGTGACTGGTGTGATAACAAAAACAGTTATTAATGTTTATATTTAAAGTTAGGTAAATCAAGGGACCACGCCGTATAACACGGAACGGGTTTCCTCCCAAGAATATCAGTGCATAAAACAACAACGCAATGCTAAATAAAGAAAAATGAAGCTATTATAAGACCCAGGTCCCATCACACAATGCAACGCCAGCTGGAGGATAGGGTTTTACCTTATAATAGCCAAAGAATGCTTGATACGCTAAATTTCATGTTTTATTATTACTATAAGTGTACAGTGTCAAAACAATTTCAATCATAAGTATTAATCATAGATGGCATGGGTACCATATATCATGTCGCCATACTAGGCTCTACAATCAAAACCGCAAATGTCACGTATTGGAAGTTGGATTTCCTTCTGTGAACCGAGGCAAGGGATCGTCCTCTACCGATTCGAGACGCTCTAGCCCGCCCCTCAGGACAAGTACTTAGTCAAACCCTTGGATCGTCAGGGCCGGTCCACCGATGTGGATTAAAATGCCTGAACACTGCGTTTCCCCAACCTTTGGGGCGTAAATGAGCCAAACGACTCCATCGGCTCCACATAGTCACCGATATATCCGAGGCACCTCGCAATAGTAACATCCACACAGGTGAAAATAATATAAATGTCAGGACTGGTTGGTCACGGACACCACCCTAGCTAGAAGGAAACGCATGCCCTCCCTGATGTCCTCTCCCGTTTCTGGTTTACAACCGGGGTGTGAGGCTCGCGAATCAACGCTACACAAAGCTATTCCACACAGGCCGTGCTTTGATCATCAACCACAAGACTCTGCTTTTCAACAGAAGTGTGAAGACCCGCAACTTCCCCGTAAAGGAAAGCGTCGGATAGTTCGAGAACAAGCCACAACAGAACGCATATAAAAGAACATTTCACTATTATTACAACAATGCATCAGATTACAAGAATATACAGAGTATAAATGAATATTACACAGAAATATCAGAGATTTAAATTACATTTAAATACCTAGCAGCGGAAAATAATATAATACACAACTAGAAGTAGATATACGGATACAAAGCTTTCCGGATATCGTTCCAGCTGTAAACCAGGATCCTGTGAATATAAATCTGCAAAACCGAAACTACTAGCTGCCCGTGTCGAAAATAGGGGCACCCAGAGTTTAGGTTAAAACAATAAACTCCAGGTCAGTCATGTGACTGGTGTGAGAACTAAAACAGTTATAAATCTTTATTTTAAAGTTAGGTAAATCAAGGGACCACGCCGTATAACACGGAACGGGTTTCCTCCCAAGAATACCAGTGCATAAAACAAACAGCGCAATGCTAAGTAAAGAAAAATGAAGCTGTTATAAGACCCAGGTCCCATCACACAATGCAACGCAGTCGAGGATAGGGTTTTCCCTTATAACAGCCAAAGAATGCTTGATACGTTTAAAACAAATCATTTGATACTATAATAAGTGCATAGTGTATAAAACAACTTCAAATCATAAGTATCAATCATAGGCGGCATAAGCGCCCCATCCCACTATGTCGCCATATATAGGATTACAACTAAAACCGCAAATGTCACGTATTTGGAAATTGGATTTCCATCTATGAACCGAGGCAAAAGATAGTCCTCAACCGATTCGAGACAATCTAGCCTACCATGTCTCAGGATCAGAGCTCGAGTGACCCTAGGAGCGACAGGGCCGGTCCACCGATGTGGATTAAAATGCCTGAACACTACGTTTCCCCGCCCTTTGGGGCGCAAACGAGCCAACGAATGGCTCCATCGGTTCGAGAACGACCGATCAATCCGAGGCGCCTCGCAACAGCAACAACCACATAAGTCAAACTCGTCAGGGCGTGTAAAACCACTGACGCCACTTCTAGCTAGAAAGAAACGCAAGTCCTCCCTGAGGTCCGTCTCCCGTTTTTGGTTCATACCGGGTGTGAAACACGCGAGGTAAACGTTACACAAAGCTACGCCACAAAGGCCGTGCTTTGATCATCACCACAAGACTTTGCTTTTCAACAGAAGCCTTGATCATTTGCATCTTAGCATGCCACACAGGCAAACCATCCTATGCAACCGATATCAGTCACACAGAATGAAATCCGATGTCAGACACACAGTCCATTTACAGGTCCGTCCTGGGTCTGAACGAAACCGGAGGCACCTAGTACCCCGCATATCCATCGATCTCCAAGTACGTCTGGACGATCACTAACTGTTTCCATGTTCTTGGGTGTACAGCCCAATCAAGATCATCAGTTATCACCCAAACGACGTGAAGACCTCCGGTCTTCGACCATCGTCTTCATCTTCGACTTATCGTCGTATCAGTTATTCAGAATGGGATAAACCCGGTCTTTCCGAATAACTCGCGTATATTTTATATAAGTGTTACACAAACACAACATACGCCTCATTCCAATTCATTAGTCACTAACCGTAAATTAATCAAGAGAATAATTTCCCAAATATTAACCCCGAAGGCCGAAACCAACATCAGATCAATATCCAGAAAACCATTCTGCTTGGCTAACCGCCAGTTAGTTTCTAAATTTCACATTCAAATCTAATTAAAGATTTAACTATCGCCTGGAGCAAAACTGGTGATACTCCATTCTCGATCATTTCAATCTGTTAGCCTACTTTGTGAATTAGGCCACACAAAGTCAAGAAACCAACCATTGAAGAGTATTTCAAGGTATAAGACTCCGGTTCGGATCGGAAGGAGACTCTACAATCTAGATTAGATAGCAGCAGCTGTTCGGATCGGGTCAGAGCAAATTCTCGGTTCGGGTCGGGAAGAGTCCCCTGTTCGGATCGGGGAGCTCCTATTGGGTAAATTGGTGAGGCATGTCTAATCGGATCGGAAGGCTGATGAATCTCAAAGGGATCGGAAAGCCTTTTGCTTGCCACGACGACTGCAGCGGAGCGGAGTATGGTTAGTGAAGGAGAGACGTCCGAGCCACTCCGGTTCGGATCGGGTACTCCGATCCGACCCCCAACCTGCACGTCTCCGACCCGCACCCTTGATTCAGGAAAATCTCCTATGAAGTCGCCTGGAGAACCGGACCGGATATGACTAATTCCTACCTCTAACGTCCATCTCATGGATGCGTTGTCCACCTGATAGCCCATCCGAACCCGAAGAAAGAGCGATGGATGACACGTGTTCCGACCCGGATTGAATCTCAGGCAAATTCACACCTATAAATACCCCATCTAGAGACAAAGAGAAGGATCTTTTTCAGCACTTTTGAGAATCCAAGTACCTCAATCATCCGAATTCCTTTACTCCCGGAAAATCCAAACCATCTTTCATTTCTTGTTTTAATCATTTGAGTGAACAAAAGTGAGTTGTGAGCGACTCTTACATTGCATTTGTAACTGAATTACTGAATATAGTAAAAACTAAGTGGACGTAGGCATTTCTTCGCCGAACCACTATAAATCTTGCGTGTTCGTTTTTATTTCTGTTTTATTTTATCTTGTTTCTAATCAATTTGGGTGTTAGAATCACATTTGGGTCTAACATTTTGGTGCTTTCACTGAGAATCCTCATCTAAATTCTTTATTTTCCGGGATCTCTTTCTACTTTTTGGACCGTTGAGTTCAAAGAAGTGAATCCTTAAGTTTCTCCGCTTTCTTGCATTCGTTGAAGTAATTGTTGAAGACTCATGGCCAAAGGAAAAGGCAAAGAAGTTCAGTCTGTTCAAGGAAATGGAGCTGGCGAAGATCAGCAGCATGCTGTTGTAACAAGGTCTCGGGGGCAGAGTTCAGCAGCAGGGAGAATCAATGCAGGAAATCCGAACCGAAGGGAAGGGGAGAGCTCCGATCCGATCCGGGTAGGAGATTCCGAAGCGGTGCACTCCCCCAGTCTGAACCGACCCGACTTGCTCGCTGCACACCGATCCGACCAGGCACCCCAGCTCCGATCCGATCCGACTTCCTACCTCCGATCCGACCCGATGCTTGGTGAAGCTGGAACATCTACTCGAGTCCCCGCGAATGCTCCAATTCCAGCTGCCAGGGTGGGAGACCAGGTCAATCCATCTGCTCCCATCACTCAAGGAGATTTCTCGCGCTTGCTTGATATGCTTGAGAGCACGAGGGAAGCTATGAGAGTTCATGAGCGCACCAATCTCATGATGCAGGAAAATATGAGGCTCATGAGTCGGGAAATCAATGAGCTCCGCCGGCAAAGAACTCCATCACCGGTTCGTCACACACCCGTAGATCAATCTTCATCTTCCGAGGAAGAGAGGCCCCGTGAACGAAGGCCACTCGAACGACCTCAGAACGTGGAGCAGCTAACGTTTGGATCTCTGGGATCCCGCGAGGATATCGCACGAGCATTAGGAAACGATAGCCCCGCTCGGGGGCAAAGACTCCAGTCCCCTCTCCCCGAGATCGATCGGGAACACAGGGAAAGGAATCGAGTAGAGGCAGCTCGAAGAAGAAGGGCATCTCCTGAGCGAGAGCCCCGAAGGAACTCGGACACTAGGGATAGGGAACCTGAGCAGCCCCTAACTAGTGCCGATGTGCAGGCGATGGTTCGCCGAATTATGTCCGAGAGCCGGAATTATACAAATGAAGACTATGGCATCGAGCGAAGCCATACTCCGTTCACTGACGATATCCTAGACTTCCAGTTTCCCCGACGCTTTAACTTGCCACAGATGGACAAGTATAACGGAAGGACTGATCCAGGACAGCATTTGATGCGGTATTCGTGGCTTATGAACGCCGCTGCTGCCCCTGATGAAGTAAAGTGCAAAGCATTCCCAATCTACCTGGAAGATGTGGCATTGTTTTGGTTTACCCGGCTTCCTCCTCGTTCAATTTCTAATTACAAAGAACTAAGCGAGCGTTTCATGAACCAGTTTCGACTACATGCCCGCAAGTCCAAGAGTGTTATTGAATTGTCGAGGATCAAACAGGCACCAGGAGAATCTTTAAGGGCATATTTAGATCGTTTTAACCAAGCTGTAACTGAGGTCAGTGACCCGCATGAGCCCACTATTCTGATGGCATTGAAGGAAGGAGTCGATCCTGAATCTGAATTTGGAGACTACCTTTCTGGGAAGACACCCCCCACAAGGGCGATATTCTACGAAAAAGCCGATATTTATCTAAGACGAGAGGAGGCCCGGGCAAACCGGAAAAGAAAGTCTGAGACAGCTTCAAAGGAGAATGTGCAGAGTAATATTGCCGTGAAGCAGTCTGGGGAAAGTTCCGGCAAGGTTGAAGTAAATGTAGGAAATAAGGGTGGAAACAGCAATACTGGAAATGGGGGAAACAACAACAACCGTAATTCGAACGGTAACAGGAGAAACAGGAATAGGGGAAGCGACCCTAACAAAAGGCCCCGATTCCAGAATTACGAGGACTATACACCATTGAATGACACCCTGGAAAATATTTACCTGGATACGTACAATGTGTTGCAGTACAAAAGACCGCCACCTCGTGATTCGACCGAGAAAGAAATGGCGACAGGGAAATTTTGCTTGTTTCACGGAACACATGGACATTCGACCAATGAGTGTCGGCATTTGAGGGATGTAATTGAAAAGTTGCTGCGTGAAGGAAAGTTGGATGAGTACAAGGTTGCCCCGAGGGACAGGGGGCAAGGAGAGCAGGCTCCAAAACAGATCCTACCTGCTCCTAAGCCTACCGCGCAGCAGAAAGGTAAAGGGATTGTCATTAACTCCATAGTAGGTGGACCACACCCGGCAATCCGAAGCTTTAGGTCAATGGACCAATATGTGAATGCTGCCAAGCATCTAGATGTGAATGAAGGTGACGAGTTGGAAGATGTCACCCCCATCAAACAACAAAAAACCATGTTCGATGATGTGGTGTTTCGCAGCCGAGACAACACGGGAATACAATCTCCCACCAATGATCCGTTGGTTATTACTACCACTATTGGGCCGGCTTTGGTCCATAAGGTACTAGTAGACAACGGAAGTTCCGTTAATATTTTGTTCAAGAAGTCATTTGATCAGATGAAACTTGAGCCTGAAGATCTGAAACCTTGTGAAGGATGGATTAGAGGTTTCAACGGAGCGACGACAGCTCCTATGGGATATATAGAGTTGCCTGTGACCCTAGGGCAAGGAGAACGTAGAAGAGTGCGAATGCTTCAGTTTGTAGTACTGGACGTAGATTCGCCATATAACGCATTTTTAGGGAGACCTGCCCTCGCTGAGTTTAGAATTTGTATCGCCCCTTGGTGCTTGTTACTAAAGTTCCCAACCGAAGCCGGGACTGGAGTAATAAGAGGGGATCAGGTTTCTGGACGGGCCTGCTATGTGGCCGAACTGAAGATGTTGATGAAAGGAGTTAATGCTGAGTGTAAGAATGCCTCATCTCCCTCACAGGGGGACTCGGCATAGCAATTAGAGAGGTTGAACCCAAGGGAGTTGCCCAAAGGAACGCCTGAAGACCTGGATCCTAGAAAAGACGAGGAACCAGAGACTAGGAATGCAACCCCTAATGAAACGACAGTGGAAATTCCTGTTGATAAAGCTGATCCGACGAAAGTTTTGAAGATCGGTTCCCAATTGGATCCACGCCGTGCTGAAGAACTGACGGACTTCTTGAAGGCAAACTTAGATGTGTTCGCCTGGACCCATGCTGACATGTGTGGGATATCACCTTCCATTATCAGTCACAAATTGAATGTAAATCTGAAGCATCCGCCTGTGAAGCAAAAGAGACGCACGCTAGGCCCAGAGAGGTCGGCTGCCCTCAAAGAGGAAGTAGAGAAATTGAAGCAAAATGGATTTATTCGAGATTCGACTTATCCCGACTGGATATCGAATCCTGTCTTGGTAAAGAAGCCAAACGGAAAGTGGCGAACTTGTATTGACTTTTCAGATTTAAATAAGGCTTGCCCAAAGGATAGTTTCCCGCTTCCCAGGATTGACCAGCTTGTAGATTCGACAGCAGGTCATGAACTTCTCTCTTTCATGGATGCATACTCTGGATACAATCAAATTCCTATGCATGTGCCAGACCAAGAGCATACAAGTTTCATTACGAATTTGGGATTATATTGTTATGTTGTAATGCCGTTTGGATTAAAAAACGCTGGAGCTACTTATCAGCGGTTGGTAAATAGAATGTTTTATGATCTAATAGGAAAAACTATGGAAGTTTATGTGGACGATATGCTTGTTAAATCAAAGCAGTCTTCCAATCATACGCAAGACTTAGCGGAAATGTTTGGTATCTTGCGAAAATACCGTATGAAATTGAATCCTTTAAAATGTTCATTTGGAGTGGCGTCGGGAAAGTTCCTTGGCTTCATTGTGAGTTCCCGAGGAATTGAGATCAACCCTAGCCAGATAGCGGCGATTAGAAATATCGAAGAACCCAGAAGAATTAAAGACGTCCAAAGTCTGGCAGGAAAGGTAGCGGCGTTGAGTAGATTCATCTCTAAAGCCACCGATAAATGTGTTCCCTTTTTTGATTTGATAAAAAGGGGAAAGAAGAACTTCCAGTGGACTCCCGATTGTGTCGAGGCCTTCCAAAATCTGTTGGAGCTGTTAGAGAAACCGCCAATCTTGTCAAAGCCCGTAGACCACGAAGAACTATTTGTTTATCTAGCAGTCTCGGCCCACGCTGTCAGCACAGCTCTGGTTCGAGAAGAAGACAAAGTACAAAGGCCAGTATACTATGTGAGTAAAAAATTAGCAGCGGCAGAGCGCAACTACCCAAAGATCGAGAAGCTTGCTTACAGCCTCCTGATTGCATCCCGAAAACTTCGTCACTACTTCCAAGCCCATCCAATAACCATATACACCGATCAGCCGTTAAGACAGGTGTTGCAGAGACCCGAAGTGTCGGGAAGGTTGATTAAATGGAACATAGAACTAAGCCAGTTTGATTTGAATTTTCAACCACGAAAGTCAATCAGGGGGCAAGCTCTAGCAGACTTTATTGCGGAGTTCACCATTCCAGATGAAGAAATAATCAATGACCGAGTGGTTAAATCCGAGGATAAGCTAGAGATGAATCCGTGGAAACTATATACAGATGGAGCTAAAAATGATCGAAGATCCGGAGCTGGAATTGTCTTAGTCACCCCGGAGGGACGGTCGTTACATTACGCCCTGCGATTAGAATTTTCGGCAACAAACAATGACTCTGAGTATGAAGCCCTGATTGCCGGGCTGAAACTCGCTAAAGACCTCGGAGTAAAGGTGATGGACATATTTTGTGACTCTAAGATTGTTGTTTGTCAAGTGCGAGAGGAATTCGCGGCTCGAGGACCTCGACTTGTCGCTTACCTCAAGAGAGTGAAAGAGCTATTAAGTAGCTTAGAACGGTACAACATAACACATATCCCCAGAATTGAAAACCAGAAAGCGGATAGACTGGCAAAACTGGCTAGTTCTGACAATCCAGAAGGGACTGAGATAATTCCAATTGAAACATTGGAATCGCCAAGCTTTGAGTCAATGGAAATTGAATTCGTTCTTGAAGCGGAACCAGAGAAGGAGTCATGGATGACTCCAATCAAGAGTTTTCTTAAGAATGGGACACTCCCATCGAAGAAAAGTGAGAAAAGAGCTGTAGTTCGCAAAGCTGCCAGATATGTTATGCAAGACGATACCCTCTATAGACAAGGATTTTCTATGCCCCTGTTACGATGTATCGCACACGACGACATCAAACGTGTACTGAGAGAAGTGCACGAAGGTGAGTGTGGAGATCATACAGGAGGTCAAACTTTAGCAAAGAAAATATTGCGGTATGGATACTTCTGGCCTACAATCAACAAGGATGCAGCTGATTATTCACGACGCTGCGATAAGTGCCAGAGATTCGCCAAAATCCCCAGGGCACCGTCAACCCAGCTTAAATCGATGGTGAGTCCTTGGCCATTTGCCACATGGGGAATCGATATCATTGGAGTTTTACCAATCGCTAAAGGAGGGGCTAAGTATGCCATAGTAGCCGTGGATTATTTCACGAAATGGGTGGAAGCTGAGCACTTAACCAAGATCACAGCAAGAAAAGTGATAAGTTTTGTGGTCAGAAATATTATATGCCGGTTCGGGATCCCAAGGACGATTATAACTGACAATGGAACCCAGTTTGATAGCTCTGAGTTCAGAAATTTTTGCCAAAAATATAAGATAGACAAGCGATATACTGCAGTCGCCTACCCACAATCGAATGGGCAAGTAGAAGCAGTAAACAAAGTTATAAAATCCATCCTCAAGAAACGGTTGGAGCGTGCAAAGGCAAAATGGGTTGATGAATTGCCCCTAGCTTTGTGGGCATATCGAACAACGTTTAAAACGGCTACTGGTCATACCCCTTTCTCCCTCTCCTTTGGTTCAGAAGCAGTAATTCCAGTTGAACTGGAAGTTCCTTCCCACAGGGTGACATATTATGACCCGATGACGAATCGGGCACTTTTACTTGAGTCTCTTGATGAAGTCGAAGAGAAAAGAGACGAAGCAGACTTGCGTGCAGCAAGACATCGGCGTCAGATGGCGCGCTATTATGACAAAAAAGTTCGCCTCAGAACTTTTGAACCCGGAAATTTGGTGCTCAAGAGAGTTTTTCCATCCCTTCCTCACCTCGGCCCAAAATGGGAGGGACCCTTTGTCATCCAACGGAAACTTGATAAAGGAACATTCAAGTTAACGACCGTAGATGGCGAAGAAGTCCCTCGAGCATGGAATGCCCAACACTTAATGCGATATTTGGATTAGAAATGCTATACTTTTTGCTGTTCTTCCTGTAAACTTTGTAATAAGGCACGACTTGCCTTTGGAAAATATGACGATATGAATAAAGGACTATAAAGTGGATGTAGGCTATGACTTAGCTGAACCACTATAAAATATTGTGTGTTATTTACTTTTATGCATTTACATTCGTTAGTTATTCTGTTGTGATTATAAAATACAGGACAACTTAGAGCCTAAAAAGGTTGGAACAGTTTGGGCATAAAAAGAGGCACAATGATTATTTGTGCAATAAGACATAAAAGAATGAGAAAACGACATTCTTAACTCTAACTCTCCAGAGAAAGAGAGAGAGTATAAAAGCGTCTCAGACTGAGCGCTGAAAAAAGAAATTCTATTCTGAACTCTAACTCTCCAGAGAAAGAGAGAGAGTATAAAAGCGTCTCCGACTGAGCGCTGAGAAAGAGGTTCAACTCCGAACTCTAACTTTCCAGAGAGAAAGAGAGTATAAAGGCGTCTCCGACCGAGCGCCGAGAAAGAAATCTTTTCCCGTTGAACGACCGGGGGATAAACAAATAACTGAACTCGAACTCTAACTCTCAAGAGAGTGAGAAAGAGTATAAAAGAAATGCCAGGAAAAACAACGGATATTGATGATACAAGAAATGTTATCCCGTTAGAGAATCGGGAGCATCCAGATTGCATAGTTAGGCACTGAATAACTTACGGAGATTGGCTGGGGGCATATACACATACACATAGCTCCCCCCTCCACAACTTTGTTTCATAACTATAAATACGCATTTTTACATAAGCGCAGAGCTGCTAACAGATAAACATCGCAAAAAGTGAATTATTTTTATTTACAAATGAATAAATTTGTACAGGGAAATGACTAAAAAAGAAAGTGCGGGAGCTGCTGTTGTGGCAGCACTTATTGATTTACAAAGATGCTAAAAGGACACAGGAGAACCCACTATTTGGATTTGGGATGAGCCTTCGATTTCTTGGCAGTTTTTTCCGCATCCTTTGCTTCCTTCTCTGCTTCAGTCAAAATTCGCTTTGATTTCTTTTTCCCTGAAGGTGTAGCACTGGAGCCGGCAGACTTCTTCCCGGAGGGCTGGGCACTGGAATCAAAAGAAGATTTTTTAGCAAGTTCTTCGGTGATAGATCTAGTTGAGAGCTTAACCACTAACCTTGAACCTGCATCCACAACTGCAAGGGGCTTGAGGACCTCAGGATCTAATTCTTCAGCCTTTAATTGCAAGCGCTTGTCTTGATCTGCCTTCATGGCAGCCAAGGTAATGTCCTCAGCGCTTTTCGACTCCCCGGTTATTGTAACTTCTGGTTCCTCATCATGCCCCTCGTCTCCTCCGTCGTCTTTTAAAGCTGCAATCATTTCTTCGTCATGGGGAGTAGTCACCTTAGTTGATTCACTTTTTTCCCCCAAGTCTGTGGAAGCAGCCTTGTCTTCTCCTTCTTTGACCCCATCAGCGGGCTTTGTCCCAGTGGTAGCTCCTTGAACTACATCTGTCTTCGCGGAGGATTCAATGCCTACAAAATGAGAAACATCGGTTATCAACTCAGGCAAGAGCAAAGGATCTCTCATTGAACGTTCAATCATGTAGCCAAAGGTAGTAGTAGCCTTGACAAGTTGAGGAGAAAAGACAGGGATACCTTCTGAAGACTTCTCAGCGGGGGTGACTACTACCTCTGGAGTTATTTCAGGAATGGGAGATAATAAAGTTGGTCGAGGAATTCCCGGGTTTTCGGGATCATACCCTTCCACTTCAGGAGTTACAGGAGCAGAAGAAGAGGAGCCAGCTTCAGGAATGGTTTTCTGTTTAGACTTCCGCCTCTCTTCTTCCATGGCCTCAGCAATTAGACGGCGACCTTCAGCTAGGCGCTCCGGTTCGTCGTCTCTCAAGTACTTCTCCATCAACTTATCTTCATCAAGGGAATCGACCTTAAGCTCTTCTTTTTCCCACTCAACGATTTGATTCCACACATGAACCAAAGTGGATGGATAGTCCTCGATCCAGGAAATGTTTCGACGACGAATAATGTGCGCGAAGAATTCAATCATTAGCTCGCCGAAACCTTGAATTTCAGCCTCCGCATCAGACAATTGCTTGCGGGTTTCCTCCGCAGATTTAATAGCGCACTCCACATTGCCTTCAGCCAGAGCAGCTCTGTTTTCCGCCTCTAACAATTTTGAAGCCAAGTCGGCGTTTTTCTTTTCTAACTCAGCACTCCTTTTCGCTAACTCGGCGTTCTTTTGCTCAAGCTCAGCGTAAGCGAGACGTGTCTTAGCAGCCTCTGATTTGGCTTCATCAGCTTGCTTCTTCAACTCGGAACGTTCCTGAGTGTGGGATTCTAGCAAATCATGGTAGCGCTTTTGCATGTCCTCAAACTGTTGTTTGAAGTTAGAAGCGTTCTTCTGAGCAATAGCCAGTTGAGCTTGAGTATCTTCTAAATTTTTTCCTAAGGTTTTTAGGGCCTTAGCATCTTCCTCTGCAGTTTTGTGCATTGAGTCAGCATTTGTCATTAGCGTGCGAATGATTCTAGAGAGAGTGCGGGAATACTTGAACATTTCGGTATATTGTTTTTCCACCAAATCAATCTTAGCTCTGGCCTCCTCTGCCCAATTAGAAGAAATAGGTTCAAGGAAAGGTAGAAAGGTCAGAGTCTCGAAGTAGTGCTCGGGAAATTGCTCCTTTAAATATGCCAGCCTTGCTGCGGTTCCCGCATCTGGTGGAGGAGGGGCGAGGATGGTTAGTTCAGTGTCCCTTCCTGAAGAAGATTCTGTAGAACCCTTGTCTGTCCGAGGTCGCTTAGTAGCAGGGACTTTTTGCTTACTTTTAGACCCAGTTTCCTTTGGAGGTGTCTTCTCTCTACCTCGCTTTTCATAGGAGGAAGTGGAATCCCTAGAGTGTGGTCTATCCTCCTCTCTACGACCTTGATAGCTTTTGTATTTTTCCTGTTCCGGTCGAACTGGTGAGCGGGAGCGTGAGGATCGAGATCGATAAGGATCATAGGGTCTCCTTTCCTCCCTGCCGCGGTCATCCCGGCGGTTATATTCGGCATCCTGGGGAGGATTAGACATGCTGCGGCGAAGCTTTCTTATGTCATAAGAGGATCGAGACATTGTACCTGCACGATAAGTTAAACGAAGTTTAGAATCGACGGATCCATGGAAAAAGAAGTGCAATGAATGCTAGTGCTACGGTGCAAAGTGCATCCTATGTGGTGTATGTGTCCCCCCAACCAACCCGAGTCTGAAGCTAGACTGGTGCGGGCAGGCTTTTTAGCCTTAGCAGGAGTAGTCTCTTCGGAAGAAGTGAAGACTAGAGGATCCTTTCTGAAATCTTCCGAAGTGTATATAGTCTCGGGTAAAGGGAGATCCCCCAAACCCTGAAATATGTGCTCGTCGGCGCTAGGAACATCCCCTTCGGAAGCGTGAAGTGGCGACCCTTGGGGAGATTTTGATTTGTCTACCGAGGTAGTTTCCTCGGGGGCAATATATCCTTCACGATGTTTTTTGGCCAGATTAGCCAGTTCATCATCTTGAGTGGAAGAGGGAGAGGGCGAAGTTTGAAGAGAAGCTGCGGGAATTCCCGAGCCTTCTCCTATTTCAGGAACTGTTTCCACTGGAGGAATATATGCATAAGGGACCGTCCCATGACCGATGCTACGGAAAACGGATAGCAGCCCGTGAAAATGAAGGTACTCATCTTTAAGAACCTCATCAATAGTAAGGAACTTTTGATCGCCATTGAGGAGACGGTGCATTCGATCAAAGAACGCTTGGTCTGATACCTGTTTGGGGTTGTCGACTGCAAATAAAGAGGAAAACAGGTCAGGGTGATGATTCAAGTGTATAGAGTCCAGGGTCAGAAAATCAGTGCTTTACTTGATTTTGTCCATCTTCTGGCGCATCCAGACTGTTGCTTTATATAGAACCACTCCAGTCTGGAATCTCCAGCCTTGCTGCTAAACGGCGTAGAGATTATCTTCCTCTTTGGGACCGACTCAAAGTAACAGAAAGAAGGGGTTTCTCTAGTCCGATGTTTGAAGTTATAGAAGAAATGAACATCGTCAAATGTAAGCTCCACGCCTAGAATTTCGCGATATGCTATGAATAAGGTATGCAGATAGGCGTATGAATTGGGATGCAGCTGCATGGGGGCAATCCGCATTTGTCTTAAGAAGTCGACGATGAAAGGTGAGAAAGGAGGAATAGCGCCAACCATGCACATCAGACGAGTGACCGTCATATATCCTTCTGGAGGGTTATGTGGACGATCAGAACGTGAGGGCACTAGAGTGTCTCTCTTCATAATTCCATACTTCAAGCAAATTCTCATGAGTCGGTCATTGTCAATTGTTGATTCTACGGAATCTGGAGGTGATTCCAATATAATGGCTGAGTCGAATTCATCGGGTGCTCGGTTGTCACCAATCCCTCCTTCCTCCTCAAAGCCTAGGGAAACTTCATTTTCTGAAGACATTTCATCATTTTCCCGATGACCAACTCCGTAATCCGGACCCTCGCTATCCCAATCTGGGTCAGATGAAGAAGATATATCCTCGAGAGTGGTTTTGTTGGAAGTTTCTGGAGCTTCTTTCCTCTCAGCTAAACGAGAAGAGCGTCTGGGCCTCATTGTCGTGAAACTATTGAAGAAGCAATAGCACGGATTAGAGTGAATTATCCCGTGTCCCCTTTTGTATGTGTGTGTGAACTAAAGTGTGTGCAACAAATGCGGGAAGTGCAAAATAAGAGTACAGCAATGTAAGACGAAGCTTTAAAGAGAAGGTGATAGACAGAATTGTTCTTAATTCTCGTCTATGTTCACAAGGCACTATCCTAACTGTCCGCGAGGCATATTCGTCTAGAATAAGTGTTAGTTGAATTAGTTGGGTGGTCTTTATGTGTCAAGTTCAATATGTTCGGATCGGTTCGGATATGCATATGATGACTAGTTCGACGCAGGCACAGATAACAGTCGGTTCGGGTGCCTCATTAGAGCAGGGCTAGTTCAAGACAAGGGAAGCAATGGGCTCGGAGGCAGGACTGATCTGATCGGATCGGATGGCCCGATCCGAACCGAGCTAGCACCACTCAACCGATCCATTTACTTCGATCTTCACTTCCCCGACCCGAACTGACGTTTTCTGTCCTCCCTGTCTTTCTAAAGTATGAAACCCGGACCGATCCCTTATCATACTCCTTCCTTTCCGCTCCTTCGTCTTCTACCCGAGCCGACTCCAGTTGGTCACCACGCTCCTTGTCTTCTTCCTCTTCTCCCCCTTTCTCACGAACGAGTCCGTTTCATCGCCAAAGCTATTGTTAAGGGCAGAAATTTGCCCTCTCCAGCCTCGCGACGCCTCAAAGTGACGGCGCATCCATCAGTAACGACGTGGAATTCAAGCGAAGCTCTGTGTCTAAACCGTTCCAATCGACCGTAAAGTGAAATCAAGAACGTTTATTACGATGTTATTCGAGATTAAAAAGCTACCTATGTGCTGGATTTGAGGAATCTACAAGAAAGGAGTTCGGAGTTTTAGAGTTTTTAAGGTTTTCGATGCTTGGGTCCGAGCGGCAATAGAAACGAAGAAGAAAGAAATGAAGACGGCGATGAGTTTATATAAAGAATGGAGTTGACTCCTCGTCTCCCTATTTTGTCTCGCCCGATCGGACCGGAGTGGAAGCCCAGTAGCACAACTCTCTCTGAAGGCCCAGTGTCTAAGAACTAAATCCACGAATACGCTTCGGATCGGAATCCGAACCGAGTGGAAATTTCCCACGTTGATTTAGCATCCGACTCGAATTGAAGAGAAGGAGAGTAAAGAAGGAGCATACCTACAAGAGGCATTACATGGCGAGATGAGTACCTAAATTTGCTCAGAAATGAAGGAAATGTGTTCGGGTCGGACGCCGAACCGAACAGAAATCTGTGCATTACTCGTGACAATTCTGGTTAAACGACATCAAAGCACGCTTTGTACAACGAAAGCATCCTTTGAGGGGGCAAAATGTTAGCCTACTTTGTGAATTAGGCCACACAAAGTCAAGAAACCAACCATTGAAGAGTATTTCAAGGTATAAGACTCCGGTTCGGATCGGAAGGAGACTCTACAATCTAGATTAGATAGCAGCAGCTGTTCGGATCGGGTCAGAGCAAATTCTCGGTTCGGGTCGGGAAGAGTCCCCTGTTCGGATCGGGGAGCTCCTATTGGGTAAATTGGTGAGGCATGTCTAATCGGATCGGAAGGCTGATGAATCTCAAAGGGATCGGAAAGCCTTTTGCTTGCCACGACGACTGCAGCGGAGCGGAGTATGGTTAGTGAAGGAGAGACGTCCGAGCCACTCCGGTTCGGATCGGGTACTCCGATCCGACCCCCAACCTGCACGTCTCCGACCCGCACCCTTGATTCAGGAAAATCTCCTATGAAGTCGCCTGGAGAACCGGACCGGATATGACTAATTCCTACCTCTAACGTCCATCTCATGGATGCGTTGTCCACCTGATAGCCCATCCGAACCCGAAGAAAGAGCGATGGATGACACGTGTTCCGACCCGGATTGAATCTCAGGCAAATTCACACCTATAAATACCCCATCTAGAGACAAAGAGAAGGATCTTTTTCAGCACTTTTGAGAATCCAAGTACCTCAATCATCCGAATTCCTTTACTCCCGGAAAATCCAAACCATCTTTCATTTCTTGTTTTAATCATTTGAGTGAACAAAAGTGAGTTGTGAGCGACTCTTACATTGCATTTGTAACTGAATTACTGAATATAGTAAAAACTAAGTGGACGTAGGCATTTCTTCGCCGAACCACTATAAATCTTGCGTGTTCGTTTTTATTTCTGTTTTATTTTATCTTGTTTCTAATCAATTTGGGTGTTAGAATCACATTTGGGTCTAACACAATCTAATTAAAGATTCATTAAAACTCCACTTAGTTTTAATCTGTGACTGGGTTAAAGAATCAGTGTCATTTAAAACACGGTTCACGATAAACCCAAAGTCACATCCCATTAATTATCGGGTTAAAGAACAAGTGTTATTTAAAACACTGTTCACGATAAACCCAAAAATCAATATCCATTCAATTCCAATTAAATATTATTTAATTGGTACACTTCATTAAATCTAAATCAAAAGATTTAATCTTTTCTCAGCTGGGTTCAAGAACAGTGTTAGTGAAGACACCATTCACGACAAACCCAAATCACATTCATTAATTATCGGGTTAAAGAACAAGTGTTATTTAAAACACTGTTCACGATAAACCCAAAAATCAATATCAATTCAATTCCAATTAAATATTATTTAATTGGTACACTTCATTAAATCTAAATAAAAAGATTTAATCTTTTCTCAACTGGGTTCAAGAACGGTGTTAGTGAAGACACCATTCACGACAAACCCAAATCACATTTGATATTAAATACAAGGCTCTGAATAGAAAATATATCGGCCTATATTCAATATCAAATTCTACGATTAACAAATGTCGTATTGGAAATAACGATATAAAAATATATCTTTCAAATTTCCATAACAACACCTGTATAATCACGAATTCCAACATCGAAATATTCCGAAGACAATTTCGATTCAAATCCACTCCAATGCAATCATTGGAAATTTTGGTTATTTTCAAAACCCTTTTCGAATTCAATTTATTTATTTAAAAATAAATAGAATTATAATTCTAGTTCAAAACTAGTTCATTTCGATAAAAATCTATTTTTATCTTTTCAAATATGGAGTTTTTCATCCCAAATCTTCACAAATCATTTCTTATGATTTTACATAAATTATTACTATTTTTAATAATTTTATCAAGGCCCGTACAGTCGATTTCCATCAACGGCCATCGAACTGCACTTACAGCGACCTTTTTCGAATTTGATTTGGACGTATCTCCAAATCCAACCGTTAGATTTCAAATTTCTAACCTTCTTTAGAAAGCTCTTTTCGATACGAACCCAACGGTTCCGGTTTTAGGAGAATCCGACGGTCGGATCTCCCGTAATGTCCGTTTGAAATAAATGGTCGAAATTCGCGAACTGCCGCGGCGCGGCGCGTTCTATTCAGGCCATTATATTATATATATAATATATATAATATATATTTCGTCGATTTCTATTTAAAACGAATTATATAAATAGTTTTAAATTCGTTTCAAATTCTATTTCAACTTCAATTTCAATTCAAAGCAAAATTGAATTCTTCTTTATAAATTCGTTTAAAAATTCATTTCTATTCAATTCGAATTTCAATTCAATTTGAATTCATTTCAATTCGCTTTCTATTCCATTTGAATTCGTTTTCAATTCAATTCATTTCGAAATCGTTTTCAATTCAATTCATTTCGAAATCGTTTTCAATTCATTTTGAATTCGTTTTCAATTCAATTCATTTCGAAATCGTTTTCAATTCAATTCATTTCGAAATCGTTTTCAATTCATTTTGAATTCGTTTTCAATTCAATTCATTTCGAAATCGTTTTCAATTCAATTCATTTCGAAATCGTTTTCAATTCATTTTGAATTCGTTTTCAATTCAATTCATTTCGAAATCGTTTTCAATTCATTTTGAATTCGTTTTCAATTCAATTCATTTCGAAATCGTTTTCAATTCATTTTGAATTCGTTTTCAATTCAATTCATTTCGAAATCGTTTTCAATTCATTTTGAATTCGTTTTCAATTCAATTCATTTCGAAATCGTTTTCAATTCATTTTGAATTCGTTTTCAATTCAATTCATTTCGAAATCGTTTTCAATTCATTTTGAATTCGTTTTCAATTCAATTCATTTCGAAATCGTTTTCAATTCAATTCATTTCGAAATCGTTTTCAATTCAATTCATTTCGAAATCGTTTTCAATTCATTTTGAATTCGTTTTCAATTCAATTCATTTCGAAATCGTTTTCAATTCATTTTGAATTCGTTTTCAATTCAATTCATTTCGAAATCGTTTTCAATTCAATTCATTTCGAAATCGTTTTCAATTCAATTCATTTCGAAATCGCTTTCAATTCATTTTGAATTCGTTTTCAATTCATTTTGAATTCGTTTTCAATTCAATTCATTTCGAAATCGTTTTCAATTCAATTCATTTCGAAATCGCTTTCAATTCAATTCATTTCGAAATCGTTTTAAAATCGATATAAATATCGTTCACGTCAAAATGGCGTCAATCTAATCAATACGGCTTCATAAATTTCTATTTTCAAATATTCTATTTCAAATATTTCTATTTCAAATATTTCTATTTCTAAACTGGAATGAGGCCCAATCAATTACCATATAAAATTAATTATATGGATTTTCATACAACACATGTATATAATAGCATTGAAAAATAATCAACCATCAACCAAAGTGCACTACACTGTATAAGCATCAAATAAAGATATCTAACGCTTATAACAGCATGTCAATCAATCGATCGACATATTTAATCAATCAGGATGAGTGAACTTCAAATTTCATCCTAACACCCGTGTGGGGTTTCAAACAATCAAACAACTATTTTATTCGTGCAGTTGGGCGATGTGTAAAATTTATCGTCCCAATCAATGTCGTTCAAATAAGTGTACATAAACAAACCATCTGGTTTGTAAATGAATATTTATTTATTCACTTCACTATTTTAATATTCACGTTAAAAATTATATTTTTAACGATAAAACATTTTATTTCAACCTATGAATTTCTATTCAATTCATTTATTCAATAAAATGATATTTTTATTTTTCTAACATGTTTTAGAAAATTTCGGCGGCATAACGGCACGATACCAGAAACGGGACAAGGCCTAGCCTTATCCCCGGTCTAGTGAAGGCCCACGCCATTCACACATCAATCAAATCAATTTCATCTCACCCAACAATTCAATTCAAACAAATAATTCAACTAATCTATGCAACCAAACAAACAAGTCCATGGTCTGTGGACGATTGTGTCGGGTGCTACTAAGCACCGTCTGCATCCTAGTATATATATATAACTAGAAAAATAAATTGAAAGGTGAGAAATTCTCACTTATAGCTATCCTAGCTCCACGGCTCTTCATTGATAGAAATCTTCATCAACTCGCCTTTCTGTCACCTTCGTTGCTGCTTTCACTACATACGTAAAAATCGAATTTTTAGTTCGCTATTCAATATATAAAAATCGAATTTTTAGTTCGCTATTCAATATATAAAAATCGGATTTTTAGTTCGCTATTCAATATATAAAAATCGAATTTTTAGTTCGCTATTCAATATATAAAAATCGAATTTTTAGTTCGCTATTCAATATATAAAAATCGAATTTTTAGTTCGCTATTCAATATATAAAAATCGAATTTTTAGTTCGCTATTCAATATATAAAAATCGAATTTTTAGTTCGCTATTCAATATATAAAAATCGAATTTTTAGTTCGCTATTCAATATATAAAAATCGAATTTTTATATCCTCCATTATATTTTCAAAAGTGATGTCTTTTTATTTTCAAAGGCGAAGTCTTTATATTTTCAAATCAAGATTGCTTGTATTTTTGAATCAATGACAATTTCAGTTTCTTTTCTTTTTAACAATGTAAAAATCATATTTTTATTTTGCGATGCCATATAGATAAAAATTCCATTTCAAAAAAATATAGACTTCGCCTTTATAAAAACAAAGATTCCACATTTTCAAATATAAAGTTTTCGCCTTTTCTAATAAAAAGTTTTCGCCTTTTCTAATAAAAAGCTTTCGCCTTTTCTAATAAGAAGCTTTCGCCTTTTTACACTTTAAAAATCTAATCTTTTCTATTACAAAATTCTAATCTTTTCTATAACAAAATTCTAATCTTTTCTATAATAAAATTCTAATCTTTTCTATAATAAAATTCTAATCTTTGCTATAATAAAATTCTAATCTTTTCTATAATAAAATTCTAATCTTTTCTATAATAAAATTCTAATCTTTTCTATAATAAAATTCTAATCTTTTCTATAATAAAATTCTAATCTTTTCTATAATAAAATTCTAATCTTTGCTATAATAAAATTCTAATCTTTGCTATAATAAAATTCTAATCTTTTCTATAATAAAATTCTAATCTTTTCTATAATAAAATTCTAATCTTTTCTATAATAAAATTCTAATCTTTTCTGTAATAAAATTCTAATCTTTTCTATAATAAAATTCTAATCTTTTCTATAATAAAATTCTAATCTTTGCTATAACAAAATTCTAATCTTTGCTATAACAAAATTCTAATCTTTTCTATAATAAAATTCTAATCTTTGCTATAACAAAATTCTAATCTTTGCTATAACAAAATTCTAATCTTTTCTATAATAAATCAGATCTATTCTTTGTTTATAGAAAATAAATAAACAAAAACAGGTTTTATATAAATTAAAATAAATAAACACTCACAAAGTCCTAGGGTTTGGTCGTCGGAGGCTTGCTGATTGGCGCCGGGGTGCAGCAGGCCGCGTCAGAGGAGGAGCGAAGGTGCTGAGGTGGCAGGGGTTTTCGCCGTTGGAATTTTGGGGAGTGGGGTTTGGAGGATGCCGTCATTTGAACGGAGAGAAGGAGGAGAGAGACACGGGGAGAAGAAGAGGAAGGGGGGGCGGGTTGGTGGTCGGCGACGCCGTCCCGATGGTGGCGCGGCGGAAGAAAGCGGCGGCGGGGTGATTCCGTTCCATTTCCTTTTTTTTTTCACTGAATTTAATCGGGGGGGGGGCCTGGAGTATAAGAGAGAAAGGGGCTTTTTTTTTTTAATTATTATTTAATTAATTATTTCAACCTAAAGTTGACTTTTACATATGACCTCGAAACGAGGCCCACCGCCTGTCGCCCATAGCGTTTTACCCCCATTCCGAACACAATGGGAGGTGTATCGTAAGCCGATCCGATTGTTACAATCAGTTTCCTTTGAATTTACATTTAAATCACTATATTGAATTTTAAACGCACATTTCAAATTACCGGGGTCACATACTAACTAGAAAAATTCCAGAAAAATATTTTCTAGCTTCGTATTGACGATACGGTCCTAACAAAACTAGTTTCGTCGAATTCTGAGACCGTTAGAAAAATGGCCAAATTCCAGTCGATTAAAATCAACTGAAACTGGTCAAACGCGTTTTCCTTTGCCACGCTCACATATTGATTCGAAAAATTATGAAATTTGGAATCTAGCAATAACTTGACACTGCGGACCCAACAAAACTGGTTTCGTCGAAATCCGAGGTCGTTTGCAAAATGTCCATTTTTAAGGGCCTGAATTCCATAGCGACTATTCAGAATTTTCAACTGGACATATCTTTTGATTCCCGATATGAAATCTTGATTTTTCGGATTCGTTGGAAAGATATTCACTATTAGATTCCATTATTTTTGGTTTCACTAAAATCCGGATTGTTTTGCACCCGGTACATTCAATTGAAGTTTGAAATCGAATTATCGAACTACCGCGCCATTTTCAATTCTATTTATAATTATATATAAATATTTATATTCTAACGACGACGCGTATAATATATACGTCGAATTATTTTCAAAATAAATTTCACGTCGAAATTATTTAAAATGATCTATTTTAAATATTCAAAATTCGCTATAATTGCCAAAATAAAAATTTTAAACTGGCCCAGATTTTCCGGGTTGTTACAATCTCCCCCACTTAAAACTTTTCGTCCCCGAAAAGGAACAAAGTCGAAAGTGGTTTGATTAATCAACTCTACGTTCGATCTGGCTTCCATTCTCCAACTCTTTAGTTTCTGAGAATTTTCAAAATTTCAAAAATTTGGCTAACACCCTAAATTTTTGAAAAATTTCGCCATAACCTCCCCTGCACCGGGAGCATCGGGGAATTTCAAATAGCTTCCCCGGTCCTTCAGATCTCAAAAAGAAAAAGAAAAAGCCAAGCGGCTAGCCAATAGGCTCACAAAATCATCATCACCCAAACAAAACAGGAAATTATGTAGTAAACATGTACCTATTTGTCGGGCAAACAAATTTTATTCTCTGCTCTAGCCTCCTTGCTATGACCTGTTCAAAGATATATATGCATATGCAAGCAAATGCGACCAAATTTCAATACCAGTCAATATTTGATTCAGTTAGGCATAATGGTTCAAAATTATCAAACAATTAAACAAACAACACAAACATCAATCAATTAGTGGATTAACGTTTCAAATTCATAATTTTGATACATATACAAAAAATCATGTCTTTGATGCCAATTCACAACAATGTGTTCCTAACTATATAAGTTTTGGTTCTCACACCAGTCTAATGGAAATATATAGAAATCACACCTTCGTCACTCGAAAATAAATGCTGATGATGTTTCGAACCACCATCAGAACATTGTCGGGCTACTAGAGTGCGGTTCTATATCTACCCGGTATATTAAAACTTCGAATATACGCGGATCAGACGTATACGCAAAATCCATATATACTGGATTGTCCAAATCAATATAAATAAATAATCAACTACGAATAATTGATTTAAATTTTCAAACCAAAAATTTGTTTTCATTTGAAAAATATACTCTTCACACTCGTTCTAGGATACTACTGATCCCATCTCTAACGAGTCATTCTCGTTGGATATTACTAATCCAATATCTGATGAATTCTTTCGTATGGTTCTAATGTGCCTTGTTCTCAGCTTTGTAAACCAAAGCTCTGATACCAACTGTGAAGACCCGCAACTTCCCCGTAAAGGAAAGCGTCGGATAGTTCGAGAACAAGCCACAACAGAACGCATATAAAAGAACATTTCACTATTATTACAACAATGCATCAGATTACAAGAATATACAGAGTATAAATGAATATTACACAGAAATATCAGAGATTTAAATTACATTTAAATACCTAGCAGCGGAAAATAATATAATACACAACTAGAAGTAGATATACGGATACAAAGCTTTCCGGATATCGTTCCAGCTGTAAACCAGGATCCTGTGAATATAAATCTGCAAAACCGAAACTACTAGCTGCCCGTGTCGAAAATAGGGGCACCCAGAGTTTAGGTTAAAACAATAAACTCCAGGTCAGTCATGTGACTGGTGTGAGAACTAAAACAGTTATAAATCTTTATTTTAAAGTTAGGTAAATCAAGGGACCACGCCGTATAACACGGAACGGGTTTCCTCCCAAGAATACCAGTGCATAAAACAAACAGCGCAATGCTAAGTAAAGAAAAATGAAGCTGTTATAAGACCCAGGTCCCATCACACAATGCAACGCAGTCGAGGATAGGGTTTTCCCTTATAACAGCCAAAGAATGCTTGATACGTTTAAAACAAATCATTTGATACTATAATAAGTGCATAGTGTATAAAACAACTTCAAATCATAAGTATCAATCATAGGCGGCATAAGCGCCCCATCCCACTATGTCGCCATATATAGGATTACAACTAAAACCGCAAATGTCACGTATTTGGAAATTGGATTTCCATCTATGAACCGAGGCAAAAGATAGTCCTCAACCGATTCGAGACAATCTAGCCTACCATGTCTCAGGATCAGAGCTCGAGTGACCCTAGGAGCGACAGGGCCGGTCCACCGATGTGGATTAAAATGCCTGAACACTACGTTTCCCCGCCCTTTGGGGCGCAAACGAGCCAACGAATGGCTCCATCGGTTCGAGAACGACCGATCAATCCGAGGCGCCTCGCAACAGCAACAACCACATAAGTCAAACTCGTCAGGGCGTGTAAAACCACTGACGCCACTTCTAGCTAGAAAGAAACGCAAGTCCTCCCTGAGGTCCGTCTCCCGTTTTTGGTTCATACCGGGTGTGAAACACGCGAGGTAAACGTTACACAAAGCTACGCCACAAAGGCCGTGCTTTGATCATCACCACAAGACTTTGCTTTTCAACAGAAGCCTTGATCATTTGCATCTTAGCATGCCACACAGGCAAACCATCCTATGCAACCGATATCAGTCACACAGAATGAAATCCGATGTCAGACACACAGTCCATTTACAGGTCCGTCCTGGGTTTGAACGAAACCGGAGGCACCTAGTACCCCGCATATCCATCGATCTCCAAGTACGTCTGGACGATCACCAACTGTTTCCATCTTCTTGGGTGTACAGCCCAATCAAGATCATCAGTTATCACCCAAACGACGTGAAGACCTCCGGTCTTCGACCATCGTCTTCATCTTCGACTTATCGTCGTATCAGTTATTCAGAATGGGATAAACCCGGTCTTTCCGAATAACTCGCGTATATTTTATATAAGTGTTACACAAACACAACATACGCCTCATTCCAATTCATTAGTCACTAACCGTAAATTAATCAAGAGAATAATTTCCCAAATATTAACCCCGAAGGCCGAAACCAACATCAGATCAATATCCAGAAAACCATTCTGCTTGGCTAACCGCCAGTTAGTTTCTAAATTTCACATTCAAATCTAATTAAAGATTTAACTATCGCCTGGAGCAAAACTGGTGATACTCCATTCTCGATCATTTCAATCTAATTAAAGATTCATTAAAACTCCACTTAGTTTTAATCTGTGACTGGGTTAAAGAATCAGTGTCATTTAAAACACGGTTCACGATAAACCCAAAGTCACATCCCATTAATTATCGGGTTAAAGAACAAGTGTTATTTAAAACACTGTTCACGATAAACCCAAAAATCAATATCCATTCAATTCCAATTAAATATTATTTAATTGGTACACTTCATTAAATCTAAATCAAAAGATTTAATCTTTTCTCAGCTGGGTTCAAGAACAGTGTTAGTGAAGACACCATTCACGACAAACCCAAATCACATTCATTAATTATCGGGTTAAAGAACAAGTGTTATTTAAAACACTGTTCACGATAAACCCAAAAATCAATATCAATTCAATTCCAATTAAATATTATTTAATTGGTACACTTCATTAAATCTAAATAAAAAGATTTAATCTTTTCTCAACTGGGTTCAAGAACGGTGTTAGTGAAGACACCATTCACGACAAACCCAAATCACATTTGATATTAAATACAAGGCTCTGAATAGAAAATATATCGGCCTATATTCAATATCAAATTCTACGATTAACAAATGTCGTATTGGAAATAACGATATAAAAATATATCTTTCAAATTTCCATAACAACACCTGTATAATCACGAATTCCAACATCGAAATATTCCGAAGACAATTTCGATTCAAATCCACTCCAATGCAATCATTGGAAATTTTGGTTATTTTCAAAACCCTTTTCGAATTCAATTTATTTATTTAAAAATAAATAGAATTATAATTCTAGTTCAAAACTAGTTCATTTCGATAAAAATCTATTTTTATCTTTTCAAATATGGAGTTTTTCATCCCAAATCTTCACAAATCATTTCTTATGATTTTACATAAATTATTACTATTTTTAATAATTTTATCAAGGCCCGTACAGTCGATTTCCATCAACGGCCATCGAACTGCACTTACAGCGACCTTTTTCGAATTTGATTTGGACGTATCTCCAAATCCAACCGTTAGATTTCAAATTTCTAACCTTCTTTAGAAAGCTCTTTTCGATACGAACCCAACGGTTCCGGTTTTAGGAGAATCCGACGGTCGGATCTCCCGTAATGTCCGTTTGAAATAAATGGTCGAAATTCGCGAACTGCCGCGGCGCGGCGCGTTCTATTCAGGCCATTATATTATATATATAATATATATAATATATATTTCGTCGATTTCTATTTAAAACGAATTATATAAATAGTTTTAAATTCGTTTCAAATTCTATTTCAACTTCAATTTCAATTCAAAGCAAAATTGAATTCTTCTTTATAAATTCGTTTAAAAATTCATTTCTATTCAATTCGAATTTCAATTCAATTTGAATTCATTTCAATTCGCTTTCTATTCCATTTGAATTCGTTTTCAATTCAATTCATTTCGAAATCGTTTTCAATTCAATTCATTTCGAATTCGTTTTCAATTCATTTTGAATTCGTTTTCAATTCAATTCATTTCGAAATCGTTTTCAATTCAATTCATTTCGAAATCGTTTTCAATTCATTTTGAATTCGTTTTCAATTCAATTCATTTCGAAATCATTTTCAATTCAATTCATTTCGAAATCGTTTTCAATTCATTTTGAATTCGTTTTCAATTCAATTCATTTCGAAATCGTTTTCAAGTCATTTTGAATTCGTTTTCAATTCAATTCATTTCGAAATCGTTTTCAATTCATTTTGAATTCGTTTTCAATTCAATTCATTTCGAAATCGTTTTCAATTCATTTTGAATTCGTTTTCAATTCAATTCATTTCGAAATCGTTTTCAATTCATTTTGAATTCGTTTTCAATTCAATTCATTTCGAAATCGTTTTCAATTCAATTCATTTCGAAATCGTTTTCAATTCAATTCATTTCGAAATCGTTTTCAATTCATTTTGAATTCGTTTTCAATTCAATTCATTTCGAAATCGTTTTCAATTCATTTTGAATTCGTTTTCAATTCAATTCATTTCGAAATCGTTTTCAATTCATTTTGAATTCGTTTTCAATTCAATTCATTTCGAAATCGTTTTCAATTCATTTTGAATTCGTTTTCAATTCAATTCATTTCGAAATCGTTTTCAATTCATTTTGAATTCGTTTTCAATTCAATTCATTTCGAAATCGTTTTCAATTCAATTCATTTCGAAATCGTTTTCAATTCAATTCATTTCGAAATCGCTTTCAATTCATTTTGAATTCGTTTTCAATTCATTTTGAATTCGTTTTCAATTCAATTCATTTCGAAATCGTTTTCAATTCAATTCATTTCGAAATCGCTTTCAATTCAATTCATTTCGAAATCGTTTTAAAATCGATATAAATATCGTTCACGTCAAAATGGCGTCAATCTAATCAATACGGCTTCATAAATTTCTATTTTCAAATATTCTATTTCAAATATTTCTATTTCAAATATTTCTATTTCTAAACTGGAATGAGGCCCAATCAATTACCATATAAAATTAATTATATGGATTTTCATACAACACATGTATATAATAGCATTGAAAAATAATCAACCATCAACCAAAGTGCACTACACTGTATAAGCATCAAATAAAGATATCTAACGCTTATAACAGCATGTCAATCAATCGATCGACATATTTAATCAATCAGGATGAGTGAACTTCAAATTTCATCCTAACACCCGTGTGGGGTTTCAAACAATCAAACAACTATTTTATTCGTGCAGTTGGGCGATGTGTAAAATTTATCGTCCCAATCAATGTCGTTCAAATAAGTGTACATAAACAAACCATCTGATTTGTAAATGAATATTTATTTATTCACTTCACTATTTTCATATTCACGTTAAAAATTATATTTTTAACGATAAAACATTTTATTTCAACCTATGAATTTCTATTCAATTCATTTATTCAATAAAATGATATTTTTATTTTTCTAACATGTTTTAGAAAATTTCGGCGGCATAACGGCACGATACCAGAAACGGGACAAGGCCTAGCCTTATCCCCGGTCTAGTGAAGGCCCACGCCATTCACACATCAATCAAATCAATTTCATCTCACCCAACAATTCAATTCAAACAAATAATTCAACTAATCTATGCAACCAAACAAACAAGTCCATGGTCTGTGGACGATTGTGTCGGGTGCTACTAAGCACCGTCTGCATCCTAGTATATATATATAACTAGAAAAATAAATTGAAAGGTGAGAAATTCTCACTTATAGCTATCCTAGCTCCACGGCTCTTCATTGATAGAAATCTTCATCAACTCGCCTTTCTGTCACCTTCGTTGCTGCTTTCACTACATACGTAAAAATCGAATTTTTAGTTCGCTATTCAATATATAAAAATCGAATTTTTAGTTCGCTATTCAATATATAAAAATCGGATTTTTAGTTCGCTATTCAATATATAAAAATCGAATTTTTAGTTCGCTATTCAATATATAAAAATCGAATTTTTAGTTCGCTATTCAATATATAAAAATCGAATTTTTAGTTCGCTATTCAATATATAAAAATCGAATTTTTAGTTCGCTATTCAATATATAAAAATCGAATTTTTAGTTCGCTATTCAATATATAAAAATCGAATTTTTAGTTCGCTATTCAATATATAAAAATCGAATTTTTATATCCTCCATTATATTTTCAAAAGTGATGTCTTTTTATTTTCAAAGGCGAAGTCTTTATATTTTCAAATCAAGATTGCTTGTATTTTTGAATCAATGACAATTTCAGTTTCTTTTCTTTTTAACAATGTAAAAATCATATTTTTATTTTGCGATGCCATATAGATAAAAATTCCATTTCAAAAAAATATAGACTTCGCCTTTATAAAAACAAAGATTCCACATTTTCAAATATAAAGTTTTCGCCTTTTCTAATAAAAAGCTTTCGCCTTTTCTAATAAGAAGCTTTCGCCTTTTTACACTTTAAAAATCTAATCTTTTCTATTACAAAATTGTAATCTTTTCTATAACAAAATTCTAATCTTTTCTATAATAAAATTCTAATCTTTTCTATAATAAAATTCTAATCTTTGCTATAATAAAATTCTAATCTTTGCTATAATAAAATTCTAATCTTTTCTATAATAAAATTCTAATCTTTTCTATAATAAAATTCTAATCTTTTCTATAATAAAATTCTAATCTTTTCTATAATAAAATTCTAATCTTTGCTATAATAAAATTCTAATCTTTGCTATAATAAAATTCTAATCTTTTCTATAATAAAATTCTAATCTTTTCTATAATAAAATTCTAATCTTTTCTATAATAAAATTCTAATCTTTTCTATAATAAAATTCTAATCTTTTCTATAATAAAATTCTAATCTTTTCTATAATAAAATTCTAATCTTTGCTATAACAAAATTCTAATCTTTGCTATAACAAAATTCTAATCTTTTCTATAATAAAATTCTAATCTTTGCTATAACAAAATTCTAATCTTTGCTATAACAAAATTCTAATCTTTTCTATAATAAATCAGATCTATTCTTTGTTTATAGAAAATAAATAAACAAAAACAGGTTTTATATAAATTAAAATAAATACACACTCACAAAGTCCTAGGGTTTGGTCGCCGGAGGCTTGCTGATTGGCGCCGGGGTGCAGCAGGCCGCGTCAGAGGAGGAGCGAAGGTGCTGAGGTGGCAGGGGTTTTCGCCGTTGGAATTTTGGGGAGTGGGGTTTGGAGGATGCCGTCATTTGAACGGAGAGAAGGAGGAGAGAGACACGGGGAGAAGAAGAGGAAGGGGGGGGGGCGGGTTGGTGGTCGGCGACGCCGTCCCGATGGTGGCGCGGCGGAAGAAAGCGGCGGCGGGGTGATTCCGTTCCATTTCCTTTTTTTTTTTTCACTGAATTTAATCGGGGGGGGGGGGGCTGGAGTATAAGAGAGAAAGGGGCTTTTTTTTTTTTTAATTATTATTTAATTAATTATTTCAACCTAAAGTTGACTTTTACATATGACCTCGAAACGAGGCCCACCGCCTGTCGCCCATAGCGTTTTACCCCCATTCCGAACACAATGGGAGGTGTATCGTAAGCCGATCCGATTGTTACAATCAGTTTCCTTTGAATTTACATTTAAATCACTATATTGAATTTTAAACGCACATTTCAAATTACCGGGGTCACATACTAACTAGAAAAATTCCAGAAAAATATTTTCTAGCTTCGTATTGACGATACGGTCCTAACAAAACTAGTTTCGTCGAATTCTGAGACCGTTAGAAAAATGGCCAAATTCCAGTCGATTAAAATCAACTGAAACTGGTCAAACGCGTTTTCCTTTGCCACGCTCACATATTGATTCGAAAAATTATGAAATTTGGAATCTAGCAATAACTTGACACTGCGGACCCAACAAAACTGGTTTCGTCGAAATCCGAGGTCGTTTGCAAAATGTCCATTTTTAAGGGCCTGAATTCCATAGCGACTATTCAGAATTTTCAACTGGACATATCTTTTGATTCCCGATATGAAATCTTGATTTTTCGGATTCGTTGGAAAGATATTCACTATTAGATTCCATTATTTTTGGTTTCACTAAAATCCGGATTGTTTTGCACCCGGTACATTCAATTGAAGTTTGAAATCGAATTATCGAACTACCGCGCCATTTTCAATTCTATTTATAATTATATATAAATATTTATATTCTAACGACGACGCGTATAATATATACGTCGAATTATTTTCAAAATAAATTTCACGTCGAAATTATTTAAAATGATCTATTTTAAATATTCAAAATTCGCTATAATTGCCAAAATAAAAATTTTAAACTGGCCCAGATTTTCCGGGTTGTTACAAGAAGCCTTGATCATTTGCCAGTTAGGCATGCCACACAGGCAATTCACTCCATGCGATTGATATCCATCAATATATAACCATTGAGCTCGTACGTCTCAGAGAAGGGCGTTAAGCAAGAGAATAAATTCTCCACCACCAAGCAGATATATATTTAATAGAAATCAATCACACCGAATAAAATCCAGTCTCAGACACACAGTCCATTTACAAGTCCATTCTGGGTCTGAACGAAACCGGAGGCACCTTGTACCTCGCATATCCATCGACCTCCAAGTACGTCTGGACAATCACCAACTGATTCCCTCCTCTTGGATGTACAGCCCAATCAAGATCATCAGTAATCACCCAAACGATGTGAAGACCTCTGGTCTTCAACCACCGTCTTCATCCTCGACACCACGTTGAATCAGTTATTCAAAATGGGATAAACCCGGTCTTTCTGAATAACCCGCGTATATAATAAATAAGTGTTACACAAACACAACATACGCCTCATTCCAATTCGAAATATTCTTTTATTCAAATATTCTTATACTTTGGGAAAGGTTCCCATTAATTTTATCAAAGATAAATTGTTAAATTTATTCTTTAATCTTATTTTGAATATCAATTCAAACTAGTCGGCATTAGCGAACTACCCCGAAGTAATCATTTATTTTATTTCCCAATCCCAACATATTCATCCCATGAAGTGAAACTGGTCATACTTCATATCTAACACCACGGTGTTATCGGTAAATTTAATTACCATTTCACGTTCAAATCTAATTAAAGATTTAACTATCGCCTGGAGAAAAACTGGTGATACCCCATTCTCGATCACTTCAATCTAATTAAAGATTCATTAAAACTCTACTTAGTTTTAATCTTCCCAAAAATCAATATCCTGTCTTTAACTGGGTTAAAGAACCAATGTCATCTAAAACACGTTCACGATAAACCCAAAACCACATTCCATTAATTATCGGGTTAAAGAACAAGTGTTATTTAAAACACCGTTCATGATAAACCCAAAAATCAATTCCAATTCAATTCCAGTTAAATATCATTTAATTGGTATACTTCATTAAATCTAAATAAAAAGATTTGATCTTTTTCCCAATTGGGCTTAAGAACAGTGTTGATGAAGACACCATTCACGACAAACCCAAATCCCATTTGATATTAAATACAAGGCTCTGAATAGAAAATATATCGGCTTATATTCAATATCAAATTCTACGACCCACAAACATTGTATTGGAAATAACGATATAAATATATCTTTCAAATTTCCTTAACAATATCTGTATAATCACGAAATCCAACATCGAAATATTCCAAGGACAATTTGGATTCAAATCCATTCCAATTCAATTATTGGAAATTCTGGTTATTTTCAAAACGATTTCAAATCCACTTTATTTATTGTAAAAATAAATGGGATTATAATTCTAGTTCAAAACTATTTCATTTCGATAAAAATCTGTTTTTATCTTTTCAAATATGGATTTTTTTGTCCCAATTCTTCACAAATCATTTCTTATGATTTTACACAAATTATTACTATTTTTAATAATTTTATCAAGGCCCGTACAATCGATTTCCATCAACGGCCATCGAACTGCACTTACAGGGACCTTTTCTAAATTTGATTTGGACATAATTCCAAATCCAACCATTAGATTTCAAATCTCTAATATTCGTTAGAAATCTCTATTCGATACGAACCCAACGGTTCCGGTTTTAGGAGAATCCGACAGTCCGATCTCCCGTAATATCCATTTGAAGTCAATGGTCGAAATTCGCGAACTGCCGCAGTGCGGCGCGTTCTATTCGGGCCATTCTATATATAATATATATATATATTATGTATATTTCATCGATTTTCTTTTAAAACCTATTTTATAAATCATTTTAAATTCGTTTTCAAAACGATTTCAACTTCATATTCAATTTCAAATCAAAATTAAATATTCCACATCATCGATATACGAATGATAATACTTTCAAAACGTTATATTTTGAAATCACTTCCTTTTCTATATTCATTGGTAAAATGAATAAAACCGATAAAAATATCGTTCACGTCAAAATGGTGTCAATCTAACCAACACGGCTTTATATATTTCAATAACTACGTTATCCTATTCAACAAATGAATATTTTCTTCAACACATGTATATATTCTTTTATTCAACACATGAATATTTATTCTATTCAACACATGAATTTTCTTTCTATTCAACACATGAATTTTCTTTCTATTCAACGCATGAATTTTCTTTTATAATATTCCTTATTTTCCAAATTGGAATGAGGCCCAATCAATTACCATATAACGTTAATTATATGAATTCCCTACAACACATGTATATAATAGCAACGTTAAATCATCAACCATCATCCAGAGTGCACCACTCAACTGCATAAGCATTAAATATAAATAATTAATGCTTACACAGTCTGTCAATCTATCGATTGACATACAACTAAACAATCGGGATTAGTGTACGTCAAATATCATCCCAATACCCATGTGGGGTTTCAAATCAACAAACATAGATTTTTATTTGTGCAGTTGGGCGATGTGTAAAATTTATCGTCCCATTCAATATCAGTCAAATGGGTGTACATAAACAAATACTTCGATTTGTAAATGAATATTTATTTTATTTCAACACATGAATTTGAATCTTTATTCAACACATGATTATTTATTCTATTCAACACATGAATTTTCTTTCTATTCAACACATGAATTTTGTATCTTTATTCAACACATGAATATTTATTCTATTCAACACATGAATTTTCTTTCTATTCAACACATGAATTTTCTTTCTATTCAACACATGAATTTTCTTATTTTATTTCACATCACAATCAACAGTCAAATTTCACAACACAAACAATCATACAAACAAGTCATCCATGGTCTGTGGACGACGGGTGCCGAGTGCTACTAAGCACCGTCTGCATCCTAGTATATATTTTAACTAGAAAACAAGATAAAAGTGAGGAGTTCTCACCGACTAGGTAAACCAATCCACCACGACTCTTCATATGTAGGAAATCTTCGCTGTGCTTCCACGAGATCTGTTTCACGTAGTACATGTTGAAAATCCAATTTTAACATCGCTACTTGTATAGAAAAGATTATATTTTTACAATGATATATATATATATATAGAAAAGATTATATTTTTACTACGCTATATATATAGAAAAGATTATATTTTTACAACGCTATATATATAGAAAAGATTATATTTTTACAACGCTATATATATAGAAAATATTATATTTTTACTTATCTATATATATAGAAAAGATTATATTTTTATTTAACTAAAAATTATATTTTTACTCGTCCAAAAAAAAAAATCATATTTTTCCCTTATCATTCAAAGAATAAAAATCTTGTTTTTACTTTGCCTTTCAAAGAATAAAAATCTAAATTTTTTACATTACCTTTCAAGGAATAAAAATCAATTTTTTACTATGCCATTACACATATAAAAATCCAACCTTTTCATTATTAAAAATCAAATCTTTGTTCACTAACATCATAGGTAAAAACTGATTTTTATTTTTATAGGACTAATTAATTTATATAAATAAAGAAATAAAAATACACTAATTAAAAACTTACAGTGGAAATCAAGGGGGGGGGTTCTTCACGTCGAAGGGGGAGAAGAGGGATCAAAGGGGGGCGTGGGGGGGGGGGGGGAAGGCTCCGCGACGCTGGAGAAGGTCAGAGGGGGTTGTATCTGTGATGGGTGGCGGTTGTTAGGGTTAGGGGATGAGGGGGCTATGGACTGAGCTAGAAGAGGAAGAGGAGGGGAGAAGCAGCGGGAGGAGGCGTAGCGGAGGAGTCGACGTGGCGGGGGTGTGCTCCGGCGGAGGCGCGAGCGGAGGGAGAACGATGGGCTAGGGCGCGTTTGTTTTCTTTTTTTTCTTTTTTATCTTTCGATCTGTGCTGAGAGGTATGGGGGGGGGGTGTTGACAAAGGGATTGAAAAAAAGGAGGGGTATTATAAAATTTTATTATTGTTTTATTCCTTTGATTTTCAAAAAGTTGAATTTTCATTCGAAATCCAAATCGAACCCAACGACTGTCACCCCTAGCGTAATACCCCCATTCCGAACACAAAGGGATATGTTTCGTAAGCCAGTTCGGCTGTTTTGATCCGCTTTCGTCAAATTTAAAATATAAATCCTTATATATTCAATTTGAACGTACATTTTAAATTACTGGGGCCACATACTAGCTCTAAAAATTCCAGAAAAATTATTTCTAGCTTCGTATTGGCGATACGGTCCTAATGAAACTAATTTCGTCGAATTCTGAGACCGTTTGAAAAATGGCCATTTTCCAGTCGATTAAAATCAACTGAAACTGGTCAAACGCGGTTCCCTTCGCCACGCTTGATTCAGAAAATTATGAATTTTGGAACCTAGCAATAATTGGACATCACGGATCCAAAAAAAGTGGTTTCGTCGAAAACCGAGGTCGTTTGCAAAATTTCCATTTTTAAGGGCTAAAATTCCTTAGCGACTATTCTGAATTTCCATCTGGGCATAACTTTTCATCCTCGCTATGAAAATTCAATTTTTTTGATTCGTTGGAAAGATATTTTCAAATAGATTCTAATATTTTTGGTTTCGCTAAAATCCGGTTTATTTTGAATCTTATACATTCATTTGAAATTTGAAATTGAATTTTCAAACTACCGCGCCATTTTCAATTCCTTTAATATTTAAAATAAAATATTTACATTCTAACATCGACCAATATAAATATATACGTTCTAATTCTATTTAAAGTAAATTTCTCGTCCTATTATTAAGATAAGTCATTTTAAATATTCAAAATTCATCAAAATTGCCAAAATAAAAATTTTAAATTGGCGCAGAATTTCCGGGTTTTTACATTCTCCCCCACTTAAAACTTTTCGTCCCCAAAAAGGAATGAAGCCGAAAGTTGTTTAACTAATCAACTCAACTTTCATTATTTTCATTACGGCTTAAGTTCTTCAACTTTTCAGTTTCTAAGAACTTTTCAAATTTTTCAAAAATTTAGCTAACACCCTAAATTTTCGAAAAATTTCGCCATAACCTCCCCTGCACCGGGAGCTTCGGGATATTTCAAATAGCCTCCCATAGCCCTCATCAATCCAAAAAGAAAAAGAAACAGCCAAGCGGCTAGCCAATCGGCTCATAAAATCATCAAAACCCAATAAATTAGTAAACATGTACCTATTTGTCGGGCAAACAATTTTATTTCTCTTCTCTAGCCTCCTTGCTATGACCTGTTCAATATAAGTACATGTATATGCATGCATTTCCAAACAATTTTCAATACAACTCACTATTTGGTTGAATTTGGCCTAATGGTTAAAAATATCAAACCAATAATCAAACAACACAACCATCAATCAATTAGTGAATTAATGTTTCAAATTAATAATTTTGATATATACAGAAAATCATTTTTTTGGTGCCAAATCACAACAATAAACTTATCTAGCTTTGGTTCTCACACCAGTCAATTGGAAATATACAGAAATCCCACTTTCGAAACTCGAATATAAATTCTGATGATGTACGTATTATACCGATCATCAGAACCATCTCCGGGCGACTAGAGTGTGATTCTAAATCCATCCAGTATATTAAAACTTCGAATACACGCGGATCAGATTTATATGAAAAATCTTTATATATTGGATTGTCCAAATTCAATTCAAATAATTATTCAAATACGAATAATTGAATTAAATTTTTAAAACAAAATTCGGTTTCAATTTAAAAAATATACTCTTCACCCTCGTTCTAGGATACTACTAATCCTATCTCTAACGAGTCATTCTCATTGGATATTACTAATCCAATCTCTGATGAATTCTTTCGTTTGGTTCTAATGTGTCTTGTTCTCGAGCTTTGTGAACCAAAGCTCTGATAACAAACTGAAACGACCCGAAATCCCCCTTACGGGTAATCACGGATTGAGTTGAGGACAAGATGAATCAGAACGCAAACGAAAGAACATTTCATTGTATATTACAACAATTCCATTAGTACAAGAATATATAGAGTATAAATCAATATTACACATTCAATAAATATCAGAGATTACAATACATTACTGCAGCTGAAAATAATACAAAATACAACTGAAGGAGATATACGGATACAAAGCTTTCCGGATATCATTCCAGCTGTAAACCAGGATCCCGTGAATATAAATCTGCAAAACCAAATCTACTAGCTGCCCGTGTCAAAATAAGGGCACCCAGAGTTTAGGTTAAAACAATAAACTCCAGGTCAGTCATGTGACTGGTGTGAGCACTAAAACAGTTATTAATCTTTATTTTTAAAGTTAGATAAATCAAGGGACCACGCCATATAACACGGAACGGGTTTCCTCCCAAGAATACCAGTGCATAAAACAACAACGCAATGCTAAATAAAGAAAAATGAAGCTATTATAAGACCCAGGTCCCATCACACAATGCAACGCCAGCCGGAGGATAGGGTTTTACCTTATAATAGCCAAAGAATGCTTGATACGCTAAATTTCATGTTTTATTATTACTATAAGTGTACAGTGTCAAAACAATTTCAATCATAAGTATCAATCATAGACGGCATGGGTACCACATATCATGTCGCCATACTAGGCTTTACAATCAAAACCGCAAATGTCACGTATTGGAAGTTGGATTTCCATTTGTGAACCGAGGCAAGGGATCGTCCTCTACCGATTCGAGACGCTCTAGCTTGCCCCTTAGGACAAGTACTCAGTCAAGCCCTTGGATCGTCAGGGCCGGTCCACCGATGTGGATTAAAATGCCTGAATACTGTGTTTCCCCACCCTTTGGGGCGTAAATGAGCCAAATGACTCCATCGGCTCCACATAGTCACTGATATATCTGAGGCGCCTCGCAACAGCAAAACCACACAGGTGAAAATAATATAAATGTCAGGGCTGGCAGGTCACTGACACCACCCTAGCTAGAAGGAAACGCATGCTCTCCCTTATGTCCTCTCCCGTTTCTGGTTCACAACCGGGGTGTGAGGCTCGCGAATCAACGCTACACAAAGCTATGCCACACAGACCGTGCTTTGATCATCAACCATAAGACTCTGCTTTTCAACAGAAGCCTTGATCATTTGCCACTTAGGCATGCCACATAGGCAATTCACTCCATGCGATTGATATACATCAATATATAACCCCTGAGCTCGTACGTCTCAGAGAAGGGCGTTAAGCAAGAGAAAAAATTCTCCGCCGCCAAATAGATATATATTTAATAGAAATCAATCACACCGAATAAAATCCAATGTCAGACACACAGTCCATTTACAAGTCCGTTCTGGGTCTGAATGAAACCGGAGGCACCTTGTACCTCGCATATCCATCGATCTCCAAGTACATCTGGACGATCACCAACTGATTCCCTCCTCTTGGGTGTACAACACAATCAAGATCATCAGTAATCACCCAAACGATCTGAAGACCTCCGGTATTCAACCACCGTCTTCATACTCGACACCACATCGAATTAGTTATTCAGAATGGGATAAACCCAGTCTTTCTGAAAAACTCGCGTATATAATAAATAAGTGTTACACAAACACAACATGCGCCTCATTCCAATTCAGAATATTCTTTTATTCAAATATTCTTATAATTTGGGAAAGGTTCCCATTAATTTTATCAAAGATAAATTGTTAAATTTATTCTTTAATCTTCTTTTGAATATCAATTCAAACTAGTCGGGATTAGCGAACTACACCGAAGTAATTATTTATTTTATTTCCCAATCCCAACCTATTCATCCCATGAAGTGAAACTGGTCATACTTCATATCTAACACTACGGTGTTATCGGTAAATTTAATTACCATTTCACATTAAAATATAATTAAAGATTTAACTATCGCCTGGAGCAAAACTGGTGATAACCCATTCTCGATCACTTCAATCCAATCAAAGATTCATTAAAACTCTACTTAGTTTTAATCTTCCCAAAAATCAATATTGTAATAACCCGCAAAATCTGGGCCAGTTTAAAATTTTTATTTTGGCAATTTTAGCGAGTTTTGATTATTTAAAATGAATTATTTTAAATAATATCGTCGGAAAATTTATTTTGAATAGAATTCGAACGAATATATTTATATAGTTCGTCGTTAGAATATAAATATTTATATATAATTATAAATAGAATTGAAAATGGCGCGGTAGTTCGATAATTCGATTTCAAACTTCAATTGAATGTACCGGGTGCAAAACAATCCGGATTTTAGTGAAACCAAAAATAATGGGATCTAATCGATAATATCTTTCCAACAAATCCGAATAATCGAAATTTCCTAACGGGAATCAAAAGATATGTCCAGTTGAAAATTCTGAATAGTCGCTATGGAATTCAGGCCCTTAAAAATAGACATTTTGCAAACGACCTCGGATTTCGACGAAACCACTTTTGTTGGATCCGTGATGTCAAGTTATTGCTAGATTCCAAATTTCATAATTTTTCAAATCAATATGTGAGCGTGGCAAAGGAAAACGCGTTTGACCAGTTTCAGTTGATTTTAATCGACTGAAAAATGGCCATTTTTCCAACGGTCTCAGAATTCGACGAAACTAGTTTTGTTAGGACCGTATCGTCAATACGAAGCTAGAAAATATTTTTCTGCAATTTATAGAGTTCGTATGTGACCCTGGTAAATTGAAATGTATGTTTAAAATAGAATATATAGATTTAAATGTAAATTCAATGGAAACTGATTGTAATGATCAAATCAGCTTGCGATACTTATCCCATAGCGTCCGGAATGGGGGTAATTAGCTAGGGGCGACAGTCGTTGGGTCCGATTTGCAGTTCGATTTAAAAAGCAACTTAAAAGGAGAAAAAAAAATTAATTAATAAATAAAATAAAATATAAAACCTTTTACATTAAAACACCTCCCCCCAAATCTGTTTTACCGATACCCTCACTCTCTCCTTCGTGATCGGAAATGGCGACCGCCGCCTTGACCCTCCATCGCCCCCCCCCCCCAGCGACTGATGGCGCCACCACACTTCCTCCTCCTCTCGAGCTCGCTCCTCTTCCTCTTCTATTCTGGCCCGCTTGAACCCTAGACCGCGCCAGAAGCCCCAGTGGTTCGAACTGGCTGCCGTTCATGGTGATGGAAGGGCGGCACTCCGGCGATTCGAGGAGGAGAGGACGATCAACATCCGACAGCTCAGGGGACTGGCGGTTTCTAGACCTAGATTGGGGCATTGGGTTCGAATAGAGCCTGGAAGAAGAAGAACAAAGAATCGGCCTTTATTTCTTTAAATGTGATTAAGGTAGTTTCTTCTTTATTTTATTTTATTTACTTACTATATGAATGGTAAAAAAAAATAGAATAGAATAGCATGTATAAAAATACATTGTTTAACAAATTTAATAGTGTGATTTTTTTTTATTATTATTTGTTTGACACGATTAAAATACGATTTTTTTTATCATGAAAAGAAGAGATTTTTATGTATGGAAAGTTAGGTTCTTTCAATATATAAAGTTGAGATTTTATTTACAAAAAGATTGGATTTTAAGTTAGAAAAGGTGTAATCTTTGTAATAGGAAAGTTATTATTTTGATTTGTATAAAGTTATAATTTTTATTTATAAAGAGATTATATTTTTATAATGAAGAAGATTAGATTTTTTTTTCTATGTAATCTCATCGATTAAAAATGTGGTTTTTATATGAAGATTAGCGATGTTTTTTTTATAGGTAAAGGTTAAAAATATAATTTTTATACGTGTAGTGAAGTTAAAAATTCAATCTTTGTATTTGAAAAGGTAAAATCTTTGTATTTGAAAAGGTAAAATCTTTGTATTTGAAAAGGTAAAATCTTTGTATTTGAAAAGGTAAAGTCTATGAATTTGAAAAGAAGAAATCTTTAAAGTAAAAATTTGATTTTTATTTATTGAATAGCGAAGTAAAAATTCGATTTTTATATATTGAATAGCGAAGTAAAAAATTCCATTTTTATATATTGAATAGCGAAGTAAAAATTCGATTTTTATATGTTGAACATCGAAAGAAAAATATGATTTTATATATTGAACTTCGAAATAAAAATTCGATTTTTACATATGTAGTGGCTACGGGCGAAGAAAGTGATAAGAGACGAGAACAGTGAATATTTTCTGCAAATGAAGAGCCGTGGAGCTAGGATAGCTATAAGTGAGAATTTCTCACTCTTCAATTTTATTTCTAGTTATATATATATATACTAGGATGCAGACGGTGCTTAGTAGCACCCGACACAATCGTCCACAGACCATGGACTTGTTTGGTTGGTTGCATAGATTAGTTATGTGATTTGATTCGAAATTGAATTGTTTGGTGAATTGAATGGTTTGATTGATGTGTGAATGGCGTGGGCCTTCACTAGACCGGGGATTAGGCTAGGCCTTGTCCCGTTTCTAGTATCGTGCCGTTATGCCGCCGAAATTTTCTAAAATATGTTAGAAAAATAAAAATATCATTTTATTGAATAAATGAATTGAATAGAAATTCATAGGTTGAAATAAAATGTTTTATCGTTAAAAATATAATTTTTAACGTGAATATGAAAATAGTGAAGTGAACAAAATAAAATATTCATTTACAAACCGGACGGTTTGTTTATGTACACCTATTTTGAATGACATTGATTGGGACGATAAATTTTACACATCGCCCAACTGCACAAATAAAATCTGTGTTTGATTGTTTGAAACCCCACACGGGTGTTGGGATGAAATTTGAAGTTCACTCATCCTGATTGATTAAATATGTCAATCGATTGATTGACAGGCTGTTATAAGCATTAGATATCTATATTTGATGCTTATACAGTGTAGTGCACTTTGGTTGATGGTTGATTATTTATCGTTGCTATTATATACATGTGTTGTATGAAAACCCATATAATTAACTTTATATGGTAATTGATTGGGCCTCATTCCCATCGTGAAAATAAAGAATATTTGAAATAAAATATTTGAAAATAGAAATATGTGAAACCGTGATGATTAGATTGACGCCATTTTGACGTGAACGATATTTATATCGATTTTATTCATTTTAAAATGAACATTAAAAAGTAATTTTGAAATCGAATATTTCGAAATGAATTGAATTGAAAACGATTTCGAAATGAATTGAATTGAAAACGAATTCAAAGTGAATTGAATTGAAAGTGATTTCGAAATGAATTGAATTGAAAGTGATTTCGAAATGAATTGAATTGAAAGTGATTTCGAAATGAATTGAATTGAAAGTGATTTTGAAATGAATTGAATTGAAAACGATTTCAAAATGAATTGAATTGAAAACGAATTCAAAGTGAATTGAATTGAAAGTGATTTCGAAATGAATTGAATTGAAAGTGATTTCGAAATGAATTGAATTGAAAGTGATTTCGAAATGAATTGAATTGAAAACGATTTCAAAATGAATTGAATTGAAAACGAATTCAAAGTGAATTGAATTGAAAGTGATTTCAAAATGAATTGAATTGAAAGTGATTTCGAAATGAATTGAATTGAAAGTGATTTCGAAATGAATTGAATTGAAAACGAATTCAAAGTGAATTGAATTGAAAGTGATTTCGAAATGAATTGAATTGAAAGTGATTTCGAAATGAATTGAATTGAAAGTGATTTCGAAATGAATTGAATTGAAAGTGATTTCGAAATGAATTAAATTGAAAGCGATTTCGAAATGAATTGAATTGAAAACGAATTCAAATTGAATTGAAAGCAAATTGAAATGAATTCAAATTTAATTGAAATTTGAATTGAATAGAAATGAATTTTAAAACGAATTTATAGAGAAGAATTCAATTTTGCTTTGAATTGAAAAGGAAGTTGAAAATGTTTTTGAAACGAATTCAAAACTATTTATATAATTCGTTTTAAATAGAAATCGACGAAGTATATATTATATATATTATATATATAATATAATGGCCTGAATAGAACGCGCCGCGCCGCGGCAGTTCGTGAATTTCGACCATTTATTTCAAACGGACATTACGGGAGATCCGACCGTCGGATTCTCCTAAAACCGGAACCGTTGGGTTCGTATCGAAAAGAGCTTTCTAACGAATATTAGAAATTAGAAATCTAACGGTTGGATTTGGAATTATGTCCAAATCAAATTTGAAAAAGGTCGCTATAAGTGCAGTTCGATGGCCATTGATGGAAATCGACTGTACGGGCCTTGATAAAATTATTAAAAATAGTAATAATTTGTGTAAAATCATAAGAAATGATTTGCGAAGATTTGGGATGAAAAACTCCATATTTGAAAAGATAAAAATAGATTTTTATCGAAATGAACTAGTTTTGAACTAGAATTATAATTCTATTTATTTTTAAATAAATAAATTGAATTTGAAAAGGGTTTTGAAAATAACCAAAATTTCCAATGATTGCATTGGAGTGGATTTGAATCGAAATTGTCTTCGGAATATTTCGATGTTGGAATTCGTGATTATACAGATGTTGTTATGGAAATTTGAAAGATATATATTTATATCGTTATTCCCAATACGACATTTGTTAATCGTAGAATTTGATATTGAATATAAGCCGATATATTTTCTATTCAGAGCCTTGTATTGAATATCAAATGTGATTTGGGTTTGTCGTGAATGGTGTCTTCATTAACACTGTTCTTGAACCCAGTTGAGAAAAGATTAAATCTTTTGTTTAGATTTAATGAAGTGTACCAATTAAATAATATTTAATTGGGATTGAATTGATATTGATTTTTGGGTTTATCGTGAACAGTGTTTTAAACAACACTCGTTCTTTAACCCGATAATTAATGGAATGTGATTTTGGGTTTATCGTGAACCGTGTTTTAAATGGCACTGATTCTTTAACCCAGTTAAAGATTAAAACTAAGTGGAGTTTTAATGAATCTTTAATTAGATTGAAATGATCGAAAATGGAGTATCACCAGTTTTGCTCCAGGCGATGGTTAAATCTTTAATCAGATTTGAACGTGAAATGGTAATTGAATTTACCGATAACACTGTGGTGTTAGATATGAAGTATTACCAGTTTTACTTCATGGGATGAATAGGTTGGGATTGGGAAATAAAATAAATGATTACTTCGGTGTGGTTCGCTAATCCCGACTAGTTCAAATTGATATTCAAAGGAGATTAAAGAATAAATTTAAAGAATTTATCTTGGATAAAATTAATGGGAACTTGTAACGACCCGTATTCTACGCATCATGGGATCGTAGAATATTTATTTATTTCACATACGAAATCGTATGGTCATGTAACTTTGGGAGACGACTATTGGGGTCATTTCCCATGTTCATGATTTTTGTCGATTTTTAAATGACCGTTTTGCCCCTAGTTGGTACTGTTTTGGCCATAACTTTTGAATGGAAAGGAATTTTGACCTGAAACCACTTCCATTGGATTCGAATGATGGTTTCTCTTTCCGTAGAGTGGTTACATTAGCCAAACGGGCTTACCGTTTGGGAGATATGGCTAAATTAAGGTTTAAAGGGTTAAAAACAGCTTAATTGGGCCAAACCGGGTGATTAGCAACTAGGCCCAATGGGGGATTTCGGGTTTAGGGGTATATGAGGGCTGATAGGGTTAGAATTTCGGTTTCTTCCTCATTTTTCCAGCCGCCACTTGCTTTCCTTCACCCTAGTCATGGCCTCCATCCTCTAAAATCATCCCAAATCACCTTCTAATCACTTCCTAATCAAGTTTTGGCCTAATCTACATCGAATCAAGGCAAATCAACGTCAAATTTGGGATAGAGCTGCTGGAACACATAGGGATTGGATCCAAATCAGAGGACATTTCAGATCTATAGTTTAATTTGTGGCAAAGGTGAGTGATTTGCATTGTTTTTCACTAATTATGGTAATTAGCGAAGATTAGCGAAATTATGGCTCAGAAAATTCTAGAAAAATTCCTAAAATTCTAAAACACTATTTTATACCTCTGATATGAATTTGGGTTGATTTCGACTAATTTTGTTAATCCCGGATTTTGGGGGATTAAGGGGTAATTAGTGATAATTAGCGAATTTATGCATGTTAAAAATCTGGAAAAATATTCAGAAATTCTGAAATATTGTTTTAGACCTCTGTTAGAAGTTTGGTTCAATTTGGTTAAGATTTGCTAACCTTATTGTTAGATTTGCTTAAATATGCTTAAGGGAAAATATGGGGTATTGGCTATGTTTGATCCATTTTACATGCTCTGATTTATGTTTTGGTGTTTGTGGTCGATGCTATATATTGCTACGACTGTATGGTATGCTTTGTGATTGTTTAGAAGTGTTAGTTTGGTCAAAAACGCCGTCGAATGGCGAAAGACTGTCGCAGAAACGAAGTGCAGGAATCCACCCGGATCGAATCGCCCCCTATGAGCACGATCCGATGGAAGCTCGCGCCACGATCCGCTCCACTTAGAAGGCCACGAACCGATGCAGCGCCGTGTCCAAACTGAAGTACCTCGATCCGAACCGCTCCAGCTTGGTGGACCACGAACCGATCAGAAGGTGCGATCCGAGATGAGGCGCGACGATCCAGACGAGGTAGCACGACCCGAACCCAATGGGTTGCTAGCGCCACGAGCTGATGAGGCGCGATCCGTATGCAGATGACCACGATCCGAGCTGAAGGAGCTTGTCATGAATCGATCTGGAGGGGAGCGCACGATCCGAAACAGAAGGTGACCACGAGCTAGTGACTGCGAACCGAACCAGAGTGGTGCGACCCGAACCGTTGGAGGGCGGAGCACGATCCGAACCTGAAGGAAGACCACGACCTGAAGCAAAGTGAAGTGAAGAAAGGAAGACCGATCCGGATGGAGATGACGACCAAAACCCGAGATGCAAAGGTAGTCCAAATGGAAGTTAGAGCTCAGGATCCAGATGGGAACCAATGAGTTCACTTCATGATTGGGCTTTGCTGCGGGACATGTGCAAAGGGGTTGTCAGTATTCATAACTTTGGTTCACCACTGAGAGATGGATAGTGGGCTTGTAGTGATAGTTACACGGGATTGGATTCCGTCATGGCCCAAAGTATTGGGTGACCAAAGTAGTGGATATCGTATGCTTTACGCACTGAGTGAGAGATGTGAGGATGCTTTCTATGTTTGATTGTTTGACATCACTATGACATGCACACCCCCACCCCCGTTATCTTTACACCATTTGAAAGGGCACCTTAGAGTGTTGTACAGTATGTAGTGCTAACTCTTTGGTTGCAGGTTCAGGTATGATTGGATTATACCTGTTATTGTTATGTTTAGATGCTTATCGCTCATACCAGGCTTTATGTCTGACCCAGAGTTTTATGTCTCTTCTTATTACTCTGGGTGCTCACACGAGCAGACTAGAGACAGGTTATGGTTAGCTGGTGATGCGCGAGTAGCTGATTCGGAGGCGAGCAGGAGGCTTCCACGTATGATATATAGATATTCTCCCTGTGTCGTTGGTGGTCGCTACTTGGGCATTAGTAGTGTACCTCATTTATCTTGCTTTTGCTTTGAGACAGTTTGAAAAGTTGTAATAAGCTATATTTTGGATTTCCGCTGCTATGATGCTCAATTCTGGTTTTTAGCTTATGCACTGTCTCTTCTGTTTTATGTCAAGTATGTTATTATTATATTTTGTTCTATGCGCTGTGAGACATATTACATGTTCCTTGATTAGTCCATTCTCTTCTTTCTTTTTCTTCTGGCGACCGTTCCGTGCTAACTGGACATGTGTACAGCGCACGATTGGAGTAAATGTCGGTTGGTGCGGGGCGGGCCGTCACACTTGGTATCAGAGCTCTAGGTTGCGTAGTTAACCTAGGGAAAGACACCAGGGAGAGATAGTACGTATATGAGAGCGCGTATTTGTTATATTTTGGTTTTCAAAAGCTAGTTATATATATATACTAGTAGTATTAGTAAGGATGAAGTCGCACTGCACTAGTACCACTATGGAGATGGCTGATTCGTTCTCTTTGCAGATTGAACGATGAGCCGAAACCTGAGGAACAATGGTCCAAGGGGTAACAATAGGAATGACCCAGACTTTAGGACGATGTTCACCAACTTCGTGCGAGATATGATTAGGGATGCTCAGGGAGCAGTCCTTAATGCTGTTAATGGTGGTGGTGCAGCGGTGCAGGCGCCTAGGGTCGATTTCGCCAAGTTGTGCAAGGATTACACTAACCTTGGTGGGAAGCCGTTCCACGGAACGGAGTCGGCCACAGATGTTCAGGATTGGTTGGATAGCTGTGATCGTATCTTCGATGACTTGGGTCTTGAGGATGCGATGAAGAGAAGGCTAGCGTCTCGTCAGCTGCAAGGGCGAGCGATGAATTGGTGGAATGCCATTAGAACAGCTACTCCAGAAGATCAAGTTACTTGGAATCATTTTAAGACTCGTTTTTGTGATAAGTTTATTCCAGCTGCTCATAAATCAGAACTGTTCAGGAAGTTCTTGGAGCTTAAGCAGAACGGTAGAGCAGTCTCGGAGTATATCGCTGAATTTGACACTTTATCGAAATATGGATGGTCCCTTATCGATACAGTCGAAAAGAAGAACGAGAAGTTCATAAATGGCTTGGATGGGTACTTGGGGGAAAGACTTATAAACCATATCGATGAGACGTTCGAGTCTATTGTAGGAAAGGCATTAAGGTCAGAGAGCCTTTTCCCTAAGTCGAAGGCCGAAGTTGCTACGGCATCTGCAGAGGAGCCAAAGCTGCAAGCAGGCGGCGAAGGCAAGAGGAATTCTCAGAATAAGAGGAAGCAGAACCCGACCAAGGATGGTCAGGATAAGAAGAATAAGAAAGATGGCGAATGCTTTAGTTGTGGCAAGAAGGGCCATTACGCCAGAGATTGTCGAGAAAAGCCTGGGGAAAGGAAGTGCTTTAACTGCGGCCAGGCGGGACATCACAAGGATGATTGCCCACAACCTCCTAGGGAGAAGCAGATTGTGAAAGCGTATGCTATCAACGCTGTTCCTTCTTCGTCAAATGCCCCAACTGCGGCGCAGAAGGAAAAAGGTGTCGTTATTCGAGGTATGCTTTCTATTTAAGATATTTTGATCGGGTTTTGTTTGACAAACCTGAGTTAGTCGATAGACCTTTAGTAGTGGCGAACCTGATTGGTGGTTCGACTAGTTTTGGCATGATTTGTTAATGTGGTCTTATCGAGTCATGGATGTATGTTTCCTTGTGATTGCTTTGTTTTAGGCTTTACTGGGTTTAGCATTATTTTGGGGAGTCGATCTACTCCAAAGGAATAGGGTGGTATTAGGTACCTACCTAGTGATGGCTATAGTAACTGGAGTTAAGGAAGCTAAGAAGTTATTGTTGTAATAAGTTCTAGTTGTCTCTGGGAGGCAAATGAGTACTCCAGTGCTAGATTGTTTTGCTGGTATCACCTCATGTGGATTGTCCGTACTCGGAGGAGATGTTCCTTGGGTGCTTGTCTGATATTAGTTTAGGCCTTTGGGGCTTGTGCTTGGGGAATGTCGATTTCGACTAGGATGGTTTGCGTGAGGGGTAAATAGTTGTTGTGATTTTTCATTGGATGATATCTTGGTTCACTCGAGGAGTGATGGGCAGACGGAACATGATAAGACTGTTCAACGGTATAGACTGCCTAGAGTTAGACTCGATAGGGTTATGAGCTTGCTCGAGTGGGACTCGGGAAAGATGCAGAGTAATGGATTGGTTAGGACCCTATGTTGATGTTCTTTTTGAAAGAATAGGATGTGTTCGTTGGTCATGGAAGATGCAACGAAGATTAGGACGATTCAAGTTAGACTTGAACTCGTAAAAGAAAAATGGGGCGAGTTCGTTAGTCATGGTGATATAACGAATATGGAAATACTTCACATTAGATTTAAAGTATGTTTGGAACATTGTGGGAAGCTCGTTGATCTTGGAGATTCAGCGAACATAGGAGAGTTTCACGTTGGACTTGGACTCGTAGGTAGAGTACCTAGATTCACTAGGTGGGTCTAGTTTACCTTTGGAAGGTGAATGTACGTTGGACGTGCAGTACGAGATTCATTGGATGAGTCTAGTTTATCTCTGGGAGATTGACTCGAGTTAGACTCGAGAGGGCTGCAAGGAATTGGATTCAGCTCGAGTTGGACTCGAGAGGGCAGCAAGATAATGGATAGACTTGGGTTGGACTCAAGTATTTTAGGAGGACTAAAAGCAGGGGTATCTGGGGACGCCCGTTACCTTGGATCCGTTGGACGTGATCTAGTTATCCTTGGAGGATAAACGTACGTTGGACGTACGGTAGTCCGATTGGAGGCTGGGCTTCCATTAGTTTAATTATCCTTGGAGGATAAACGTATGTTGGACATACGGTAGACCGAAGGGAGGCGGGGCTTCCATTGGCCTGGGATTGGTTGGACCAGTCAAGTAGGCATCGGTGTATGGAGGCTGGGCTTCCATTAGTTATTGATGTTGGTTGGACCAGACAGACTGGAATCGACATATTGGGATTGGTTAGACCAATCATGTAGGTGTCGATGTGTTTATGACTTTAGCAGGTGATAGATAGGATTTGTTTGATGGATGTTATGGTTGCTATGTTTGTTCCTATCTTTCTTCTCTTGAGTAGACTATCACCTGTAGGGTTCCAGCGATGGGGAACAAAGTGATTGTAGTAGGACTATGAGCCAGTGCAGTAGAGTCATCATGACTCGAGGGGCGAAGTGGACATAGTAAAGGATTAGTAAGGCTATGAGCCAGTGCAGTGGAGTTGTTATGACTTCATGGAGCAGAGTGGACATAGCAAAGGACTAGTGGCTATGGATCAGTGCAGTGGAGTCGCCATGACTCCATGGGGCAGAGTGATCATAGTAAAGGATTTGGGTGTAGTACTAGTTGCATTGAGTAGGAGACATGCCAGTTTAGGGGTTTTGTTTCTAGGATGGAAGCAACTAGAGTATGTCATAGGATATGATTTCAGACCCAAGACTGAATTGGATTCAGAAACGCTAGTAAGCTTGACGATTAGATCGATTTTGATTGAGTGGATTGGTTCCAGTTAGAAGGACGATCCTAACCTATTGAAAACCATCTCTAGGGTAGAGATGGGTATAGATGGAAAGAGAATGATCAAGTAAGGATTTGATCGAGAAGGGTGGCTTCGAAAGAATAAGGGACTAGTTGTACCCGACGTAAATGGACTGAGAGGTGAAGTGCTTAGAGCATATCATCACTCGAGATTGACTATACGTCCCAGTGGTAACAAGATGTATTGAGACATAGAGCAGATCTACTACTGGGAAGGGATAAAGATAGGCAGAAGGCTTAACTCGATAAGAGACGAAGAGATTTGGAATCCTTCGTTAATGACTTGGTGTTCGTCGAGATCTCTCCATAGAGAATGTGATTCGGATTGGTTGGAGAGCTAGGTTAGCACCAAGATTTGTTGGCCTATTCCCAGTCCTCGAGCAAGTTGGGAATTTGGCATATGAAGTAGAGCTACCTGACAAGATGGCGGGAGTTCACAACGTATTTCATGTTTCCCAGTTAAGGAAGTTTGTGCAAGACCCTAATGTGGCTATTTCACCAGATCAGTTGGACGAAAGCGAGGTTGAACCCGAGGCGGTTGGGAACCGCAAGTCTATGCGTATTGTGGGGAACGATATGAAGCAGCTTCGAAGGAAGGCGGTGGAACTAGTCAAAGTCCAGTGGGGTGAGAATGGAAAAAGACTGTACTTGGGAAACAGAGGAGGATATAAGGAAGAAGTATCCAGAACTCTTTGCCTAGTAAGGTTTTGGTAGTGATAGTTTCTTCCCTTGTTAGTAAACCGCATGCTAGGATAGACTTGTTTTGCATGTTGATTGTTGTTTATGGTTGATAGGCATGCGGGACCCTTTGTGTGTTCTGGTTAGGGAATTTCGGGGGCGAAATTTCTTAAGGGGGGAAGAGTGTAACGACCCGTATTCTACGCATCATGGGATCATAGAATATTTATTTATTTCACATACGAAGTCGTATGGTCATGTAACTTTGGGAGACGACTATTGGGGTCATTTCCCATGTTCATGATTTTTGTCGATTTTTAAATGACCGTTTTGCCCCTAGTTGGTACTGTTTTGGCCATAACTTTTGAATGGAAAGGAATTTTGACCTGAAACCACTTCCATTGGATTCGAATGATGGTTTCTCTTTCCGTAGAGTGGTTACATTAGCCAAACGGGCTTACCGTTTGGGAGATATGGCTGAATTAAGGTTTAAAGGGTTAAAAACAGCTTAATTGGGCCAAACCGGGTGATTAGCAACTAGGCCCAATGGGGGATTTCGGGTTTAGGGGTATATGAGGGCTGATAGGGTTAGAATTTCGGTTTCTTCCTCATTTTTCCAGCCGCCACTTGCTTTCCTTCACCCTAGTCATGGCCTCCATCCTCTAAAATCATCCCAAATCACCTTCTAATCACTTCCTAATCAAGTTTTGGCCTAATCTACATCGAATCAAGGCAAATCAACGTCAAATTTGGGATAGAGCTGCTGGAACACATAGGGATTGGATCCAAATCAGAGGACATTTCAGATCTACAGTTTAATTTGTGGCAAAGGTGAGTGATTTGCATTGTTTTTCACTAATTACGGCTAATTATGGTAATTAGCGAAGATTAGCGAAATTATGGCTCAGAAAATTCTAGAAAAATTCCTAAAATTCTAAAACACTATTTTATACCTCTGATATGAATTTGGGTTGATTTCGACTAATTTTGTTAATCCCGGATTTTGGGGGATTAAGGGGTAATTAGTGATAATTAGCGAATTTATGCATGTTAAAAATCTGGAAAAATATTCAGAAATTCTGAAATATTGTTTTAGACCTCTGTTAGAAGTTTGGTTCAATTTGGTTAAGATTTGCTAACCTTATTGTTAGATTTGCTTAAATATGCTTAAGGGAAAATATGGGGTATTGGCTATGTTTGATCCATTTTACATGCTCTGATTTATGTTTTGGTGTTTGTGGTCGATGCTATATATTGCTACGACTGTATGGTATGCTTTGTGATTGTTTAGAAGTGTTAGTTTGGTCAAAAACGCCGTCGAATGGCGAAAGACTGTCGCAGAAACGAAGTGCAGGAATCCACCCGGATCGAATCGCCCCCTATGAGCACGATCCGATGGAAGCTCGCGCCACGATCCGCTCCACTTAGAAGGCCACGAACCGATGCAGCGCCGTGTCCAAACTGAAGTACCTCGATCCGAACCGCTCCAGCTTGGTGGACCACGAACCGATCAGAAGGTGCGATCCGAGATGAGGCGCGACGATCCAGACGAGGTAGCACGACCCGAACCCAATGGGTTGCTAGCGCCACGAGCTGATGAGGCGCGATCCGTATGCAGATGACCACGATCCGAGCTGAAGGAGCTTGTCACGAATCGATCTGGAGGGGAGCGCACGATCCGAAACAGAAGGTGACCACGAGCTAGTGACTGCGAACCGAACCAGAGTGGTGCGACCCGAACCGTTGGAGGGCGGAGCACGATCCGAACCTGAAGGAAGACCACGACCTGAAGCAAAGTGAAGTGAAGAAAGGAAGACCGATCCGGATGGAGATGACGACCAAAACCCGAGATGCAAAGGTAGTCCAAATGGAAGTTAGAGCTCAGGATCCAGATGGGAACCAATGAGTTCACTTCATGATTGGGCTTTGCTGCGGGACGTGTGCAAAGGGGTTGTCAGTATTCATAACTTTGGTTCACCACTGAGAGATGGATAGTGGGCTTGTAGTGATAGTTACACGGGATTGGATTCCGTCATGGCCCAAAGTATTGGGTGACCAAAGTAGTGGATATCGTATGCTTTACGCACTGAGTGAGAGATGTGAGGATGCTTGCTATGTTTGATTGTTTGACATCACTATGACATGCACACCCCCACCCCCGTTATCTTTACACCATTTGAAAGGGCACCTTAGAGTGTTGTACAGTATGTAGTGCTAACTCTTTGGTTGCAGGTCCAGGTTCAGGTATGATTGGATTATACCTGTTATTGTTATGTTTTGATGCTTATCGCTCATACCAGGCTTTATGTCTGACCCAGAGTTTTATGTCTCTTCTTATTACTCTGGGTGCTCACACGAGCAGACTAGAGACAGGTTATGGTTAGCTGGTGATGCGCGAGTAGCTGATTCGGAGGCGAGCAGGAGGCTTCCACGTATGATATATAGATATTCTCCCTGTGTCGTTGGTGGTCGCTACTTGGGCATTAGTAGTGTACCTCATTTATCTTGCTTTTATTTTGAGACAGTTTGAAAAGTTGTAATAAGCTATATTTTGGATTTCCGCTGCTATGATGCTCAATTCTGGTTTTTAGCTTATGCACTGTCTCTTCTGTTTTATGTCAAGTATGTTATTATTATATTTTGTTCTATGCGCTGTGAGACATATTACAGGTTCCTTGATTAGTCCATTCTCTTCTTTCTTTTTCTTCTGGCGACCGTTCCGTGCTAACTGGACATGTGTACAGCGCACGATTGGAGTAAATGTCGGTTGGTGCGGGGCGGGCCGTCACAGAACTTTTCCCAAAGTATAGGAATATTTGAATAAAAGAATATTCTGAATTGGAATGAGGCGTATGTTGTGTTTGTGTAACACTTTTATAATATATACGCGAGTTATTCAGAAAGACCGGATTTATCCCATTCTGAATAACTGATTCGACGTGGTGTCGAAGATGAAGACGGTGGTCGAAGACCGGAAGTCTTCACGTCGTTTGGGTGATTACTGACGATCTTGATTGGGCTGTACACCCAAGAAGATGGAAACAGTTAGGGATCGTCCAGACGTACTTGGAGATCGATGGATATGCGGGGTACTAGGTGCCTCCGGTTTCGTTCAGACCCAGAACGGACTTGTAAATGGACTGTGTGTCTGACATTGGATTTTAATCCGTGTGATTGATCTCTATTAAATATATATCTGTTTGGCGGCAGAGAATTTATTCTCTTGCTTAACGCCCTTCTCTGAGATGTACGAGCTCAGGGGTTATATATTGATGGATATCAAACGCATAGAGTGAATTGCCTGTGTGGCATGCCTAAGTGGAAATTGATCGAGGCTTCTGTTGAAAAGCAAAGTCTTGTGGTGATGATCAAAGCACAGCCTGTGTGGCACAGCTTTGTGTAACGTGAATTCGCGAGCCTCACACCCCGGTTGTGAACCAGAAACGGGAGAGGACATCAGGGAGGGCATGCGTTTCTTTCTAGCTAGAAGTGGCGTCAGTGGTTTTACACGCCCTGACGAGTTTGACTTATGTGGTTGTTGCTGTTGCGAGGCGCCTCGGTTTGATCGGATGATCCGGGTCCGATGGAGTCATTCGTTGGCTCGTTTGCGCCCCAAAGGGCGGGGAGACGTATTGTTCAGGCATAATAATCCACATCGGTGGACCGGCCCTGACGATCCAGGGGGCAGTTGCGGCTGTTCCTGAGACATGGTAGGCTAGATTGTCTCGAATCGGTTGAGGACTATCTTTTGCCTCGGTTCATAGACGGAAATCCAATTTCCAAATACGTGACATTTGCGGTTTTATTTGTAGAGCCTAGTATGGCGACATGATATATGGTACCCATGCCGCCTATGATTGATACTTATGATTTGAAGTTGTTTATACACTATGTACTTATATAGTATCAAATGATTTGTTTTAAACGTATCAAGCATTCTTTGGCTGTTATAAGGGAAAACCCTATCCCCCGGCTTGCGTTGCATTGTGTGATAGGACCTGGGTCTTATAACAGCTTCATTTTTCTTTATTCAGCATTGCGCTGTTTGTTTTATGCACTGGTATTCTTGGGAGGAAACCCGTTCCGTGTTATACGGCGTGGTCCCTTGATTTACCTAAAGATTTAAAATAAAGATTAATAACTGTTTTAGTTCTCACACCAGTCACATGACTGACCTGGAGTTTATTGTTTTAACCTAAACTCTGGGTGCCCTTATTTTGACACGGGCAGCTAGTAGTTTTGGGTTTTGCAGATTTATATTCACAGGATCCTGGTTTACAGCTGGAACGATATCCGGAAAGCTTTGTATCCGTATATCTTCTTCTAGTTGTGTATTGTATTATCTTCCGCTGCTATGTATTTAAATGTAATTTAAATCTCTGACATTTCTGTGTAATATTTATTCATTTATACTCTGTATATTCTTGTAATCTGATGCATTGTTGTAATATACAATGAGATGTTCTTCTGTTTGCGTTCTATTTTGTCGTGTTCTCAAACGATAGGGTGTTTCGAACGGTCTGGGTCGGTTTAACGACTGGTTCGGACCGAGCGAAATTCCTTGCCGTCACAAATATCCTGTCTTTAACGGGGTTAAAGAACCAATGTCATCTAAAACTCGGTTCACGATAAACCCAAAATCACATTCCATTAATTATCGGGTTAAAGAACAAGTGTTATTTAAAACACCATTCACGATAAACCCAAAAATCAATTCCAATTCAATTCCAATTAAATATCATTTAATTGGCATATTTCATTAAATCTAAATAAAAAGATTCGATCTTTTTCCCATTTGGGCTTAAGAACAGTGTTAATGAAGACACCGTTCACGACAAACCCAAATCGCATTTGATATTAAATACAGGGCTCTGAATAGAAAATATATCGGCTTATATTCAATATCAAATTCTATGACCCACAAACATTGTATTGGAAATAACGATTTAAATATATCTTTCAAATTTCCATAACAATATCTGTATAATCACGAAATCCAACATCGAAATATTCCAAGGACAATTTCAATTCAAATCCATTCCAATTCAATTATTGGAAATTCTGGTTATTTTCAAAACCGTTTCAAATCCACTTTATTTATTGTCAAAATAAATGGGATTATAATTCTAGTTCAAAACTAGTTCATTTCGATAAAATTCTGTTTTTATCTTTTCAAATATGAAATTTTTTGTCCCAATTCTTCACAAATCATTTCTTATGATTTTACACAAATTATTACTATTTTTAATAATTTTATCAAGGCCCGTACAGTCGATTTCCATCAATGGCCATCGAACTGCACTTATAGCGACCTTTTCCAAATTTGATTTGGACATATTTCCAAATCCAACCGTTAGATTTCAAATCTCTAATATTCGTTAGAAATCTCTTTTCGATATGAACCCAATGGTTCCGGTTTTAGGAGAATCCGACAGTCGGATCTCCCGTAATATCCATTTAAAGTCAATGGTCAAATTCGAAGTCAACGATTTCAACTTCATATTCAATTTCGAATCAAAATTGAATATTCCACATCATCGATATATGAATGATAATATTTTGAAAACGTTATATTTTGAAATCACTTCCTTTTCTATATTCATTGTAAAAATGAATAAAACCGATATAAATATCGTTCACGTCAAAATGGCGCCAATCTAACCAACACGGCTTTATATACTTCAATAACTTCGTTATTATATTCAACAAATGAATATTTTCTTCAACACATGAATATATATTTTTATTCAACACATGAATATTTATTATATTCAGCACATGAATTTTTATTCTATTCAACACATGAATTTTCTTTCTATTCAACACATGAATTTTCTTTCTATTTAACACATGAATTTTCTTTTATAATATTCCTTTTTTTCCAAATTGGAATGAGGCCCAATCAATTACCATATAACGTTAATTATATGGATTCCCTACAAGACATGTATATAATAGCAACGATAAAACATCAACCATCATCCAGAGTGCACCAATCAACTGCATAAGCATTAAATATAAATAATTAATGCTTACACTGTCTGTCAACCTATCGATTGACATACAACTAAACAATCGGGATTAGTGTATGTCAAATATCATCCCAATACCCGTGTGGGGTTTCAAATCAACAAACATAGATTTTTATTTGTGCAGTTGGGTGATGTGTAAAATTTATCGTCCCAATCAATATAAGTCAAATGGGTGTATATTAGCAAATCCTTCGATTTGTAAATGAATATTTTATTTCAACACATGAATTTATATCTTTGTTTAACAAATGAATATTTATTCTATTCAACACATGAATTTTCTTTCTATTCAACATATGAATTTTTATTCTATTCAACACATGAATTTTCTTTCTATTCAACACATGAATTTTCTTATTTTGTTTCACATCACAATCAGCAGTCAAATTTGAAAACACAAACAATCACACAAACAAGTCATCCATGGTTTGTGGACGACGGGTGTCGGGTGCTACTAAGCACCGTCTGCATCCTAGTATATATTTTAACTAGAAAACAAAATAAAAGTGAGGAGTTCTCACCGACTAGCTAAACCAATCCACCGCGACTCTTCAAATGTAAAAAATCTTCGCCGTGTTTCTACGAGATCTGTTTCACGCAGTACATGTTGAAAATCACATTTTTAACATCGCTACTTGTATAGAAAACAATATATTTTTACAACGCTATATATATAGAAAAGATTATATTTTTACTACGCTATATATAGAAAAGATTATATTTTTACAACGCTATATATATAGAAAAGATTATATTTTTACTACGCTATATATAGAAAAGATTATATTTTTACTTATCTATATATATAGAAAATATTATATTTTTATTTAACTAAAAATTATATTTTTACTCACCCAAAAAAAATATCATATTTTTCCCTTATCATTCAAAGAATAAAAATCTTGTTTTTACTTTACCTTTCAAAGAATAAAAATCTAATTTTTCCTTTACCTTTCAAGGAATAAAAACCAAATTTTTACTATGCGATTACATATATAAAAAATCCAACCTTTTCATTATTAAAAATCAAATCTTTGTTCACTAACATCATAGGTAAAAACTGATTTTTGTTTTTATGGGACTAATTAATTTATATAAATAAAGAAATAAAAATAAACTAATTAAAAACTTACAGTGGAAATCGGTCCGGGGGGGGGGGGAGGGGGGTTTCTTCACGTCGAAGGGGGAGAAGAGGGATCAGAGGGGGGGGGGGCTCGACAGCGCTGGAGGAGGTCGGAGGGGGTTGTGTCGGTGATGGGTAGCTGTTGTTAGGGTTAGGGGATGAGGGGGCTACGGACCGAGCTAGAAGAGTAAGAGGAGGGGAGAAGCAGCGGGAAGAGGCGTAGCGGAGGAGTCGACGTGGTAGGGGTGTGCTCTGGCGGAGGCACGAGCGGAGGGAGAACGATGGGCTAGGGCACGGTTTTTTTTTCCTTTTTTTTCTTTCGATCTGTGCTGAGAGGTATGAGGGGGGGCGTTGACCAAGGGATTGAAGAAAAGGAGTGGCATTATAAAATTTTATTATTATTTTATTCCTTTGATTTTCAAAAAGTTGAATTTTCATTCGAATTCCAAATCGAACCCAATGACTGTTACCCCTAGCGTAATACCCCCATTTCGAACACAATGGGATCGGATATGTTTCGTAAGCCGGTTCGGCAGTTTCGATCCGCTTTCATCAAATTTAAAATATAAATCTTTATATATTCAATTCGAATGTACATTTTAAATTACCGGGGCCACATACTAGCTCTAAAAATTCCCGAAAAATTATTTCAAGCTTCGTATTGACGATACGGTCCTAACGAAACTAATTTCGTCGAATTCTGAGACCGTTTGAAAAATGGCCATTTTCTAGTCGATTAAAATCAACTTAAACTGGTCAAAAGCGTTTCCCTTCGCCACGCTTACATATTGATTCAGAAAATTATGAATTTTGAAACCTAGCAATAATTGGACATCACGAATCCAACAAAAGTGGTTTCGTCGAAAACCGACGTCGTTTGCAAAATTTCCATTTTTAAGGGCTAAAATTCCATAGTGACTATTCTGAATTTTCATCTGGGCATAACTTTTTATCCCCGCTATGAAAATTCAATTTTTCCGATTCGTTGGAAAGATATTTTCAAATAGATTCTAATATGTTTGGTTTCTCTAAAATCCGGTTTATTTTGAATCCTGTACATTCATTTGAAATTTTAAATTGAATTTTCAAACTACCGCGCCATTTTCAATTCCTTTTATATTTAAAATAAAATATTTATATTCTAACATCGACCAATATAAATATATACATTCTAATTCTATTTAAAGTAAATTTCTCATCGTATTATTTAAGATAAATCATTTTAAATATTCAAAATTCATCAAAATTGCCAAAATAAAAATTTTGAATTGGCTCAGAATTTCTGTGTTGTTACATTTAACGTGCATTTCTAGTGATATTTCCTTTGTGTTTCCGAATACATGCACATGTATTTTTAAATCGTTTTCGAAATGGTTTGACTAAAGAAACATGGTTTTGAAAAGAACTACCTTTGTAATAAGCTTTTTTAAATCTGCCAATAATTTTATTTATAAGAGTTTATAAGCTTAACGATTTTACCTATATTTTCTAAAAAATTAACATTTAAACCATTTTTCTAACGTATGTTTCTTAATATGAAAACACATATTTTTGCACCCTTCGAGAAGGTGTGACTCTTATTTGATTATATCGTAAATATCATGGTATGTTATGCAAAGGTATACAAAATTGACTAACTATTGACTTGTCTAATTGAACTTGTTGTTCCATGAGTTCTCATGTGCTTTCTTGTGTTTTTCCTATGATTTCTAGTGTGGACCAACTAGCGGGTAGTAAACTAGTAGTGAGAACGTATGGTATAGTTATCACTATTCAGGTTATTGACTGAGATCCAGTACTAGATCTTCGAGTCACTCCTGCATGAATTTATGGACCTTCAGGTCAATCATGTTGTCTTATAACCACCAGGTCAATCATGTTGTAATCTGAACTTTGGGTCAATCATGTTGTATAGTATACCCCTTATGTTGATATCAGTAATAGCTATGGCTTCGAGCCATCATGTTGTTGTTAGCACATGCAGGCATAGCTTTGGCTTACCAATCATGTTGTTGTATCCAAAATCCTGTGTTTTTGTGTTTTCGTGTTATTGATGATTTCACCATTTCATGATGCTTATTGTTATTCAAATGTTATGCTTCTATTTATTCAAAGGCTCTGGTGTATATCTGGTGATTTCATTTCTATAATTTTGAACTCTTAGGTGAGTTCCCGATTTCAGTGATTCTCGTGATTTCCGAGAATTTAGTGGTTTTTGTGATTCTTATGTTTTTTTAGGTTCCTCCTTGTGGTTTCATGTGTTACTCCTTTTGTCACTTTTGTTGAAAAGGGATACTTGTGTCAAGTATTAAATGATTTCAAGTGTAATTTACCTTACCATGGTGTTTGTGTAATTTGTGCTAAAGGAAAATATCTGAGTCTATGTTCGTGCTTCTTCCGAGTAGGCCGCATATTAATTATTTGTACTTGAATATGGAGAAATCTATTATCTATATGTGTGAAATTCCCTTCTAATAGAAATGAATTTATGTCTACTTGATATTTCGTCTCATCTATTACCATTACTGGTAATTCTGTTCAAGTTAGACTGACTAGGTTTTTCATTGCTCGGGTCAGACCGAGTTATTTCAGATTATAACTTACTGTTGGTTCATGGTTAGCTGATCCATATTGGACTTCTTAGAGCCACCACCTTAGTCATATAGTGGTGTACTCTTGTCATTCATATATTTATTCTTTTAGAACATGCTGTATATGTGGCTTATGAAAACTATTCAAGTTTGTAGCACGTGTATACGTTGTACTCAGATGTTGTGCCTATATGTATTCTATTCTGTGTTACGATACAATTTTTTCTGAATATGATTCTTAGCCATCATATTTTTATATTAGATGCATTGAGTACGGTGACCCGATTGAAGCAAGAAAGGATAATTTATACACCCAATCGACATATTTGATATTCGTCTAATATAAGATTTTGGATGGTCGCTCCTAACCAGCCCTATTCTCCGCTCAAATGGTCAGTATTACCCAGTAATGCTTTTTGTTAGGGTGAGTCTCGGGGTGGGGCACCACAGTTTGGTATTAGAGAATTTTTTTGAACAAAGTACGATAGAAACCAAACAGAACTAGAATAGTACATGTGTTACAATACAGAAGGATATCATTCGTGTCCATTTCGATAACTTCTATTGTTATCTTTAGCCCATGTTCCCTTCAGTTGAGTCGTATGGAAGTCTTATCTTTGGGGATACGTCTAGGAATGTACTCAATTCCATATTATTCCATGTGTTGAGCCCGGTTATCTATAGTTTATCTTTGTAGAAATTCCTATCCTCCCAAATCCTTTTTATGTTTAATTCTTAGGTTTAAAATTTTAAGGAAAATTTAAACCCTATCCTTTTGTGTCAAGATAATTGCTAAATTAAATAAAATGAATCAGGAGGGTGAATGAATTCAATCCAACATAAAACAAGTGGAATCATTTTTGGAGTGAAGAAGTCCGATTTAGAAAAAAAATCAAATCAGAGAGCACAACGGAATCAACTGAATTGTTTTGTCTACACTGAATCTAATAAGTTTGTAAGTGGGATTAAGGGATGAGAAATCTTCATGATTAAATGTTTGCTAAGTGTTAATTGAGTAATTAGTTAAACTTAGTGTTGGGTTATTTTATTTGAAAAATAAAGCAAGAGTGTTGGTGATAATAAATAATAGAGACAACGGTGTGTCAATTTAAATTACAAGATTACCCTTTATGTTGAATTGTCTGTTGGGTATTTTAAGGGTTTTGATCAATATGTTTGATCAACGATATCGAGAAGAATTTCTTAAACACTTATACAAGAGGATTAAACACAATAATTTTGTGTTATAGAATAAAATTTTCTGAAAGAATAGTGTAAAAGTTTTATGTGAGAATAGTATTAAACTACTCTATATGAGATGGGAATTGTAGTAAAGTAGGGAAAGCAATGACAACATTATATCAACTTTGCAACCAAATAATGAGGAAAGTTGCTACGTAATCAGTGGGTTAATATTATTCAAAATGAATTAAAAGAGTTGTTGGGTGAAAATTGTGCTGTGAGAAAGATTATAGTAAATAAATATCAATTGTTTCGAGTATAAAAATTGGTTTAGATTGGTAACTATCTTGAACATGAGCAATAAGTTTGAAATATACACTCTTATATTTTGTGTTAGGGATTGCAGAATGGATCGTTAAGGCAAAACAAACACTAGAGGAGGGATGAATAGTGTTTTTGAGAATTTAATCAAAATCTAAAACTTATATGAACTACTATATGAATCAAACACCACAAATATAATCACAGATTCAAACACGGACATAAAAATAAGCAGAAATAAAAATGCAGAAAAGGAAAGAACACACGGATTTTATACTGGTTCGGAATTGCTCCTACGTCCAGTCCTACGCAACGCTGGATTGCGCTGAGTTTTATTACTATATCAATATCCAATTACAATACTCCTTGGTTTCACGGCTATAAGGGATACCACCGTTTCCACCCACACACTCAAGTATACCTTCCTTGATTTCACGGCTACAAGGGATACCACCGATTACCCATCCTTGATTTCACGGCTACAAGGGATACCACTGATTCCTTTACACAATCCAAACTATTACAAACAACCCCTCTTTAATAGCACTTGATTCAGAGAGTAATGAGTAGAGAGTGTAGAGAGAAGAAGATTAGCGAAAACAGAATTGAATTTGGCAGAGTATAGGTGTAGAAATCATAAAAATGATGAGAAATAAAGGTGTAACGAAAAATAGTGAAAGTGGAGAAGAACGAGTGATTCAAAATTCGAATTCAGGCCCTTTTTATAGTGTGTGAAAGGTTGCAACACTTTAGAACCATCACAATTAGTGAAAAGACACTTCCTTTCAAAATTGAAAAAATGACATTTATATGTCAACATAGTGTTTTTATTATGTCGACATGCACCTAGTGTAAAATTAAATTTTGATCATTTTTCAAGTGTTTTGATATAAATATAATTCTGAAATTCTTGAATTAAAAATAGTGTTATAAATTAATATTACAAAGTAGGAAATAATATGAAAACATAAATAAAAACTATATAAACATACTGATAAAGTTTAAAACCATATAAATATTGAAATATAAATCTATAAAACTTATAATCCTTGAGTTTGAAAACAAAAGTAAAGTAAGAAATAAAAATAGAGAAGATAGAAAATAAAGAAGATTGAAGATAGAATTTGGAAACAGAATTTGAATTTGAACTTGAACCTAGAGTGCTATTTAGAGTCTTGCATAATCTAGACTCTATAACAATATTAGTCTTGAACTCTTGAAATCTTGGATACTCATGAGTCTTGAATTATCTCTGAATTCTAAATCTCTAATATCATTAAACCGTACAGTCTTCAGTGATATTTCATGTATATAAATCCTGCATATGTGTGTGTGTGTGTGTGTGTGTGTATTCTATAAAAAAGTGTTAGTAAATATTTTATAATCAATTAATATTGAAATAAGGTTGTTGTCATCAAAGCACCATTCTCCAACAATCTCCCCCTTTTTGATGATGACAACCTTAGTTTATAAAATATCGTAACTGCATATACCAGTTGATGATGATCCTTCAAATACTCCCCTTGTCTATATGAATCCTATAAACTATGTCTATATTTTATAATTTCTCCCCCTTTGGCATTATCAAAAAGAAATTCTAAAACAACTCCCCCTAAATCGTACAGCTATCTAAATAAAATCTATAAGACAAAAAGTAACTAATGATATTACCCCTTAATCCAAAACCAGTTCAAAGTAGAATACTCCCCCTTAATCTATAGAATAGCAATTCCCAACAATAAGATGATTAAGAACAAACCAATCCAAGTATTATAATTACGTATGATTGTTTGTTACAAACCAAACCAAATCAAATCACACCACACCATACGTCTTAATGTATATACAAGTTTCAAATCATAGAATCCAAATCAAACAAATCAATCAAATCATACCAAATAATTAAATGTTTCTTGGGACTTCAACCCAGCCATCTTCTCCAAAGATAGGATCCTTCTTAATGACTTCCCAATCTTCATCTTCTTTGGTTGGCGGAGCCTTTGCGGGATTATTATCTTCATCTCTGAAAAGAGAGGAGATTAGCCATCGCATTGCATCAAAATGCTTCTCTTGTTGTTCAAACATCTTTATTTGGCTTAGTTCGAGATGACGCTGGTTTCGTAGAATGATAGAGAGAATATATTTGAAGGTATTCAAGGTTTCTTCTAGATTCTCACTAAGATTATGAATAGGATTTGCCATGGATTGGATGAGAAATGTATAAGGACGAAGGAGAAATAGAATAATGAATTTTTCTGGAAGAAATAGGCTTAAATAGGTTCTGGAATTCGTTGGATTTTGAATGGATGTGAGTAGTTATTTTAATTTTAAAATTTGAAAATCTGGCAGTTATATGTCGACATGTACTTATTTGTATGTCGACACACTATAGTGAAAAATTTGGAAATTTTCAAATTTTGAATTCTTTTGAACTCTATTAGATTATAATTAGTTCTAAAGTTTTTACAGAGACATAAAGATGATTTAAGATAAGTAAAACTCCATTTATTACTTAATAGAAAGCAAATACATCCAACCAATCAAGACACACTTTAAATACGAGATTCGAAATCAAATACAAGGAAATATAAGCGAACACATAAAGATAGATTAAACTAGATAAACTATTTTTCAGATGATGATGAGGGAGGTGAGATTCCAAGCTTTCTTCCTATCTTAACCATGAATTTGGATATTTTGGAAAGTTTCCTGTTAAGCGTCTTTTGATTTTTGATGATTTTCACTTGTTTTTGAATAATCATCTCTTCATAAATGCATTTAGTATCGGTTACTTTCTATAGAAGCCTCTTCTTCTTCTTCGACTTCCATTGGCTCTTGTTCTTGTTGCATTCGAGCTTGTTTGGCTTCGAATGTCTCATATGGTTTGAAAGTGAGAGGAATTTGGATAAGATGAATGTTTGATGAGTCAAACATTTTGCTAGGCACAAATTTTTCCCCATGTCAACATTAAAGTATTTGAAAATACGAGTGAGATAAACACCATAGTAGAGAGTGTTTTCTCTTGACAATAATTCTATGGACTTAATTTCATTTAAGATCATTTCGGCCCAATTGATAGTATATCCACCCATAATAGCAAAGAGAGCCTTTTGGACTTTGAGAGTTGGATTGTTGAAATTTTCGGAACGGGGAGTGATGGTATGTTGAAGGAGAAGGTTGACAATTCTTGTTTTTGGATGAAAGAAGTGATTTTTGAATTCCACTGGAGCACCATCTTCAAATATGTCGTGGTAGGTTTCCAAATCAGTTTCGTCGATAACAAAATCCGAAAAATCCGAGCTCGTACTTCCACAATTTAGAATAGTACCTAAGAGTTCGGCATCAAGAACAATTTCAGTGCTTTGACACTACTCCAAATTTGGTTTTCGTTGCCTTCATAAAGTCCACGATTGAGATTCGCATAAAACATCTTGACGAGTTTAGGATAACATACTTCGTCATTATCACGAGAGTCTATTAGACTCAAGACTTCGCTGTGTTGAAAGATAAAAGTAAAAGCATAGGTGGGAAATTCTCTAAAGATGGCAAAAGCACCCATGTTAACTTTAGCACTTGCTAAATAGTTACCATAGGTTTTGATAGCCTTTGATGGTTTTGGTTATCTTCAATTTTTGAGATGAACTTGAGGAAGCCGTTGAATTGATAATTTTGAAGAGAATAGATATGAAGAATATTGTTTTGAGTTGTGAATGAATGGTAAATAGAATAAATGTTTTTGTAGAAATTGAATGGAAATGAATTGAATAGGCACAACTTTTCAGACCTAAATGACATCTTTTCAGACCTTGGGAGTTGGTGAAAAGTTGGAGGGAAGTTTGAAAGTTTAAACCTTTGAAATTAAAAATTTGAATTTCAAAACTAGTAAGATATGTCGACATAGACATATTTTTATGTCGATATATATGTCTATTTTCAAAGAAAATTAAATTTTTTATGAATGGAAATTTATATTGTCGATTTATATTTTAGGTTTAACGATTTCCTGAAATTATTCTAATCTTAATAAACACACAAATAATTTATTTTATAGTTTTATTTGTTATTTATTATTATTATTATTATTTTGAATTTAAAATTTCAAATTTGAATTTCAAATTTCAAGTTTAAAATTTAAAGTTTTAAAATTCCAATCAAAGCAAACAAACAAAGCAACCATTCAACCAAATAAAATTAGAAATTAATTAAGGCATACCAGGTTTTTTGATCCTTTTCTTTGAAATTTTCTGAATTGTCGTAAAGCATATATTCGTATTTTTGGTTTCTGGTTCTTCATCACTTGACGATGAATCTGAATCATCTAATGTTGCTACGTATGCTTTATTTCTCTTTCTTGATGAATTGCTGTTGTCTATTTGTTGAGTTGATTTATCTGGATATGGATACATTTCCTTTATATGACCTGGTTTATTGCAGTTATAACATCGACCATCATTACTTCTTGAACTTCCTTGGTTATAATTTTTCCTTCTATATCTCAGAAATTTTCTAAAATGACTTGTCATAGGAGCCGTTTCTTCATCATCTTCACTACTCGAGTCAGAATCATTTGCTGTTGCTTTTAATGGAATAGATTTCTTCTCAGTTGGTCTGTTTCTTTTCTCTTATGTAATTGTACTTCATAAGACATCAGATTTTCAATTAACTCCTCAATCTTCATTTCATTCACATCATTGGCTTCTTCAATTGCCAAAGTTTTCTGATCCCATTCTGGAGTTAATGAACTTAGTATTTTTCTGACTTGATCAGTTTCAAAATAAGTTTTTCCAAGTGCTATTAATGAATGCACTATCTCTTGAAATCTGCAATATATATCTGAAATAGACCCATTTTCGTTCATTTTGAATAACTCAAACTGATTTACTAACATTGCTATTTTAGTTTGTTTAACTTTACTAGTTCCTATTGAGTAACTCATAAAGTTCTCAAAATTTCATAACCAGTTTTACATACTGACACTCTATTAAACTCGTTCGTATATAATGAACAAAATAACATATTCATGGCTTTAGAATTGCTTTGTGCAGCAGCCTTTTGTTCATTTTTCCATTGTGCAAAAGCAGTTGTGGGTTCAACAAATTTATTTTGTGTACTATTCCATGTGTTTAATCCTACTGACTGTAAGTATATTTTCGTTCTGCATGCCCAATATGAATAATTACCACCATTAAACAGTGGTGGTCTAACAGTGGACTGACCCTCTACAAAAGAACTATTATTACTACCAATGTTGGTTGCTATTATCACTATTTTCAAAAATCAAATTATGAACTTTTTCAAAGACCTTGCTCTAACACTACACCAAAAATGCCAATTTGGCAGTGCTAATGGCCGTATCAAAATCGATTTGATACGGTTTTAAGCCGTATCAAAAAATGGCGTCTCTGTTTATTTGATACGGTTTTAAGCCGTATCAATTAAGAAATTTGATACGGTTTTGAACCTTATCAAATTAGCAATTTGACACGGCTTAAAACCGTATCAAAGGAGATATTTAAGACGGTTTTAAGCCGTATCAAATTGCTAATTTGATAAGGTTCAGAACCGTATCAAATTTCTCAATTGATACGGCTTAAAACCGTCTCAAATTGGTATGCTGGCACTGTCAATTTCGTAGATCGATACGGTTTTAAGCCGTATCAGTTGAGAAATTTGATACGGTTTAGAACCGTATTAAACTAGTATACTGATACGGCTCAAAACCGTGCTTAATGCCTCACTCCTACAATGATAACAATGAATTAGATACGGCTTTTAACCGTATCAAAATCGGTATATTATATACAAAATCACTGCACCCATTGATATATATATATATATATATGCACAATAAAGAAGGTACACTAACACTCATATAACAGTATATAAAGAAGAGATACGCAAAGAATAATTCGATTAATACATAATTCATAACTTCAGTTAATACATAACACAATATATACAAAGCATAATGTTCACAGTTCTTCCTCTAAAAAAAAAAAAGACAACAAAACTGCAGTGGTCGAGCTCATACAACTCATGCTTGTTCCAAAGCCTGAAAAGAAATTAAAATAACAAACATCGGTTTAGTAGGCATTGAGTAAATTTCTCGGTAGGTGCAGTAAACAAAAAAAAAATGGCAGCAGGTCTCTTGATTAAAGAATGTCATGCATAGCAACAATGCCTACAAAATGATTAAAGAATGTCAACATACAATTAAAGGACCTGATGCAAGAAATACCCATATTCTTGAAATTTGTAATTAATTAGGGATAATTAATACAAATTATGGGGGTGATTAATTAGGTGTAATTAATCGACTAAGACACGAGGTTGGACCCTTTTGTAGCATAAGACTGCCCGGAACCGACCGGCAAATCATTCATATGCTGACGCGAGAATGTCATGATACAAAAGGACCTGATGCAAGAATGCAAGAATGTCATGATACGAATATGGATGAATATTAACGATCTATATGACTATTTATGATTTTGTCTGCAGTATGGTAACATATTCGTCGTATGCTTGTTACTTGATAATCCACTAACTGTTATAAATAAGAAGTTACAAGGTGAAAATGGAATCAAAAGACAATCGCTAGTGATGAGTGGTCCTAAACAGAAGCATGGAGAACAATAACTTCCAATAGCAAATAAATATTTAATTTCCCTACTCATACAGATTGTATATGTTATCCAAACTTTATGTTTTATATGTTCCTTTCATTAAGATTTAAAATGTGCACGTCATGAATGATATGTATGTGTTAATTGTATTTTATATGATCACTACTGCATAATAACAATATCAAATTTTTAACGAACATGCCAAGTTTAGCATTTCACTTGGCAGTAAACTCTACGTTCAAACTTATTACTAGTATTTTGATGCTATATGATCACTAACTGTTATAAATAAGAACTTACAAAGTGAAAAAGGAATCAAAACACAATCACTAGTGAATGGTCCTAAACAGAAGCATGGAGAACAATAACTTCAAATAGCAAATAAATATTGAATTTCCCTACTCATACAGATTGTATATGTAATCCAAACTTTATGTTTGGCTCATGGTAGCGATAAACTCATCAATGACGATGCTCCGATTTCTGATTACGGCATTCGAAATAATTCTCAGGTTGACTCTTTCGTAGTTTGAAAAGTGTATTATGATATGTTATTTGCTTCAGTTTATGCATATTAAAATCTAAGCGATATGTGTTATGCAGCTAATTTATGCCTTCTTATATCCGCGATGCTTCAAATATGACGAGGTTTAAACTAATTTTGCGACTATGTTTATTACATTATGTCACATATTTATTTTGACAGGAATTGACATTGGGGTAGATTTTATTTAATGACATGTCTGTTAGAGTTTCTGAAATGAAAATAGTAAAAAGTAGAGGGTAAACAAAGTTAGAACCAAACTAACTAGATCATTTCAGTCGGTTTTCTTACGAAATTCAGTTTGTATGTTAATTTTATTTGATTATCAATTTAACCAAATTAACAGTTCTTTTATGAGCCAAATTTATTGGATTATAATACATCTTACTATTGGTTTAGTAAAAAAAAAATGTGTAGAAAATATATCAATTTTGTTTAAGCGGCGCTATAAAATTGACGATTTAGCGGAATAAATCCGCTATTCACCCGCTTTAAGCGGATCCGCTATTTCTAACCGCTTTTTTGAAAAACCATAGCATCGAAAATCCGCTATACGCTATAGCAGTGCTATAACAGCGCTATTTGTGAAGTTAAAATCTTTTTTCCTCGCCATTCAAGCACAGTCTGTCGGAAAATAGCTCGCTTCCCAATTGTTGATTGTTACATATATTTATAATTGTGTGTTTCTTGACTTGATTGGGATACAATGTTGAATTCCTACTACTAGATACTACCTCTCATATAACTTACAAAAAAAAATACCTCGAGGCCAAAAAAGGATGAAGAAAAATGTGGAGAAAACAAAATTTAAGCAACTTAATTTTATAAGAGCGAAACCATACCTGAAATAGCTCTGAAAGAAGAATTGCTTCGGTAACGCCACCGGAATAAGACATGCAATACCTGAAATAAGCAATGCAAGCAATGTATAAGTGAATCAAGATAAACCGAAAGAAGACTATGTTGGACGATTCTTGAATTATATATAACTCTTTTGACTTGACAAGATAAAATAGTGTAAAATTATATATACCTGCTCCAATGTCTAAAGATATCGAATTAGGTTCTTCGGATGACACATATACCCACCTACTCCGACTTCATCAAAGGTCTCTGCAAATTGACGATTTATTTTGGTGGATTTCTCAACCGGCAACAGTATATCGTCCAAAACCAATTTTTCATGTGTAGATGGTACATATTTCCCATGAATTCTGGACGATGTAGAATCTCGACATACAGTACCTGTTGCAATAAAGTTGCCTACATCTATCCAACAAAATAACTGCATCGAAATCAACTAATAATAAAAAGTTGGTAATAAATACCTATTGCTACTATGTCTAGATCAGAGTTGAGAATTTCACATTTTTGATTGTTCGAAACATTGGTTGTTTCTTGAGAAGCAACGACTTTAGAAGAACCTAGTTGTATGTTGCGTGCTCCATCAGGGGGATCTAACGGTGTGGGGGTTCCTTTAGAAGCAGCGATGTCTCCCACCATTTGAATCAAAAGCTCCATTCGCCCCGCCATATTTCCTATTGTACCCTCCAAACTTCCCACCCTCATTTTCAAGTTAACGTTGTCTTGACTAACATATTTGAATCGTTTATGTGCAATAGCACAAGCCCTAACATTAGTCATTGGTATGACGGTCCCAACACCGCGGCTCCTACCGTTCGTATCCTTACCAAACACTTGTGATAAAATATCATCATCCACTGTCAATTTTTCTTCATCACTATCGGTGATCTTTTCCTTCATTTTCGCAATTTTATCCTAAGACATGATAATTCTTAAATGAATAATGAAATTTCAAATAATACGCAAGTTAATATTTGTTTAACTTACGAAGTACACAGAAGCGGTATCTGATATGCTATCATCTTTTTTCGTGTGTGTCTTCTCCCATACTTGATGACAGTTGATATTTGCAGATGGATCTGCAACGGTCTGCAATATATTCCAGTTTATGTATATTTCCTATCATAATTGGGGGGGGGGGGTACTATTTTCGAAATAAAATGAATATAAATTACCAATTCGTGTTATATTCTTGCATGACTTTTACGTCCTGCATGGTGACCATAATTGAGCAATAATCTATTTCTTTTGCCTGACTTCCTTCTTCTGCTCGCTTTAGGCGTTGCTTCATTTTTTATGAACTCATTCCAATCTTCTTGAGCAACTGTAGGTGGGCAATTTTTCAACCGTTCTTCGTCATTGTCGAAAATATCATAAAAACTTGCTCTCAAGTTTTTCTTGTGTCTTCTAAAAGCCTCAGCCATTCTTTTTATAAATATTTCCTTTGAAAGCGGCTCAAGCGCATACATTTTCTGCAAAAATTAAGAGTCAGACTGTAAACATTTAAGTGCTATATTACCAAATTTCTCAAGTAATAACTTACCACCAACTTGTTCAAACGTCGTCCTTATATGTTTTGGGTATTTTATTCCAACTTACATACGATATCGGCACATGAGCACTTACTAGTTTACCAAGCATAGTAGCGACTTTTGAAGCATTTTCTGAGATTGGGATACCAAGTAGGTTTTGATCAACTTTCTGCTCTTTTGAACATGTTGCATGTGATGATACTGGATTTTGTGACATAATTTCCTGCAAAATATAATATAACTAATACATGTGATCATCACCACCATGCTTAGTAGGTTATCCACAATTCACAATTTAACATATGGTTATGGTAAAAAAACATTCAACAATTCATGACATTCCAAATACATGTGATTCCCTTGAGGAAAAAAAGCATTCAACAATTCATTACATTCAAAATACATGTGATAAAAAAAAGCAGTCAACAATTCATGACTTTCCGAATACATTTTCTAATTTTTCATTGTCTTCAAAAGCTGACTGGTAGATGGTAGGAAACTCAATGTCATCCACATTTGTAGTCAACCATTTTGGTGTATGCAAAACCACAAACCATCCGTTATTTTTTAAATCTTTCGAGTAGAGCACTTGACTCGCTTCTGATGTAAGAATAAATGGTTCATCATTCATGTTGTCTTTGTTCTTTATTTTTCCTAAATTGACCATGATTAAGTTTGAAACAGGATCTATTTTGCAACCATTGATCTTATCCTCGACCATTACCCAATCACAATAAAAAACCGTTTGATTGAAGTCAGTGTAATCCAACTCAAGTATCTGCTGAATGACTCTGTAATACGTTGTTTCTGCTTCCTTATAATTTTTATCTTTACCACTCGCTCTAAATTTTGTAATTGCTTTCATGCATACACCACTATCCTGTGTGACCATACGGTCTTCGTGCATTTTCGTGGAAAATAAAAATCCATTCACTTGGTACTTCGTATAACTAACTGCCATGAACCTCGGCCCGTGTGCTAGCCGCCAAAGAGTTGGATCAACATCGCTGCAATTCACCAACTACATAAAACAAAATAAATAAAAGCATCGTTTGTATTGTCAACTTATAAACACATTGTAACACCCCACCTCCGTTAAGGTCACTCACAAAGGGAATGCCTTAACTTTGGTGGAGCATTTTAGTAAACAGAACAGTAACTTACAAGACAGATAAAACAGTACTTGAAATTTTTTAACTTTATTACAACGGAAGCAGAAATCAATATGGTTACATCCTTTCAAATCTCAGAATACAAGTACAAAATATCAGTCTTGTACAAAAGCCTTCAAAATGCATGGTTTAAAATCATAATCCCCACGGAAGAAGACAAGCCATACTTTAAGCACTTCAAGCAGAAGAAATACGGATCTAGCTAGAGTATTCCCTCCTTAGAAAACCTGGGGGGGGACAGAAGAAAAGAGACGAAACAACAAGGGTCAGACATAAAGTCTGGCAAGTCCAGTGACTTTCAGCATATGAACAGATAATAATAATATGACATGAACATAAAACTGGATGAGAGATAACTGTAACAGGTGTAGCAGATATAACAGAGGAACAGAATGACATAAACAATTGCTTTACACTTCTCTGCACTAATACTAGTATAACAGAATTAGGTGCCACCCTAATGTCTAAACAGAAACGGGTACAGAATAATTTAACAGAAACATATTGCTAATAATGGGCCTTTACTACCCGATCAGAGACAGACAGAAGCAGAAACAGATTAATCCTTATGGAAACAGAATGTAGAATTAGGTGTACACTAGTAATGGGCCTTTACCTCCCGAACAAACGGTACCACACAGAAACAGACAGGTGTTACCACCCAACAGAAACAGACGGTACCAACAGAAACAGACAGAACTAAGTGTACCCTAAAACCCTACCCCAAGCGATCGGCTCCCTAATACATAAATATCCTGTGTCGGCCCCACAGTAGGGTGTATCACTCCCTAAAGTGACAACCAATTGGCACAGACCTATTTACAGATGTCACGGCGTCTTACATCCTTAGAGGCAGACCGGGATCCATGCACGCACATGACCCGGTTGGAACGCACCATCAACACCCCTCGCCATTATCAGAATGAACCTCTTATAATTAGTTCAGTAAGCGTGCCCGGACCCTACTTACTGTTGGGTCAAAGTTTTGATACCAGAAAGGGTTACTGACTAATATTGGTCCCAAACAACAGATGACACAAGTAATTCCCCTCCTAACCTTGTGTCCCCAGACTAACAGATTTCAGATTAACTTGTTTACAAGTTCAGACAAACAGAATTCAGATTTACTAGTTCACAAATTAAGTTAACAAGTTTTCAGACTAACGGATCAGATGTACAGATTTTTCAGATTTGTCTAACTTTGTATTGGGCCTACAGATTCATGGACGGGTTTACTACACCTATTAATCCCGTTGGTTTATCCCTATTTTCCCCAATACGTTTTAGACGTCATTCTTATCTTAGATTTGCATTAATTAATTATTAATGCCCAGACCTCTCACATTAGGTCGCTAGCTTGTGGCCGCTGGATGGGCCTGGCGGTTCCGGGCAGACTTCTGCCACAAGCCAGACCTAACCTCGTGTCTTAAGCAGGTTATGACTAACTTCTCACATTAGAACCTATTGTTTGCGGCCACTGGATGTGCCGGGCGGTTCCGGGTAGAATTACGCCGCAAACTCATTCTAACCTCGAGTTAGCCATGTTTATCTTTGCGGCCAATTAATTAATAATTTACCGTTTATGCGCACGCCCAATATATATATGCCAATTCAGATTATATCAATAACAGGATGATTATATCAACACAACAGATAACAGATTTTCCAGATTATATGACTTAACGGATTTAACAGATTTAGCAACTTAGCAGATTTTGGCATATAACAGGTTAGGCATCTCAACAGACAAATTTAACAGATTTGGCATTTCAATCTAATTAGCAGTCTAGGCAATATAACAAAACTAGCAGTTTAGGCAACTTGGCAAATTAGCAGATTTAGCAAATCTAATATTTCTAAAGGTTCTATTTACATGCCTTGCCTAGTCATAAATTAGGCCTAAATTCATATGCCTACATAATTTTCATGATGAACATATACTCCATGTTTGCATAAAGTTACATAGCACAGAATGTGGACATATAACATATGTTCCAATTTTTGTTAAACTAGCATTTTACAGCAGATTCACATATAAATTATACCAAATATAACCATTAATTTCAATGCATGCCATATATCCAAGAATCCCTATTTAGGTGTGATCACTATAATAGATATCCTAATTAATGTAAATCTTTACACCTAAGTTTCCATATCCTTCTTCTTTCAACTTATGAATCATTATGCAAAATATACCCAACAATCTAAATCTTTAAATTATATCTCCTAAAAATTAGATCTTGACTTTTATCTGCATTTTGTCCAAAGTCTCAAATCATAAGTAATCTTACAATGGTTCCTCTCTTCTTTTATCACAGAATATGCATAGGTTTAAAACTAGTTTACAACATATGCTTACTTTTCTAATTAATTACAGATCTAAATAACATATGTTCATTTCTCTAATTAGTTATAGATCTAGATTACAACGTACACTATGCATACAACATATATAAATTACATGTTTACAGTCAAATTCATGCATCTAATCCCAAGTCATATGTCAATATACTTTATGCCTCGGATCTAAAGTCTTATGTTCAAATCAGCCTTGTCAAATTTCGCATCATTCATTATTTGTCCCAAAATTTGCGTTTATACATTAATCTCTTATGAGATTAGGCACAGGCTCGTGGTAGCCTGGCTATAGAAACAGAAAGGAAGCAGAAAGGGATACAGAACAGTCACAGAAAAACAGATCTGACATATATACAGTCTCGGATTCAGATTCACAATTCAAGTCAAAATCAGAATTAACGTTTATAGCGGAAAATAACTGTACTTGCCTTGATTGGATTAAAGAAAGAACTTTAGTTGTTGCAGAATTGTTGCAGAAGCTTTTATCTCAAATTTGAATTGAATTGCTTAGGTTGATGTTGATTAGCTTCTAGTTTTGACTCTAGCAGAGTAGCGACGCCATTTTTATTTTTATTAGAACAGAGGCAGAGAAGAAGCAGAATAGAATTGTGTGTAGAGGAGGCTAGGTCTTAGGATCTATTTATAGGTGTAGTTAGTTGTTTTAGGCCTTTAGATAAACCCTAAAACAGATCAGAACCGTCAGAATTCGTCACAGACTCACCAAAACAGCCCAAAAACCCATCCAGGTGCACCCAGGCCGACCTGGCTCGACCAGGGGGGTCGACCCCCAGGTCGACACCCAGGTCGACTCCCCAGTCGACTCCCAGGTCGACTCCCCAGTCGACCTGGGCTCCAGGTCGACGCCCGGGTCGACCTGCCCAGTTCTGGGCTGACCGAAACCTTCTGAATCTTGTTTTGGCCATATCTTGGTCATACGGACTCCGATTTTCGAAAACTCGGACTCTATTTCGCGTATTTATTTCGAGAGGAACACAATGGTGATGTCCATTTTACCTAATTCCTGTTTCTTGAATTAGTTATCCTTATTTTACTATCTTTTCCGTAACATACGCCATTATCGAACTAACTTTTCTTCTCTTCCATGTATTAATTAATTCTCCTTACGCATCACCATTATTTACATATCCTAAGCATATTTTCATATATTTTATTTTATTTTTAATTATACCTAAAAATGCAGGGTGTTACACACATGAAATTCTTATGATGATGTAATACCTCATTACGTAACCATAGGGTAAAATATTTAATGACTTCGAAGGTTGTACCTTTTCGTTGTGGTTGAAGTCTAGTGCTTTTCGCATAGACGTTGTACCTTCTATGGAAAACACATCGAAATTAATATATAAATTGGATTAAAAAAATGAAAATTTAAAAAAAATTCATGAACTTACTTCTTCCATTCATCCAATCCATCATACTTATTAAGGACTCATCTACGCACTTGTTCAAACTGCACTTGGGTTAACGTTATATTTTTACCATTATCTAAAGGTATCTCACCAGCAAACTCATCATCCTCATCTAAAAATGCTTCGCGGGTATGTTTATGATTGCCATAACCTCTATTTGGCATATATTCCATGCAGTAAAGGCTAGCTTCTTGTACGATATATCCTTCTGCAATACACCCTTCAATGTATCTTTTGTTGCGTACATATCCTTTATATGTTTTCATTAATCTGTGAATGTGATCAATTATATATTATACATGATAGTTATTTACACCGAATAATAATGTACATAACTGAAATTAGTTATATACCGTTCAAAAGGATACATCCATCTATATCTGACAGGGCCACCAATCAATGTCTGATCGGCTAAATGAACCATAAGATCGATACTAATATCAAAAAAATGCAGGTGGAAAATGTTTTTCAAAAACACACATTGCTTCTATCAAACCATCCTTTTCTTTTATAAGGTGTTCCCTATTGATCACCTTTGAGCACAAAATGTTAAAGAATAAACTAATACGATGAACACCATTTTGCAGATCCTTGTGTTGTGCATAAGAATGTTGAAGCAATACCGAAAGCAAATCCTGCATTATGACGTGATAATCATGTGACTTCATATTTTTTAGTTCGGGAGGATTGATGGTCACATTATTGTGGAAGTTAGAAGAGAATTTATTAGGTACTTTCAGATTTTTCAATACAGTGAAAAACTGTATCTTTTCTTCTTTGCTCAAAGTAAAAGTTGCCTTCGGTATGATTATTTTATTTGTTTCAGGATCTTCTATCACCCACAACTTTTGTTTTATAGCCATGATTTTCAAATCCTTGCGTGCATTGATGCCATCTTTTGACTTATTTTTATGGTTTATAATGGTGCTTATGAGACGTTCTGTTACATTCTTCTCCGTATGCATAACATTAATTTTATGTCGAATCATATTTTCTTTCCAATATGGTAAATCAAAAAAGATAGACCTCCTATACCATCCAAAAACATCGTCAACTTCTTCAATGGCTGGCTTTTTTCATTTTTGACCAATTTCTTCTTTCTATTTACCGACTTTCATTTTGATATTCACTACTTTCTTCTCAACTTCAAAATCGGTCAATGGTCGTTTAGGACGACGAAGTTCTTGTTCGTTATTGAAATTTGTCTTGTCGTATCGAAACTTGTGTCCGTTAGGAAGAAACATTCGATGTCCCATAAAACACATCTTTTTTACTTTCAGGGAGATGATAAGAACAAGTGTTTTCCCCACAAACGGGACATGCAAAGTAACCTATACATCCCGATAAAGTACCAAGAGCAGGGTGATCATATAGTATTTCATACTCTATATTCTACAAAATAGATAACAAATTCATCAATTATTTTTCATTGTGCTAACTTACAAAATTAAAACAATATAGAATTGATATATCTAATATGTAATATGTTATCTTAGAAAAATATCATTGTCATACAAAACCACATATATGCATTAGTAATTAACTGTAACTTACCGCTAATGTTCATGGACTGATATACCTCGAATTCTTGAATAGTTGTAAAGTATGCAACATGAAATTTGATTTATTGAAAAATTATATGTATAAGAATTTGAAAAGAAAAGATGGACAGAGAATAAATACTATTGCCAGACATGGTTGAACTTGCAAAGACCCTTTACTTGTATGGATAGAGAAAGTATGCTAATTGTTACTTAATAAAAAGAATTATAAGATGAAAGCAACGAACTGGTAATATGTCATGATAACTCACATTACCCAAAATTGAATAAAAGAAGAAACAAGAAATTATATTGAATGTCCTAAAGCAGAACAACAGTTACTGCATTAATAATCAGTAAATGGGAAACAGGAAATGTGTATTAATAATCAGCTGAGCCTTACGCTCAGTTTCAACTGAGCCGTGAAGCTCAGTTTCGCATGATCCAAGATTGAATAAAAGTGTTTCTCTTATAAATGGGTTTCTCGTCCATCTGTAAGTGCCATGTTTATAGAATAAAACATTATCATTTAATTTGTGTATGCTTAAACATATTGTAAATTTCGATTCAAAACATGCAATCTTACATGCAAGGCAAGATTGTATTAAAAAAAAAACTGAAAAACAAGATGGATCTGTAAACAAAAACACGAATACAACAATTTTTATTTATTTATTATTCAGCTGAACTCAAAACGATACAAACTGTAGAAGTATATATAAAAACAAAACAAGACGTGGTGCACTAAATTATAGCATCATGCTTGTGTACATGCTCACAAGCACATTAGTAACATGCGTATTTACTCAACCCTATGTTTCTAAACACACCCATGAACCCCTTTAACTAACTGAAATGAACTTTAAATCCCAAAAGCAAGATATCAAGCCAACTAATGAACGCTCATCTGGATTGCATCCTCCATTCCTCATTTTATGAAATAATTCAAGCCAACTTATTCATAACAATTTTAACCACATATGAATTGAAATCATTTGAAGCTCGGGTTGCATAAACTAAAGGATCACAGGTAATGCATGAATCTTTATACTGTTAACATTTGTTAGGTCAGTTTTGATTTTAGAAACACAATAGCTACAACATGGTCCAAATTTTAGTATGACGATGAAAGTGAAAGGTGAGAGTATGAGAATATGCGACTAATATGAAAGGTTTAAACCTTAAGAATTAAATGTTAAGGTTCACTAAGAAATAAATTCAAAAGTCAATTAACAGTGCTTTTAAAGTTTGCTTAATCTTTTTTCTATAAAAATGTACTAAATAAGGAAATAAAAATAAGTAGCCAGAGTATCGTTCCTTTTGATTCTGAAGAATATTATCAATTTATTTGGGTTAAAATTATAAATTGATTGTTACCATATCAGATTATAGTACACTGGTATGATAGTTTGGCTTAAACATGATGAATACTTGATTTGTAATGATATAATAATGAGAAAACTACCGGTACCACTAACATTCCTGCTACAAAAGTATCAACTGAAATGAATTGACTTGTTGAAATTAACCTTTAAAAGGAATTTTAATTGTTGTTTTCCTATTCAGTTCTCTCTCCCATCTTAACCACAAAACAACTCTCAAATTCTAAAATGGTTTTAAAAAAAGGTAAAAATACCATGAATTTCGGAATCTCAGTTTTTTCCTCTTCATGACGAAACTTCATTTCGACGCAGTAGAAGTTCCTTTCAAAATCCATGATCTTAGGCGTAACGATTAGAATTGCAATAAAAACCTAGAAAGAGAACGTTTTTATTGCTTTAAACTGTTTATTTTTTGACAACAACAAGAGGGTGAGAAAACAAAATATACAGAGCAAATGCAACTTCCCATTTATCATAATAGTGTAGTTGGGCGCAAATACATACATGTAACTATTAAGGGATGAGGAGGAGAGTTATTAGAGAGGAACAATTGCAATTTTTTTTTGATACAAAACATGATACAAAGAGCACATATATACAGTGCTATGAGCCCAACGGCTAGTACAAAATATATCAAATATGTATGAGCATAACGGCTAGTATTAAATATACCAAATATGCATGAGCCTAACGGCTAGTAGATAATGAAAAAGCATGCTAAATATGATAAAAACGTGTTCACACTCTAATGGCTCTATTGTAACGGCTCTATTGACTTCTTTATGCCCCCTCAGTTCGAACTAGGGTTTCCTTGCTCATTCTGGCTTCCGCCTGCATTGATAACGCGAAGTTCCTCTCTCATTCTGATAAAAAAATTTGGTCGAAAGGGCCTTTGTGAGAGCATCTGCTCTCTGATAGTATGCAGGCACATGACATATTGCAAGTCTTCCTGATTGCGTTCTTTCTCTCACAAAGTGGAGATCAATTTCAAGATGTTTCGTCCTTGAATGTTGAATAGGGTTTAGAGATAAAGATACTGTGCTCTTATTATCGCACCAAATGACCGGCTTTCGTCTTGGAGTGAAACCAAGCTCCTCCATCAGTGATTCTATCCACATGATTTCGGCTGTAGCGCTTTCTAGTGCACGGTACTTAGCCTCTGTGCTAGATCTTGATGTGGTCTGTTGTTTCTTCGTACACCAGGAAATGATATTGGAACCGAGGTAAACGCAGTATCCTGAGACAGACTTTCGATCATCAATATCGTTTGCCCAATCGGCATCGCTAAAGCACTGTAAGTTAAGTTCCTTTTCTGAATTTAGGCGTATACCATAATGTTTTGTGCCTTGTAAATATCGTAACACTCTCTTTAATGCCATCCAATGTTCTGATAAAGGGTTCTGCATGTATTGACTGAGTTTATTGACACTGTAGCATATGTCTGGTCGAGTAATAGTTGCGTATTGTAACACTCCTATTATGCTTCTATATTGTTTGGCATTGTTGATATCTTCTCCTTTATGCTTAGATAGTCTTAGGTTACTAATCATAGGCGTAGGTAATGAGTTTGCCTTGTGCATATTTGCCCTTTGCAGTATTTCAGTGATATAATTTTTTTGGGATAATATTAATTCACCATTGTTTTTCCTAATCACTTGTATTCCAAGAAAAAATTTTAGTTCCGCCAAGTCTTTAATGGCAAAATTTTGATCCAGCTTGTGAACGATTCTGTTTATTTCTTCGCTGTTGTCTCCTGTTATTAGCATGTCGTCAACGTATACTAGAATGAACACAGTTCCATGTATGCCCTTCTTCATATATAAAGAATTGTCCGATTTAACTTGTGAGAAACCCATGTTAGACAAAGTTGACTTTAGCTTTTCATACCAAGCTCTTGAAGCTTGTTTTAAGCCATATATTGCTTTGTGTAGTTTGCATACTTTATCACCAGTACCATATCCTTCAGGCTGTTGCATGTATACCTCTTCAGTCAATTCCCCATTCAGAAAAGCATTGTTGACGTCCAGTTGCCTCACATTCCATCCTTTATTTAGAGCAATGGTCAGTATAATTCTGATGGTTGTGGGTTTTATGATTGGGGAAAAAGTTTCATTGAAATCAAAACCAAATTGTTGCGCGTAACCTTTTGCAACCAGTCTGGCCTTGTATTTGTCAATAATCCATCTTTTTTTCTTTTTATTTTGTATGTCCACCTACAACCCTCACATTTTTGTGTTTTGGTTGAGTCACTAAGCTCCAAGTGTTGTTTTTTATGAGAGCTTTATATTCAGTGTCCATTGCCTCCTTCCATTTGTTTGATCTTATAGCCTGAGTGAAATTCAATGGTTCGATCTCACTGGCAGAAATATTATATACTTTGGGTTTGAAGATGCCTCTCTTTAACCTGGTGATCATGTGATGTCCAGTTGATTGTGGTGGTGTTTGCTGATGTGTATCATTGTTGCTGGTATTGTCAACATGGTTGTTGTTTTCTGTATCTTCACTATGCTACATGTTTTGATGTATGTTTGTATCTTCTGAGTCATTGTGTGTCTCATTGGTTTGCTCGTTTGTTTGATCCATAGTTTCTTCCTGGGTGTTTAAATTGCTTATGCGTTGTTGCTCTTCATTTCTATCAATTGAAGGTGGTTCAGTAATGAATGGCTCGAACCGTATGTTATTGTTTATGCTTTGTTCCCCATCCTTTTTGCCGATTTGCTTTTCTGCATAAGGAAACTTGTTTTCATCAAATATCACATGCCTAGAAACATATATTTTTCCATTTTTGTCCATGCACTTATAACCTTTTTGGTTTTATGCATACCCAATGAATGTGCATGGGCTTGATCTCATACTTAGTTTATGATTGTTATAGTCTCTCAAACATGGAAAACATAGACACCCATAGGCTTTCAGAAAACCATATTCTGGTCTAACACTGTATATCATTTCATGTGGGCTTCTATTGTTTAAGACTTTGGTTGGCAACTTGTTAATGAGGAATACAGATGTGTAGAAAGCTTCATTCCAATATTTCATGGGTAATGAGCTTTGTGATAACAAAGTTAGACTAGTCTCTACTATGTGTCGATGTTTTCTTTCGACTAAACCGTTTTGTTCGGACGTATGCAGGCAAGTTAATCTATGTTTGATCCCTCTTTTGAGAAAGTAATTAGTTAGAGGTTTAAACTCAGCTCCCACATCTGTCTGAATAACCTTAACAGTACTGTTCATTTGTTTTTCGACATGAGTTATAAATTGCATAATTGTATTGCAAGCTTCTGATTTAGTTTTCAGCATGTATATCCAAGTATATCTAGAATAAGCATCTACAAAAGAAAGATAATACCTGTGTCCCTGATATGAATTTAGAGGCGCGGGTCCCCACAAGTCAGCGGCTATAAGTTCCAGTGGCTCATTATAGCTGGTTTCAGAATCACTAAAAGGGAGCTTGTGGCTCTTACCGAGTTGGCAGTGCGTGCATGTGTGTTTGATAGGTACATTTTTATAATGAATGTTATTATTACGCAAAACAGTCTTAACAGTTTCCAGATTAGGATGTCCTAATTTTATATGCCAAGAATTAATCACGTTACATTCATTGCTATTATTGTCATAATCAACGTTATTGCAACTATTCCTAATACAGTCATTGTCACTACTAGCATCTACATTATTGTACCAGAATTCTCCACTTGAGTTTGCAGTCTTGAATTTGTATAAACCATCGTATAGGTTACCTCGAAGTAATATTTCATGATTTAGGGAATCTTTAACTAAACAAAACTTAGGATGAAATTCAAAGTAAACATTATTGTCGTTGGCAAATTTTGATACACTTAACAAATTTTTATTAATCGTAGGTATAAGAAGATTGTTTAATTTGAGTTGTCTTTTCCCAAAGATAGTCCCTTGGCCTATGTGTGTGATACTAGCAGTACTACCATTACCCATATGCAAATTTCTCATACCTAAGTAATTTCTGCTCCCAATGTTTAAATTTTGAAGATTGCTAGTTATGTGGTGAGTCGCTCCTGAGTCAGGGTACCATTCTTCGAAGCCATTGTCTTCATTTTTTACTTCATCATCATCTGCAGCATTATGTCTTCGGTTTGCATTATTATTATTTTGAGTTGAATTCCCTGTTGTTGCCATATTTGCTTGTGCTCTTCTTTGTGAAAAGTAACTTTGGCTTGCCTATTGTCTACCTGTGTCTGAATTATACCTGAAGTAACATTTGTTCGCCATGTGACCAAACTTTTGGCATATTTGACATTTCACACGATAGTTGTTGTTATCTCCTTGTATTTGCTTATTTCTGACTGTGGTATAATTGGCAGAGAACTTATTTTGTGCTGTTTTTCTTTGGTCGCTTCTGCCTTCATGAGCAAGGAGTGCTGATCGAACGAACTGTAAATCAGGTAAAGTTTGTTGTGTGGCTAACACAGTTACTAGAGATTCATATTCTTCATCTAATCCACCAATAATAAATAGGATTTGCTCATTGTCGCTGATCTTATGACTAACAGCATTTAGTTTGTCACACAGATTTTTAATTTTTCCTAAGTATTCTTTCATGCTAGCCACCTTTTTTCTAGAATTTTGTAATTCCCTTCTATATTGCATGATTCTAGTAGCTGATTGTGAACTGAAAATTTGTTCAACTGTTTTACATATTTCATAAGACGTGCTACATCCAACTATTTGTGATAATAAATTCGAACTTACTGACGATAGGAGCCATGAGGAGAGGAGGCTGTCTTGTTTTTGAAACTTTGTGTAGTCTGTGTTAGGCACGATTTCTCCTTTCGAATTGGTTATCATCACTGGAGGGACTGTTATTGTCCCATTAATGTACAGCAGCAAATCATACCCTCTTAAAGCGATCTCTACTTGATATTTCCATAGAATGTAATTGTCTTCGTCTAGAGATGTGGTGATAATTTGGCTTTTTGGTTTAATCAGGTCATGATGGTTAGGTGGAGCACTGTACCCCATACTTCCTGAAACAGCGGAGGTTACTTCATTGTTGTTGGCCATAAAACAAAAACAACTTTCTGCTTGATGATTAAGCCTTTCAGCAATTTGGCTTTGATACCATATTAAGGGATGAGGAGGATAGTTATTAGAGAGGAACAATTGCAATTTTTTTTTGATACAAAACATGATACAAAGAGCACATATATATAGTGCTATGAGCCCAACGGCTAGTACAAAATATATCAAATATGTATGAGCATAACGGCTAGTATTAAATATACCAAGTATGCATGAGCCTAACGGCTAGTAGATAATGACAAAGCATGCTAAATATGATAAAAACATGTTCACACTCTAACGACTCTATTGTAACGGCTCTATTGACTTCGTTAGTAACTTCTAGTTAATCACGATGAGAAATTTATTTTGAGTAGAATTAGAACGTATATATTTATTTGAATCGTCGTTAGAATATAAATAATTATTTATAAATATAAAGGGAATTGGAAATGGCGCGGTAGTTTGAAAATTCGATTTCAAAATTCAAATGAATGTACAGGATTCAAAATAAACCGGATTTTAGTGAAACCAAAAATATTTGAATTTATTTGAGAATATATTTCCAACGAATCCGAAAAATCAAAATTTCATAGCGGGGATAAAAAGTTATGCCTAGTTGAAATTTCAGAATAGTCGCTATGGAATTCTGGCCCTTAAAAATGGAAATTTTGCAAACGACCACGGTTTTCGACGAAACCACTTTTGTTGGATCTGTGATGTCAAGTTATTGCTAGATTCCAAAATCTCAATATGTGAGCATGGCAAAGGAAAACACGTTTGATAAGTTTTAGTTGAATTTAGTCGATTGGAAAATGGTCATTTTTCAAATGGCCTCAGAATTTGATGAAATTAGTTTTGTTAGGACCGTATCGTCAATACGAAGCTAGAAAATATTTTTCGGGAATTTTTAGAGTTAGTATGTGGCCCCGGTAAATTGAAATGTGCATTCAAATTCAATATATAGAGTTATATTTTGATTTTGACAAAAACTGATCGAAACGGCCAAATTGGCTTACGATACATATCCCACTGTATTCGGAATGGGGATAATTAGCTAGGGACGATAGTCGGTGGGTTTCATTTCGAGTTCATAATAAAAAGTTACTTTTTGGGTGAATAAAATATTAATTAAATAAAATTCTATAAAACTAACCCTAGAGATTAATTGGTCAAACCCTCCCATACCTCTCTCCCATGGTCAACTACAGCCCCCAGTCGTTTAAAATGATTTTCAGAATAAAAAGAAAAAAAATATGCCATCGCACCATAGCGCGAGAGCCAGATCCCCCACCGCCGGATCCAAGGGTCGCCGCGCCCAGCCACCATCGCCGCCCCCTTCCTTCTTCCCCGTGCCCTCCTTCTAAATCCTGTGTATCCCCCCCCAAAACCCACCGTTGAAGCCCCAAGTCCACCCGCCGCAGGTCAAGGCCGCCACCACCAGTCTCTCCGGACCCTAAACCGCCTCCGACCCCCTCCAACACCTCCAGCAACTCCTACCAAGGACCATGAACCCTCCACCCTCCTTAAGTAACAAAGTAAGTTTTTTAATTTATTTATGTAATAAAAATTCAATTTTTATTATGTGTATAAGCTTATAAAAGTGAGATTCTTATTCGTATGAAGTAGCACATATAAGAAAGTTGTTTTTCCTTAGAAAAGATTTAATTTTTATGATAGAAAAATATGATTTTTATTTTTAATTAGCAAGGGTAAGATTTTTAATTAGAAGAGGTAGGATCTTTGAATAGAAAAGAAAAAGGAAATATGATTTTTGATTATAGAAAGGGCATTGTAAAAATATGATTTTTATATTATAGAAGTATTAAAAATATAATATTTATAGAGAAAACTAATTTATAAAAATGTGATTTTTATAAATATAGTAGGGGCATAAAAATATAATCTTTATAGAGAAAACTACTTTATAAAAATTTAATTTTTATAAATATAGTAGGGGCATAAAAATTCGAACTTTATATAAGAAGTAGAAGTATAAAAATATAATTTTTTATATAGAAAAAGCGTTGTAAATATATGAAGTAGCAACTTAAAAATATAATCTTTTCTATAAATATAGCGTTGTAAAAATATAACCTTTTCTGTAAATATAGCGTTGTAAGAATATAATTTTTTCTATATATATAGCGTTGTAAAAATATAATCTTTTCTATATATATAGCATTGTAAAATGATAATCTTTTCTATACAAGTAGCGGTGTTAAAAATGTGATTTTTAACATGTACTGCGTGAAACAGATCTCGTGGAAAACACGGCGAAGATTTCCTACATATGAAGAGTCATGGAGTTTGGTTTACTTAATTCGGTGAGAACTCCTCACTTTTATTTTGATTTCTAGTTGAAATATATACTAGGATGCAGACGGTGCTTAGTAGCACCCGACGCCCGTCGTCCACAGACCATGGACGACTTGTATGCTTGTGTGATTGTTTGTGTTGTGAAATAAAATATATATTCATGCGTTGAAATAAAATATATATTCATGTGTTGAAATAAAAAATATATTCATGTGTTGGAATAAAATATATATTCATGTGTTGAAATAAAATATATATTCATGTGTTGAAACAAAATATATATATTCATGTGTTGAAATAAAATAAATATTCATGTGTTGGAATCAAATATATATTCATGTGTTGAATAAAAATATATATTCATGTGTTGGATAAAAATATATATTCATGTGTTGAAATAAAATATATATTCATGTGTTGAAATAAAATATATATTTATGTGTTGGAATCAAATGTATATTCATGTGTTGAAATAAAATATATATTCATGTGTTGGAATCAAATATATATTCATGTGTTGGAATCAAATATATATTCATGTGTTGGAATAAAATATATATTCATGTGTTGAATAAAAAAATATATATATTCATGTGTTGAAATAAAATATATATTCATGTGTTGAAATAAAATATATATATTCATGTGTTGAAATAAAATAAATATTCATTTACAAATCGAACGATTTGTTTATGTACACCGATTTGACTGATATTGATTGGGACGATAAATTTTACACATCGCCCAACTGCACAAATAAAATATGTGTTTGATTGATTGAAACCCCACACGGGTGTTGGGATGATATTGACGTACACCAATCCCAATTGTTTAGTAGTATGTCGACTAATGGGTTGACATACTGTGTAAGTGTTACTTATCTATATTTAATGTTTATGCAGTTGTGTGGTGCACTTTGGATGACGGCTGATGATTTATCGTGGCTATTATGTACATGTGTTGTAGGGAATCCATATAATTAACATTATATGGTAATTGATTGGGCCTCATTCTAATTTGGAAAATAAAGAATAGAATGAAAATTCATGTGTTGAATAATATAAATTTATGTGTTGAATAAAATGAAAATTCATGTGTTGAATAATATAAATTCATGTGTTGAATAGAATGAAAGTTCATGTGTTGAATAATATAAATTCATGTGTTGAATAGAATGAAAATTCATGTGTTGAATAATATAAATTCATGTGTTGAATAGAATAAATATTCATGTGTTGAATAAAATAAATATTCATGTGTTGAATAGAAGAAAACATTCATGTGTTGAATAAAAGCCGTGTTGATTAGATTGATGCCATTTTGACGTGAACGATATTTATATCGATTTTATTCATTTTTATAATGAATATCGAATAGGAATTGATTTCAATATATAACGTTTTGAAAATATTGTCATTTATAGCTCAATGATATGGAATATTCAATTTTGATTTGAAATTGAATATGAAGTTGAAATCATTTTGAAAACGAATTTAAAACGATTTATAAAATACGTTTTGAAAGGAAATCAACGAAATATATATAATATTATATATATATATATATAATGGCCTGAATAGAATGCGCCGCGCCACGACAGTTCGCGAATTTCGACCATTGGCTTCGAATGGATATTACGGGAGATCCGACCGTCGGATTCTCCTAAAACCGGAACCATTGGGTTCGTATCGAAAAGAGATTTCTAAGAATATTAGAGATTTGAAATATAACGGTTGGATTTGGAATTATATCCAAATCAAATTTGGAAAAGGTCGCTATAAGTGCAGTTCGATGGCCGTTGACGGAATTCGACTGTACGGGCCTGGATAAAATTATTAAAAATAGTAATAATTTGTGTAAAATCATAACAAATAATTTGTGAAGAATTGAGATGAAAATTTCCAAATATGAAAAGATGAAAATATATTTTTATCGAAATGAACTAGTTTTGAACTAGAATAATAATTTATTTATTTTTAAATAAATAAATTGGATTTGAAAGGGTTTTAAAAGTAACCAGAAGTTTCAATAATTGAATTGGAATGGAACGTGATTTTGGGTTTTGTAGTAACCCGGATTTTCGGCGACTTTGGTTATCGACGTAAGCACGACATCGACAACCAAACCATCGAAAAATCCCGGTAATTAATGAAAGAAATTAGAAGGTGAGAATAGATAAGATAGAACTTATAGAATAGAAGAAGAAGAACATCATCATCAGAGTAAACACGAATCTCACAGCGGAACTAATAAAATATAACATAACATATCTTTGAAATAACATCAGTATATGTATACAATAACACTTATCAGAGTACAACACTTACAACAACAACGGAAATAATAATAGCTATAGAATCCTGAAGCCTCCTGCTCCAAGCTCTCCAAGTGTATCTGTAAAATCCTGTGACGGCCGGGAATTTCGCTCGATCTGAATCAGTCGTTAAACCGATCTAGACCCTTCGAAACCCCTGATCGTTTGAGAACAGGACAAAACAGAACGCAGAAGGAAGAACATTTCATTGCTATTACAACAATTCCATCAGTTACAAGAATATACAGAGTATAAATGAAGAAATTACATTCGACACATATCAGAGATTACAATAAATTACATAGCAGTGGAAAAATAATACAAAGCACAACTGAAGGTGATATACGGATACAGAGCTTTCCGGATATCATTCCAGCTGTAAACCAGGATCCTGTGAATATAAATCTGCAAAACCAAAACTACTAGCTGCCCGTGTGGAAAATAGGGGCACCCAGAGTTTAGGTTAAAACAATAAACTCCAGGTCAATCATGTGACTGGTGTGAGAACTAAAACAGTTATTTAAAGCTTTACTTTAAAAGAGAGTAATTCAAGGGACCACGCCGTATAACACGGAACGGGTTTCCTCCCAAGAATACCAGTGCATATCAATAAACAACGCAATGTTTTTTCGAAAAATGAAGCTATTATAAGACCCAGGTCCCATCACACAATGCAACGCAAGCCGGAGGATAGGGTTTTCCCTTATAATAGCCAAACATGCTTGGTACGTTTAAAACAAATCATTTGATATTATAATAAGTGTATAGTGTCAAAACATTTCAATCATAAATATAAATCATAGACGGCATGGGTACCATATATCATGTCGCCATACTAGTTCTACAATTAAAACCGCGATACACGTATTGGAAATTGGATTTCCGTCATGAGTCGAGGCAAGGGGCAAGCTCCTCTCCGCGTTCGAGACACTCTAGCAAATGCCTCCGGGTTACGCACTCTGGGCAACCCTGGATGCGGCTGGGCCGGTCCTCACTTACGTTAGAGGATTAGTTATTCCTGAACACACGTTTCCCAGTCCTTACAGACCTTTAATCGAGGCGCCTCATTCCAAAAACCACAAAGGTGAAAAGTATATATAAATGTCAGGGTTGGTAAGTCACTGACACCACCAAAGCTAGAAAGAAACGTCGTGCTCTCCCAGCGGTCCGTATCCCGTTTTTAACTCATACCGAGGTGTGAGGCTCGCGAATTCACGTTATACACAAAGCTGCCACGTAGGCTTGCTTTGATGATCAACCACAAGACTTTGCTTTTCAACAGAAGCCTTGATCATTGCATCTTAGCGTGCCACATAGGCAATTCATGCCATGCGACTGATGTCCATCGATATACAACCTCTGGGCTCGTACGTCTCAGAGAAGGGCGTTAAGCAAAAGAAAAAATTCTCCGCCGCCAAACAGATGTATATTTAATAGAAATCAATCAACACAGAATAAAATCCAATGTCAGACACACAATCCATTTACAAGTCCGTTCTGGGTCTGAACGGAACCGGAGGCACTTTCCTCGCATATCCATCCATCTCCAAGTACGTCTGGACGACCACCAACTATTTCCATCCTCTTGGGTGTACAGCCCAATCAGGATCGTCAGTAATAATCCAAACGATGTGAAGACTTCCGGTCTTCGACCACCGTCTTCATCTTCGACATATCGTCGAATCGGTTATTCAGAATGGGTGTAAACCCGGACTTTCCGAACAACCCGCGTATATTAAAACAAATGTTACACAAACACAACATACGCCTCATTCCAATTCATTAGTCACTAACCGCAAATTAGCAAGAGAACAATTTCCCAAATATTAACCCCGAAGGCCGAGACCAACATCAGATCAATACCCGGGAAACCATTCTTCTTAGCCAACCTACAGCTAGTTTCTAAATTCCACATTCTTAGAGAAAGGTTCCCATTAATTTTATCCAAGATAAATTCTTTAAAAATTTATCCTGTAATCTTCCTTTGGATGTCGTTTCAAACCAAATTATGGTTTTTCTAAACTAGTCGAGATTAGCGAACCACACCGAAGTAATTATTTATTTTATTTCCCAATCCCAACCTATTCATCCCATGAAGCAAAACTGGTAATACTCCATATCTAACACCACGGTGTTATCGGTAAAATTAATTACCATTTCACGTTCAAATCTAATTAAAGATTTAACTATCGCTTTGGAGCAAAACTGGCGATGCTCCATTCTCGCTCAATTCTAAATTTGATAATTTAGATTATAGATTCACATTTCAACCTAATTGCAGATTCGTTAAAACTCCTTTCACTGGGTTAAAGAACTAGGTGTTATTTAAAACACAGTTCACGACAAACCCAAATCACATTCTATTTGTTATCGGGTTAAAGAACTAGTGTTATTTAAAACACAGTTCACGATAATCCCCTTTCAAATCCAATCGTTATATGTTAGAAATTCCGATTACTTAAAACCCCTTTTTAAATCTAATTTATTTATTTAAAAATAAAAACCCGGGTTTTAAATTGAGTTCAAACTAGTTCATTTCGATAAAAATCTATTTTTATCTTTTCAAATATGGAGTTTTTCATCCCAAATTTTCCCAAATCATTTCTAATGATTTTACACAAATTATTACTATTTTTAATAATTTTATCAAGGCCCGTAAGGTCGATTTCCAACAATGGCCATCGAACTGCACTTACAGCGACCTTTTTCGAATTTGATTTGGACGTATCTCCAAATCCAACCGTTAGATTTTGAATTTCAAATATTCGTTAGAAAGCTCTTTTCGATACGAATCCAACGGTTCCGGTTTTAGGAGAATCCGACGGTCGGATCTCCCGTAATGTCCGTTTAAAATAAATGGTCGAAATTCACGAACTGCCGCGGCGCGGCGCGTTCTATTCAAGCCATTATATTATATATATAATATATATAATATATATTTCGTCGATTTCTATTTAAAACGAATTATATAAATAGTTTTGAATTCGGTTCAAAAACAATTTCAACTTCCATTTCATTTCAAATCAAAATTGAATTCCTCCTTATAGATTCGTTTTAAAATTCATTTCTATTCAATTCAATTTGAATTCATTTCAATTCGCTTTCAATTCAATTTGAATTCGTTTTCAATTCAATTCAATTCAAATTGGTTTTCTATTCGATTTAATTCAATTTGATTTTCTATTCGATTCAATTCAAATTGGTTTTCTAACCGATTTAATTCGAAATCGTTTTATATTCAATTCATTTCGAAATCGTTATATATTCAATTCATTTCGAAATCGTTTTATATTCAATTCAAATCGAAATTGTTATATATTCAATTCATTTCGAAATCGTTATATATTCAATTCATTTCGAAATCGTTTTCAATTCAATTCATTTCGAAATCGTTATATATTCAATTCATTTCGAAATCGTTATATATTCAATTCATTTCGAAATCGTTATATATTCAATTCATTTCGAAATCATTATATATTCAATTCATTTCGAAATCGTTATATATTCAATTCATTTAGAAATCGTTATATATTCAATTCATTTCGAAATCGTTATATATTCAATTCATTTCGAAATCGTTATATATTCAATTCATTTCGAAATCGTTATATATTCAATTCATTTCGAAATCGTTATATATTCAATTCATTTCGAAATCGTTATATATTCAATTCATTTCGAAATCGTTATATATTCAATTCATTTCGAAATCGTTTTCAATTCAATTCATTTCGAAATCGTTATATATTCAATTCATTTCGAAATCGTTATATATTCAATTCATTTCGAAATCGTTATATATTCAATTCATTTCGAAATCGTTATATATTCAATTCATTTCGAAATCGTTATATATTCAATTCATTTCGAAATCGTTATATATTCAATTCATTTCGAAATCGTTATATATTCAATTCATTTCGAAATCGTTATATATTCAATTCATTTCGAAATCGTTATATATTCAATTCATTTCGAAATCGTTATATATTCAATTCATTTCGAAATCGTTTTCAATTCAATTCATTTCGAAATCGTTATATATTCAATTCATTTCGAAATCGTTATATATTCAATTCATTTCGAAATCGTTATATATTCAATTCATTTCGAAATCGTTATATATTCAATTTATTTCGAAATCGTTATATATTCAATTCATTTCGAAATCGTTATATATTCAATTCATTTCGAAATCCTTATATATTCAATTCATTTCGAAATCGTTATATATTCAATTCATTTCGAAATCGTTATATATTCAATTCATTTCGAAATCGTTATATATTCAATTCCGAATGTAATCGATATAAATATCGTTCGCGTCAAAATGGCGTATCACTAATCAACACGGCTTTATATATTCTATTTCAAATATTTCTTTTTGTCAACACACGACTAATCTCAACGAATGAGTACCGTCCACGTGTGACTATTTTTGTTAAAATATTTCGTTCAACACATGACTAATCTCAACGGATGAGTACAGTCAACACATGAACCTTTATTTTATATTGATAAAGATGTAAATTTTATTATTAAAATATTCGTTCAACACATGACTAATCTCAACGGATGAGTACAGTCAACACATGAACCTTTATTTTATAATAATAAAGATGTAAATTTTATTATTAAAATATTCGTTCAACACATGACTAATCTCAACGGATGAGTACAGTCAACACATGAACCTTTATTTTATAATAATAAAGATGTAAATTTTATTATTAAAATATTCGTTCAACACATGACTAATCTCAACGGATGAGTACAGTCAACACATGAACCTTTATTTTATAATAATAAAGATGTAAATTTTATTATTAAAATATTCGTTCAACACATGACTAATCTCAACGGATGAGTACAGTCAACACATGAACCTTTATTTTATAATAATAAAGATGTAAATTTTATTATTAAAATATTCGTTCAACACATGACTAATCTCAACGGATGAGTACAGTCAACACATGAACCTTTATTTTATAATAATAAAGATGTAAATTTTATTATTAAAATATTCGTTCAACACATGACTAATCTCAACGGATGAGTACAGTCAACACATGAACCTTTATTTTATAATATTCTTTATTTTCTAAATTGGAATGAGGCCCAATCAATTACCATATAAAGTTAATTATATGGATTTTCATACAACACATGTATATAATAGCATTGAAAAATAATAAACCATCAACCAAAGTGCACTACACTGTATAAGCATCAAATATAGATATCTAACGCTTATAACAGCCTGTCAATCAATCGATCGACATATTTAATTAATCAGGATGAGTGAACTTCAAATTTCATCCCAACACCCGTGTGGGGTTTCAAACAATCAAACACAGATTTTATTTGTGCAGTTGGGCGATGTGTAAAATTTATCGACCCAATCAATGTCATTCAAATAGGTGTACATAAACAAACCGTCTGGTTTGTAAATGAATATTTTATTTTATTCACTTTCACGTTAAAATTTTTATTTTTAACGATAAAATATTTTATTTAACTTATGAATGTTCTATTCAGTTCATTCATTAAATAAAATGTTATTTTTATTTTTCTAACATATTTTAGAAAATTTCGGCGGCATAACGGCACGATACTAGAAACGGGACGAGGCCTAGCCTTATCCCCGGTCTAGTGAAGGCCCACGCCATTCACACATCAATCAAATCCATTCATTCTCACCAAACAATTCAATTTCAATCAAATAATCTAACTAATCTATGCAACCAAACAAACAAGTCCATGGTCTGTGGACGGTTGTGTCGGGTGCTACTAAGCACCGTCTGCATCCTAGTATATATATATATAAATAGAAAAGAAATTGAAAGGTGAGAAATTCTCACCGATAGCTATCCAACTTCACGACACTTCATTTGTAGAGATCTTCGTCGTTCTCGCCTTTTTATCGTCTTTGTTGCCCGTAGCCACTACATATATAAAAATCACACATTTTTATATTTTGATGTCTTTAAAATAAAAATCACATTTTTATTTATTCACCTTCAATTTAAAAATCATATTTTTATAATTGCTTCATACCTTTTAAAAATTGAATTTTTACTTCGTTATACTTTATATAAAAATCAAATTTTTACTATGTTATTCAATATAAAAAAATCGACTTTTTATTATGATTTTCAATATATAAAAATCGAATTTTTATACCTCTACTATATAGATAAAAATTATAATTTCACATCGATGTTCATATAGTAAAGATTATATTTTTATCACGCTATTCTTCATATAAAGATTTCGCCTTTTCAAAAACAAAGTTTATATTTTCCTCGAAGTAAAAAATCATATTTTTACTTCACTACTCATTTTAAAAATATCGTCTTTTCACTTTTAAAAATATCGTCTTTTCATATTTAACACTATAAAAATCACATTTTTATTTTGCTACCCATATAAAGATGCTATTTTTAATATTCCTATCATGTAAAGATTATATTTTTACTTCTCTACATAAACAAAAATCATATTTTTATAGTCGCTATACACTAAAGACTATATTTTTAATACTTTAAAAATATAAAAATCATATTTTTAATACTTTAAAAATATAAAAATCATATTTTTAATACTTTAATAATATAAAAATCATATTTTTAACTTTGATGTTCAATATATAAAAATCATATTTTTACTTCATAACTTGTCATATTAAAATCCAACCCATTTGTATTTTTACTTTATCAAAAATCTGATCTTTAACCTTATAACATAAAAGAGAACAAAATTAAAACAAAGATGCTCACTATCGATGGAGGCTCGAGGAGGTCGGCGGCCTCTGGTAGCGCCGAGCGCTCGCGACCGGTGGAGGCGGTGTGCTTTAACCGACTCGAGGTGGAAGGGAAGTCGACATGGGTTTTGGAGGCGGCGGCAGCGATCAATGTCGGCAAGGGGAGCAGCTTTGAGCAATGGCGACGGATCTGCGATGGAGTGGAGGGCTGCGTGATGGGTTTCAGAGGTTTGGGTCTTCGCGTTCGCGGTGGCCAAGGTGAGGCGGAGGGCTGAGCGTCGATGGGGAAACTCGAGCGTGGTGGAGAGGAGAGGGAAAGGAAGAAGAGCGGAGGAGGGCGGCCGACGAGATGGGGTATCGAGGTCAGGCTGCGCGGGTTTAGGGTTTCGCCCTTTTTTATATATATATTTTTTTTCTGTTTCTAACATGAGAGAGAAAGTATAGAGTGGGGGTTTAAATTATATATATTATATAATAATTTTATTATTTAATTCATTATTTTGTTCTTTCAAAAAGTACTTTTTATTTTCGAACTCGGATTCGAATCCACCGACTGTCGTCCCTAGCGTTTTACCCCCATTCCGAACACAATGGGATATGTATCGTAGGCCAATTCGACAGTTTGAATCAGTTTCCGTCAAAATCAAAATATAATTCTTTATATTTTCAATTTGAACGCACATTTCAATTTACCGGGGCCACATACTAACTTTATAAATTCCATAAAAATATTTTCTAGCTTCGTATTGACGATACGGTCCTAACAAAACTTTCGTCAAATTCTGAGACCGTTAGAAAAATGGCCAATTTCCAGTCGATTAAAATCAACTAGAACTGGTCAAACACGTTTTCCTTTGCCACGCTCACATATTGATTCTAAAAATTATGAAATTTGAAACCTAGCAATAATTTGACACTGCGGATCCAACAAAAGTGGTTTCGTCGAAATCCGAGGTCTTTTGCAAAATGTCCATTTTTAAGGGCCTGAATTCCATAGCGACTATTCAGAATTTTCAACTGGACCTATCTTTTGATTCCCGCTATGAAATTTCGATTTGTCGGATTTGTTGGAAAGATATTATCAATTAGATCCTAATGTTTTTGGTTTCACTAAAATCCGGATTGTTTTGCACCCGGTACATTCAATTGAAGTTTGAAATCGAATTATCGAACTACCGCGCCATTTTCAATTCTATTTATAATTATATAAAATTATATATATTCTAATGACGACACGTATAATATATACGTTCTATTTATATTCAAAATAAATTTTTCGTCAATATTATTTAAAATAATCTATTTTAAATATAGAAAATTCACCATAATTGCCAAAATAAAAATTTTAAACTGGTTCATAATTTCCGGGTTGTTACAATCTCCCCCACTTAAAACTTTTCGTCCCCGAAAAGGAAAGAAGTCGAAAGTGGTTTGATTAATCAACTCTACATTCGATCTGGCTTGCATTATCTAACTTTTCAGTTTCTGAGAATTTTCAAAATTTCAAAAAATTTGGCTAACACCCTAAATTTTCGAAAAATTTCGCCATAACCTCCCCTGCACCGGGAGCATCGGGGAATTTCAAATAGCTTCCCCGGTCCTTCTAATCTCAAAAAGAAAAAGAAAAAGCCAAGCGGCTAGCCAATAGGCTCATAAAATCATCATCACCCAAACAAAACAGTAAATTATGTAGTAAACATGTACCTATTTGTCGGGCAAACAAATTTTATTCTCTGCTCTAGCCTCCTTGCTATGACCTGTTCAATATAAGTATATGTATATGCAAGCAAATGCGACCAATTTTCAATATAGTTCAATATTTGATGCAATTAGGCATAATGGTTCAAAATTATCAAACAAATAAACAAACAACACAAACATCAATCAATTAGTGGATTAGAGTTTCAAATTTATATTTTTGATACATATACAGAAAATCATGTTTTTGATGCCAATTCACAACAATGTGCTCTAATTATATAAGTTTTGGTTCTCACACCAGTCTAATGGAAACATATAGAAAATCACACCTTCGAAACACAAACATAAATATTGATGATGCCATGGTGATTATCAATATCATCTCCGAGCGACTAGAGTGTAATTCTATATCTATCTAATATATTAAAACTTCGAATATACGTTCATGACGCGTATATGCAAAATCTTTATATACTTGATTGTCCATATTCAAAATAAATAAATAATCAAATACGTTTAAAACGATTTAAATTTTCAAAACAAAATTGTTTTCATTTGAAAAATATACTCTTCACACTCGTTCTAGGATACTACTGATCCTATCTCTAACGAGTCATTCTAATTGGATATTACTAATCCAATATCTGATGAATTCTTTCATAAGGTCCTAATGTGTCTTATTCTCGAGCTATGTAAACCAAAGCTCTGATACCAAATGTGACGGCCGGGAATTTCGCTCGATCTGAATCAGTCGTTAAACCGATCTAGACCCTTCGAAACCCCTGATCGTTTGAGAACAGGACAAAACAGAACGCAGACGGAAGAACATTTCATTGCTATTACAACAATTCCATCAGTTACAAGAATATACAGAGTATAAATGAAGAAATTACATTCGACACATATCAGAGATTACAATAAATTACATAGCAGCGGAAAAATAATACAAAGCACAACTGAAGGTGATATACGGATACAGAGCTTTCCGGATATCATTCCAGCTGTAAACCAGGATCCTGTGAATATAAATCTGCAAAACCAAAACTACTAGCTGCCCGTGCGGAAAATAGGGGCACTCAGAGTTTAGGTTAAAACAATAAACTCCAGGTCAGTCATGTGACTGGTGTGAGAACTAAAACAGTTATTTAAAGCTTTACTTTAAAAGAGAGTAATTCAAGGGACCACGCCGTATAACACGGAACGGGTTTCCTCCCAAGAATACCAGTGCATATCAATAAACAACGCAATGCTTTTTCGAAAAATGAAGCTATTATAAGACCCAGGTCCCATCACACAATGCAACGCAAGCCGGAGGATAGGGTTTTCCCTTATAATAGCCAAACATGCTTGGTACGTTTAAAACAAATCATTTGATACTATAATAAGTGTATAGTGTCAAAACATTTCAATCATAAATATAAATCATAGACGGCATGGGTACCATATATCATGTCGCCATACTAGTTCTACAATTAAAACCGCAATACACGTATTGGAAATTGGATTTCCGTCATGAGTCGAGGCAAGGGGCAAGCTCCTCTCCGCGTTCGAGACACTCTAGCAAATGCCTCCGGGTTACGCACTCTGGGCAACCCTGGATGCGGCTGGGCCGGTCCTCACTTACGTTAGAGGATTAGTTATTCCTGAACACACGTTTCCCGGTCCTTACAGACCTATAATCAAGGCACCTCATTCCAACAACCACAAAGGTGAAAAGTATATATAAATGTCAGGTCTGGTAAGTCACTGACACCACCAAAGCTAGAAAGAAACGTCGTGCTCTCCCAGCGGTCCGTATCCCGTTTTTAACTCATACCGAGGTGTGAGGCTCGCGAATTCACGTTATACACAAAGCTGCCACGTAGGCGTGCTTTGATCATCAACCACAAGACTTTGCTTTTCAACAGAAGCCTTGATCATTGCATCTTAGCGTGCCACATAGGCAATTCATGCCATGCGACTGATGTCCATCGATATACAACCTCTGAGCTCGTACGTCTCAGAGAAGGGCGTTAAGCAAAAGAATAAATTCTCCGCCGCCAAACAGATGTATATTTAATAGAAATCAATCAACACAGAATAAAATCCAATGTCAGACACACAATCCATTTACAAGTCCGTTCTGGGTCTGAACGGAACCGGAGGCACTTTCCTCGCATATCCATCCATCTCCAAGTACGTCTGGACGACCACCAACTATTTCCATCCTCTTGGGTGTACAGCCCAATCAGGATCGTCAGTAATAATCCAAACGATGTGAAGACTTCCGGTCTTCGACCACCGTCTTCATCTTCGACATATCGTCGAATCGGTTATTCAGAATGGGTATAAACCCGGACTTTCCGAACAACCCGCGTATATTAAAACAAATGTTACACAAACACAACATACGCCTCATTCCAATTCATTAGTCACTAACCGCAAATTAGCAAGAGAACAATTTCCCAAATATTAACCCCGAAGGCCGAGACCAACATCAGATCAATACCCAGGAAACCATTCTTCTTAGCCAACCTACAGCTAGTTTCTAAATTCCACATTCTTAGGGAAAGGTTCCCATTAATTTTATCCAAGATAAATTCTTTAAAAATTTATCCTGTAATCTTCCTTTGGATGTCGTTTCAAACCAAATTATGGTTTTTCTAAACTAGTCGAGATTAGCGAACCACACCGAAGTAATTATTTATTTATTTTATTTCCCAATCCCAACCTATTCATCCCATGAAGCAAAACTGGTAATACTCCATATCTAACACCACGGTGTTATCGGTAAAATTAATTACCATTTCACGTTCAAATCTAATTAAAGATTTAACTATCGCTTTGGAGCAAAACTGGCGATGCTCCATTCTCGCTCAATTCTAAATTTGATAATTTAGATTATAGATTCACATTTCAACCTAATTGCAGATTCGTTAAAACTCCTTTCACTGGGTTAAAGAACTAGGTGTTATTTAAAACACAGTTCACGACAAACCCAAATCACATTCTATTTGTTATCGGGTTAAAGAACTAGTGTTATTTAAAACACAGTTCACGATAAACCCCTTTCAAATCCAATCGTTATATGTTAGAAATTCCGATTACTTAAAACCCCTTTTTAATCTAATTTATTTATTTAAAAATAAAAACCCGGATTTTAAATTGAGTTCAAACTAGTTCATTTCGATAAAAATCTATTTTTATCTTTTCAAATATGGAGTTTTTCATCCCAAATTTTCCCAAATCATTTCTAATGATTTTACACAAATTATTACTATTTTTAATAATTTTATCAAGGCCCGTAAGGTCGATTTCCAACAATGGCCATCGAACTGCACTTACAGCGACCTTTTTCGAATTTGATTTGGACGTATCTCCAAATCCAACCGTTAGATTTTGAATTTCAAATATTCGTTAGAAAGCTCTTTTCGATACGAACCCATCGGTTCCGGTTTTAGGAGAATCCGACGGTCGGATCTCCCGTAATGTCCGTTTAAAATAAATGGTCGAAATTCACGAACTGCCGCGGCGCGGCGCGTTCTATTCAGGCCATTATATTATATATATAATATATATAATATATATTTCGTCGATTTTTATTTAAAACGAATTATATAAATAGTTTTAAATTCGGTTCAAAAACAATTTCAACTTCCATTTCATTTCAAATCAAAATTGAATTCCTCCTTATAGATTCGTTTTAAAATTCATTTCTGTTCAATTCAATTTGAATTCATTTCAATTCGCTTTCAATTCAATTTGAATTCGTTTTCAATTCAATTCAATTCAAATTGGTTTTCTATTCGATTTAATTCAATTTGGTTTTCTATTCGATTCAATTCAAATTGGTTTTCTAATCGATTTAATTCGAAATTGTTTTATATTCAATTCATTTCGAAATCGTTATATATTCAATTCATTTCGAAATCGTTTTATATTCAATTCAAATCGAAATCGTTATATATTCAATTCATTTCGAAATCGTTATATATTCAATTCATTTCGAAATCGTTTTCAATTCAATTCATTTCGAAATCGTTATATATTCAATTCATTTCGAAATCGTTATATATTCAATTCATTTCGAAAACGTTATATATTCAATTCATTTCGAAATCGTTATATATTCAATTCATTTCGAAATCGTTATATATTCAATTCATTTCGAAATCGTTATATATTCAATTCATTTCGAAATCGTTATATATTCAATTCATTTCGAAATCGTTATATATTCAATTCATTTCGAAATCGTTATATATTCAATTCATTTCGAAATCGTTATATATTCAATTCATTTCGAAATCGTTTTCAATTCAATTCATTTCGAAATCGTTATATATTCAATTCATTTCGAAATCGTTATATATTCAATTCATTTCGAAATCGTTATATATTCAATTCATTTCGAAATCGTTATATATTCAATTCATTTCGAAATCGTTATATATTCAATTCATTTCGAAATCGTTATATATTCAATTCATTTCGAAATCGTTATATATTCAATTCATTTCGAAATCGTTATATATTCAATTCATTTCGAAATCGTTATATATTCAATTCCGAATGTAATCGATATAAATATCGTTCGCGTCAAAATGGCGCATCACTAATCAACACGGCTTTATATATTCTATTTCAAATATTTCTTTTTGTCAACACACGACTAATCTCAACGAATGAGTACCGTCCACGTGTGACTATTTTTGTTAAAATATTTCGTTCAACACATGACTAATCTCAACGGATGAGTACAGTCAACACATGAACCTTTATTTTATATTGATAAAGATGTAAATTTTATTATTAAAATATTCGTTCAACACATGACTAATCTCAACGGATGAGTACAGTCAATACATGAACCTTTATTTTATAATAATAAAGATGTAAATTTTATTATTAAAATATTCGTTCAACACATGACTAATCTCAACGGATGAGTACAGTCAACACATGAACCTTTATTTTATAATAATAAAGATGTAAATTTTATTATTAAAATATTCGTTCAACACATGACTAATCTCAACGGATGAGTACAGTCAACACATGAACCTTTATTTTATAATAATAAAGATGTAAATTTTATTATTAAAATATTCGTTCAACACATGACTAATCTCAACGGATGAGTACAGTCAACACATGAACCTTTATTTTATAATAATAAAGATGTAAATTTTATTATTAAAATATTCGTTCAACACATGACTAATCTCAACGGATGAGTACAGTCAACACATGAACCTTTATTTTATAATATTCTTTATTTTCTAAATTGGAATGAGGCCCAATCAATTACCATATAAAGTTAATTATATGGATTTTCATACAACACATGTATATAATAGCATTAAAAAATAATAAACCATCAACCAAAGTGCACTACACTGTATAAGCATCAAATATAGATATCTAACGCTTATAACAGCCTGTCAATCAATCGATCGACATATTTAATTAATCAGGATGAGCGAACTTCAAATTTCATCCCAACACCCGTGTGGGGTTTCAAACAATCAAACACAGATTTTATTTGTGCAGTTGGGCGATGTGTAAAATTTATCGACCCAATCAATGTCATTCAAATAGGTGTACATAAACAAACCGTCTGGTTTGTAAATGAATATTTTATTTTATTCACTTTCACGTTAAAAATTTTATTTTTAACGATAAAATATTTTATTTAACTTATGAATGTTCTATTCAGTTCATTCATTAAATAAAATGTTATTTTTATTTTTCTAACATATTTTAGAAAATTTCGGCGGCATAACGGCACGATACTAGAAACGGGACGAGGCCTAGCCTTATCCCCGGTCTAGTGAAGGCCCACGCCATTCACACATCAATCAAATCCATTCATTCTCACCAAACAATTCAATTTCAATCAAATAATCTAACTAATCTATGCAACCAAACAAACAAGTCCATGGTCTGTGGACAGTTGTGTCGGGTGCTACTAAGCACCGTCTGCATCCTAGTATATATATATATATATATATATATATATATACATAGAAAAGAAGTTGAAAGGTGAGAAATTCTCACCGATAGCTATCCAACTTCACGACACTTCATTTGTAGAGATCTTCGTCGTTCTCGCCTTTTTATCGTCTTTGTTGCCCGTAGCCACTACATATATAAAAATCACACATTTTTATATTTTGATGGCTTTAAAATAAAAATCACATTTTTATTTATTCACCTTCAATTTAAAAATCATATTTTTATAATTGCTTCATACCTTTTAAAAATTGAATTTTTACTTCGTTATACTTTATATAAAAATCAAATTTTTACTATGTTATTCAATATATAAAAATCGACTTTTTATTATGATTTTCAATATATAAAAATCGAATTTTTATACCTCTACTATATAGATAAAAATTATAATTTCACATCGATGTTCATATAGTAAAGATTATATTTTTATCACGCTATTCTTCATATAAAGATTTCGCCTTTTCAAAAACAAAGTTTATATTTTCCTCAAAGTAAAAATCATATTTTTACTTCACTACTCATTTTAAAAATATCGTCTTTTCACTTTTAAAAATATCGTCTTTTCATATTTAACACTATAAAAATCACAATTTTATTTTGCTACCCATATAAAGATGCTATTTTTAATATTCCTATCATGTAAAGATTATATTTTTACTTCTCTACATAAACAAAAATCATATTTTTATAGTCGCTATACACTAAAGACTATATTTTTAATACTTTAAAAATATAAAAATCATATTTTTAATACTTTAAAAATATAAAAATCATATTTTTAACTTTGATGTTCAATATATAAAAATCATATTTTTACTTCATAACTTGTCATATTAAAATCCAACCCATTTGTATTTTTACTTTATCAAAAATCTGATCTTTAACCTTATAACATAAAAGAGAAAAAAAATTAAAACAAAGATGCTCACTATCGATGGAGGCTCGAGGAGGTCAGCGGCCTCTGGTAGCGCTGAGCGCTCGCGACCGGTGGAGGCGGTGTGCTTTAACCGACTGGAGGTGGAAGGGAAGTCGACATGGGTTTTGGAGGCGGCGACAACGATCAATGTCGGCAAGGGGAGCAGCTTTGGGCAATGGCGACGGATCTGCGATGGAGTGGAGGGCTGCGTGATGGGTTTCAGAGGGTTGGGTCTTCGCGTTCGCGGTGGACAAGGTAAGGCGGAGGGCTGAGCGTCGATGGGGAAACTCGAGCGTGGTGGAGAGGAGAGAGAAAGGAAGAAGAGCGGAGGAGGGCGGCCGACGAGATGGGGTATCGAGGTCAGGCTGCGCGGGTTTAGGGTTCCGCCCTTTTTTTATATTTTTTTTTTCTGTTTCTAACAGGAGAGAGAAAGTATAGAGTGGGGGTTTAAATTATATATATTATATAATAATTTTATTATTTAATTCATTATTTTGTTCTTTCAAAAAGTACTTTTTATTTTCGAACTCGGATTCGAATCCACCGACTGTCGTCCCTAGCGTTTTACCCCCATTCCGAACACAATGGGATATGTATCGTAGGCCAATTCGACTGTTTGAATCAGTTTCCGTCAAAATCAAAATATAATTCTTTATATTTTCAATTTGAACGCACATTTCAATTTACCGGGGCCACATACTAACTTTATAAATTCCATAAAAATATTTTCTAGCTTCGTATTGACGATACGGTCCTAACAAAACTAGTTTCGTCGAATTCTGAGACCGTTAGAAAAATGGCCAATTTCCAGTCGATTAAAATCAACTGGAACTGGTCAAACACGTTTTCCTTTGCCACGCTCACATATTGATTCTAAAAATTATGAAATTTGAAACCTAGCAATAATTTGACACTGCGGATCCAACAAAAGTGGTTTCGTCGAAATCCGAGGTCTTTTGCAAAATGTCCATTTTTAAGGGCCTGAATTCCATAGCGACTATTCAGAATTTTCAACTGGACCTATCTTTTGATTCCCGCTATGAAATTTCGATTTGTCGGATTCGTTGGAAAGATATTATCAATTAGATCCTAATGTTTTTGGTTTCACTAAAATCCGGATTGTTTTGCACCCGGTACATTCAATTGAAGTTTGAAATCGAATTATCGAACTACCGCGCCATTTTCAATTCTATTTATAATTATATAAAATTATATATATTCTAACGACGACGCGTATAATATATACGTTCTATTTATATTCAAAATAAATTTTTCGTCAATATTATTTAAAATAATCTATTTTAAATATAGAAAATTCGCCATAATTGCCAAAATAAAAATTTAAAACTGGTTCATAATTTCCGGGTTGTTACAAATCCCGACTACTTGACTGCCCGTACAAATTTAGGCACCCAAGAGTTTAGGGAAAACAACAAAATAAACTCCGGGTCAGTCATGGGACTGGTGTGAATAAACTCAAATCATTTAAACAGGTATGATATCTCATAAGACCACGCCGTGAATACGGAACGTGTTTTTCCCTTATGAAAATCCAAATAACTTTTCAAAGCAATATCATTCTGATATTATAATATTGTCTAAGTACAGATAAATATCAATCTAGCAGAAACGCTTGCATCTCACGTTACTACATATATAGTATACAATCAAAATCGCAAGCACGTATTGGATGATTGGATTTCCAACTATGACAAGGTATGGAACCAATTTCCGATCAGTGTACTCTAGGAACGATACAGTGGAGTTCAACAAGAACATCTTGCAACTCAGCCACACATGACCGACCACTCATTTCGCTTGAGTGTATCGAATGTACATCACCAGCGGTTGGGATCAGCAACCGTTCCCGTATATATATGGGACAGCATTGATAGATTTAAGAAACAAATGAATATTCTCTAGATAGGTGATTATACACCCTACTTCGGTGCGACCGACTTAGCCATGCTGCCTGCCCGATTTCTGTCATTTACCGGTTGATGAGGCTAGAAGCTACGCTTTATCATTACATCAGATTCACTTCGAATGCTACTTTGCCAAATCCATCAGAATCACTAATTGACGTCTACAACCATACATTACGTGTCAGCTAAAAGAAGTTTCCTTCTCCGCTTCCACTCTTGGTATAGTTGAAGAAATCAATGTAAGTGACCGTCTGGAAATACTATGTCAGACATCCATCTTCATTCACTTAGAAATGTCACATCGTCATACCCGCCAAGTCACAAATTGACTTATCCAAAAATAACACGGGTATACAGCTAAGAGAAACGAATTCCTCCGCCACCAAACGTGAATACGTTTGAACATATCAACTTACGCGATCCATTGGATATACTCTGTCAGACCTTCGTCCATACAAGTTGTCCTGGGACTGGATAAACCGAAGGCACTATTCTGTAAACAGGATTGCCCTTGCATTTTACTCCGTCTTCAATTATCTTTGGCATATATGATTCGCGACGCTTATGCCAATACAGAGTGGTTCTATGGATAATAATCCAACCGGTCTCTCCATATTAACAACGTTAAAATGGTCAAAACTTCGATAGTCGGTGAGTTAACTATCAAAGAAAAACAAGTGTGCAAACAACGACATTATTTCCAAATGGAAATTATATCGAACAAACATCATTTAACATAAATCTCTTTAGTTCATTATTTACTTATCTCCTGTTTCCCTATATTCTAAATTCTTATTTTCTTTTATCAGAAACATTTCTGATTCTCGTTTGGAAAACATTTCCAAAACTTCTTTACGATCAAACCTTACCATTTCTTAGTTAAGAAGGAAGTCACTCAAGTTGGGGTATAATTACCTCTCAGACCTTAACTGAACAACGTTATAACTTCGAAATGGTCAAAGTTTATCTTTTAATCCTTAACAACTTCTTTACACCTTTCTCGGATTCAATTTTACTAATCCACTTCTATATTTAAAACATTGGTTATAAAGATAACGTTATAATCCCTCCTTTCGAATTATCTAACTTTAATTATAACTTCTATTCTTATTAGTGAACAATTAACCTAACACTTATTTATTTATAAATAAATAAATCTCTATTTAAACACTGGAAAGTATAAGTACTTTCCCGAATTCGATATAATCGAATTCGCCGATTTACTCTCTTCGAGAAATCTCTATTTGATTAACTCTTCTTCGAATAACCGATATTCGATTAACTCCTTCTCGAATAAACGATATTCAATAATCTCTCTTCGAATAACTAATATTCGATAACTCTTCCTTTTCAAATATCTCATATTTGAAAATCTCACTTCGATTAAACTATAATCGATAACTCCCTTCGATGAAACTAACATCGATAACTCCTTTCGATGAAACTAACATCGATTACTCCTTTCGATGAAACTAACATCGATTAACTTAACTTGACTCGACTAACTCGACTTACTTGGTTCGACCAATTCGATTCGATTAACTAGGCTCGACTAACTTGACTAACTTAACTCGACTTACTTGGTTCGACCAATTCGATTCGATTAACTAGGCTCGACTAACTTGATCGAACCACCCGATCAACTCAACTTATTTAACTTATCTTATTTCTCAACTCGATCAACTCGATTAACTCCTATCCAATAACTAATATTCGATTAAACTCCATTCGTTTGACTCTAGGTCGCAGCGATCACAATGGTTACGCCTGACTCCCTCAGGAAACATCCGACCGCCGTAGACTATTTACAGCCCTGCGAATTACGCTAGCAGTCGTACAAGATGGCAACTTACCCTGAATACTATGTTTGACTAACTCTGTTTCAAATAACTATATTTGATTGACTCTAGTTCGTTTTAACTCTAATTTATTAACTCTAACTAATTAACTCCAACTGGTTAACTCTAACTGGTTAACTCTATTTGACTAACTCGACTTGACTAACCCCTTTCGAATAACATATTCAATTAACTAACTTTCGAATACCATATTCGATTAACTAACTTCGAATACCATATTCGATTAACTAACTTCGAATACCATATTCGATTAACTAACTTCGAATGTCTATATTCGATTAACTAACTTCGAATGTCTATATTCGATTAACTAACTTCGAATACCATATTCGATTAACTAACTTCGAATGTCTATATTCGATTAACTAACTTCGAATACCATATTCGATTTCTCCTTTCGAATGTCTATATTCGATTAACTAACTTCGAATACCATATTCGATTTCTCCTTTCGAATGTCTATATTCGATTAACTTTATTCACTTTATAAAGACTTCCTTTTTAACAACGTTTTATCCATTTGAAAAGATTTACTTTTAAATAACGGTTCTACACTTTAAAAATGATTTCCTTTTTATAATGTTTCCTTTATAAACCAATTTCCTTTTTATTAACTCTATTTATTTTCTAAATATTCCCCTTTCAATTCTATTTGTAAATGGTTTACAAATATTTCTTTTCTCTATTTTATTCTATTTGCAAATGGTTTGCAAATATTTCCTTTTCAAATTTATTCTTAAAAATATTCTAACCCCTTAACTTTCCGGGAAAATTCGCCATAACCTCCTTTGTATCGGGAGTATCGGGAAAATCCCCAAACTCGCCACACAGGCCTTTCCATTCAAAAAGAAATGTTTTGAATTTATTTCCTTTTCAAATATCTCTTATTTATAAATATTCCAATTTATAAACATTTCTTATTTATAAACATTCCACTTTATAAATATCTCTTATTTATAAATATCCCATTTTATAAATATGCTATTTTCAATATCACTTTGAAAATTCCCTTATCTACATTCCGGTATGTTATGGTATTCAATCATATCAAATCACGATGTTCAATATCGTCCAAACACATATAATCGCCAACAGATTATATGTCACAATATATATCACAATATATAAATCACAGTAAAATAACTGTTGAGGAATCCAGTTGGATTCCTCCAACCTGTTTCCCTGTATCACAGATGTTAAACAATATAGATAACATCACTTTCAGTTCCATATGATATATTCTGTTAAATAGAATAAATATAGAAATTTAACTAACTGACTAGCAGTTCAATGAAACAATCAACACACAGTAAATCAGACAATTTCTAACAGTTCTAAAGATACAACATGAAATTATAAACTGTTCAGAGTTGGTGAGATTTACTCACATTGTTTTGTAGTTGATGATCCTGCTTTTGTTTTCATTAAAATCAAACACGCGTTTAACTTTATCACAAAATTCAATAGTTCTGTTTAGTTTTTTCTCTCTTCACCTAAACCTCGTTTCCTGTCCAGGTCAATGGAAATAACCCGATAATGTCTTCTCCTTCTAACGAATGAAAGTCCAATCCTCAAGTCCTAAGACAATTTAATATGACACTATTATTTGCTAAGTTATAATATACTTTGTTTCTTTAAATGCACCGGCGGATTAATTACCATAATCACCTTTTAACTAAAATCCATGTTATCAACTTCCTTCCCTCTCTTCACATTTTGTTCCTACTTGAAGCCAACTACACAAGCCAATCTTCTCACTCCACAACCCCTAACTCTCGTATACATGGTCGACATTCCAACCCCATTTCATGGTGCGTGCTTCCTCAACCAAATAACATAGCTACAGGAGCCGGTCCCTTATACTTGTCATACCTCACCATGCCACTCAAAAAAAAACATGTCACTTACTCTACAGTACCTCCCTTTTCACTTTCAAGCCATTACCGCAAAACAGAACTCCATCATTTTCACAGAACCAACACCCGCATCCTACTTCAGCCAATACAATCCCAACCTGCTACTGCAATACTCCTTCTTCCTCTCCTCCGCTACTGCTTTTAACAGCAGTGTCAAACCCCAACCCAAACAGCCTCTTCTTCTCCGAAGCCTACACCCTGTTCCAGCAAAACTCCCACCGTAACAACTCCACGCTGAATCTACATGAAACGACCCGCAAATCCGTACCCTTTGAGTCGACTAATAACACTACACGTCCAACTCAAATGACACAGAAATACGAATCATTTTTAGAAAGAAGTTAGAGGGTGAGGAATAGAAAGAAAGAAATATTAGAATAGAAGAAAACGAAGATCACAAACTCACAGCGGAATGAATGAAATATATTAGATAACATACTTTTGAAATATAAAACAGTAACTGTATATATACATACCATCATCAGAGCACAACAGTTATCTCTGGAACAGTTATAAACACCTGTTTCCAGATACAACAAAATACACAGCGGAAAATATGATAGTCTATTGCTAACTGGTAAAGCCTCCTGCTTCAATCTTCTCCAAGTGAATCTGAAAAATCCCGACTACTTGACTGCCCGTACAAATTTGGGCACCCAAGAGTTTAGGGAAACAACAAAATAAACTCTGGGTCAGTCATGGGACTGGTGTGAGTAAACTCCAACCATTAGTTTAACTTTCAAAATCCTTTCGAAGGAAAAGATAATCGTAAGACCAATCCACACATAAAAACGGATGGTTTTTACCTTACGATAACCCAAAACACTTTGGAAATCATATATTATCTGATATTATAATAATGTCTACTCACAAGTAATTAAAATCTAGTAGAACGCTTGCATCTCACGCTCTACATATATAATATACAATCAAACTCGCAGACACTTATTGGAGATTGGATTCCAACTTGACAAGGTATGGGACCACCTTCCGAACGTGTATCTCTAGAGGCAAATACACTGGGTTCAACAAGAACATCTTGCAACCCGGCCCACACATGACCGACCACTCATTTCGCTTGAGTGTATCGAATGTATACCACCGACGGTTGGGATCAGCAACCGCCTCCCGATAAGGGACAGCATCGATAGATTTAAGAACAAAAGGAATTTCTCTAGATAGGTGATCATACATCCTAATGGGTGCGACCCACATAGCCATGCTGCCTGCCCGATTTTTGTCCTTTCCTGGTTGATGAGGCTTGAGTTCATAACGTATCTCTTGACAGATCCCACCTCCATTACTTTGAATGCCACATCGTCATACCCGCCAAACCACAAATTGATTTCACCAAAAATACCACGGGTATACAGCTTAGAGAAACGAATTCCTCCGCCACCAAACGTAAGTACGTTTGAAGAGATCAACTTATGCGATCTATTGGATATACTCTGTCAGACACTCGTCCATACACGTTTGTCCTGGGACTGGACAAACCGAAGGCACTATTCTGTAAACAGGATAGCCCTTGCACAACTCCGTCTTCAATATATTCAGCATACTTGATTCGCAACGCTTATGCCAATACGGAGTGGTTCTCTGGATAATAATCCAACCGGTCTCTCCATATTAACAACGTAAAATGGTCAAAACTTTGATAGTCGGTGATTTAACTATCAAATGAAAACATGTCGGTGTGCAACAACGATATTATTTCCCGAAGGAAATTCTATCGAACAATCATCATTTCATCCATTCGTTCATTCCCCTATTCCTGTTGTTTAATGTTTCATATTCACTATATTTAGAAAATATATATCATTATCCTTGGAAAACATTTCCATCTCTTGTTTCTATATTCAGAAAACAATTCTGCTTCTTATTAGGAAAACATTTCCAAATCTCCTTCATTTGATTAAACAGATGTTTGAATAAACATCACTATGCCAAATCTCCTTCATTTGGTTTCCACTTAACCACTTTTCACCATCGAATCTTAACCATTTCTTAGTTAAAACGAAGTCAATCAAGTTGGGGTATAGTTACCTCTCAGACCTTAACTGAACAACATTTCTAACTTCGAAATAGACAAAGTTCATCTTTCTAAATCTTTAACACTTCTTTACGACATTCTCGGATTTTATTTACAAATCCGCTTCTCGTACGGAAAAACACTTGATTATAACAATGGTGTTATAATCCCCTGCATCCGAATTATAATGACTTTATAAATACTTTGATTTTCTAACTCGAATAAATAACGAACTAAATTATTAACTCATACTCGGTTAACTCTAAGCTGTAACTCTTATTCAATTTACTCTTATTCTATTTAACTCTTACTGGACTAACCCTTGTTCAGATAACACGGTCTGATTTACTCATTTTGACCCACTTACTTGATCAGTTCAACTGGACTAACTTAGCTTAATTAACTCGACTAAATTACTTTTATCACTTAACTAATATTTGACTTGACACCATTCGCTCGACTCTAGATCGCAGCGATCACAATGGTTACGCCTGATTCCCTCAGGAAACATCCGACCGCCTTAGGCTATCTGCAGCCCTGCGAATTACGCTAGCAGTCGTGCTCACTGGTAGCTTATCTTAAATGACTACTTCTGTTTAACTCTATCTCGAATAACTAAATTCGAGCAAATCTAATTGATTAACTAATATTCCATCATCCCTCATTCGATTACTATATTTGGATAACTCTAGTTCGATTAGACTCTAATCGATTAACTCTAACTGATTAACTCTAATTGGTTAACTCTAACTAAATAACTTTAAATGTTTACCCCAACGGTTTAACTTTACGGTTTAACCCTAACGGTTTAACTCTAACAGTTCAACTCTAATAGTTTAACTCTAACGGTTGATCTCAATCAATTTGTTCTATTGGATTAACTCTATTGGATTAACTCTCTTGGATCAACCCATTTCAAATAACAAATATTCAATAAACTCCCTTTCGAATAAACTGATATTCGATAGCTTTACTTCGAATAACTCTTATTCGATAAATTCTCTTTCATACATATTCAGTTTCAAATATCGATGTGGAAATCGATTTTTACTTCTCTATATAAGTCTTGACTTATATACTCTGTTTACCCAAAGATAAATAACTAAATTAACTTATAAAACTTTATTTATAAATTAACCTTCTCACTTTATCTGTTAAAACAGATCTCTCTTAAATTCTCACTTCGAATTCATATTCTGTTTACCCGTGTGCGAAGCACGGGCCTAAATTCTTCCTAGTGTAAAATTCTCCTTTATTACACTTTTATCCATTTTCAAGTACTTCAATATTCTATTTATTTTCTAAATAAATAATTCCTTTTTATAACTCAGTTTATTTCTCTAGATAAATATTTCCTTGTTTTAAACTATTATTCTTTTATTTTAAGCATTTGAAAATCTTTCTTTAAACTTTCCTCTGTAATTTGCTAAATTCGGATCCATTTCCAATCATTGGTTTCAAAACCGATACTCACTTTCAAATATACATTCATATTTGAACTCACCTTTTAATTTATCCAATGGTTAATGATCCACTTAATTTATATCTTTATTTATAACATTTTTCTTGGTTTACCCAATGGAATAGGTTTCCATTTGCAACTCAATGAAAAAGAAATTATTTCTAATTTGGAAATAAACTCTGCTTTTAAATTCAAATCTCCTTTTTCACATTCGATGATATTTTACGGTATCTAAATACCAGGTTCCTAAGGCCAGGGTAAATCAAACACACAAATTCAACCATGGATAATGTAGCATAACATATATCACCATCAAATAAAACAGTAAATAAAATGTTGAGGGATCCAGTTGGATCCCTCCAACCTGTTTCCCTGCATCCACAGATGTTAGTAACATCAAAAATATCGCATTAATGAAAAAATCAATCAACGATGTGATTATATCAACTAATTTATCAACTATTCAACCAAGCAACCATTTCACATTATAAAATAATTTTAAACGAGTGAGTTTACTCACCTTGTTTTGCAGTGGACGGCTCTGCCGTTGTTTTCGTTAAAATCAAATCGACGATTGATTTTATCATGAAACTCCAGTAACATTGTTCTCCACAAAATCTATTCCATAATATAAGTACCGTCGCTACGATTCCAACATGATCGTTTTCGTCGGATTCTGTTAACATGTGATCAATTATCAACATTATAAGATTTACACTAATTTGATTAAACGATTTAATTTTCTACTTACAGTTAACTAGGCTAAATACTTTGGGCTTTTAAATTCTCTATCCCGACTCAGTTTTCTCTTTTCAACTAGACACCGTCTTCTTCCAGGTTAAAGGAAACAACTCGATAGTATCCTCTCCTTCAACTGATAAAAGTCCAATCCTCAAATCCTAACACAATTTAATATTACACCATTATTAAATAATTTATAATATACTTAGTTATAATAATAAAGTTTCAATTTAACTACCTAAGTTAAATCATGGTTCAACTAATTACCTCCTTATCGTTAATACTCCTCTAACCTTTCTCCTACTTCACGACTGCCTGTAGCTTGCAAAAACCATTTCCGCAGCCTCTTGCTACCATCACATAATCATCCCCAACTACCCTTAATCGCATATTTTGTTTTCTTCCCAGGTACGAATTGCAGAACCCGTTACCCACTTCCTCCACAGCAAAAACCCTACCACTTAATTCATGGTATCCACCTCCTCACAGAAAAAAAATAAACCGAACTTCACCCCATGCTGTCGAGACTACCCCATGTCCAGAAATTTTGGTTCGAACTCCTCCTATTCAAGCTACCAGTACTGGCGGCTCTTCCCATCGGAGATTCTCCGACCCTCCATCTATAAACGCGCCCTTTCTCTTTTGAACTCAGTTCGCCTAGCTCAGAAAATCACCGCGCCGGTTCTTGTTCTCCCCATGCAAACGCGACCATCACAACTTCCCATACCGCTCCACCATACATAAATCGGCCTCTCAGAAACTTACACCACCAGATTCGGATGAAGCCACCACCAGCCGATCCCACTTTGAACGCTCCTCCTTGCCATCACCAGTTTGTTGAACTCGAAGTCCTCCTTTTTCCAGTGAAGGCGATTTACGTCGAGCCCCATAAATCCGACACGAAATGGAAGTTTATCGAAGAGGGGACTCAGCGCATAAAAATGATTTTGGATTTTGTTTCATATGAAGGGCTTGAGGGGTTGTTATGTGAAGTTGTATAACCATCAGTATTTTCGATATGGTGAAATTAGTGGATTTTGAAGTGCGAAATGCCTGGTTTTAATTCTATAGGAAGACGAAAACACAAACAGGAAATGGTTTGGGGCTTAGGGATTAAATAGAATTCTTGTTTGCTTGCAAACGAGATGAAAATGTCCTGTATTTAAAGAAATAAACAACTTGGGGCGCACACAATCATAACGTGGAAAACACGGAAATACTTCCGTGGTATGCACGGTTTCAAAACTTGGTTTGGGGAGCACGCTCTTAATTTGCTTGGCACTCACGCTGGTCTGTAGTGACGATTCCCCTTTGTTGGTTATTTAGGCCCGCTGTTGGTTTAGAAATAGGATAAGCAATTGGAGTTAGGGATCTTACAGAATGAACAGTTTGGGGATGCTTTGGTCATATAGCGAAGGATATTATTTTATATTATAACGAAAACTTCACGGTGAAGTATCAAGTAAAACCAACCATAGACGACTTCTGTTTACTGATGAAAAAGCTAATCTTGGTGTAAAAAGGTATTCTGAACCCATTGGGACAAGTTTCGTCGAATTCCTACATCGTTTGAAAATTTTTCCTTTATAAAACCAGAAATCAACACGCGTTTAAAATTTTCACGATCACCCGATAAATCAAAACAACTTGAAACTGCGAACACCGACAATAACTTTTCGATACGAACCCAACGACACTAGTTTCGTCGCATTCTGAGACTGTTGCCCCGGTAGACTGTTTTTGGCGCGTACCGCACTGCCCTTCTGAACACCAAATTTGCCGATCTCTAAAAATAACAAACTATATACCTACCCTGACTATATCCGACGCTACGAACTCACCGGAACTGATTTCGTGGCCTGATTCGATCGTTTGTTCAAGTTACACGCTAATATCCCTTTATTCAGTTGAATTAATTTAATTGCATTGAACGAGCGTTTACGGCTACCGTGGTCACATACGACATCGGTTTGACGCGCAATCCAACACCGTACAATAATTTAATGATACGGTCCCAATGAAACTGATTTCGTTGAAATCTGAGTCCGTTTGCAAAACGGCTATTTTAACACGTATAATTTAAATAACGATTTTCCACAGCGACTATTTCAAAATTTGATTTGGCCAGAACTTTCTATTTATAACATGAAATCTGGATTTTTCTCTTTCATATGAAAATTATAATAAATACGGTTCCAACGTGTCTTGTTTCACAGAAATCCGACTTATATCGGATCCTGTATCCTCAGTTGAAGTTCAAAACTCCATATTACGAACTGCCGTGCGATTTCGAGCTCGTTTTATAATTATATTATAAATTAACGTTCAAACTTCGTTTTATAAATAAATGCATTATAAATCCCTATATATAATTCAAATAAAATATTTAAACCAATTTAAATATTCAGAATTCAACGGCTGAAAAATCCGGGTCGTTACACTACATCACCTTAACATCGTCTGGTCAAGCTCGCACTCAACCTCTCCATCGCGTTCGAACACCCAAACCTCAATAGCACTACAGGTACCGAACTACTTTGCTGCCAAAACTACCCAAACTTCCCCAATGAAGCTATTTGATGTAAAGAACCAGGATCCAGGCTCCAAATCGCAAACAAACGACCATAGGGGTTAACCCTAGCTCACGCTGGAAATCAGCGATCCCAGAAAATTGATCGCACCGAACAAACCAGCACAGAATCGAAACCCTCCCTTCTACGTTCTCATAAAAATAAACTTTGGGATTTTTATGATTTTATTTTGAATTTCCTTCGATTTATGAAAGGCACGATTTCGTTTCCCAGAAAGAAAACAGCGGCGGCGGAAGTTTCTTAGTGGAGAATGAAAAGTGAATTAGGTTTGGGTTTTAAACGTTATTATATAGCCTAATTTAGATATTTAGGGTCCGTGTGCCCTACATAAATTTTATCATTTAGGGATCACCATCGACAGAAACGAAAATACCAGTGAGACGAGCAATGTCCCACGATCCCAAAAATATCTTAATATCAGTAGGTTGACTTATATTTTGAAACTTCAAACTGATGATTTCAGGGTGCGAAATACTTCAAATAAAAAGTTGCTTATTTAATTAATTAAAAATTACCATAAAATTCTAAAAATTAAATTATCACTACTTCCCAAAAGAACCCTGTCTAAATTCAAACCCAATCTCCAGTTATATCGAATAAACCGATACGGTCGATAAACGATTCTATAGCGACTATTTTAATATTTGATTTGGACGTAAATCAAAATCTATCTGACGAAATCCCAATTTTTCTCTTCCACTAGAAAGATATACTCCACCAGCTCTACACGTTTCTTGTTTCACAGAAATCCGGCTTAAAACGAATCCTGTACATTCAGTTGAAGTTCAAATCGCCAAATAGCGAACTGTCGCACCATTTCAAACTCTGTTTTAATTATATTATAATTCTACGTTCAACTGTCGTTGATTCAATATAATCGTTATTATATTTCGAATCGAAACTCCACCAAATCTCGTATGCTATTCAATTCACATTATATTGTGAATTTCACTATTTCCGACTATTTCGACATTATAATATATTATTATATTATAATTATTAATTAAATATTCAATATTATTTAATTCACGTTCTCGATATCGATAAATCGATATTTGATAATTAAATAAATAAATTATTCAACAGCTAAAATGCGGGTTACTACAATCTTCCCCCCTTAATAAAATTTCGTCCTCGAAATTGCTAAGCTAGGGGACGACCCTATCCACTGGGTAAAAATTTATCTGATTACCTCTTATCTATGGTTTCAACTGAACCAATTAATATCGACTAAAATATTAATTTATTCCGACTAACTAAATTTTCAAAAATTCTGAAAATTTTCTAACGCCTTAACTTTTCGAAAAATTTAGCCAGCACCTCCTTTGTACTGGTCGATACCTCAAATTCCAACTCGCCTCTCTGGGCCTTCTTTAACCCAAAAGAAAATCAAACAGCCAAGCGGCTTGCCAATTCGGCTCATAAATCTCATATCCATATATAATATAAACTGGTACCTTTTTGTCGGGCATATCAACTCCATCACTTCCATATGCTATCAACTCAGCATATACCAGTGTTATCTCAATTGAATTCCAATCAGTTCATATCCTCAAATCCAAATCGAATTTTCATTCGAACCCCAATATCAAATTCCAAATTATTGACTCATCAACCCAATTCAATAACAGATTATTCTCTAATCCAATTCTATTGTATTTAACTATGTTCAAGTTAAATTTCAATTTATTTTTACCATCTCATTTTATTTAACTTCATTAGTTAAATTTTAATTTCTAGAACTTAAATTCCCGGTTTTATTTCAAATCAATTTGAAATCATACTGCCAATTCAAAACCTTTGAATTTTCTAAACAACTTGTTTTCTCAAAACAATTCAAATCAAAATCTCTGGTAGTAGTCCGTCACTTAGAACTCGAAAATCACACCGATGATACTGCGCAGTCATCATCGGAATTATTTTCCAGTGACCCAAGTGATTTCAATACTATATCATTTTCAAAACCATTACTAAATACTTCCATTTTGAAAACATTTCAAAATCTCCCAGGAACTTAAAATTTCCTTATTTTAATTTTAAATCTGATTTAAATTCATCTTATTTCATATACTTTACTTATATGAATTCTGATTAGTCATTTATAATCATTTTACCTTTTTATAATCTTACTCGATTATAATAACAACCAACACAACCAATATACTATATCAAATATATTCGGGTGAAATTATTCCATTTACCCTCTTTCAAAACATACCATGACGGTTCATTGTATTCGAGTGTTTAGTAACCCTTATCGATACAGTGGATCAAACCGATCAACCAGAATTTACAAACAACTCAACCAAATAAAACTCCACAATATAAAATCATTTTATATTAACTAACAAATACGTTCACTCGTATATATACACTCAAACTCAGTCTAGGATATTACTAATCCCATCTCTACTGAATCACGCCACAGAGCCAAGGTAATTCTTAACTTAAGCTCTGATACCAACTGTAGTAACCCGGATTTTCGGCGACTTTGGTTATCGACGTAAGCACGACGTCGATAACCAAACCATCGAAAAATCCCGGTAATTAATGAAAGAAATTAGAAGGTGAGAATAGATAAGATAGAACTTATAGAATAGAAGAAGAAGAAGAACATCATCATCAGAGTAAACACGAATCTCACAGCGGAACGAATAAAATATAACATAACATATCTTTGAAATAACATCAGTATATGTATACAATAACACTTATCAGAGTACAACACTTACAACAACTGCGGAAATAATAATAGCTATAGAATCCTGAAGCCTCCTGCTCCAAGCTCTCCAAGTGTATCTGTAAAATCCCGACTACTTGACTGCCCGTACAAATTTAGGCACCCAAGAGTTTAGGGAAAACAACAAAATAAACTCCGGGTCAGTCATGGGACTGGTGTGAATAAACTCAAGTCATTTAAACAGGTATGATATCTCATAAGACCACGCCGTGAATACGGAACGGGTTTTTCCCTTATGAAGATCCAAATAACTTTTCAAAGCAATATCATTCTGATATTATAATATTGTCTAAGTACAGATAAATATCAATCTAGCAGAAACGCTTGCATCTCACGTTACTACATATATAGTATACAATCAAAATCGCAAGCACGTATTGGATGATTGGATTTCAAACTATGACAAGGTATGGAACCACCTTCCGATCAGTGTACTCTAGGAACGATACACTGGAGTTCAACAAGAACATCTTGCAACTCAGCCACACATGACCGACCACTCATTTCGCTTGAGTGTATCGAATGTACATCACCAACGGTTGGGATCAGCAACCGTTCCCGTATATATATGGGACAGCATTGATAGATTTAAGAAACAAATGAATATTCTCTAGATAGGTGATTATACACCCTACTTCGGTGCGACCGACTTAGCCATGCTGCCTGCCCGATTTCTGTCATTTACCGGTTGATGAGGCTAGAAGCTACGCTTTATCATTACATCAGATTCACTTCGAATGCTACATCGCCAAATCCATCAGAATCACTAATTGACGTCTACAACCATACATTACGTGTCAGCTAAAAGAAGTTTCCTTCTCCGCTTCCACTCTTGGTATAGTTGAAGAAATCAATGTAAGTGACCGTCTGGAAATACTATGTCAGACATCCATTTTCATTCACTTAGAAATGTCACATCGTCATACCCGCCAAGTCACAAATTGACTTATCCAAAAATAACACGGGTATACAGCTAAGAGAAACGAATTCCTCCGCCACCAAACGTGAATACGTTTGAACATATCAACTTACGCGATCCATTGGATATACTCTGTCAGACCTTCGTCCATACAAGTTGTCCTGGGACTGGACAAACCGAAGGCACTATTCTGTAAACAGGATAGCCCTTGCATTTTACTCCGTCTTCAATTATCTTTGGCATATATGATTCGCGACGCTTATGCCAATACAGAGTGGTTCTATGGATAATATCCAACCGGTCTCTCCATATTAACAACGTTAAAATGGTCAAAACTTCGATAGTCGGTGAGTTAACTATCAAAGAAAAACAAGTGTGCAAACAACGATATTATTTCCAAATGGAAATTATATCGAACAAACATCATTTAACATAAATCTCTTTATTTCATTATTTACTTATCTCCTGTTTCCCTATATTCTAAATTCTTATTTTCTTTTATCAGAAACATTTCTGATTCTCGTTTGGAAAACATTTCCAAAACTTCTTTACGATCAAACCTTACCATTTCTTAGTTAAGAAGGAAGTCACTCAAGTTGGGGTATAATTACCTCTCAGACCTTAACTGAACAACGTTATAACTTCGAAATGGTCAAAGTTTATCTTTTAATCCTTAACAACTTCTTTACACCTTTCTCGGATTCAATTTTACTAATCCACTTCTATATTTAAAACATTGGTTATAACGATAACGTTATAATCCCTCCTTTCGAATTATCTAACTTTAATTATAACTTCTATTCTTATTAGTGAATAATTAACCTAACACTTATTTATTTATAAATAAATAAATCTCTATTTAAACACTGGAAAGTATAAGTACTTTCCCGAATTCGATATAATCGAATTCGCCGATTTACTCTCTTCGAGAAATCTCTATTTGATTAACTCTTCTTCGAATAATCGATATTCGATTAACTCCTTCTCGAATAAACGATATTCGATAATCTCTCTTCGAATAACTAATATTCGATAACTCTTCCTTTTCAAATATCTCATATTTGAAAATCTCACTTCGATTAAACTATAATCGATAACTCCCTTCGATGAAACTAACATCGATAACTCCTTTCGATGAAACTAACATCGATTACTCCTTTCGATGAAACTAACATCGATTAACTTAACTTGACTCGACTAACTCGACTTACTTGGTTCGACCAATTCGATTCGATTAACTAGGCTCGACTAACTTGACTAACTTAACTCGACTTACTTGGTTCAACCAATTCGATTCGATTAACTAGGCTCGACTAACTAGATCGAACCACCCGATCAACTCAACTTATTTAACTTATCTTATTTCTCAACTCGATCAACTCGATTAACTCCTATCCAATAACTAATATTCGATTAAACTCCATTCGCTTGACTCTAGGTCGCAGCGATCACAATGGTTACGCCTGACTCCCTCAGGAAACATCCGACCGCCGTAGACTATTTACAGCCCTGCGAATTACGCTAGCAGTCGTACAAGATGGCAACTTACCCTGAATACTATGTTTGACTAACTCTGTTTCAAATAACTATATTTGATTGACTCTAGTTCGTTTTAACTCTAATTTATTAACTCTAACTAATTAACTCCAACTGGTTAACTCTAACTGGTTAACTCTATTTGACTAACTCGACTTGACTAACCCCTTTCGAATAACATATTCGATTAACTAACTTTCGAATACCATATTCGATTAACTAACTTCGAATACCATATTCGATTAACTAACTTCGAATACCATATTCGATTAACTAACTTCGAATGTCTATATTCGATTAACTAACTTCGAATGTCTATATTCGATTAACTAACTTCGAATACCATATTTGATTAACTAACTTCGAATGTCTATATTCGATTAACTAACTTCGAATACCATATTCGATTTCTCCTTTCGAATGTCTATATTCGATTAACTAACTTCGAATACCATATTCGATTTCTCCTTTCAAATGTCTATATTCGATTAACTTTATTCACTTTATAAAGACTTCCTTTTTAACAACGTTTTATCCATTTGAAAAGATTTACTTTTAAATAACGGTTCTACACTTTAAAAATGATTTCCTTTTTATAATGTTTCCTTTATAAACCAATTTCCTTTTTATTAACTCTATTTATTTTCTAAATATTCCCCTTTCAATTCTATTTGTAAATGGTTTACAAATATTTCTTTTCTCTATTTTATTCTATTTGCAAATGGTTTACAAATATTTCCTTTTCAAATTTATTCTTAAAAATATTCTAACCCCTTAACTTTCCGGGAAAATTCGCCATAACCTCCTTTGTATCGGGAGTATCGGGAAAATCCCCAAACTCGCCACACAGGCCTTTCCATTCAAAAAGAAATGTTTTGAATTTATTTCCTTTTCAAATATCTCTTATTTATAAATATTCCAATTTATAAACATTTCTTATTTATAAACATTCCACTTTATAAATATCTCTTATTTATAAATATCCCATTTTATAAATATGCTATTTTCAATATCACTTTGAAAATTCCCTTATCTACATTCCGGTATGTTATGGTATTCAATCATATCAAATCACGATGTTCAATATCTTCCAAACACATATAATCGCCAACAGATTATATGTCACAATATATATCACAATATATAAATCACAGTAAAATAACTGTTGAGGAATCCAGTTGGATTCCTCCAACCTGTTTCCCTGTATCACAGATGTTAAACAATATAGATAACATCACTTTCAGTTCCATATGATATATTCTGTTAAACAGAATCAATATAGAAATTTAACTAACTGACTAGCAGTTCAATGAAACAATCAACACACAGTAAATCAGACAATTTCTAACAGTTCTAAAGATACAACATGAAATTATAAACTGTTCAGAGTTGGTGAGATTTACTCACATTGTTTTGTAGTTGATGATCCTGCTTTTGTTTTCATTAAAATCAAACACGCGTTTGACTTTATCACAAAATTCAATAGTTCTGTTTAGTTTTTTCTCTCTTCAGCTAAACCTCGTTTCCTGTCCAGGTCAATGGAAATAACCCGATAATATCTTCTCCTTCTAACGAATGAAAGTCCAATCCTCAAGTCCTAAGACAATTTAATATGACACTATTATTTGCTAAGTTATAATATACTTTGTTTCTTTAAATGCACCGGCGGATTAATTACCATAATCACCTTTTAACTAAAATCCATGTTATCAACTTCCTTCCCTCTCTTCAGATTTTGTTCCTACTTGAAGCCAACTACACAAGCCAATCTTCTCACTCCACAACCCCTAACTCTCGTATACATGGTCGACATTCCAACCCCATTTCATGGTGCGTGCTTCCTCAACCAAATAACATAGCTACAGGAGCCGGTCCCTTATACTTGTCAGACCTCACCGTGCCACTCAAAAAAAAAACATGTCACTTACTCTACAGTACCTCCCTTTTCACTTTCAAGCCATTACCGCAAAACAGAACTCCATCATTTTCACAGAACCAACACCCGCATCCTACTTCAGCCAATACAATCCCAACCTGCTACTGCAATACTCCTTCTTCCTCTCCTCCGCTACTGCTTTTAACAGCAGTGTCAAACCCCAACCCAAACAGCCTCTTCTTCTCCGAAGCCTACACCCTGTTCCAGCAAAACTCCCACCGTAACATCTCCACGCTGAATCTACATCACCTTAACATCGTCTGGTCAAGCTCGCACTCAACCTCTCCATCGCGTTCGAACACCCAAACCTCAATAGCACTACAGGTACCGAACTACTTTGCTGCCAAAACTACCCAAACTTCCCCAATGAAGCTATTTGATGTAAAGAACCAGGATCCAGGCTCCAAATCGCAAACAAACGACCATAGGGGTTAACCCTAGCTCACGCTGGAAATCAGCGATCCCAGAAAATTGATCGCACCGAACAAACCAGCACAGAATCGAAACCCTCCCTTCTACGTTCTCATAAAAATAAACTTTGGGATTTTTATGATTTTATTTTGAATTTCCTTCGATTTATGAAAGGCACGATTTCGTTTCCCAGAAAGAAAACAGCGGCGGCGGAAGTTTCTTAGTGGAGAATGAAAAGTGAATTAGGTTTGGGTTTTAAACGTTATTATATAGCCTAATTTAGATATTTAGGGTCCGTGTGCCCTACATAAATTTTATCATTTAGGGACCACCATCGACAGAAACGAAAATACCAGTGAGACGAGCAATCTCCCACGATCCCAAAAATATCTTAATATCAGTAGGTTGACTTATATTTTGAAACTTCAAACTGATGATTTCAGGGTGCGAAATACTTCAAATAAAAAGTTGCTTATTTAATTAATTAAAAATTACCATAAAATTCTAAAAATTAAATTATCACTACTTCCCAAAAGAACCCTGTCTAAATTCAAACCCAATCTCCAGTTATATCGAATAAACCGATACGGTCGATAAACGATTCTATAGCGACTATTTTAATATTTGATTTGGACGTAAATCAAAATCTATCTGACGAAATCCCAATTTTTCTCTTCCACTAGAAAGATATACTCCACCAGCTCTACACGTTTCTTGTTTCACAGAAATCCGGCTTAAAACGAATCCTGTACATTCAGTTGAAGTTCAAATCGCCAAATAGCGAACTGCCGTGCCATTTCAAACTCTGTTTTAATTATATTATAATTCTACGTTCAACTGTCGTCGATTCAATATAATCGTTATTATATTTCGAATCGAAACTCCACCAAATCTCGTATGCTATTCAATTCACATGATATTGTGAATTTTACTATTTCCGACTATTTCGACATTATAATATATTATTATATTATAATTATTAATTAAATATTCAATATTATTTAATTCACGTTCTCGATATCGATAAATCGATATTTGATAATTAAATAAATTATTCAACAGTTAAATGCGGGTTACTACAGGTTTATAGTCAACCGTGTTTTAAATGACATTGGTTCTTTAACCCTGTTAAAGACAGGATATTGATTTTTGGGAAGATTAAAACTAAGTGGAGTTTTAATGAATCTTTAATTAGATTGAAGTGACCGGGAATGGAGTATCACCAGTTTTGCTCCAGGCGATAGTTAAATCTTTAATTAAATTTGAATGTGAAATGGCAATTGAATTTACCGATAACACCATGGTGTTAGATATGAAGTATGACCAGTTTTACTTCATGGGATGAATAGGTTGGGATTGGGAAATAAAATAAATGATTACTTCGGTGTGGTTCGCTAATCCCGACTAGTTTGAATTGATATTCAACGAAGATTAAAGAATAAATTTAAATAATTTATCTTTGATAAAATTAATGGGAACCTTTCCCAAAGTATAAGAATATTTGAATAAAAGAATATTCTGAATTGGAATGAGGTGTATGTTGTGTTTGTGTAACACTTGTTTATTATATACGCGAGTTATTCAGAAAGACCGGGTTTATCCCATTCTGAATAACTGATTCGACGTGGTGTCGAGGATGAAGACGGTGGTCGAAGACCGGAGGTCTTCACATCGTTTGGGTGATTACTGATGATCTTGATTGGACTGTACACCCAAGAGGAGGGAACCAGTTGGTGATCGTCCAGACGTACTTGGAGATCGATGGATATGCGAGGTACAAGGTGCCTCCGGTTTCGTTCAGACCCAGAACGAACTTGTAAATGGACCGTGTGTCTGACATTAGATTTTATTCTGTGTGATTGATTTCTATTAAATATATATCTGTTTGGCGGCGGAGAATTTATTCTCTTGCTTAACTCCCTTCTCTGAGACGTACGAGCTCAGGGGTTTTATATTGATGGATATCAATCGCATGGAGTGAATTGCCTGTGTGGCATTCTTAAGTGGCAATCGATCAAGGCTTTTGTTGAAAAGCAAAGTCTTGTGGTGGATGATCAAAGCACGACCTGTGTGGCATAGCTTTGTGTAACATTGATTCGCGAGCCTCACACCCCGTTTATGAACCAGAAACGGGAGAAAGACCTCAAGGAGGACATGCGTTTCCTTCTAGCTAGAAGTGGCATCAGTGGTTTGATACGCCCTGACGAGTTTAACTTATGTGGTTGTTGCTGTTGCGAGGCGCCTCGGATATATTGGTCACTGTGTGAAGCCGACGAAATCATTGGACTCATTGACACCCCATAGGGTGGGGAAATGCAATGTTCAGGCATTTTAATCCACATCAGTGGACCGGCCCTGATGATCCAAGGGACGATGCGTTCTGTTCCTGAGGGGCGGGCTAGAGCATCTCGAATTCGGTAAGGACGATCCCTTGCCTTGGTTCACAGATGGAAATCCAACTTCCAATACGTGACTTTGCTGTTTTGATTGTAGAGCCTAGTATGGCGACATAGTGGGATGGGGCACTTATGCCGTTTATGATTGATACTTATGATTGAAATTGTTTTGACACTATACACTTATAGTAATAATAAAACATGAAATTTAGCGTATCAAGCATTCATGGGCTATTATAAGGTAAAACCCTATCCTCTGGCTTGTGTTGCATTGTGTGATGGGACCTGGGTCTTATAATAGCTTCATTGTTCTTTATTTAGCATTGCGTTGTTGTTTTATGCACTGGTATTCTTGGGAGGAAACCCATTTCGTGTTACGCGACGTGGTCCCTTCATTTACCGAACTTTAAAATAAATATTAATTACTGTTTTAGTTCTCACACAAGTCCCATGACTGACCTGGAGTTTATTGTTTTAACCTAAACTCTGGGTGCCCTTATTTTGACACGGGCAGCTAGTAGTTTTGGTTTTGCAGATTTATATTCACAGGATCCTAGTTTACAGCTGGAATGATATCCGGAAAGCTCGGTATCCATATATCTCCTTTAGTTGTGCTTTGTGTTATTTTCCGCTACTATTTAAATATAATTTAAATCTCTGATATTTTCTTTGTAATATTTATTCATACTCTGTATATTCTTGTATTCTGATGGAATTGATGTAGTAAGCAATGAAATGTTCTTTTGTTTGCGTTCTGACTTGTCGTGTTCTCAAAGCAATCAGGGGTTTCGAACGGTCTTGGTTGGTTTTGCGATCAACTCGGATCGAGCGAAATTCAAGATCGTTACTGACCATCCCAATAGTGGAATATTGAATAGCTTAATCCAGACTGGTACATTACGAATCATAGAACAATTGTTACTTGTAACTGACACGACCCAAACTCACCCTTATAGGAAAGCCCGGATTGATTTGAGAACACGACAATCAGAACACAAACAGAAGAACATTTCATTGCTTATTACAACAATTTACATCAGAGTAAAAGAATATAACATAGTATAAATAAATATTACACATAGGAAAATATCAGAGATTTAAAATTACAATGCAGCGGAAAAATAATACATAACACAACTGAAAGATATACATGGATACAGAGCTTTCCGTATATAGCTCCAGCTGTAAGTCATGGGATCCTGCGAATATAATATCTGCAAGACCGAAACTACTAGCTACCCATGCGAAAAATAGGGGCACCTAGAGTTTAGGTTAAAACAATAAACTCCAGGTCAGTCATGTGACTGGTGTGAGAACTAAAACAGTTATTTAAAACTTTACCGAATTTGGTAAATCAAGGGACCACGCCGTATAACATGGAACGGGTTTCCTCCCAAGAATACCAGTGCATAAAACAAATAGCGCAATGCTTTTTGGAAAAAATGAAGCTGTTATCAGACTCAGGTCCCATCACACAATGCTACGCAAGCTGGAGGATAGAGTTTTAACTTATAATAGCCTAACATGCTTGATACGTTTAAAACAAATCATTTTGATACTATTATAAGTGTAAAGTGTATAAAAAAACTTCAAATATAAATTTATCAATCATATACGACATAGTATCCCATGCTACTATGTCGCCATATAGGTTTACAATTAAAACCGCACAAAGTCGTATTGGAAGTTAGATTTCCATCTGTGAACCAAGGCAAGCGATCATCCTTACCGCTTCGAGACTCTCTAGCCCGTGCCTCAGCGTAAGCCGCAACTGCACCTTGGATCATCAGGGTCGGTCCACCTAAGTGCAAAGTGGATTAATAATCCCTGAACAATACGATTCCCCACCCTATTGGATGTAAGCTTGGTCAGTATGTCGACCATGTCATCCATCGTCCCCGTAGTGACCGATATATCCGAGGTGCCTCGCTTTCCATTATCCACATAAGTAAAAATGTCTGGGCTCCATACAATGACACCATTCCTAGCTAGAAGGAAACGCATGTCCTCCCTGAAGTCCTCTCCCGTTTTTGGTTCACACCGGGGTGTCAGGCTCGCGAATTAACACTACACAAAGCTGTGCTATTTAAAGCCGTGCTTTGATCATCAACCACAAGACTCTGCTTTTCAACAGAAGCCTTAATAATTTGCATCTCAGCATGCCACGCAGGCAATTCACGCCGTGTGACTGATGTCTATTGATATATAACCTCTGAGCTCATATGTCTCAGAGAAGGGTGTTAAGCAAGAGAACAAATTCTCCGCTACCAAACAGATATATATTTAATAGAGATCAATTAACACAGAAAAAATCCAATGTCAGACATACATCCATTTACAAGTTCATTTTGGGTCTGAACTAAACCGGAGGCACCTTATTCCTCGTCCCATATGTCCAATACAGGAGAGAGGTCCTCGCATATCCGGTTGATCTCCAACTACGCCTGGATGATCACCACTTATTACCTTGTCATAGGTGTATAGCCCAATTTAGACATCAGTAATTATCTAAACAATGTGAAGACCTCCAGTCTTCAATCACCGACTTCATCGTCGACTTATCGTCGAATCAGTTATTCAGAATGGGCATAAACCCGGTCTTTTTGAATAACTCGCGTATTCTATAATCAACTGCTATAAAAACACAACATACGCCTCATTCCAATCCAGAATATTCTTTTATTCAAATATTCTTTTCACAATTTAAACAGAATTAAGGTTTTCCAAACTAGTCGGGATTAGAGAACCTTATCGAAGTAATCATTTATTATGTTTCCCAATCCCAACCTATTCATCCCATGGAGCAAAACTGGCAGTACTCCATATCTAACACCCACGGTGTAATTAGTAAAATTAATTACCATTTCACTTTCAAATCTAATTAAAGATTTAACTACGCTTGGAGCAAAACTGGTGGTACTCCATTCTCGATCATTTCATGAATTCAATAAATTTAATTATCCCATTCACATTACAATCTAATTAAAGACTCATTAAAAATCTAATTCAGTTTTAATCTCAAAAGTAATTACTTAATGATTATTCAAAGTTAAGAAATTAATCTTATCTTTAACTAAGTTAAAGAACTGATGTCATTTAAAACACAATTCATGATAAACCCAAAATCCCATTCCATTAATTGTGGAATCTTCACAGAAAACGGATCAATATATGTAATCGATATATACTTCCTATCCAACCAATAATATAAATGGAATAACGGCAAAGCCTTTTAAATTCCATTTATAGTAACGGTCTTCCTGCATAAAAGATCACTTCGATTATTACCAAATCGAATTCCATTCCATTCCAATTTATTTTATTAAGTTGGAATGCTTTACTCTGGAAAATTTGCAATAAATCTTAATAAAAAGATTTATAAATTCCAAATCACATTTCACTGTTAATTGAGTTAAAGAACGAATGTCGTTAAAAACACAGTTCACAATAAACCCAATTCACATTACATTTTTATTACAATTACTAAATATAATTGGAAACTCCAATAATCTCAATTAAAAGATTTATTCTTTTCACACGGGGTTTAAGAGTAGTGTTATTGAAGATGCCATTTACGACAAACCCAAAATCTAATTCTTTTATTCAATTCCAATTGAATGTTAATTAATTGGAAAACTTCCCTAAATCTTAATTAAAAGATTTATTCTTTTCTCAACTGGGTTTAAGAACAGTGTTAATGAAGACACCATTCACGAGAAACCCAAAATCCCATTTGATATTAAATACAAGACTCTGAATAGAAATTATATCGGCTTATATTCACTATCAAATTCTGAAACCAACAAATATCGTATTGGAAATAACGATATAAATATATCTTCCAAATTTCCATAACAATCTCTGTATAATCACGGAATCCAATATCGAAATATTCCGAAGACTATTTCCATTCCACATCCATTCCAATTTGTTCTTTGGAAATTTCTGGTTATTTAAAAACCATTCACAAATCCAATTTATTTTATTTAAAAATTATTAGATTTCAAATCTAGTTAATAACTAGTTCATTTTGATAAAAATATATTTTTTACCTTTATAAACATGGAAATTTTCATCCCAATTCTATCCAAATCATTTATTATGATTTTACACCAATTGTTAATATTTTTAGTAATTTTATTAAGGCTCTTTCAGTCGATTTCCATAAATGGTCATCGAACTGCACTTACAAGGACCTTTCAAATTTTGATTTGGACATAATTACAAATCCAACCGTTAGATTTCAAATCTCTTATATTTGCTGGAAAGCTTTTTTCAATATGAACCCAACGGTTCCGGTTTTAGGAGAATACGACGGTCGGATCTGCCGTAATATCAATTCGAAGTCAATGGTCGAAATTTGCGAACGGTCGCAGCACGACGCGTTCTATTTAGGCCATTAAATATATATAATATATATTATATATATTTCATTGATTTCCATTTAAAATGTATTAATAATTCGTTTATAAATTTTTATTATATATATTCAATATAAAAATGAATAAAATCGATATAAATATCGTTCGCGTCAAAATCGCGCATCTCTAATCAACACGACTTCATATATTTCGATATTTTCGTGTCATCACAAATCGGACGTAAAAATCACATTTTAATCCTTTACTGAATATTATTTTAAAATATTCGTTATTTTAAAATATTCTTTTCTTCTGAGTTGGAATCAGACACAGTCAATTACCATATAATGTTATTTATATGGATTTCATACAACACATGTATACAATAATTGTGATACACAATCAACCATCAGCCAGAGTATACTACATAACTGCATAAGCAACAAATATAAATAATTAACGTTTATAACAGTCTGTCAACTAATCGAGTGATATGTCAAATATCATCCCAATACCCGTGTGGGGTTTAAATCAACATGCGCAGATTTTATTTGTGCAGTTGGGCGATGTGTAAAATATATCGTCCCAATCAATATCAGTCAAATGAGTGTACACAAACAAATCGTCCGATTTGTAAATGAATATTTATTTTCATTCGTATGCACGCTAAAAATTAGATTTTTAATGATAAAATATTTATTTCAACATCTGAATATTTTATACAGTTCATTTATGCAATAAAAATGATATCTTTATTGTTCTAACATATTTTAGAAAATTTTGGTAGCATAACGGCGCGATACTAGAACCAAAATAAGGTCTAAGCCTTATCCCTCCTAATACTGGCTCGTGCCATAACATACCAATTCTAATCAATTTTATTCCCAATCCAAACCAAATTCAAACAAATAAATCCATCAAAACAAACAACCAAACATCCATGGTTTCAATCAAAGGTATCGGGTGCTACTAAGCACCGTCTACATCCTAGAATATAATAACTTAATTAAAAGTTGAGTGAGAAATGTTCTCACCTTTGGGATCCACTCCATCACGCTTTATTGGATGGTCTGGATTTCGTTTTTCTTCCACTCAGTTCCATCACAATCTATTTCACACGATTTTTATATTAAAAATCATAATTTTATTTTAACGCTATATAGATGAAAATCACATTTTTTATTATTGTTCTATCTTCATAAAAATTACATTTTTATATAGCTACTATATATATAAAAATCATATTTTTATAACGCTACATATATAATAAAGATCATATTTTTATAACGCTACATATATAATAAATATCATATTTTTATGACCATATAATCTATATAAAAATCAAATTTTTATCCTCATGTAATCTATATAAGAATCAAATTTTTACACAATGCTAATTATATTAAAATCTCATTTTTATTTCAACGCTAGTTAGATAAAACTCACACTTTTATCTTCTAAAAATTATATTTTTACATAACTAAAAATCATATCTTTATAGCATTAAAAATCATATCTTTTCAGTGTTAAAAATCATATTTTTTATAATGCTACTACATATATAAAAATCATATTTTTATTATGCTATTCATATAATAAAAATCATATTTTTATAAACGATGTTTATAATTAAAAATCGCATTTTTATAACAATGCCATTTACATTTAAAACCATGCTATTTTTATATTAAAAAAAATCTGATTTTTACCATGCTAATTATATACAAAAAAATCTGATTTTTACCATGCTAATTATATATAAAAAAATCTGATTTTTACCATTCTAATTATATATAAAAAATAGGATTTTTACCATGCTAATTTTATGTAGAAATCTAATTTTTACCATTCTAATTATATATAAAAAATCTGATTTTTATCATGCTAATTATATATAAAAAAATCTGATTTTTACCATGCTAATTATATATAAAAAAAATCTGATTTTTACCATGCTAATTTATATGTAAAAAAAACTCAGAAAATAAATTCAATGCTAGTTTATCTTTAAAAACCAGTTTTTTTTCTATGCTATATACATTTTCTAATTAACACCTTAATTATATTTAAATTAAATTAATTAACTTACAACCGTCGTTTTCTTTATTGTTATGAACGAACCCAGTAACGTAGAACCCCTTCGATTTGGAATCCATGCCCTCGCCTGATACTCCAGCGAGCTCCAGTCATCATCGCGGTGGTTTTCTTGGCGGTTGGGGTAGGGTTTGGTGTCTTCGTTGATTCAAGAAGAAGGGGGGCTGCTTGTAGGTGGCGACGGCAAGAGAGGGGGTCGGGGTGGTCAACGCCGGCGACGGGCTGAAGAGAAAAGGGGCATCGGGTTTTTCAGAGGAAGGAGGCGGGGATTTTCTTTGAAGAGGATTTAGGGTTAGGATATACTGAAGGGTATATATATTAAATAATATAACATTTATTTAATTCTAATTTTCATTTCAAAGTTAGATTTTCATTTAAACTCCAAATTGAACCCAGCGACTGTTGCCCCTAGCATAATATCCCCATTCCGAACACAATGGGTTTTGTTAGCCAATTCTATCGTTTCGATAAGTTTTTCTTTAAATTAAAATATAAATCCATATATATTGAATTTAAACATATATTTTAATTTAACGGGGCACATACTGACTCCAAAAATTCCAGAAAAATAAATCTAGCTATGTTTTGACGATACAATCCTAACAAAACTAATTTCATCAAATTTGGAGACCGTTTGGAAAAAGGTCATTTTCCAGTCGATTAAATTCAAACTAAAAGTACCAAACGTGTTTTAATTTGCCACGCTCACATATTAATTCCAAAAATTATGAAACTTGGAATATAGTAATAATTTGACATTCTGGATCCAACAAAATTGGTTTCGTTGAAAATGGAGGTCGTTTGCAAAATGGCTATTTTTAAGGGCTTTATATATTAAAATATATATATAGATTCCACAGCAACTATTATGAATTTTAAACTGGATGTAACTTTTTATTCCTGTTATGAAATCTGGATTTTCACATTCGTTAGAAAGATATTATTCAATAGATTCAAATATTTTTGTTTTTACTGAAATCCGATTTATTTTGAATCCTGTACATTCATTTGAAATATGAAATTGAATTTTCAAACTACCGCGCCATTTCAGTCTCGTTTTACAATTAAAATAAGTTTATTCGTTCTAACTTCGGTTTAAAATATTCAAAATTCATTAAAATAGCTAAAATATAAAAAAATTAAATTGGTTCTGAAAATCCGGGTTGTTACAATAACAGTATCCCACGGTTTCAAAATGAAGACCTTATTCCTTATGATAATAGGGTCAAACTGGATGGTTTTAGCTCGATCTTCATACATTGTAAAGCATATAAAAAGTGTACCATTCGATCTAACCTTGAAATGACCATTTGGTCTCCTGTGCTTCATTAGTTATGTGATAACAGTGGTATATGCTAGTGGCTCATCCTGGAAAAAACCAACCAAATCATCACCCCAAATTTCGCGCGTAGCTTCCAGAATTTCCTCTGAAGGAATGAGCTTATTTCCAGAGTAAATTAGCTTTATAGGCAGCAGCACATAGTTGCCTGCATTCCTAGGTTTAGAAGCAAATAGATCTGACAACTTATTGGTTTGAAGAGGGTCATAGGGAATCGGGGAAGAAAGAGACGAGGGCGGTGGGTCAGGAGGCGGAGGAATAGGTGTAACCGGCGGATCTGAGGAGGGAGGGGAGTGAGGTGTAGCGAAGACAAATTTGGCTGAGGATGGGTTCGTTGTGGAATCCACCATTTTTTGAGGAGATAATGCAATGTTACTAACATTATTTTTGCTAAATATATATCTGGTTGGTGGTAGAGAATTTATTCTCTTAGCTTAACACCCTTCTCCGAGGCACATGAGCTTAGAGATAATATGTTGGTAAAAATCAATGGTACGGTATGGACTGAACATATGGCATGAGGAGATGCATATATCAAAGCTTTTGTTGAAAATCATAGCTTTGTGGATGATGATCACAACATAGCTTATATAGATTAGCTTTGTGTATGGCGTTAATTCGCGAGCTTCACACCCCTGTATGAGTCAAGAACAAGATGAAGGACAACAAGGAGGACATGCTTTTCTTTTTAGCTAGAGATGATGTCATGGTATGGAGCCTAGACATTTTACTTATGTGGATGATGGATAACGAGGGCCCTCCGATATGGCCGCACAAGTCCAAGATGGTCGACGTACTGACCAAGAGGTCCGATAGGACCGGGAAATGTATGAATTAAGGAGATGCCAATCAGCGACATACAGTTGAACGACACTGTCAATACAAAAGGGATAGTTTTTCCCTGGGACATTTTTCTTGAGATGTTCCGAAGTTTGGTGAGGAAGATCCCTTGCCTCAGCTCATTATGGAAACCCAATTTCCAATACGCGACTTTATGGTTTTAGTTGTAAACCTATGGCGATATAGTAGGATGGGGTACTATGCCTTCTATGATTGATATATTTATATTTGAAGTTGTTTTCTACACTATGCACTTGTAATAGTACCAAATCTATTTGGTTTAAGGCGTATCAAGCATGTTGGCTATTATAAGGTAACTCTATCCTCCGGCTTGCATTGCATTGTGTGATAGGACCTAAGTCTTATAATAGCTTCATTTTTCAAAAAACATTGCATTGTTTATTTTAAAGTATTCATGTGGAGTAAACCCGTTCCGTGTCATACGGCATGGTCCCATGATTTTTTCAACCTTTTTAAAGTTAAGTATAATAACTGTTTTTAGCTCTCATAACAGTCCCATGACTGACCTTGAGTTTATTGTTTTCACCTAAACTCTGGGTGCCCATATTTTCCACACAGGCAGTCATTAGTTTTCGTTTTGCAGATCTTTTCTTTTCACAGTTGTACTCTGGAAAGCTTTGTATCGGTGTATTTTCTTCAGTTGTGTTAGTTGATGTATTTTGCTGCTATGTTATTTATTTGTTCTCTGATAACTGTATTTCCACTGTATACTTTTTTCGCACTCTGATATTTTTATACTATGATATATATTGTTGTAATACCAATGAAGAATTCTCTTGTTTTGTGCTCCGCTGCGTTGTGTTATCACAACAATCCGTATTCTTGTTTGGTTTAGGCCGGGGATTTTCGGGTCATCACAGGTGGTAGTAGTGCTCTGGTTTACAAAGCTTGAGAACAAAAAACATTTGAACTAGACGAAAGAACTCATCACATATACGACTATTAATATCCTATAAAAAAATTCTCATTAGAGATAGGATCAATAGTATTCTAGAATAAGACACTCAGTATAGATGGGTTTAGTAATGCCCTAAGATGAGTTGAGAGTTATATGTTTATAAGTAACGTATTTGTAATTATTATTTATTTAATTTGATTTTGAAAGTATATTTTGGGTGTATTAAGAAATTTATGTTTGGTAACAGTTATAATTTGAAGTAATTTATCAATCAATTCATTGGTTGATTGAACGTGGTGCTTAATTTCTTGTTTAATTATTCAAGATGTCTGAGTAGGGTAAGTAAATGAAATCTTCAATGATTTTGGACAGTCGATGAATTCAGACACACCTTAGGGTTTAAGCTTATAATAAGAGTTTGAGTATGTTATTTGACGTCAGATTATAATATCGAGTATAAGAAGATTTTGCATATACGCCTAGCTAGCATATATCTGATGTCTTGAATATTCTGGATAGATATAGAATCACATTATAATAGCTTGAGGATGATTATGGTGATAGTTCGAACATCATCAGTATTTATTTTTGAGTTTCGAAAGTGGGATTACTATACAATTCCAATTGAAACGTCAAAATGTACTTAAACCAACTTAAGTAAGTATTTTGAATCAATTTGAGCTTTAAATTTAACTAACGTAAGTTAAATCGATTAAAGAAGAAAGTGAATCCATCGAATTGAAAATTAACTTAAGTTAAATAAAATTGGATACACACACACACACACACATATATATATATATGTTTGACCGGTGATGGAAGCTAAGAAAAGGAATAAAATTGTATGCCCGATAAATAGGTACATATTCACTGTATTCATTGTGTATGATGATTTTATGAGCCGATTGGCAAGCCACTTGGCTTTTGGATTTTCTTTAGATTGATGAGGGCCCAGAGAGGAAAGTTGTAGTTGTACTGATCAACCTGTACAAAGGAGGTTATGGTGAAATTTTTCGAAAATTTAAGGTGTTAGCCAAATTTCGAAAAATTGAAAAGTTCTTAGAAACTGAACAGTTAAAGAATTTGAGTTGAGCAAAGATTGTGTTGGTTAAGCAAACAACCTTCGATTCAACCTTGCTTTTCGGGGATGAAAAGTTTTTAAGTGGGGGAGATTGTGACAACGCCAAATTTTGGAACCAATTTAAAAATTAATTTTAATTGATTTTAATGGAAATTAAATATTTTAAAGGTTTTGAGAATAAACGACTTAATTTATTTTAAAACGAGTTTGAATGTATAAATTTAAAATTTAATTAAAACGAAATTGTAACATCGTGGCAGTAAGATAAATTTAGTTTTGAACTTCAAATGAATTACATAAATCAATATAAATTGGATTTTAGTAAAACAAGAAACGTTAGGATCTATTTAATTATATATCTAAAGAATGTGAAAATTGAGATTTTGAGTTATAAATTATAAGTTATGTCCAAATTAAAATTTCAAAAAGTCGTTATGAAATTGTTTATAAAATATAACAATTTAATAAATAAAATGGTCATTTTGTAAACGACCTCCATTTACGATGAAACCAATTATGTTGGATTCAAAACGTTAAATTGTTGTCAGGTTTAAAATATCAAGTCAATTGGAATTCATATGTAAGAGTAGTAAATTTAATCACGTGTTGAGTTTCAGTTATAATCCAATAAAGCTAGTTATAAGGACATTTTTCAAACGATCTCCAAATTCAGTAAAACCAATTTCATTAGAACCTATTTGTGAAACATAGCTAGATTTCAAATTTCATTAATTTTTGGAATTAATATGTGGTTGTGGCAAATAAAAACACACGTTGAGATTCAATATTGAATGTTATATTGATTTATATTTTAATTTTCAGAAAAACGGACTAAAACAATCAAATTAGCTTCCGAAACATATCCTATTGTGTCTGAAATTGGGGTACTTGGCTAGGAACGTCAGTCGTTTGAGTTTGTTTGGAGTTAGGACGCGAAACTTGACCACGAAGTAACTATTAGATTTAAATTATATATATACATATATATATATATAACCCCAAAAAAAAAAATACCCTAATCTTCCATTCAGAACGCGCCGCCCACCCTTAAAATCAATAGCCACGAATTTGTGACCTTCCCTCCCCGATTTCTCTTGATCAACAGAGAGTTTTCAAAAACTTTTAACTACATTTGGGTAGAGAACTTCGAGCTCTACATTTACACTGGTCACGATTGGATTTTGGGGACTGGGCGGGTCGGAATTTTCAATCGAAGTCGTGTCATTCGCGCTGCTTCTTGGAGGCGCGGGGGGACCGGAATTCTAGGGACTTATGGTGAGGGAAGGCAGCAAGGCGTCCATAGGGTGAGGCACCGATCGACTTCTGGTGGAACGAATAATGGTGTGACAACGTTAATTTTTCACGATGATGGGTTTCGACTTCACCTGGAATGATACAAAGAAGATAATTAGTGGAAGGGTGATTATTTAAGTTAATTAAATTTTTAATTACCTTAAGATGCGTGAGTATTTGAATAATGAATATTTTGAATAATGAATATTTGAGTAATGAATATTTGAATAAAAGAATATTTTGTGTGCTATCCTTATGTATCTTTTGATTTTAAAGATGTGTGAGTTATTCGGAAAGACCAGGTTTAATCTATTCTGAATAATTGTGACGACGAGTAAAAGTCGAAAATGAAGACGGTGGTTGAAGACTGGAGATCTTCACATCGTTTGGGCTATTGTTGATGTCTTGATTGGGCCTACACCCAAGACATGGTAATAAGTGGTGGTCGTCAAGACGTACTTGAAAATCAACCAGATTTGTGAGGACCTCTCTCTTGTGTTGGACATTTGGGACGAGGAATAAGGTGCCTCTAGTTTCGTTCATACCCAGAACGAACTTGCAAATGGATTGTATGTTTGACATTGTAATAAGTACTGTATCCAGTGATATCTGCTAAATGTATATCTTTTTGGTGGAAGAGAATTTATTCTCTTTGCTTAACACCCTTCTCTGAGATGCATGAGCTTAAAGGTTATATGTTGGTAGAAATCAATGGTATGGTATGGATTAACAATGTGGGATGCAGAGATTCTTAGATCAAAGCTTTTGTTCAAAATTAGAGCTTTGTGGATGATGATCAGAGCATAGCTTATATGGCTTTGCTTTGTGTATTGCGTTAATTCACAGGACCCCAGTATGAGTCAAGAACGGGATGAAGGACAACAGGGTGGACATTTGTTTCTTTCTAGCTAGAGGCGATGTCATGGTATGAATCCCAAACATTTCACTTATGTGGATGATGGATAGCGAGGGCCCTCAGATATGGACGCACAAGGCCAAGATAGTCGACGTGCGGATCGAGAGGTCCGATAGGACCGGGAAACGTTTGATTTAGGAGATGCCAATCAGTGACATACAGCTAACCGACCCAATTTCCAATATGTGACTTTATGGTTTTAGTTGTAAACCTATGGCGACATAATAGGATGCGTACGCTGTCTATGATTGATTCTTTTATATTTGAAGTTTTTTTTCAACACTATTCACTTATAATAATACCAAATCTATTTGTTTTAAAGCATATCAAGCATGCTTGGCTATTATATGGTAAAAATCTATCCTCAAGCTTGCTTTGCATTGTGTGATGGGACTTGAGTCTTATAATAGCTTCATTTTTCATAAAGGATTGCGTTGTTTTATTTTAAAGTATTCATGTGGAGGACACCGTTCTGATTCATACGGCATGGTCCCATGATTTTTCCAACCTTTTTAAAGTCAAGTTTAAATACTGTTTTTTGCTCTCATATCAGTCCCATTACCGACATGGAGTTTATTGTTTTCACTCTGGATGCCCATATTTTTCACATAGGTAATCAGTAGTTTTGGTTTTGCATATCTTTTCTTTTCATAGGACCCTGGATTATGATTCGAGCTATACTCTGGATAGCTTTGTATTGGTGTATTTCCTTTAACTGTGTTAGTTGATGTATTTTGCTGCTATGTAATTTATTTGTTCTCTGATGATTGTATTTCCGCTGTATACTTTTTTCCGCACTATGATATTTTTGTATTCTGATGTATATTGTTGTAATAACAATGGAGAATTCTCTTGTTATGTTCTCTGATGCGTGGTGTTCTCACAACAATCCATATTCTTGTTCAGTTTAGGAGGGCCGGGGATTTTAGGTCATCACACTTGAGGTCACGATTACCTTTTTGAGACAGCACATATAACTTTAAATGCCACCTTGTTTGTTCCATCCAATCACTAATTGATTTGCACAAATATACTCTAGGTGGTAAGTTAAGGGAATAAATTCTCCACCACCAAACATGGTATATTTGTACAAATTAATGTACGTGATCTTAGAAAATACTCTGTCAGATATTTGTACAAGTTCGTTCTAGGACTAAACAAAACCGAAGACACCTCAAAACAAGAGGTGTACCGCACCAAGTTTAATCTCGATAATTAAACAGAGACATCATCGAGCAACCCTCCCGCTCTAAAGAACTATGTCTTCAAAAATAATTTTCCCTTCAAGTTAGTTTTCGAATGCAAAGCTGGTTCAAAGTGTTTTTAGGTCTAGTTCCCATCCCGGTCTCTTCGAACTAACTCGTCAAAGTCTAAAGCAACATTTCTTATAGTTGGATTTTTCAACTATCAAATCAAAACAGCACAAATCAGTACATTAGCAGCACAAACCCTTTTAATTAAAACCATTCATTTAAACTACGCATTAGATTCTTAAAGATCGTTTTCATTTTTTATCTCAATAGGATAACTATATTTACGAATTTCTCCTTTTTCCGTTACTTTAAAAACATATCTGATACTTATCCTTTTCGTAATAACGTATTTACAAAAACTCATTTCTTTATTTCCGTTTTCCTCGAAAATACCATTATATTTTTATCAAAACTTCTTTCCATTTCCTTTATTTCGGAACATCATTATATATTCATAAAGCCTCTTTTTTATTTTCTTTACTTTGGAAATATCTCTATATAAGCACAAACCCTTTTCATTTCCTTTACTTTGGCAAAAACATTGCTATATAAACATAGCCAATTGGTATAAGTCCAATTACAAATCTTAACTGGATTTAAACAATGTCATATGGTACATTGTTTATTATGTTTACCTTAATGATTTGATTTATCTTCAAAAAAGTTTATACTAATGCTTATGGACATAGTAATTCCAATATTCACTTTCATTCCCAATACCATATAACTTCTTGTTTATATTAATCTAAAATCATAACTATTTACTTATTCCTTGGAAATAGTGTATTCAAAACCCATACAATTTTCATTATCTAGAAAATATCACTGTATATACTTAACCACATGGTTAAACGTATTATCACACTTCTTCTGTTAACGATGTCATATGATATATCGTTAATTATAAAGTCATATAGCTTAACTTCCAAAGATTTTCCCAAATTGAAGCTTAACTCCATTTATGGAAATAATAACTTAATTTCCATGTTCATTTATCTTCTAATAAACCGGAAAAGGTCATCTACTGGATGCGGTTTGACTAGCATAGACTCTTGGAATAGCCGGAGTAAAAAGTCCCTAAGTTAGCATATTACGCGGGACCATCAATCACATCTGGCAAGGATCAAGGGAAATCTCGTTATTGCATGGCTCAGGTCGGAGCAACGTGCTATCGGATGTCTCATATTCATAAACGATACTATTTTTGTTCAATATATTTAATTTAGTGATATATATATACACACACACACACACACTCACTCAAATCTAAGGACAAACAATGTCAAGTAATACATTGTTACCATAAAACTCGATAGTTTTATTATATTTTAAGACCTTGCAAACAACGTTGCAATATTATCTTCTTATGGAAATCATAAATTATTGCCAACATTTTACCATTACAAACTAGTATCATCCTTAGATAATCCCAAAATCATTCAAGTTGGTGTATTTTATTTACTTCTCAAACCTTGATCAACAACATTATCGTCTTAAGATAAATAAAAGTTTATAACTCAAAAACCGATATTTACTCTAATATTAAAACATCTCATTTTAACCATTCCATTTAAAATATGGTTTTATAAACCATATCCCGCATTTGAAAAAAATTCCTTAAATCTTTCTTCTTCCTTAAGTAACTCTTATTTAAAACAAAACCCTTGGTTTGGCCCTTCTCAACAAAATTCATTAACAAAGGTAGATTTTTCTATTATATCCATTTAACCAGTTCCCAAAACACAAATTCATTTACTATATTATTGTAACCTAGCTTGGATTTATGATCACAAATCCATTTACTCATCGCATTAACAAAATCCATTAAGCCTCTTCTCTTTGTAAATTTTGAACATCTTCTTTCAATACTAATCAATTTACTTAATTTACTTATTAAGTAAACATTTATTTAAAATCATCACCTTAGCTTTAAACATATTTTATAAACTTCGTTTATCAAACTTGGGTTTATTTTAAATTCCCTTTCCGATTGCAATCACCTCACTTAATCAAATTTATTAAGTAACATTTATTCAAAAACATTGCATATACCTCGCATTTCTTATTTTTGGGAAAACTCTTTTCAAATGTGACTATTGTTACTTAATTCGTTGATTAAGTAAATTCTTACTAAAACACACCCTTTTACCTTAAACTGTTTTAATACAGTTTCTTTACAACTTGGGTTTATTACACAAATCCTTTACCAAGTTACTTACCAATCCTTATAATATTCCATACAAGACTGGATTGTTAGGGAATGTAGAATGGATCATTAAGGAAAAGCAAACACTAGGGGGGGTGAATAGTGTTTGTAAGAATTTAAACAAAATCTAAAACTAATGTGGGCTACGGGATGAATCAAACACCACAAACACAATCACAAATACAGATTCAAAAACAAATGCAAAATAAACAGAAATAAAGATGTAGAAAAGGAAAGAACACACTGGATTTTATACTGGTTCGGATTGCGCCTATGTCCAATCCTGCACAATGCTGGATTGCACAGAGTTTTATTACTATTTCCTATAGTCAAGAACAAGTTCCTTGATTTCTCGGCTACAAGGACACACCGATTCCTACTTCCCTGATTTCGCGGCTACAAGGACACATTGATTCTTATTTCACTCAACCCAAGAAATTACAAAAAGCCCTATAACTCTTCAGTAGCACTTGATTCAGAGAGTAGAGAGTGTAGAGAGAAGAAGCTTGATCAAAACAGAATTGAATTCGGCAGAGTATAAGTGTAAAAACCATAAAAATGATTAAGAATAATGGTGTAGAGAAAGAGGATGAAGTTAGAGAAGAAGAGATGATAAAAAATTCGGTTTAACCCCTTTTTATAGAGTATGAAAGGTTGCAACAGTTCTGAATCGTTTCAAAAAGTGAAAATACACTTCCTTTCAAAATTGAAAAAGTGACAATTGTATGTCGACATGGTGTTTTTGGTATGTTGACATACCCTTGTATTTTTTTGATTTTCAAAGCATTTTCCAAGTGTTTTGACATGAAAATAACTCTGTAAATTCTTGAGTAAAAATCTAGTGTTGTAAGTTAATATTATATGATAGGAAAACATATGAAAACATAAATTTAAACTATATAAATATGTTTAAAAAGTTACAAGGTTTTAAACTATAAATATAAAGTATATAAATATATAAAACTTAAGTTTGGAAAACAAAGAAGAATAAAATAAAAATAAATAGAAGAATAAAATAGAGAGGATTGAGGATAGAACTGAAAATCAAAATTTGAAAATTTGAATTTGTACCTTGATTGCTGTTTAGAGTCTCACAAAATCTAGACTCTATAACTATATTAATCTTGAATTCTTGAACTCTTGATTACTCATGAGTCTTGAAATTTCTCTAATCTTTGAACCTCTATCATCTTTATAACTGTACAGTCTTCAGTAATACTTCTTGTATATAATTCTTGCATATATATATTATATACAAAAAGTGTTATCATATATTTTATAGTCAGTGATAATTGAAATAAGGTTGTTGTCATCAAAACTCCATTCTCCAACAATCTCCCCTTTTTTGATGATGACAACCTTAGTTTATAAAATATCATACCTTTATATGCTTGTTTGATGATGTTCCTTCTATACTTCCCCTGTCTGTAAGAATCCTATAAACTATGCCTGTATTTTATAATTTCTCCCCCTTTGGCATTATCAAAAATAAATCCTAAAGATACTCCCCCTTAATTGTATTACTTCCCGAATAGAACATAAGTAACTATTCAATAACAACACTCCACCTTAATCTATACAGACTTATAATAAGACCTAATATGATGATTAATACAAACCAACCCAAGTATCTTTATTACATATGTTTGTCTAATATATATACAAATCAAACTAAATAAAATCACACCATATGTCTAAATATATACAAGTTTCAAACTATAGAATCCAAATCACAACACACTTATGTTTTAGAATACTTAAACAAATCAATCAAATCGTACTGAATAATTAAACGTTTCTTGGAACTTCCACCCAACCATCTTCTCCAAAGATAGGATCCTTCTTAATTACTTCCCATTCTTCATCTTCTTTGGTTGGTGGTGTAACGAACTGGGATTTTCGACTCCGAAAATCAACACAAAACTGACATGTTGACTATTCAGACATCGGAAATACCTGATCATTAATAGAATGAAGTTAGAGGGTGAGAATAGATAAGATAGAAAATTAGAATAGAATAAGAAGAAGATCACCACAGAACATAATCAGAGTAATACGAATCTCACCACGGAACGAATAAAATATAATATTTAACATAACCTTGCAATAAAACAGTATATATATAAAATAACATTATCAGAGTACGACACTTACACACAACGGAAATAACAATAGCTATATAATCCTGAAGCCTCCTGCTTCAAGCTCCTCCAAGTATATCTGTAAAGACCTGAACAACTTGACGGCCCGTACAAATTTGGGCACCCAAGAGTTTAGGGAAAACAAAACAAAGTAAACTCTGGGTCAGTCATGGGACTGGTGTGAGTAAACTCAAATAATTTGGTTTAACTTTACAAAATCCTTTTCAAAAGAAATGATAATCGTAAGACCGATCCACACATAAATACGGATGGTTTTTACCTTATGATAACCCAAAACATTTTTGGAAATCAATACTTCTCTGATATTATAATAATGTCTAATCACAAGTAATTAACAATCTAGCAGAACGCTTGCATTTCACGTTCCACATACATAGTATACAAACAAAACTGCGGGCGCTTATTGGAGATTGGATTCCGACTATGACAAGGTATGGGACCACCTGCCGATAGTGTATCTCTAGAGGCAAATACACTAGGTTCAACAAGAACGTCTTGCAACCCGCCCACACATGACAGACCACTCATTTCGCTTGAGTGTATCGAATGTATACCACCAACGGTTGGGAGCTACCCACCGTTTCCCGAAAAGGGACAGCATCGAATAGATAAAAGAATGAAATAGATTTTCTCTAGATAGGTGATATACACCACGATGGAAGCGGCCCACTTAGCCATGCTGCCTACCTGATTTTTTTCGTTTCCCGGTTGATGAGGCTTGAGGTCATAACGTATCTTTGATACACTTGACCACCATTCACTTTGAATGCCACATCATCATACCTGCCAAATCACAAATTGATTTTCCCAAAAATACCACGGGTATAAAGCTAAGAGAAACGAATTCCTCCGCCACCAAACGTAAGTACGTTTGAAGAGATCAACTTACGCGATCTGTTAGATATTCTTTGTCAGACATTCGTCCATTCACGTTTGTCCTGGGACTGGAAAAACCGAAGGCACTATTCTGTAAACAGGATAGCCCTTGCATAACTCCGTCTTCAATTATTTTCATCATATTTTATCGCAATGCTAACATCCATACAGAGTGGTTTTCAGATAATGAATCTGATCCCGGTCTCTCCGTATTGACGACGGAAAAATGGTCAAAAACTTCGATAGTCGGTGATTTAACTATCAAATAAAAATAGGTGTACAACCAACGATCTTATTTCCAGATAGAAATTCGATCGATCAATCATCATCCAACACTTATCTCTTTTAATTTAATTAATCATTTATTTATTCATTTCCCATTTCTTTATACTCAACATTTCTTCTTTTCTAAATTTAGGAAATATACGTCATCAATCATTGGAAAACATTTCCATCTCTGTTTCATGTATCACTGTCATTCCAGTATTCTTTCTCATCAACATTTCATTTTCTATGATTAGAAAATTTCTCTGATTATATTTGGAAAATGTTTCCAAAATTTATTCATTTGATTTAAACAGATGTTTTAAATAAAACATCACTAAGCCAATTTAAACCATTACACTCGTTAACTAAATTCACTTAATCAACCTTCACTATCAAACCTTAACCATTTCTTAGGTAAGATGAAGCCAATCAAGTTGGGGTATAATTACCTCTCAGACCTTAACTGAACAACATTTCTAACCTTGAAATAGACAAATTTCACCTTTTAAACCTTTAACAACTTCCTTATGTAACTCAGATTCTATTTATGAATCCCCTTCTTTATTTTAAAACATTGATTTTAACTATAGCGTTACAATTCCTTTCTTCTTAAATATCCCACTTCAAAATGTAACTTTTATTCCTTAATTTAACTAAATAACTAAACCACTAATCTATTAATAAATAAGTAAATCTTGATTAAACCGGAAAGTAAATATTACTTTACCGAATTCAATATAATCGAAATCAATGTATAATTCTCTTTTTCGAATAATCTCTATTCGATAACTCCTTTTCAAATAAACTGTATTCGATAACTCTTTCTTCCAATAACTATATTCAATAATCTCTCTTCGAATGATATACATTCGATTGACTTTCTACGAATGATTTACATTCGATTAATCTCCTTTCGAATAAACTATATTCGATTAACTCTCTTCTTCGAATAATTTATATTCGATTAACTATCTTCTCCGAATAACTTATATTCGATTATTAAATATCAGTTTCCAACCGAATACTGATTACCTTGTTAAATCCTGATTTATTCAGTATATAATTTCTTTAAATAAATTACTTTAAAACATCTTGCTTAGTTGAATTCTAATTACAAATCTTTACAAATTTTATTTAATCCTTTTCACATTTTGAATATCGAAATGGATTCCATCGTTTCTTTTAAAACAACTCCAAATCTCCCATTTTCCAAATTCACTATTGAATTTGAAATCTCAATTATCCGCTGATAATTATATTTTAGTTTATTTATAAACATTGTTTATAAATCTCAACACTTGTTTTCATTCTTAAACAAGTTCTTTATTTCTTAACCATTCAGAATTTCATTACTGTTTGAACTCCTGTTTCAAAACCCAGTTTCCTTTACACATAATTTTATTTCCAAAATCTTTGCTTATTTTCAATATTCACATCGAATGTGAATAATGTTTCCTTTATATAATCTATTCAGTTTGATTTCATATTTAAAAACAATATCTCATTTTCAGTTCCTATTTATATTTTTATTTACGTAATTTTTTTGTACAAAAACTCCTTTTAACTTCTAACCCTTAAATATCGTTTTAAATTTCCCTTTACAAATGTTGAATTCATATTCCATAAAATATCGGTGTAAAAACCGATTTCTACTTCTCTATATAAGTTCGACTTATATATTTCATTTATCTAAAGATAAATATTTTTATTTAATTTATAAAATATTATTTATAAATTAATCTTCTCAATCTATTGGTTAGAATAGATTCTGTTTAAAATCTTTGCTTTAAATCCATATCATGTTATACCCGTGTGCGAAGCACGGGTCTAAACCTTTCAAATGTAAAATTCTCCTTTTATACAATTCTAGTCACTTATCAAGTATTCCCTTTTATAATCTATTTATTTACAAAATAAATCCCTTTTTCATAATTCTATTTACCTATAAAATATATTCTTTTTATATAAAATCCATTGATTTTATAAGTAATTCCTTTTATAATCTAACTATTTCTTTTCTATTTATTTTACACATACTTCCTCTTTCTATTCTATTTATTTTCCAAATAAATATCCATTTTCAATTCTATTTGTAAATGGTTTACATATATTTCTTTTTCAATCCTATCTAAATATTCCTTTTTAATCTATTTATTTTCTAAATAAATGGTTTTCTTTTTATAAAATCTTTGATTTTATAAATATTTCTTTTTCAATATAACATTGAAAAATTACTTTTTAACATTCCAGTATTCCTTATGGTATTTAACGTACCATATAACAATGATCGGTATCATTCAAACATACAAAATCAACAACAGATTTCATATCACATCATATAACACAATATATGAAAAATAGTAAAATAAATGTTGAGCAACCCAGTTGGGTCCCTCCGACCTGTTTCCCTGCATCCACAGATGTTAATCAACATAAATAACACGAATATGAAATACTCGTGATAAACAGATTCAATATTCGATTAACGATATATATATATCGTTATCTATATTTTTAAGCAATTAACTAGCAGTTCAACCAAACAGCCAACACACAACATACAAACATCATTTATAGATTTTAAAAATATTTTATAAAAATATAAATTGAGCAGAATTAGTGAGATTTACTCACATTGGATGGTTATCGTTAAATAACAATAATTGGTCATTGATTCGATTCAGGCATTTAATTTCACCATAAATCTAAACGAGCCCCAATTCACTCCCGGTCAGTTCCATGGTGTATCATCTTGTTTCGCTGAATTCGGTTAATATATGACGAGTTTACAAGATTTCAAACAAATTAAATTTAAATAACTTAACTTTTTCTTTAATTGGGCCTTAACATTTCTTGCGGCCCATACAAATTTCTAGAAGCCCAGACTCACCTCCACTCAATCATCTTCCACGATTAGCAGTAACGAACCCGACATTTCCAACTCCTCCATTACATAAACTTCCTCCATATTGTTTACCTCATTTACTCAACCATTCACCAAACCGCTGCCACCAAGTTCCTCCCCTTCACCTCCTTTCCGACCCCATCACCACAATACACAGCTCCTTCGACGCCTTCTCTGATTGATGTCTGATTCGACAGTCCAGGCATCGACACTAAAGTCTGCCAAACTCCACAAAATCATGCCAACAAACTTGTTTTCCTACCACAAACCAATTTCTAATCTCCATTTCGATCGTCAGTGCACCAAGATCCAGTATTACCCGAACCCTAGCTCGCACTGGAAAAAGTCGATCCCAGAATCCGTAATCGAGCTTGACAAAAAACATACTAGATCAAAGCCCCTTGAATGCTGAACTCAAATATATATTCCTCTCGATTTATAGAGTTTGTTTGGATTTTATTTTAATTTTAAAAGGTTGAACTTTACTGTGTATTTTAAGAAGAGGTGGCGACGCATTTTTCTGTGGGATGAGGGAATGGTTTAGGGTTAGAAATGTTAAAGATTATTTATAGAGTAGGTTTATTACTTTTTATTCAAATATTCTATTTTATTTTAAGCAATCGCTGTTTGTATTCGTCCTTCAAAATTCCAGTGATCACATATGATACCCAAAAATCACGAAACTAGGCATGCAGCTACAGTTCGACATTGTGGACCCAACAAAACTGGTTTCGTCGAATTCCGACTTTGTTTGATCGCACATCATTTAACCGTCAAAATACTGACTGTTTTCATATTAAAAATCCATACGGCCACATACTAACTTCAAAAATCACGAAAATTGAAATCTAGCAATAATTTAATATTGCGGATCAAACAAAATTAGTTTCGTCGAATTCCAAGGTCGTTTGCAAAACTGGCTATTTTTAAAGCTCTAAATAACCCATTTAAATATATAAATATATTTAAAAACAATTAAATTAAATAAAAATAATTTAATATTATCGTATATATTCACACTAGAATATCATACAGCTCCAATTGGATTTATAACTCGATATTTCAAAATTCCCAGTTATATAGATATTCGATTTATATTGAAATTCCTTTTATAGTATAAATACATATTTATAAATTATAAAGGAATTCCATAGCGTCTTTTCTAAAATTTGATTTGGACATAAATCAAAATCTATACAATGAAATCCCGAATTTTCTCTTCCATTAGAAAGATATACTTCACCAGCTCCGAACGTTTCTTGTTTCACAGAAACCCGATTTAAAATGGACCCTGTATATTCAGTTGAAGTTCAAATCGCCAAATTAGGAACTGCAACGCCATTTCCAACTCGATTTTAATTATAATATAATTATACATTCAAACTTCGTTTAAATAATATGTTTGTCATTCTAATTCAATTTTAAACTGAATTAAATATCACAGATGATCCAATTCACACCATTTTGTGAATTCCACTATTTCTGACTATTTCAGAAATTAAATGTATTATTATATTATTTATTTTAATTAAATATTCAATATTATTTAATTCTGGTCATTTAAAATAACCAAACCATTATTTAAATAATTAAATAAATTATTTATACACCGTAAAAAATACGGGTCGTTACATTCTTCCCCTTTAAAATAATTTCGTCCTCGAAATTGCTAAGGTAGAAAACAAACCCTATTGACTGATTAGAACTTATTTGTTCTCTTCTTAACTTCAGTTTCAGCTGAGCCAATTTAATTTCAATTAAATATTAATTAATTCTAATCAACGAAAATTTTCAAAAATCCTAAAAAATTTCTAACATATTAACTTTTCGAATTTTTTTGCCAGCACCTCCTTTGTACCGGTCAATAGTTCAAACTCCAGCTCGCCTCTCTAGGCCTTCTCCAATCCAAAAGAAAATCAAACAGCCAAGCGGCTTGCCAAATCGGCCCATAAATCACCAAATCCATAAAAATAAACATGTACCTTTTTGTCAGGCATATCATTATGTCCTTGCACTTGCTTCTACCCAATACCCGCTGATCATATATTCATCTATACTAATCAATTTCCAATCAATTTCAACCAATCAAACCTCAACACAATTATTCGCTTATCCAAAGTCAAATTCCATTTCAAACTCGAGTTTCATTCTCGATTCCAAACTCCTAACTCACTAATCCAATACCATTTCAGATTCTTATCTCATAATCCAAAATCTGATTTCACTTGATATGTTATATTCCAATTCAATTTCAGCTTGTTTCCACAAATTTTGGTTTAAAATTGTTTTTGTTCAAACAATTCCTCCTGGGAGTTTTTAAACAGTTTAGGTCTTTCAAAAATCAAATATTCCCTTTCAGGATTCAAAACAACTTGTTTTCTCAAAACAATTCAACACAAAATCTTTGGTAGTATGTAACACCCCACGTCCATTAATGTCACTCACAAAAGGAATGCATTAACTTCCATGGAGGTTTTAAGTGAGTATAGAACAGTAAAATTACGACAAGACAGATATAAAATAGTACTTGGAAATTTAAAACTTTATTTCATTGCAGTAGAAGTCAAAACATGTTTGATTACATCATAATACCATAAATCAGAGTCAAGTACAATATCTATCTTGATAAAACAAAATACATAATCCCATTACATAAATAGCCATTAAACAAAAGATAACAAGCTGGACTTACTTTAGCAGTCCAAGCTCTCCAAAAGAGATAAGCAACCCAATCAAACACCACTAGAGCTGGGCCCAACCTGAGGACCTGGAGGGGGAAGAAGATAGAAATAAAGGGGGTCAGACATAAAGTCTGGCGAGTATGACAATTCTAACAATACTATTTTCAAAGTAATCAGACTAAGGCATAAGCTGGAGAATAAGGAAATATATATGAACTATTGGGTGTGACAGAACAGGCAAAGGAAATGAGGTTAACCATGGTAACATTAAAGGCATACCTACTAAAGAATAATTACTATGCTGCACCACACCCGTTACTAATCACTAACGTTAATGACGCTTCCTAATCAATATAGGATAATTACTATACTCTACCGTACTGTACCGTGCTGTACTGTACTAGCACTAACTGCACCCCTACTAGTCACTTTGATCCCTAAATAGAATGATGATAGCTTCGTGTACTACTAGATGTACCCACTATCCTCCACGTTTGACTGTGTATCTCTAGTTGCTATCCTAGGTACCCAACGTGTACCTATCCCTACTAGACGTACCCCCCTTAATAATGGTAATTCCACGTACTCCTAGCTGACGTCATAGGTGCCGTCTGCCCCTATCTCCACTAGGTGTACCCTTTTAATACTTAATTAATAATGGTAGCTTCGTGTATTACTAGGTGTACCCACTACCCTGCCCCATTCGATCGGCTCCCTAACTCGTAGATACCCGTGCTGGCCCCACAGTGGGGTGTATCACTCCCCTAAAGTGGCAACCCGATACAACTTAAGGATGCACGGCTTATACCTACACGATGCAACAACGTCTTACCTACCAGCCCGGGTCCACTCACGCATATGAACCCGTTGGACTTGCGTTGCCACCGCTAACCCGTTTTGGCCTCTTATAGTCAAGCCCAGTATGCGTGTCCCGTCCTCGACTTGGGTCGAGCTCACAAAGATACGTTTGGGATACTGGTTGAAATGGGCCTCCCACCAAGCTTCCCACCTAGGCTTGGTCCCCTCTAACACATTCCACTTAACCCCCTTCATGTCCACTTACATGTTTTAAATTTGGTTAAGGGTTTCTATTAGTAATTCCACATGCCATCCAAGGCACCCACTTAACCCCTATGTCCCACTTACATATTTAATTTGGTTAAGTGTTACTAATCGTATTTTCTCATGCCACCCAAGGCACCTACTTAACCCTCTTCTTAGTCATGTTCATTTGCATGTGTGTTTGGTTAAGTCTTACTAATCGAATTTCAAATGCCACTAAAGGCAACCACTAGATTCCTCATGCCACCCAAAGCACCCACTAGATTCCCATGTCCCACCACATGTTTTCTTTCTAAATTCAAGACCATCCCGTTCATTGGGTCAGTTAGGGATAGCCAGGGAGGGCAGGAAACTTGTTTTCCAAACCCAAGCCTAGACACTATCCTCTCTGTCACCCTAGAACCTTCTGGTGTATGTAGATAGAAAGAATGTTAATTATCTTAAGTGATTAATTAATTAATCTTTCCCAAATTTGAATTAACTTCCCTATCCAAATTAATAATTTATTCAAAATTTAATGATGTCCATAATTGACACAATTATGTCCATCCATTTATGGTATGATAAATCATACCCTTTTTCACCACAAATTCATTATATGCCATTAAAGGCATTTTATACCAATTTCTCAATTCCTATTCAAATTCAAATTAATCCATAATTAACTTATGACCATTTCTACACATTAATTTTCCAATTAATGTCTTAATTCCATCTTTCACCTTTTAAGGCAATTCACATATCTCAAATTTGTTATATGCCTTTTTAAGGCTATTTCGTGCAAATTCTCAATATTAATTCTTTTAATATCACCCCTATCCCACGTTGTACGTTCATACGTTAAACGTAAAATATACGTTAGACTCGAATAGTCTAACTCATAGCACAAAGATAAATTATCACAACAACAACATATATGTATATGACTAAAATAGATCTACTCATAAAAAGGGGTGAAACTTGCATATGTGATAGAGGTCCAACACTTAAACTTGCATAGGCTAAGACTATAACTTGCATAAGCTACACATGTTAAAGGTGTCAACTTGTTTGGTTAAATGTCACAGTCTACATAATATAACCCAAATTCATGTATAAACTTGCAACATAATGGTGGTGTGAACTAGTATAGAACTCACACATGTCATGGATCTAATTTTAGATCTAAAATAAGTGTCATGAAACCTACACAATTTTTATTAATCAGTGCCAAAACTTGCATAGGTACATGTATGAATCATCATAGCCCAAACATATATAATATCATGAATTAACTAACATGAACTAACCAACATGGATACTAACATCGTGACTATGTAACATATGTGACATCATTTACAACATATCATCATCTAACTTAATAACATAGGTTCATGTATATGAGTACATCTAACTTAATAGACAAATTCCCATTATCAAAATCCAAGGATAATTAAGAATCATGTATATGGGTACATCTAACTTAATAGACAAATTCCCATAATAAAAATTCATTTAGTCATAGATTCATGCATATGGGTACACCTAACTTAATAGGCAAATTCCCATAATCATGATCCATTTAATCTTTAGAAAAAAAAAAACATAAACTTTAAAACACGATCCAATTTGCATAAATAACAACATCATGATTTTACAACTTGTACGATTCAACACAACTTAACATGATATCATAATCATATAACTTATGGATTTCCAACATATGTGTTAACATGAGATCTACAACATATATAAGATTTATGACATAACATAGCATGATTTACACATAGCATAGCATGATAGCATAACATAGCATAGCATGATTTTCATCATAGCATGGCATGATAGCATAACATAGCATAGCATGATTTTCATCATAGCATAACAAAACATTTAGAACATACATGATAACATAAGATTCTACAATAACATATATGACAATTCACATCATTTTCTTATGTTCCATTTACATCTTAATCAAATTAGTTTGCTAATAATCTTGTGAGAATCATCATACTCACAATTTAAGAAGAAAGAGAGTCTAGATTGCTTTTTGAATTGATTAGAATTGGATTAGATTAGCTTTCTTCTACTTTGATTTGCGGCGGCTACTCGGAGTTCCATGGCGACGGCATGACGGCGGCTTCTCTAATTTTTCATATGAATTAGAATGAGAGACTACCCACTTATTTATAGAATTTAGGATTCATTTAGGCCATTAGATTTAACCTAGAAATAACCGCAGCCGTTCAGACAAGATGGGGTTTATCTTATTGACTCAGCAATGAGTCAGAAGTGACTCAGCAAATTAATAAACTTCTATTCATGTTTACATTAACTGCCCATATATATATATATATATATATATATATATATATATATATATATATATATACGCACCTATTCGTGAATTCAAATAATGCAAATTAATTACTTGCCTGAAAAAAAGGAAATCGAGCATATAATTTAATTTCCCCTTTTTTTTTCTCTACTTTCCTTGCAACATGCAAAATCAATGCATAATGAGGTTACCTACATACATACATATCTACTTACGCATAAATCTTTCCCTCCAAATAAATTGACTGTATTTATCTTCTCAATTATATATATATACATATATATATTCAATATATATATATATATATATATTTAATTTTTTTGAACCGCGTTCACACTAAGCCGCTTTTTAGCCATTCCCCTAAAACAAAAATATGGCGTTGGCGGGGATCGAACTCTGCACCTCTTGTATGCAAGTCACATGTTCCAACCAAATGAGCTATTATGTCTTTTGCTTACAATTCTTAGAACAATGCTAAACATTATTCTTTTCTCATTCCTCTTTTTCCATGTTTTGCTGCAATATTTAATTTAAGGATATTTTTTTCATACAGAGTCCAATTTACGCAAACTCGGACTCTATCTCAAGCAGAATTCCGAGACGAACGCAACGGCGCAACCCGTTTCACCTAATTATTTTTCTAAAAATTAATTATATCTTGATTTTTTTTTATGTTCACAGAAAATACGGGGTGTTACATTCTCCCCTCCTTAAAAGATTTCGTCCCCGAAATCTTCAAGTTAGGAAGAATGTGTCCTACCATCCAATCATCCATCTACTCAACCATCAGGCACAGGCATCCATTGTCCTTACGAGACTTCTAATGCTTTCATGTTTATATGCATAGTGTGTGTACATGTCCTTATCCAATGCAAAAATCAGGCGATCTACTGATTTAGTTGACCTCCTTAATGCGAACCATGATAGTGCCATGCGTCCATTATGTACGCAAAAGATTCCTAATGATACATATTATTTCTATATGCGTGCACAACCATTCATCTTAATGCAGCATCCATATGATAATACAACTACTATTCATTCATTAATTTAAATATGCACACATGTTTATATGCAATATGAGAGTGACTGAGCCGATCTAGTGCCTAAAGTGTGTGTATATGCATCCACGAGCAACCAATAGAAAACACTTGCATCCACTTGCATCCATCAAACATAACATGTCTCAAACACATGTTTCAACCATAGGACCACCCTTCTAAAGGTCAAAGACTTAAACGAGAGGATGTACTAAAATAGGACAAGTATATGCTAGGCGATAAAGGAGAATATAAAAGACATAACCCCGAAAAGGAAGGGGTACAACAAACGAATCTTCTCTTCCGTCTCCCAAGTAGCGTCTCCTTGATCTTCTTCCCATTGCACTTTGACTAGCTTGACCTCTCGGTTTCTCAACTTCTTAATCTCCGACCCAAGAATGCATGTAGGAGCTAGTCTGATCGTGGCATCTCGCTCTACTTCCACTTCCTTAAGCGTGTTTGGCTCCACCACTTTCGCTGTATCATGTAAACACTTCCTCAAACTTTCGTCCCGTAATATACAAAGTTTACCGTCCCTACGCAACCAACCCTTATCATCTAGGGTATACCTAATAAGATGGCTTGATGACTCCCCTCTTGTGAGATTCTCTACTAACTCAACCAACTGTGGGTCAGCTCGCTGTGCCTCCCCAATCCGTCCCAAAAGCATAGGTCTGACCTCTAAGGATGCTAGCGAACCAAGTACAAAATCAATGGATGGTCTAAAGTCAAAGGTAGAGATAAACTCTAAGCTACGCCGCTCAACAGACCAAGGACTCAGTGTCAACCCTTTTCTACTTAAGGCCCCCACCACAACGTTACCCTTGCCAGGGGTATATGCTATTTCGAAATCGTAGGACGCCAAGAACTCCATCCACCTTTGCTGCCTCATGTTCAGATCTTTCTGAGAGAACAAATACCTTAGCAACTTATGGTCTGAAAGCAACTCCTAAGTCGTGGGTAGGGTAATTCCCCTCATGGACTTTCGATAGTCTTCCTCCATAACACATCACCCTTCCCCAGAGGCTTCCCTAAGATGTAGGGCATGCTCTTCTCCGCTTCTAGAGAAAACCAGGATATTATTCCATGCAAAATTTGTCACAACTGTCCATCTCTCATGCATACCATCCTAGTCGAACTCAAGTGCAAGCCCCAAAGGCCTAAACAAATATCAGACAAACACCCAAGGGATACCTCCTTCGAATTCAGATGACATACATGAGATGATACTAGTAAAACGACCAAATAACTTAGCACTTAACGGACTCTGGCCGTCCTTGCCAGTCTTGCTCCAAAACCATCGTTGATCTCATAACTGGCTTTGCATTATCCACTAGGCACGCACGAAAGCTTACTTCGCTCCTCTAGGTAAACCCCGCTCTACATCGAAGACATCCCCATACTCACGGACCACACAAAAAGATCCCAAATCATCGTTGGATACATCAGAAGATTCTAGGCAACTAAGCATCACTAAACTCCTATGGTCACAAGAAATATGAGGGTCTTTCCATAACGAACCAATAGTCTAACTACCCTCCTTCCCCAATCTAGGATGGCACCACGCCTGGCTAGCCAATCCATCCCTAGAATCAAACTATAGATCGTGAGACCAAGAATGAAGGCGCTGCATTCAAACCCAACGCCCAAGATAGACACTCTCAAATCCCGACAAACCATTGAAGGATGAGCCGAACCACCAACAGGATTTGAGACAAGGATGTGATCCTTAACTAGACTAGTATTTAGGTGCAGTGTTTCAACTAACGAAGCAGATACTAACGAGTATGAAGCGCCAGAATCAAACAAGGTTCGAACAGGATGATAAAGAAAACCAAATTTCAACCTAGACGGTCCTACCCCCATCAGGTATACCAGCCGTGAGGGAATACAACAACCCTCCAGAAGATCCTGTACTTTATTCTTGCCTCTTTGGACAATCCTAATAACGTGTCATATTTCTCCAAAACAACTAGCCTTCTTCTTCACATTCTCCATTCGTAACCTCCCACCAAGATGAGGTTTCATCCTTTATTAACCTAACAGCTATTTGAACCTTCCTCCCATCGTCCATCTTAAAGGTTCCCACAACCCTCCACCTCCTTGGACTAACTTCTAGCCCGACAAACGTCTAAGTCCCTTGAAGTGGTTCTTCCGTCCTTCGTACGGAAGTCCTTATTTATCTTAGAAAAAGCATCTATACGCGGAGGGGAAATTCAAAAAGAGAAAGAGGAAGAGATTCAAAACGGAGAATCGAAGGAAGGATATATGGCTCTTGGGGATTATGTTCTCAAAATAAACCTTTCTTTCAAAAATACTCTTCTACAAACATATTTTTGAAAGTATTCTTTATAAAAATGCTTTTGAAAAATAGTTTTTCAAAATATCTTATCTGTTCTGGTAACCTTAAGCTCTGATACCACGTGTAACAACCCACGTCCATTAATGTCACTCACAAAAGGAATGCATTAACTTCCATGGAGGTTTTAAGTGAGTATAGAACAGTAAAATTACGACAAGACAGATATAAAATAGTATTTGAAATTTAAAACTTTATTTCATTGCAGTAGAAGTCAAAACATGTTTGATTACATCATAATACCATAAATCAGAGTCAAGTACAATATCTATCTTGATAAAACAAAATACATAATCCCATTACATAAATAGCCATTAAACAAAAGATAACAAGCTGGACTTTACTTTAGCAGTCCAAGCTCTCCAAAAGAGATAAGCAACCCAATTAAACACCACTAGAGCTGGGCCCAACCTGAGGACCTGGAGGGGGAAGAAGATAGAAATAGAGGGGGTCAGACATAAAGTCTGGCGAGTATGACAATTCTAAAAATACTATTTTCAAAGTAATCAGACTAAGGCATAAGCTGGAGAATAAGGAAATGCCTATGAACTATTGGGTGTGAAAGAACAGGCAAAGGAAATGAGGTTAACCATGGTAACATTAAAGGCATACCAACTAAAGAATAATTACTACGCTGCACCACACCCGTTACTAATCACTAACGTTAATGACGCTTCCTAATCAATATAGGATAATTACTATACTCTACCGTACTGTACCGTGCTGTATTGTACTAGCACTAACTGCACCCCTACTAGTCACTTTGATCCCTAAATAGAATGATGATAGCTTCGTGTACTATTAGATGTACCCACTATCCTCCACGTTTGACTGTGTATCTCTAGTTGCTATCCTAGGTACCCAACGTGTCCCTATCCCTACTAGACGTACCCCCCTTAATAATGGTAATTCCACGTACTCCTAGCTGACGTCATAGGTGCCGTCTGCCCCTATCTCCACTAGGTGTACCCTTTTAATACTTAATTAATAATGGTAGTGTAATAACCCGGAAATTCTGGGCCAGTTTAAAATTTTTATTTTGGCAATTTTAGCGGATTTTGAATATTTAAAATAGATTATTTTAAATAATATCGATGGGAAATTTATTTTTGAATATAATTCGACGTATATATTATATACGCCGTCGTTAGAATATAAATAATTATATATAATTATAATTAGAATTGAAAATGGCGCGGTAGTTCGATAATTCGATTTCAAACTTCAATTGAGCATACCGGGTGCAAAACAATCCGGATTTTAGTGAAACCAAAAACATTAGGATATAATTGAGGATATCTTTCCAACGAATCCGAAAAATCAAGATTTCATAGCGGGAATCAAAAGATATGTCCAGTTGAAAATTCTGAATAGTCGCTATGGAATTCGGGCCCTTAAAAATGGAAATTTTGCAAACGACCTCAGATTTCGACGAAACCAGTTTTGTTGGGTCCATGATGTCAAATTATTGCTAGATTCCAAATTTCATAATTTTTCGAATCAATATGTGAGCGTGGCAAAGGAAAACGCGTTTGACCAGTTTCAGTTGATTTTAATCGACTGGAAATTGGCCATTTTTCCAACGGTCTCAGAATTCGACGAAACTAGTTTTTTTAGGACCGTATAGTCATTACGAAGCTAGAAAATATTTTTCGAGAATTTTTCTAGTTAGTATGTGACCCCGGTAAATTGAAATGCGCGTTTAAAATTCAATATAGCGATTTAAATGTAAATTCAACAGAAACTGATCGTAACATCCGAATCAACCTACGATACGTATCCCATTGTGTTCGGAATGGGGGTAGAACGCTATAGATGACGGGCGGTGGACCTCGTTTAGAGGTCGTATGTAAAAGTCAACTTTTTTTTTTAGAAAATAAAATAATTAAGTAATAAAAAAAACACTCTTCTCCCCTATACGTTCTGCCCCCCCCATTGATAATCGTATTCGCAAAAATAAAAAAAATAAAAAGAAAAAAAGGGGGAAAGGCGATCGACGGAAGGGGGAAACCCTTGCCGCCCGCCTGCTTGGTCCACCGCCGCCGCCAGAGGTGGCGCAGCCCCCCCTGCGCCGTCCTCCTCCTTTCTTCTTCCTCCTCCCCTTTTCTTCCTCGACGGCGAGCACCGAAGACCCCCCCTGCAACCAAATCGCGAGTGCGAACCCCCTCCCATCGAAGACAGCCTCCGGCCGACGTGAAGACCCCCCTGCTGCGCCCTAACCTGGAACCCCCCCGACCTTCAGACTCCACCCCGACGCCCAGAAACCCTAGAAGATGCGCCGCCACCACTGCTTTGGGTTCGCCACTGCCCGAGACAGCCTTCGCCCCCTCGATCCGTGCTGCTCAACATCCAGTACACGAAAAACAGTGAGTTTTTATTCGATATTATTTAATGTAATTATTTAAATTAGTGAATAAATTATAAAGGACATTGTTGTGATGAAGGTAGGATTTTTATTTAGTTAGAGACAGGGTTTTTAGTAATAAAAAATATGATTTTTATATTTTTAAAGTATTAAAAATATAGTCTTTACTATATAGCGACTATAAAAATATGATTTTTGTTTAGGTAGAAAATTAAAAATATAATTTTTACATGATAGGAATATTAAAAATATCATCTTTATATGTGTAGGAAAATAAAAATGAGATTTTTACAAAGATGAAATCTTTAAATTTGAAAAGGCGAAGTCTATGTTTTATAAAGGCGAAAACTATATTTTTGAAAGGCGAAATCTTTATATATAAAATAGCATGATAAAAATATAATTTTTATCTATATAGCATAGTAGTAAAAATTCTATTTTCATATAGAGTATAGCGAAGTGAAAATTCGATTTTTAAATGTATGAAGCGATTATAAAAATATGATTTTTATTTCAAAGACATCAAAATATGAAAATGGGTGATTTTTATATATGTAGTGGCTACGGGCAACGAAGATGACGAAGATGAGATAGCAGTGAAGATTTCGATCAATGAAGTGCCGTGGAGCTAGGATAGCTATTTGTGAGAATTTCTCACCTTTCAATTTCTTTTCTAATTATATATTTATACTAGGATGCAGACGGTGCTTAGTAGCACCCGACACAACCGTCCACAGACCATGGACTTGTTTGTTTGGTTGCATAAATTAATTTGATGATTTGATTTGAATTTGGTTGTTTGGTGAATTTGATTGATGTGTGAATGGCGTGGGCCTTCACTAGACCGGGGATAAGGCTAGGCCTCGTCCCGTTTCTAGTATCGTGCCGTTATGCCGCCGAAATTTTCTAAAATATCATTTTATTGAATAAATGAACTGAATAGATATTCATATGTTAAAATAAAATGTTTTATCGTTAAAAATATAATTTTTAACGTGAAAGTGAATAAAACAAAATATTCATTTACAAACCGGACGGTTTGTTTATGTACACCTATTTGAAGGACATTGATTGGGACGATAAATTTTACACATCGCCCAACTGCACAAATAAAATTTGTGTTTGATTGTTTGAAACCCCACACGGGTGTTAGGATGAAATTTGAAGTTCACTCATCCTGATTGATTAAATATGTCGATCGATTGATTGACAGGCTGTTATAAGCGTTAGATATCTATATTTGATGCTTATACAGTGTAGTGCACTTTGGTTGATGGTTGATTATTTTTCAATGCTATTATATACATGTGTTGTATGAAAATCTATATAATTAACTTTATATGGTAATTGATTGGGCCTCATTCCAATGTAGAAAATAAAGAACAATATAAAATAAAGGTTCATGTGTTGACAGTACTCATCCATTGAGATTGGTCATGTATTGAACGAAATATTTTAATAATAAAATTTATATCTTTATCTTTATAAAATAAAGGTTCATGTGTTGACTGTACTCATCCGTTGAGATTAGTCATGTGTTGAACGAAATATTTTAATAATAAAATTTACATCTTTATCATATATAGAATTAGAAATCAACTGGAAAATAGATGAGATGAGTGGTCTCCTGGATATTGATCTGATGTTGGTTTCGGCCTTCGGGGTTAATATTCAGGAAATTGTTCTCTTACTAATTTACAGTTGAAGTCTAATTTTATATCAAACAATAGATACCTTAATTTTTATAAAATATATTAAATAGCAAAAATACTCACACGTGGACAGTACTCATTCGTTGAGATTAGTCGTGTGTTGACAAAAATAAATATTCATTTGTTGAATGGAATATTTGAAAATAGAAATATATGAAGCCGTGTTGATTAGATTGACGCCATTTTGACGTGAACGATATTTATATCGATTTTACTCATTTTGAAATGAATTGAATATATAACGATTTCGAAATGGATTGAATATATAACGATTTCGAAATGGATTGAATAGAAAACTAATTTGAATTGAATCGATTAGAAAACAAATTTGAATTGAATAGAAATGAATTTTAAACGAAATTATAAAGAAGAATTCAATTTTTCTTTGAATTGAAATGGAGGTTAAAATCGTTTTTGAAATGAATTCAAAACTATTTATATAATTCGTTTTAAATAAAAATCGACGAAATATATATTATATATATTATATATATAATATAATGGCCTGAATAGAACGCGCCGCGCCGCGGCAGTTCGTGAATTTCGACCATTTATTTCAAACGGACATTACGGGAGATCCGACCGTCGGATTCTCCTAAAACCGGAACCGTTGGGTTCGTATCGAAAAGAGCTTTCTAACGAATATTAGAAATTTGAAATCTAACGGTTGGATTTGGAGATACGTCCAAATCAAATTGGAAAAAGGTCGCTGTAAGTGCAGTTTGATGGCCATTGATGGAAATCGACTGTACAGGCCTTGATAAAATTATATAAAATGGTAATAATTTGTGTAAAATCATAAGAAATGATTTAGAAAGAATTGGGATGAAAAACTCCATAATTGAAAAGATAAAAATAGATTTTTATCAAAATGAACTAGTTTGAACTAAATTTAAAACCCGATTTGTTTTTAAATGAATTAGATTTAAAAAGGGGTTTTAAATAATCGGAATTCTTAATATATTTGAATTAAATTAAACTAGAATTGATTCATGGGTTTATCGTGAACTGTGTTTTAAATAACACTAGCTCTTTAACCCGATGATAAATAGAATGTGATTTGGGTTTGTCGTGAACTGTGTTTTAAATAACACCTAGTTCTTTAACCCAGTAAAGGAGTTTTAATGAATCCGCAAATAGATTGAAATGTGAATTGATAATTTAAATTATCAAATTTGGAAAGTGAGCGAGAATGGAGTATCGCCAGTTTTGCTCCAAAGCGATAGTTAAATCTTTAATTAGATTTGAACGTGAAATGGTAATTAATTTTACCGATAACATTATGGTGTTAGATATGGAGTATTACCAGTTTTGCTTCATGGGATGAATAGGTTGGGATTGGGAAATAAAATAAATAATTACTTCGTTGTGGTTCGCTAATCTCGACTAGTTGGAAAAACCATAATTTGGTTTTAAACGACATCCAAAGGAAGATTACAGGATAAATTTTAAAGGATTTATCTTGGATAAAATTAATGGGAACCTTTCCCTAAGAATGTGGAGTTTAGAAACTAGCTGTAGGTTGGCTAAGAAGAATGGTTTCCTGGGTATTGATCTGATGTTGGTTTCGGCCTTCGGGGTTAATGTTTGGGGAATTGTTCTCTTGCTAATTTGCGGTTAGTGACTAATGAATTGGAATGAGGCGTATGCTGTGCTTGTGTAACATTCGTTTTTAATATACGCGGGTTGTTCGGGAAGGCCGGGTTTACACCCATTTTGAATAACCGATTCGACGATAAGTCGAAGATGAAGACGGTGGTCGAAGACCGGAAGTCTTCACATCGTTTGGATAATTACTGACGATCCTGATTGGGCTGTACACCCAAGAGGATGGAAATAGTTGGTGGTCGTCCAGACGTACTTGGAGATGGATGGATATGCGAGGAAAGTGCCTCCGGTTTCGTTCAGACCTAGAACGGACTTGTAAATGGATGGTGTGTCTGACATTGTATTCCTTTATATTGTATTTGTTGATCTCTGCTAAATATATATCTGTTTGGCGGCGGAGAATTTATTCTCTTGCTTAACGCCCTTCTCTGAGACATATGAGCTCAGAGGTTATATATTGGCAGAAATCAGTGGTACGATATGGATTGATAGTGTGGCATGCTGAGATGCAGTGATCCAGACTTTTGTTGAAAAGCAAAGTTTGGTGGTTGATGATCAAAGCGCAGCTGATATAGCATGGCTTTGTGTATAGCGTTGATCCGCGAGCTTCACACCCCGGTATGGTGGCAAACTGATGGTTTGATCAGTATGCTTTTTTTTTCATGGATGGGCACCTTAGTGGTGTCGTGGATTCGGTCGACCGAGATGAGCCTAGTGCTCAGGGATATATAGAGTAAGCGGTGTTTTCTCTCGCTGGGACGTAAGCCGCGGTGGTACTCTGGTCCCAAATGTGCGGATGCAGACGGTGTTTTCTCTTGTGGGTACATAAGCCGTGGTGAATTGCATTCCACGATAGATCTTTCGAATCAGGAGCCACCATGATGGAAATCCAATTTCCGATACGAGTATTGCGGTTTTAATTATAGAACTAGTATGGCGACATGATATATGGTACCCATGCCGTCTATGATTGATATTTATGATTGGAATTGTTTTGACACTATACACATATTATAGTATCAAATGATTTGTTTTTAAACGTATCAAGCATGTTTGGCTGTTATAAGGTAAAACCCTATCCTCCGGCTTGCGTTGCATTGTGTGATGGGACCTGGGTCTTATAACAGCTTCATTTTTCGAAAAAGCATTGCGCTGTTTATTCTATGCACTAGTATTCTTGGGAGGAAACCCGTTCCGTGTTATACGGCGTGGTCCCTTGAATTACTCTCTTTTAAAGTAAAGTTTTAATAACTGTTTTAGTTCTCACACCAGTCACATGACTGACCTTGAGTTTATTGTTTCAACCTAAACTCTGGGTGCCCTTATTTTCCACACGGGCAGCTAGTAGTTTTGGTTTTGCAGATTTATATTCACAGGATCCTGGTTTACAGCTGGAATGATATCCGGAAAGCTTTGTATCCATATATCTCTTCTAGTTGTGTATTGTATTATTTTCCGCTGCGATGTATTTAAATGTAATTTAAATCTCTGATATTTCTGTGTAATATTCATTTATACTCCGTATATTCTTGTATCTGATGGAATTGTTGTAATATACAATGAAATGTTCTTCTGTTTGTGTTCTGATTTGTCCTGTTCTCAACAGTCAGGGGTTTCGAACGGTCTAGATCGGTTTAACGACTGATTCGGATCGAGCGAAATTCCAGGCCGTCACATTTGGTATCAGAGCTTTGGTTTACAGAGCTCGAGAACAAGACACATTAGAACCATACGAAAGAATTCATCAGATATTGGATTAGTAAGATCCAATTAGAATGACTCGTTAGAGATAGGATCAGTAGTATCCTAGAACGAGTGAGAAGAGTATATTTTTCAAATGAAAACAATTTTGTTTTGAAAATTTGAATCAATTCTACGTATTTGAATATTTATTTATTTTGAATATGGACAATCTAGTATATAAAGGTTTTGCATATACGCGTCATGAACGTATATTCGGAGTTTTAATATATTAGATAGATATAGAATCACATTCTAGTCGCCCGGAGATGGTACTGATGATTGTCATGACATCATCAGTATTTATGTTCGTGTTTCGAAGGTGTGATTTCTATATATTTCCATTAGACTGGTGTGAGAACCAAAACTTATATAGTTAGAACACATTGTTGTGAATTGGCATCAACAACATGATTTTTTGTATAGATATCAAAATTATGAATTTGAAACTCTAATTCACTAATTGATTGATGTTTGTGTTGTTTGTTTATTTGTTTGCTAATTTTTGAACCATTTATGCCTAATTGAACCAAATATTGGACTGTATTGAAAATTGGTCGCATTTGCTTGCATATACATATTCTTACCTTGAACAGGTCATAGCAAGGAGGCTAGAGCAGAGAATAAAATTTGTTTGCCCGACAAATAGGTACATGTTTACTACATAATTTACTGTTTTGTTTGGGTGATGATGATTTTATGAGCCTATTGGCTAGCCGCTTGGCTTTTTCTTTTTCTTTTTGAGATCTGAAGGACCGGGGAAGCTATTTGAAATTCCCCGATGCTCCCGGTGCAGGGGAGGTTATGGCGAAATTTTTCGAAAATTTAGGGTGTTAGCCAAATTTTTGAAAGTTTGAAAATTCTCAGAAACTGAAAAGTTAGAGAATGGAAGCCAAATCGAACGTAGAGTTGATTAATCAAACCACTTTCGACTTTGCTCCTTTTCGGGGACGAAAAGTTTTAAGTGGGGGAGATTGTAATAACCCGGAAATTCTGGGCCAGTTTAAAATTTTTATTTTGGCAATTTTAGCGGATTTTGAATATTTAAAATAGATTATTTTAAATAATATCGATGAGAAATTTATTTTTGAATATAATTCGACGTATATATTATATACGCCGTCGTTAGAATATAAATAATTATATATAATTATAATTAGAATTGAAAATGGCGCGGTAGTTCGATAATTCGATTTCAAACTTCAATTGAGCATACCGGGTGCAAAACAATCCGGATTTTAGTGAAACCAAAAACATTAGGATCTAATTGAGGATATCTTTCCAACGAATCCGAAAAATCAAGATTTCATAGCGGGAATCAAAAGATATGTCCAGTTGAAAATTCTGAATAGTCGCTATGGAATTCGGGCCCTTAAAAATGGAAATTTTGCAAACGACCTCGGATTTCGACGAAACCAGTTTTGTTGGGTCCATGATGTCAAATTATTGCTAGATTCCAAATTTCATAATTTTTCGAATCAATATGTGAGCGTGGCAAAGGAAAACGCGTTTGACCAGTTTCAGTTGATTTTAATCGACTGGAAATTGGCCATTTTTCCAACGGTCTCAGAATTCGACGAAACTAGTTTTGTTAGGACCGTATAGTCATTACGAAGCTAGAAAATATTTTTCGAGAATTTTTCTAGTTAGTATGTGACCCCGGTAAATTGAAATGCGCGTTTAAAATTCAATATAGCGATTTAAATGTAAATTCAACAGAAACTGATCGTAACATCCGAATCAACCTACGATACGTATCCCATTGTGTTCAGAATGGGGGTAGAACGCTATAGACGACGGGCGGTGGACCTCGTTTAGAGGTCGTATGTAAAAGTCAACTTTTTTTTTTGAAAATAAAATAATTAAATAATAAAAAAAACACTCTTCTCCCCTATACGTTCTGCCCCCCCCCCATTGATAATCATATTCGCAAAAAAAAAATAAAAAAAAAGGGGGGAAAGGCGATCGACGGAAGGGGGAAACCCTTGCCGCCCGCCAGAGGTGGCGCAGCCCCCCCCTGCGCCGTCCTCCTCCTTTCTTCTTCCTCCTCCCCTTTTCTTCCTCGACGGCGAGCACCGAAGACCCCCCCTGCAACCAAATCGCGAGTGCGAACCCCCCTCCCATCGAAGACAGCCTCCGGCCGACGTGAAGACCCCCCTGCTGCGCCCTAACCTGGAACCCCCCCGACCTTCAGACTCCACCCTGATGCCCAGAAACCCTAGAAGATGCGCCGCCACCACTGCTTTGGGTTCGCCACTGCCCGAGACAGCCTTCGCCCCCTCGATCCGTGCTGCTCAACATCCAGTACACGAAAAACAGTGAGTTTTTATTCGATATTATTTAATGTAATTATTTAAATTAGTGAATAAATTATAAAGGACATTGTTGTGATGAAGGTAGGATTTTTGTTTAGTTAGAGACAGGGTTTTTATTAATAAAAAATATGATTTTTATATTTTTAAAGTATTAAAAATATAGTCTTTACTATATAGCGACTATAAAAATATGATTTTTGTTTAGGTAGAAAATTAAAAATATAATTTTTACATGATAGGAATATTAAAAATATCATCTTTATATGTGTAGGAAAATAAAAATGAGATTTTTACAAAGATGAAATCTTTAAATTTGAAAAGGCGAAGTCTATGTTTTATAAAGGCGAAAACTATATTTTTGAAAGGCGAAATCTTTATATATAAAATAGCGTGATGAAAATATAATTTTTATCTATATAGCATAGTAGTAAAAATTCGATTTTCATATAGAGTATAGCGAAGTGAAAATTCGATTTTTAAATGTATGAAGCGATTATAAAAATATGATTTTTATTTCAAAGACATCAAAATATGAAAATGGGTGATTTTTATATATGTAGTGGCTACGGGCAACGAAGATGACGAAGATGAGATAGCAGTGAAGATTTCGATCAATGAAGTGCCGTGGAGCTAGGATAGCTATTTGTGAGAATTTCTCACCTTTCAATTTCTTTTCTAATTATATATTTATACTAGGATGCAGACGGTGCTTAGTAGCACCCGACACAACCGTCCACAGACCATGGACTTGTTATATTGGTTGCATAAATTAATTTGATGATTTGATTTGAATTTGGTTGTTTGGTGAATTTGATTGATGTGTGAATGGCGTGGGCCTTCACTAGACCGGGGATAAGGCTAGGCCTCGTCCCGTTTCTAGTATCGTGCCGTTATGCCGCCGAAATTTTCTAAAATATCATTTTATTGAATAAATGAACTGAATAGATATTCATATGTTAAAATAAAATGTTTTATCGTTAAAAATATAATTTTTAACGTGAAAGTGAAAAAAACAAAATATTCATTTACAAACCGGACGGTTTGTTTATGTACACCTATTTGAAGGACATTGATTGGGACAATAAATTTTACACATCGCCCAACTGCACAAATAAAATTTTTGTTTGATTGTTTGAAACCCCACACGGGTGTTAGGATGAAATTTGAAGTTCACTCATCCTGATTGATTAAATATGTCGATCGATTGATTGACAGGCTGTTATAAGCGTTAGATATCTATATTTGATGCTTATACAGTGTAGTGCACTTTGGTTGATGGTTGATTATTTTTCAATGCTATTATATACATGTGTTGTATGAAAATCCATATAATTAACTTTATATGGTAATTGATTGGGCCTCATTCCAATGTAGAAAATAAAGAACAATATAAAATAAAGGTTCATGTGTTGACTGTAACGTCCGAAATTTTCGACCCAGAAAATCAACATAAAAACACACTGTTGACTATTCAAGCATCGAAAACACCAGGACATTAATAGAAGAATTTAGAGGGTGAGAAAGAAAAGATAGAACTAATAGAATAGAAGAAGAAGAAGATCACAACTGAACAGAATCAGAGTAACACGAAACTCGCAGCGGAACAAAATAAGATGTATTATATAACATAACTTTGAATACAAAACTGTATTGTATATACATACCATCATCAGAGTACAATACATCATATCACAGCGGAAATAACTCTACATAACTAATGGTGAAGCTTCCTGCTTTTGAGCTCCTCCAAGTGAATCTGCAAAGCCTGAAACACTTGACTGCCCGTACAAATTTGGGCACCCAAGAGTTTAGGGAAAACAAACAAAATAAACTCTGGGTCAGTCATGTGACTGGTGTGAGTAAATTCCAACCATACTGTTTAACTTTGAAAATCCTTTTCAAAACAAGAAGATAATAGTAAGACCAGCCCACACATAAACATGGACGGTTTTTACCTTACTATAACCCGAAATATTTTTATATCAAACTTCAATGATATTATAATAATGTCTACTCAATTAAATCATCAAGTAGCAGAACGCTTGCATCTCACGCTCCACATATATATAGTATAAAATCATAAACCGCAGGGCGCTTATTGGAGAATGAATTTCAACAGACAAGGTATGGGAGCACCTTCTGAATAGTGTACTCTAGAGGAGATACACTCAGGGTTCAACAAGAATGTCTTGCAACCCGGCCACACATGACCGCTCACTCATTTAGCTTGAGTGTCGCGAATATATTGCCACCACGGTTGCAGGCCATCCAACCGTCATCCGAAGATACAGAATCGAAAAGAAGTATAAATATGAATTTTCTCTAGATCGATGACAATACACCCTGCTTGGGGATGACCCAACTAGCCATGCTGCCCAGCCCAACTTCTGTCATATCCGGTTTGTGAGGCTAGAGGCTACGTCTATCTTCAGAACATCTGATCGCCATTCACTTTGAATGTCACATCGTTAAATCCGTAATCACATATTGATTACACAAATGCACACTGGGTGTAGAATAAAGAGAAGTTACCTTCTCCCCACCAACTTGGTATATTCATAAAATCAACGGCGTGACCGTTGGAAATACTCTGTCAGACACTCGTCCATACAAGTTGTCCTGGGACTGGACAAACAAATAAACATCATTCTAGAACTGGACGATCCTTGCATTTAACTCCGTCTTCAATTATCTTCAGCATATCTCATTCGCAACGATTATGCCTATACGGAGTGGTTTTGGGGTAATAACCCAACCGGTCTCTCCGTATTGACAACGATGGTCAAAACACTTCGATAGTCGGTTATTTAACTATCGGAGTTAAAACAAACATCCATTCACAAACACTGGCCCTTTTATTTAATACTAACTTTCTAGTTTCCCATATTTCTATAAACTCTTCCTTACTTCCCTTCATTTCTACTCTATTAGTTCCTCGTTATAAATCGGTAAGTGAATAAATTTCTAAGTATCAACCCCGAAGGCCGAAACCAACATCAGATTGACGCCTCGAAAGTTACTCAACTCAACCAACGTACAACGGGTTCTAATTTCTTTAAAACTATATCACCTTCCTTATCATGCTCAGTATATCTTTTTAAAACATTATAACTTATCGACTTACTTTGAAACCGTTATATTTTAACTAATGCTGCTATCTTTTCCTTTATAACTAATGCAATACGCTGCTATATTCTCTTTTATAACTACTGCAATACGCTGTTGTATTCTCTTTTATAGCTACTGAAATACGCTGCTATATTCTCTTTTATAACTACTGCAATATGCTACCATATTCACATTTCATTTGATAAACTCTGTTTTCTAAGTCAGGTTCTTATTAAATCAATATCAAGTTTATAACTAAATACTGATTACATATCCTATTATAATTTGTTGGTTTAAAACTAAATACTAACTAGCCTATCAGATTATAATTCCTAATAATGTTATTTAGGTTCAGGTCGTATATATAAATACTATACAACAAATAGTACATACAAATATTGAGGAATCTGGTCGGGTTCTTCCAACCGGCTTCCGCATCCACAGATGTCAATCAACACAATTTACACTAACTCTATACTAGGGGATATTCAATCGATGGAATCAGTGTCCAACTGATGGTGTGTACATATGTGACGGTATATAATATTCGACCAAATTAATTGTAATCAACCTAATCAACCATCACACAGCAGTCAAACGACATTAAAATATAATTGCAATATTTTAAAATAGATCAGAGTGAGTGATTTTACTCACCTTCGCGCGTTAACCGTTAAATAACGATTTGCGTTGGTTGATTTGAATCAACCGTTTTAATTTCTCTGAAATCCGTACGAGCTCCAACCCTTTTCCGCTTCAATTTCCCAGTGGAACCTCAAACTGAACACACCGCAACCTGTAGACATCACACAATATCCTCCACCATTCGAATCATATATAATATACTTCCTCTCCAGTCCTTCAACGCAAACTCCTATCTCACCACTACAGCAAACTCCATGTCTTTCATTTACTTCTGTGAACCACTCATACCCACGTGTATATACATCATCATACTGCTATCACACACACAACCGAATCCACCCATGCTTTCTTCAATCACTCAACACCCTTCTCTCCTCCACATGAATTCTCACTTCACATTACTTGCCATGCAGAACCATAACTGCACACGCAACTTCGCCCTCACCTCAGTGCTGCACCGAACACCCCTTGCCAGATCCTCCATCGCTACATGCCCTGACGTGGCCGCACCCTATCCGGCACTGTCTCGACCCATCATCTCCACGTTCCTCGAGCTTGCACCAACCCCGACAAGACACCGACTTGCCCTTAGCAGCTGCTTCAAACTTCCAGTGCCCCACATCCTACTATATCCAAGTCGAAGGCTAAAATGTGGGAAGGAGGCTCGCATGAGTTTGTTTATATTTCATTTTTTCTACATTATGAGCAGTCGAGAAAACAGTGAAGACTGAAGTGTGTTTATATAGGCTTTCAAGCCTTGTCACCCACGAAAAAGAAAAGTATATAATACTAGTAGCTTGATATTTACGTCGTAGGGTTATAGGTGATCATGCTATTCTCCTATTCCTTTGTAGTGAAGTATTAGGGATTGTAGGTAGAGTATACACTGTTCTCCTATAGGTTAGGCAACTGTTTTGATTTTATTTAGTTGAAGAGGACATCAGAGTCGAGAGAAGTGAGCGTATATATATATATAGATTTTATTAGCTTAATGGTTAAGCAATAGGAAGTAGAGTAGGGTTATGGCTAAGGAAAGGAGGGATATGGTGAGCGATTCTTTGCAGGCAAGGTATTAGAGTTCGTAGAGGTATGGGTAGTCTATAAGAAGTGATGGCCTTCCCTTTAATTTATATGCTAAGTTAAATCATTTGTCCTGCGTGATTTACGATAGTGGCATCTCTTTCCTTTCTAGGCTTCATAGGGTGGTAGGCAATGGAATACTTCGCAGAGAAGGAACACAAATTTTTGTTATAAATTCTATTCATGCACGGACAGAAGTAAGAGTACGTTCGTGCTCAACGAGGTGTCACGATCCCAAAAATATAATAATACCGGTAGTTCGACTCATTCTGTGAAATCCCGAAATATCGATACAGGGTACACAAAACTCCAAATAAAAAGTTGCGTATTTAATTAATTAAAAATTACAGTAAAATTCTAAAAATTAAATTATCGCTGCGCCTCAAAAGGACCTTGTCCCGATTTGCACCTGATATCAAGTTATATTACAAATTCAATATTTAAACTGATTTAAATATTCAAATACGAACCGACAAAAATGCGGGACGTTACATTGACAGTACTCATCCATTGAGATTGGTCATGTGTTGAACGAAATATTTTAATAATAAAATTTATACCTTTATCTTTATAAAATAAAGGTTCATGTGTTGACTGTACTCATCCGTTGAGATTAGTCATGTGTTGAACGAAATATTTTAATAATAAAATTTACATCTTGATCATATATAGAATTAGAAATCAACTGGAAAATAGATGAGATGAGTGGTCTCCTGGATATTGATCTGATATTGTTTTCGGCCTTCGGGGTTAATATTCAGGAAATTGTTCTCTTACTAATTTACAGTTGAAGTCTAATTTTATATCAAACGATAGATACCTTAATTTTTATAAAATATATTAAATAGCAAAAATAGTCACACGTGGACAGTACTCATTCGTTGAGATTAGTCGTGTGTTGACAAAAATAAATATTCATTTGTTGAATGGAATATTTGAAAATAGAAATATATGAAGCCGTGTTGATTAGATTGACGCCATTTTGACGTGAACGATATTTATATCGATTTTACTCATTTTGAAATGAATTGAATATATAACGATTTCGAAATGGATTGAATATATAACGATTTCGAAATGGATTGAATAGAAAACTAATTTGAATTGAATCGATTAGAAAACAAATTTGAATTGAATAGAAATGAATTTTAAACGAAATTATAAAGAAGAATTCAATTTTTCTTTGAATTGAAATGGAGGTTAAAATCGTTTTTGAAATGAATTCAAAACTATTTATATAATTCGTTTTAAATAAAAATCGACGAAATATATATTATATATATTATATATATAATATAATGGCCTGAATAGAACGCGCCGCGCCGCCGTAGTTCGTGAATTTCGACCATTTATTTCAAACGGACATTACGGGAGATCCGACCGTCGGATTCTCCTAAAACCGGAACCGTTGGGTTCGTATCGAAAAGAGATTTCTAACGAATATTAGAAATTTGAAATCTAACGGTTGGATTTGGAGATACGTCCAAATCAAATTGGAAAAAGGTCGCTGTAAGTGCAGTTTGATGGCCATTGATGGAAATCGACTGTACAGGCCTTGATAAAATTATATAAAATGGTAATAATTTGTGTAAAATCATAAGAAATGATTTAGAAAGAATTGGGATGAAAAACTCCATAGTTGAAAAGATAAAAATAGATTTTTATCAAAATGAACTAGTTTGAACTAAATTTAAAACCCGATTTGTTTTTAAATGAATTAGATTTAAAAAGGGGTTTTAAATAATCGGAATTCTTAATATATTTGAATTAAATTAAACTAGAATTGATTCATGGGTTTATCGTGAACTGTGTTTTAAATAACACTAGCTCTTTAACCCGATGATAAATAGAATGTGATTTGGGTTTGTCGTGAACTGTGTTTTAAATAACACCTAGTTCTTTAACCCAGTAAAGGAGTTTTAATGAATCCGCAAATAGATTGAAATGTGAATTGATAATTTAAATTATCAAATTTGGAAAGTGAGCGTGAATGGAGTATCACCAGTTTTGCTCCAAAGCGATAGTTAAATCTTTAATTAGATTTGAACGTGAAATGGTAATTAATTTTACCGATAACATTGTGGTGTTAGATATGGAGTATTACCAGTTTTGCTTCATGGGATGAATAGGTTGGGATTGGGAAATAAAATAAATAATTACTTCGTTGTGGTTCGCTAATCTCGACTAGTTGGAAAAACCATAATTTGGTTTTAAACGACATCTAAAGGAAGATTACTGGATAAATTTTAAAGGATTTATCTTGGATAAAATTAATGGGAACCTTTCCCTAAGAATGTGGAGTTTAGAAACTAGCTGTAGGTTGGCTAAGAAGAATGGTTTCCTGGGTATTGATCTGATGTTGGTTTCGGCCTTCGGGGTTAATGTTTGGGGAATTGTTCTCTTGCTAATTTGCGGTTAGTGACTAATGAATTGGAATGAGGCGTATGCTGTGCTTGTGTAACATTCGTTTTTAATATACGCGGGTTGTTCGGGAAGGCCGGGTTTACACCCATTTTGAATAACCGATTCGACGATAAGTCGAAGATGAAGACGGTGGTCGAAGACCGGAAGTCTTCACATCGTTTGGATAATTACTGACGATCCTGATTGGGCTGTACACCCAAGAGGATGGAAATAGTTGGTGGTCGTCCAGACGTACTTGGAGATGGATGGATATGCGAGGAAAGTGCCTCCGGTTTCGTTCAGACCTAGAACGGACTTGTAAATGGATGGTGTGTCTGACATTGTATTCCTTTATATTGTATTTGTTGATCTCTGCTAAATATATATCTGTTTGGCGGCGGAGAATTTATTCTCTTGCTTAACGCCCTTCTCTGAGACATATGAGCTCAGAGGTTATATATTGGCAGAAATCAGTGGTACGATATGGATTGATAGTGTGGCATGCTGAGATGCAGTGATCCAGACTTTTGTTGAAAAGCAAAGTTTGGTGGTTGATGATCAAAGCGCAGCTGATATAGCATGGCTTTGTGTATAGCGTTGATCCGCGAGCTTCACACCCCGGTATGGTGGCAAACTGATGGTTTGATCAGTATGCTTTTTTTTTCGTGGATGGGCACCTTAGTGGTGTCGTGGATTCGGTCGACCGAGATGAGCCTAGTGCTCAGGGATATATAGAGTAAGCGGTGTTTTCTCTCGCTGGGACGTAAGCCGCGGTGGTACTCTGGTCCCAAATGTGCGGATGCAGACGGTGTTTTCTCTTGTGGGGACGTAAGCCGTGGTGAATTGCATTCCGCGATCGATCTTTCGAATCAGGAGCCACCATGATGGAAATCCAATTTCCGATACGAGTATTGCGGTTTTAATTGTAGAACTAGTATGGCGACATGATATATGGTACCCATGCCGTCTATGATTGATATTTATGATTGGAATTGTTTTGACACTATACACATATTATAGTATCAAATGATTTGTTTTTAAACATATCAAGCATGTTTGGCTGTTATAAGGTAAAACCCTATCCTCCGGCTTGCGTTGCATTGTGTGATGGGACCTGGGTCTTATAACAGCTTCATTTTTCGAAAAAGCATTGCGCTGTTTATTCTATGCACTAGTATTCTTGGGAGGAAACCCGTTCCGTGTTATACGGCGTGGTCCCTTGAATTACTCTCTTTTAAAGTAAAGTTTTAATAACTGTTTTAGTTCTCACACCAGTCACATGACTGACCTGGAGTTTATTGTTTCAACCTAAACTCTGGGTGCCCTTATTTTCCACACGGGCAGCTAGTAGTTTTGGTTTTGCAGATTTATATTCACAGGATCCTGGTTTACAGCTGGAATGATATCCGGAAAGCTTTGTATCCGTATATCTCTTCTAGTTGTGTATTGTATTATTTTCCGCTGCGATGTATTTAAATGTAATTTAAATATCTGATATTTCTGTGTAATATTCATTTATACTCCGTATATTCTTGTATCTGATGGAATTGTTGTAATATACAATGAAATGTTCTTCTGTTTGTGTTCTGATTTGTCCTGTTCTCAACAGTCAGGGGTTTCGAACGGTCTAGATCGGTTTAACGACTGATTCGGATCGAGCGAAATTCCAGGCCGTCACAGGTAGCTTCGTGTACTACTAGGTGTACCCACTACCCTGCCCCATTCGATCGGCTCCCTAACTCGTAGATACCTGTGCTGGCCCCACAGTGGGGTGTATCACTCCCCTAAAGTGGCAACCCGATACAACTTAAGGATGCACGGCTTATACCTACACGATGCAACAACGTCTTACCTACCAGCCCGGGTCCACTCACGCATATGAACCCGTTGGACTTGCGTTGCCACCGCTAACCCGTTTTGGCCTCTTATGGTCAAGCCCAGTATGCGTGTCCCGTCCTCGACTTGGGTCGAGCTCACAAAGATACGTTTGGGATACTGGTTGAAATGGGCCTCCCACCAAGCTTCCCACCTAGGCTTGGTCCCCTCTAACACATTCCACTTAACCCCCTTCATGTCCACTTACATGTTTTAAATTTGGTTAAGGGTTTCTATTAGTAATTCCACATGCCACCCAAGGCACCCACTTAACCCCTATGTCCCACTTACATATTTAATTTGGTTAAGTGTTACTAATCGTATTTTCTCATGCCACCCAAGGAACCTACTTAACCCTCTTCTTAGTCATGTTCGTTTGCATGTGTGTTTGGTTAAGTCTTACTAATCGTATTTCAAATGCCACTAAAGGCAACTACTAGATTCCTCATGCCACCCAAAGCACCCACTAGATTCCCATGTCCCACCACATGTTTTCTTTCTAAATTCAAGACCATCCCGTTCATTGGGTCAGTTAGGGATAGCCAGGGAGGGCAGGAAACTTGTTTTCCAAACCCAAGCCTAGACACTATCCTCTCTGCCACACTAGAACCTTCTGGTGTATGTAGATAGAAAGAATGTTAATTATCTTAAGTGATTAATTAATTAATCTTTCCCAAATTTGAATTAACTTCCCTATCCAAATTAATAATTTATTCAAAATTTAATGATGTCCATAATTGACTCAATTATGTCCATCCATTTATGGTATGATAAATCATACCCTTTTTCACCACAAATTCATTATATGCCATTAAAGGCATTTTATACCAATTTCTCAATCCCTATTCAAATTCAAATTAATCCATAATTAACTTATGACCATTTCTACACATTAATTTTCCAATTAATGTCTTAATTCCATCTTTCGCCTTTTAAGGCAATTCACATATCTCAAATTTGTTATATGCCTTTTTAAGGATTTTTCGTGCAAATTCTCAATATTAATTCTTTTAATATCACCCCTATCCCACGTTGTACGTTCATACGTTAAACGTAAAATATACGTTAGACTCGAATAGTCTAACTCATAGCACAAAGATAAATTATCACAACAACAACATATATGTATATGACTAAAATAGATCTACTCATAAAAAGGGGTGAAACTTGCATATGTGATAGAGGTCCAACACTTAAACTTGCATAGGCTAAGACTATAACTTGCATAAGCTACACATGTTAAAGGTGTCAACTTGTTTGGTTAAATGTCACATTCTACACAATATAACCCAAATTCATGTATAAACTTGCAACATAATGGTGGTGTGAACTAGTATAGAACTCACACATGTCATGGATCTAATTTTAGATCTAAAATAAGTGTCATGAAACCTACACAATTTTTATTAATCAGTGCCAAAACTTGCATAGGTACATGTATGAATCATCATAGCCCAAACATATATAATATCATGATTTGACTAACATGAACTAACCAACATGGATACTAACATCGTGACTATGTAACATATGTGACATCATTTACAACATATCATCATCTAACTTAATAACATAGGTTCATTTATATGGGTACATCTAACTTAATAGACAAATTCCCATTATCAAAATCCAAGGATAATTAAGAATCATGTATATGGGTACATCTAACTTAATAGACAAATTCCCATAATAAAAATTCATTTAGTCATAGATTCATGCATATGGGTACACCTAACTTAATAGGCAAATTCCCATAATCATGATCCATTTAATCTTTAGAAGAAAAAAAACATAAACTTTAAAACATGATCCAATTTGCATAAATAACAACATCATGATTTTACAACTTGTACGATTCAACATAACTTAACATGATATCATAATCACATAACTTATGGATTTCCAACATATGTGTTAACATGAGATCTACAACATATATAAGATTTATGACATAACATAGCATGATTTACACATAGCATACCATGATAGCATAACATAGCATAGCATAGCATGATTTTCATCATAGCATGGCATGATAGCATAACATAGCATAGCATGATTTTCATCATAGCATAACAAAACATTTAGAACATACATGATAACATAAGATTTTACAATAACATATATGACAATTCACATCATTTTCTTATGTTCCATTTACATCTTAATCAAATTAGTTTGCTAATAATCTTGTGAGAATCATCATACTCACAATTTAAGAAGAAAGAGAGAGTCTAGATTGCTTTTAGAATTGATTAGAATTGGATTAGATTAGCTTTCTTCTACTTTGATTTGCGGCGGCTACTCGGAGTTCCATGGCGACGGCATAACGGCGGCTTCTCTAATTTTTCATATAAATTAGAATGAGAGACTACCCACTTATTTATAGAATTTAGGATTCATTTAGGCCATTAGATTTAACCTAGAAATAACCGCAGCCGTTCAGACAAGATGGGGTTTATCTTATTGACTCAGCAATGAGTCAGAAGTGACTCAGTAAACACTCAGCAAATTAATAAACTTCTATTCATGTTTACATTAACTGCCCATATATATATAAATATATATATATATACACACGCACCTATTCATGAATTCAAATAATGCAAATTAATTGCTTGCCTGAAAAAAGGAAACCGAGCATATAATTTAATTTCCCCTTTTTTTTTTCTCTACTTTCCTTGCAACATGCAAAATCAATGCATAATGAAGTTACCTACATACATACATATCTACTTATGCATAAATATTTCCCTCCAAATAAATTGACTGTATTTATCTTCTCAATTATATATATATACATATATATATTCAATATATTATTTTTTTTAATTTTTTTGAACCGCGTTCACACTAAGCCGCTTTTTAGCCATTCCCCTAAAACAAAAATATGGCGTTGGCGGGGATCGAACTCTGCACCTCTTGTATGCAAGTCACATGTTCCAACCAAATAAGCTATTATGTCTTTTGCTTACAATTCTTAGAAAAATGCTAAACATTATTCTTTTCTCATTCCTCTTTTTCCATGTTTTGTTGCAATATTTAATTTAAGGATATCTTTTTCATACGGAGTCCAATTTACGCAAACTCGGACTCTATCTCAAGCAGAATTCCAAGACGAACGCAACGGCGCAACCCGTTTCACCTAATTATTTCTCTAAAAATTAATTATATCTTGATTTTTTTATGTTCACAGAAAATACGGGGTGTTACATAGTAATTCGTCACTTACAACTCGAAAATGAACACTGATGATGTGGCCAACACCATTAGAGTTATTTCCCAACTATCGACGTGAGTTCAATACTATATCACTTTCAAAACCATATCTAAACACTTCCATTCATTTCAAAATATCCTTTTCAATGCTTGAAAACAATTTAAAATCTCCCAAGATTTTAAAATTCTCATATACTTATTCCAAATCCATTTAAAAACACCCTTTCACCTTTTGGGAATTTCAATTCCATTTCTGATTTAAATTTCAGATTTGCTTCATCGTATTTCATATATTATACGTATATGAATTTTTTTTGGTTATATATACATAACCAACTCACTTTAAGTTTCATTCGATTTAGTTAACAATCAACACATCCAATGTACTATAATACTTCAAATATTAATATTTTGTTTATATCAAAATATAATTTGCGTAAAATTATTCAACTTACCCTTTTTCAAAACATACTATGTCGGTCCATTGTATCCGAGTGTTTAGAAACTCCTACTGATACAGTGGATCAAACTGATCGATCAGAACCCATAAACAACTCAACCAATAAATATCCAGAATATAAAACCATTTTTATATCAAATAACAAATACGTTCACTCGTGTATATATATATATATATACTCAACTCAATCTAGGGTATTACTAACACCATCTCTACTGAGTAACGCCACAGAGCCAAGGTAATCACTTAACCTTCATCTCTGATACCACTGTAACGAAATGGGATTTTCAACTCCAAAAATCAACACAACATCAGAAATACCTGATCATTAATAGAAAGAAGTTAGAGGGTGAGAATACATAAGATAGAAAATTAGAATAAAAGAAGAAGAAGATCACCACAGAACAAAATCAAAGTAATACGAATCTCACTACAGAACTAATAAAATATAATATATAACATAACCTTGCAATAAAATAGTATATATATAAAATAACATTATCAGATTACGACACTTACACAGCGGAAATAACAATAGCTATATAATCCCGAAGCCTTCTTCTCAAGCTCCTCCAAGTATATCTGTAAAGACCTGAACTACTTGACTGCCCGTACAAATTTGGGCACCCAAGATTTTAGGGAAAACAAAACAAAATAAACTCTGGGTCAGTCATGGGACTGGTGTGAGTAAACTCAAATCATTTGATTTAACTTTTCAAAATCCTTTTCAAAAGAAATGATAATCGTAAGACCGATCCACACATAAACACAGACGTTTTTTAACTTATGATAACCCAAAACATTTTTGGAAATCAATACTTCTCTGATATTATAATAATGTATAATCACAAGTAATTAACAATCTAGCAAAACACTTGCATCTCACGTTCCACATACATAGTGTACAAACAAAACAGCGGGCGCTTATTGGAGATTGGATTCCGACTATGACAAGGTATGGGACCACCTGCCGATAGTGTATCTCGAGAGGCAAATACATTATGTTCAACAAGAACGTCTTACAACCCGACCCACACATGACCGATCACTCATTTCGCTTGAGTGTATCGAATGTTTACCACCAATGGTTGGGAGCTACCAACCGTTTCCCGAAAAGGGACAATATCGAATAGATAAAAGAATGAAATTGATTTTCTCTAGATAGGTGATATACACCCTGATGGGAGCGACCCACTTAGCCATGCTGCCAGCCCATTTTTTGTCGTTTCCCGGTTGATGAGGCTTGAGGTCATAACGTATCTTTGATACACCTGACCACCATTCACTTTGAATGCCACATCATCATGCCTGCCAAATCACAAATTGATTTTCCCAAAATTACCATGGGTATAAAGCTAAGAGAAACGAATTCCTCCGCCACCAAATGTAAGTACGTTTGAAGAGATCAACTTACGTGATCTGTTAGATATACTTTGTCAGACACTCGTCCATTCACGTTTGTCTTGGGACTAGACAAACCGAAGGCATTATTCTGTAAATAGGATAGCCCTTGCATAACTCCGTCTTCAATTATTTTCATCATATTTGATCGCAACGCTAACGTCCACACATAGTGGTTTTCAGATAATGAATCTGATCCCGATCTCTCCGTATTATTGATGGAAAAATGGTCAAAAACTTCAATAGTCGGTGATTTGACTATCAAAGAAAAATAGGTGTACAACCAACAATCTTATTTCCAGACAGAAATTCGATCGATCAATCATCATCCAACACTTATCTCTTTTAATTTAATTAATCATTTATTTATTCATTTCCTATTTCTTTATACTCAACATTTCTTCTTTTCTAAATTTAGGAAATATACGTCATCAATCATTGGAAAACATTTCCATCTCTGTTTCACGTATCACTGTCATTCCAGTATTCTTTCTCATCAACATTTCATTTTCTATGATTAGAAAATTTCTCTGATTATATTTGGAAAATGTTTCCAAAATTTGTTCATTTGATTTAAACAGATGTTTTAAATAAAACATCACTAAGCCAATTTAAACCATTACACTCATTAACTAAATTCACTTAATCAACCTTCACTATCGAACCTTAACCATTTCTTAGTTAAAGATGAAGCCAATCAAGTTGGGGTATAATTACCTCTCAGACCTTAACTGGACAACATTTCTAACCTCGAAATAGACAAAGTTCACCTTTTAAAACTTTAACAACTTCCTTACGTAACTCAGATTCTATTTATGAATCCCCTTCTTTATTTTAAAACATTGAATTTAACTATAGCGTTATAATTCTTTTCTTCTTAAATATCCCACTTCAAAATGTAACTTTTATTCCTTAATTTAACTAAATAACTAAACCACTAATCTATTAATAAATAAGTAAATCTTGATTTAACCAGAAAGTAAATATTATTTTGCCGAATTCGATATAATCAAATTCAATGTATAATTCTCTTTTTTGAATAATCTCTATTCGATATCTCCTTTTCGAATAAGCTATATTCGATAAATCTTTCTTTGAATAACTATAGTCGATAATCTCTCTTCGAATGATTTACATTCGATTGACTTTCTATGAATGGTTTACATTTGATTAATCTCCTTTCGAGTAAACTATATTCGATTAACTCTCTTCTTCGAGTAATTTATATTCGATTAACTATCTTCTCCGAATAACTTATATTCGATTATTAAATATCTATTTCCCACAGAATACTAATTACCTTGTTAAATCCTGATTTATTCAGTACATAATTTCTTCAAATAAATTACTTTAAAACATCTAGCTTAGTTGAATTCTAATTACAAATCTTTACGGATTTTATTTAATCCTTTTCACATTTCGAATATTGAAATGGATTCCATCGTTTCTTTTAAAACAACTCCAAATCTCCCATTTTCCAAATTCACTATTGAATTTGAAATCTCAATTATCCACTGATAATTATATTTTAGTTTATTTATAAACATTGTTTATAAATGTCAGCACTTGTTTTCATTCTTAAACAAGTTGTTTATTTCTTAACCATTCAGAATTTCATTACTGTTTGAATTCCTGTTTCAAAGCACAATTTCCTTTACACATGTTTTTATTTGCAAAATCTTTGCTTATTTTCATTATTCACATCGAATGTGAATAATGTTTCCTTTATATAATCTATTCAGTTTGATTTCATATTTAAAAACAATATCTCATTTTCAATTCCTATTTATATTTTTATTTACATTTTTTTTTTACAAAATCTCCTTTTAACTTCTAACACTTAAATCTCGTTTTAAATTTCCCTTTACAAATGCTGAATTCATATTCCATAAAATATCGGTGTTAAAACCGATTTCTACTTCTCTATATAAGTTCGACTTATATATTTCATTTATCAAAAGATAAATATTTTTATTTCAGTTATAAAATATTATTTATAAATTAATCTTCTCAATCTATCGTTTAGAATAGATTCTATTTAAAATCTTTACTTTAAATCCATATCTTGTTATACCCGTGTGCGAAGCACGGGTCTAAACCTTTCAAATGTAAAATTATCCTTTTATACAATTCTAGTCACTTTTCAAGTATTCCCTTTTTTAATCTGTTTATTTACAAAATAAACCCTTTTTTCATAATTCTATTTATCTATAAAATATTTTCTTTTTATATAAAATCCATTGATTTTATAAGTAATTCCTTTTATAATCTAACTATTTCTTTTCTATTTATTTTACACATATTCCCTCTTTCTATTCTATTTATTTTCCAAATAAATATCCATTTTCAATTCTATTTGTAAATGGTTTACAAATATTTCTTTTTCTATCCTATCTATTTGATTTACAAATAAATATTCCTTTTTAATCTATTTATTTTCTAAATAAATGGTTTTCTTTTTATGAAATCTTTGATTTTATAAATATTTCTTTTTCAATATAACATTGAAAATTTCCTTTTTAACATTCCAGTATTCCTTATGGTATTTAACGTACCATATAACAATGATCGGTAACATTCAAACATACAAAATCAATGTTTGCGAACAAATCAAACAATTGTAAACAACTATAAGATCCGTTCTGCTTTCCTAAACAACAAGGATTGTTGTAGAGGGTGTCGAACTCTGGGACCAAAAATTATTTTACTAATAAATCCAATCAAGTTATTCCAGGATTTAGATTGATGGAAAACACAGAAAATAACAACAATTAAATAAAAAGAGAGTTTTATATAATAAGAGAAAGCAATTAGGGGATAATGACATAGATTGGATTCATACCCATCAATAGCCAACAAATAAATATAGATCTAATTCATATTTCTGTCACACACATGAATCAACGATAATTAGGCTCTTAGAAACAAATAAGTAAATAACGACAAGCATAGCCTATGCAGGAGCTGAGCTCTTAAGCAACCATAGGCTATCAGGACAGATTCACTAATTAATCTCTAAAACCCTAAAATTATATCTAAATCTGATAATTGTTAGTTCGAACTTGAATATACCCTTTGTAGGAGCATAGCTCTTAAACGACACAGAATATGAAGGTTCAGATCTAACCCTTGATTCAGATCCAGATCTACATGTATAAATTCCTCGTCTATTGGCTATGTGATTCATGTTGAATTATATCTATTAGCTTCATCACCCCCTAATCAAAGGGGATTAGCTAGACATAGCTAAAGAAGAAGAGAAAAATAAAATAAACAACATAAATAAAGTACGATAAAAAGTAAAGAGAAAGGAAGAAGAATGATTTTATCCCAAGAAGAGAATTACAGAATAAAATCCAGTGTGTTTTTCAATGAATGAGATATAATGTATTTATAGCTGATATGACAAAGACTACTTGGCAAATTCCACAATGCGGGACAAAATTCCTTTTCCAAAATAGCACATAAATCAAATAGCTCAGTGTGAACGTGTGCAGCGCATGAATGAGAAGCCTTGCAAATTACATGATATGGGACAAATAACTTAGCCCAATTAGCAACTAAACCAATGTGAATGCACGCAGATGTCATGGAAAATAGGTTGCGAGCTTCAACTCCAGTTGCCTTGAGAATGAATAACAACTCCAAATGATCACTATGGAAAAGCATTGAATCTTGTCTTTAAAATATGCAGCAGAAGGCGATTGAATAGCACTTTTTCTTCAGGTCTTCAAGCTTTAATCCAGCTCTAAAATTCAACACTCTTCTTGCACAAATTCCTCAAGCTTTTTAACAATTAAGTGCGTTAATCCATTCATAAATAATAATCTGTAAACACAACTATAAATGCACAATATCAATTATTTAAAAGATAAAATAAGATAAATATGCGGATAAAATATACACATTTACGTGTATATCAAATACCCCCACACTTATCTTTTTATTCGTCCTCGAATAAACTTAACTAAGATATGTCACACTTTCGTAGGAAATACAATTGCATTTAGCGTTTGCAACAAGCCGTTAAACCTCTGGGTGTCCCCAGTAGGACGAGTGTTGTCTCGTGAGGGTTTTCAGTGGATACTACACACAAAATCCAAAGCGTCTTATGTACGCGGACTAATCAAACAATATATTTAAGGTCTTTCACATTCCAAGGACTTTACCTAACTCCAATAATAACGGTTCAATCCCAAATTGTCCATCCTGTTGTTGGTACAAAAATGAATAAAAATTTCAAGCTGAATCATAATTCGTTGATAACACTGTAATTGTCTTGAAGGTTAAGATCGTGGTGTCAACCAAAGTTTTACATATCGACAATGTGCACCCAATCATTTATTCAACTTTTTTTTTTTGAACTATTTTGCACCGGTGTATCTGTAATGTATTGGATGTGAGTTACGCATAGATGAAGGAGAATTTTGTAAATTCTAAAAATATTCTAGATAAGAGGGCAAGTGTATTAGTTAAACTTCAGGCTACAAAAGACAAAGTAATACTAAGGCACATATGAACATTTTTTTTCCTTTCATCTCCTTTACTACAATCCTCGCTTCCAAGTACGGTATGATGGATGTGGATGGAATGGAAATGAATGCTTTATAGTCAAGAATGATGAATGACTATTTTATTCTAAGAGACTCTCTCTTTATTTCATTATTTTTTTCATTATTTTTTTCATTTTTTTCTTCTTTCTTTTTTTTTTTCTTTTGCATGATGATGATGAATGGAAATGGAATGAAATGATACCATATATTATTTCATTTGATTCCTCCTTTACTAAGCGAATCATAACCAACACTTCATGAAAGGAAAGTTTTGTGCCCTAGTTACTCTACTTCTATAACCTTAATTCAACACACAAGTCTGGATTTGTAACACCCCGTATTTTCTGTGAACGTATAAGTAACAAATCAAAGGATAATTAATTTTTAAAATAAGAATCAAGGGAAACGGGTTGCACCATTGCGTTCGTCTCGAAAGTCTACTTGAAAACGAGTCCAAGTTTGCGTAAATCGGAGTCCATATGAAGAAGTTATGGCCTTCCAAAGTTTCAGAAATATTCAGAGTTCAAGACAGCTCGAAATCGAATTCAAAATTCGAATTTCAAGCGCAGGACAGACTGGGCGGGAAATTTCCCGCCCAGACCCAGGTCGACTGGGGAGTCGACTGGGCAGTTGACCTGGGTGTCGACCTGGTCCCCGAACCTGGTTTTGGGCCTGGGTGCATTCTTATGTATCTGGTCTCGTTTTCTACCTAGATTTATCTGCCTAAACCTATTTAAACAGCACCAAACCCTAGCTTTCTCTACACACAATTCTATTCTGCTTCTTCTCTGCCTCTGTTCTAAATAAAAATAAAAATGGCGTTGCTACTCTGCTGGAATCAAAACTAGAAGCTAATCAACATCAACCTAAGCAACTCAATTCAAACTAGAGATTAAAGCTTCTGCAACGATTCTACAACAATTAAAGTTCTTTCTTTAATCCAACCAAGACAAGTGCAGTTATTTTTCGATATAAACTTTAATCATAATTGTGACATGATTGTAAATATGAATTTGAGGTTGTGTATGTTCTGTTCTGATCTATTTTATTATGTATCTCTTCTTCTTTCTGTTCTATAGCCAGGCTACTACGAGCCTGCGCCCATCTCCTAAGAGGTTAACACACGAACGCTAAAATGTTTGGGACAAATAATGAACATGGCATAATTGGACATGGCTAATCTGTGACTGATTTAAGAAAAAGGACAAAGGTTGTAAACTAGATTTAGATCTATGCATATTCTGTGAATTGGAAGAAGAGGAACCATAGTATGTTAACATGTGACTTGAGACATTGGACATAACGCATATTGTAATGACCCGAAAATCCGGTAGAATTTGAGCTGACCAAAAACACAAGTCCAACCCCAAATATCACGGAAATTCGAACCATTAATAGAAAGAAGTTAGAGGGTGAGGATAGATAAGATAGAAACTTAGAATAGAAGAAGAAGAAGAACACAACATCAGAGTAACACGAATCTCACAGCGGAACGAATAACATATAATATATATAACATAACTTGAAATATACATCTGTACTTGAATATACATCAATATCAAAGTACATCACTTACAACACAGCAGAAATAACTATAGCTATATGATCCTGAAGCCTCCTGCTCCAGCTCTTCCAGTATATCTGTAAATTCCCGACTACTTGACTGCCCGTACAAATTTAGGCACCCAAGAGTTTAGGGAAAACAATAAAGTAAACTCCGGGTCAGTCATGGGACTGGTATGAGTAAACAGTTTCAGAAAACTAAATGATATCTCATAAGACCACGCCGTATAACACGGAACGGGTTTTTCCCTTATGAAAATCCAAACACTTGACTTATCTTTATATCAAAACTCTTTTGATATTATAATAATGTCTAAATCAAGTAAATAACAATCTAGTGGAACGTTAGCATCTCACGTTCCACATATATATACAATCAAAACCGCAAGCACGTATTGGGTAATGGATTTCCAACTATGACAAGGTATGGAAACACCTTCCGCTGGTATATCTCTAGAGGAGAATACACCGAGTTCAATAAGAACATCTTGCAACTCAGCCACACATGACCGACCACTCATTTCGCTTGAGTGTATCGAATGTATATCACCAACGATTGGGATCAGCAACCGTTTCCCAAATGGGACAACATCGACAATAGATTTTTAGAAGTAAATGAAACTCTAGATCAGGTGATTATACACCCTAATAGGTGCGACCTACATAGCCATGCTGCTTGCCCGATTTCTGTCATTTACCGGATGATGAGGCTAGAAGCTACGCTTTATCATCACACCAGATTCACTTCGAATGCTACATCGTCAAATCCATCAAATCACTGATTGACGTCCTCAACAGTACATTACGTGTTAGCTAAAAGAAGTTTCCTTCTCCGCTTCCACTCTTGGTACGGTTGAAGAAATCAATGTACGTGACCTTTCTGGAAATACTCTGTCAGACATTCATCCATACACGTCACCCAGGAACAGGATGAACCGAAGGTACTATTTCTATAAATAGAAAAAGTCCTTGCACTCTACTCCGTCTTCGATTATCTTTATATAATCTGATTCGCACGCTACTGCCAATATGGAGTGGTTCTTCGGATAATAATCCAACCGGTCTCTCCATATTGACAACGATGGTCAAAACTTCGATAGTCTGTGATTTAACTATCGAATAAAAACAAGTGTTTCGATAGTCGATGATTTAACTATCGAATAAAACAAGTGTTCATCCAAACATCCAACAATCAGTGAGCCTTTAATTAATATTCCATTAATTAAATCTCTTCTCTATTTCTTTATCAATATTTGTTAACCAAATATTTTCAATAACCATATTGGCCTTATACGTTCTTTGGAAAACATTTCCATATATCGCCTTCCTTTTTTTCTATACTAGGAAATATTCATTATTCTATTTCCAAGCTTTGCACATATTTGGGTTAAAACAGATGTTGTATAAAACATCGTTACGACAACCCAAATACAGTATTTAACTAATTCTTATTCCACATTGATCTTCGAGCCTGAATCTTGCTACTTATCGGTATATCATGAAATCAACCAAGTTGGGGTATAATTACCTCTCAGACCTTGACTGAATAACATTTAACGTCAAAACAGACAAGACTACTTACTCGAATAATCAATACCATACAACTGATTATTCACCTTCAAACACATATACATTTTCTCTTTCTATACCTACGAGATTTTATTCTTATACTTCCCTTTTTTTATTTTACTATTCTATTTCTAAGTTCGTTTCCTTATCGACTTCTATATAATTTGATATGTTGATTTCTAACTATCAAATTATCTTAAAAATATTCTATCTCCTTAAATTCCCGGAAAAATTCGCCATAACCTCCTTTGTACCGGGAGCATCGGGAAATTTCAAATAGCTTTCCCGGTCCTTCTTATCTCAAAAAGAAAAAGAAAAAGCCAAGCGGCTTGCCGATACGGCATATAAAATCTCATATGGAAATTAAATACGTACCTTTTTGTCGGGCATTCTATTTATTTCACTTCTATACTTTATTCCATACCTGTCTCTTGTATCTATACCTGCCCAATCTATTTAACTATACCAAATCGTTTTAACTCAATTCGTTAATTATTTCTTTAGTCTATTTCTCCTTTTAATATTTGAATTCTATATTCAAACTCCAATTCGCTTCTATTATTCAATTTCTATATATCAAATTCTATTGTCTTCTCTTATTCAAATCCTATAATAAAAAGTCCGTTTGAATTTCTATATTCAAATCTATAGTTCAAATTCTATATTCAAAGTCTATTTAAATTTCTATATTCAAATTCCATAGTTAAACTCCATTTGAATTCTATTATTCAAATTCTATTTTCAAAGTCTACTTAAATTTCTATATTCAAATTCCATAGTTAAACTCCATTTGAATTTTATTATTCAAATTCTATTTTCAAAGTCTACTTGAATTCTCTGCATTATTTATAAACAACGTTTATAACTTCAATTCAAATCCCACCTTTCCATTTATAAACAACGTTTATAAATTCAATTCAAACCCCATATTTTCATTTATAAACAACTTTTAAATTCGATTCAAATTCCATCCTTTCATTAATAAACAACTTTATAAATTCAATTCAAATTCCATCTTTTCATTTATAAACAACTTTATAAATTCAATTCAAATTCCATCTTTTCCATTTATAAACAACTTTATAAATTCAATTCAAATTCCATTTTTTCCATTTATAAACAACTTTATAAATTCAATTCAAATTCCATCCTTTCATTTATAAACAACTTTATAAATTCAATTCAAATTCCATCTTTTCCATTTATAAACAACTTTATAAATTCAATTCAAATTCCATCCTTTCCATTTATAAACAAAGTTTATAAATTCGATCACTTGTTTTATATACCTTCAAAACAAGTTAATATTTTCTATAGTTTTATTAAAATTCAAATTCTATTTATAAAAATAGAATTCACTTTTTAAATATCAAATACTCTTTCCGATATTTTTATAAATCAACATTCAAGCCCCATTGATATTTTAAACAATCAAATCAACCAATTTTCAATCATTTGATTTTTAACACATCATATATGAATATATATGAAATCAAACAAACAACAACAGATAATATATTTTTGAGGAATCCAGTTGGATTCCTCCAACCTGTTTTCCTGCATCCACAGATGTTAGTCAACATAGTAATACCCATCCTGCTTCGAGGCAGGATATCGCGGTATGAAGGTCATCCACTAATCATAGCGTGGGGCGTATAGGGTAATCATCCGCTATGAAACTGCGGGCATCCGCTAATGATACTGCGGGAATCCAACCAATTATCAACCCAATATACATATATAATAGTCAACCAATCCTAAATAACTATATATATTTTAAAACAATCAGACAACATTCAAACAAGCACAGACAATTATTTTTAACTATATAAAAATAAATTCTCTATAAAAGGTGAGATTTACTCACCAGGGGTTTTTATTTTCGATCCATTCAGATTTCAAATTCTAAAATTCCGGATTATGCAACCCTCCGCTATGAACTAGTCGAGTTGAATCTGTCTTGGACCTACGGTTATTTGATTCAATTTATCGATCAAACATTTATTTAATAACCTAAATTAACAAATGGATAAGTAATTATTCTATATATATTTTAAATTCGTAAAATCGTATACCTTGTTGATTGCATATCTACAAAGCCAACCCAGTCTATCATTGATCCGCTTTTACTTCATGCAGCCCCAAAACTACTACTCCTCGTATGTTGAAACCGGACACTTAGCTTCATCGTAATCTTCTCATCTCTTTTTGCAAACCCTTTGTTTTCAGCAGTTCCGATACTGCAAGCTCACTGTCATTAAATCCATTTCAACATCAGGACCATGACAAAAATCCTCTACTTCTCCTTAATGCCTACAGCTATAATACTTCATTACCGTTTCAACATCATCCCTTAAATTCTCAGAACCCCAAACTAGTGTCAGTCACGCACCTCACAAAATCCATTACTGAATCAACCAAAAATCCAAAAATCACTGCTTCCACTCAGTATATTACCTCCTTCCATCGCGATCTGGTAGCTTCGCACAACAAAATCCGAGATTGCAACCTCCCAAATCCACTGTCTCATCCCGTCGTTGGCCATCCGAGACCCTCCAAGCAATCGCGACTCAAAAGGACTCCAGCACCCCTTACTGTTCAACTCGCACCCCTTATCAGCATCGTGTCAAATTCACGAACCCACAAATGATCGTGGCTACTAATTTGTACTCCACTTCGATCAAAACCTAGTCGCGGCATCTCATAGTTGACCCCCCCCCCCCCCCGGTAATTGATCGCGGTCTCTGCTACTGGACGGAATGAAGAAAGGAGCCAAAAACAATCCCAAATCTCGCTTTTTATTTTATTTTAGGGATTTCATTTGGTATTTGATTTAGTGGAGGTTTCGGTTTTTGATCTGCGTTTCTGAAGGAAGAAAACAAGAGAGAGGGGATTGTGGGTTTTAAGAGGAAGGGTGCGTTTTTTAAATTGTACAACAAGGCCTTTAGATTGTGGAGTTAAAGAACTCAACGTCTTTGGTTGATGTCCACAAAAGGAAGGAGACTTTTCTTTTTGATTTATATGTAATTAAACCGGTTACCCTTGAATTAAAATACTCCACGACTCTGAACTCCTTTCTGAACCCAACAACTGTCAATTCTAGGGTTACACCACTATTTCGGACACACTGGGAAAATCTCCGGAGTCTAATTTGATCGTCTGGAGAAGAGATTAATTTAATCGATATAAATTTATTTCAGACAATTTATCCTTCGATAAATAAATTAATATTATTCATCTAATTCAAACAGAAGTCTGAACTGTTAACTTAATTCAGTTTTTAAAATCTCGAACTGAATTATATTTTCGCATTACGATGATTCAATATACTCGATATTAAATCGAAATTGATTATTAAATTAATAACTTAATATAAAAATTCACTTATATTACCAAATCAATATTTAAATTAAATATTAAATATTCAAAATTTAACCCATAAGGATCCGGGTCATTACAATCTTCCCCACTTAAAATAATTTCGTCCTCGAAATTGCTAAGGTAGAAAAAGTGCTACAAACCCATTAACTTTTCAAAATCTTATTTATGTTGATACTCAACATTTCAAACTTCCTTACGTAACTCTCTTTCGAATAAATCCCTATTCGATAACTCCTCCCTTCGAATAACTATATTCGATAATCTCTCTTTCGAATAACTAGATTCGAAAACCTTTCTTCGAATAAACCATATTCGATTTACTCTATTCAATTTACTCTTATCGATTAACGCTATTGGATTAGCTCTTTTCACTTAACTCCTTCCGAATAACCAATATTCTATAACTCACTTCGTTTAAACTAATCGATAGCTCTTTTCGATTAAACTATAATCGATAACTCATTTCGATTAACAAATAATCGATAACTTCTTCGATTAATTAAAAATTGATAACTCCTTTCGAATAACTATATTCGATAACTCCTTTAATTCTATCCGAATAAACAAATTTTTGATTTAACTCCACTCGCTTGGCTCTAGATCGCAGCGATCTCAATGGTTACGCCTGATTCCCTCAGGAAACATCCGACCGCCCTAGGCTATCTGCAGCCCTGCGAATTACGTTAGCAGTCGTACGAAATGGCAACTTATCCTGAGTAACTATGGTTGACTAACTCTATCTCAATAACTATATTTGATCAACTTTAACTGAATAACTAACATTCAATTAAATTCTAATTCGATTAGCTATGTTCAATTAACTCTATCTGGTTAACTCTTACTCTACTCGATTTATTCTAACTCTAATCGACTATTTCTAACTCTAATCGACTTCTCCTATTCGAATAACTCCTATTGGATAACGTTTATTCATTTATAAAGATTTACTTTTAGTAACGGTTCTTCACTTTATAAATGTTCTCTTTAATAACGTTACTTCACTTATACAAGTGTTGTGTACCCCATCTATTTAAAACCATCGGTGTTAAAAACCAATATCTCTTCTCTGTATAAGCTCAGACTTATATATTCCATTTATCGAATGATAAATACTTACTTTAATTTATAAACTGTTATTTATAAATTTATCTTTTCTATTTATCTGTTAAAAACAGATTTCCATTTTCTATTCATCTTCTGAATATTCCTTTGATTAAATCCTATTTATTTAACAAATAAATATCTCATCTATAACATTCTATTTATTTTCTATAAATAAATATTTCCATTTAATCTATTTGTAAATGTTTTACAAATATTCCCCTTTTTAAATTCTATTTGTAAATGTTTTTACAAATATTTCTCCTTCTATTTGTTTGCACATAACTTCCTTTGTATTTGTTTCTACAAATATATTTCCTTTATTCACCTCCAATTCATTTTTCATTCACATGATTTTACTCAATTTATTCGTTTCGATCCATTTAACTTACTTAAGTTAAATTTAATTTCAACCATTCAAATTCCCATTAACTAGTTGCTAATTAACTGTTTTGCCTATTTCACCCTTTTTATTTGAATATAACTTGTTCAAATATATGTCAACTTAATTATAAACTAATCTAATTATATTTTCAACTCGAGTTATATATTCGATTTCGAATATAAATTCTCAATCTCCTCACTTATCCAAAAACCCAATTTCAATTCAAATTTTCCTTTAACTAATTATTTTCCCATTTAGTTAATTCTATTTAACCATTTAAAATATGATTTTTTTGTCTTAAAAATCATTTCACTTACTTCACTGGAGTTCATATTTATTTTATATCCCCAGTCTGGATTTTTTTAATGCCAATTCGGATTTTTCTTCCTAAAAATCCTTTTATTTATTTGATTAAACCGTTATGGTTTTCTAATGGTTCTGGCGCTGCTTTTCTAAAAATTTGATTTTGACATAACTCAAAATCTATACGACGAAATCTAGATTTTTCTCTTTCATTAGAAAACTATTGTTCAACCGGTCCCGATGATTCTTGTTTCACAGAATTCCGACTTCAATCGAGTTCTGTATACTAAATTGAAGTTCAAATCGCCAATTTACGAACTGCCGTGCTACGGCGAGCTCGTTTTAATTATATTTATAAATATAAACGTTTTAACTTCGTTTATAATAAATTCAACTCCATTCTGATATATTTTTAATATATATCCAATCCATTTCATAATATTCCCGATCTATTTCACTTCTTTATTCAAATCCTATATATTTACAATATTCAAATTTCATTTGAATCTCTTTATTCAAACTCTATATTTGAATTTCCTTCTATTCAATTTCTATTTGAATTTTCTTCGATTCAAATTCTATTTGAATTTTCTTATCTTCAATTCCTATTTGAATTTTCTTATCTTCAATTCCTATTTGAATTTTCTTATCTTCAATTCCTATTTGAATTTTCTTATCTTCAATTCCTATTTGAATTTTCTTATCTTCAATTCCTATTTGAAATCCTTTATTCGATTTCTATTTAAACTCCTTTGTTCAATTTCAATTTGAAATCCTTTGAATTCAAATTCTATTTTAACTCCTTTGAATTCAAATTCTATTTCAAACTTTATATTTTCTTTGAAATTCTATTTAACCAAATTCCATTTGAATTCTAATATTCAAATCTCTATTTGACTTTTCTTTATTCAAATCCATTTGAATTCCTTTGAATTCAAATTCCATTTCAATTTTTCTTATACAATTTCTATTTGAATTTTTCTTTATTCAAACTCATTTGAATTCCTTTAAATTCAAATTCTATTTCACTTTTATTTGAATTATATATATATATATATATTCAAATTCCTTTATTTTACTTCTATTTGAAATCTATATTCCAATTCCCATTTCAAAATTCCTTTGAAGTAATATAAATATATACATATATTTATATCTATCTCAAATTCAAAACATTTGAATTTTCAAACAACTTGTTTCTATTCAAACAAATTTCCATCAAAACTTTTCTAAGGCAGCAATTCGTCACTTAGAAACTCGAAAATGAACATTGGTGATGTTGCGACCATCATCAGAATTATTTCCCAGCTATTGAATGAGTTCAGTGCTTTATTCCTTTCAAACTCCATTTAGAAAAATATTTTCCAAACTCCCAGGATTTTAAATTCTTAATTCTGGTTGGAATTCAATTTCAATTTATCACATTTGTATATTTGATTTCATATACAAATTCCATTGGTTATATATAACTATTTCAGTTTTATAATCTAATTTGATTATAATCCTAACAATCAACTTAACTATTTGAAAACAATATCATGTCCAATCTTCTGTTCAAGTGTTTATAAACTCCTATCGACATCGTGGCGTCCCACGATTCGACCAAAATTTATAATCCACTCAACAGACTAGTCAACACAATATAAAACAGTTTTTATATCAAATAAAAAATACGCTCTCTCGTGTATATATACACTCAACTCATTCTAGGATACTACTGATCCTATCTCTAATGAGCACATTTCCACACAGCCTAGGTATTCGCTCAACCTAAGCTCTGATACCAACTGTAATGACCCGAAAATCCGGTAGAATTTGAGCTGACCAAAAACACAAGTCCAACCCCAAATATCACGGAAATTCGAACCATTAATAGAAAGAAGTTAGAGGGTGAGGATAGATAAGATAGAAACTTAGAATAGAAGAAGAAGAAGAACACAACATCAGAGTAACACGAATCTCACAGCGGAACGAATAACATATAATATATATAACATAACTTGAAATATACATCTGTACTTGAATATACATCAATATCAAAGTACATCACTTACAACACAGCAGAAATAACTATAGCTATATGATCCTGAAGCCTCCTGCTCCAGCTCTTCCAGTATATCTGTAAATTCCCGACTACTTGACTGCCCGTACAAATTTAGGCACCCAAGATTTTAGGGAAAACAACAAAGTAAACTCCGGGTCAGTCATGGGACTGGTATGAGTAAACAGTTTAAAAACAGTTTCAGAAAACTAAATGATATCTCATAAGACCACGCCGTATAACACGGAACGGGTTTTTCCCTTATGAAAATCCAAACACTTGACTTATCTTTATATCAAAACTCTTTTGATATTATAATAATGTCTAAATCAAGTAAATAACAATCTAGTGGAACGTTAGCATCTCACGTTCCACATATATATACAATCAAAACCGCAAGCACGTATTGGGTAATGGATTTCCAACTGTGACAAGGTATGGAAACACCTTCCGCTGGTATATCTCTAGAGGAGAATACACCGAGTTCAATAAGAACATCTTGCAACTCAGCCACACATGACCGACCACTCATTTCGCTTGAGTGTATCGAATGTATATCACCAACGATTGGGATCAGCAACCGTTTCCCGAATGGGACAACATCGACAATAGATTTTTAGAAGTAAATGAAACTCTAGATCAGGTGATTATACACCCTAATAGGTGCGACCTACATAGCCATGCTGCTTGCCCGATTTCTGTCATTTACCGGATGATGAGGCTAGAAGCTACGCTTTATCATCACACCAGATTCACTTCAAATGCTACATCGTCAAATCCATCAAATCACCGATTGACGTCCTCAACAGTACATTACGTGTTAGCTAAAAGAAGTTTCCTTCTCCGCTTCCACTCTTGGTACGGTTGAAGAAATCAATGTACGTGACCTTTCTGGAAATACTCTGTCAGACATTCATCCATACACGTCACCCAGGAACAGGATGAACCGAAGGTACTATTTCTATAAATAGAAAAAGTCCTTGCACTCTACTCCGTCTTCGATTATCTTTATATAATCTGATTCGCACGCTACTGCCAATATGGAGTGGTTCTTCGGATAATAATCCAACCGGTCTCTCCATATTGACAACGATGGTCAAAACTTCGATAGTCTGTGATTTAACTATCGAATAAAAACAAGTGTTTCGATAGTCGATGATTTAACTATCGAATAAAACAAGTGTTCATCCAAACATCCAACAATCAGTGAGCCTTTAATTAATATTCCATTAATTAAATCTCTTCTCTATTTCTTTATCAATATTTGTTAACCAAATATTTTCAATAACCATATTGGCCTTATACGTTCTTTGGAAAACATTTCCATATATCGCCTTCCTTTTTTTTCTATACTAGGAAATATTCATTATTCTATTTCCAAGCTTTGCACATATTTGGGTTAAAACAGATGTTGTATAAAACATCGTTACGACAACCCAAATACAGTATTTAACTAATTCTTATTCCACATTGATCTTCGAGCCTGAATCTTGCTACTTATCGGTATATCATGAAATCAACCAAGTTGGGGTATAATTACCTCTCAGACCTTGACTGAATAACATTTAACGTCAAAACAGACAAGACTACTTACTCGAATAATCAATACCATACAACTGATTATTCACCTTCAAACACATATACATTTTCTCTTTCTATACCTACGAGATTTTATTCTTATACTTCCCTTTTTTTATTTTACTATTCTATTTCTAAGTTCGTTTCCTTATCGACTTCTATATAATTTGATATGTTGATTTCTAACTATCAAATTATCTTAAAAATATTCTATCTCCTTAAATTCCCGGAAAAATTCGCCATAACCTCCTTTGTACCGGGAGCATCGGGAAATTTCAAATAGCTTTCCCGGTCCTTCTTATCTCAAAAAGAAAAAGAAAAAGCCAAGCGGCTTGCCGATACGGCATATAAAATCTCATATGGAAATTAAATACGTACCTTTTTGTCGGGCATTCTATTTATTTCACTTCTATACTTTATTCCATACCTGTCTCCTGTATCTATACCTGCCCAATCTATTTAACTATACCAAATCGTTTTAACTCAATTCGTTAATTATTTCTTTAGTCTATTTCTCCTTTTAATATTTGAATTCTATATTCAAACTCCAATTCGCTTCTATTATTCAATTTCTATATATCAAATTCTATTGTCTTCTCTTATTCAAATCCTATAATAAAAAGTCCGTTTGAATTTCTATATTCAAATCTATAGTTCAAATTCTATATTCAAAGTCTATTTAAATTTCTATATTCAAATTCCATAGTTAAACTCCATTTGAATTCTATTATTCAAATTCTATTTTCAAAGTCTACTTAAATTTCTATATTCAAATTCCATAGTTAAACTCCATTTGAATTCTATTATTCAAATTCTATTTTCAAAGTCTACTTGAATTCTCTGCATTATTTATAAACAACGTTTATAACTTCAATTCAAATCCCACCTTTCCATTTATAAACAACGTTTATAAATTCAATTCAAACCCCATATTTTCATTTATAAACAACTTTTAAATTCGATTCAAATTCCATCCTTTCATTTATAAACAACTTTATAAATTCAATTCAAATTCCATCTTTTCATTTATAAACAACTTTATAAATTCAATTCAAATTCCATCTTTTCCATTTATAAACAACTTTATAAATTCAATTCAAATTCCATCCTTTCATTTATAAACAACTTTATAAATTCAATTCAAATTCCATCTTTTCCATTTATAAACAACTTTATAAATTCAATTCAAATTCCATCCTTTCATTTATAAACAACTTTATAAATTCAATTCAAATTCCATCTTTTCCGTTTATAAACAACTTTATAAATTCAATTCAAATTCCATCCTTTCCATTTATAAACAAAGTTTATAAATTCGATCACTTGTTTTATATACCTTCAAAACAAGTTAATATTTTCTATAGTTTTATTAAAATTCAAATTCTATTTATAAAAATAGAATTCACTTTTTAAATATCAAATACTCTTTCCGATATTTTTATAAATCAACATTCAAGCCCCATTGATATTTTAAACAATCAAATCAACCAATTTTCAATCATTTGATTTTTAACACATCATATATGAATATATATGAAATCAAACAAACAACAACAGATAATATATTTTTGAGGAATCCAGTTGGATTCCTCCAACCTGTTTTCCTGCATCCACAGATGTTAGTCAACATAGTAATACCCATCCTGCTTCGAGGCAGGATATCGCGGTATGAAGGTCATCCACTAATCATAGCGTGGGGCGTATAGGGTAATCATCCGCTATGAAACTGCGGGCATCCGCTAATGATACTGCGGGAATCCAACCAATTATCAACCCAATATACATATATAATAGTCAACCAATCCTAAATAACTATATATATTTTAAAACAATCGGACAACATTCAAACAAGCACAGACAATTATTTTTAACTATATAAAAATAAATTCTCTATAAAAGGTGAGATTTACTCACCAGGGGTTTTTATTTTCGATCCATTCAGATTTCAAATTCTAAAATTCCAGATTTTGCAACCCTCTGCTATGAACTAGTCGAGTTGAATCTATCTTGGACCTACAGTTATTTGATTCAATTTATCGATCAAACATTTATTTAATAACCTAAATTAACAAATGGATAAGTAATTATTCTATATATATTTTAAATTCGTAAAATCGTATACCTTGTTGATTGCATATCTACAAAGCCAACCCAGTCTATCATTGATCCGCTTTTACTTCATGCAGCCCCAAAACTACTACTCCTCGTATGTTGAAACCGGACACTTAGCTTCATCGTAATATTCTCATCTCTTTTTGCAAACCCTTTGTTTTCAGCAGTTCCGATACTGCAAGCTCACTGTCATTAAATCCATTTCAACATCAGGACCATGACAAAAATCCTCTACTTCTCCTTAATGCCTACAGCTATAATACTTCATTACCGTTTCAACATCATCCCTTAAATTCTCAGAACCCCAAACTAGTGTCAGTCACGCACCTCACAAAATCCATTACTGAATCAACCAAAAATCCAAAAATCACTGCTTCCACTCAGTATATTACCTCCTTCCATCGCGATCTGGTAGCTTCGCACAACAAAATCCGAGATTGCAACCTCCCAAATCCACTGTCTCATCCCGTCGTTGGCCATCCGAGATCCTCCAAGCAATCGCGACTCAAAAGGACTCCAGCACCCCTTACTGTTCAACTCGCACCCCTTATCAACATCGTGTCAAATTTACGAACCCACAAATGATCGTGGCTACTAATTCGTACTCCACTTCGATCAAAACCTAGTCGCGGCATCTCATAGTTGACCCCCCCCCCCGGTAATTGATCGCGGTCTCTGCTACTGGACGGAATGAAGAAAGGAGCCAAAAACAATCCCAAATCTCGCTTTTTATTTTATTTTAGGGATTTCATTTGGTATTTGATTTAGTGGAGGTTTCGGTTTTTGATCTGCGTTTCTGAAGGAAGAAAACAAGAGAGAGGGGATTGTGGGTTTTAAGAGGAAGGGTGCGTTTTTTAAATTGTACAACAAGGCCTTTAGATTGTGGAGTTAAAGAACTCAACGTCTTTGGTTGATGTGCACAAAAGGAAGGAGACTTTTCTTTTTGATTTATATGTAATTAAACCGGTTACCCTTGAATTAAAATACTCCACGACTCTGAACTCCTTTCTGAACCCAACAACTGTCAATTCTAGGGTTACACCACTATTTCAGACACACTGGGAAAATCTCCGGAGTCTAATTTGATCGTCTGGAGAAGAGATTAATTTAATCGATATAAATTTATTTCAGACAATTTATCCTTCGATAAATAAATTAATATTATTCATCTAATTCAAACAGAAGTCTGAACTGTTAATTTAATTCAGTTTTTAAAATCTCGAACTGAATTATATTTTCGCATTACGATGATTCAATATACTCGATATTAAATCGAAATTGATTATTAAATTAATAACTTAATATAAAAATTCACTTATATTACCAAATCAATATTTAAATTAAATATTAAATATTCAAAATTTAACCCATAAGGATCCGGGTCATTACACATATTTTGAATTAAGATCTGTTTGGCATATTGTTTATATAACAATTCATGATTGAAAGAGAATATGACTTAGGTGTGAAGATCTGTATTAAGATTTGATAACTATTAAATGTGAATAACGCCTAAGTAGGAGATTTTTGAATATATGACATGCGTTGAAATCGATGGCTATATTTGGTATAATCTATATGTGAATCTTTTGTACTAGGCAAGTTGAACTTAATTAGGACATGTAAATTATGACCATAATCTATGACATGTAAATTCAATGCAAACGTGGGGTATATGATCATAGTGTGAATCATGACAACTATTTAGGCATGCAAACTTAGGCCAAATTTATAATTAGGCAAGATATGTTTGTAAAACTTTAAGGAATGATTAAATCTGTTATATTTGCCTAATTTGCTAGTTCTGCTATATTTTCCTAATCTGCTAGTTATATTTCCTAATCCGCTAGTTCTGTTATATTACTTAATCTGCTAGTTCTGCTCTACTGCCTAGTCTGCTAGATCTGTTCATCTACCAAATCTGTCATTTGCTAAGTCTGCTGAAAATGCCAAATCTGTTATATGCTAAACTAAATCTGTTGAGATGCCTAATCTGTTATCTTCTACATCTGTTGAGTTGATATAATTAGTCTGTTATCGACATAATCTGAATTGGCTATAGTTATGAATAATTGACATATTAGGCGTGGGCATAAATGGTAAATTATTAATTGGCCGCAAAGATGAACATGGCTAACTCGAGGTTAGAATGAGTTTGCGGCGTGATTCTGCCCGGAACCGCCCGGCACATCCAGTGGCCGCAAACAATAGGTTCTATTGTGAGAAGTTAGTCATAACGTGCTTGAAACCCGAGGTTAGACTCAGTTTGCGGCAGAAATATGCCCGAAACCAACCGGCCTAACCAGTAGCCGCAAACTGTCAGTCTAATGTGAGAGGTCTGGGCATTAATATTTAATTAATGAAAATCTGAGATAAATAAGATGTCTAAAACGTGTTGGGCGGATAGGGTTAAACCCACTTGACTGATGAATTTAATAAATCTGTTCCGTGAATCTGTAGGCCCAATTACAAAGATAGACAAATCCGTAAGTCTGTTAATCTGCAACTGGTTAATTGGTAAGTCTGTTAAATCTGTACATCTGATCCGTTAGTCTGAAAACTTGTTGATTTGATTTTCTGGTATGTGAACTAGTAAATCTGATCTCTGTATGTTTGAACTTGTAAACAAGTTAATCTGAAATCTGTTAGTCTTGGGACACAAGGTTAGGAGGGAATTTACTTGTGTCATCTGTTGTTTGGTACCCATATTAGTCAGTAACCCTTTCTGGTATCAAAACTTTGACCCAACAGTAGGTAGGGTCCGGGCATGCTTACTGAACTAATTATAAGCGGTTCATTCTGATAATGGCGAGGGGTGTTGATGGTGCGTTCCAACTGGGTCATGTGCGTGCATGGATCCCGATCTGCCTCTGAGGATGTAAGACGTCGTGACATCTGTAAATAGGTCTGTGCCAATTGGTTGTCACTTTAGCGAGTGATACACCCTACTGTGGGGCCGACACAGGGTATTTATGTATTAGGGAGCCGATCGCTTGGGGTAGGGTTTTAGGGTACACTTAGTTCTATCTGTTTCTGTTGGTACCGTCTGTTTCTGTTAGGTGGTAACACCTGTCTGTTTCTGCGTGGTACAGTTTGTTCGGGTGGTAAAGGCCCAATTACTAGTGTATACCTAATTCTATATTCTGTTTCCGTAGGGATTAATCTGTGTCTGTTTCTGTACCGTCTGTTCGGGTGGTAAAGGCCAATTTTTAGCATTCTGTTTCTATCTGTTTCTGTTCGGGTGGTAAAGGCCCATTACTAGCACTCTCTTCTGTGGAAATTATTCTGTACCCGTTTCTGTTTCAGTTTAGACATTAGGGTGACACCTAATTCTGTTATACTAGTATTAGTGCAGAGAAGTGTAAAGAAATAGCTTATGTCATTCTGTTCTTCTGTAATATCTGTTACACCTGTTACTGTTATCTCTCATCCAGTTTTATTTTCATGTCATGTTATTATTATCTTTACATAACTGAAAATCATTGGACTTGCCAAAAGTCTGACCTTGCTTGTTTTCGCCCCTTTTTCTTCCATTTCCCCCCAGGTTATCCAAGGAGGGAATACTTTAGCTTGATCCGGATTCCTTCTGCTTGAAGTGCATAAAGTATGGCTTGGCTCTGTATAGCTTCCGTTCTATGGGGATTATGATTTTAAAGTTTTGTACTCTGATGTCTTTTGAACAAGGCTGATATATATGTACTTGAGTTTTTTGTAAAGTTGTAACCAAACTGATTTCTATCCACTGCAATAAAGTTATAAAGTTTTTCAAGTACTATTTTTATATCTGTCTTGTAATATTCTGTTCTGTTTACTAAAATGCTCCATCAAAGTTAAGGTATTCCCTTTGTGAGTGACCTTAACGGAGGTGGGGTGTTACAGGATTGATGTTATACAAAAAAACTGAAAGGAATGATAAGCAAAATTTCGCAAGACAGATAACCCATATAAAATAAGATGTGGTATATGGTTATCCTAGCTTAAAACAAGTACGGAGTGGGTGGTGTACTATTGGTATAAAAAGTGACATTTTTGACCTTTAAACAAAGGTTCATGAGCATACGAATATAAGATAAACTTGTCGAAACAAGGATGTAAATCGACTAAAAACTTGAGTTTGAATAATGTGGGGTATCGAAGAAGAACGCTACAATGAGTCATTTCTCCTTAAGTGGGCCAAGTGGATTTAGAACTTACAATTTTGAAAATTTGAGTGGAAAAGAAAATATTATGCATGAAAATAGCTCAGAAAATCCAACAAATGTCAGTGCAATAATTATTATTATTTGATTTTTTTTGATTGCACATTCTAACATGTATAACAAGGGTTGACACGCTTACTCCAGAACACGATGAACGTCTGCACAGTCTCAAGCTAGCATCTGAAAAAGACAGACTACAACTCAATGAATAAATAATATTCATTCCTATCACCCAACAATTCAACTTATCAAACAAGAACCAAGGTGTTATTTATGAATTTAAGTTAATCCTTGTTCAATGAATGACCTAGTACATAACATTTGATTGCTGATGTAATGTAAATTCCCCCCCCCCACACTTGAGTGTGACTGTGTCCTCACAGTCGCTAATCAGACATATCTTAGTGAAAGGGAAAAACAAAATAAGAGACTATTTACATATGTACAAAAGAGGGTTAGTGCATCTTACCGAATGTAATGTGGCTCATGGAGGACCATGAGCTCTTCCTCTTGGTTTGGTATTGGTTCCAAGTAAGGTTTAACGGTTAACCATTGACCTTATAGGATGATCCATCAGTTGGATTCTCAATTTCTACCACACCATACGGAAAAACAGTCCATACAATGTAAGGTCCTGTCCATCTAGATTTTAACCTACTCGGAAATAAATGCAATCTTGAGTCATATAACAAAACTTTTTGACCTGGCATGAAAGTTTTATGTAAAATGGATTTATCATGAAAATCTTTCGTCTTGTCCTTGTAAATTTGTTCATTTTCATAGGCATCATTCCGAATTTCGTCAAGTTCATTAAGTTGAAGCTTCCTATGTTCACCACTTGTTCTAAATCAAGACTCAAAGTTTTTATTGCCCATAACGCCCTATGTTCTAGTTCAACTGTCAAGTGACATGGCTTAGCAAAAATCAACCGATAAGGGGACATACCTAAGTTTGTTTTGAAAGCGGTGCGGTAAGCCCAAAGAGCGTCGGTTAACTTTTGAGACCAATCTTTACGATTTCGATTCACATTTTTCTCAAGAATTTGTTTAATCTGCCTATTCGATACTTCAACTTGCCCACAAGTTTGAGGATGGTAAGGAGTGGATAACTTGTGAAGTTATCGAATACTTTCTCATGAGAGCTTCAAAAGAACGATTATAGAAGTGTGTTCCATTATCACTGATTATTGTGCGAGGTTTGCCAAACCTGGAGAAGATGTTTTCTTCCAAGAAGCATACAACAAACCTGTTATCGTTTGTTTTGCGTGGAATAGCTTCGACCCATTTAGAAACATAATCTACAGCTAAGTGGATGTAAAGGTTCCCAAAAGAATTAGGGAAGGGTCCCATGAAGTCTATACCCCACACGTCAAAAACTTCAACTTCTTGAATTGGATTTAGAGGCATCATATTCCGTTTAGAAAATTTTCCTAAGAATTGACATCGTTCACAAGTTTTGCAGAATTCGTAAGCGTCTTTGAAATGGTTGGGCCAGTAGAAACCCAATTGGAGAACCTTTTCGGAAGTCTTTTTGGGACCGAAGTGATCACACAGGCTTGGTCATGACAGAAAGAGAGGACACTGTGAGTTTCAGTGTCGGGAACACACCTTCGAATGATTTGGTTGGGGCAATACTTGAAAAGATAGGGGTCATCCCAATAAAAATGTTTCACTTGGGAAAAGAATTTGTGTTTATCCTGCTTAGACCAAAAAGAAGGGGTCTTCTTGGTGACTAAGTAGTTGACAATGTCAGGGAACCATGGATCAGTGGACAACGAAAAGAGTTATTCATCCGGGAAGTTCTCGTTGATCGGAAGAGAATAAGATGGGGCATTTGGAAGACGAGACAAGTGGTCTGCAATAACATTGTCAGATCCTTTTTTATCCTTAATGGTAAGGTCAAATTCTTGAAGTAGATGGATCCAACGAATGAGACGAGCCTTGGCATCCTTTTTAGAGAAAAGGTACCTAAGTGCGGAATGATCAGTATGAACGGTGATGTGTGAGCCAACTAGATATGGTCTGAATTTTTCTAGAGCGAAAACGACTACCAAGAGTTCTTTTTCAGTGGTCGTATAGTTGATTTGAGCGTCGTTCAGAGTCTTACTCGCGTAGTAAATGACATGAAGAATCTTATCGATATGTTGTCCTAAGACGGCGCCATCAACGAAATTCGAGGCGTCACACATGATTTCAAAAGGCAGCTTCCAACTAGGAGAGCAGATGATCGGGGCAGAGACAAGTTCATTTTTTAGATGCTCAAAAGATGAAATGCAATCGGAATTGAAGTTGAAAGGAACATCCTTACCAAGAAGACTGGTCAACGGTCGAGTGATTTTGCTAAAATCCTTTATAAAGCGACGATAGAAGCCAGCATGACCTAAAAAGGATTGGATGTCCTTAATGGATTTGGGAATGGGAAGATTCAAGATAACCTCAGTTTTGGCTTTGTCTACTTCAATTCCTTTACTAGAGATGACATGTCCTAAAAAAATGCCATGTTTAACCATGAAGTGACACTTTTCCCAATTAAGTGTTAAGTGTTTATCTTTGCAACGGTTAAGAACAAGATCTAGGTGATGTAAACACTCATTGTAGGAATCCCCGAAGATGGAAAAATTATCCATAAACAATTCCAAAAATCACTTGATCATAAAAAAAATGCTACTCATGCACCTCTGAAAAGTTGCAGGTGCGATTCAAAGGCCAAAAGGCATACGACGGTACGCAAATGTACCAAATGGACAAGTGAAAGTGGTTTTCTCTTGGCCCTCAAGGGTGATAGGGATTTGATTATAGCCCAAGTACCCGTCAAGGAAACAGTAGTACTCGTGACCGGCTAGTCGTTCTAACATTTGATCGATGAATGGCAGAGGGAAATGATCCTTACATGTTGCAGCATTAAGTTTCCTATAATCAAGGAAAACATGCCAACCAGTCTGGGCATGGGTTGGGATAAGCTCGTTAGCTTCATTTTGAACCACGGTTATCCCTAATTTCTTAGGTACGACATGAATCGGACTAACCCATTGACTATCGGATATTGGGTAGAAGATTTCATTGTCAAGACATTTAAGGATTTCAGCATGAACTGCTTCTTTCATGATAGGGTTTAGTCGATGCTGGGGATCACGAGTGGGTTTGGCATCATCTATAAGGTGGATTCGATGTTGGACTATCGAAGGACTAATCCCCTTAATATCAGCCACGGACCAACCAATTGCTTCCTTATTTTTCTTAAGGATGGGAAGGAGCAATTGTTCCTGCTCTAAAGTAAGGTCAGAAGCGATAATGACAGGAAAAGTTTCGTTGTCTCCTAAGTAGGCATACTTAAGATGACTGGGCAGCACTTTGTGTTCAAATTTTGGGGATGATTCAATCGAAGAAACTGGTTGAGGAATAGGCTTAGTTGTGAGCGGCTAGACAAGAATTGAATTAGAGACATTTTTGGGAATATCTTGAAACAAGGTTTCGTAATATGGTTCAATTTCGTTATTCAGATGGTCGAGCTTGGGTTCATTGTTGTGACTGAATGAATTTCAGAAAACTGATCCACGTAAGAGTTAGGAGAGTTTTCGGTTCTAAATATGTTTAGCTCAACAGTCATTTACCGAAAGAAAGTTTCATAGACCCATTTCTACAGTTGATAAGCGCATTAGAGGTTGCTAAGAAGGGTCATCCTAGAATCAAAGGGATTTGGTTTGCAGGATTTCTTACCTGTTGAGTTTCTAGCACAATGAAATCAACTGGAAAGATGAATTCGCTTATTTTGATCAATACATCCTCGATTTCGCCCATAGGTTTTTTAATTGAACGGTCAGCAAGCTGAAGGGTAACCTTGGTGGGTTTCAGTTCTCCTAGCCCTAATTGGCGATAGACGAAATATGGAAGCAAGTTAACACTTGCACCTAAGTCTAGCAAGCATCTATCAATTTTCTTGTCCTCAATAGTACATGATATTGTGGGGCAGCCAGGATCTTTGTATTTCACTGGCATTGATTGGGACAAGACCTTGGTTAGAGTTGCCGCCAGAAACACTTTCTTGGGTACATGTATATGACGTTTTTGAGTGCACAAATCTTTTAGAAATTTTGCGTACTGCGGAACTTGTTGAATAATATCTAAAAGAGGAACGTTCACTTTTACTTGCTTAAATATTTCAAGGATCTTTTCTAGCTGGTCCGTCTTTTTCCTAGGTCGGAGGCTATGAGGAAATGGAGCAGACAACTCAGTAGGTTGGGCTACTTGAGTTTGAGGATGTTCCTTGTCAGAAATTGGCTCACTGTTCTGAGCCGAGTTGGTCGAATTTTTGGTGGGGTTTGGAAGATCGTCCGGTAAAGCATTTGGGTTGACCGCATGGTTGTCAATCTTTTTGTCGGATCTAAGAGTCGTGACAGCATTCAACTGACTAACGTTTGAATCCTGAATGATGTGAATTTGGTTGGGGTTTGAATTTTGTCCTCTAGGGTTTTGAATGGTTGACTTGGAAACGTACTCTTTTTCCTTTCACTTAATCTAGTGTTAAGTTGAGACATTTGTTTTTGCAGTTCATTCATTTGTTGATTCGTGTTTTGCATATATGACCACAAGGAGTTGTCTAACTTGTTTTGATTTTCAACACTTTGCTTAGTCATTTGCGCTAATAGGTTGCTCACCTCAAATAAATTCCCCTCAATCGTAGAAAGGCGTTTTTCATATTGGGGTGTAACCGTTTGATTGTTGAAAGGCGCCTGGTTCAAAGTGTATTGATTTTGCCTAAGAGGAGGGTTCACAACATTGTTCGGAAATGCTCGATTCGAAGGTCTGTTCATCTGATGGTTATTCAGACCATAAGAAAGATTTGGGTGGTTGTTGGGTCGGTTGAAAGCGTTTACTTGCTCAAGGGACTGGGGACAGTCATCAGTTGTATGATCAGAGTTAAGACATATGTGACACATGGCTTGGGAAATGTTATTAGACTAAGTGTGTGTTCTAACAACGTTCAGTATAGCATCAACAAGAGTATTAGAGGAAGAAGAATAGGATTCAACAGAATTACTACTGGATCGCAAATAGAGAGATTTTTATTTGTTCGTTCCCATTGTTTCGATTTTTCTGCTAACTCGTCAAGAAATTCCCAAGCTTCTACATCAGTCTGTTTTAGAAAATTGCCCTGACTCATGGACTATAACATTTGCCTAGAACTATTATCAAGTCCATCGTATTCAGTTTGACATAACAACCATGTTTCATAACCATGATGGGGACAACTTAACAGCAGTTCTTTAAATCTTTCGAAGTATTGCCAAAAAGATTCACCCGCTTTTTGGTGGAAATTGGTGATTTCGTTTTTGACTCTAGCTATTTTTTCTAGGGGGTAGAACTTTTTATGAAAACTGCTGTAAATTCATCCCATTATTTAATCGAATTTGGGGGCAAGCTGCGAAACCATTTTTCTGTGGAGTCAGTTAGTGCGAATGGAATCAAACGAAGTTTAATACCATCCTCACATAACTGTTGTAATTTAAACGTTGCACAAGCATATTCAAATTTCGTTAAGAAACTATATGGTTCATCATGAGATAAATTTTCGAATTTGGGAAGGATGTTTATCTGACTTGATCGGATTTCAAAGTGATTACCCATAGGATTGGGTAACTGAATGCAAAAAGGGACAGAAACTCTATCGGGAAGAATTTTGCCCATCAGGGTGCGAGGTGCAGGCTTGTTAGCCATTTCTAAAGGTTGGTCGAGTGAACTGGGTTTTGAGGAAAGAGAAGGTGGTTCGATTCTAACTAAACGACAAGATTCTTGGTCACGGGTCCAAGTTTGCATGCACTAGAAAGAAGAAGAAGAGAGTTTGTCAAAGAATTTTAGACAATGGAGATGTTCAGAAAGAGGTGAGAAGGAAAAAGGTTTTGAAAATGGGAGTTTTCTTTAGAAAAGTATGACCTACAGACTAGCGAGGTTTAAAAGAATAAAAAGGAGTTAAATTTTTTTATTTTTTTTGTTTTTCAAATTTTTATTTGTTTTTGAGGAATTTTGAATTTTTTTTATATACACAAAACAATCACACACAGAAATTAGCTACAATGAAATTTTCTGTCCTTCATGGCTCCTAACTCAAAATTATATAGTGACACGTTTGATTACTTTGACAAAAAGATTTCTCAGCCAGTTAACGGACAGGAGTTATCGGTGCACCAGGAATCACCCTAGCAAAGCAGCCGAAGGTTTAAGTAGAGTAACAACCGATATAATATTTACGAATCACCGTAATATTTATAAACGGTTATTTCTCTGCCGTAGTCTAGACACTAAGAAATAATTCGGTCCAAATGAATCAACTATCAGAATACAATTAAGCCCTAGATGAGCCCGCGACTCCCTTAAGTCCAACGTCTAACCGTTATTATTAGTCAGATTCTACAATGAAATGCAATTTTTGAGCTAAGGAAAGGGTGATGAAATCCCTCACCTTAGGTGAATTGGGGTATTGCACTTAACAGAATGAATACAGATGCAGAATTAATAATCACAGAAATTGAAAGATTTTACAAGCAAGCCGCTGCCCCGGCAGAAGATTTTTACGAGCAATGCCTATAATTTTTTTTTATTCAGCAGTCCCTGTAGAGTTATGAAATACTCACCTAGATCGGCAGTCCGTCCAGTGTAATTGAGAAGCGTTGGCGCGTTCACACCCCACTTGGTGTGCAATCGCTCGAACTCGGAATCGTACGCCGCTTTATATTGTTGTCGCCTCTTATTAATTGCTTGACTGTACCTGTTTTCAAAATTTTCAACTGTACTTGTTTTCAAAATTTTCCTCAAACCTTTTTTTGTGGAAGGAAAAAAATAAAAATAAAAACAAAATCAAAAGGAAAGAAAAAGGAAAAAAAACCTAAACTAAGAAAATGACTAGACTGTAAAGCAAGTAAGAAAAAACTAAACTAAGAAAACCTAAAACATAACATAGAATTAGACTCAACAAAATTGAAAACTAGCAATGGAACAAGGACCAGGCTTATCCAAACAAACCGGACTCAGAATAAATGGGTGTGCACACAGATTCAGACGACCATTCAAAACAAAACCAATCGCAGATTCATAATCCCCCTTGTTCAAAACAAAACTGGACCCAAACTAAAAGGGTTGACTTGTTCAAACTGGCCTTTACCTTCCCCTTATTTACACAGTTCCCCCTTTTACATTTGTTTCCTCATGCCACACTTTTTCAGAGAAAATCGCCACCTTCTTTTTTCGGAATTCGATTAAAAATTTAAGCTTTGGAGTTCTTCGAGCCTTCAAGTTTCAAATCAATGCAGTATTGGGATAACTTAGGCTCGAATTGGTTCACTGATACTCGCGATTTAGGGTATTTTCTCGAATTGATTTTGGTTGTTGGAATTCGAAATCCAATTTGATGTTGTTTAAGTTTCGAATTGGGGTTTGTGGTATAGCTTTCTAGGGTTTCGAATTGGTTTTTATTCAAACCGCGATTTGGGTTATCAAGTTTGGTGAATCAAATCAGGGTGTTCGTGTATAGTAGTTCATGATTTGGGTGGTGAACTGCTGTACGTTGTTGGGTTGAATCCTTGTGGTCTGACATTGTTCGATTTGAGGAGCGCTTGGTTCTTTGGTGACGAAAGGTGCAGGAGTGGTCGGGCTTTGCGTTGCAGCTGAAGCGATTGGGAGTTTTGGGGGCACTGTGTTGATGGTACAATGGAGTGGTACAGGGACAACTGTGCAATGGAGTTTGAGGGTAGGTGAAGAGGATTGGCTGTGAAGTGGTGAAGGGCATGGTGCTTGTGGGTTTGTGGATATGGTTTTGAACGGGAGGGTTTGAAAGTTGCATTGAACTGTTTGAAGTGAGCAGAGTGGAGGAGAATGGTGGTGTGGAGGAGAGCCAATCAGAGGGTGATGAAGGAAGCTGTCTGAGTGAAGTGTTGGTTGAGGAAGATGTAGTGTTGACTATTGTGATCGATCAGGGTTTTGGGTAGGTGGAGTGAAGAGATTTGTGCTGCGTTTTGGTGCTGAATTTTAAAGTGCATAAGTGCAGGTGGTTTGAACTTTGTGGTAAGAGAAGTCAGAGATCGATTGGAGTGCGGTTGTCAGTTTCAGGTGAGCGCTGTGGTGATGGGTAATTGAAATTTTCGGATGATCAGGAGGGCTATGCTGCTATGGGAGGTTGGTGATGAAGATGGGGTTCGGCAGTTGATATTTGGGCTTGAAGCGACAGAAAGGGAAAATAAGATTTTTTTTTTAAAAAAAACTTGTAATCTATTGTAAAAGGAAAAAAAAGTTTGAAAAGAAATCAAAAATGGAAAGAGATAGGAAAAGAAAGGCAATACTTTTTTCTCTTGGTTTAGTTGATTACAGTATCAATAATTTAATACCAAATCGTCTAAGCAAGAATTTCTTCTATATATGAAAAAAAACCAAAAACAGGAAAAAAAAATAAAAATATTTTTGTGATTTTTTTTATGAAAAGAAATTTATAAAATCACAAAAGAAAGGAAAAAATCGTGAAAAACAATTGGAAAGAAATTGAAAGAAAATTTTATCCAGTTCTTTTTTCCTTGTGTAGTAGATCACGGTATCACAGATCAAATACCAAATCAACTAACAAGAATTTTTTCCTATCTATACTAGAAAACAAGAGGAAACAAAATAAAATAAAAATACCTTTTCTTGGTGTTTTTTTATATGAAAAAAAATAAAACAAAATTAAAATATAAGAAAATTATAACCTGAAGGATTTAAAAATAAAAATTATTTTGTTCCCCGGCAACAGTGCCAAAATTTGTTTGCGAACAAATCAAACAATTGTAAACAATTGTAAGATCCGTTTTGCTTTCCTAAACAACAAGGATTGTTGTAGAGGGTGTCGAATTCTGGGACAAAAAATTATTTTACTAATAAATCCAGTCAAGTTATTCCAGGATTTTGATTGATTGAAAACACAGAAAATAACAACAATTAAATAAAAAGAGAGATTTATATAATAAGAGAAAGCAATTAGGGGATAATGACATAGATTGGATTCGTACTCATCAATAGCCAACAAATAAATATAGATCTAATTCATATTTCTGTCACACACATGAATCAACGATAATTAGGCTCTTAGAAACAAATAAGTAAATAACGACAAGCATAGCCTATGCAGGAGCCGAGCTCTTAAACAACCATAGGCTATCAGGACAGATTCACTAATTAATCTCTAAAACCCTAAAATTAGATCTAAATCTGATAATTGTTAGATCAAACACGAATATACTCTGTGAAGGGGCATAGCTCTTAAACGACACAGAATATGAAGGTTTAGATCTAACCCTTGATTCAGATCCAGATCTACATGTATAAAGTCCTCGTCTATTGGCTATGTGATTCATGTTGAATCATATCTATTAACGTCATCACCTCCTAATCAAAGGGGATTAGCTAGACATAGCTAAAGAAGAAGAGAAAAATAAACAACATAAATAAAGTACGATAAAAAGTAAAGAGAAAGGAAGAAGAATGATTTTATTCCAAGAAGAGAATTACAGAATAAAATCCAATGTGTTTTTCAATGAATGAGATACAATGTATTTATAGCTGATATGACATAGATTACTTGGAAAATTCCACAATGTGGGACAAAACCCCTTTTCCAATATAGCACATAAATCAATTAGCTCAGTGTAAATGCGTGCAGCGCATGAATGAGAAGCCTTGCAAATTACATGATATGGGACAACTAACTTAGCCCAATTAGCAACTAAACCAATGTGAATGCACGCAGATGTCATGGAAAATAGGTTGCGGGCTTCAACTCCAATTGCCTTGAGAATGAATAACAACTCCAAATGATCACTATGGAAAAGCATTGAATCTTGTCTTTAAAATATGCAGCAGAAGGCGATTGAATAGCACTTTTTCTTCAGGTCTTCAAGCTTTAATCCGGCTCTAAAATTCAATACTCTTCTTGCACAAATACCTCAAGCTTTTCAACATTTAAGTGCATTAATCCATTCATAAAAAATAATCTGTAAACACAACTATAAATGCACAGTATCAATTATTTAAAAGATAAAATAAGACATATATCCGGATAAAATATACACATTTACGTGTATATCAATCAACAACAGACTTCATATCACATCATATAACACAATATATGAAAAACAGTAAAATAAATGTTGAGGAACCCAGTTGGGTCCCTCCGACCTGTTTCCCTGCATCCACAGATGTTAATCAACATAAATAACACGAATATGAAATATTCATGATAAACAGAATCAATATTCAATTAACAATATATATATATATATATATCGTTATCTATATTTTTAAGCAATTAACTAACAGTTCAACCAAACAACCAATACACGACAAACAATCATCGTTTATAGATTCTAAAAATATTTTATTAAAATATAAATTGAGCAGAGTTGGTGAGATTTACTTACATTGGACGGTTATCGTTAAATAACAATAATTGGTCATTGATTCGATTTAGGCATTTAATTTCACCATAAATCCAAACGAGCCCCAATTCACTCCCGGTCAGTTCCATGGTGTAGCCACCATCCCTACGATCCCGACGAATCTTGTTTCGCTGAATTCGGTTAACATATGACGAAGTTATTCAGTTTACAAGCTTTTAAACAAATTAAATTAAAATAACTTAACTTTTTCTTTAATTGGGCCTTAACTTTTCTTGCGGCCCATACAAATTTCCAGAAGCCAAAACCCGCCTCCACTCAATCATCTTCCATGATTAGCGGTAACGAACCCGACATTTCAAACTCCTCCATTACAGAAACTTCCTCCATATCGTTTACCTCATTTACTCCACCGTTCACCAAACTGCTGCCACCAAGTTCCTCCCCTTCACCTCCTTTCCGACCCCATCACCACAATACACAGCTCGATCGACGCCTTCTCTGATCGACGTCCGACTCGACAGTCCAGGCATCGACACTAAAGTCTGCAAAACTCCACAAAATCTTGCCAACAAACTTGTTTTCCTACCACAAACCGATTTCTAATCTCCATTCCGATCATCAGTGCTCCAAGATCCAGTAATACCCGAACCCTAGCTCGCACTGGAAAAAGTCGATCCCATAATCTGTAATCGAGCTTGACAAAAAGCATGCTAGATCGAAGCTCCTTGAATGCTGAACTCAAATATATATTCCTCTCGATTTATAGAGTTTGTTTGGGTTTTATTTTAATTTTCAAAGGATGAACTTTACTGTGTATTTTAAGAAGAGGTGGTAGCGCATTTTTCTATGGGATGAGGGAATGGTTTAGGGTTAGAATTGTTAAAGATTATTCATAGAGTAGGTTTATTATTTTTTATTCAAATATTTTATTTTATTTTAAGCAATCGCTGTTTATATTCATCCTTTAAAATTCCTGTGATCACATACGATACCCAGAAATCACGAAACTGGACATGCAGCTACAGTTCGACATTGCAGACCCAACGAAACTGGTTTCGTCGAATTCCGACTTTTTTGCTCACACAGCGTATTTTTAACCGTCAAAATACTGACTGTTTTTCACATTAAAAATCCATACGGCCACACACTGACTTCAAAAATCATGAAAATTGAAATTTAGCAATAATTTAATATTGTGGATCCAACAAAATTTGTTTCATCGAATTCCGAGGTCGTTTGCAAAACTGGCTATTTTTAAAGCTCTAAATAACCCATTTAAATATATAAATATATTTAAAAACAATTAAATTAAATAAAAATAATTTAATATTATCGTATATATTCACACTAGAATATCGTACAACTCCAATTGGATTTATAACTCGATATTTCAAAATTCCCAGTTATATCGATATTCGATTTATATTAAATATTCTTTTTATAGTATAAATATATATTTATAAATTTCAATGGAATTCCATAGCGACTTTTCTAAAATTTGATTTGGACATAAATCAAAATCTATACAATGAAATCCCAAATTTTCTCTTCCATTAGAAAGATATACTTCACCAGCTCCGAGCGTTTCTTGTTTCATAGAAACCCGATTTAAAACGGACCCTGTATATTCAGTTGAAGTTCAAATCGCCAAACTACGAACTACAACGCCATTTCGAGCTCGATTTTAATTATAATATAATTATACGTTCAAACTTCGTTTAAATAATATATTTACCATTCTAATTCAATTTTAAACTGAATTAAATATCACAGATGATCCAATTGACACCATTTTGTGAATTCCACTATTTCTGACAATTTCAAAAATTAAATATATTATTATATTATTTATTTTAATTAAATATTCGATATTATTTAATTCTGGTCATTTTAAATAACCAAACCATTATTTAAATAATTAAATATATTATTTATACACCGTTAAAAATACGGGTCGTTACAGGTGGAGCCTTTGAGAAATTATTTTCTTCATCTCCGAAAAGAGAAGAGATTAGCCATCGCATTGCATCAAAATGCTTTTCTTGTTGTTCGAACATCTTTATTTGACTTAGTTCGAGATGGCGCTGATTTCGTAGAATGATAGAGAGAATATTTTTGAAAGAATTGAGAGTTTCTTCTAGATTTTCACTAAGATTATGGATAGGATTTGCCATGGATTTGATGAGAAATGAATAAGGAAGAAAGAGTAATGGAATAATGATTTTTTCTGAAGGAAATATACTTAAATAGGGCCTGCAATTCGTTGGATTTTGAATGGGCACGAGTAGTTATTTTAATTTTAAAATTTGAAACAATTTGAAAATTTGTCAGTTATATGTCGGCATACTCTTTTTGTCATGTCACATACTATAGTGAATTTTTTGAAAATTTGAATTCTTTTGAACTATTGTAATATTATAATTTGTTTTATAGTTTTTCCAGAAACATAAATATAATTTTATCTGAAATAAAACTACATTCATTACTTAATAGAAAGCAAATACATCCAACTAAACAAGACACACTTTAAATACGAGATTCGAAAGCAAATACAAGGAAATATATAGCGATAGATTAAACTAGATGGCCTAGTTTTCGGATGATGATATGGAAGATGAAATTCCAAGCTTTCTTCCTATCTTGACCATGAATTTGAATATTTTGGAAAGCTTCTTGTTAAGCTTCTTTTGATTGTTGATGATTTTTACTTGATTTTGAACAATCATATCTTCGTAAATACGCTTCGTGGTAGGATACTCAATACTTTACAAAGAAGCCTCTTATTCTTCTTCGACTTCCATTGGCTCTTGTTCTTGTTGCATTCGAGCTCATTCGGCCTCAAATGTCTCATACTGTTTAAAGGTGAGAGGAATTTGCTTGAGATGAATGTCTGATGCGTCGAACACTTTTCTAGGGACAAATTCTTCTCCATGAAAATCAACATTAAAGTATTTGATAATGCGAGTGAGATAAACACCATAGTAAAGAGTGTTTTCCCTTGTAGATTAATCTATGGGCTTAATTTCATTAAGGATCATTTCGGCCCAATTGATAATATATCCACCCATAATGGCAAAGAAAGCCTTTTTACTTTAAGATTTCCATTTTTTGAAATTTCCAGAATGAGGAGTGATGGTACTTCGGAGGAGAAGGTTGACAATTTTTGTTTTTGGACGAAAGAAATGATTTTTGAATTCCATTGGAGCACCATCGTCAAATATATCATGAAATGTTTTCGAATCAGTTTTGTCGATAGCAAAAGTTGAGAAATCCGAGCCCACGCTTCTACAATTTAAAATTTCTCCTAAAAGTTCGGCATCGAGAATAATTTGAGTTCCTTTGACACTACTCCAAATTTGGTTTTCATTGCCTTCGTAATATCCGCGATTGAGATTTGCGTAGAACATCTTCACGAGTTTGGGATAACATACTTCGTCGTTATCGTGAGAGTCAATTAGACTCAACACTTCGTTATGTTCGATAAAAGAGATGAGATCATAAGATGGAAAATCACTAAAGACGGCGAAAGCACCCGTGTTAACTTCAGCATTTGCTAAATAGTTACCATAGATTTTATGGCCTCTTTGTCTTTGTAAAAATAAACTTTAATGGTTTTGGTTTTCTTCAATTTCTGAGATGAACTTTAGGAAGCCATTGAAACGATAATTTTTAAGAGGATAGACATGAAGAATATTGTTTTGAGTTGTGGAAGAATGGTAGAAATGATAGATGTATATATATAGTAATTGAATATATATGAATTGAATGAATATGAATTGAATAGGCACAACTTTTCAGATTGAAAGGACACCTTTTCAGACCTTGGGAATTGTTGAAAAATTGGAGGGAAGTATGAAAGTTTAAACTTTTGAAATTAAAATTTTAAATTTCAAAACTGGTTAGATATGTTGACATACAATTTCCTGTATGTCGACATACTTGACTTATTTCAAATGGAAATTGGATTTATATGTTTTGAAATATATTATCGATTTATATTTCAGGTTTAACGATTTCCTGAAATAATTCTAATCCTAATAAACACTCAAACAATTTTATTTTATTAATTTATTAGTTATTTAATATTATATTATTATTTTGAATTTCAAAATTCAAAATTTGAATTTCAAATTTCAAAAGATTGTTTTTAAAGTTTTAAATTTAAGCCAAAACAAACAAACAAACAAACCAATCGTTCATCCAAATAAAATTAAAATCTAATTAATGCGTACCTGGTTTTTTGTTCTTTTTGTTCACGATTTTCTGAATTCTGAATTGTCGTAAAGCACATATCCGTATTTCCGATTTCTGTATTTTCATCACTTGATGACGAATCTGAATCATCTAATGTTGCTTCGTATGCTTCTTTCTTTTCCTTGATGAATTGCTGTTGTTCGTTTGTTGAGTTAATTTGTCTGGATATGGACACAATTTCTTTATGTGGCCTTGTTTGTTGCAGTTGAAACATCGACCATCATTAATTTTTGAATTTCCTTGATTATAACTCTTCCTTCTATATTTTAGAAATTTCCTAAAATAATTTGTCATGAGTCCTGTTTCTTCATCATCTTCACTACTCGAGTCAGAATCATTTGTTGTTGCTTTAAGTGCAATAGATTTCTTTTTAGTTGATCTATTTTCTTTTCTTTTCTGTAATTGGACTTCATATGACATCAAATTTCCAATTAACTCTTCAATCTTCATTTCATTGATATCATTGGCTTCTTCTACAGCCAAAGTCTTGTGATCCCAGTCTTGAGTAAATGAATTTAATATTTTTCTGACTTGATCTGCTTCAGAATAAAATTTTCCATGTGCTGTTAGCAAATGCACAATCTCTTAAAATCTGCAATACATACCTGAAATAAACTTATTCTCGTTCATTCTGAATAATTCAAACTGATTAACTGACATGCCTATCTTAGTTTGTTTAAAGTTACATCTCCTTCGTGAGTAACTTGTAAAGTTCTCCAGATTTCATAAGAAGTCTTACATAATGATACTCTATTAAACTCATTCCTATCTAATAACCAAAATAACATATTCATGGCTTTAGAATTGCTTTGTGCAATAGCCTTTTGTTCATTTGTCCATGAAAATGCAGTTGTGGGTTCAACATAATATTCCATGTGTTTAATCCTACCAACTGGAAATAATTTTTCATTCTATAAGCACAATATGAATAACTACTACCATTAAACAATGGTGGTCTAACAGTGGATTAACCCTCTATAAAAGATATATTATTGCTACCAGTGTTGGTTGCCATTATCATTATTTTCAAAAATCAGATTATGAACTTTTTGAAATACCTTGCTCTAATACCAATTGTTAGGGAATGCAGATGGATTGTTAAGGCAGAGAAAACACTAGAGGAGGGGGTGGATAGTGCTTGTAAGAATTTAAACAAAATCTAAAACTAATGTGAACTACGGGATGAATCAAACACCACAAACACAATCACAGATACAGATTCAAACACAAATGCAAAATAAATAGAAATAAAGATGCAAAAAAGGAAAGAACACACTCGACTTTATACTGGTTCTGTTTTCTCCTACGTCCAGTCCCACACAACGCTGGATTGCGCAGAGTTTTATTACTATTTCCTTTAGTCAAGTACAACTTCCTTGATTTTTCGGCTACAAGGACACACCGACTCCAACTTCCCTGATTTCGCGACTACAAGGACACACCGATTCCTATTTCACTCAACCCAAGCAACAACAAACAACCCTATAACTCATCAATAGCACTTGATTCAAAGAGTAGAGAGTGTAAAGAGAAGAAGTTTGATCAAAACGAAATGGAATTCGGTAGAGTATAAGTGTAAAAACCATAAAAATGATTAAGAATAATGGTGTACAGAAAGATGATGAAGTTAGAGAAGAAGAGATGATAAAAAATTCGGTTTTAACCCCTTTTTATAGAGTATGAAAGGCTGCAACAGTTCTGAATCATTTCGAATAGTGAAAAGACACTTCCTTTCAAAATTGAAAAAAGTGTCAGTTGTATGTCAACATGGTGTTTTTGGTATGTCGACATACCCTTGTATATTTTTGAATTTCAAAGCATTTTTCAAGTGTTTTGATATAAAAATTGTGACAATCCCAAAACCCCATGCAACGGTGTTAAGGATAATCATTGGAATATAACACATTAATCATCATTAGCAGAGTACAAATAATAGCATAAACAAGAAATAGAATAATTTACAAAAATATGGTAGCGGAATCATATATATCATCACATCAGAGAGCACAGTGCAGGATACTACTTAGTGCATAATAATACATAATCAGTCAACATCGCCTGTGGCGGAATCATACATAGAGAGTACATAAACTAAACATCAGTCTACATCGCCTGTGGCGGAATCATAATACATATACAATAATGGCGGAAAAAGTCATAGTCATCACGGTGTAGTCAAGCCTCGCCATGAGCCAAAAGTGCACCTCTACTGCGGTGCCAATCCCAAAATATGTCAGCTACCTATAACTAGGCTGCCGTGTGAAAGTAAGGGCGCCCGAGTTTGCAAGGTGAAACAAACTACGAGTCAGTCATGGGACTAGTATGAGAAATCTACTTAACTTGGTAAACAACAATAATAAGGCAAATCAAAGGACCACGCCACTTTCACGGAACGGGTTTACTCCAATGAGTGCTAGTGCATGAAATAAAGTAAATGATTAAATCATCGCAATGGTTTTTATAAAAATGAAGCCATTCTAAGACTTTGGTCCCATCACAAAATGCAACGCAAGCCGGAGGATAGAGTTTTACCTTATAATGGCCAAAAATGCTTCTTACGTATAAAACGAAAGTGTTTGATATTATTACTAGTGCATATATATCTCAAAAGCAAATTCAATCATAAATATCAATCCTAGGCGGCATAGCTACCATTTACTATTTCACCATACTAGTAATACAATCACATCCGCAATTTCATATTGGAAATTGGATTCCATCATGAGTCGAGGCAAGGGGCAAGCTCCTTTCCATTCGAGACACTCTAGCAAATGCCTCAGGATCGCACACAGCGGTCCTTGGAATCGACTGGGTCGGTCCTCTCTTACTTTTGAGGATTAGTTATTTCTGAACACACATTTCCCGGTCCTTACAGACCTATAATCGAGGCGCCTCGCATTCCAACAACCACATAGGTGAAAAGTAGTTATAAATGTCAGGGCTGGTAGGTCACTGACACCACCATAGCTAGAAAGAAATATCGTGCTCTCCCAGCGGTCCTTCTCCCGTTTTTGACTTATACCGGGGTGTGAGGCTCGCGAATCCACGCTATACACAAGGCTATGCTACACAGGCCATGCTTTGATCATCAACCACAAGACTTTGCTTTGCAACAGAAGCCTTGATCATATGCCACTAAGGCGTGCCACACAGGCAATTCACTCCACGCGACTGATTTCTATCGATATGTAACCTCTGAGCTCGTACGTCTCAGAGAAGGGCGTTAATCAAGAGAATAAATTTTCCGCTGCCAAACGGATATATATTTAACAGAGATCAATCAGCACAGAACAAAATCAAATGTCAGACACACAGTCCAATTTCAAGTTCGTCCTGGGTATGAACGAAGCTGGAGGCACCATATTCCTCGCATATCCGCACAATCAACAATACGTCCGGACGGCTACTACTTCAGCTCCTTCAAGGTAGCTACTCCAATCACGAGCATCAGTAGCGCCCATCCATCCAATGTGAAGATCGTCGGTCTTGAACCATCTTCATCTCTTCGACTTCTCGCCGTGGATCGATTATTTAAAATGAGAATTAACTCGGCCTTTGCAAATAACCCACGTATATTTAGATTTTCAAATCAATCCTTCACATGGTTAAATTACTCAACATTCACATTTCAGTTCCTTAGTATAATTTTCATGTTAAATACATTCAACCATCACATATCAAACAAACCCAGCAAAATTGGTTTATTTCCATTCTATATTGTTTCTAATATTTTATAACGATATATCGCCATTTTCATTTATTTAAAAATGACTATATTTAATTAAACGACGTTTCAGGTCGTGCCGAGGCACTGGCGCTGTTTTTCACTAAATTTGTTTTAATCATATATGAAAATCTAACCGTTGGATCTACACAAATTTTATATCATTAGAAAGATCATTTCAAAGTGAATCCAACGGTTTCAGTTTTGGGAAAATCCGACGGTCGGATTTCCCACACTAGTCGTTTGAAGTTACGATTTCAAAATACGAACTATAGTGTCGTTATTCAGTTTAATTTAATTATATTTATATATAAATATAATCTATTCTAGCACTGTTTTTCTTCAGATTTGAATTAAACATTCCAGACAATCCAACCGTCGGATCTTTACAAAGTTGGTGCCGCTGGAAAGATATTTCTAAGGCGAACCCAACGGTTGCGGTTTCGGGAAAATTTGATGGTCGGATTTCCCGCACTAGTCATTTGAAATCACTGTTTCAAAATACGAACTGCGCGGCCACGATTCGTTTTAATTTTATTTATATTTATATATACATATATAAATATAGTTCATTCGACGATTTCAATATCGTTTTCACTACAAATATTTCACTAACGCCTTTAAATTTTGGAAAATTTTGCCATAACCTCCTTTGTACGGGAGGGTTGGGAAAATTCCCAAATAGCCACACGGGCGTCTCATCTCAAAATGAAAAAGAAAAAGCCAATTGGCTCATAAAATCATCACCCAAGCAAAATAGTAAACGTGTACCTATTTGTCGGGCAAACAATTTTATTCCTCTTCTCTAGCCTCTTTGCTATAACCTGTTCAATAAATATGCATGTACATATGTGCAATTCTTATCACTTATCATTTTCTATTCAACTTCATATTTAATTCAATTTGGTTTAAAGTCACCATTCATTCTAATGTTGCATACATAGGCAAAAATCATATCATTAGCTAGTTAATGAATATTTCAACTCATGCACATTTATTTGAACAAGTAGTTATTTTCAACACTTCACATTTAAAAAATGATATTTTTGGCAAACTAAAACATATTCCAACACATGACTATTTCATTTAGTTCCTATACATGTTAAAAATAATACTCATAGAAAACAAATATTTATTTCAACACTCGTATATCTTTAGCAAATCACATACCAGATAAAAATGATATTTTTATAATCTAAAATATTTGTTCAACACAGGAATATTTTTAACACTTCATATTTTCAATAAAATGTAATTTTTATTGCTCGATCTTTTTATTCAACACATGAATCTTTTCAACACACGCACTTCCCAACAAATGAGCATTTCCGCACATGGATAGTTTATATAGTTTGTTCATATTAGAAAGATGTAATTTTTATTGTTGAAACAATTTATTTATAACGCGAATATTTCAAATACTTCTTATATATTATAAAAATGTGATTTTTATTGTTTAAACGTTTTATTCATTCAACACATGAATTTAATTTTCAACACATGACTTCTCAACACATGAAAATTTTCCACACATGGATATAGTTTCAACACATGACTTTGGTTTCAACACATGAAAATAATTCTAACACATGAATATCATTCAAAATTTCGGCAGCATAACGGCAGGGTAGTTAAAACCGGCACCGTCCTGAGTACGGCTCCTCGCTCTACCTTAAAACCTCGCGGTTTTTGACAATGGGAATTTCATACATCTAATTCGCACACAGGCGAGTATGATTTTCTTTTCCACAATTATTTCAAATTTGTTTCAATCACCAATGGGTATTTTTCAACCACAACCAAACAATATCAACCACAAACAATTCTATCAACCATTCGCATTATTCACCAAATTTTTCACACCAATTCACAAACAATAAATATCGTCCATGGTTTGTGGACGAGGGGAGTATATATATATATATATATATATATGTATATGTATACATATATATTATTACCATTCCAACATACATATCATTTAAACAATGCATGTATAATTCATACTTCGCTCATATAACTTACACTACGCATGTACATGAGGTATACAACACGTGTATAATTTATATTTCGCTTATATAATTTATACGTGACATTTCCATTCACACTTCAGTTTAGAAATCTCACATTGGTTTTTGTGATCCTAGAAATCTTTGATAGCTCAGAAAAATCCATGGTTTCTTCTAGGATGTAGTGAGCCTTCTTGCGGTCATGATGTTTCCTGTTTCATCGAATTTCGTTAATACACCATAAAGATATGATTTTTCAAAGTTGACAACACTTAAATGTTTTATTTTCAATTCAGAAAAAATACAAGCCATATACCTCTGTAAACCTTCGAAACTAGGGTTGCAATTTTCTTTCGATTCGCGTAGCAATACCAAAATCAGAAGGCACCACGTTGTAGAGGGAAGAGGGGCGCTCACGTCGGTGGTGGAGACGGCGAACTCGGTGGCCTATATGAGAGGTGGTGGCGGCGAAAGGTTCGGGTGTTTGAGGGCGCGGTTCTCGAAGCACATACGACGAGGGAGAATGAATCAGGTATGGATTTAAAGAGGGGAGGGAGGCGAACAAAAAACTCAACTGGAGGTGGTGCTGAAAGTCGACGTGGCGGCGGCGATTTGGTCGGGAAGTTCTGAGCAACTTCCGTCATTCGTCGAGGGCAATTGGGGGGGTTTCTGTTTTTTTTATTTTGAATGGAGAATTCTAATTGGCCGATGGTTTTATTAGATTTGAAATAGTGTTTCTCCACACGGACACCAATTCAAACCCAACGACTGTCGCCCCTAGCTAAACACCCCATCCCGGACACAATGGGATATGTTTCGTAGGCCAATTCGACTATTACAGTTAGTTATTTTTCAAATTAAAGTATAAAACTTTTAATATTCAATTTAAACGTACATTTCAATTTGCCAGGGCCACCAACTAATTCAAAAAATTCTAGAAAAATAAATCTAGCTATGTTTTGACGCTACGGCCCCAACAAAACTAGTTTCATCGAATTCTGAGATCGTTTGAAAAATGGCCATTTTAAGGTCGATCCAATTTAACGAAAATTACCAATCACATTTTCTTTTGCCACACTCACATACTAGCTTCAAAAATTATGAAATTTGAAAGCTAGCAATAATTTGACATCCCGGATCCAACAAAAGTGGTTTCGTTGAATTTCGAGGTCTTTTGCAAAATGTCTATTTTCAAGGGCTATATATTCTATATAGCGACCTTTCTGAAAATTCATTTGGCCATAACTTTTGATTCCCGCTATGAAACTTCGATTTTTCAGATTCGTTTGAAAGGTATTCATAAACAGATTTAAATATTTTTGGTTTCACTAAAATCCGTTATATTTTGCACCCGGTGTAGTCAGTCAAAGTTTGAATTCAAATTTTCACACTACCACACTATTTCTACTTCACTATTTTATTGAAGTATTCTATTTCAATTGTTTAAATTTCTTTCAAATAACCAATTTAAAAATTTTAAATTGGCTCGTATTTTCCGGGTTGTTACAATCTCCTGCACTTAAAGCTTTTCGTCCCCGAAAAGGAAACAACAGTAAAGTAGGAAACAAAAATGTAAATGCAAAGTATTGTGAAGGTACCTTGCACCGGAGTTAGTCAGAGATGTCCACTCTGCATTTGGGGTAAGCTTGCTTGATTCTCTCTTCAGTCTCCCAAGTACAGTCTCTAGGATCACTACTCCACTGCACTTTAACTAAATGAACTTTCTTTCTCCTTAGCACTTTAGTTTTTTTGCCAACAATTTTTAACGGCTCTCTTTTGACAGCTAATTCTGGAGTAATTTCCAAGTCCTGTTGCGCTGCTTCTTCCACAACAAGATCTGGATCATGCACTTGTCTTCTAAGTTGAGATACGTGAAACACATTATGCACTCCAGGCAACCAACCAGGTAATTTAACCCTATAAGCAAGAGTTCCAATTCGTTCAAGTATAACAAAGGGACCAATAAACCTAGGTGCTAACTTCCCAGTTTTACCGAATCGGATCACTCCTCTCATCGGAGAAACTTTCAAATAAACCTGATCACCAACAGCAAATGTCAAATCTCTTCTTCTAGAATCCGCACAACTTTTCTGTCGGCTTTGTGCAGTTTTCAATCGCTTCTTGATGAAATCGACTTTATCAGATACTTCTCTAATCATATCGGGTCCCAACACAAGTCTGTTGCCAGGTTCTACCCAACATGCTGGAGATCTGCACGGTCTGCCATATAATGCTTCAAATGGCGACATTCCCAACCTTGCTTGATAGCTACTGTTATATGAGAATTCTGCCGAATCCAAGTGATCTTCCCATGACCCACCAAAATCAATAATACAAGCCCGCAGTAAATCTTCCAGAATTCTATTCACACGCTCAGTTTGGCCATCTGTCTGAGGGTGATAAGCGGTGCTCATATTCAGTTTCGTTCCCAATTCTGTCTGGAATGCCTCCCAGAATTTGGTAGTAAATATCGGGTCTCTATCACTGACTATGCTAATGGGAATTCCATGCAGCTTAACAATTTCTTTGAAATATATCTGTGCTAAACTTTGAGTGGTTCTATTGGATCTGACAGGTATGAAATGGGCAGTCTTCGTGAAGCGATCTACGATCACCCAAATACTGTCATTACCTTTCTTGGTTCGAGGCAAACCATCTATGAAATCCATGGAAATCTGTTCCCATTTCCAACTTGGGACTTCCAACAGTTGCAACAATCTTGCTAGCTTTTGTTGGTCGCTCTTGACTAATTGACAAGTAGGGCATCTGCTAACATATAAAGAAATGTCCCTCTTCATTGCCCTCCACCAGAAGGTGCGCTTAATATCATTATACATTTTTCTCACACTGGGATGGATACTAAGTTTGGACTTATGGCATTCGACCATGACTTCTCTTCGAAGCTCTGAAATATTCGGGATGCAAATCCTGTCATTTAATCCGAGAACCTCATTATCGTCAATACGGAAACTTGTAGTTTCACCTTCCTTGATCCTCTGACTGATTCTCTGAATAAATTCGTCGTCTTTTTGAAGGACTGAAATCTTATCAATCAATGAAGATGTAACAGTTATGCTAGCGATGATTTTATTCTTTCTACTAAGTGCATCAGCCACTACATTAGCCTTTCCTAGCGTATACAAAATATCTAGATCATACACTGCAAGAAATTATTAGCCAACGCTGCTGTCTCAAATTCAGATCCTTCTGGGTGAACTAATATTTCAATGATTGATGATCTGTATACAGTTTGAATTTCTCACCCAATAAGTAATGCCTGCATATTTTCAAAGCAAAAACGATAGCTAACAACTCAAGATCATGAGTTACATAATTCTTCTCATGTAGTTTCAGCTGGCGGCTTGCATAAGCGACTACTTGGCCTCTTTGCATTAACACTGCACCAAGACCTCTAATAGAAGCATCTGTCCAAACCGTCAAATCCTGATTGCCATCGATAATGGTTAACACTGGAGCAGTTGTCAGTTTCGATTTCAATTCCTGGAAAGCTTCCTCACAGTCGGAAGTCCACTTAAACTTCTCATGCTTCTTTGTAAGCTTCGTCAATAGACCGGATATCTTCGAAAAATCCTTAACGAACTTTCGATAATAACTAGCCAACCCCATAAAACTTCTAACCTCTGTGGGTGTAGTAGGCTGTTTTCGGTCTTGAATTGCTGTAATTTTGCTCGGATCTACAGAAATCCCTTCCTTTGACACGACGTGGCCAAGGAACTTCACTTCTTCTTGCCAGAAGACACATTTAGAGAATTTGGCTTTGAAGACGTTCTTTCTCAGAATCTCCAATACTTGTTCTAAATGTCTTTCATGCTCAGGTTTTGATTTGGAGTAAATTAAAATATCATCGATGAATACAAGGACAAATTTATTCAGAACTCCCCTGAACACTCTATTCATTAGATCGACAAAGTATGCTGGAACGTTGCATAGGCCGAACGACATTACTAACCATTCATAAAATATGTCTGGACCTCTGAAAGCTGTCAAAGGAACACACTCTTCGGCAATTCTCAATTGATGGAAACCTGTACCTAGGTCCATTCTGGAAAATACTCTCGCCCCATTTAACTAGTCTAGCAGATCATCGATGCAGGGTAATGGGTATTTGTTTTTTAGCGTCTGTTTGTTGAGGTCTCGGTAATCAACACACAATCGAAGAGTACCGTCTGACTTTGGGACAAACACTACAGCTGCACCCCAACTAGAAAAGCTAGGTCTGATCAGACCCTTCCATAGCAGTTGACAAGTTTGATCGCCTAATTCTTCCTTTTTCTTTGGAGTCATTCTTCTAATAGGATGTACCACTGGTCTGGCATTGGGAATTAGATCGATTCTGAATTCTATTTCTCTTTGCGGAGGTAAGTTTTCAACTTCTTCAAACACATCCGCATAGTTTCTAATGACATGAATCTTTTCTAAGGAAGTGGGGATAACTTCTAACACAGACCAAAATTCATCTCTATCTGGATTTGAACCATGGCATGGCACAGTAATATACCCAAGCTTCGTTCGAATTTTTACTATCCTTTCCGCACACTTTACTTCGGCTTTTTATTTTGTTAACCAATCTAGCCCGAGAATGATATCAAATTCAGGAAAGTCCATAACAACTAGGTTAAAAGGAAACTGGTATCGGAAAAAGGAAGCAGGTACTTTACAATACAAACCGAGAATAATAGAACCCCCTATTGGATTATGAACTTTAACCGTTTCTTTAAGCTTTCTTTGTTTTAACTTCAATTTGTGGACCATGTTACTAGCAATAAAACTGCATTATGCACCCGTGTCAAATAATACAGAAACATGAATATTTTTAATTGTAAGGGTACCTTCTAAAACATCGGGTTTACCTGCTCCATCGGGAGCAGCTGGCGGGTTTGTCCCGTCATATACGTGAGCAACCTCGGCCTTCTTTAGCAAGGGACAGTCTCTAACAAGATGTCCTGTCTTGCAACAGTTAAAGCATGAGCGAGGGTTCTGGGAGCTTTGGCTTGAACCTTGAGAATTGGTCTTCTGCCTTTTCGGGGCTGTGCAAACATTTGAGTAGTGCCCCACCTTGCTACAATTGTAGCAGCTTCCCTTTAGCGGCCTGCTAGTCTATTGATTCGAGGACGCCGCGTTGCTTGATTCTGGCTGGTTTGTAGCGGGCTTGCGCTTATTCCCGGCCTGGCTTTTAGCACGATCCTGATCCAGGTGCCTTTGATCCAGGTCTTCATAGTTGCACGCCATCTCCACTAATTCATTAAACCCCAGCTTGATATGGGCCATTGCCCTGTCTTGTTACTTTCGCTTCAGCCCGAGGACGAACCTCTTGTTCTTGGACATTGCAGTGGTGATGAGCTCGGGAGCATAGCGGGATAATTGTGTAAATTTGTTCAGATAGTCTTGCACTGAGAGATCCCCCTGCTGGAGGTTTGCGAATTCGTCGTGCATGCGCTCAAGGGCTTGCTCTAGAACATACTTCTCTTTGAATAATTCTTTGAATTCGTCCCAAGTCCTACCATCGTTCATGTTCCCTGCGGTGAGAGCTTCCCACCATAATTCGGCTTCTTCTTGCATAAGCTAGTCACCCATGAAAGCTTTGTCTTGATCACCCAGCCTCAGGCCTCCTAATATCTTCTCGCATGTTTTCAACCATGCCAAGGCCTCTATTACTGTGCCCGTTCCAGAGAAGGTTTTGCCTCCTAGGTTCTTGTACCTTTTAGCTACGCGGTCAAGCTCGAATGGTTGAGCGGTCGGGGGTTGTATTAAGGGTCCATCTTCAGCTGGGACTTCACCTCGTCCTCTGCCACGGCCAGCTCGGCCTCCTCTAACAGCGACTGCTGGGGTAGCCATTGTTCAAGTTCTGTATAAGCAAGAAAAGAGTCAGCCTACATAAACGATAATTTTATTGTATGGTAAAGCAGAAGAACTTAAGGAAAGACAACGATGTACTGGTCAAATTGTTCTTTGCTATTCTGCTTAGTTCATTCTAGGACACTACTAGTCCTATCTCTAATGAGCTACTCGCCTTAGAATACTACTGATTCTATTCTGACGAAGTGTTTAATGTGTCAAATTCTAGAACTAAGGTTAACCAAAGCTCTGATACCACCTGTGACGATCCCAAAACCCCGTGCTACGGTGTTAAGGATAATCATTGGAATATAACACATTAATCATCATTAGCAAAGTACAGATAATAGCATAAAAAAGAAATAGAATAATTTACACAAATATGACAGCGGAATCATATATATCACCACATCAGAGAGCACAGTGCAGGATACTACTTAGTGCATAAAATACATAATCAGTCAACATCGCCTGTGGCGGAATCATACATAGAGAGTACATAAACTAAACATCAGTCTACATCGCCTGTGGCGGAATCATAATACATATACAATAATGGCGAAAAAAGTCATAGTTATCATGGTGTAGTCAAGCCTCGCCATGAGCCAAAAGTGCACCTCTACTGTGGTGCCAAGCCCAAAATATGTCAGCTACCTGTAACTAGGCTGCCCGTGTGAAAATAAGGACACCCGAGTTTGCAAGGTGAAACAAATTACGAGTCAGTCATGGGACTGGTATGAGAAGTCTACTTAACTTAGTAAACAACAATAATAAGGCAAATCAAAGGACCACGCCTCTTTTGCGGAACGGGTTTACTCCAATGAGTGCTAGTGCATGAAATAAAGTAAATGATTAAATCATCGCAATGATTTTTATAAAAATGAAGCCATTATAAGACTCAGGTCCCATCACACAATGCAACGCAAGCCGGAGGATAGAGTTTTACCTTATAATGGCCAAAAATGCTTCATACGTATAAAACGAAAGTGTTTGATATTATTACAAGTGCATATATATCTCAAAAGAAAATTCAATCATAAATATCAATCCTAGACGGCATAGCTACCATCTACTATGTCGTCATACTAGTAATACAATCACATCCGCAATTTTGTATTGTAAATTGGATTCCATCATGAGTCGAGGCAAGGGGCAAGCTCCTTTCCATTCAAGACACTCTAGCAAATGCCTTAGGATCGCACACAGCGGTCCTTGGAATCGGCTGGGCCGGTCCTCTCTTACTTTTGAGGATTAGTTATTCCTGAACACACGTTTCCCGGTCCTTACAGACCTATAATCGAGGCGCCTCGCATTCCAACAACCGCACAGGTGAAAAGTAGATATAAATGTCAGGGCTGGTAGGTCACTGACACCACCATAGCTAGAAAGAAACGTCGTTCTCTCCCAGCGGTCCTTCACCCATTTTTGACTCATACCGGGGTGTGAGGCTCGCGAATCAACACTATATACAAGGGTACGCCACGCAGGCCATGCTTTGATCATCAACCACAAGACTTTGCTTTGCAACAGAAGCCTTGATCATATGCCACTTAGGCGTGCCACACAGGCAATTCACTCCACGCGACAGATTTCTATCGATATATAACCTCTGAGCTCGTACGTCTCAGAGAAGGGCGTTAAGCAAGAGAATAAATTCTCCACCGCCAAATGGATATATATTTAACAGAGGTCAATCAGCACAGAACAAAATCCAATGTCAGACACACAGTCCAATTTCAAGTTCATTCTGGGTATGAACGAAGCCGGAGGCACCATATTCCTCACATATCCGCACAATCAACAATACGCCCGGACGGCTACTACTTCAGCTCCTTCAATGTAGCTACTCCAATCACGAGCATCAGTAGCGCCCATCCATCCAATGTGAAGATCGTCGGTCTTGAACCGTCTTCATCTCTTCGACTTCTCGCCGTCGATCGATTATTTTAATTGAGAATTAACTCGGCCTTTTCAAATAACCCACTTATATTTAGATTTTCAAATCAATTATTCACATGGTTAAATTACTCAACATTCACATTTTATTTCCTTAGCATAATTTTCATGTTAAATACATTCAACCATCACATATCAAGAAAACCCATCAAAATTGGTTTATTTCCATTCTATATTGTTTATAATATTTTATAACGATATATCGCCATTTTCATTTATTTAAAAACGGCTATATTTAATTAAACGACGTTTCAGGTCATGCCGAGGCACTGGCGCTGTTTTTCACTAATTTTTTTTACACATATCTGAAAACTAACCATTGGATCTTCACAAATTTTATATCATTAGAAAGATCATTTCAAAGCGAATCCAACAGTTTCAGTTTTGGGAAAATCCGACGGTCGGATTTCCCACACTAGTCGTTTGAAGTTACGATTTTAAAATACGAACTGCAGCGTCGTTATTCAATTTAATTTAATTATATTTATATATAAATATAATCATTTCTGGTGCTGTTTTTCTTTAGATTTGAATTAAACATTCCAGACAATCCAACCGTCGGATCTTTACAAAGTTGGTGCCGTTGGAAAGATATTTCCAAGGCGAACCCAACGGTTGCGGTTTCGGGAAAATCCGATGGTCGGATTTCCCGCACTAGTCGTTTGAAATCACGACTTCAAAATATGAACTGCGCGGCCATGATTCGTTTTAATTTTATTTATATTTATATATATATAAATATAGTTCATTCGACGATTTCAATATCGTTTTCACTTCAAATATTTCACTAACGCCTTTAAATTTTGGAAAATTTCACCATAACCTCCTTTGTACGGGAAGGGCTGGGAAAATTCCCAAATAGCCACACGGGCATCTCATCTCAAAAAGAAAAAGAAAAAGCCAAGCGGCTAGCCAATAGGCTCATAAAATCATCACCCAAGCAAAACAGTAAACATGTACCTATTTGTCGGGCAAACAATTGTATTCCTTTTCTCTAGCCTCTTTGCTATAACCTATTCAATAAATATGCATGTACATATGTGTAATTCTTATCACTTATCATTTTCCATTCAACTTCATATTTGATTCAATTTGGTTTAAAGTCACCATTCATTCTAATGTTGCATACATAGGCAAAAATCATATCATTAGCTAATTAATGAATATTTCAACTCATGCACATTTATTTGAACAAGTAGTTATTTTCAACACTTCACATTTCAAAAATGATATTTTTGGCGAACTAAAACATATTCCAAGACATGACTATTTCATTTAGTTTCTATATATGTTAAAAATAATACTCATAGCAAACAAATATTTATTTCAACACTCGTATATTTTTAGCAAATCACGTACATGATAAAAATGATATTTTTATCATCTAAAATATTTGTTCAACAAAGGAATATTTTTAACACTTCATATTTTCAATCAAATGTAATTTTTATTGCTCGATCTTTTTATTCAACACATGAATCTTTTCAACACACGCACTTCTCAACACATGAGCATTTCCACACATGGATAGTTTATATAGTTTGTTCATATTAGAAAGATGTAATTTTTATTGTTGAAACAATTTATTTATAATGCAAATATTTCACATACTTCTTATATATTATAAAAATGTGATTTTTATTGTTTAAACATTTTATTCATTCAACACATGAATTTAATTTTCAACACATGACTTCTCAACACATGAAAATATTCCACACATGGATATAGTTTCAACACATGACTTTGGTTTCAGCATATGAAATAATTTCTACATATGATAATAATTCTAACACATGAATATTATTCAAAATTTCGGCAGCATAACGGCAGGGTAGTTAAAACCGGCACCGTCCCGAGTACGGCTCCTCGCTCTACCTTAAAACCTCGCGGTTTTTGACAATGGGGATTTCATACATCTAATTCGCACGCAGGCGAGTTTGATTTTCTTTTCCACAATTATTTCAAATTTGTTTCAATCACCAATGTGTATTTTTCAACCACAACCAAACAATATCAACCACAGACAATTCTATCAACCATTCGCATTATTCACCAAATTTTTCACACCAATTCACAAACAATAAATATCGTCCATGGTTTGTGGATGAGGGGTGTGTGTGTGTATATATATATTATTACCATTCCAACACACATATCATTTAAACATTGCATGTATAATTCATACTTCGCTCATATAACTTACACTACGCATGTACATGAGGTATACAACACGTGTATAATTTATATTTCGCTTATATAATTTATACATGACATTTCCACTCACACTTCATGTAACACCCCGTAATTCCGTTAATATTAGTATTTACAAATTAAAGAATAACTAATCTCAGTCGTGAGAATTGTGGGAAATGGGTTATGCCATTGTGTTCGTCTCGGAAATCTAGTGGAGAAAGAGTCCGAGTTTGCGGGAAACGAGTAACGGATGAAAAAGTTATGGACGAACGAAGTTTGGTGGCAAAGAAAGAAAAATAAATGCACTGGCGCACTTGGGAAGTGCGCCAGTACATATTTACACTAGCGCACCTGCCAAGTGCGCCCAGGCCGAGGCTGGAGCCTGCACAGCTTTCTGGTTCAGGCTGACCCGTGTTGTTGAGTCCATTCTGACTCCTTGTTGAGTCATTAGGGCTGACTCATCACCCTATCATAATTAAATGGTTTTGATTAACCCTAAGAACATCCGATGGCTTAAATTAATTTATAACTCTATAAAAAGATCCCCATACACAAACCCTAAATCAAAAAATAAACAAATACCATGGCCGTCATGCTGATATTTTGAGACCTAGAGCAGCCGCCATCAAATTAAAGATAAAGAACAACAACCAAATCAGAACTACCCAACCCTAACAGCGATTCTTCATCAAAAGAGCGCTAATTCGACTCTCTTTCTTCTAGAATTGTGAGTATGATAGTCTTAACAAGATTATTATCATTTTAATTAGCTTAAGTCATGAATGGATTGTGAGTAGATGATGTGAATTGACATATGCTATCATGTATGTTTCAAATCCTATGCTATGTGGTGATGATATACTATATGTTGTAAATCATGCTATGATGATGTTATGTATGTTGAAAGTTTCTATGCTAAGTGGCGATGAATCATACATGTAAAAAGCCATGATGTTACTATCTATGCTAGTTAGTTCATATTAATTAAATCATCATGTTTGGGCTATGTTGATCTATATGACAAGTTATATATGTTGATTAGAAAAGTTATAAACATATGCCATGACATCTATTATGACATCTAGAACTATGCTATGACATATGCGATATCCTATGCTAGTTCACACCATCATTATGTTGCCTAAAAACCCCATATGCAAGTTTATGTATAGATTTGGGCTATGATCATATCATGTAAATTGTGACATTTAACAAGTTGACACCTTTTGATCCTTAACATGTGTAATTTATGCAAGTTTCACCCCTATCATGATTAGATTTATTTTATTATCTATATGTTAATTTGGCTTTCTGCTGTGCGTTAGACTATTCAAGTCTAGCCTATATTATGCGTTGAATAAGCGAACGTATAAACGTGGGGTAGGGGTAATATTAAGGATTTAATAATAAGATGTTGGGTGCAATTGATATGATATTGCATACCATGAGTGGATGAACATAATTGAGTCGATTATGGGCATCAATAAAAGTGGACTTAATTAATAATTTGATAGGGAATTATTAAAACTGGGGTAAAAGATTGAAAGTTGTCAATCAATGCTTAGGACACGAGGTTGGACTTGTTTGTGACGTAAACCTGCCCGGAACCGCCCGGCAAATCCAGTGGTCACAAATGTCAGCCCAATGTGAGAGTTCCTAGGCCAAAACTAAAGCATAATAGTTGTAAAGACACGAGGTTAGACTCTTTTATGGTGTAAGACTGCCCGGACCCGCCCGGCAAATCCAGCTGCCATAAATGCCAATCTAATGTGAGAGGTCTTTACGAGGTTATGGCCTGAATGAATTAAGAAATACTTAACCAGATAGACATGTAAAGTGGGACATGGGGGTTAAGTAGGTGCTTTGGGTGGCATGAGGAATCTAGTGGGTAACCTTAGTGGCATGTGAAATACGATTAGTAAGACTTAACCAAACACACATGTAAATGAAACATGACTAAGAGGGTTAAGTGGGATATACAAGTGGTGACAAGCTTAGGTGGGTAGCTTGTGGGGGCCCGTTTCAACCAGTATCCCAAACGTATCTTTGTGGGCTCGACCCAAGTCGAGGACGGGACACGCATACTGGGCTTGACTATAAGAGGCCAAAACGGGGAGCGGTGGCAATGCAAGTCCAACGGGTTTCATATGCGTGTGTGGACCCGGGCTGGTAGGTAAGACGTTGTTGCATCGTGTAGGTATAAGCCGTGCATTCTCAGTTGTATCGGGTTGCCACTTTAGGGGATTGATACACCCCACTGTGGGGCCAGCACGGGTATCTACGAGTAGGGAGCCGATCGAAAGTGGGTAGTGGGTTACACCTAGTGGAAATAGGGGCAGACGACACCTATGTAGTCAGCTAGGAGTACACGAAGTTACTTATAAAATTTCTAAGAGGGTAGCGGGGTACACCTAGTGGAGATAGGGGCAGACGACACCTATGTAGTCAGCTAGGGGTACGTAAGGCTATTTATATTGTTTCTGTGTGAAGCAAGTGGGATCAACCTTTAGGGTGACTGGTGCGGTGCAGTGTAGTAATTGGCACGGTGCAGTGTAGTAATTGGCACGGTGCAGTGTAGTAATGTGCGGTGCAGTGTAGTAATTATTCGTTAGTAATTAGGTATGCCTTTACTGTTATCTTTAACGTTATCTTAAACGCTATCTTTATCTTCCAAATAGTTCATGGACATTTACTTGTCTTCCAGCTTATGCCTTACTCTAGTTATTTTGATAATAGTATTGTTAGAATTATCATACTCGCCATACTTTATGTCTGACCCCCTCCATTTCTATCCTTTTCCCCCTCCAGGTCCTCAAGTTGGGCCCAGCTCTAGTGGAGTTTGATTGGATTGCTTTATCTCTTTTTGGAAAGCTTGGACCATTGAAGTAAAGTCCAGTTTGTTATCTTCTTTAATGGCTATTTGTGTAATGGGATTATGTATTTTGTTTTATGAAGATGGATAATGTACTTGACTCTGATTAATGGTTTTGTGATGTAACAAACATGTTTCCGCTGCAATAAAAATGAAGTTTTAGTTTTCAAGTACTACTTATTATCTGTCTTGTTGTAATTTTTCTGTTCTATATTCACTTATAACCTCCATGGAAGTTAATGCATTCCCTTTGTGAGTGACATTAATGGACGTGGGGTGTTACACGTGGTATCAGAGCTTAAGGTTACCAGAACAAATAAAAATACTTTAGAAAAATAGTTATTTTTGGAAGAAGTGTTTTTAAAAACATGTTTTAATGAGAAATTTTAAGAGAAAAGTTTTTAAGAAAAACATAATCCCCAATAGCCACATATCTTTATCTTTCGAATTCTCCATTTTGAATCTTTCCTTTTTCGTTTCAACATGGCTAAAGATCTTAATCTACCCAACGGTGTAATGATACCAGGATGGTATAGGAGGCTAGGGCCGCCGCAGGTCCGGCCAATGTTCCTCCACCATCAGTTGCACTCGTTCCTCCTCCTCCTCGCGTAGATACTTTTGCAAAGACGTGTAAGGAATTTAAAGCTATGGGTGGAAAACACTTTCAAGGGTCATAAACGTTTGTGGAAGCTAGAGATTGGCTTAAGGAAGTGGAAGAATTGCTAGAAATCTTTGAAGTGGAAGAAGGGAGGAAAGTCAAATTAGCAGCTTGGTTAATGAAGGGAGAGGCCTCGTTTCGGTGGGAGGTCACTAATGGGGAGCGTCCTGTTGATTCTTGGGCAGATTTTAGATGTAGGTTTGAGGCGAAGTTTCTCTCTAGGGCGGAAGAAAATCTATATATGGAAAGGTTCTTGACATTGAAGCAAGGAAGCTCGTCAGTGAAAGAATATGTCAACAAATTTAATCAGCTAGCATGGTTTGGTTTGGACTTAGTAAACACACCAGAGAAGAAGGCTCTAAGGTTCGTTAATGGATTGAATGAACCATTGGAAGGGTAGGCCATGACCCACATCCCTATGGGGGCCACCTTTGAGAAGCTAGTAGACATGGCACTCATGCACGAGGAGAAAGGCACTAAAGCTGATAAGGCACCCGAGAAGAAAGGGGATCAAAATAAGGGTGGTAAAGACAATAACGGCAAGGGAAAGAAGAAATGTTTTAACTTTGGGACCCCAGGCCATCTCAGCAAGGACTGCCGAAAGAAAAAGAAGACTGGTTGTTTTCATTGTGGTGATGCAGGACATTTAGTGAAGGACTGCCCAAGGAAGGGGCAGAGGACAAGGACTACCTCGGGAGGACAGGTGCAGGCTCTTCTGGCACCAGGGCAGGCAAGGGAACAAGTTCAGGCTCTCGCGGTCCCACCGCTGCAAGAACGAGGTAGAACCATTTCTGTTGAAAGCTTAGTTTTTCTGTTTGATCATCCTGTCCGTACCTTATTCGATTTGGGCGCATCGCATTCGTTTATCTCTACATCATTAGTTGAAACACTGCACCTAGATACTAGTATTGTTACTGATCCCTTAGTAGTCTCAAATCCTATTGGTGGTTCGGCTCATCTTTCTATGATTTGTCGGGATTTGAGAGTGTTTATCTTGGGCGTTGAGTTTGAATGCAACGCCTTTGTCCTTGGTTTCATGGGCTGTAGTTTGATTCTAGGGGTGGATTGTCTAGCCAAGCGGGGTGCCATCCTAGACTGTGAAAGGAGGGTAGTTAGACTATTGATTCATTGTAGAAAAACCCTCATATTTCTTGTGACCCTAGGGGTTCAGTGATGCTTAGCTGCCTAGAATCTTCTAATGCATCTAACGATGATTAGGAACCTGTTTGTGTGGTCATGAGTATGGAGACGTCATTGATAAAGCGCGGGGTTTACCCATAGGCGCGGAATAAGTGTTCATATGTGCTTAATAGATTAAGCAAAGCCCATTATGTAATCAGCGATAGTTTTGGAGCAAGACTGGCAAGGACGGCCAGAGTCGGTCAAGTGCTCAATTGATTGACCATCTTACTAGTATCATCTCATGTAGGTCGTCTGAATTCGAAGGAGGTATCCCTTGGGTGTTTGTCTGATATTGGTTTAGGCCTTTGGGGCTTGCACTTGGGGGATGTCGAATTCGACTAGGATGGTTTGCGTGAGAGATGGATAGTTGTGACGATTTTATATGGGATAATATCCCGGTTTTCTCTAAAAGCAGAGAAGAGCATGCCCTATGTCGTAGGGAAAGCTTAGGGACCCCACAAGTGCACTAGCTTAAAGCTAAGTTCTCCAAGATACCATTTTTGGAGGAAGGAAGTGAGGAATTTAGGGCATGTGGTCTCTAGGGAAGGGAGATATGTTAAGGTGGATGGAGTTCTTAGCATCCTATGACTTCGAGATAGCATATACCCCTGACAAGGGTAACGTGGTGGCGGATGCCTTAAGTAGAAAAAGGTTATCCTTAAGTCCTTTGTTTGTGGTGCGGCAAAACATAGAATTTATTTCGATGTTTGACTTTAGACCTTCCGTTGACTTCGTACCCGGTTTGCTAGCATCCTTGGAGGTCAGACCTACGCTTTTGGGACGGATTGGCGAGGCACAGCGAGACGACCCGCAGTTGGTTGAGTTAGTAGAAAAGCTCAAAGGAGGGGAATCATCAAGCCATCTCCGTAGGTATACCCTAGATGATAAGGGTTGGTTACGTAGGGACGGTAGACTTTGTGTACCAAAAGACGATGACCTAAGGAAGACTATTCTTGACGATGCACATCGTTCGAAGATGACCATTCATCCCGGCGGGGACAAGATGTACAAAGACATGAAGCGAGTTTTCTTTTGGGCCGGTATGAAGAGGGACGTGGCCGAGTATGTCGCTAGATGCTTGGTGTGCCAACAAGTAAAAGCGGAGCAAAAGAAACCCGGTGGGTTGCTTCACCCATTGGAGGTTCCACTATGGAAATGGGAAAGTGTCTCGATGGATTTTGTGGATGGATTACCGCGATCGAGGAAGGGTAATACGGGGATTTGGGTTGTAGTAGATAGACTTACTAAGAGCGCCCATTTCATTCCCGTGAAAAGTAAGAGGACCGCTCCATGGTTAGCTACTGTATACGTCCGAGAAATAGTTCGTTTGCACGGTGTTCCTTCTAGCATAGTGAGTGACCGCGATCCTATTTTCACTAGCGAATTTTGGAGAAGCTTACAAGAGGCGGTAGGGACTCGGTTATGTTTGGGCACCGCATATCATCCTCATACGGACGGCCAGACCGAGAGGGTGAATCGCATTCTAGAGGATCTTTTGAGGCTATGTATCCTAGACTTTGGGGGTACATGGGAAGAGCATCTTCCACCGGTGGAGTTCGCATATAATAACAACTTTCAGTCTAGCATTGGTATGGCACCATTCGAAGCTCTTTATGGACGGCCATGTCGTTCGCCTATATGTTGGTGGGAATCTACCGACAAGATCTTACTTGGGCCCGATATAATTAGAGAGACTTCGGAGAAGATCGACTTGATTCGGAGGAGGATGAAAGCAGCGCAAGATAGGCAGAAATCATATGCGGATAAGAGAAGGACGGATCTTGAATTTGAGTTTGGGGATATGGTCTTTGTCAAAGTGTCTCCATTACGAAACGTTGTTCGCTTTGGGTCCATTGGGAAATTAGCACCAAGGTTCGTTGGACCGTTTCCTATTAAGGAGAAGATTGGGCAAATGGCGTATAGAGTGGAGTTGCCCGAGAGACTTAGTGGTGTACACGACGTATTCCATGTATCACATTTGAGGAAGTGCTTGCACGAGACCGCGGAAGTGGTAGAGCCGAACTTGCTTAGAGAGGTGGAGATAGAGCGTGATGCAACGATTCGACGAGCTCCTACATGCTTTCTTGGGTCGGAGATTAAGAGGGTGAGAAATCGAGAGGTCAGACTAGTCAAAGTACAATGGGGAGATGATGAGAGCAACGCTACTTGGGAGACAGAAGAGAAGATGCGTTCACGATACCCTTTTCTTTCCGAGGGTATGTCTTTTAATTTCTCCTTTATCGCTTATCTTGTACTTATCTTACCTTTAGCGTATCCTCTCGTTAGTATCTTTGACCTTTAGTTAGGATAATCCTATGGTTCAAACATGTGTTTGAGACATGTTATGTATGATGGATGCAAAGTGGATGCAAGTGTTTGCTAGTGGTTGCTCGTGGACGCATATACACACACTGTTAGGCACTAGATCGGCTCAGTCACTTCATACTGCATATAAATGGTTGTATTTAGTAAAATGGATGTATAATGATTATGCTATCATATGGATACCGCATTTTGGTGAATGGTTGTGCACGCATGTAGAAATAATATGTATCGATAGGGAACTTTTGCATACATAATGGATGCATGGAACTATCATGGTTTGCATTAAAGGAGGTCAACTGAATCAGTGGACTGCCTGATTTTGCATTAGATATGGACATATACACACACCGTGCATTTAAACATGAAAGCATTAGAAGTCTATAAGGACAATGGATGCCTGTGTTTGATGGTTGAGTAGATGGTTGTTTGGATGTTAGGATATACATTCTTCTTAACTTGAAGATTTCGGGGACGAAATCCTATAAGGAGGGGAGAATGTAACACCCCGTAATTCCGTTAATATTAATATTTACAAATTAAAGAATAACTAATCTCAGACGTGAGAATTGTGGGAAATGGGTTACGCCATTGTGTTCGTCTCGGAATTCTAGTGGAGATAGAGTCCGAGTTTGCGGGAAACGAGTACCGGATGAAAAAGTTATGGACGAACAAAGTTTGGTGGCAAAGAAAGAAAAAAATGCACTGGTGCACTTGGGAAGTGCGCCAGTACATATTTACACTGGCGCACCTGCCAAGTGCGCCCAGGCCGAGGCTGGAGCCTGCACAGCTTTCTGGTTCAGGCTGACCCGTGTTGTTGAGTCCATTCTGACTCCTTGCTGAGTCATTAGGGCTGACTCATCACCCTATCATAATTAAATGGTTTTGATTAACCTTAAGAACATCCGACGGCTTAAATTAATTTATAACTCTATAAAAAGACCCCCATACACAAACCCTAAATCAGAAAATAAACAAAGACCATGGCCGTCATGCTGATATTTTGAGACCTAGAGCAGCCGCCATCAAATTAAAGATAAAGAACAGCAACCAAATCAGAACTAACCAACCCTAACAGCAATTCTTCATCAAAAGAGCGCTAATTCGACTCTCTTTCTTCTATAATTGTGAGTATGATAGTCTTAACAAGATTATTATCATTTTAATTAGGTTAAGTCATGAATGGATTGTGAGTAGATGATGTGAATTGACATATGCTACCATGTATGTTATAAATCCTATGTTATGTGGTGATGATATACTATATGTTGTAAATCATGCTATGATGATGTTATGTATGTTGAAAGTTTCTATGCTAAGTGGCGATGAATCATACATGTAAAAAGCCATGATGTTACTATCTATGCTAGTTAGTTCATATTAATTAAATCATCATGTTTGGGCTATGTTGATCTATATGACAAGTTATATATGTTGATTAGAAAAGTTATGAACATATGCCATGACATCTATTATGACATCTAGAACTATGCTATGACATATGTGATATCCTATGCTAGTTCATACCATCATTATGTTGCCTAAAAACCCCATATGCAAGTTTATGTATAGATTTGGGCTATGATCATATCATGTAAATTGTGACATTTAACAAGTTGACACCTTTTGATCCTTAACATGTGTAATTTATGCAAGTTTCACCCCTATCATGATTAGATTTATTTTATTATCTATATGTTAATTTGGCTTTCTGCTGTGCGTTAGACTATTCAAGTCTGGCCTATATTATGCGTTGAATAAGCGAACGTATAAACGTGGGGTAGGGGTAATATTACGGATTTAATAATAAGATGTTGGGTGCAATTGATATGATTTTGCATACCATGAGTGGATGACCATAATTGAGTCAATTATGGGCATCAATAAAAGTGGACTTAATTAATATTTTGATAGGGAATTATTAAAACTAGGGTAAAAGATTGAAAGTTTTCAATCAATGCTTAGGACACGAGGTTGGACTCGTTTGTGATGTAAACTTGCTCGGAACCGCCCGGCAAATCCAGTGGTCACAAATGTCAGCCCAATGTGAGAGGTCCTAGGCCTAAACTAAAGCATATCAGTTGTAAAGACACGAGGTTAGACTCTTTTATGGTGTAAGACTGCCCGGACCCACCCGGCAAATCCGGCTGCCATAAATGCCAGTCTAATGTGAGAGGTCTTTACGAGGTTATGGCCTGAATGAATTAAGAAATACTTAACCAGATAAACATGTAAAGTGGGACATGGGGGTTAAGTAGGTGGCTTGGGTGGCATGAGGAATCTAGTGGGTGCCCTTAGTGGCATGTGAAATACGATTAGTAAGACTTAACCAAACACACATGTAAATGAAACATGACTAAGAGGGTTAAGTGGGATATACTAGTGGTGACAAGCTTAGGTGGGTAGCTTGTGGGGGCCCGTTTCAACCAGTATCCCAAACGTATCTTTGTGGGCTCGACCCAAGTCGAGGACGGAACACGCATACTGGGCTTGACTATAAGAGGCCAAAACGGGGAACGGTGGCAACGCAAGCCCAACGGGTTTCATATGCGTGTGTGGACCCGAGCTGGTAGGTAAGACGTTGTTGCATCGTGTAGGTATAAGCCATGCATTCTAAGTTGTATCGGGTTGCGACTTTAGGGGAGTGATACACCCCACTGTGGGGCCAGCACGGGTATCTACGAGTAGGGAGCCGATCGAAAGTGGGTAGTGGGGTACACCTATTGGAGATAGGGGCAGACGGCACCTATGTAGTCAGCTAGGAGTACACGAAGTTACTTATAAAATTTCTAAGAGGGTAGTGGGGTACACCTAGTGGAGATAGGGGCAGACGGCACCTATGTAGTCAGCTAGGGGTACGTAAGGCTATTTATATTGTTTCTGTGTGAAGCAAGTGGGATCAACCTTTAGGGTGACTGGTGCGGTGCAGTGTCGTAATTGGCGCGGTGCAGCATAGTAATTATTCGTTAGTAATTAGGTATGCCTTTACCGTTATCTTTAACATTATCTTAAACGCTTTCTTTATCTTCCAAATAGTTCATAGACATTTATTTGTCTTCCATCTTATGCCTTAGTCTAGTTATTTTGATAATAGTATTGTTAGAATTATCATACTCGCCAGACTTTATGTCTGACCCCCTCCATTTCTATCCTTTTTCCCCTTCCAGGTCCTCAAGTTGGGCCCAGCTCTAGTGGAGTTTGATTGGATTGCTTTATCTCTTTTTGGAAAGCTTGGACCATTGAAGTAAAGTCCAGCTTGTTATCTTCTTTAATGGCTATTTTTGTAATGGGATTATGTATTTTGTTTTATGAAGATGGAAAATGTACTTGACTCTGATTAATGGTTTTGTGATGTAATAAACATGTTTCCGCTGCAATAAAAATGAAGTTTTAGTTTTCAAGTACTACTTATTATCTGTCTTGTTGTAATTTTTCTGTTCTATATTCACTTATAACCTCCATGTAAGTTAATGCATTCCCTTTGTGAGTGACATTATTGGACGTGGGGTGTTACACTTCAGTTTAGAAACCTCGCATTGGTTTTTGTGATGCTAAAAATCGTAGATATCTCAGAAAAATCCGCGGTCTCTTCTAGGACGTAGAGAGCCTTCTTGCGGTCACAATGTTTCCTGTTTCATCGAATTTCGTTAACACACTATAAAGATACGATTTTTCAAAGTTGACAACACTTAAAAGTGTTATTTTCAATTCAGAAAAAAACAAGCCATATATCTCTGTAAACCTTCGAAACTATGGTTGCAATTTTCTTTTGATCCGCATAGCGATACCAAAATCGGAAGGCACCACGTTGTTGAGGGAAGAGGGGCGCTCAAATCGGTGGTGGAGATGGGCAACTCGGTGGCCTCTATCAGAGGTGGCGGCGGCGAAAGGTTCGGGTGTTTGAGGGAGCGGTTCTCGAAGCACAGATGATGAGGGGAAACGAATCGGGTATGGATTTAAAGAGGGGAGGGAGGCGAACAAAAAACTCAACTGGAGGTGGGGTTGAAAGTCGATGTGGCGGCGGCGGTTTGGTCCGGAAGTTCTGAGCAACTTCCGTCGTTCGTCGAGGGCAATCGGGGGGGGGGGGGGGGTTTCTGATTTTTTTTTATTTTGAATGGAGAATTCTAATTGGCCGATGGTTTTATTAGATTTTAAAATAGTGTTTCTCCACACGGACACCAATTCAAACCCAACGACTATCGCCCTTAGCTAAATACCCCCATCCCGGACACAATGAGATATGTTTCGTAGGCCAATTCGACTGTTACAGTCAGTTATTTTTCAAATTAAAGTATAAAACTTTTAATACTCAATTTGAACGTACATTTCAATTTGCCAGGGCCACCAACTGATTCGAAAAATTCCAGAAAAATAAATCTAGCTATGTTTTGACGCTACGGTCCCAACAAAACTAGTTTCGTCGAATTCTGAGATCATTTGAAAAATGGCCATTTTCTAGTCGGTCCAATTTAACAGAAATTGGCCTATCACATTTTCTTTTGCCACGCTCACATACTAGCTTCAAAAATTATAAAATTTGAAACCTAGCAATAATTTGACATCCCGGATCCAACAAAAGTGGTTTCGTCGAATTCCGAGGTCTTTTGCAAAATGTCTATTTTCAAGGGCTATATATTCTATATAGCGACCTTTCTGAAAATTCATTTGGCCATAACTTTTGATTCCCGCTATGAAACTTCGATTTTTCAGATTCGTTAGAAAGGTATTCATAAACAGATTTAAATATTTTTGGTTTCACTAAAATTCGTTATATTTTGCACCCGGTGCAGTCAGCCAAAGTTTGAATTCAAATTTTCAAACTGCCACACTATTTCTACTTCACTATTTTATTGAAATATTCTATTTCAATTGTTTAATTTCTTTGAAATAACCAATTTAAAAAATTTAAATTGGCTCATATTTTCCGGGTTGTTACAAAAATAATTCTGGAAATTCTTGAGTAAAAATCTAGTGATGTAAATCAATATTATATGCTATAAAAACATATGAAAACGTAAATTTAAAATATATAAACGTATTTATAAAGTTATAAGGTTTTAACTATAAATATAAAGTATTTAAATATATAAAACTTAAGTTTGGAAAACAAAGAAGAATAAAATAAAAATAAATTGAACAATAAAATAGAGAGGATTGAGGATAGAATTGAAAATTAGAATTTGAATCTGGAGTGTTATTTAGAGTTTTACAAAATCTAGACTCTATAACTATATTAATCTTGAAGTCTTGAATTCTTGAAATCTTAATTACTCATGAGTCTTGAAATTTCTCGGATCTTTGAATCTCTATCATCTTTATAACTGTATAGTCTTTAGTAATACTTCTTGCATATAATTCCTGCATATATATATATTTTTTGAAACTTGGTAAATTTTATTGCTAAAGCCCAAAGCCTTCACGGCCCATACAATACAGCCCAAATAGTACACGGGTATTATACAATGTACATCCAAAAATCACTTTCCATCTCTACAATCTCTGCAAAAGACGAAAAGTAAAATTAGGGCTTTGTCTTCATGGCGGCCATTGATTCTGTGCTCGAATTTTTGCGGTCCGTTCCTTCCAGCTCCACTTCGCCATTAACAATCGTCCTTGTTCCCCTGCAGTGGTAATCGTCTTCTCCTTAATTCCTGCATATATATGTATATATATATTCTATACAAAAAGTGTTAGCATATATTTTATAATCAATGATAATTGAAATAAGGTTGTTGTCATCAAAACTCCATTCTCCAACATGGATTTCATTATAAATAAAATCCCTTTAATAGAAATCCTTATAAGTTTATTTCAAACTTATTTTGGTTTTACCATAGTAAACTTCATCTCATACTCCAATAATACTAATTTAAAATCGAATTATTAATACTTAACATGCCTCATGTTGTTCAATCCAACTTAGGTTTCCATTTCATTTCACCTTATACTTTTCACTTTTGAGCTTTAATCCTCTTTATAGGTCATTTATTAAGTTTATAATCAAATTATAAACTTATTCTAATAGTTGAAATCATTTATAACATGTTTGAAACAACTTGGTTTTTTTCATACTTCGTCTAACTTGGATTTTTATAAAATCCAATTAAATAGAATTCTAATTAAGAATTATATTTATTCGACTTAAATTAATCTCAATAAAAATTCAATTTAAAATTCATTTAACTGTAAGCGAGGTCTTATGACTTTATACAACTTCATTAAAGAAATTTAATTCCCAAGTCCTTGCTTTGATTATTATTAATTAAAATAATAATCAATTTCAGCATCATAAAATAGTTTCCTTTATCATTACTATTAATATAATAATCATTCTATCTTAAGAATTTATTAAAATAATAATTAATTTAACAAAAACTAAATAATTACCTTAATCCATCGTTAGTTAGAAGATTTTAAATCTTTTCAAGAATAGTATTTAGTTCAAAACAACTATTTGTCATAACTACATTTATTAAGTTAATTATCCACAAATTAATTTAATAATCAAGTTCAAAGAAGACAATTGATTTAGTCAACTTTAAATCATAGTTAACTTGCTATCCACTTTCAATTAATCATTTCTTTTTAAATTAGTTAATAATATTAAAACTACACTTAATTGTTTCTTAAAACAATGAATCCTAACCACTAACCCTTAGGTTTACTTATAAAATTCATTAAAATACAAGCATTTGTCAAAACAATTCATTTTATAATTACTTACAAAAATATAAATAATAATTATTTATTTTTCTTTATATAACCCTTTATTTAAAATAAATTAAAAAAGTAGATTCAAAAATCTACCTTTAGTTATAAAATAAATTTTATAACTTCAGTTCAGTTAATTCAACGTTTATATTTATTATTCAATATACAGTATTGATAAAGTGATTAGTAGCAGATGGCCTAAAAATTATTGTTGATTCAACATTCGAACAGGTTTCAATGTCATCAATGTCAAACAGTTCATAAACATAAGCATTATGAAAGCAAATAATATTTAAAATAATTGAGGAATCTGTTTGATTCCTCCAACCTGTTCTTCCCTGCATCACTGTTAACATAATAGTTTATATACACATAAAAAACAATTCAACCAATTCATTTAAAAATGATCTTTTACTTAATCCAGATAGGGTCAGGGTTTATTCAGTTCGTAGACGGAAAGGTTTTAATCACAATCAAACAATCCACCAATGTCGCGACCCGAAATCCCCGACCAGCCTATACCGAATGAGAACGCAGATTGTTTGAGAACACGACGCGTCGAAACATAGAACAACAGTACTTTTCATTGTTATTACAACAATTTACATCAGAGTACAAGAATATCATAGTGCAGAAAGTAATATACACAGTAGAAATACAATTATTAGAAAATAAATAAATTACATAGTAGCGAAAATGTAATACATAAATACTATGTGCAGCAGAAATAAATCAATTAAACACAATTGAAAGAAGTACATGGATACAAAGCTTTCCGAATATAGCTCCAACTATAAACCTGGATCATGTTAAATAGAAATCTGCAAAACCATAACTACTAGCTGCCTGCGTAGAAAATATACACACCCAGAGTTTAGGTGAATACAATAAACTCCAGGTCAGTCATACGACTGGTGTGAGAACTTAAAATAATTACTAAAACTTTTCTTTAAGAGTTGCAAAATCATGGGACCACGCCGTATGACATGGAGCGGGTTTACTCGACATGAATATCAGTTTAAAATGGAAATAACACAATGCTTTTTGAAAAATGAAGCTATTATAAGACTCAGGTCCCATCACATAATGCAACGCAAGCTAGAGGATAGAGTTTTACCTTATAATAGCCAAACATGCTTGATAGCTTAATTTTTTTTTGATATTATTATAAATGCATAGTGTATAAAACAACTTCCAAAATAAATGTATCTACCATAAACGACATAGTACCCCATCCTCCTATGTGCCATATAGATTTACAACTAAAATTGTAAAAGTTGTGTATTGGAAATTGGATTCCATCTATGAGTCGAGGCAAGGAATCTTCCTCACTGGCTTGGAGACACTCTAGCACATTCCTTGGGATCACACCATAGGCAGCCCTTGTGTAACAACCCATATTTTTGGACGATTAATTTTAAACATTTAATATGGTTTTTAATATTGTGTTAATAATATAAATCAATTTTATATTGAGTTATCAGTTTATTAATCAAAATACGATTTATTTCAAATATATATAATCGTCGAAATACAAAAATGAATTTAATTGAATCCAAAACTTAAAACTGAATTGAAAACAGTTCAGATGATCAATACAAACTTCTGTTTGAATTAGAATAATAATATTAATTTATTATAGAGGCATTTTTTTTAAAATTTAATTTATATCGATTTAAATTAATATCTTCTCCATATGATGGAATCAGGCATTGAAACCTATCCCAGTTTGTTCAGAATGTTGGTTTAACACTAGAAATGCCAGTTGTTGCGCTCAAATAGGGGTTCACAATTACAAGATAATTTAAATTGAATAAATTCACATCAAGTCCAAATCAGTATATATAAAAATATTAATATAAATATTTTCCTTCTTGCCTAAGTTAAATTCACTGCAAACATACCCTTAGTCAGTCCCTCTTCTTTCTTATCACGTACAATTGGTCTCCTGCCTTCACAGCAAAGTAAAGCACAATTTAATGGGTATTGTACGTAATGTTCCTCATTCACATCTATATAAACAAGCACACCCTTCCTATTTACCTTTTGATAAAAATCAATCCCCGTCCTCTCTCGTTTTCTTTTTCCCAGTCCAACTTGAATCATCGTGTTGTTTTGTTCCCTCAGCACAAAACCCATTTCTTCGATTTAAACAAAAAGAAAGGGGGATTAAATCCTGTATAACATCTTAAATCGCGAAGAGCAGGAGCTCGACACAAAGACAAACGCGATTGCAAATCAACATGCGAGAAAATCGAAGCTTGATTCCACACCACAAACGCTCATGATTTGAGGGATAGGGGTAGATATGAGTGTAATCCGATTCGTGGTAGGAAGGGGATTCCAACGATATTATTTGTATGGAGTTCGAAGTGGAAATTATCGAGGCGTTCCCTGTAGCTCGCAGAAATGAGGCAGTTCGATTTCAGAAGGATGACGTGAGTGATAAGAGGGGTTGACAGCTGGCAATTCAGATGTGGGGTTCTGTTCGCAAGGGCTAGGGTTTGAAGAGGATCATCGCGATGTTAGTGAAAGGCAACGATGGAAGGGGGAGGGGGTTGAATGCAGCAGTAAATACAAGAGAAAAAAGAGCTTGACTCATTCATGTAGACCCCAAACCCAAACTAGGAAGATGGATCAGAATTTATGGCAGCGAAACTATGTTGAAGGACACTGGCATTTGTTGTGGGCTGTAAGAAAATGATTGTTAGCTATTAAGAGGGGGTTATGGCAAGAACTGGTATTGGCAGAAAAGGGATTGAAGTCAGTATCTTAGGCGATGTTATTTTGGAGATGGACAGTTTGGAATGTCGGGTTTGGTAAGGAGCAAGCTGGGTTTTGAAGTCGGAACGGCTTTGGTGGGGCAATAAGTTTGAAATGGAGCAACACTTGAAAGCAAAACTAGAAGTAACGACAATTTATCATGTGTTTAAGAAAAGTATTTAATTAAATTTATTTACCATGTTTAATTCATTAAAAATAATAATAGTTCATACTATAACAGTTTTTACGGAAAACGAAATTTCGTGGAACCGTAAGAGCTTAAGCTTCGCGAGGGAATTGAATTTGGAATTCAACAAGGATATTCGGTAAAAAGGGAAAAACAAGGTGAGTAAATCTCACTCGTATTTTTATTTAGAATTATTTTATTCATTTAAAATAATTGTTTGTTGGTTGTTTGCTTGCACTAAAATATTATTGTGGCTATAAAATATATATTGGTTATTTAGGATTGGTGTTTGTGGTTATTATATATATATATATATATATATATATATATTGGTGATTGGATAGTTACCGCAGTACCATTAGCGGATGCTCGCAGTATCATTACCAGATGACCCTATGCGCCCCACGCTATGATAGTGGATGACCTTCTATACCGCGATATCCTGCCTCGAAGCAGGATGGGTACTATTTATGTTGGCTAACGTCTGTTGTAACACCCCACGTCCATTAATGTCACTCACAAAGGGAATGCATTAACTTCCATGGAGGTTATAAGTGAATATAGAACAGAAAAATTACAACAAGACAGATAATAAATAGTACATGGAAATCAAAAACTTCATTTTATTGCAGCGGAAATTTAACATGTTTGTTACATCATAAAACCATAGATCATAACCAAGTACAATATCCATCTTCATAAAAACAAAATACATATTCCCATTACATAAATAGCCATTAAAAAGATAACAAGCTGGACTTTACTTCAACGGTCCAAGCTTTCCAAAGAGAGATGAAGCAATTCAATCAAACTCCACTAGAGCTGGGCCCAACCTGAGGACCTGGAGGGGGAAAAAGGATAGAAATAGAGGGGGTCAGACATAAAGTCTGGCGAGTAGGATAATTCTAATAATACTATTATCAAAATAACTAGATTAAGGCATAAGCTGGAAGACAAGTAAATGTCTATGAACTATTAGGAAGATAAAGATAGCGTTTAAGATAACGTTAAAGATAACGGTAAAGGCACACCTAATTACTAACGAATGATTACTACACTGCACCGCACATTACTACACTGCACCACACCAGTCACCCTATTGTTTGATCTCACTTGCTTCACACAGAAACTTTATAAATAGCCTTACGTACACCTAGCTGACTACATAGGTGCCGTCTGCCCCTATCTCCACAAGGTGTACCCCACTACCCACTTTCGATCGGCTCCCTACTCGTAGATACCCGTGCTGGCCCCACAGTGGGGTGTATCACTCCACTAAAGTGGCAACCCAATACAATTGAGAATGCACGGCTTATACCTACACGATGCAACAACGTCTTACCTACTAGCCCGGGTCCACACACGCATATGAAACCCGTTGGACTTGCGTTGCCACCGCTCCCCGTTTTGGCCTCTTATAGTCAAGCCCAGCATGCGTGTCCCGTCCTCGACTTGGGTCGAGCCTACAAAGATACGTTTGGGATACTAGTCGAAATGGGCCCCCACAAGATACCCACCTAAGCTTGTCACTAGTATATCCCACTTAACCCTCTTAGTCATGTTCATTTACATGTGTGTTTGGTTAAGTCTTACTAATCGTATTTCACATGCCCCTAAGGGCACCCCCTAGATTCCTCATGCCACCCAAGGCACCTACTTAACCCCCATGTCCCATCTTACATGTTTATCTGGTTAAGTATTTCTTAATTCATTCAGGCCATAACCTCATAAAGACCTCTCACATTAGACTGGCATTTATGGCAGCTGGATTTGCCGGGCGGGTCCGGGCAGTCTTACACCATAAAAGATTCTAACCTCGTGTCTTTACAACCGTTATGCTTTAGTTTAGGCCTAGGACCTCTCACATTGGGCTGACATTTGTGACCACTGGATTTGCCGGGCGGGTCCGGGCAGGTTTACGTCACAAACAAGTCCAACCTAGTGTCCTAAGCATTGATTGACAACTTTCAATCTTTTACCCCAGTTTTAATAATTCCCTATCAAAATTATTAATTAAGTCCACTTTTATTGATGTCCATAATTGACTCAATTATGGTCATCCACTCATGGTATGCAAAATCATATCAATTGCACCCAACATCTTATTATTAAATCCTTAATATTACCCCTACCCCACGTTTATACGTTCGCTTATTCAACGCATAATATAGGCTAGACTTGAATAGTCTAACGCACAGCAGAAAGCCAAATTAACATATAGATAATAAAATAAATCTAATCCTGATAGGGGTGAAACTTGCATAAATTACACATGTTAAGGATCAAAAGGTGTCAACTTGTTAAATGTCACAATTCACATGATATGATCACAGCCCAAATCTATACATAAACTTGCATATGGGGATTTTAGGCAACATAATGATGGTGTGAACTAGCATAGGATATCACATATGTCATAGCATAATTCTAGATATCATAATAGATGTCTTGACATATGTTCATAACTTTTCTAATCAATCTAACTTGCATATGTGACTTGTCATATAGATCAACATAACCCAAACATGATGATTTAATTAATATGAACTAACTAGCATAGATGGTAACATCATGGCCTTTTTAACATGTATGATTCATCACAACTTAGCATAGAAACTTTCAACATACATAACATCATCATAGCATGATTTACAACATATAAAATTTCATCATCACATAACATTGGATTTACAATATACATGATAGCAAAAGGGGTTTACAACAACATATATGATAATTCACATCATCTACTCATAATCCATTCATAACTCAACCTAATTAAAATGATAATAATCTTGTTAAGATCATCATACTCACAATTTAGAGAAGAAAAGAGAGAGTTTTGCTTTGCTTTAGGGTTGAGAGAATTAGAGTTGAATTTGCTTTTCTTCTTTCTTAGTTGGCGGCGGCTCCATTGATTTCCATGGCGATGGTATGACGGTAACTATTCTATTTTAATTAGGTTTAGGGTTAGCATTAGGATGTATTTATAGGCGTAGGAAGTTATTTAGGACCATTAGATTAACCCTGAACCATGAGAACCAATCAAATGCAAAATCTGCATTTGAGCGAATCGGCCCACGGGTTGACAGCCAAACACCCTGGATTAACCCCTAGTCGACCCAGCAGAGCTCGGGTCGACCTCAAAAATGGGCCGGTTTGGTTATTCCCCCTCCCAATTCACTGTTTTGAACTTTTTCGCATATTTACTTATTTAATTTTTAATTTTTATATATATATCAATATATATATATATTTCTCTGCGCAACCCATTTCACTTAATTCTTTTCTAAAAATTAAGTATACTTTAATTTGTGAACTTTAATGTTATAAAATTACGGGGTGTTACATCTGTGGATGCAGGAAAAACAAGTAGGAGGAATCCAACTGGATTCCTCAAAATTTATTACTGTTTGTTTTCACATATATGTTATCATATATGATGTGTTATAAAACCCGTGATTTGATAATTGAGTGTTTTTGGATTTTTAAATATCACTGGGCTAAATTGTTGATATATAAAAATATCGTCAAAACGATATTTGAGATTTGAATGGAAAATTCTATTTTTCTAAAAATATAATTTGAAATTTGAATGGACTAAAAATATTAACTTGTTTTGAATAAATAAAACAAGTATTGAAATTTATAAACGATGTTTATAAATAAAAAATCAGGGAATTGAAGTAAATTTATAAACGGTGTATATAAATAAAATGGAATGATCTTCATTGGAAAATCTGGAAACTGAAGTGAATTTATAAACGATGTTTATAAATGAAGTATCATTTGGATAATTTGGAAAATATAAATTCAAAGGTGAATTTAAAAAGGGAATTGAAATTAGTTTCAAAAAGAAACAATAAATCTATTCTGATAATTTAGAGGTTTAAATTCAAGTATGAATTTAAAAAGTAGAATTTGAAATGGAATCGAAATGGAAACTTGTTTTTATAAAACAAGAAAGTTAAATTTATAAACAACGTTTATAAATTAAGGAAAATAAGTTATCATTTGATAACTTAGAAATTTAAATTCAAATATGAATTTAACCATGAATTGGAAATCGTTTCGGAAGGGGAACGACGAGTTTTATTTCGATGTTCGAAATATAAACTAAATTAAGTCAAATCCAAGGGTTTTAAATTGGAATTCGATTATATCGAATTTTATAAATAATTGATTTATAAAAGGAATTGAAATTTAATATAGCAAATTGAGTTATAAACAAATTTATAACCAAGTAATGAAAAATCCGATTTGTGATATTCAAAAATATCAAGTTGGATTTGAAAAATGGATTTAATATACATTAAAAATATATTAGAATAGAGTTGAAATTTATTATAAACGAAGTTTGAACGTTTATATTTAAATATAATTAAAACGAGCTCACCGCAGTGCGATAGTTCGTAAATTGGCGTTTCGAACTTCAATTGAGTATATAGAACTCAATTTAAGTCGGAATTCTTTGAAACAAGAAACGTCCGGACCGATTTGATAATAGTTTTCTAATGGAAGAGAAAAATCTGGATTTCGTCTTATAGATTTTTAGTTATGTCAAAATCAATTTTTCAGAAAAACAGCAACATAATCGTTATAAACCATGACGGTTTATTTAAATAAATAAAAAGGATTTTTAGCAAATAAGACTTAGCTCTTCGTTATAAAAATCCAGACTCGAGTTGTAAAATAAGTATGAACTCAAGACAAGTAAATGATATGATTTTCAAAACAAAAATCATATTTTTGAATATTGAATAAGATTAACTAATTTGAATAATAATTCATTAATCGAGTTTTGAATCGAAATTGGCGTTGGATAAGTAAATTAGTTTTGTGAATTCATATTCGAAATCGAATATGAAAATTAAGTTGGAAATGAAATTCTACTTGTTTATAAGCGAATTAAAATATATTTGAACTTGATATGTTCAAAATAAAGGGATTTGGCAAAATAGCTAATTAAAAAAATAAATTAGCAAATTGAGTTAGGAATGACCGGATTGAGTTGGGATAAATCGGAAAACAGTTGAACATAGATTAGACAGGTTTGGCGTAAAGTGTATAAAGATTATAATTCGTGTACTCGACAATAAGGTACATGTTTAAATTCCATATGAGGTTTTATGCTCCGAATCGGCAAGCCACTTGGCTTTTTGATTTTCTTTTTGAATGAAAAGGGCCTAGAGAGGCAAGTTGAGGTTTGAACTATTGATCGGTACAAAGGAGGTTATGGCGATTTTTCCGAAAATTAAAGGAGTTAGAATATTTTTAAGAAAATTTGATAGTTAGAAATCAATGTATCGATATATATAGAATTCGATAAGCTAACAAACTTATAAATAGAGTATTATAAACAAAATGGAAATCTTTAATTAAATCTGGTAAAAATAGAAAGAGAAATATATATATATATATACGTTTTGAAAATGAATAAGTGGTTTGGATTCTCATAAGGGGAAAACCCATTCCGTGTTATACGAAGTGCTCTTATGAGATATCATTTAGTTTCTGAAACCGTTTTAAATTGTTTACTCATACCAGTCCCATGACTGACCCAGAGTTTATTTTGTTTTTTTTTACCTAAACTCTTAGGTGCCCAAATTTGTATGGGCAGTCAAGTAGTTCAGGATTTTACAGATTTATCTAAATGAGCTTAGAGAAGGAGGCTTCAACATTATATAGTTATTGTTTTCCGTTGTGTTGTAAGTGTTGTACTCAGATAAGTATATGTTATACAGTCAGAATTTTGTATTCAAAAGTTATGATATATTATATTTTGTTCCGCTACGATGTGAGATTCTATGTTGTTATTTCTGTTCTTCTTCTACCATTTTCTTTAAAAAAAATGATTCGTATTTTCGTGATATTTGGGTTGGATGTATGATGTATGTAGTCAACTCTGATATTACAGATTTGCGGGACATTACACCTTGGATCTTCTGGGCCAGTCCACACTTAACTTTTGTGGATTAGTTATTCCTGAACAATACGTTTCCCGGTCCTATCGGACCTGTCACCTGGTCAGTATGTTGACCAATAATATCCGAGGGCCCTCGCATCCATCATCTACATAAGTAAAATGCCTAGGCACCATACCATGACATCACCTCTAGCTAGAAAGAAACACATGTACTCCCTACAGTCACTAATCCCGTTTTTGATTCGTACCGTGGTGTGAAGCTCGCCAATTAACGCTATACACAAAGCTGCGCTATTTAAAGTCGTGCTTTGTTCATCATCCACAAAGCACTACTTTTCAACAAAAGCCTTGATCATTGCATCTCAGCATGCCACATTGTCAATCCATACCAAACTATTAATGTCTACCAATATATAACCTCTAAGTTAGTACATCTCAAAGAAGGGTGTTAAGCAAGAGAATAAATTCTCCGCCACCAAACAAATATATATTTAGAAGAGAATAATTAATACAACACATAATACAATGTCAGACATACAATCCATTTACAAGTCCGTTTTGGGTCTGAATGATACCGGGGGAACCTTATTCCTCGTCCCATATGTCCAGTACGAGAGATAGGCCCTCGCATATCTAGACAATCAACAAGTACGTCCGGAAAACTACAACTATTAACCCCTTCAAGGCAGCGACTCCAATCAAGGGCATCAGTGTAATCCATTTGATGTGAAGATTGTCGGTCTTGCACCATCTTAAATATCTTCAACATTTAATTGTCGTAACAGTTATTCGAAATGGTTTAAACCCCGTCTTTCCGAATAACTTGCACATCTTATAATCAAGTGACATATATAAACACATCAAGCACCTAATTTCAATCCAGAATATTCTTTTATTCAAATATTCATAACTCTGGGAAAGGTACCCATTAATTTTATTAAAGATTTACATCATTTAAACCTTTGTTTAGACTTCCCTTGGGTATGATTTCAAACAGTTTTATTATATCTTTTCACAACTTAAACCAAATTAAGCTTTATATAACTAGACGAGATTATTGAGCCCTATCAAAGTAATCATTTAATTCATTTATCCCAATCCTAACTTATTCATCCCATGGAGCAAATCTGGTGTTACTCCATATTTAACACCCGTAGTTTTATCAGTAAAGTTAATTACCACTTAGCATTTCAAATTTAATTAAAGATTTAACTATCGTATGGAGTAAAACTGATGGTACTCCATTTCGAACAATTCTCAAATTTGGTAGATTTAATTACTTCTTTTTACATTTCAATCTAATTACAGATTCACTAAAACTCCAACTTAGTTTTAATCCAAAAATCATTACTTAAGGATTACTCAACCTTTGGAAATTAATCTTGTCTTTACTTGGGTTAGAGAACAAATGTCATGTAAAAACACCATTCTCAAGAAACCCAAAATCATCTTCCATTTAATATGGAATATTACAGAAATCTAAACAATTTATAATCAATATAAATTACCGTATCTAAATAATACTATAAGTGCAAAAATGACAAAGCCTTTAAAATTCCATAAATAGTAAATGTTGTCCTTCGTAGAAGATCATTTCGATTATCCTTGTAACAACCCGTATTTTTATAACATATTAAAACAAGAAATCAAGGCAGAATTAAATTTTAATATTAGAATCGGGGGAAACGGGTTATGCCATAGCGTTCGTCTCAAAATTTTACATGAAATAGAGTCTGAGTTTTCGAAAATCGGAGTTCGGATGAAGAAGTTATGGCCAGTACAAGTTTCAGCAGTTTTCAGGCAGGACTGGACCAGGGGGTCGACCTACCCCCCCCCCCCCCCCCCAGGTCGACCATAGGGTTGACCTACCCCCCAGGTCAACCATAGTGTCGACCTCCCACTCTTAGAGGTCGATCTGATCGGCCTGTTTTGAACCAGAACTCATTTTTGAAGCTTTAGACGTGTTTTGATGGTCCGGATTGATTCTAGGGTTAATCTAATGGCCTAAACTAGTTGCTACACCTATAAAAACACCCTTATACCTAACCTAATTCATATCAAATCATTCTTACACCATTATGCTGCTGAACTCCCTCTTGAACCATGGCCGCCGCCCCCAAATTGAAGTACAAACATTCAAACTCAAATCAATTCAAAGAACAAAGCTTCAACAATGATTCAAGACAATAAATCAACAACGCGCAACATTTGTACAACAAATTCTGTTCCTAATTCACTAGCCATGCTCTGTAAGTGCTAGTTACTTTTAGATTAAAATATTTAAATATAATATGGGCATGTGATGAAGTGAAATTGGATTTAAGTATGTTTATCAATCTATTTCTGTTGCTTCTTGGATCTTGAGTTTTAAGACTTGTCTATCTTTATTCCCATGTCTAGTTTATGATCTATTCAGCCTGTTGTAAATCAGTTTTCTTGATTCATATTGATATTATTACTAAGTTGTAATCTTCATTCCTGTGATGATGTTTTTCTCTCTGATCTTATTTTTATGCAAAATTCTACCTTCCCCTATTTATTTTCTTTTGATGAACCTAGGTCAATTTCAGACCTAGGCCTAAACTACGATATACGTGAGATGGTATACGGGGGAAATTTTGTATATTGCCTAGTGGAATATATGTGTTTGGTGGAATTGATGGCATAACATAAAAATTGGATATTTGGGTATTACTACCATTAACATGAAATTGGATATTTGGGTATTGTCAATATAATTGAAATTGCAAGTATGGGCATACATGAATTGGCATGTAAATTAAATCACGAGTTTGGGACTATGTAAATTAAATCAAAAGATTGGGTTTATGTTAATTAGGCATATGTAGAATTGGGAATTTGAACATGAAAGCGATTGTAAACTTGATAATTAGCATAAACATGTATTATGAACTTGGGCAACTAACATGTATTGTAATAAAAAGATTATAGTTTGGGATAACTGCATCATGAATCATGATTTGGGTTTATTGGGTATAAAACTTGACACATGTAACTTTGGCTAGAACTTGCTATGGTAAAATGGCATAAAATTGGCATACATGTAAAACGGCATAAATTGAACATATGTAAATTTGGTACGAATTGGGCATATGTAAAATTTACATGTAATCTAGGACTTGGGCATATGTTAATTATGTGAAATTTGGAGTTGAAACATATATGATAATTTATGACTTAGTAGAGGTTTAACATGAACGCGCCTAAGTTGGGTTTTGGGTAATTGGCATGCATTGTAAATAAAAGGCTATACCTTGGCATAACCTTAGAGTAAATTGTGCTAATAATTTGGGAATACGTTTTGGGGCAAAAACGTGAATCATGAACATTTCTATATGTTAAACGCATGAACTGATATTGGGGTTTTGGGTGGAATACGACCAATAATGAACTTTTGACACGAGGTTAGACTCAGTTTGTGGTGTAAATCTGCCCGGAACCGCCCGACAAATCCAGTAGCCACAAAGTGTCAGTCTAATGTGAGAGGTCGAAGGCCAAATTGTAGGCGTAACGGTTTATGACACGAGGTTAGACCCAGTTTGTGGTGTAAATCTGCCCGGAACCGCCCGACAAATCCAGTGACCACAAAATGCACGGTCTAATGTGAGAGGTCATGATTCGTTCGTCATAATGAATGAATTAATGAATACTAACCATAATAAGACGTGGGTATGGTTAGAGGGTTAGGTGGGATGACATGGAAATTTGACATATAAATGTGGACCTAACCGGTATGAGTTAAGGGTGGGTTAAGTCACGTGGCTAGGCTAATGACACTTAACCGTTATAACATGACAAGTGGATGGGTTGGGCTAACTTGAATAGGTTGATAACACCTAATCGATATAACCTGATGCGTGGTAGGGTTAAGTAAACACACGAGGGTAACACTTAACCATTATAATATGACTGGTGGATGGGTTAAGTTAACATGCACTTAACCAATAAAACGTGATGCGTGGTAAGGTTAAGTAACAATAGAGGATAACACTTAACCGTCACAACATGATAAGTAGGTGGGCTAAGTCAATGTACACTTAACCAATATGACATGACATGCGGTGGGGTTAAGTTAACACAAGGGAGAACACTTAGCCAGTATAACAAGGCTTGCGGTAGGGTTAAGTAACACAAGGAACAACACTTAACTGATATAACATGATGTGTGGTAGGGTTAAGTAGATCAAGAGAAAACACTAAACCAACTTAACGTGATGGACGGAGAGGGTTAAGTACATATCGGGTTGGTGGGTAATATTAGTAAATATAGGCCCACAAACTTAACTAGTAGGAAATCCTAGTAATGGGGACCCATTTCAGGAGTAACCCACTAGATGTATCATGGTACCCTGAAACTAGGCAGGGTGGGGCACGATTACTTGGCTGATTGTAAGCGGTCAAAGCGACGGCGGTGGGTGCAACAGTGTAGGTTCTAACGGAGTACGGGCATGCACACACTTTGGAGTAGACAAACAGGGCATTGGGGAGCACCCGTAGTATAACCTATGTATTCTAGAATTGCGTCGGGCTGCCACCATGGGTCTTGATACACCCCATGGTGGGAGCAGCATAGGTATCTACAATCATTGGGGGTTGTATGACACACATAGGTAGCATAATCCCTAGGTTGGACCTAGGTGGCATAAACCCTAAATCCGAGAAGCGTTCAATAGGTAGCATAATCCCTAGGTTGGACCTAGGTGGCATAAACCCTAAATCCGAGAAGCGTTCAATAGGTAGCATAATCCCTAAGTTGGACCTAGGTGGCATAAATCCTGGTTGAATCTAGGAAGCGCTCGATAGAAAATCCTAGGTTAGATCTAAGTAATAAATAATAGATGTACACGTGAAAGCAACCTTAATTTCGGGGATTGGGATCACGTTTTGATTTTATCATTTTATATAGATTCTAGTTGGGACACTAGTTAGGTGATGCAGAGCAAATAGATATCATTTTAATGGTGAAGCAGAGAAATCTTGCGATGGTTGATAGAAATCTTGCGAAACTATACTTAGTTCATCTTGAATGGGAACCTTGCAATGTTATACATGGCAGAAATCCTATGATGTTATTCTTAGTTATCGTGCCTGTAGCTTATCTTGTCATCATGCTTATGTTTACTTTCAGTTTATTCATGCCATGTTATCTTTACCTGTTTTTATGCTGAAAGCCACTAGGACTTACTCAGTCTTTATGACTGATCCGTTTTGTTTCGCCCCTTTTTCTTCCGTTTCCCCCTCCCCCCAGGTTCACAGGGTGGGAATACAGCTTAGTTCGGATCTTACCAAGCTCCAAGGCTCTTTCATGAAGGCTTGTATTGCTCTTGGCTATGGCTTGCTTTGCTTTAGTGGGGAATACTATAATTTATTTTTATGCTTCTTTGTTTTTGAGCAAGACAGGTATTTTAGAGATGTATTTGGGTATTAGAAGTTGATGGGCTTTTATTGTAAACAATTCTATTTAATAAATGATTTGAAGTACCTCTACTTTACTTTCCGTTGTTTTATATATGTCTGTCTTGTAATAATTCTGTTCCAGTACCTATAATGCTCCATTGAAATTAAGGCATTCCCTTTGTGAGTGACCTTAACGGATGTGGGGTGTTACATTTGGTATCAGACCATAAGGTTACCAGACTGGGCAAAAGCTTTTAAAAACCTTCTGAAATTATTTTCAAAACGTTTACAAAGAAGCATTTTTCTAAAGAAAAGTTTTGTTTTACGAAAGGCATAATCCCCAAAGCCGTATGCATTATCTTTTGATTCTCTCCTTGAGTCTCTTCTCTCTTTCTTTTTCACCATAGTTTGTAGGCATGTGACACATGTAGGAGGGCAAAGAAGTGCCCAACTTCCATCTGTAGCCGCAATAGTTCCATCTACGTCTAATCTTATTTCAAGCTTTGTAGAGTTGTCGTGCGATGGAGGTAGCTTTCGAGAAACTTGTCAACAAACTATACAAGGATAGTAAGAACAAGGATAAAGAACACAAGCTTAAGGATGAGAAACTTGTTGATATGGCTTAATCCACGAAGGAGGAAAAGGTGAAAGGAAAGAAGCCAAAGTGAAAGAATAATAAAACCCATGACAAGAAAGAGTATCTTTAGTATGGTAAAAAGGGACATGTAATTAAGTATTATAGGACAAGGACAAGGGCAAAGAACAAGATCGTCGAGAGGGCAATTGTATGCTCTCACTACTAGCATACCTAAGAGAGGTGGTAACGCTTCTGTTAAATGTTTAGCTTTTCTTTTCTATCATACCGTGGGAACCTTGTTTTTGGTACATAGCATCCTTTTAATCCTGCTTCGATAGTTGAGTCTCTGCACCTCAGTACTAGTGTAGTAGAGGATCACATTTTTGTCTCAAATCCTGTTGGGGAATCGGCTCATTTATTCATGACTTGTTTGGATTTGAGAATGTCTATGCTAAGTGTTGAGTTTAGAAGTAAAGCTTATGTTTTTGGGCTATGGGTTGATTCTAGGGATGGAGTGGTTGTCCAAGAATGGTACCATTCTCGAGTATGAAAAGAGGGTAGTTAGACGCTCGACTTGCCTTGGTAATGCCCTTGAAGTCTAGTGTAACCCTTAGGGTTCTGCCATATTAATTACCTAGAATCTCTTGATACATTTATCGATCCGTTCTTGATATATTTACCGATCCGCTCGAGTAGTGTTCACCACTAAGGCGGATGGTTCATTTCGCTTATGCATGAGTTATAGAAAATCACCTTAGTAAGTACATTTGGCAACATGGTTGACATTTTTTTGTTTTCAAGAGATAGTTCTTCTACGTGGAATACCTTATAGTGAGTAAACGAGATCCAGGATTCACTAGTGAATTTTAGAGAGCTTGCATGAAACCATGAGTACGCAGTTATGTTGAGCCGAGTATACTAGAAAAAGAATAAATGAAAGTGGAACGAGAGGCGATAGTGAAATGAGTTCCAACTCATATTTTGGAAACAAGAATTAAGAAGCTACGAAATTTTAAATTTTAAAAATGGCCAAAGCACAATGGAGTTTAGCTCAAGGAAATGCGACTCAGAAGATTGATGACTAGATACGCGCATCATATCTCTTTTTAAGAGTATATCCTTGATCCCTCTTTTCCTGTACAACTTATTTGCATGCTATCTTTTAAGCATATCCTCTCGGTCCTATTCTCAATCCTATTTCTATTGCAAACCCCATAGGAGGTATGACTTATCTGTTAGTAATACATGTTGGGACTTGAGGGTGTCCGTTGGGTTGAGTAATTCTTTGGGTATCAGCCTAATGTTGATTTCGGTCTTCGGGCTGGTGCTTAGGGAGTTCTTCTCCTAATCAGTATATATGTGACATAGATTTCCAATTTTGACATTGCCTAATGGGCACAAAGTTTTTACTTTCTTCTATCGTTCGACTATATCTTTAGGTAGGAACAATTGGGTGTAAACATGTGTTTGAGACATGTTATGATTGATGGTTGCAAGTGGTTGCTCGTGGATGCATATACACGCACATTAGACACTAGATCGGCTCCATCACCTTTCATAATACATATGCATGAGTGTTTATACTTGTTGATGGATGAAATTAAATGTGTTATCATGTGGATGTTGCATATGGATGAATGTTTGTGCACACATATAGTGTTTATATGGCTAGGACTATTCACATACAAGTTGGATTCATGGCACTAAACATATTTTGCATTAAGAAGATCAATCAGGCCTGATCATTTGCATTAGATAAGGAACATATACACACACTTTCTGCATATGTTCATACCGCATTAGAAATCTCTTAAGGACAATGAATGCCTGTGATTGATGATTGAGTAGATGAATGATTGGATGGTAGGACACATTCTTCTTAACTTGAAGATTTCGGGGACGAAATCCTTTAAGGAGGGGAGAATGTAACAACCCGTATTTTTATAACATATTAAAAAAAGAAATCAAGGCAGAATTAAATTTTAAAATCAGAATCATGGGAAACTGGTTACGCCATAGCGTTCGTCTCGAAATTTTACATGAAATAGAGACTTAGTTTTCGAAAATCGGAGTCCGGATGAAGAAGTTATGGCCTGTACAAGTTTCAGCAGTTTTCAGGCAGGACTGGACCAGGGGGTCGACCTCCCCCCCCCAGGTCGACCTTAGGGTCGACCTACCCTCCAGGTCGACCATAATGTCGACCTCCCCCGCTTACAGGTCGACCTGGTCGGCCTGTTTTGACCCAGAACTCATTTTTGAAGCCTTAGACGTGTTTTGATGGTCCGGATTGATTCTAGGGTTAATATAAGGGCCTAAACTAGTTGCTATACCAATAAAAACACCTTTAGACCTAACCTAATTCATATCAAATCATTCTTACACCGTTATGCTGTTGAAATCCCTCTTGAACCATGGCCGCCGCCCCCAAATTGAAGTACAAACATTCAAACTCAAATCAATTCAAAGAACAAAGCTTCAACAATGATTCAAGACAATAAATCAACAACGCCGCAACATTTGTAAACAAATTCTGTTCCTAATTCACTAGCCATGCTCTGTAAGTGCTAGTTACTTTTAGATTAAAATATTTAAATATAATATGGGCATGTGATGAAGTGAAATTGGATTTAAGTATGTTTATCGATCTATTTCTGTTGCTTCTTGGATCTTGAGTTTTGAGACTTGTCTATCTTTATTCCCATGTCTAGTTTATGAACTATTCAGCCTGTTGTAAATCAGTTTTCTTGATTCATATTGATATTATTACTAAGTTGTAATCTTCATTCCTGTGATGATGTTTTTTTCTCTGATCTTATTTTTATGCAAAATTCTACCTTCCCCTATTTATTTTCTTCTGATGAACCTAGGTCAATTTCGGACCTAGGCCTAAACTACGATATACTTACGATGGTATGCGGGGGAAATATTGGAATATTGCCTAGTGGAATATATGTGTTTGGTGGAATTGATGGCATAACATAAAAGTTGGATATTTGGGTATCACTACCATTAACATGAAATTGGATATTTGGGTATTGTCAATATAATTGAAATTGCAAGTTTGGGCATACATGAATTGGCATGTAAATTAAATCACGAGTTTGGGACTATGTAAATTAAATCAAAAGATTGGGTTTATGTTAATTAGGCATATGTCGAATTGGGAATTTGAACATGAAAGCGGTTGTAAACTCAATAATTAGCATAAACATGTATTATGAACTTGGGCAACTGACATGTATTGTAATAAAAAGATTATAGTTTGGAATAACTGCATCATGAATCATGATTTGGGTTTATTGGGTATAAAACTTGATACATGTAATTTTGTTACCTAACCGCTGTGAGTTAAGAACATGTAAAACTTATAAATGTAGGCACAACCAATATGATATGAATGGGTGGGTTAAGTAACGTGGCTAGGCTAATGACACTTAACCGTTATAACATGACTAGCGGATGAGTTGGGCTAACTTAAATAGGTTGATAACACCCAATCGATATAACCTGATGTGTGGTAGGGTCAAGTAAACACACGAGGGAAACACTTAACCAATATAATATGACTGGTGGATGGGGTTAAGTTAACATGCACTTAACCAATATAACGTGATGCTTGGTAAGCTTAAGTAACAACAGAGGGTAACACTTAACCGTCACAACATGATAAGTAGGTGGGCTAAGTCAATGTACACTTAACCAATATGACATGACATGCGGTGGGGTTAAGTTAACACAAGGGAGAACACTTGGCCAGTATAACAAGGCTTGCGGTAGGGTTAAGTAACACAAGGAACAACACTAAACTGATATAACATGATGTGTGGTAGGGTTAAGTAGAACAAGTGAAAAAATTTAACCAACTTAACGTGATGGACGGAGAGGGTTAATTACATGTTGGGTTGGTGGGTAATATTAGTAAATATAGGCCCACAAACTTAACCAGTAGGAAATCCTAGTAACGGGGACCCATTTCAGTAGTAACCCACTAGATGTATCATGGTACCCTAAAACTAGGCAGGGTAGAGCACGATTACTGGGCTGATTGTAAGAGGTCAAAGAGACGGCGGTGGGTGCAACAGTGTAGCTTCTAACGGAGTGCGGGCGTGCACACACTTCGGAGCAGACAAACAGGGCACTGGGGGCCCCAGTAGTATAACCTATGTATTCTAGAATTGCGTCGGGCCGCCACCATGGGTCTTGATACACGCCATGGTGGGACCAACATAGGTATCTACAATCATTGGGAGCCGTATGACACACATAGGTAGCATAATCCCTAGGTTGGACCTAGGTAGCATATACCCTAAATCCGAGAAGCGTTCAATAGGTAGCATAATCCCTAGGTTGGACCTAGGTAGCATAAACCCTAAATCTGAGAAGCGTTCAATAGGTAGCATAATCCCTAGGTTGGACCTAGGTGGCATAAATCCTGGTTGAATCTAGGAAGCGCTTAATAGAAAATCCTAGGTTAGATCTAGGTAATAAATAATAGATGTACACGTGAAAGAAACCTTAATTTCGGGGATTGGGATCACGTTATGATTTTATCATTTTATATAGATTACTAGTTGGGACACTAGTTAGGTGGTGCATAGCAAATAGATATCATTTTAATGGTGAAGCAGAGAAATCTTGCGATGCTTGATAGAAATCTTGCGAAACTATACTTAGTTCATCTTGAATGGGAACCTTGCAATGTTATACATGACAGAAATCCTATGATGTTATTCTTAGTTATCGTGCCTGTAGCTTATCTTGTCATCATGCTTATGTTTACTTTCAGTTTATTCATGCCATGTTATCTTTACCTGTTTTTATGCTGAAAGTCACTAGGACTTACTCAGTCTTTATGACTGACCCGTTTTGTTTCGCCCCTTTTTCTTCCATTTCCCCCCCCCCCCCCCCGAGTACACAGGGTGGGAATACAGCTTAGTTCGGATCTTACCAAGCTCCAAGGCTCTTTCATGAAGGCTTGGATTGCTCTTGGCTATTGCTTGCTTTGCTTTAGTGGGGAATACTATAATTTATTTTTATGCTTCTTTGTTTTTGAGCAAGACAGATATTTTAGCGATGCATTTGGGTATTGGAAGTTGATGGGCTTTTATTGTAAACAATTCTATTTAATAAATGATTTGAAGTACTTCTACTTTACTTTCCGCTGTTTTATATATGTCTGTCTTGTAATATTTCTGTTCCAGTACCCATAATGCTCCATTGAAGTTAAGGCATTCCCTTTGTGAGTGACCTTAACGGATGTGGGGTGTTACAATCCTTAAATCAAATTCCATTCAATCCCAATTTAATTGAATGAACTAGAAAACTTTACTAAATCTTGATTAAAAGATTTCTTCCATAACTTACTTTTCAATAGGGTTTAAGAACAGTGATATCTAAGCTACCATTCGCAACAAACGCAAATCCATTTTGATATAAATATAAGGCATTAAATGGAAATCATGTCAACCTACATTCAGTATCAAATCCGGAACCAACAGATATTGTTTTGGAATAACAATATCAATATATTTCAAATTTCTCGACGATATCAGTATAATCATGAATCCAACGTCGAAAATATCCGAAGATAATTTTCATTCAAATCTATTCCAATATATATGTTGGAAACTTATGGTTATGTTAAAACCATTTACCATCCAATTTATTAATTTTAAAATCATTGGATTACTATTCTAGTTATTAACCAGTTAATTCAGATGAAAATATCTTTTACCATTTCAAATATAGAATATTTGATCCAAAAATATTTCTAAATCATATTATGAATTTACATAATTTAATTTATATTTAATAAATTTTATTAAGGCACTTACGGTCGGTTTCAAATGTTGGCCACCGAACTGAATCCCATAGCGACCTTTTTCAAAACTGATTTGAATTGAATTAAAATCTAACCATTGGATTTCAAAAATTCTCATTTTATTAGAAAGCACATTTCATTACGATTCCAGTTCCAAGAGAATACGACGGTCAGATCTCCCGGTACGTCAATTTGATGTTACAGGTTGACGTTCGCGAACTGTCAATGTGCGACGCGTTCCATTCAAGCCCAAATTCAATTTATCAATTTTAATTATAAATTGAAACGCTTCAAAACCATTTTTATAAATTATATATAATCATCTTTGAAAACTCGTTTCAATCATTTTATTTTTAAAATTGCACTTTCAATGTACAATCAATTTTAATATTTTTGTGTCCATCAAAAATCGGACATCAAAACAAAACTTCAACTATTAACTGAATATTATATTAAAATATTCATTTTATTCTAGATTGAAATGAGATTTAATCAATTACCATATAATTTCAGTTATATGGATTGCATACATCACATGTATTCAACAATAGTTATAAACAACTATTAAACATCCAATTCACATCCAAAGTGCACTTACGTCCATATAAGCCTTAAATAATTGTTTAAACGCTTATATCAGTCTGTTAATTAATTGATTAACATCAAATCTAAAGACTTGGGATCAGTGAATTCAAATATCATCCCAATATCTGTGTGGGGTTTTCAACCAATAAATAATTAACTAATAAATTATTTATTCCATATAATCAATAATGGGTGAACATAAACAAGCCATTCGACTTGTAAATGGATTTTTTAATCCAATTTCGATTAGCAAAAGTAATTTAACATCTTTTTTAACGTGTAAATTATTTCAAATTCACATTCAAATCATAACATAAACAATCATCCATTCATCCATGGGTTTGTAAACAACTGTGATGCGAGCTACATATACCATATAACATTTTGTGATAATCAAATAAAATAAAAATAAGCATAGATAGTCGATATTTATATATTTAAATATATTATAATAACATAACAAAATAATTGAGTGAGAGAGTTCTCACTTTGATCAGTTTGTCGCTAAATAACTATAAACGGTCGATTGACCAAATTAGACGTTTTCTTCCACCAAAAATTGAGATGAGCTCCAAATCAGTTTCATTTCAAGCTTTCGTCGATAAGATTTCAACGGATCCAGTTTCGCTGAATTCCGAGTTCATATGAAAATGTTATGCATTTTTCAAGTTTGATGTACATATATATGATTAACATTACATAAATTAATTAATTACCCTTATTTCTTCCCTAAGACACTTCTCTAATCCCTCTCCCTCCCAAAACTCACACATGACACATCAGTCCCAAGCCTCCATGTCCATCTTCATGCAAGCTCCCTCCACCTCTTTCTCCGTGAAATCACAAATCGTAAACACCATTGTACTTCTCTTCTTCTCCTCTACAATATCAACACCAGGAATCTCAAGCTCAAGCTCCTCAAAAAATCACGTCCACTGTCAAAACGTGCATATCCCCCTTCTTCATCTCGACACTTTTTGTCACTAAATCCATCTAAACTCATACAAATGATGCTATTTTTTTATGCTAAACTAAAATACAATAAGTAAAACGTGTATCGTTACTTAATTGCGCCACAAATTCCAACCCTAGGCTTCAAGAACAAAAAAACGCACATTGTACAATTTTTGAGCACAACAAAACTTCGCCAAACTCGAAAAAACACTCCTACGCATCAAAGCTAATCGCCACGCGAATCAAAGATCTAATCCTTTTAATTTATAGCATTTTATTTGATTTGTTCTTGATTTTAGAAACTTGCATTTAGGTTCAGAAAATGGGGGAAAGGGGATGCCTTTGTTTTGTGATTAGGATTAGGTTTAGAGAAGTTTAGGATATTATATAGTGGGAGCTAATTATATTATATTAATTAGTTTTATATTTTATCATACTCAAATATCACTCATTTTCGTCGTTTAAAAATCCATGTGATCACTTATAGTTCCGTTTTTGATGAAAATTGACATGAAGCTACTCTTTGACATTACAGACCCAATGAAACTAGTTTCGTCGAATCTCCGAGTTTGTATGCACAAATAACGAAATTTTAAAGTCAAAGTATTGAGTGTTATTCATAGTAAAATCATGCACGGTCACAAACTCTAAAAATCAAGAAATTTGGATCTTACCATTATTCGATGCTACGGATTCAATAAAAAAAGGTTTCGTCGAATTCCAAGATTGTCGCAGTAATGTTTCTTTGTAAAATGCTCAAATTATTAACATCGAACGACTTTATCGTGCTCGGACCACATACTAAATCCGTTTGGTGCACACTTTGAAATCTATCAATAATTTAATATTCTGAATCCAACAAAATTAGTTTCTTCCAAAACGGAGGTCGTTTGCAAAATGTCTATTTTAAGGGCTATGTAATATTAAAATATTAATAAATTCAAAAATAGTTTATATAATTAATAATAATAAATTAGTATTATCATTTATATCCAAATGAAATATCATATAGTTGTAAAATAAACATACTTGACTTTATAACTTGATATTACAATTTTCTAGTCAAACGGTGTTCAATTTACATGAAAAATCTTTTCATTTAAATAAATAAATCGTTACATTTATAAACAATTTCATAGCGACTATTTTAAATTTTAATTTGGACATAACTTACTATCCACAACATGAAAACTTAAATTTTCACATTCATTAGTATGATATAGTTAAATAGATTCTAACTTTTCTTGTTTCATCCAATTCTGATTTATATTGAATTATATATACTCGATTAAAGTTTAAAACTAAAAATTTTTAAACTACCGTGCCATTACGAGCTAATTTTATATATATTAATTCATACGCTCGAAGTTTTTAAGTGGTTTATTCTCAAGAATAAATCGTTCAAAATATTTAATTTTCATTAAAATCAATTAAAAATAAATTTTAAATTGGTTCCAAAATTCTGGATTGTTACAATGAATTTAAGCAATCATCATTCAAATAACCAAGCAGCCAATAATCATCGAAGTCCTTCAACATATAATGAATTATATCACACAATTAAATATTGATTGGACAATAGTGTAACATACAGTCTTTCCTGTACCTTTTGAGCTGACAATCACAACTCACGTCCAACCCAAATTGTACAGAAATGCAGATAGTTATTAGAAAGAAATTAGAGGGTGAGATAAGAAAGAAAAATTTGTTAGAATAGAAGAAGAATAGGAACTAACACAGAATCAGAGTCTCACATGCAGCGGAACAAAATATAAAAATAGATCTTTAATGAGAGCTCGAAATAAAAACTTACAATCATCAGAGTACATCAACACATCTGGACTGTTATAATATCATGTCCTCATATACAGCACACAGCAGAATAAATACTAGATATCATGTGTGTGAACATCTCCAGCTTGTCTTTGAACTTTGCAACATCCGATAATCTGAACCTGTACAACACGGTCTAACTCGAGCATTACAAACGACGGGTCAGCCTGGTAAACCAGAGTGAGAAAAACACACTAAGTTTAAAAATAAAACATCATCCAACTTGATTTTAGAGTCAAAATCTTTTCGAAAGAAAAGGATAATCGTAAGACCAAATCCACACATAAGTACGGATAGTTTTTACCTTATGATAACCCAAAATATTTTTGAAATCAACATATTTTCTGATATTATAATAGTGTCTAAATATAAATAAATATCAATCTAGCAGAACGCTTGCATCTCACGCTCTACATATATAGTATACAATCAAAACCGCGGGCTCTTATTGGGGAATGGATTTCCAACTATGGCAAGGTATTGGACCACATTCCGACAATGTACCTTTGGAGATGAATATATTGGAGATTCAACAAGGACGTCTTGCAACCACGGTTAAACACGATCGACCCCTCACTTTGCTCGAGCGTACCAAATATATCATTACCATGGTTGGGGGCTAGCCAACCGAACCGATAGCACACATACATAAATAAAAGGGACAACCGAAGGCATTTGATTTCCCCAGATCAGGTAATGATATACTCTTTTTGTAACAACCCGGAAAATAAGAACTAATTTAAATTTTTTATTTTGGTTATTTTAATGTATTTTGAATATTTAAAATGATTTATTTTATATAATAATGACGAAAAATTTAATTTCGACGAAGTTAAAACGAATAATTTTGTTTTAAATATATAACGAGCCTGAAATGGTGCGGTAGTTCGAAAATTCGATTTCAAATTTCAATTGAATATACAGAATTCGATATAAGTCAGAATTGGACGAAACAAGAAATATTCGAATCTGTTTAACAATATCTTTCTAACGTATGTAAGAAACTGAGATTTCGTTTGAGAAATTAAAAGTTACGTTCAGTTTAAAATTTAGAAAAGTCGCTGTGGAATTTATATATATTTTAATATATACAAAGGCCTTAAAAATAGCCATCTTGCAAACAACCTCCGTTTTCAGCGAAACCACTTTTGTTGGATTCAAGATGTCAAATTATTGCCAGATTCCAATTTGCATAATTTTTTAAATCAATATGTGAGCGTGGCAAAGGAAAACGTGTTTTGACAGTTTCACTCAATTTGGATCGACCAGAAAATGACCATTTTTCAAACGGTCTTCAAATTTGACGAAATTAGTTTTGTTAGGACCGTATCGTCAATACGAAGCTAGAAATAATTTTTTTGGAATTTTCAGAGTCAGTATGTGGCCCCGGTAAATTGAAATGTACGTTTGAATTGAATATATATAGATTTATATTTTAATTCTGATGGAAACTAATCGTAACAGCAGAATTAGGTTACGAATCATATCCCATTGTGTTCGAAATGGGGGTAATTAGCTAGGGCAATAGTCTTTGGGTTTGATTTAGAGTTCATATCATTAAACATGTATTTTTGAAATTGGAATAATTAAATATTTTCTATAAAAGGGGGAAAACCTAACCCATCGTATTTAACCGCCACCACACTGTTGAATGGGTGAAATTGCTCCAAACTTCGACACCAAATCCAAATTAAAATATGAAGAATTAAACACGGATCCTGAAGAAAAAATTGTAGATCTTTCTACGCTCTCTTCATCTCGACTTGTTTGGGAGTTTATCTTGAGGATTAGAGGGGATTTCAGCGCTCAAAGGCGTGACCGTCGAGCTCAAATTGCAACGGCTGGGCCCCAACGAGTGGGCCAGGAACTTACGTGGTGGTGGCTCATCAAAAGGCGAAGGATGTGGTGGTTCCCGATCAGGGAACGACGACTCGAGGAGGACGCAAACTGGAACCCTAAATGTGAACGGATATGGGTTTGAACGCGGCCTTGAACAAATTGACTAAGATGAAGGTCATTTTAATTAATTAATTAATTATCTAGATGTGTAACCAATGTTTTTAATACCGTAACTTCTCCATATGAGGGCCAAATCGCGCGAAACTGGATCCATTGCGATCATGGAGCCGAGAGCTTCGCAAAAAAACTGACCGCGCCCAAAATGGAGCACATTGGAATTTCAGGAATATTCAAAACCAAACTGTTCAGAATATTCAGAAATAAAAGAACGAATGTAAGAACTTATCACTAAAATTATTCCGTACGGTTATTTAAATTATAACTGCATATATGAGTCGTTCCCTGTCATCCAGGACTATGGACGACTTGTTTGTTTGATTGTATTATGCTGTTGAAATTGTTTGCGATGTGAAATGGACTGTGTAAAAAAAATTCTTATGTTGAATAAAAATATTTGAATTATAAAAATATCATTTTTATTATATAACTGAGCTATAGAAAATATTCGTGTGTTGAATAAATTAGTTGAACAATAAAAATCACATTTTTATTGTATATATGAACGTTATAAAATAGTCACGTGTTGAAAAAATATATATATATATATATAAACAAATCAGACGATTTGTTTATGTACACTGATTTGACTGATATGGATTGGGACGATAAATTTTACACATCGCCCAACTGCACAAATAATAAACAGTATTTGTTGTTTGAAAACCCCACACGGGTGTTGGGATGATATTTGACGTACATTAATCCCAACTGTTTAGTTGTATGTCAATAGATAGGTTAACAGTCTGTTGTAAGCATTAAATATTTATATTTAATGCTTTTACAGTTGTAAAATGCACTCTGGATTATGGATGATTATTTATCACTGTTGTTGTATACATGTATTGTATGAAATCCATATAAAAAAAATTATATGGTAATTGACTGTGTCTAATTCCAGTTCAGAAAGAATGAATAATTTTAAATAACTAATATTTTAAAATGATGAATATTTTACAATAATATTCAGAAAAGATCAAAATCTATTTTTGATGTCCGATTTGGGATGGATACGAAAATATTTAAATATATAGAGATGTGTTGATTAGATTAACGCCATTTTGACGTGAACGATATTTATATCGATTTTATTCATTTTTATAATGAATATTGAAAAGGAATTGATTTCAAAATCTAATGTTTTGACAATATTATCATTTATATATCGATGATATATAATATTCAATTTTGATTAGAAATTGAATATGAAGTTGAAATCATTTTGAAAATGAATCTAAAAACGATTTATAAAATACATTTTAAAAGGAAATTGATGAAATATATATAATGTATATATATAATGGCCCGAATAGAACGCGCCGCGCTGCGGCAATTCGCGAATTTCGACCATTGACTTCGAATGGATATTATGGGAGACCCTACCGTCGGATTCTCGTAAAACCAGAACAGTTGGGTTCGTATCGAAAGGAGCTTTCTAACGAAAATTAGAGATTTGAAATCTAATGGTTGGATTTGGAATTATGTCCAAATCAAATTTGGAAAAGGTCGCTGTAAGTGCAGTTCGATGGCCATTTATGGAAATCGGCTGTACGGACCTTGATAAAATTATTAAAAATATCAATAATTAGTGTAAAATCGTAATAAATGATTTGGAAAGAATGGGGATGAAAAACTCCATATTTGAAAAGATAAAAATATATTTTTATCGAAATGAACTAGTTATGAACTAGAATTATAATCCAATTTTTTTGAAAAAATAAATTGGATTTGAAATGGTTTTAGAAATAACCAGGATTTCCAATATATAAATTGGAATGGATTTGAATTGAAATTTTCTTCAAAATAATTCGATATTGAATTCCGTGATTATACAGATATTGTGGAGGAATTTGGAACATATATATATATCTTTATTCCAATACGGTATTTGTCGATTCCAGAATTTGATATTGAATATAAGCCGATATATTTTCTATTCAGAGCCTTGTATTTAATATCAAATGTGATTTTGGGTTTGTCATGAATGATATCTTTAATTATACTGTTAGACCCAACGGAGTTAAGAAAATCAGAAACTAACTGGAGATTAGTTAAGTTGAATGGTTTCCTAGGTATTGATCTGATGTTGGTTTCGGCCTTCGGGGCTAATACTTAGGGAATTGTTCACTTGCTAATTTACGGTTAAAAGCTGATGGAATGGAATGTGATTTTGGGTTTGTTGTGAATGGTGTCTTCATTAACACTGTTCTTGAACCCAGTTGTGAAAAGCTTAAATCTTTTTATTTAGATTTAATGAAGTATACCAATTAATTAATATTCATATGGAATTGAATTGAAATTGGTCTTTGGCTTTATCGTGAACGGTGTTTTAAATAACACTTGTTTTTTAACTCGATTAACAATGAAATGAGATTTTGGGTTTTTCGTGAATGGTATCTTTAATAATACTGTTTTTAGACCCAACGGAGTTAAGAAAATCAGAAACTAACTTGAGATGAGTTAAGTTGAGTTGTTTCTTGGGTATTGATCTGATGTTGGTTTTGGCCTTTGGGGTTAATACTTAGGGAATTGTTCACTTGCTAATTTACGGTTAAAGGCTGATGGAATGTAATATTATTTTAGGTTTATAGTGAACCTTGTTTTAAATGACATTGGTTCTTTAACCCAGTTAAAGATAGGATATGATTTCCCAAGTTAAACAATCATTAATATTGATTTTTAGGAAGATTAAAACCAAGTGTGTAACACCCCGTATTTTTAAGATAATAAAATAAGAATAACTTAATTAAATAGTGAGAATTAAGTAAAATGGACTGCAGACAATTAGTTAGCATAAAACGTACATCATATGAAGAAGTTATTAAGCCTGGAAGTTTGTATACGCACAAGAGAAATATATATATATACAAACAAATTAAAATATAAAATAAAGAATAAAATAAGGATTTCACGTAATAAATACATGCACTGAAAAATGGATTGGTTGCGTGCAATGTAAATATGTTGCATGCACTGATTTGCATACATAATGCATTAACATTAAAAGAAAAATGAAAGAAAAAGATTCATGCAATGTTTTAATTTAAGTATTGTAACTAACATGAAAAAGAGAAGTAAGGAGAGAACAATAATTATCATTGTTCTAAGACTTATTAATAAAATACTTCATAGCTTAGTTGGTTAAGGCATTGGATTTGCAACATAAAGGTCGGGGGTTCGAACCCCAACGGCGGCATAATTTTTATCATTGTTTTAGAGAGGGCCAACGGAACATGCAAATATATGTATGTATACAAATTCAAATTTTGAAAGCATAAAAACATACATATAAGGAAATAAAGAAAATACGTGTACATATATAAGAATATATGTGTGTGTGTGTGTGTGTGTATATGCAGAAATATATGTATACGAAAGAAAAAATTCAAGATAAGGCTACAGTCAATGAAATATGACAAGAATCAAACAACGGTGCAACATCATTTGAATTTTGAAAATAAAATGAAAGTTGTGCGTATATATATATATGCGTAAAATGGTCGTTAGAGGAATTGTATACATATAAGAATATTTCATGTGATAAAACAGTTAAATAAATTCTAGAAATTCAAAAGTTCGAAAATCAAATTTCTACGCCAAAATAATTCTGTGACGGCCCGCCCCGCACCAGCCGACATTTCCCATGAAAATGTGCTGTGCCGATGTCCAACCAGCACGGGACGGTTGCCAAAGAAAGGGAAAAGAAGAGAACTTATTGATGAACTAACAAAGAACCTGTAGAATATCTCACAACACATGGAATGAAATATAATAATAACATACTTTGACACAAAACAGGTGAGACAGTGCAAGGCTGAAAATTAAACATCATAGCCGCGGAAAATCCAATTACAGCTTATGTTCCACATCATCATTATTACAATTTTAAAACTGTATCCAAAGCAAAAGAAAGGAAAGGTACACTACTAGTGCCCAAAGTAGTGACCAGCAGCGACACAGGGAGAATATCTATATATATCATACGTGGGAGCCTCCTGCTCATCTCCGGTATAGCTACCCGTGCATACCACCTAACATGTCTCTAGTCTGCCCGTTTAAGAGCACCCAGAGTAATAAGAAGAGACACAAAACTCTGGGTTAGACTAAATTCTGGTATGATCGATAAGCATCAAAACAGAACAATAACAGGTATACTAAACCATACCTGAACCTGGACCTGCAACCAAAGAGTTAGCACAACATACCGCTCAACACTCTAAGGTGCCACTAACATATGGTGTAAATAATACGGGGGTGGGGGTGTGTATGTCATAGTGAAAGAAAACAACCAAACATAGCAACCATCCTCACACCTCTCACTCAGTGCGTAAAGCATACGACATCCACCACTTTGATCACCCTATTCCTTGCTATGATCGCTCTGCCCCACGGAGTCATGATGACACCATTGCACTGATCCATAGCCACTAGTCATCCATAGCCACTAGTCTTTGCTATGTCTACTCTGCCCCATGATGTGAGAACCCGCAACCGTGAAGGAAAGAGCGGATACTTTGAGAACAACACACATCGGAATGCAAACAGAAGAACATTTCATTGCTTATTACAACAATTCCATCAGAATACAAGAATATACAGAGCATGAATAAATATTACACCGAAAATTATCAGAGATTTAAATTACATTTAAATACATCGCAGCGGAAATAATACAAAACTCAACTAGAAGAGATATACGGATACAGAGCTTTCCGGATATCGTTCCAGCTGTAGATCAGGATCCTGTGAATATAAATCTGCAAAACCAAAACTACTAGCTGCCCGTGTGGTAAATAGGGGCACCCAGAGTTTAGGTTAAAACAATAAACTCCAGGTTAGTCATGTGACTGGTGTGAGAACTAAACCAGTTATTAATCTTTGTTTTTAAAGTTAGGTAAATCAAGGGACCACGCCGTATAACACGGAACGGGTTTCCTCCCAAGAATACCAGTGTATAAAACAAACAATGCAATGCTAAATAAAGAACAATGAAGCTATTATAAGACCCAGATCTCATCACAAAATGCAACGCAAGCCGGAGGATAGGGTTTTCCCTTATAATAGCCAAATATGCTTGATACGTGAAATTTCATCTTATATTATTACTATAAGTGAAGAAAACAATTTCAAATATAAATGTATCAATCATAGACGGCATAGGTACCATATATCATGTCGCCAATAATAGGCTCTATAATCAAAACCGCAAAATGTCATATTTGGAAATTGGATTTCCATCATGGTGGCTCCTGATTCGAAAGATCGATCGCGTAGTGCCATCTACAACGGCTTACGTCTCAGCTAGAGAAAACACCGTAATGCACATCCGCACTTTTGGGAAATCGAGTATCACTGCGGCTTACGTCCCAGCGAGAGAAAACACCGCTTACCCTATCCCTCTGAGCACTAAGCTCAATCTCGGTCGACCGAATCCACGACACCACTAAGGTGCCCATCCACTAAAAAGCATACTGATCAAACCATCAGTTTACCACCATACCGGGGTGTGAGGCTCGCGAATCAATGCTATACACAAAGTCGTGCTATTTTAAAGCTGCACTTTGATCATCATCCACCAAACTTTTCTTTTCAACAAAAGTCTGGATCACTGCATCTCAGCATGCCACACTATCAATCCATATCGTACCACTGATTTCTTCCAATATATAACCTTTGAGCTCGTATGTCTCAGAGAAGGGCGTTAAGCAAGAGAATAAATTCTCCGCCGCCAAACAGATATATATTTAGCAGAGATCAACGAATACAATATAAAGGAATACAATGTCAGACACACCATCCATTTACAAATCCGTTCTAGGTCTAAACGAAATCGGAGGCACTTTCCTCGCATATCCGTCGACCTCCAAGCACGTCCGGACGGCTACTACTTTAGCCCCCTTCAAGGTAGCTACTCCCATCTTGAGCATCAGTAGCACCCATCCATTCGATGTGAAGATCGTCGGTCTTGCACCATCTTCAATCTCTTCGACTCGTCGTCGAATCATTTATTCAGAATGGGTTATACCCGAACTTTCTGAATAACTCGCGTATCTTAATCAACAAGTGCTATAAAACACAATATATGCCTCATTCCAATTCAGAATATTCTTTTATTCATATATTCACCCTCCTAGGGAAATATTCCCATTAATTTTATCAAAGATAAATTCTTTTAAATTTATTCTTTAATCTTCCCTTGGATGACATTTCAAACCATATTATGGTTTTCCAAACTAATCGGGATTAGCGAACCACACCGAAGTAATTATTTATTTTATTTCCCAATCCCAACCTATTCATCCCATGGAGCAAAACGGTTATTACCCCATAACTAACACCATGGTTTATCGGTAAATTTAATTACCATTTCACGTTCAAATCTAATTAAAGATTTAACTATCGCTAGGAGTAAAACTGGAGATACTCCCCTTTCGATCATTTCCCAATTTGGATAATTTAAATTATCAATCCACATTTCAATCTAATTAAAGATTCATTAAAACTCCTTTTACTGGGTTAAAGAGCTAATGTCATTTAAAACACAGTCCACGATAAACATAAATCACATTCTATTTCAATTCCAATTAAATATATTAGAAATTCTGGTTATTTAAAACCCATTTCAAATTCAGTTTATTTGTTTCAAAAATAAATTGATTTTTATTCTAGTTCAAAACTAGTTCGTTTCGATAAAAATCTATTTTTATCTTTTCAAATATGGAGTTTTTCATCCCAATTTTTCCCATATCATTTCTTTTGATTTTACACAAATTATAGATATTTTTAATTATTTTATCAAGGCCTGTACAGTCGGTTTTCCATCTACGGCCATCGAACTACACTTACAGCGACCTTTTCCAAATTTGATTTGGACATAATTCCAAATCCAACTGTTAGATTTCAAATTTCTAATATTCATTGGAAAGCTCTTTTCGATACGAACCCAATGGTTCTGGTTTGAAGAGAATCCGACGGTCAGATCTCCCGTAATGTCCGTTCGAAGTCAATGGTCGAAATTCGCGAACTGCCGCGGCGCGGCGCGTTCTATTCAGGCCATTATATAATATATATAATATATACTTCGTCGATTTCTATTTAAAACAAATTTTATAAATCATTTTAAATTCGTTTCAAAAACAATTTCAACTTCCTTTTCAATTCAAATCAATTTCAATTCGATTTCAATTCAATTCTATTCGAATTCAATTTCAATTCTATTCTATTCGAATTCAATTTCAATTCTATTCTATTCGAATTCAATTTCAATTCTATTCTATTCGAACTCATTTTCTATTCAATTCAATTCGAATTCATTTTCAATTCTATTCTAATCGAATTCAATTTCTATTCAATTTTATTCGAATTCAATTTCAATTCTAATCTATTCGAATTCAATTTCTATTCAATTCTAATCGAATTCAATTTCTATTCAATTCAATGCAAATTCATTTTAAAAACGAATATAATCGATATCAACATCGTTCGCGTCAAAATAGCGCATCTCTAATCAACACGGCTTTATATTATTCAATAACTTCGTTATTCTATTCAACAAATGAATATTCATTCTATTCAACACATGAATCTATATTTCTTTCACCACATGACTAATTTCAACAAATGAGTACTGTCAAAACGTTAATCTTTATTTTAAAATATTCTTTATTTTCACAATTGGAATGAGGCCCAATCAATTACCATATAATGTTAATTATATGGATTCCATACAACACATGTATATAATAGCAACAATCAACCATTATCCAAAGTGCACAACACAACTACATAAGCGTTAAACATATATAATCAACGCTTAAACAGTCTGTCGACCAATCGATCGACATACAATTAAATAATTGGGATTAGTGTATGCCAAATATCATCCCAACACCCGTGTGGGGTTTCAACAATCAAACACAGATTTTATTTGTGCAGTTGGGCGATGTGTAAAATTTATCGTCCCAATCAATATCAGTCAAATATGTGTATATAAACAAACCATCCGATTTGTTTATAAATGTTTATTTCATATACACGTTAAAAATTATATTTTTAACTATATAAATATTTTATTTCATTCCACAACACACATTCAATTTTTCACATCAAAATCAAACAAACAAGCATACAAGTCGTCCATGGTCTGTGGACGACGGGTGTCGGGTGCTGCTAAGCTCCGTCTGCATCCTAGTATATATATTTACTAGAAATAGAAAATTAAAGTGAGAAGTTCTCACCTTGGAGATCCACTCCTTCATTATCAATTTTTGAACGGTTCGGATAATGCCCAAAATTCCACTTCGACCCTTTCCTGCTGTTCATATTAAAAATTATATTTTTATTGCTTCATTTCAATAAATAAAAATCATATTTTATTTCACTTCATATAAAAATCGAATTTTACTTCGCTTCATACATTTTAAAAATTATATTTTCATCAAACTAAAAATTATTTCCTTATCTAAATAAAAATCCCAACTTTGATATGGTAAAAATCTCAACTTTGATATGGTAAAAATCTCAACTTTGAGCGAATAAAAATATAAGCTTCAACAATATAAAAATATAGACTTTCTAATATCAAAAATCACATCTTTTTTTATTCATTAAAAATCCAGACTTTCAAAATAAAAATTCAAACTTTTATCGTACAAAATTCCTACCTTTTACCATATAAAATTCCTACCTTTTTCACTTGCTATCCATATATATTAAAACTAAAAAATATAAAATAAATGTAAATAAATAAAAATACTTACTGTATTTGGTCAGAGGTGTTCGCTGTCGAAGGGGGGAGGGGGCGAATCGCGGCGGCGCTGGTCTCCGGCGGTTGGGTTTAGCCAGACTCGGGCGGTTTGGTTTGTGGTGGAGTGCTGCGGTTTTTGGAGGAGGTGGAGTGAGAGAAACGACAAAGGAAGGAGGATGAAACGACCCGAACTTCCCCGGTCTCCGAAGAGAAGAGAAAGAACGAATTGTTTTGAGAACAGGACAAAACAGAACGCATACAGAAGAACATTTCATTGTATATGACAACAATGCATCAGATTACAAGAATATACAGAGTAAAAATGAATATTACACAGAAATACCAGAGATTTAAATTACATTTAAATACATCGCAGCGGAAAATAATATAATACACAACTAGAAGAAGATATACGGATACAAAGCTTTCCGGATATCGTTCCAGCTGTAAACCAGGATCCTGTGAATACAAATCTGCAAAAACCAAAACTACTAGCTGCCCGTGTCAAAATAGGGGCACCCAGAGTTTAGGTTAAAACAATAAACCCCAGGTCAGTCATGTGACTGGTGTGAGAACTAAAACAGTTATTAATCTTTATTTTCAAAGCTAGGTAAATCAAGGGACCACGCCGTATAACACGGAACGGGTTTCCTCCCAAGAATACCAGTGCATAAAACCAACAGCGCCATGCTAAATAAAGAAAAATGAAGCTGTTATAAGACCCAGGTCCCATCACACAATGCAACGCAGCCGAGGATAGGGTTTTCCCTTATAACAGCCAAAGAATGCTTGATACGTTTTAAAACAAATCATTTGATACTATTATAAGTGCATAGTTCATAAAACAACTTCAAATCATAAGTATCAATCATAGGCGGCATGGGTACCATATATCATGTCGCCATATATAGGTTTACAAATAAAACCGCAAAGTCACGTATTCGGAAATTGGATTTCCATTTATGAACCGAGGCAAAAGATAGTCCTCACCGACTTCGAGACAATCTAGCCCATGTCTCAGGCAAGTACTCAGTCAAGCCTTGGAGCGACAGGGCCGGTCCACCGATGTGGATTAAACTTAAACCCTGAACACTACGTTTCCCCACCCTATGGGGTGTAAGTCTGGTCCGTCTGCCGACCAAAATGCATCGGCCGAAACCGATATAACCGAGGCGCCTCGCAACAGCAACAACCACATAAGTCAAACTCGTCAGGGCGTGTAAAACCACTGACGCCACTTCTAGCTAGAAAGAAACGCATGCCCTCCCTGAGGTCCGTCTCCCGTTTTTGGTTCATACCGGGGTGCGAAACTCGCGAATTCACGTTACACAAAGCTGTGCCACACAGGCTGTGCTTTGATCATCACCACAAGACTTTGCTTTTCAACAGAAGCCTCGATCAATTGCCACTTAGGCATGCCACACAGGCAATTCACGCCATGCGTTTGATATCCATCAATATATAACCCCTGAGCTCGTACGTCTCAGAGAAGGGCGTTAAGCAAGAGAATAAATTCTCCGCCGCCAAACAGATATATATTTAATAGAGATCAATCACACGGACTAAAATCCAATGTCAGACACACAGTCCATTTACAAGTCCGTTCTGGGTCTGAACGAAACCGGAGGCACCTAGTACCCCGCATATCCATCGATCTCCAAGTACGTCTGGACGATCACCAACTGTTTCCATCTTCTTGGGTGTACAACCCAATCAAGATCATCAGTTATCACCCAAACGACGTGAAGACTTCCGGTCTTCGACCACCGTCTTCATCTTCGACACCACGTCGAATCAGTTATTCAGAATGGGATAAACCCGGTCTTTCTGAATAACTCGCGTATATATTATAAAAGTGTTACACAAACACAACATACGCCTCATTCCAATTCAGAATATTCTTTTATTCAAATATTCCTATACTTTGGGAAAAGTTCCCATTAATTTTATCCAAGATAAATTCTTTAAATTTATTCTTTAATCTCCTTTGAATATCAATTCAAACTAGTCGGGATTAGCGAACCACACCGAAGTAATCATTTATTTTATTTCCCAATCCCAACCTATTCATCCCATGAAGTAAAACTGGTAATACTTCATATCTAACACCACAGTGTTATCGGTAAATTCAATTACCGTTTCACGTTCAAATCTAATTAAAGATTTAACTATCGCCTGGAGTAAAACTGGTGATACTCCATTCTCGATCTTTTCAATCTATTTAAAGATTCATTAAAACTCCACTTAGTTTTAATCTTTAACTGGGTTAAAGAATCAGTGTCATTTAAAAACACAGTTCACGATAAACCCAAAACCACATTCATTAATTATCGGGTTAAAGAACGAGTGTTGTTTAAAACACTGTTCACGATAAACCCAAAAATCAATATCAATTCAATTCCAATTAAATATTATTTAATTGGTACACTTCATTAAATCTAAATAAAAAGATTTAATCATTTCTCAACTGGGTTCAAGAACAGTGTTAGTGAAGACACCATTCACGACAAACCCAAATCACATTCGATATTCAACACAAGGCTCTGAATAGAAAATATACCGGCTTATATTCAATATCAAATTCTACGACTAACAAATATCGTATTGGAAATAACGATATAAATATATATCTTTCAAATTTCCATAACAACACCTGTATAATCACGAATTCCAACATCGAAATATTCCGAAGACAATTTCGATTCAAATCCACTCCAATGCAATCATTGGAAATTTTGGTTATTTTCAAAACCCTTTTCAAATTCAATTTATTTATTTAAAAATAAATAGAATTATAATTCTAGTTCAAAACTAGTTCATTTCGATAAAAATCTATTTTTATCTTTTCAAATATGGAGTCTTTCATCCCAAATCTTCACAAATCATTTCTTATGATTTTACACAAATTATTACTATTTTTAATAATTTTATCAAGGCCCGTACAGTCGATTTCCATCAATGGCCATCGAACTGCACTTACAGCGACCTTTTTCAAATTTGATTTGGACATAATTCCAAATCCAACCGTTAGATTTCAAATTTCTAATATTCGTTAGAAAGCTCTTTTCGATACGAACCCAACGGTTCCGGTTTTAGGAGAATCCGACGGTCGGATCTCCCGTAATGTCCATTTGAAATCAATGGTCGAAATTCGCGAACTGCCGCGGCGCGGCGCGTTCTATTCAGGCCACTATATTATATATATAATATATATAATATATACTTCGTCGATTTCTATTTAAAACGAATTATATAAATAGTTTTAAAATTCGTTTCAAAATCTATTTCAACTTCCATCTCAATTCAAAGCAAAATTGAATTCTTCTCTATAAATTCGTTTTAAAATTCATTTCTATTCAATTCAAATTTCAATTCAATTTGAATTCATTTCAATTTGCTTTCAATTCAATTTGAATTCGTTTTCAATTCAATTCATTTCGAAATCGTTTTCAATTCAATTCATTTCGAAATCACTTTCAATTCAATTTATTTCGAAATCACTTTCAATTCAATTCATTTCGAAATCGTTTTCAATTCGTTTTCAATTCAATTCACTTTGAATTCGTTTTCAATTCAATTCACTTTGAATTCGTTTTCAATTCAATTCACTTTGAATTCGTTTTCAATTCAATTCACTTTGAAATCGATTAAAATTGATATAAATATCGTTCACGTCAAAATGGCGTCAATCTAATCAACACGGCTTCATAAATTTCTATTTTCAAATATTCTATTTCAAATATTTCTATTTCTAAACTGGAATGAGGCCCAATCAATTACCATATAAAATTAATTATATGGATTTTCATACAACACATGTATATAATAGCATTGAAAAATAATCAACCATCAACCAAAGTGCACTACACTGTATAAGCATCAAATATAGATATTCAACGCTTATAACAGCCTGTCAATCAATCGATCGACATATTCAATCAATCAGGATGAGTGAACTTCAAATTTCATCCCAACACCCGTGTGGGGTTTCAAACAATCAAACACATATTTTATTTGTGCAGTTGGGCGATGTGTAAAATTTATCGACCCAATCCATGTCCTTCAAATAGGTGTACATAAACAAACCGTCCGGTTTGTAAATGAATATTTATTTATTCACATTCACGTTAAAAAATATATTTTTAACGATAAAACATTTTATTTCAACATATGAATTTCTATTCAGTTCATTCTTTAAATAAAATGATATTTTTATTTTTCTAACATATTTTAGAAAATTTTGGCGGCATAACGGCACGATACTAGAAACGGGACAAGGCCTAGCCTTATCCCCGGTCTAGTGAAGGCCCACGCCATTCACACATCAATCAATCCATTCATTTCACCAAACAATTCAATTTCAACTCAAATCATCTAACTACTCTATGCAACCAAACAAACAAGTCCATGGTCTGTGGACGGTTGTGTCGGGTGCTACTAAGCACCGTCTGCATCCTAGTATATATATATATATAACTAGAAAAGAAATTGAAGAGTGAGAAATTCTCACAAATAGCTATCCTAGCTCCACGGCACTTCATTGATATAAATCTTCTTCGTTCTCGCCCCTTTGTCATCTTCGTTGTCCGCTTTCACTACCTATGTAAAAATCGAATTTTTACTTCGCTATTCCATATATAAAAATCATGTTTTTATTTCGAAGTTCAATATATAAAAATCATATTTTTATTTCGAAGTTCAATATATAAAAATCATATTTTTCTTCACTATTTTCTATATAAAGATCTCGCCTTTTTACATAAAAAGATTTTAGCTTTTCAAATATAAAGATTGAACTTTTTCATATACATCATTATAAAAAATCACATTTTTATTTTTCTACACATATAAAGATGCTATTTTTAATATTGCTATCATGTAAAAATTATATTCCTAATTCTCTACCTAACCAAAAATCATATTTTTACATCTTACACTTAAAAAAGATTATATTTTTAATTCTTTAAAAATATAAAAATCATATTTTAATATCGTCTATATAGTAAAGACTATATTTTTTAATATTTTAAAAATATAAAAATCATATTTTTAATATGCCATTAGTATAAAAATTATATTTTTACTTCCACAATATAAAAGATTACATTTTTATAACTTAAATAAAAACCAGGTTTTTAAGGTAAAATAAAAATCAGTTTTTCAAGTAAATAACATTCAGTTTTTCAATCGTTTTAAAAATATCAGTTTTAAAATGCTTTCAAAAGAAAACAGTTTTATACCTAATTAAAAATAAATCAGTTTTATAAATTCTGTTTTTATAAAATAAAAATAAAATAATAAAATAAATTGAAATACTTACAGAGAGGGGGGGTTGGAGACGTCGGCGGCACTGGCTTCCAGGGGGGGCGGCGCTAGGGTTTCGATGGATGGGGGGCATCGTCGATGGTTCGCTGGGGTTCGTACAGGTGGCGGAGGAAAGGAGGGAGAGGGGAGGAAGGCTGGAAGGGGTCGGCGTGGTAAAGGGGAGGCGGCGGCGGAGGGCTCTGGCGATGGCCGCCAACAATCAGAGGAACTCGTTTTTTTTTTTTCTTTTCTCTGATTCGATTTCGAAAATAAGGGGGGGGGGGGCAGAAGTATAAAGGAGGAAGGTATATTTTTTTTTTATTATTATTAATTATTTTATTTTGCTAATAGTTGACTTTTACATACGACCTCGTAACGAGGCCCACCGCCTGTCGCCCATAGCGTATTACCCACATTCCGAACACAATGGGATATGTATCGTAGGCCGATTTGATCGTTACAATCAGTTTCCTTTTGAATTTTCATTTAAATCATTATATTGAATTTTAAACGCACATTTCAAATTACCGGGGTCACATACTAACTAGAAAAATTCCAGAAAAATATTTTCTAGCTTCGTATTGACGATACGGTCCTAACAAAACTAGTTTCGTCGAATTCTGAGACCGTTGGAAAAATGGCCAATTTCCAGTCGATTTAAAATCAACTGAAACTGGTCAAACGCGTTTTCCTTTGCCACGCTCACACCTTGATTCAGAAAATTATGAAATTTGGAATCTAGCAATAACTTAACATCACGGACCCAACAAAACTGGTTTCGTCGAAATCCGAGGTCGTTTGCAAAATGTCCATTTTTAAGGGCCTTATATATATAAATAATTATATATAAATTCCACAGCGACTATTTCTAATTTTAAACTGGACATATCTTATCATTTCTAAGATGAAATCTCAGTTTGTTAACTTCGTTACAAAGATATAGTTATACAGATTCAAATATTTCTTGTTTCGTTCAATTCTGACTTATATTGAATTCTGTATATTCATTTGAAATTAGAAATCGAATTTTCGAACTACCGCGCCATTTTCAATTCTATTTATAATTATATATAAATATTTATATTCTAACGACGACGCGCATAAATATATACGTCGAATTATATTCAAAATAAATTTCTCGTCGATATTATTTAAAATAATTCATTTTAAATATTCAAAATTCGCTAAAATTGCCAAAATAAAAATTTTAAACTGGCCCAGATTTTCCGGGTTATTACAATCTCCTCCACTTAAAACTTTTCGTCCCCGAAAAGGAACAAAGTCGAAAGTGGTTTGATTAATCAACTCTACGTTCGATCTGGCTTGCATTCTCTAACTTTTCAGTTTCTGAGAATTTTCAAAATCTCAAAAATTTGGCTAACACCCTAAATTTTTGAAAAATTTCGCCATAACCTCCCCTGCACCGGGAGCATCGGGGAATTTCAAATAGCTTCCCCGGTCCTTCAGATCTCAAAAAGAAAAAGAAAAAGCCAAGCGGCTAGCCAATAGGCTCACAAAATCATCATCACCCAAACAAAACAGGAAATTATGTAGTAAACATGTACCTATTTGTCGGGCAAACAAATTTTATTCTCTGGCTCTAGCCTCCTTGCTATGACCTGTTCAATGTAAGCACATGTATATGCAAGCAAATTCGACCAATTTTCAATATAATCCAATATTTGATACAATTAGGCTAAATGGTTAAAAATTGGCAAACAAATAAACAAACAACACAAACATCAATCAATTAGTGAGTTTAACGTTTCAAATTGATAATTTGATATATATACAGAAAATCATGTTTTGGTGCCAATTCACAACAATGTGTTCTAACTATATTAGTTTTGGTTCTCACACCAGTCTAATGGAAATATATAGAAATCACACCTTCGTCACTCGAAAATAAATGCTGATGATGTTTCGAACCACCATCAGAACATTGTCGGGCTACTAGAGTGCGGTTCTATATCTACTCGGTATAATAAAACTTCGAATATACGTTTGCAAGGCGTATATGCAAATTCTTTATATACTGGACTGTCCAAATCAATATAAATAAATAATCAACTACGAATAATTGATTTAAATTTTCAAAACAAAATTTGTTTTCACTTTAAAAATATACTCTTCACACTCGTTCTAGGATACTACTGATCCCATCTCTAACGGGTCATTCTCATTGGATACTGCTAATCCAATATCTGATGAATTCTTTCGTATGTTTCTAATGTGTCTTGTTCTCTAGCTTTGTAAACCAAAGCTCTGATACCAAATGAAACGACCTGAACTTCCCCGGTCTCCGAAGAGAAGAGAAAGAACGAATTGTTTTGAGAACAGGACAAAACAGAACGCATACAGAAGAACATTTCATTGTATATGACAACAATGCATCAGATTACAAGAATATACAGAGTAAAAATGAATATTACACAGAAATACCAGAGATTTAAATTACATTTAAATACATCGCAGCGGAAAATAATATAATACACAACTAGAAGAAGATATACGGATACAAAGCTTTCCGGATATCGTTCCAGCTGTAAACCAGGATCCTGTGAATATAAATCTGCAAAAACCAAAACTACTAGCTGCCCGTGTCAAAATAGGGGCACCCAGAGTTTAGGTTAAAACAATAAACCCCAGGTCAGTCATGTGACTGGTGTGAGAACTAAAACAGTTATTAATCTTTATTTTCAAAGCTAGGTAAATCAAGGGACCACGCCGTATAACACGGAACGGGTTTCCTCCCAAGAATACCAGTGCATAAAACCAACAGCGCCATGCTAAATAAAGAAAAATGAAGCTGTTATAAGACCCAGGTCCCATCACACAATGCAACGCAGCCGAGGATAGGGTTTTCCCTTATAACAGCCAAAGAATGCTTGATACGTTTTAAAACAAATCATTTGATACTATTATAAGTGCATAGTTCATAAAACAACTTCAAATCATAAGTATCAATCATAGGCGGCATGGGTACCATATATCATGTCGCCATATATAGGTTTACAAATAAAACCGCAAAGTCACGTATTCGGAAATTGGATTTCCATCTATGAACCGAGGCAAAAGATAGTCCTCACCGACTTCGAGACAATCTAGCCCATGTCTCAGGCAAGTACTCAGTCAAGCCTTGGAGCGACAGGGCCGGTCCACCGATGTGGATTAAACTTAAACCCTGAACACTACGTTTCCCCACCCTATGGGGTGTAAGTCTGGTCCGTCTGCCGACCAAAATGCATCGGCCGAAACCGATATAACCGAGGCGCCTCGCAACAGCAACAACCACATAAGTCAAACTCGTCAGGGCGTGTAAAACCACTGACGCCACTTCTAGCTAGAAAGAAACGCATGCCCTCCCTGAGGTCCGTCTCCCGTTTTTGGTTCATACCGGGGTGCGAAACTCGCGAATTCACGTTACACAAAGCTGTGCCACACAGGCTGTGCTTTGATCATCACCACAAGACTTTGCTTTTCAACAGAAGCTTCGATCAATTGCCACTTAGGCATGCCACACAGGCAATTCACTCCATGCGTTTGATATCCATCAATATATAACCCCTGAGCTCGTACGTCTCAGAGAAGGGCGTTAAGCAAGAGAATAAATTCTCCGCCGCCAAACAGATATATATTTAATAGAGATCAATCACACGGACTAAAATCCAATGTCAGACACACAGTCCATTTACAAGTCCGTTCTGGGTCTGAACGAAACCGGAGGCACCTAGTACCCCGCATATCCATCGATCTCCAAGTACGTTTGGACGATCACCAACTGTTTCCATCTTCTTGGGTGTACAGCCCAATCAAGATCATCAGTTATCACCCAAACGACGTGAAGACTTCCGGTCTTCGACCACCGTCTTCATCTTCGACACCACGTCGAATCAGTTATTCAGAATGGGATAAACCCGGTCTTTCTGAATAACTCGCGTATATATTATAAAAGTGTTACACAAACACAACATACGCCTCATTCCAATTCAGAATATTCTTTTATTCAAATATTCCTATACTTTGGGAAAAGTTCCCATTAATTTTATCCAAGATAAATTCTTTAAATTTATTCTTTAATCTCCTTTGAATATCAATTCAAACTAGTCGGGATTAGCGAACCACACCGAAGTAATCATTTATTTTATTTCCCAATCCCAACCTATTCATCCCATGAAGTAAAACTGGTAATACTTCATATCTAACACCACAGTGTTATCGGTAAATTCAATTACCGTTTCACGTTCAAATCTAATTAAAGATTTAACTATCGCCTGGAGTAAAACTGGTGATACTCCATTCTCGATCTTTTCAATCTATTTAAAGATTCATTAAAACTCCACTTAGTTTTAATCTTTAACTGGGTTAAAGAATCAGTGTCATTTAAAAACACAGTTCACGATAAACCCAAAACCACATTCATTAATTATCGGGTTAAAGAACGAGTGTTGTTTAAAACACTGTTCACGATAAACCCAAAAATCAATATCAATTCAATTCCAATTAAATATTATTTAATTGGTACACTTCATTAAATCTAAATAAAAAGATTTAATCATTTCTCAACTGGGTTCAAGAACAGTGTTAGTGAAGACACCATTCATGACAAACCCAAATCACATTCGATATTCAACACAAGGCTCTGAATAGAAAATATACCGGCTTATATTCAATATCAAATTCTACGACTAACAAATATCGTATTGGAAATAACGATATAAATATATATCTTTCAAATTTCCATAACAACACCTGTATAATCACGAATTCCAACATCGAAATATTCCGAAGACAATTTCGATTCAAATCCACTCCAATGCAATCATTGGAAATTTTGGTTATTTTCAAAACCCTTTTCAAATTCAATTTATTTATTTAAAAATAAATAGAATTATAATTCTAGTTCAAAACTAGTTCATTTCGATAAAAATCTATTTTTATCTTTTCAAATATGGAGTCTTTCAACCCAAATCTTCACAAATCATTTCTTATGATTTTACACAAATTATTACTATTTTTAATAATTTTATCAAGGCCCGTACAGTCGATTTCCATCAATGGCCATCGAACTGCACTTACAGCGACCTTTTTCAAATTTGATTTGGACATAATTCCAAATCCAACCGTTAGATTTCAAATTTCTAATATTCGTTAGAAAGCTCTTTTCGATACGAACCCAACGGTTCCGGTTTTAGGAGAATCCGACGGTCGGATCTCCCGTAATGTCCATTTGAAATCAATGGTCGAAATTCGCGAACTGCCGCGGCGCGTTCTATTCAGGCCATTATATTATATATATAATATATATAATATATACTTCGTCGATTTCTATTTAAAACGAATTATATAAATAGTTTTAAAATTCGTTTCAAAATCTATTTCAACTTCCATCTCGATTCAAAGCAAAATTGAATTCTTCTCTATAAATTCGTTTTAAAATTCATTTCTATTCAATTCAAATTTCAATTCAATTTGAATTCATTTCAATTTGCTTTCAATTCAATTTGAATTCGTTTTCAATTCAATTCATTTCGAAATCGTTTTCAATTCAATTCATTTCGAAATCACTTTCAATTCAATTTATTTCGAAATCACTTTCAATTCAATTCATTTCGAAATCGTTTTCAATTCAATTCACTTTGAATTCGTTTTCAATTCAATTCACTTTGAATTCGTTTTCAATTCAATTCACTTTGAATTCGTTTTCAATTCAATTCATTTTGAATTCGTTTTCAATTCAATTCACTTTGAATTCGTTTTAAATTCAATTCATTTTGAAATCGATTAAAATTGATATAAATATCGTTAACGTCAAAATGGCGTCAATTTAATCAACACGGCTTCATAAATTTCTATTTTCAAATATTCTATTTCAAATATTTCTATTTCAAATATTTCTATTTCTAAACTGGAATGAGGCCCAATCAATTACCATATAAAATTAATTATATGGATTTTCATACAACACATGTATATAATAGCATTGAAAAATAATCAACCATCAACCAAAGTGCACTACACTGTATAAGCATCAAATATAGATATTCAACGCTTATAACAGCCTGTCAATCAATCGATCGACATATTCAATCAATCAGGATGAGTGAACTTCAAATTTCATCCCAACACCCGTGTGGGGTTTCAAACAATCAAACACATATTTTATTTGTGCAGTTGGGCGATGTGTAAAATTTATCGACCCAATCCATGTCCTTCAAATAGGTGTACATAAACAAACCGTCCGGTTTGTAAATGAATATTTATTTATTCACATTCACGTTAAAAAATATATTTTTAACGATAAAACATTTTATTTCAACATATGAATTTCTATTCAGTTCATTCTTTAAATAAAATGATATTTTTATTTTTCTAACATATTTTAGAAAATTTCGGCGGCATAACGGCACGATACTAGAAACGGGACAAGGCCTAGCCTTATCCCCGGTCTAGTGAAGGCCCACGCCATTCACACATCAATCAATCCATTCATTTCACCAAACAATTCAATTTCAACTCAAATCATCTAACTACTCTATGCAACCAAACAAACAAGTCCATGGTCTGTGGACGGTTGTGTCGGGTGCTACTAAGCACCGTCTGCATCCTAGTATATATATATAACTAGAAAAGAAATTGAAGAGTGAGAAATTCTCACAAATAGCTATCCTAGCTCCACGGCACTTCATTGATATAAATCTTCTTCGTTCTCGCCCCTTTGTCATCTTCGTTGTCCGCTTTCACTACCTATGTAAAAATCGAATTTTTACTTCGCTATTCCATATATAAAAATCATATTTTTATTTCGAAGTTCAATATATAAAAATCATATTTTTATTTCGAAGTTCAATATATAAAAATCATATTTTTTTTCACTATTTTCTATATAAAGATCTCGCCTTTTTACATAAAAAGATTTTAGCTTTTCAAATATAAAGATTGAACTTTTTCATATACATCATTATAAAAAATCACATTTTTATTTTTCTACACATATAAAGATGCTATTTTTAATATTGCTATCATGTAAAAATTATATTCCTAATTCTCTACCTAACCAAAAATCATATTTTTACATCTTACACTTAAAAAAGATTATATTTTTAATTCTTTAAAAATATAAAAATCATATTTTAATATCGTCTATATAGTAAAGACTATATTTTTTAATATTTTAAAAATATAAAAATCATATTTTTAATATGCCATTAGTATAAAAATTATATTTTTACTTCCACAATATAAAAGATTACATTTTTATAACTTAAATAAAAACCAGGTTTTTAAGGTAAAATAAAAATCAGTTTTTCAAGTAAATAACATTCAGTTTTTCAATCGTTTTAAAAATATCAGTTTTAAAATGCTTTCAAAAGAAAACAGTTTTATACCTAATTAAAAATAAATCAGTTTTATAAATTCTGTTTTTATAAAATAAAAATAAAATAATAAAATAAATTGAAATACTTACAGAGAGGGGGGGGGTTGGAGACGTCGGCGGCACTGGCTTCCAGGGGGGGGCGGCGCTAGGGTTTCGATGGATGGGGGGCATCGTCGATGGTTCGCTGGGGTTCGTACAGGTGGCGGAGGAAAGGAGGGAGAGGGGAGGAAGGCTGGAAGGGGTCGGCGTGGTAAAGGGGAGGCGGCGGCGGTGGGCTCTGGCGATGGCCGCCATCGATCAGAGGAACTCGTTTTTTTTTTTTTTCTTTTCTCTGATTCGATTTCGAAAATAAGGGGGGGGGGCAGAAGTATAAAGGAGGAAGGTATATATTTTTTTTATTATTATTAATTATTTTATTTTGCTAATAGTTGACTTTTACATACGACCTCGTAACGAGGCCCACCGCCTGTCGCCCATAGCGTATTACCCCCATTCCGAACACAATGGGATATGTATCGTAGGCCGATTTGATCGTTACAATCAGTTTCCTTTTGAATTTTCATTTAAATCATTATATTGAATTTTAAACGCGCATTTCAAATTACCGGGGTCACATACTAACTAGAAAAATTCCAGAAAAATATTTTCTAGCTTCGTATTGACGATACGGTCCTAACAAAACTAGTTTCGTCGAATTCTGAGACCGTTGGAAAAATGGCCAATTTCCAGTCGATTTAAAATCAACTAAAACTGGTCAAACGCGTTTTCCTTTGCCACGCTCACACCTTGATTCAGAAAATTATGAAATTTGGAATCTAGCAATAACTTAACATCACGGACCCAACAAAACTGGTTTCGTCCAAATCCGAGGTCGTTTGCAAAATGTCCATTTTTAAGGGCCTTATATATATAAATAATTATATATAAATTCCACAGCGACTATTTCTAATTTTAAACTGGACATATCTTATCATTTCTAAGATGAAATCTCAGTTTGTTAACTTCGTTACAAAGATATAGTTATACAGATTCAAATATTTCTTGTTTCGTTCAATTCTGACTTATATTGAATTCTGTATATTCATTTGAAATTAGAAATCGAATTTTCGAACTACCGCGCCATTTTCAATTCTATTTATAATTATATATAAATATTTATATTCTAACGACGACGCGCATAAATATATACGTCGAATTATATTCAAAATAAATTTCTCGTCGATATTATTTAAAATAATTCATTTTAAATATTCAAAATTCGCTAAAATTGCCAAAATAAAAATTTTAAACTGGCCCAGATTTTCCGGGTTATTACAGAGGAGCTAGAGGGGGGGTTCGGATCTGGGAGCGACACTGCTAGGCTCGGCGGTGGGCCCTTGGGTAGCGGCGACGGTGGGAGGAATCGCGGTTGCTGGCGGATTGGGGCTTCATCGAGCGACTGCGGTTTGGGGGAAGGATCGTGTAATGACCCAGATTTCCGTAACATCAGAGTTGACTATATACATCATACGTCCAACCCAAATATCACGAAAATACAAAACATTTTTTTTAGAAGAAAAAGATAGAAGAAAAACAGAAACAACAACACAGAATCTCACATCGCAGCGGAACAAAATATAATATATCATATCTTTGAAATACAAAATCTTAACTGTATAACATACACTTATCAGAGTACAACACTTACAACATAGCGGAACAAACTATAACTAGATAACACTGAAGCCTCCTGCTCCAAGCTCCTTTAGATATATCTGAAAAATACTGAACTACTTGACTGCCCATACAAATTTAGGCACCCAAGAGTTTAGGTAGAACAAAACAAATAAACTCTGGGTCAGTCATGGGACTGGTATGAGTAAACAGTTTAAAACAGTTTCAGAAAACTAAACGATATCTCATAAGACCACGCCGTATAACACGGAATGGGTTTTTCCCTTATGAGAATCCAAACACTTGACTTAACATTTCAAAATCCCTTTTGAAAGGAATGATAGCTTTATATCAAAACTCCTTTGATATTATAATAGTGTCTAAATCAAGTAAATATAATCTAGTGGAACATTTGCATCTCACGTTCCATATAAATAATATACAATCAAAATCGCAAGCACGTATTGGGTAACGGATTTCCAACTATGACAAGGTATGGAACCACCTTCCACTGGTATATCTCTAGAGGAGAATACACCGAGTTCAACAAGAACATCTTGAAACTCAGCCACACATGACCGACCACTCATTTCGCTTGAGTGTATCGAATGTATATCACCAACGGTTGGGATCAGCAACCGTTTCCCGAATGGGACAGCATCGACAATAGATTTTTAGAAGTAAATGAAACTCTAGATCAGGTGATTATACACCCTAATAGGTGCGACCTACATAGCCATGTTGCTTTCCCGATTTCTGTCATTTACCGGTTGATGAGGCTAGAAGCTACGCTTTATCATCACACCAGATTCACTTCGAATGCCACATCGTCAAATCCATCAAATCACCGATTGACGTCCTCAACAGTACATTACGTGTTAGCTAAAAGAAGTTTCCTTCTCTGCTTCCACTCTTGGTACGGTTGAAGAAATCAATGTACGTGTCCTTTCTGGAAATACTCTGTCAGACATTCATCCATACAAGTCACCCAGGAACAGGATGAGCCGAAGGTACTATTTCTATTAATAGAAAAAGTCCTTACACTCTACTTCGTCTTCGATTATCTTTATATAATCTGATTCGCAACGCTACTGCCAATACGGAGTGTTTCTTCGGATAATAATCCAACCGGTCTCTCCATATTGACAACGATGGTCAAAACTTCGATAGTCTGTGATTTAACTATCGAATAAAAACAAGTGTTTCGATAGTCGATGATTTAACTATCGAATAAAAACAAGTGTTCATCCAATTATCAACCAATTACTAAGCCCTTAATTAATATTCCATTAATTAAATCTCTTCTCTATTTCTTATCAATATTTGTTAACCAAATATTTTCAATAACCATCTTGGCCTTATACGTTATTTGGAAAACATTTCCATATATCGCCTTCTTTTATTTTCTAAACTTTAGAAAATATATGTTATTTATAATTGGAAAATATTCCAATTACTTATCTCTTTTCCAATCTCGTTTATTCCTATACTTAGGAAATATTTATTATTCTATTTCCCAGCTTACACTTATTTGGGTTAAAACGGATGTGGTGTAAAACATCGTTACGACAACCCAAATACTATATTCAACTAACTCTTATCTAACATTGAACTTCGAGCCTGAAATCTTACTGTTCATTTGTTAATAATGCAATCAATCAAGTTGGGGTATAACTACCTCTCAGACCTTGACTGAATAACATTTATAACGTCAAAACAGATATGACTACTTACTCGAACAATCAATAACATACAACTGCTTCTTCACCTTTAAACACGTATACACTTTTTCTTTCTATTCTTACTAGATTTTATTCTTATACTTCCTTTTTGATTATACTATTCTATTTCTAAGTTCGTTTTCTTATCGACTTCTATATATATCGATACGTTGATTTCTAACTATCAAATTATCTTAAAAATATTCTATCTCCTTAAATTCCCGGAAAAATTTGCCATAACCTCCTTTGTACCGGGAGCATCGGGAAAATCCCCAAACTGCCACACAGGCCTCTCTAATCAAAAAGAAAGAGGAAAAGCGAAGCGGCTTGCCGATACGGCGCATAAAATCTCATATGGAAATTAAATACGTACCTTTTTGTCGAGCAGTCTATATATATACCTTCTAACACTTTATTCCAAACCTGTCTCCTGTATCTATACCTGCTCAATCTATTTAACTATACCAAATCGTTTTAACTCAATTTGTTAAATAAATTTTTTACTTAACTCTTCAGTCTATTTCACCTTCATATTTGAACATGACATGTTCAAATATATTTTAACTGCATATTAACAAATTCTAATTATACTCATACTCTCGTTCCCTTATCGACTTCTTATTCAAATTCCAATTCAATTCTATTTGAATTCTTTTTATTTAAACTTCATTTGAATTCTATTTTCAAATTCTATAGTTTAAAGTACATTTGAATTCTATATTCAAATTCTATAGTTTAAAGTCCATTTGAATTCTATATTCAAGTTCTATTTGAATTCTCTGCATTATTTATAAACAACGTTTATAACTTTACTTAAAATCCCCCCTTATATATTTATAAACAAAGTTTATAAATTCAATTCAAATCCCATCTTTTCATTTATAAACAAAGTTTGTAAATTCAATTCAACTCCCGTCTTTTCGTTTATAAACAAAGTTTATAAATTCAATTCAATTTCCATATTTTTATTTATAAACAAAGTTTATAAATTCAATTCAAATCCCGTCTTTTCATTTATAAACAAAGTTTATAAATTCAATTCAAATCCCGTTTTTTCATTTATAAACAAAGTTTATAAATTCAATTCAATTCCATCTATTCATTTATAAACAAAGTTTATAAATTCAATTACTTATTTTATATACCTTCAAACAAGTTAATATTTTCTATAGTCTTATTTAAAATTCAAATTCTATTTATAAAAATAGAATTTCCTTTTTAAAATCTCAAATACCCTTTTCGATATTTTTATAGATCAATATTCAAACCCCAGGGATATTTTAAACAATCAAATCAACCAATTTTCAATCATTTGATTTTCTACACATCATATATGAATATATATGAAATCAAACAAACAACAAATAAATAATATATTTTTGAGGAATCCAGTTGGATTCCTCCAACTTGTTTTTTCCTGCATCCACAGACGTTAGTCAACATAGTAATACCCATCCTGCTTCGAGGCAGGATATCGCGGTATGAAGGTCATCCACTAATCATAGCGTGGGGCGTATAGGGTAATCATCCGCTAATGAAACCGCGGGCATCCGCTAATGATACTGCGGGAATCCAACCAATCATCAACCCAATATATATATATATATATATCTCCTAAATAACTAATATATATTTTAAAATAATCAAACAGCATTCAAACAAGCACAGACAATTATTTTTAACTATATAAAAATAAATTCTAAATAAAAGATGAGATTTACTCACCGAGATTTTAACTGCGCTGAATATCCACAGAAGAATATTATATAAATTTTACAGCAATTCCTCCATACGTCTGTTTTTTTCACTGTAAAACAATAATTAATAAAATTCTAGTTATATAAATTTTACGGATTCAATTTAATTAATTACTCACATAATAATATTCCAATTTAAACCTTCATTTTATTTAAACGATTTGTTTATACATTTTATTTCCTTATTGGCTTATTTCCTTGATATACACTAATTATATGAACTAATTTATTTAAATCAAATTTCGAATTAGATAAACTAATTTCCTAGGCAAAAAAAATGAATTTAACCATTATTAATTTCATTTAGAAAAATAAATATTACCTTACTCTCTTCACCTTTTCATCATTGTTTAACCCTTTTCCTGCATCGACTCGTACTCTCTGACCCTCCTCACGGCCAGCACAAATCACCATTCTTCCTCAAAGTGATGAACGCACAAATACTCCGACCTCCTAACATCACTACAGATCCTTCACCAAATCCTTCGTCGTCTCTTCCACCAATCGCAACTGAAGTTCACCCCTCAGACAACATCGAGTACACCTCCACAAACCTTCCTTCAGATCATGAACTCCATTTCCCCCATCGCGACCCTAATCTCGTCGCCATCTCCCATCGTCGTGCCTCAAATAACCCTCCGCAACCTCAGTACAACCCATCGCCATTTCTTGCAAAAAATTGCGAGCGAGTTGAGCGAGCTGCAGGGACTTCGCAAAAACCAAATCGCGAACTCGGTTTCTGATTTGAATTGGTTTTGATTTTAGGGCACTAGCCACTGTCGATTTGGGTCTAAGGAGGAGGAGGAAACGACTTTGATTTACTTGATTAGGGAATGAAAACAACAGGTGGTTGCGGTATTAAAAAGGGACTGACCATTTAAATTGAAGCTTTTGATTTTCAAAAGAGGAAATAAGAGGAGACTGCGCGATTTATAGACGAACAAGGTAGTAGCTGTGTGGTTTTAAAAGGAACTGCGAGGTCAATTATTTGTGGAGATAAAAGAAGCCACGGTTGTTTTTATTCAGTGGTTGGGAGAGGGAGATGTGTTCAATTCTCTATCTTATGAAATGGTTATTTTTTTTAATTTAAACCGATATCCTTTAATTAAAATATCTTATGGTCCTGAACTCCTTTCTGAACCCAAAGACTGTCAATTCTAGGGTTTAACCACCATTCCGGACACATTGGGATAGGTCACGAAGTCCAATTCGATTGTCTGGAACAGATATTAATTTAAATTGATTTAAATAAATTTTTAAAACAATTAATTCTTCGATAATTCAATTAATATTATTCTTCTAATTCAAACAGGAGTTTTGAATTGATTATCTGAACTGTTTCTAATTCAGTGTTTGACTTCGAATTCAGTTATTCGCTAATTACTTATTTTGATAATTTAATATATTCGATATTAAATCGAAATTGATTATTAAATCGATAACTCTAATATAAAAATTTCCATTTATATCATCCACCCAATATTTAAATCTGTATTAAATAGTTAAAATTAACCCACCAGAATGCGGGTCATTACAGATCAGAGTTGGTTGCGCGGTGCCAGGAGCGGTGGCGGCTGGAGCGTGGTGGCGACGGTGGTGCTCCCTTGGGTGACGGCGACGAGCAGCTCGGTTTTCTCTTTTTTTTCTGTTTGACTTCGAAGAGAGAGTAAAGGGCCAAGGGCATTTATATAAAAATATATTTATTTAATTATTTAATTCCATAAAGTAACTTTTAATTCGACCTCGAAACAAGACCCAGCGCCTATCGTCCCTAGTTAGTTACCCCCATTCCGAACACAATGGGATATGTATCGTAAGCTGATTCGGTCGTTACGATCAGTTTTCGTCAAAATCAACATATAACTCTATATATTGAATTTGAACGCACATTTCAATTTACCGGGGTCACATACTAACTATAAAAATTCCAGAAAAATATTTTCTAGCTTCGTATTGATGATACGGTCCTAATAAAACTACTTTCGTCAAATTCTGAGGTCGTTTGAAGAATGGCCATTTTCCAGTCGATTAAAATCAACTAAAACTGGTCAAACGCGTTTTCCTTTGTCACGCTCACATATTGATTCGAAAAATTACGAAATTTGAAACCTAGCAATAACTTGACATCACGGATCCAACAAAAGTGGTTTCGTCGAAAACCGAGGTCATTTGCCAAATAGCTATTTTTAAGGGCCTGAATTCCATAGCGACTATCCTGAAATTTCAACTGGACATATCTTTTGATTCCCGCTATGAAAATTTGATTTTTCGGATACGTTGGAAAGATATTCTTAATTAGATTCCATTATTTTTGGTTTCACTAAAATCCGGTTTATTTTGCACCTTGTACATTCAATTGAAGTTTGAAATTGAATTATCGAACTACCGCGCCATTTTCAATTCCTTTTATAATTATATACAATTATTTATATTCTAACGACGATCTATATAAATATATACGTTCTAATTCTATTCAAAATAAACTTCTCATCGCTATTATTTAAAATAATCTATTTTAAATATTCCAAATTCGCTAAAATTGCCAAAATAAAAATTTTAAACTGGCCCAGATTTTACGGGTTGTTACACATGAAGTCATAACAACTCCACTGCACTGGCTTGTAGCCTTGCTATGATCACTCTATGGAAAGGTAAACCATCATTCGGATCTAATGGAAGTGGTTTCAGGTCATAACTCCATCCAAATCAAAAGTTATGGCCAAAACAAGATCAGCTAGGGGCAAAACAGTCATTTAAAAATCGGCAAAAATCATGAACATGGGAAATGACCCCAATAGTCGTCTCCCAAAGTTACATGACCATACGACTTCGCATGTGAAAGAAATAAATATTCTACGATCCTTCGATGCGTAGAATGCGGGTCGTTACATTCTCCCCCCTTAAGAAATACCATCCCCGAAATTCCTTAACCCAAAACATACAAAGGGTCCCGCATGGCTACCAGCCACATACAACAATCAAACATGCAAAACAAACAAAACGAGCCTATCCTAGCATGCGGAAAGACTAAATCGAGACTGAAATCTTACCAGGCGAAGAGTTCTGGATATGTCTTCCTAATGCTCTCCTCTGTCTCCTAAGTACAATCATTCCCATTCTCGCCCCCACTGAACCTTGACTAGATTCACCGCTTTCCTTCGAAGTTGCTTCATATCATTCCCAACAATACGCATAGGTCTGTGGTTCCAAACCGCCTTGGGTTCAACCTCAATATCATCCAACTGATCAGGTGAAATAGTCACATCGGGGTCATGCACGAATTTCCTTAACTGGGAAACATGAAATACGTTATGAACTCCTGCCATCTTCTCTGGTAATTCAACTTTATATGCTAAATTCCCTGTTTGCTCGAGAACTGGGAATGGACCAACAAATCTTGGTGCTAACTTGCCTCTTCTGCCAAATCGTGTCACACTCTTCAACGGAGAAATCTTGACAAACACCAAATCGCCAATGGAGAACTTTAATTCTATTCTCCTCTTATCAGCATAACTTTTCTGCCTACCTTGGGAAGCCTTCATTCGCTATTGGACAACCTTAATCTTAGCTGAAGTTTCTCTTATCACATCTAGTCCAAGCACAAACTTCCCACCAATTTCTAACCAACATGACGGTGAGTTGCACGGTCTTCCGTACAAAGCTTCAAATGGAGCCATACCAATACTGGATTGATAACTATTATTATATGCAAACTCTACTAGATGCAAATGGTCATCCCATGATCCACCAAAGTCTAATATGCAGGCTCTCAAGAGATCCTCTAATACTAGATTCACCCTCTCTGTCTGTCCGTCGGTTTGAGGATGATACGCGGTACTGAGATGTAATTCTGATCCTAACGCCTCTTTAAGCTCTTCCAAAATCCACTAGTGAATAACGGATCTCGGTCACTCACAATGCCTTTGGGTATTCCATGAAATCTCACTACCTACTTTATGTATAGTTCAGCTAACTTAGTTGTCGTTCTATTCGACTTGACGGGTATAAATCTTGCACTCTTGGTCAATCGGTCCACAATCACCCAAATGCTATCATAGCCCGATCTAGTCCTTGGTAACCCATCAATGAAATCCTTTGAGATTTGTTCCCATTTCCATTTTGGAATTTCTAATGGGTGCAACAAACCACTAGGCTTCTTTTGCTCAGCTTTAACTAGCTGGCAATTCATGCATTTGGATATAAACTTCCCAATGTCTCTGTTAACCCATAAAAATAAGGGTTTGAGCCATGTTAGGTTACCCAAGTCATTGAAAGCCATATCTAAACAAAAGGGACAAGTAGTTGTTAAAACCATGTTGCAAGGAAGATAGTTCGATCATACCGCCATCCCGTGCCATACCTAGTCGCTCCAGGCTACACAAGTCGGAAACAAGTCATGTCGGCTTCGTATATGATGTTAGACCAGGTGTAAGCGACATGAAGATAAGCCGCAATGTTCATCACACTATTCACCATGTCGTGAACGACATGAAGTGGGTCACATGACGTGTCATCCTTCTGAAGATAGGTCGTTGCATAACATCAAACCATTACACGTTCATATCAGATGTACCATGCCGCTCCGCGGCATGGTATCAAAGGCATTTAACTACGTAAAGCTGTATCAATCTACACCATAAGGTCATGTCGCATGGGATTAAGTCGTGCCTAAGTCAAGGCATCATGTCGTTCATACCATTGGGGCTACAACAGAGTAAAGTCATGCCACCGCGACGCCATTCCGCTTGGTATTGTAAGGAGTCAATTTGCCAGTCATGCCGTAATAGAAGCTATGTCGCTCCATTGATTGAGTAGAGGAACCAACCCGCCATACGACATGAGTCATGTCGTTGGCGAGATGAGTGAAGGACCAAGTCATGTCAGTGGCGACATAAGTCATGTTGTTTGTCTGTATGATTACGAAACTGCAATCTGGTCTGAAATCACCTATAAATACCCCCTCATAATTCACTTGAGAGGGGGGGACCGAAAATTCATTCCTACAAGGAGACTCCGTCAAATCCAAAGCTCGTCTACAACTTCTCTAATGGCTTATATGGATTCATCAACACTTTTCTAACTCCATGAAGATTAAACCCAAGTTGTTGATCATTAGATCTATCTACAATTGAATCTAAACACCCTCAATCTCATTCAAGCTACACCATTAATCTCTCAAGCATCATTCAAATGATCTCTAATCCTCTCCAAAGCCTAAATCGAATGCTAGTTAACTATGAAATCTATGAAGATCATGGGAAAAGATCAAAGCACATAAGTGGTTGAAGATTCATCACAAAGCTAAACTCCTTCCTTTTCTTCGCCAAACTCAAGTGAAAATAGATCGTCAAGAGAGTTAAAAGAGAGAAATGATTGTAATGAGGGAAAATTCATATGATGTAAGCTTGAATACCATAATGAGAATTGATTGAAAGTGGATGTAGATTTTTATTGAATCGAACCACTATAAAATTTCCTTTGTGTTCTTACTTGTTTTTATTCGTTTATTTTGTGATTACATGGTTCCATATTCTTATCGAATCGGTGAAATGCAGCTTTACACCTTTGGTGTTAAGTGCCAAATTTGAAGCAAACATTTGGCGCCCACCGTGGGGCCCAGACTACCAATCCATTTCTCGCTCTCTCACAAGGTAGAAGGCCCTGCATTGGAATACACTCCGATTATCTAAGTTGTCCGAATTGAAATACTTATCTCTAAAGCTATGGGTAAGCTAGATAAACCTTCGAAGAAAGCTACAAGTAAAAGCGTCGAAGATGTCGACAATGCCACTAACATGGAAAACACCCCGCCTACTAATTAGTTTGAAGTCGGTGGAAGTTCTAAAGCCGGAACTGCCATAACAAGAAGGGAATTGGATGAAGTGGCAGCAGGACTGACAAGTCGAATTGATATTGCGAATGAGGCCATGATGAAGAAGCTTGAAACCATGTTCGCCATGCAAGAAGCAATGGCCAAAGTCACCATGAGTGCAAACCATCTTAAAACTGCTAAAACCACTGGAACGGAAGATAATGGATCTTCTTCCTCAAGCCCGAATAAAGGAAATTCTGTCCAAGAGATTGTAAATCCTAGTCATAGGGGAATGAAGCCGCCTTCTCATAACCACTCAGGAAAAGCGACCCCTCAACAAGCATTTGGTTCCACCAAAGGGACACTTCCCCATGCGGGAGGTCCAGGGCCCCGGAATCTGAACCGTGATCGTTTGCGCGGGCAAACATCCGGTAAAGAGGAAGGCGTCCTCCCTGTGGACCAACTCAATGAGGAGGAGCATATATTCGGAATGGTACGAAAGATTATGAATGAGAGCCATAAAAAGGTGGATGATGAGAAGGAATGGGGATTTGCTCCTACAAAAACCCCACTTACAGAAAGAATAAAAATGGCGCCATATCCAAATAAATTCAAACCCCCGGTTGTACAAGCTTATAATGGAACTGGCGATCCCAACGTGTTCCTATTCAAGTACGATCAGCACATGGATGGGGCACGTGCTACTGACGAGCTCAAAAGTTTATACTTCCCCACTTACTTGGACGGAGTAGCTTCACTCTGGTTCACAAAACTCCCGCCAAAATCCGTAGATGACTTTGCCACCTTGGCCAAGCTCTTCAGACAGCAATTCAGGCTTCAAACAACTAAGGTGCGTGATGTGATGGAACTGAATGAGCTGGAACAAGTGCCAAGGGAATCCATTAAAACCTTCCTTTCTCGTTTTAACACAGCTGCGGCCAAAGTCGGAAACTATGAGCCACGTTTGGCCTTGATGGCTCTAAAAGGAGGTATAAATAAAAGGACCAAACTCGGCAGTGGATCAAGAAGAAGAAGCCCGCGACTCTCGAAGAGCAATTTGACAAGGCAGAGGAATGTATAGGCGTGGATGAGGATCCGACCTATACACTAGAAGCTACAGAAAATAAAGAGCCGTCAGAGAAAAAAGACGTAAACGTGCAAGGAGGACAGAAAAACGCCGGAGGAAATCAAAAAAGGGGGAATGAAGGGAAACATGGCCGAAACAACAAAAAGCTTTGTTTCTTCAAGAATTCTGAAATGACTCCCCTTAACGATACCATAGAAAACATTTATATGGCGACCAAAGACACTGAAGAATACCTAGAGCCAGGGAAGTTGAGAGGCATTGATAACGCAATAAAGTCCAGCAGGTTTTGCTGATTTCATAACTAGCCGGAGCATAGCACGGACGAATGTAGACATTTGAAAGGTTTAATTGAAGAACGAATAAGGAAAAATAGGCTTCACCAGTATACAATGAACTCCCAGAATGCTCAAGGAGCCTCTACAAGACAACCTAAACAAAATGAGAATGCCTCAGTTGCCACTATACGAAGGATGATCATAAACACCATTTCAGGAGGCCCCTACCCGGTTAGGAAAACCTGGGGGGGGCATGGTGAAGTATGCTCATGAGGTGAAGGACTTTTCGAAAAGAGGTGAACTCATGATCATGAGTGAGGTTTTATCAGCGAAAGTACCAAGAATCATGTGAGAGGACATCACATTTAAAGATGAAGATCCGACTGGGATCATAACACCTACAGACGATCCAATGGTGATAACCATTGGTTTGGGCCTTGCCATAGTTAGAAGGGTGTTAGTCGATAGCGGAGCATCAGTTGTTATCCTCTTCTTTAGCGCATTCCATAGAATGAAGCTTTCCATGGGCGATGTAAAAGCCTGTCAGAACAAGGTCCACGGATTCACTGGTCAACCTGTTCAACCAATTGGTGTTATCAGTCTACTAGTAGAGCTCGGAAAAGGAGAGCAGAAAGCCTCACTCGTACAGGACTTTGTTATAATTGATGAACCCTCTGCTTATAATGCCTTCCTAGGAAGACCTACTCTTGCAGCATTCAGAATAACTATGGCTCTGTGGCGCCTTACTATGAAATTCCCAATGGAGAATGGTGTTGGCACAATTATAGGTGATCAACAAGCGGCAAGAGAGTGTTATTTGGTTGAATTGGCAGAGGCAAGGAAGAAGGAATTGAAGAAGGATGTAGAGCCGTCGCTCCGCATCTAAAAACCCCTCTTATAGCAACTAAAGCAAAACCCCCATAATGGTGAGCACAGTGGCGCTCGAAAAACAATTGATCCAAGGAAAAACAGTATCGGGGAAAATAGAGCAGCGCCGGCCGAAGATACTATCCCCCTTCCGGTATCCGACAAGAACCCTAACCAGATCTTGAAGATAGGATCTCAGCTAGGTATGAAGCTGCAAAAGTAATTAATCCTGTTTTTAAAATCAAACTTAGATGTATTTGCCTGGGAACACTCAGATATATGTGGGATCCCACCGAATGTAATTGTTCATAAGTTCAATATAAATCAAAAGTTGACTCCTGCGAAACAAAAAAGACGAATGCAGGGATTTGAAAGATCCGAGGCTCTAAAAGAAGAAGTAGATAGGCTACTCAAAAATTATTTCATATGATAACTACGTATCCATATTGGGTTTCTAACCCAGTGCTTGTCAAAAAGTCCAATGTAAAGTGGAGAGTGTGTATAGATTACTCAGATCTTAATAAAGCGTGCCCAAAAGACAGCTCACGCACGAGTGGATGGGAAGGAATTAAAAGGGTTGTTGCTCCTTTCTTTGAATATATGAAACGATGGAGAAAGAGAAAAAAAAACATGGTGTAATGGACTGCAAAAGAAAAGATGCAGGAGATTGGAGCAGATCCATAAAAAAAGAAATGGGAAAATTTCTGAATGAATGGTTTTAGAAACCTACCACGAATTTTTGAGCTAATCACGTTTCACTTTAAATTTCAAAAAGGCAACCGAGGTGGGAAATAAATTGGATAAATAATAGTGATAAATATAATAGGCAAAATAGTTAAATCAGCCAGGTTTTAATGACGAAGGAAATGGAATGGTTCTTTTGGAAAAATATATGCATGGAATTTATGCTTGCCTTTCAAAACAAAAGTTTTGTTTAAATTTCAAAAACTAATGGTGCAGCTAAAATAGAAACAAGAATTAAATAGTTTGCAAATTTCATTTACCAATTGAAAATATTTTTAAGATAAAAGGAAACGAATGGATTATTACATTAAGGAATGAACGGTTTAAATTTTGAAAATAATGAATTAAATAATGGCAAGAATCAAGGAAAGAAATTGGAGGAGCTTTATTAACGCCTAGCAACAAATAGAATGTATACGCATGAATTTTGGGAACAAATGGATTTAATTTTGAAAACAACGAACATGCAAGGAAAGAAATTAAACTAATTAAATGGATGTCATCTTTGAATGGTAAACATTGATTACAAAAAAAAGAAAAAGAGAAATATTAATATTAAATACAAAGGAACCAATGGTTTTTAGCAATATGAAATTAATAACAATTTTGCAAATCATATATAAAATAAACGATATCAAAGAAAAAGAATCTGCCAATAATTTTTTTGCTATATTTACATCAACAACAATGAATATGTATTGAAATTAAATTGAAGATATAATTCCATATTGAAAACGAAGGGTATAATTGTACAAATTAAATATTTATATAAAAATTCAAGAATGAATGCAAACAAATAATATAAATAAACCAAAATTTTAAATTGAATCATTAATTAAAATACTCTAAAAATTGAGGTTGTTACAATTGGAGGATGAGCAACTAAAGCCTGATCAACCACTTGTTCGTACGAAGGATCAAAAAGCTCTTAAAGTTTTAGGTGGTCAAGATTTGAGAACTCACGATGGACATCCTCGTAGTGCTTCTCTTGATACTTGATAAACCAGTCTTCATTGGTTCGTGGACTATCGGAAGGTCCGATCGCTGACCACCAGTCAGAATCAATAGATGAAGGTCATGACAACATTGTTGCTAGCATGCAAAGACGTAAGGAAGTAGGAAATTAACTAAGTAAAGAATTTTGATGAAGATGTATATTGCATCTCATATTTATATATGTAAAGTTCTGTATTGAGTTGAGAACTGTACTAATAGAAATGATATTACACAATGCATGCTACTAAAGTTGTTGAAATGACTACACACTGTTGTTGAAAGTAGTTGTATAAAAATACAAAAGAATGAAATAGTATTAAATAGGGGATGACCTGAATTGTCTAACTCATTCACAGGATAAACCAAAACCTCGCGCTTTCAATTCTTGTATTAAAATGTAGAGTTAACAACATCACTATTGTACACATCAATGGGAGACAATCTCGTGTGGATACAGTGATTTTCATCTATGTTGGATTTGACAATACGCTGATCGAGTCATGGATGTTGATAATACCCTGCTTTATGCACGATATCCATGTTGTATTAAGTAAAGAAAATAGAAAAAGCTAATTTTGACAACACATTGTTGTGTATACTATAGTCACGTTGTATGTAATAAAGAAAACAAACAAAATTTCACTGTAACCATGATGTATTGTCTACCATGGGTGCTTGAGTCGTAAATGTCAACAAAACCATGCTTTTGAATCCAAGTTTATTTGAAAGTGTATGCGAGTGAATTAATAATTATTAATTTAAAAAAATGAATTATTTATATTTAATTAATTCGAGCTCATCGTGTAGCGGCTGCTCATAATTTTCCCGCTCGAAGTTCAAACTTATATATTGAATCAATATACTTAAAAATTCTTTGAAACAAGAATCTCCTGAGTCTATTAAACTTAGGTTTAATAATAAAAGAGAAAAATCAAGATTTCTTCCTCTAGATTTTGAGATATATCAAAAAAAAAATCTAAAAAAATACATGGTATGGTAGTTCATAAACCTAAACCAAATATTATAATAAACAGAAGATTTAGAACTAGAAAATACAGCAAATGGGTTACACAACAAACACAAAGTACAAACAAGAAACAAAAGGTATAATCAATGTAATACATCAAACTAGCGATGCATTGATTCAATCCGTTCTGATAACAAGTAGCATGCGATTTTCGAGTTCTAAACGACTAATTTTATCTTTCAGTCATCTCACTACAGCCTCCAATTTTTGAACTTTACCTTGCATCTCTTCGGGTATATTGAACTCCTCTCATGCAAATCTCAGAATCAGCCCAGTCTACATATCCACATTAAGAAACAACATTTAGGTTCCAACTTTTACCTTAGTACTCTGGACAACTGTAACAACGATATTTTATATTTCTTCTATTTGTAGCCACAAGGTTCAGACACATATGGCCACAATGATATACAAGCCATTATGGATTGTCGAATCTGTAGTCTTTACTTATTTGTTTTTCTATCCTTTGGTTTGACGAGTCTTCACAAGCATGGCTCTCCAAATTATAATTAGCAATACCATCAATGCTATTATGAAATGTTTCAAACTGAGTTTCAGGAACAATTTTTAATTTGGCTTCCTATTGTTTAGCATATTGTATCAGTAGATCATCGGCAATCTTCCAATTGTCCATATCTGTTCAGCTGGCAAAGAGGGAAAAAATTGAAGAAAAAAAAAGATGATTAAATTCTTATGGATAAAATATATAAAGGGAAAACCTTGTTGAGATATTAATGTGACACTAACTTATCACTGACATATTAAAGTATGTCTGACCCATTTAAGTATCGTTAACATATTAAAGTCACACACTAATTGAGTTTTTGATGTTGGCAACATGTTGAAGTGTATACTATAGTCACATTGTACTGATTAAAGAACATGGACAAAATTGATGTTGACAACATGCTGTTGTTTGCAGCATAATATCATATCTGCGATCAACGTCAATATATGCTTTCACGAGTACAAGTAACTTCGAAGAAGACCAATTTATGACGGACATTTTTTTGTGGAAGTTTAAGTTTAATGTTATGAAGAATAAAGAACACTATTTCTACACAGTGATGAACAAATAGAAACCTTAATCATAATAATGATAATCATCATCAGCAACATATTCAGCATTACTAAATATAATGATAATATAACAGTAACATAATCAGCATCGACACCATAATATCAGCACCACAGCATGTAATGATAACACAACAGTATCGTGTAGATAATAGAAACAACAATAATAATACAGTAATGTACAAAGATAAACATCAACATAATCTGAAAGACTACAATCAAATTACATATCATCAAAGTCTATATCATCAAGCCTAGCTATGTCCTCATCCATACCTTCTCGAGCTCTAGGATGCTAGCGCTCCTCATCAGCAATAGTAAGCTCGTTAATACGAGATGTTAAATCATCTATGTTATGTCGATACTCGATGTACATAACCTATCTCAGCCCAAACTACATCTGATATAAATCCTCATACTAAAAAGTTGTATCTGGGTACTGAGTAACCGGTACATGAGGAAATATTCATATATCTATCACCACCAGTAACTGTAAAAATACCCATTGTTCAACCATAATCTTCTTCCTGCGGTGGAGGTGGAAGTTGATATAACTATGTGCTCAGAGTGAAGTTTGAAGGTACCGGGGAAACAATACCATGTCTGATAGCTGAGGGTCCAACGAAATCAATAGCTGCAACATGAATCATAGGAGTCGTATGCGCTGGAGTGTAGAATCTACACCAAAATGTTGCATAGTCCAAATCGGAAATGATGAAATAATTAGTTGTTCAACACTCACGATCCCGAGCTACTGCAAAATCGACAGTCTTATACACCACTAAGAAAGATGTATCTTGATGCGAATAATCAGACACAAAATCACCTTTTAATATCTACCTCCAGCAGTATTCCCCAAAGAACCAATAACAACCATCAGTGGGAGGGGATGACACTAAAGTAAAATGTCTTGTTGAAAGCAATGTAGCATGAACTACATCCTCATATGGTAAATAAGGTGAACCCTCATAAGGATGTTAAATGATACTCTCTCATATGGTGCGTAACTCGATTTGATTACGAGCCACTACAAATATATTATGGGTCAGACCTCCATGCATAGGTCTCTCGTTCTCATGAGCTCACGCCTTCACTCAACGAAAGAATAAGGACAAAGCTGGATCCAATGTTGGATAAGTCATATTAAAGAAGTACCTAGTAGTACCAATGTTGTAAAACCTGCCAAAAATCTGTAATAGACGTAGATCTCTCCCTAACAACACGTTGATGGTTTAACGAGTGATACAGATATGCTAGGATTGGAGGCCCCAATCATATACAACTGGACTATCAAAGGTCAAATCTGCAACCGCTGCTACATGTCCAATCGGCAACGTATTTGATGGGTTTCAAAAAATAAGTTTCCCTTCAAGTATGAAACAAATAGTCATGATATCTCCTAAAGATTATTTTCTTCGCCGTGTACAGTGATTAAATTTAGGATTGTTTGTCTAGTGTAACTAACCCGCAACTATAATCCAGAAGTTAACTAATTTTCGAAGTCAAAATGAGGCAGTAGAGATGATAACAGGTTAGAGCGCCAATAATATTCATTGTAAGATAATGATTCATCAAATTCTAATGAAAGTCCGGTAAGGATTGTAAGGTCTATAGGGATGATGCCTAACTCTTCAAAGCCAAGATGAAACGTATGGGTGTTTCACTGACAGAAGGCTAACTCCTTAATCAACTGAACATCAAAACTTAAAAGGTTCGTTATACCCAAAAAAATAATTAATGGTTAAATGAAGTTGTTTACAAATATGAAATAATTTGATGATAGTTAAGTGAATACACACTAATAGATGTTTTTGCATTGTAATAATGAGGGAGATGGTCCTAGCTAGGGCTGTTTTTATCTTACAATAGCCAAATCATTATTATATCAAATCCAGTGATACTATAATAATGTCTATCAATTTACAAATAAATAGGAATATAGCAGAAAATCTTGCATCTCACTTTTCGACATAGGTTGTTTACAATCAAAACCGCATAGCTCGTATTGGAGAATGGATTTCCAACTTGACTAGGTATAGGACCACCTTCTGATTAGTGTTCTCTAGAGATGAAACGATGGGGTTCAACAAGAACATCTTGCAACCCGGCCACACAGAACCGACCACCCATTTTACTTGAGTGTATCAAATATATCATCACCTTGGTTGGTAGCTAGTAAAATGAATTCATTACGAGGCATATAAAAAGGGGCAATTGATTTCTCTAAAGCAGTGATGACATACCCTAAGGGGTATGACCCACTTAGCCCTGTTGCCTGCCCGATTTCAGTCATTTCCCGGTTGATGAGGCTTGAGGCTACGATCTCTTTTTAGAATATCACTTCATTATTTCCTTTGAAAGCCACATCGTCAGATCCGTCAAATCACTAATTGTCGTCCACAAAAATACACTGGGTATTAAGCAAAAGAAAGTGTCTTCTCCGCCACCAAACTTGGTACGTTTGAGGAAATCAATGTACATGATAATTTGGAAATACGTTGTCAGACATTTGTCCATATACGTTCGTTCTGGGACTGAATGAAACCGAAGGCGCTAACTCTACCACATCCATTTTGGAATCACCCTTAGGATTAGTAGCAGTAGTCATTTCTCTTCAATGTATTCAACTTGACTTCAATTTAATTGAACGCCTAAGTCGAGTCAAAGCGGTACTCGAATTTTAGATTAAAAACCCATCCCGGTCTCTTTGAACCAACGTACGTTAATACTATCCAGGATCAAGTTATATTTAGAACAACTATTCAATTTGAATTTCATTTCATATTTAATTATGACCTGTCCACTTGAATTAAATTACCAGTTCAAGTCAACTTCTGATTTTAGGACGGTGATCGATACAAGATGAAAAAAATGTGTCAACGTTTTATTACTCGAGTTAACAATATATCATCGCATTATAATTTAGTTAATACAAATAATTCTTAGATGCCATTTCTTGGCTTATTGAAAATTAACATAATTTAGCATTTAAAATTTACTCTGGAATTTAATTATGTTTATTACATTGGTTGATTTAGCTAATAAAATTAGTAACCAGTGACCAACTAACTTATGTAGCGAGAATTTGAATTTTATTCTCTATAAAAATATTAACAAACTAAATTATTTCCAAATCCAGCTTATATAAATTTATTAAATCTTATAAATAAAACCATTCAAGCCCAACATGGCCCACTCGAACCCATGCAACCATACCTAGGCGGATTCATACATCATGATTCTACAGCTCCTTAATTTTCCAGTTAGGCATGTTGCTCATGCTAACTTCACTTCCCCCTTTATTTCGTATATTATGTTCAAAGAATTCAAAGTGTAAACACTTGGTTTTCTTTAAATTTTTATTTCCAATCTAAAGCCAAGACTACTTAAGCTCACGCACAAATCTTCCAGGTTCCCCCTTCTCTTCTTACATGCATCACACAACAATTAAGTAGTTAATTTCATTTTAAATTCTTTTTTTTCCAATCACCATCCACGCAACAATACCAGGCAAACTGTGCCTCATTCCTTAAGACTTTCAAGTACAAAATGAATTGGTCCATGACTCCATCAACATATGGCAGTACCATGCATATATTACCACCGTCCAAGACCATAACTTAGCCCACCTTTCACGCAGCTGAACCTCAGGCAGACCAGTCGCTGCATTGGCCTCATCCTCTACATATGCAGAACAGGTTCCACAAATTCCATGATTTCACAACTATCCGGTGTATACATCCTACCCTCATAGTGTATGCACCTGATGCATACACCCAATACATGCATCAACAATCCATCATGTGTAACATACGCCAGGCACCCCTTCGCAACCTCAACACAGCATGCACCATCCATTCCAACGTTTAGTTCCAATTTAATAATCCCATGGATCTCCTATTTTCCTTGCTTCTAGTGACAGGTGGTTATAATCAAGACTTTAATACCATCTGGATGCACGCAACTCCCCAAAATTTCCCATATACATGTTTCGCCCCTTTTTTTACTCACTTACTGCTGCTTATTTTCAAAGTGCACACTTGTGCATTGTTCACATGCATGCACCCATGTCCGACAATATCATCTCCTAGTCTGTCTCCACAAACGTTTGCATCTCTTGTTCGCTATTTTCTTACTGATCGAACATATCCTATTCTCATCTCACCACTCACCGAATCCCACTTCTTCCTTTCATCTATATTTTTTTTGCAAATGATTGCAAGAAGAATAATTTACAGGACAATACAAAATGCTTGAATAACCAAAGACTTTTCCTAAAGCTTACTCAAAGATCTCTTGCATTTAAATACAATTCTATTCAATCGCTCAACATTGATGCTATTAGAAAATTAATGAGGAATTAATTATTGATTGGACAATGTGTTTTTTGTAACATCCCAAAATTTTAACAACATTAAAGTGGATAAATCAGAGAATAATAAATTTAATATTCAGAATTAAGGGAAACAGACTGCGCCATTGCGTCCATCTCAAAATTTTGGTCAAGATAGACACTTGGTTTGCATAAAACGGATGACGTACGAAGAAGTTATGGACGGTAGAAGTTTGGCAGAAAAAGAGTAATTTCCGGGGCACTTGACAAGTGCGCCCATGTATTTTTACACTGGCGCACCTGTAAAGTGTGCCCATGTATGTTTTTGAGCATCCGGACCCAACTGGGTTCGGCCCGTGGCCCGATTCACCCTAAGGCTGAGGTGACATTCGAATTCTGGACACTAGCAGCTATAAATATACCTCAACTCCCTTGTTTTTCTTCACTAAGAATCATGGCAGCCCAAATCTACTGGAGTCTGAACTGAACTAGGACTCTTATCTTCCACAACTATCAAAGCAAATAGAGATTCAAGATCCATTTTCTTTCTACCTTCTAATCTAAATTCTGTGGGTTCCTAGTTGCTTTTAGATTTGAATATTTAAAAGTAAACATGTCACGACTATGATTTGGACATGTTCATATGCCTAAATTATATCAGAACCTTTGTAAATTATGAACATATGACATTTTGGAATAGGTTATAACTTGGATCTAAATTTCTATGATGTAGATCTAAATTCTTACTAGTGTTATATCTAATTTTTCTGAATCATGTGGACATTCTTTGTAGATCTTAATTCGTATTGGTGTTAGATCTAATTTTTCTGAATCATGCGAACATTCTATGTAGATCTAAATTCCTATTGGTGTAAGATCTAATTTTTCTGAATCATGTGGACATTCTTTGTAGATCTAAATTCTTATTGGTGTTAGATCTAATTTTTCTGAATCATAGGGACATTCTATGTAGATCTAGATTCTTATTTGTGTTAGATCTAATTTCTCTGAATTATGTGGACATTCTATATAGATCTAAATCCTTTCTTGTGTTAGATCTAATTTTTATCTATTAGATTTGAATTAGGTGGACATTCTATGACGTAGATCTTAATCCCTATTTGTTAGATTTACTTTTTAGATCTGTATTATGTGGACACCTAAATTATTAATCAGATCTAATTTATTATTTGGATCCCCTTGTGCTTCTTAAATTAGATATGAACTTGTTGGACATCTAAATTAAAATTTAGATCTTGTCATGTTCATTTTATTACCTTTGCTATGTTACAACTAGATAACTGCCACAAGTTCTTAGATCAATGCTCATATGTTCACCATATGTTAATATTATTTATGTTAGAACATTCACCCTTGACATATTACCATTACCTTCCCTTTTTATCATTTACGGTTAGGCTATTATTTATCTTATACATGCCATAAATTATGTGAACACGCTAGTTAGGGAACGGGAGCGGAAAAAGGTTAATATTGGCATAAATCGAATATAGACATTGAAACTGAAATTTGGTTCGATTTCAAAACTAATAGTTAAATTGCAACCAAATCAACAAAAAATCATGTACTAGTTCATAGATACAGAATTATACCTCAAAGAAATTGTACCATTCTTCAGCCGATTGGATTCTAGAACTGGTTTTTCGAATACTAGCCCTCCAAGCATTGAGCCTCGATGGATATCCACAAGAATGCCTCTTCCTTAGATCGAATCAAGGGAGACTAAAAAGATTTGTGCTAGCCGCCATTATTTAGGGTTTTGGAGGAAGAAATTAGAGGACGGTCTTTGTTTTTTAATCTTATTCTATCTAATTTGGGTTAGCCGCATATATATAAAAGGAAATGTGAGTTCCCCTTTAAAATATAAGTTACCCAAAATTAGGATCTAAACCGACTACTTGTTCCATCCTTAAACAAAATATCAACATATTTTGTTTGTCCAAAATAATTTCTCTTTTAAAACGTTCTACCGTGTGACCCCATAGGTTATTACAACGTTGGCAATGATTTTAAATCATATTTAAAATCATAAACAGTGATTGGCATCTAGCAATGCGTCGCTGCTACCCAAGTTATAATAAAATTATCGATTCGATACAACCTTTTTGTGACAAGTGTCTCAATGTAATATAATCCTTTTAACCAACATATCCAGGATTAAACTAGAGGCATGGATCGTATCATCCTCGTCATAATTTAATCTGTTTTTCTTGATCGATGAGTAGACTATTTAAAACAAATCAGTATTTGAGCACGGCCATGCATTTAACGGTCTCACTCAATCAAGAGGCTCATGGATATCACTATGAATATATCGTAGGGTTAAATTCCATTTAGATCATTCATAATTTTTATTCGATTTAAGATATATCTAATGATCACTGTTATCATTACTCTGTTACGAAATAACTTTAGATGATATCAAAACACAAATATCCTCGAATAATTTTATAATGATTTCAGGTCTGAGGACCATTACATCACTGTCACTATGAGAACAACTTATGATACTATTCAATATATTCCATGTAGTTATCTCACGGTGGGTCGGCCCAATACGCTATTCTCTAATACGTACTTATATCTTGACTTTAATATCACATATATTAATGATCAATGAGATGTGGACATCAGTCAATCAATATACTAGTCTCAACGCTTTATTGTTGTCCTATATAAACAATAAAACTCGACTAGGGACATTTAAGAATTATAATACTTATCACATTATATAATCTCAAGTTCAGTCTTACTCGAACTATATAATTCCATATTATTACGCTAAGGACTTCTATTATGTTTATATTTATATTACGCAGTAAATATAGCATGACAGAATATTTATTTTATTCGAAATAAAATAACAACATCAACAGTGTTATCTATCTCATCAAATGAATTTCCTCTAGGGCATAAACTCTAACAATCTCCCACTTGCACTAGAGTCAATCATCCACATATCGTATACTCATGAAACTAGTGTGACTATTAAACTTCTGCTGCGACAGAGTTTAATTCAGTAGGTCTGCAACATTACAACTTTTGTAACTTTGCAGATATGTTTATTTCTCCTGTGAACAACTTCACATAAGAATTATATTTCTTAATATATGTTTGGATTGATGATGAGTTTAATGTTTTAGGCCTGAGCAACAGCCATATTGTTATCGCAATGTGTATCATTCTATCAACAATGAATTAAGTTCAATCATGAACTTCTTAATCCAAACATTTTCTTTCTTAGAATCAGTATCTATTTCTTGTTTTTAAACTAACATTATTTACAATAATCAATGTGTTATCAAATAACATTAGAGTTATTGTGTCACTCCCACTCAATTTCTTGTCTATATAACATTTAATGGTATCTTGTGGTTTTCGATATATCTCGAATTCTATTTAATTCCCATTGGTATCTTAGAGACTAAATCTCCTTCACAAGGATACCAAATCAAGTAATAAACATTTTATTCTTAGAGAATTTATATCAAAAAAATTAGTTATCTGATTTGGGTATGATCTTATCAGAGGTAGGACGTTTTCAAATCGTTTTAGTGGGATTTAACATAATTGTTCTAAATTTAACTTATAGGAAGATCTATATGACTTATCATTAATCGTACTATATCTTATATGGTTCGATATCTCCGTTCAGACATACCATTCTAATATGTTGTTCTAGGTGGACAGAGTTGTGAAACAATTCCAAACTCATTCAGATAGTCATTAAATTTATTGGCTTAAATGTTCTCTTTCGAACTGTTCGAAAAATATTTATTTTCTGTTAAAATTGGTTTCTAACTTCACTTTGAATTCTTTGAACTTTTCAAAGGATTCTGATATGTATTTCATAAGATATACATATCTATATCTACTGATATCATCAGTAAATATAATGAAGTAATAAAACCTACCTCTAGCTTATGTATTCGTTGTTCCATATACATCATTATGCTCGAGACCCAATACTTGTCACTCAATCACTATGTAAGTGAAAGGTGATTCAGTTATTTTTCCTAATAAACAAGATTTGCATCCTTCAAATGATTCGAAATCAATTGATTTCAAAATTTCATCATTATGGAGTTTTGATATACTTTCTTGTTTACTGGGCTAACTGGTAATACAAAAGGTATATTGGATTTAAATCACTAAATTTAATCCAGTCATTATTAATGTCAATTACATTATAGTTAAGGATTTACAAATATCATTAACTATTTGTGAAATTCCATATGATATTTCATTTAAATAAAATGAATAACATTTATTCTTTTATTACAAATGAAATTCAAACTTGTCTAAATAAGATATATTATAACATTTATTTTAAGTGGAATTTCTTAATAACAATTATCTTGTTTATTTAATTAAGCCAGTATATTCAACAAGAATCAACTTGCTATGGATAATCTATCAACATTTGCTTCATTTCCAATTGTAAGTCCACTTGTTCTTTTATCAGATTTCTACTTATTCTGTAAATCAATATACATTTAAGTGATTTATATCTAGTATCTAATACTAGAAATGTATAAGTAGATTATTATAACATTTATATTTTATTCAGTTGAAGTCATACTTTAACTTATTTTAGATCCTCTATTTATATCTAAAACAATTACGTTTAATTTGTTTGAGGACGATCCACAAAATTTAATGTTAGTCAAGAAATTTGATTTAATTTAATTTGTCCTTCTTAAGGATTAATTTGAATTATCGGAGTAATTTTGTCATTTAATATCTACAGTAGATAAAAAAATAATTGATTCTATAATATTCATTTAATATAAATTCATAATTTTGACAATCAAAATTTATATTAACATAAATATAATATTTAAACTAAAATACGCTCCCACTCAAATTAACATCTCTCTGTTTATATATACATATCGGTATACATATATAACGGTGTTCCAAGATCCATATCTAGTTATGCCTTGACCCAGCTTTGGCTAAACCAAAAACACAACCTTTTAGGTAGACATATTATGTCAATTATATCGTATATAATCCTTGGATCGCATGATGATCATTTTGTTCAATATTATTCATTTGCTCAAAATATAGAATAATTCATGTTGTTGTCTCTAAGGCCATAATCGTATTATACAGCCTAGTTAAGTCAGACCCAATAATAGGTTGGATCACCACATTCTACTCCATCGCATGTAACCAAAATAAAAGGTGCACAACGCTTTGGCGTTAGTTACATCTAGTGATTTTGGACAGTGATGAGTATATTATTGGAAGACGTCACCATGACTTAATATAACAAAATTTTCTTTTAGAGGGAATTTATAACTCGTAGTGGAAACAATATTAGAGTTATTTACATATATCATAATATGTATTTTATATTCATAATATAAATTTAAATAAAATATATGTATCAAATATACATATACATATAAATCATATATATACATATTTTCTTTTGAACATTTCAAAATTATGGTTATAATGTAGCTTATAAAATTTTGCAACACGATTTTGGCTTCGCTCGCTCTATATCATGTATACATATAGACTCAACCCCAATATATATTTATTTATAAATTTAGGCCCTAATTAAAGGCCCAATAAACCTGTTATAACACATCTCAATTCGTATTTCGAACAATTTGAATTATGAATATATCAAACATATATTCATTTGTAGGCATTCTATAAGAACTCAGATTAAATATTACTGAAACACAATATTGGTTAAAGAAATTACAAGAAAGAGTGAGACCCTATCACAACTATTAATGTATTATCTGTAATATATATACTTATATGTACACAGACACACACACATTTTAATATACACAGTTTAATTAAAAGGCGTACAAGACTGTCTGTGTATATATACATACAGTTTATCAATTTCACGGCATACAAAACCTTATGGGTTACATTACATAGACAACCAAGCATATATATACAAACATATTTGTACAGTTTTCATATCATACTTATACAGTCGTACTGCTATAGTAAAAAAATGCTTGCTTAAGCAACTCTCTTGCCTTCTACTCCAACGTGTCCATTTTCTTGACCATGTTTCCTTAGTCAAACTGATTCAAGCCTCAGGGACTTACATCTGGATGTATTTCGACATGTTCATTGATGAGTATATGGAATTGTGGCTTCAAAAGCAAAATCTTAAACCTTCAAAAAGCCATGATCAAAATCAGGTCAGTTTGACGATTTAATTTAACTTACTGTTCTTTAACAGTAAATTCCATTCATCAATTTAGTTTCATACTTTTACCGCAAACTGGTTCAGGTGTTTCCATATCACATTCATAAGTACATACACAGTCATTAGATATAATATCAATATTAAATGCTAACATTACTTATAACATCTTTCACTGTGTAGATGTCATTGTTATACATGCAGTATAAAACCAAATAGGAAATCTGAATTGTCGTAGCTTTCAACCAAGATGAACATTATGTATACAGACAAGATGAAAACAGACTTAATGTCAAGCATATAATTATGATCATGTATCAAAATTGTAAACTTATGATTCTGTTTGAACAGACCATTGTGTAATGATCACAACTGTTAACATTTTAAAATGTTGAGCAGACATAAAAAAGCTAGATATGTCATATATGCATGATTATTGCAGTTCAAACTATTAAAACTTGTGACGGTTTAATACACTTTATTTATAGATCAACATCATCGAAGCAAGTATGTTTAAGCATCAGGAAACATCAAAGAATGAGGATTTTGTAAAACATCTATTATAAATAAAATTTGGTACTAAATCCTCTGCTAAATCATATTACAAAAAGTTTAAAACAGATTGTAGTATTCCCATATTTATCATTATAAAATTGGGGTTAGCAGATTCCATTTATACATTTATGTCAACGTATATATTATGGAATGATCACATCACAAAACATTTATTATGATCTGATCTTGTTCTTGGTTACAATCTATACAATGAGATATTAGTATCAATAAAACTGACATAAGAATCTCTAATTCAGGTTGTACAATCCAATTGACGACATTCGATTAGTATCCAAAATACAATCATATGACCTGCTTTATGAAAACATTGTCTAAACAGTTTTTATATAAATGATTTCAATAAATCAAATATAATTGGAATTATTAATTACAGTCAAACAATCAGAAAAAAATACATCTGGAAAATGAAAACAGGGCATAACTTGGTCAAGTACCAAATCAAACAAATTTTGAATTCATATCCAAGTTTTTAAAAAAATTCTTAACAAATTACCACAATTTTGATTTCATTAAATCAAAACTTTAATTTGAGGCTCTATCTATTTTATTGATCAGTAAACCAATTTTGAACCAAAAAGAAATATAATAAAGTCAGGTCATTACACTAATCTATCAAACATTTTGATATCCTCTCTTATAAGAATTAATTGTTTAAATCTGAATATGTAATTGTATTCACTCATAAATGAATACATTAAGTCAGATTTCCAGAGTTCAGTTTATCAATGTAACAGATAAAACTGGAAACACTTGAGACGACCCCGAACCCCGTACTGATGGCGGCAAGGGTAATCTTTGGAATATAACACATAAACAGATAACAACAGGACAGAATTAAATAAATACACCAGATAATGAACAAATAATACACTGGATAAACGTAATCATCAGAGTTACACAGTATACAAGATCATACTTAGTACAAATACAGTTCAGCTATACATAAATGTCTACAGCGGAAACAAACATAATATGTACAATAGGAGCTGAACAGCATAAAAAGAGATAAATGATAGAATCCATCTTCAGCTCCAGCTATCCAGAGAAAGCCAGCTAAAACCTGAATACAAGGTTTCCCGTGTAGAAATAGGGGCACCCGAGTTTGAAAGTGAAACAAACTACGAGTCAGTCATGGGACTGGTATGAGAAATCTACTCAACACATTTAAAGTATGGCCAATCACAGGACCACGCCACTTTCGTGAAACGGGTTTATTCCATTGGATTGCCAGTGCTTTAAAACAAATCATTCTTTTAAACATTGCAATGCTTTTTATAAAAATGAAGCCATTATAAGACTCAGTTCCCATCACACAATGCAACGCAAACCGGAGGATAGAGTTTAACCTTATAATGGCCAAAATATGCTTGATACGAATAAAACAAAAGCATTTTATATTATTACTAGTGTTTATAGGTTTTGAAAACAATTTCAATCATAACTATCAATCATAGACGGCATGGGTACCATATATCATGTCGCCATATATATATACAATCAAAACAGCACGGTCACGTATTTGGAAATTGGATTTCCGTCATGAACCAAGGCAAAAGATAGTCCTTACCGAATTCGAGACGCTCTAGCCCATGTCTCAGGCAAGTACTCAGTCAAGCCTTAGGATCGTCAGGGCCGGTCCACCGATGTGGATTAAAATTCCTGAACACTACGTTTCCCCGCCCTATAGGGGGTCAATGAGCCAACGAATGACTCCATCGGTCCCGGATCGACCGATATAACCGAGGCGCCTCGCAATCCATCTTCCACATAAGTAAAATGTCAGGCCGTGTAAAAACTCTAACATAAATCCTAGCTAGAAGGAAATGCATGCCCTCCCTGAGGTCCTTCTCCCGTTTCTGGTTCATAGCGGGGTGTGAGGCTCGCGAATTCACGTTATACACAAAGCTACGCTACACAGGGGGTGCTTTGATCATCAATCACAAGACTTTGCTTTTCAACAGAAGCCCTGATCACTGCATCTTAGCATGTCACACAGGCAATTCACACCATGCAACTGATGGCTATCAATCACATAGAATAAGTTCCAATGTCAGACACATAATCCATTTACAAGTCCGTTCTGGGTCGAAACGAAACCGGAGGCACTATATACCTCGCAAACCCATCGATCTCCACGTACGTCTGGACGATCACCACTCATTATCCATATTTCGGGATGTCTCCCAATTAGGACATCAGTTACCATCCAAACGAGGTGAAGATTTCCGGTCTTCGACCACCGTCTTCATCTCTGATTTCTTATCGTTGATTCAGTTATTCAGAATGGCATAAACCCGGTCTTTCTGAGAAACTCGTGTATATAATAAATAGGTGCTACACAAACACTACATACGCATCATTTCAATTCATTAGTCACTAATCGTCAATCAGTAAGAGAATGATTTCCCAAATATTAACCCCGAAGGTCGAAACCAACATCAGATCAAAATCCAGGAAACCATTCGACTTAGCTAACCTTCAGTTAATTTCTAAATTTCACAACCATATCGTTTATAATATTTTATAATGATTTATCGCTATTTTTATTTATTTTAAAATAGCCAATTTATTCAAACGACGCTTCGGGCCATAACGCAGCCGTGGCGCTGTTTTTCTTCAGATTTGATTTACACATATCTGAAAATATAACCGTTGGATCTTCACAAAATTTACATCATCAGAAAGATCTTTTCAAAACGAATCCAACGGTTCCAGTTTTGGGAAAATCCGACGGTCGGATCTCCCGGTACAATCGTTCGAAGTTTCGAATTGCAGCGCCGTTATTCGATTTAATATAATTATATATATATATATATATATATATGTAAATATAATCGATTCTAGCGCTGTTTTTCTTCAGTTTTGAATTAAACATTCCAGACAATCCAACCGTTGGATCTTTACAAAGTTGGTGTCGTTGGAAAGGTATTTCCAAAGCAAACCCAAAGGTTTCGGTTTTGGGAAAATCCGATGGTCGGATCTCCCGCACTAATCGTTTGAAATCACGGTTTCAAAACACGAACTGCAGCTTCGTTATTCGATATATTTCAATTTTATTTATATATATATATATATATATATATATATATATATCGATTCTTTGATTTCAAAATTATATGATTTTCATACATTTGATAAAAATGATATTTTTATCTAACTGTCTTCTATTTCAACACTTCACTTTTTTTAACAATTCATGTATATAATAAAAATGTGATTTTTAATGTAAAACAATTTATTTCAAAACACGACTATTTTATATAGTTCATATAGGTGATAAAAATATGATTTTTATTATGAAACAATTTATTTCTAAGCACGACTATTTTATATAGTCTATATAGATGATAAAAATATGATTTTTATTATGAAACAATTCCTTTTGAACCCGAATACCATTCAACACATGAATTTCTATTCAACGAATGAATTTCTATTCAACACATGAAGGTTTTCTATAGTTTGTATTTGTATAGTAAAAATGTGATTTTTATTGCAAAACAGTTTTATTTCAAAACACGATTATTTTATATAGTTAATATAGGTGATAAAAATAGGATTATTATTATAAAACAATTTCTTTCAAAATATGAATACCATTCAACACATGAATTTCAATTCAACGAATGAATTTCAATTCAACACATGAAGGTTTTCTATAGTTTATAGATATATATAAAAAGGTGATTTTTATATTTAAAGCACGAATACCATTCAACACATGAATTTGTATTCAACGAATGAATTTCAATTCAATCCATGAAGGTTTTCTATAGTTTATATATATAGATAAAAAGGTGATTTTTATATTTAAAACACGAATACCATTCAATACATGAATTTCTATTCAACGAATGAATTTCTATTCAACACATGAAGGTTTTCTATTCAACAGATGAATTTAGCTTCAACATAGGAAAATAATTCTAACACATCAATATTATTCAAAATTTCGGCAGCATAACGACAGGGTAGTTAAAACCGGGACCGTCCCTAGTACGGCTCCTCGCTCTACCTTAAAGCCTCGCAGCTTTTGACAATGGGGAATCATGCATCTAGTTCGCACGCAGGCGGCATGTATATTTTTCATTTCCACAAACTAATCCTATGTGGTTTCAACCAAATATTTCTCAATCACAAACGGGTATTTTTCCACCACAATCAATCAATTTCAACCATAAAAAATTTCAATCAACCATTCGCTATCAATCAATTTTCACACCAATCACAACCAATAAATATCGTCCATGGTTTGTGGATGAGGGGAGTATATATATATAAGCATTTCACTTCTATTTCAACAAATATATAATTTTTACAACGCATATATAACTTATACATCGAACGTACAACTTATACAACGCTTATACAAGAGGTGTACAACGCTTATATAACTCATACATCGACTATATAATTTATACATCGTCGTTTTCCATATCATTTATAAATTAGAAATCTCACCTTGGGTTCCACTCCACCAAAAATAGCTGAAGGCTCAAAAAAATATGCGGTCTCTTCTAGAATGTAGAAGACGTCCACACGAGTCCACTATCTATTGTTTCACTGAATTTCATCAAGAAACGAAAAAGATATGATTTTTCATAGTTTGCAACGGTTTAAAGGTGTTAAAACAGTTGAAAATAAACAAAGCCGTATACCTCTCACATTTGTTCAAAACTAGGTCGAGGATTTCCGCGAAATCCGTGCAGCTATGTGACGATCGGCCTTCACCACCTTGAAGGGCTAGGAGCGGAGCGCCTGGGGCGCTGACGATGTCGAACTCGGAGGTCTGGGGGAGGAGAAATCGAACGGCGAACGGCGAAACTTCGTGACCTCCGTTCGAACGAAATACAGGGCAAGGGGAGGTGAATCAAGTACAGATTTGGATAGGAGGAGGAGCTCTTCAAAAACTTCAACTGGAGCTCGAGCTAATTCGGCGTGGATTCGCCAGAAAATGGGCAGAAAGCGACGAGATGGCTTCCGTCGTCGATCGGGGGGGGGGGGGGGAGGGGGTTCTGAGAATTGTTTTTTTTATAAATTCTAATTGGCCGGGAGCTTTTAAAAGGGGGTTTTCCAACACGACCTCCAATCTGAACCCAACGACTATCGTTCCTAGCGTTTTACCCCCATTCCAAACATAATGGGATATGTTTCGTAGGCCCATTCGACTGTTTCAGTCAGTTTTCCTTCAAATTAAAATATAAAACATTCAATATTTAATTTAAACATACATTTCAATTTGCCAGGGCCACAAACTGATTCTAAAAATCCCAGAAAAATAAATCTAGCTATGTTTTGATGATACGGTCCCAACAAAACTAGTTTCGTCGAATTCTGAGACCGTTTGAAAAATGGCCCATTTCTGGTCGATCCAATTTAACTGTAATTGACCAAAATACGTTTTCCTTTGCCACGCTCACATATTAACTTCAAAAATTATGAAATTTGAAACCTAGCAATAGTTAAACATCCCGGATCCAACAAAAGTGGTTTCGTCGAATTCCTAGGTCGTTTGCAAAACGGCCATTTTCACGGGCTATATAAATTCCATAGCGACCTTTCTGAAAATTCATTTGGCCATAACTTTTGCTTTTCACTATGAAACTTCGATTTTTCAGATTCGTTAGAAAGGTATTCATTAACAGATTTAAATATTTTTGGTTTCACTCAAATCCGTTTTGTTTTGCACCCGGTACAGTCAGTCGAAGTTTGAATTCAAATTTTGAAACTACCGCGCCCTTTCAGGCCTTGTTTATAATTAAAAATAATTATATTCGTTTTCAAATGTCGATTCAAACTTACTTTTCATCATTATTATTTAAAATATTTATTTTAAATATTTAAAATCCACTAAAATAGACAATTTAAATTTTTTAAATTGGATCAGATTTTCCGCGTCGTTACAATCTCCCCCACTTAAAACTTTTCGTCCCCGAAAAGGAACAAAGTCGAAAGTGGTTTGATTAATCAACTCTCCGTTCAATCTGGCTTCCATTCTCCAACTTTTCAATTTCTGAGAATTTTCAAATTCTTCAAAAATTTGGCTAACACCGGGAATTTTTGAAAAATTTCGCCATAACCTCCTTTGTATGGGGAGAGGTTTGGAAATTTATTGGGCCGTATTAGGTACCCAATAAATACTATAAAGCATACACATATTTAAAGTGATATAATCTGGTGTTTATAGGGGAGCGTGTATACAGAATAACTCCAGAGAATAAATTCTCGTCACCCTGTCAAAGCCTGAGGGAGTGTGTATTTTAATTGCTCCAGAGGATAAATCCTCGTCACCTCGTCCCGTGTGGGAAATAAATAATCCATGTGCCGTATCTAATGACTAGAGAGACATGATTATTGTCAACTCCAGACCCGTGTGGGGTTTTTTATTAATCTGGCAATTTATCGTTACAATTTTATATGTCCATATTAGTCATCAGTTCAACCTGTAAAATATAGTCATCGCCATACAAGCCTCTCGCTCGTATGGTAAATCTTCCACCTCGTCACACAAGCTCCAAATGCTTATGTGGTATATGATGAAGTATGCCTATCTTCAAGAAGTATGCCATGTAGTGTAGTTCAAAATTAATTGTTACTATCCTATGGCGATGTTTATTATTTCACATAGAACAACCAGCACTACGCATCCAATGGCATTCACAGGAGTTGATATAATAATATTTCGCATCCAACTCATTAAGGTTTACCTATTTCTCAGGCATGCAAATAATTTCTTTACTCAACAACTATCTAATTACCTGTTTAAACATGTATAATGCACATGTATATATATATATTTCTATTTATTTCTAAATCAGTTCAATGTGTGTGTTAATCGAATAAATCCTACCATTCTTTCTCTTATTAATTAAATTAACTATCGTTTCAATAATTTAATTAATCAAATCTACCATCACACAATGCAAACAACAAGCAATTTGTTTTTAACTTTTCAAATATATATCTTTTATATATTCAAAAATTATATTTCTAAAACCAGACTTTATATATAATCACAAATATGTTATTTAAAAACATATAACTCTCGACTCGTTCTAGGGCACTTCTGACCCTATCTCTAACGAGTTGTTCTGATTCTGCTGTACTCATACTAGGATATTGCTGATCCTATCTGTACTGAGTTACCCGTCCTAGAACACTACTGATTCTACTTCTGACGAGTTCCTTCATATCTTATATTCCAGAACTAAGCTTAACCAAAGCTCTGATACCAAATGAGAAGTTACCGCGAAATCCGGTAGGCTTTGCAACAATCCCTTCATCCTCCAGTACAGCAGCTAAAACCTACCGTGGCTCACACTAGCCCCCCAATCCCTTGTTTTACGGCGACCTACTCGAGTCTCCCGGCACTGCCAAACCAACCCTCAACCGGGACATGTAGGGGTAAGAGTCTCCCGTTCGCCACCAAACCGTGAAGCGAGAACCCCCTATCATGCATACCCAGCCTACATAGGACTAGCAACAAGGACTGGTATGAGAAATCTACTCAACACATTTAAAATATGGCCAATCACAGGACCACGCCACTTTCGTGGAACGGGTTTATTCCATTGGATTGCCAGTGCTTTCGCAATGCTTTTTATGAAAATGAAGCCATTATAAGACTTAGTTCCCATCACACAATGCAATGCAAACCGGAGGATAGAGTTTTACCTTATAATGGCCAAAATATGCTTGATACGAATAAAACAAAAGCATTTGACATTATTACTAGTGTTTATAGGTTTCGAAAACAATTTCAATCATAACTATCAATCATAGACGGCATGGGTACCATATATCATGTCACCATATATATAGACAATCAAAACCGCACAGTCACGTATTTGGCAATTGGATTTCCGTCATGAACCAAGGCAAAAGATAGTCCTTACCGAATTCGAGACGCTCTAGCCCGTATCTCAGGCAAGTACTCAGTCAAGCCTTAGGATCGTCAGGGCCGGTCCACCGATGTGGATTAAAATTCCTGAACACTACGTTTCCCCGCCCTATGGGGCGTCAATGAGCCAACGAATGACTCCATCGGTCCCAGATCGACTGATATAACCGAGGCGCCTCGTAATCCATCTTCCACATAAGTAAAATGTCAGGCCGTGTAAAAACACTGACACAACTCCTAGCTAGAAGGAAACGCATGCCCTCCCTGAGGTCCTTCTCCCGTTTCTGGTTCATAGCGGGGTGTGAGGCTCGCGAATTCACGTTATACACAAACCTACGCTACACAGGCGGTGCTTTGATCATCAATCACAAGACTTTGCTTTTCAACAGAAGCCCTGATCACTGCATCTTAGCATGTCACACAGGCAATTCACACCTTGCAACTGATGGTTATCAATCACATAGAATAAATTCCAATGTCAGATACACAATCCATTTACAAGTCCGTTCTGGGTCGAAACGAAACCGGAGGCACTATATACCTCGCAAACCCATCGATCTCCACGTACGTCTGGACGATCACCACTCATTATCCATATTTCGGGATGCCTCCCAATCAGGACATCAGTTACCATCCAAACGAGGTGAAGATTTCCGGTCTTCGACCACCGTCTTCATCTTCGATTTCTTATCGTCGATTCAGTTATTCAGAATGGGATAAACCCGGTCTTTCTGATCTACTCGTGTATATAATAAATAGGTGCTACACAAACACTACATACGCATCATTTCAATTCATTAGTCACCAATCGTCAATCAGTAAGAGAATGACTTCCCAAATATTAACCCCGAAGGCCGAAACCAACATCAGATCAAAATCCAGGAAACCATTCGACTTAGCTAACATTCAGTTAATTTCTAAATTTCACAACCATATCGTTTATAATATTTTATAATGATTTATCGCTATTTTTATTTATTTTAAAATAGTCAATTTATTCAAACGACGCTTCGGGCCATAACGCGGTCGTGGCGCTGTTTTTCTTCAGATTTGATTTACACATATCTGAAAATTTAACCGTTGGATCTTCACAAAATTTACATCATTAGAAAGATCTTTGCAAAACGAATCCAACGGTTCCAGTTTTGGGAAAATCCGACGGTCGGATCTCCCGGTACAATCGTTCGGAGTTTCGATTTCAAAATACGAACTGCAGCGTCGTTATTCGATTTAATATAATTATATTTATATATATATGTAAATATAATCGATTCTGGCGCTGTTTTTCTTTAATTTTGAATTAAACATTCCAAACAATCCAACCGTTGGATCTTTACAAAGTTGGTGTCGTTGGAAAGGTATTTCCAAAGCGAACCCAACGGTTTCGGTTTTGGGAAAATCTGATGGTCGGATCTCCCGCACTAATCGTTTGAAATCACGGTTTCAAAACACGAACTGCAGCTTCGTTATTCGATATATTTCAATTCTATATATATATATATATATCGATTCTTTGATTTCAAAATTATATGATTTTCATACATTTGATAAAAATGATATTTTTATCTAACTGTCTTCTATTTCAACACTTCACTATTTTTAACAATTCATGTATATAATAAAAATGTGATTTTTAATGTAAAACAATTTATTTCAAAACACGACTATTTTATATAGTTCATATAGGTGATAAAAATATGATTTTTTTATGAAACAATTTATTTCTAAGCACGACTATTTTATATAGTTTATATAGATGATAAAAATATGATTTTTATTATGAAACAATTCCTTTCGAACCCGAATACCATTCAACACATGAATTTCTATTCAACGAATGAATTTCTATTCAACACATGAAGGTTTTCTATAGTTTGTATTTGTATAGTAAAAATGTGATTTTTATTGCAAAACAGTTTTATTTCAAAACACGATTATTTTATATAGTTAATATAGGTGATAAAAATAGGATTATTATTATAAAACAATTTCTTTCAAAATATGAATACCATTCAACACATGAATTTCAATTCAACGAATGAATTTCAATTCAACACATGAAGGTTTTCTATAGTTTATAGATATATATAAAAAGGTGATTTTTATATTTAAAACACGAATACCATTCAACACATGAATTTCTATTCAACGAATGAATTTCAATTCAACCCATAAAGGTTTTCTATAGTTTATATATATAGAGAAAAAGGTGATTTTTATATTTAAAACATGAATACCATTCAACACATGAATTTCTATTCAACGAATGAATTTCTATTCAACGCATGAAGGTTTTCTTTTCAACAGACGAATTTAGCTTCAACATAGGAAAATAATTCTAACACATCAATATTATTCAAAATTTCGGCAGCATAACGGTAGGGTAGTTAAAACCGGGACCGTCCCTAGTACGGCTCATCGCTCTACCTTAAAGCCTCGCAGCTTTTGACAATGGAGAATCATGCATCTAGTTCGCACGCAGGCGACATGTATATTTTTCATTTCCACAAACTAATCCTACGTGGTTTCAACCAAAATATTTCTCAACCACAAACGGGTATTTTTCAATCACAATCAATCAATTTCAACCACAATCAATCAATTTCAACCACAAACAATTTCAATCAACCATTCGCTATCAATAAATTTTCACACCAATCACAACCAATAAATATCGTCCATGGTTTGTGGACGAGGGGCATATATATATATATATATATATATATATATATATATATATATATATATATATATACATATAAGCATTTCACTTCTATTTCAACACATATATAATTTTTACAACGCATATATAACTTATACATCGAACGTACAACTTATACAACGCTTATACAAGAAGTGTACAATGCTTATTTAACTCATACATCGACTATATAATTTATACATCGTCGTTTTCCATGTCGTTTATAAATTAGAAATCTCACCTTGGGTTCCACTCCACCAAAAATAGCTGAAGGCTCAGAAAAATATGCGGTCTCTTCTAGAATGTAGAAGACGTCCACACGAGTCCACTGTCTCTTGTTTCACTGAATTTCATCAAGAAACGAAAAAGATATGATTTTTCAAAGTTTGCAACGGTTTAAAGGTGTTAAAACAGTTGAAAATAAACAAAGCCGTATACCTCTCACGTTTGTTCAAAACTAGGTCGAGGATTTCCGCGAAATCCGTGCAGCTATATGACGATCGGCCTTCACCACCTTGAAGGGCTAGGAGCGGCGCGCCTGGGGTGCTGACGGCGTCGAACTCGGAGGTCTGGGGGAGGAGAAATCGAACGGCGAACGGCGAAACTTCGTGACCTCCATTCGAACGAAATACAGGGCGAGGGGAGGTGAATCAAGTATGGATTTGGAGAGGAGGAGGAGCTCTTCAAAAACTTCAACTGGAGCTCGAGCTAATTAGGCGTGGATTCGCCAGAAAATGGGCAGGAAGCGACGAGATGGCTTCCGTCGTCGATCGGGGGGGGTGTTCTGAGATTTTTTTTTATATATAAATTCTGATTGGCCGGGAGCTTTTAAAAGGGGGTTTTCCAACACGACCTCCAATCCGAACTCAACGACTGTCATCTCTAGCGTTTTACCCCCATTCTGAACACAATGGGATATGTTTCGTAGGCCCATTCGACAGTTTCAGTCAGTTTTCCTTCAAATTAAAATATAAAACATTTAATATTTAATTTGAACGTACATTTCAATTTGCCAAAGCCACAAACTGATTCTAAAAATCCTCGAAAAATAAATCTAACTATGTTTTGACGATATGGTCCCAACAAAACTAGTTTCGTCGAATTCTGAGACCGTTTGAAAAATGGCCCATTTCTGGTCGATCCAATTTAACTGTAATTGACCAAAATATGTTTTCCTTTGCCATGCTCACATATTAACTTCAAAAATTATTTGAAACCTAGCAATAGTTTAACATCCCGGATCCAACAAAAGTGGTTTCGTCGAATTCCGAGGTCGTTTGCAAAACGGCCATTTTCACGGACTATATAAATTCCATAGCGACCTTTCTGAAAATTCATTTGGCCATAACTTTTGCTTTCCACTATGAAACTTCGATTTTTCAGTTTCGTTAGAAAGGTACTCACTAACAGATTTAAATATTTTTGGTTTCACTCAAATCCGTTTTGTTTTGCACCCGGTACAGTCAGTCGAAGTTTGAATTCAAATTTTGAAACTACCGCGCCCTTTCAGGCCTTGTTTATAATCAAAATTAATTATATTCGTTTTCAAATGTCGATTCAAACTTACTTTTCAATGTTATTACTTAAAATATTTATTTTAAATATTTAAAATCCACTAAAATAGCCAATTTAAAAATTTTAAATTGGTTCAGATTTTCCTAGTCGTTACAACACTTTAGAATCAATATCATATATATTAATTCCCTATTCTATACAGACTTTAACCTCAGTGAAACAATTTCGTAATTACAAATGAATTTATACTAAATTCTAATATTAGGGCATACTAAGATTAAGATAAGGATTAAGATTATTTATATATATCATAATATATATATATATGGTGACCTGAAATTATCATTTGTTCATGATCAATATCATGATGATTCAAAAGCAAAATGTAATCGGACTGTGAATCTTGTATTCAATCATTTTCATCAACAATAAATATAGTTGCCTTGTGATTAATATCATAACTGGTTTAAGTATAACTATTGTGATTTAACATTTAAATCAACAAAAGTTAAAACTGATTAACTAACTCTATCTAACAATTAAATTTGTCAAGTCAGAATCCAATGTAACAGATTTTTGGACATATGTAAAAAGAATAAGTACATCACATATACAGATAATATTAAAATATATCCAATCTACTAAATAAAGCATACAAGGTCAGTTGTTTAAACAAGATATAAATGTATTTCATATCATTCAATATGATAAACAGGATCTGAGCTTTGTTTAAAATTAATATCATATATTAATTTATAATTCATCTCAGATTTACATTAATATCATAAACTGGGTTCAAATTATAATATACCTGAATTTTAAACATGGGATAACTTAAACGTTTTAAACCAGAACATGACAATTAATTTTAATATAGAGATCTAAATATAGTATACACTCACAAATATATATATATATACACAATATATATATATATATATATATATATATATTGTAACAACCCGAAATTTAACAACATGTTAAATCAAGAATCAAGGCAGAATTAAATTATAAAATCTGAATCAGATAAAATCGGCTATGCCATTGCGTTTGTATCGGAAAAATACGCGAAAAAGAGTCCGAAATTTCGTAAATCGGAGTCCGTATGGCCGAGATATGGCCTTCGGAAGTTTCACGAAAAATTCGAAAACGAAAACAGATTCAAATTTCAGAATTCAGAAGAGGTGGGAAAATTTCCCGCCAGACCAGGGTAGGTCGACTAGGGAGTCGACCCCCCCTGCCCCAGGTCGACTGGGGAGTCGACCCCAGGGTCGACCCCAGGGTCGACCTGGGGGTCGACCTGCCTGGTCGGACCCAGGCAGCCTGGTGCACCTGTTTTGCTGTTTGGCTCAGTTTTGGAGGCTTGTGACGATTTTTGAGGGCTTGGATCTATCCTAGGGTTAATCTAACGGCCTAAACTACTCCTAATCTCTATAAAAACACCCTAGGACCTAACCTAAATCACTAAAAATCATTCTAGCAACTAAACTATGCCAAAATTTCTAATGATCATGGCCTCCACTCAAAACCCTAGCCTCCATCCTCTTGTCATAAATTCTATCTTCGTTTCTATGAGAGATTCTTTGATCATGTGAGTGTATGAGAGTTTTTATGTTCATATGAGAGCTTCTAAACATGATTTCAAGGCTAAAGCTTTAATCTTTGTTCATCAAAGATGGGATTTTTATGGATTTTGCTCAAGGGTTTTCTAAGGAGCTTTTATTTGGGGTTTTTGGTGATAGCATGAACGGCTTCGTCTCAATCTTTTAATTTCATATTGATTTGTGCCTTCATAGCATTGTAAGCCCTCTTCCTACTCTTAGATATTAACTTTAAACTTAATGTGACATGTTGTAAGTTGGGTTTGAACATTAAGTATGTTGCATGCTATCATGTTATGTATCCTATCATGACTAAAAAGCCATTATCTTGATCTTGTGGGCTTAAAGATATAAACTTTATGTTGAATGTTGCATTTTGGCAACATGAGAACTATCATGTCCCTTATGATAGCTTACATGTAATGCGAACTTCTAGCCATCTTTCTATGTCATTTATCACCATGATTCACCTATGTGCTAAGTTTGAGGTTGTGCATGTTTTTGAGGCCTAATAATGTAATATGCAAGTTAACGAACACGTTTATACCTCATTTGCCACCATGTTTAACTTGTGGCCTTATACCCCTTTTGTCATGCCTTTGCCAAGTTCCTTCTTTTAATCCATTATGCGTTGTTGCGAATGTATATGCGAGTTTAAAAGAGTTGGGTTACGTTATGGGTAAAACTTTAATGACATGAAACATGATTTGGGTAAATTGGTATAAACGTGACAACATGTAACTTTGGCTATGAGCATGGGACTTGGAAACTTGACACGTATGGGTTATAAGTGTAAAAAGACACTAGACCAAACATGAAAATGGCCAACTCGAGGTTGGGTTGAGTTTGTAGCATAAATCTACCCGGACCCGCCCGACTTAACTAGTGGCTACAAACAATAGTATCCAATGTGAGAAGTTGGTCATGTCGCGCTTAAGACCCGAGGTTAGACTAGGTTGTGGTGTAAAACTACCCGGACCCGCCCAGCTTAACTAGTAACCACAACAAGGTCTAATGTGAGAGGTTAAGAGTGCATTAATTAAATTAATGCCACATGATAAGGTTAAGTAAATTTGACTAATGACACTTAACCGATATGACACGAATGGGTAGGTTAAGTGGGACTGGGCTTGATTTCTTAATGACACTTAACCATACAAGACAATTAGGGGATGGGGTTAAGTAATTTACGCTTAACTAATCCGACTGGGTAATTAGATGGGGTTAAGTAATCCACACTTAACTAATCTAAACATGGTAATTAGATGGGGTTAAGTACCTTAGACTTAACTAATCTAAACACGGTAATTAGATGGGGTTAAGTAACTTAGACTTAACTAATCTAAACACGGTAATTAGATGGGGTTAAGTAACCTTCACTTAACTAATCTAAACACGGTAATTCGGTGGGGTTAAGTTAAACACTTAACCAATCTAAATGCGTTAATTCAATGAGGTTAAGTAACCAATACTTAACCAATTTAACACGGTAATTTAATGGGGTTAAGTAACTTATACTTAACCAATTATACGTGATGATTTGATGAGGTTAAGTAACCTACACTTAACCAATCTAATATGTGGACCTGATAGGGTTAAGTCACAAGACCTTTTAAAATTAGGCTTAACCATTGTAATACGATTAGTGGATGGGGTTAAGCTAACCCATACTTAACCAATCCGACTCGATAATCTGATGGGATTAAGATGATCTATGCTTAATCAATCTAACATGATAATCTGATAGGGTTAAAACAAATAAATACTTAACCAATTTGACTTGATAGGGTTAAGTCATGAGCTTCTTGGTACACTTAACCAACTTGTAGGGCTAAGCCTTGAACTTTAGTACTTAGCCAATCTTGACATGATTCGTAGGCGGGTTAAGTCATGAACTTGAATAACAACACTTAACCCAATAAGCAAAACCCTAGTAGAGGAACTAGGTAGAAAATCGTAGTTGATCAAGGGTAACGGGGAAATGAAGCTAAGTGGTAAACCTTAGTTAAGTGTAACTAAGTAATAATTCTTAGCCAAGGACATGGGACTAGTTCATGAATAGATGAGTAACCCGGTACGGTAGGTCATCGCTTAAAACACGAGGAGGAGCAAGTTATCTGACTTGGATAAAAGCTCCAACGAACTGGGTGACGAAGCGGAAGCTTCGGGGAAACGTGAGGGTACTCTTGGTATCCCTCTGTGAGGTGGCAAGTGGTCCATGAAACCCGGCCTCACAGAGGTTAAGGTCTGCGGTAGAAGAGCCAGGAGTATGCCTTGGTTGCTATGCGAGCGACCTAAAGACTGGGATGGATTAGCGTGGAGTCAACGATACTTGATTTTGCCCCGGGATAGCATGTCGCCGAATACCTACCATCTTTAGTCAATCGTGTACGTACGGAAAGGCAGGGAACTCCCAAAAGACCATATACTAGCTATCAAGTTATGGGTGAGGTTGGCTATCTGGAAGTGGGCATCGATGGGCCTTAGTGTAGTTCTCATACATGATTTTTCTTGGATTGCCTTTCAATAGTTGAGGGAGGGGTCACGTGGGACCATAGCCACGGGTACAAAAACAGACCTTGATATCTGCATCAGCAGATGACTTAAAGCTCCCGACCGAGTTCCGGATTTCTTGATTTGCCCTGGCACGGAACTCGGATGGCACATTGAGGAACATGTGCATCTAGACATGGAAAACGATTCACGATACATACGTGGGATAAAGGGCGCGGTTGACGGGTGGCATAATCCCTAGTGGCCCTAGGTGGCTGAACCCAAACCGAGACACGGAAACGTTCATTAGCTAGCATAATCCCTAGTGGTCCTAGGTGGCATAAATCCTAAGTGGACACGCGATAGTTCATGGTAAGGAAACATAACTAGATCGAGGGTAGCAGTCCAAAATAACTTCAAGGATAAAATGTTTGCATGGGAAAGCCCATATGGCCTACGGCAAAGGACTGAACTTATACATGGAAGGAAACATACGAGTTGGAAAAACCTACATATGCTATATATATTAGGTTGACATGGACCATTACATGACATTGGGCAAGGGACATTCATAGTTGACACATGACAGGGGTTGGGATACTAGTGCGAGGGGTGCAGAGCAAAATATACATGACCTATATACCTTAGGATGTTATACATGATAGATACCTTGGGATAGTATACTTGATAGAAACCTGACGATGTGGTACCTTGATTATCTTGACACCGTAGTTTATCATGACACACTCGTTTATCTTGGTACAGTAGTTCATTCTGTTATTTTAGCTTGTCTATCTTGTCATCATACTTATGTTCATCTCAGTTCCTCATGCCAGTTAACTTTACTAGTTTATATACTGATAGTAGATAGGGCTTACCAGTCTTTATGACTGACCCCGTTTTGTTTCGCCTCTTGTCTTCAGTTTCCCCCCCCCCCCCCAGATTACAGGGAGGAAATGCTATTGTTAGTTCGGACTTCTCCTGTTTGAAGGTCATCATGTATGGCTCGGACTTTTCTTGGCTATGGCTACTTTACTGTTTTACTTGGGGAATAATTTATAAAAAGGTTTTTATGCTTCTTTATTATTGCAAGACAGGTTTTGATGTATTCTGATGTAAAAGGCTTTAGACCTTATTTTATAAGTTAATGAAATTTGCTTTACTTCCGCTGTTTTATATATATATGTTCTGTCTTGTAATATTTCTGTGCATGTGTACCTCGATAATGCTTCACCAAACCTAGTGCATTCCCTTTGTGAGTGACCCTAGCGGAGGTGGGGTGTTACATTTGGTATCAGAGCAGAAGGTTACCAGACTGGGCAAAAGTTTTTAAAACCTTCTGAAAAGTATTTGAAAAACCGTTTACAAAGAAGCATTTTTCAAGAAAAGTTTATTTTAAAAGGTTGTTCCCCAAAGGCCATTAGCATTATCCTTTGATTCCTTGATTGAATCTCTTTTCCTTTCTTTCCTCCATCTGTAGTCACAGTAGTTTTGACTACGACTAATCCTTGTCCAGCTACGTAAGTGTTTTCCCGTGCGATGGAGGAAGTTCTCGAGAGACCGGTTACCGAAGTTATAAGAAGGGATAATAAGAACAAGGATAAAGGACACGAGCTTAAGGATAAGCAACTGTTGCTATGGCTTAGTCCATCTAGGAGGACAAGGACAAGATCATCGGAGAGGGCAATTATACGCTCCCATTTCTAGGGTACCTAAAAGAAATGGTACCGTTTCTGGTAAAGGTCTAGTCGTTCTTTTCTATCATCCCGTCCAGACTTTGTCTTGATCATCGTATCATTTAAGTCTGCTTGGATAGTTGAGTCTCTGCACCTTAGTACTAGCATGGTAAAGGATCCCAGTTTTGTCCCATAATCTGGTTGGAAAGTCGGACCATTTATTCATGACTTGTTGGATTTGAGATTGTCTATGCCAAGTGTTGAGATTAGAAGCAATACTTCTATTGTTGAACCATGGATGGATTCTAGGGGTAAAGTGGTCACCCAATAAGGGGTGCCATTCTCGGTTTTCGAAAGAGGGTAGTTAGACTCTCGACTCACCTTAGTGATACCCTCGAAGTCTCGTGTAACCTTTCGGGTTCTGTCATGATTAGTTACCTAGAATCTCGGGATGCAGTTGTTGGTAATCCGTTCGAATAGAATTCGCCGCTAAGGCGAATGGTTCGTTTCGCTTATGCATGAGTTATGGGAATCACCCTAGTAAGTGCACGTGTTAACATGGATTGACATCGGAAAACGAGATCCAGAATTCACTAGTGAATTTTGGAGAGCTTGCATGAGTAGGCAGATATGGTTGAGCCAAGTATGCTAGGGAAAGAATAAATGAAAGTGAAACGAGAGGCGACAGTGAAAAGAGTTCCGACTCATACCTTGGAAATAGGAATCAAGGAACTACGAAATCATGAAGTCAAAGGCAGTCAAGGCACACTGGAATTAAGCTCAAGGAAATGCGGCTTAGACGCACGCATCGTGTCTCTTTGTAGGAGCATATCGTTGATCCCTGGTTCTCCTGTAGAGCTTACTTACATACTATCGCTTGGTGGATATCCTCTCGGTCCTGTTTCTGTTACAAACCCCGTAAGGAGTTTGTCTTGTTTATCTCCTCGATCTTATCTTGGGAACCTTAGATAGAACTCTATGGATGTAAACATGTATTTGAAACATGTTATGATTGATATGGTTGCAAATGGTTGCAAGTGGTTGCCCGTGGATGCGCGAATATACATTAGATACTAGATTGACGCGGTCACGTTTCATGTTGCATATGCACGAGTATTTATGCTTGTTTATGGATGAAAATGAATGTGTTATCATGCGGATGTTGCATATGAATGAATGTCTGTGCACGCATATAGTACTTATATGACTAGGACTATTTGCATACATGTTGGACTCATGGCACTAAACATATTTTGCATTAGAAAGATCATTCAGGCCTGATCATTAGCATTAGCTAAGGAGCATATATACACACGTTTTGCATATGTTCATATGGCATTAGAAATCGTCTAAGGACAATGGTTGCCTGTGGATGATGTTTTGAGTAGATGGATGATGGATGGTAGGATACGTTCTTCCTAACTTGGAGATTTCGGGGACGAAATCCTTAAAGGAGGGGAGAATGTAACAACCCGAAATTTAACAACATGTTAAATCAAGAATCAAGGCAGAATTAAATTATAAAATCTGAATCAGATAAAACGGGCTGTGCCATTGCGTTCGTCTCGGAAAAATACGCGAAATAGAGTCCGAAATTTCGTAAATCGGAGTCCGTATGGCCAAGATATGGCCTTCGGAAGTTTCACGAAAAATTCGAAAACGAAAACAGATTCAAATTTCAGAATTCAGAAGAGGCGGGAAAATTTCCCGCCAGACCAGGGGAGGTCGACTGGGGAGTCGACCCCCCTGCCCCAGGTCGACTGGGGAGTCGACCCCAGGGTCGACCTGGGGGTCGACCTGCCTGGTCGGACCCAGTCAGCCTGGTGCACCTGTTTTGCTGTTTGGCTCAGTTTTGGGGGCTTGTGACGATTTTTGAGGGCTTGGATCTATCCTAGGGTTAATCTAACGGCCTAAACTACTCCTAATCTCTATAAAAACACCCTAGGACCTAACCTAAATCACTAAAAATCATTCTAGCAACTAAACTATGCCAAAATTTCTAATGATCATGGCCTCCACTCAAAACCCTAGCCTCCATCCTCTTGTCATAAATTCTATCTTCGTTTCTATGAGAGATTCTTTGATCATGTGAGTGTATGAGAGTTTCTATGTTTATATGAGAGCTTCTAAACATGATTTCAAGGCTAAAGCTTTAATCTTTGTTCATCAAAGATGGGATTTTTATGGATTTTGCTCAAGGGTTTTCTAAGGAGCTTTTATTTGGGGTTTTTGGTGATAGCATGAACGACTTCGTCTCAATCTTTTAATTTCATATTGATTTGTGCCTTCATAGCATTGTAAGCCCTCTTCCTACTCTTAGATATTAACTTTAAACTTAATGTGACATGTTGTAAGTTGGGTTTGAACATTAAGTATGTTGCATGCTATCATGTTATGTATCCTATCATGACTAAAAAGTCATTATCTTGATCTTGTGGGCTTAAAGATATAAACTTTATGTTGAATGTTGCATTTTGGCAGCATGAGAACTATCATGTCCCTTATGGTAGCTTACATGTAATGCCATATGCGAACTTCTAGCCATCTTTCTATGTCATTTATCACCATGATTCACCTATGTGCTAAGTTTGAGGTTGTGCATGTTTTTGAGGCCTAATAATGTAATATGCAAGTTAATGAACATGTTTATACCTCATTTGCCACCATGTTTAACTTGTGGCCTTATACCCCTTTTGTCATGCCTTTGCCAAGTTCCTTCTTTTAATCCATTATGCGTTGTTGCGAATGTATATGCGAGTTTAATAGCGTTGGGTTACGTTATGGTTAAAACTTTAATTACATGAAACATGATTTGGGTAAATTGGTATAAACGTGACAACATGTAACTTTGGCTATGAGCATGGGACTTGGAAACTTGACACGTATGGGTTGTAAGTGTAACAAGACACTAGACCAAACATGAAAATGGCCAACTCGAGGTTGGGTTGAGTTTGTAGCATAAATCTACCCGGACCCGCCCGGCTTAACTAGTGGCTACAAACAATAGGATCTAATGTGAGAAGTTGGTCATGTCGCGCTTAAGACCCGAGGTTAGACTAGGTTGTGGTGTAAAACTACCCGGATCCGCCCGGCTTAACTAGTAACCACAACAAGGTCTAATGTGAGAGGTTAAGAGTGCATTAATTAAATTAATGCCACATGATAAGGTTAAGTAAATTTGACTAATGACACTTAACCGATATGACACGAATGGGTAGGTTAAGTGGGACCGGGCTTGATTTCTTAATGACACTTAACCATACAAGACAATCAGGGGATGGGGTTAAGTAATTTACGCTTAACTAATCCGACTGGGTAATTAGATGGGGTTAAGTAATCCACACTTAACTAATCTAAACATGGTAATTAGATGGGGTTAAGTACCTTAGACTTAACTAATCTAAACACGGTAATTAGATGGGGTTAAGTAACTTAGACTTAACTAATCTAAACACGGTAATTAGATGGGGTTAAGTAACCTTCACTTAACTAATCTAAACACGGTAATTCGGTGGGGTTAAGTTAAACACTTAACCAATCTAAATGCGTTAATTCAATGAGGTTAAGTAACCAATACTTAACCAATTTAACACGGTAATTTAATGGGGTTAAGTAACTTATACTTAACCAATTATACGTGATGATTTGATGAGGTTAAGTAACCTACACTTAACAAATCAAATATGTGGACCTGATAGGGTTAAGTCACAAGACCTTTTAAAATTAGGCTTAACCATTGTAATACGATTAGTGGATGGGGTTAAGCTAACCCATACTTAACCAATCCGACTCGATAATCTGATGGGATTAAGATGATCTATGCTTAATCAATCTAACATGATAATCTGATAGGGTTAAGACAAAAAATACTTAACCAATTTGACTTGATAGGGTTAAGTCATGAGCTTCTTGGTACACTTAACCAACTTGTAGGGCTAAGCCTTGAACTTTAGTACTTAGCCAATCTTGACATGATTCGTAGGCGGGTTAAGTCATGAACTTGAATAACAACACTTAACCCAATAAGCAAAACCCTAGTAGAGGAACTAGGTAGAAAATCGTAGTTGATCAAGGGTAACGGGGAAATGAAGCTAAGTGGTAAACCTTAGTTAAGTGTAACTAAGTAATAATTCTTAGCCAAGGACATGGGACTAGTTCATGAATAGATGAGTAACCCGGTACGGTAGGTCATCGCTTAAAACACGAGGAGGAGCAAGTTATCTGACTTGGATAAAAGCTCCAGCGAACTGGGTGACGAAGCGGAAGCTTCGGGGAAACGTGAGGGTACTCTTGGTATCCCTCTGTGAGGTGGCAAGTGGTCCATGAAACCCGGCCTCACAGAGGTTAAGGTCTGCGGTAGAAGAGCCAAGAGTATGCCTTGGTTGCTATGCGAGCGACCTAAAGACTGGGATGGATTAGCGTGGAGTCAACGATACTTGATTTTGCCCCGGGATAGCATGTCGCCGAATACCTACCATCTTTAGTCAATCGTGTACGTACGGAAAGGCAGGGAACTCCCAAAAGACCATATACTAGCTATCAAGTTATGGGTGAGGTTGGCTATCTGGAAGTGGGCATCGATGGGCCTTAGTGTAGTTCTCATACATGATTTTTCTTGGATTGCCTTTCAGTAGTTGAGGGAGGGGTCACGTGGGACCATAGCCACGGGTACAAAAACAGACCTTGATATCTGCATCAGCAGACGACTTATAGCTCCCGACCGAGTTCTGTATTTCTTGATTTGCCCTGGCAGGGAAATCGGATGGCACATTGAGGAACATGTGCATCTAGACATGGAAAACGATTCACGATACATACGTGGGATAAAGGGCGCGGTTGACGGGTGGCATAATCCCTAGTGGCCCTAGGTGGCTGAACCCAAACCGAGACACGGAAACGTTCATTAGGTAGCATAATCCCTAGTGGTCCTAGGTGGCATAAATCCTAAGTGGACACGCGATAGTTCATGGTAAGGAAACATAACTAGATCGAGGGTAGCAGTCCAAAATAACTTCAAGGATAAAACGTTTGCATAGGAAAGCCCGTATGGCCTACGGCAAAGGACTGAACTTATACATGGAAGGAAACATACAAGTTGGAAAACCCTACATATGCTATATATATTAGGTTGACATGGACCATTACATGACATTGGGCAAGGGACATTCATAGTTGACACATGACACGGGTTGGGATACTAGTACGAGGGGTGCAGAGTAAAATATACATGACCTATATACCTTAGGATGTTATACATGATAGATACCTTGGGATAGTATACTTGATTGAAACCTGACGATGTGGTACCTTGGTTAACTTGACACCGTAGTTTATCATGACACACTCGTTTATCTTGGTACAGTAGTTCATTCTGTTATTTTAGCTTATCTATCTTGTCATCATACTTATGTTCATCTCAGTTCCTCATGCCAGTTAACTTTACTAGTTTATATACTGATAGTAGATAGGGCTTACCAGTCTTTATGACTGACCCCGTTTTGTTTTGCCTCTTGTCTTCCGTTCCCCTCCCCCCAGGTTACAGGGAGGAAATGCTATTGTTAGTTCGGACTTCTCCTGTTTGAAGGTCATCATGTATGGCTCGGACTTTTCTTGGCTATGGCTACTATACTGTTTTACTTGGGGAATAATTTATAAAAAGGTTTTTATGCTTCTTTATTATTGCAAGACAGGTTTTGATGTATTCTGATGTAAAAGGCTTTAGACCTTATTTTATAAGTTAATGAAATTTGCTTTACTTCCGCTGTTTTATATATATATGTTATGTCTTGTAATATTTCTGTGCATGTGTACCTCGATAATGCTTCACCAAACCTAGTGCATTCCCTTTGTGAGTGACCCTAGCGGAGGTGGGGTGTTACATATATATTTATATTTATATTTATATAAAATATACAAAATCAACAATTGATCAACCCTTATTTATGAAATCAGCATCCTTAACGACGTGTTATTTTGATAGATCAAAACTATTTTGATCTACCAGGAGGCTTCTTTAATAAATTAATAAGGTAATAGTAATTTCAAATTTTGTTAAGATTAGAAATAACTATCATTAAATCCAGTTCGGAATATTAAATCAAATACAAAACTTTGTTAACAGTAATGCACCTTTAAAGGCTTGTATCAAATACGGTCTTTAATTTACAGTAAAACAATTTCATGTTCTAAATCGAAATTAGCATGAAAACTTGAATCCATGTCTTCTAATGATTTCGATGGTGGATGCTGAAAACTGTGATTTCAAAACTTTTATACTCACGAATCAGTAAAGTTCATAAAATTACTAAATCAAAATTGAGTTAGAAACAAATCAGATCTTATACGATGAACAAATTCATCTGAATTAGTATCTATATTACAAATCGAGTTTCGATTTGAACTAATCAAAAAAAAACCCTAATTGTCTCAACCAATAAATTACATGAACCCTAGCTCTGATACCATTGAAACTGAAATTTGGTTCGATTTCAAAACTAATAGTTAAATTGCAACCAAATCAACAAAAATTCATGTATTAGTTCATAGATCGAGAATTATACCTCAAAGAAATTTACCATTCTTCAGCCGATTGGATTCTAGAACTGGTTGTTCGAATACTAGCCCTCCAAGCGTCGAGCCTCGATGGATATCCACAAGAACTCCTCTTCCTTAGATCGAATCAAGGGAGATTAAAAAGATTGGTGCTAGCCTCCATTAGTTAGGGTGTTGGAGGAAGAAATTAGAGGACTGTCTTTCTTTTTTAATCTTATTCTGTCTAATTTGGGTTAGCCGCATATATATAAAAGGAAATGTGAGTTCCCCTTTAAAATAGAAGTTACCCAAAATTAGGATCTAAACCGACTAGTTGTTTCATCCTTAAACAAAATATCAACATATTTTGTTTATCCAAAATAATTTCTCTTTTAAAATGTTCTACCGTGTGACCCCATAGGTTATTACAACGTTGGCAATGATTTTAACTCATATTTAAAATCATAAACAGTGATTGGCATCTAGCAATGTGTAACAACCCGTAAAATCTGGGCCAGTTTAAAATTTTTATTTTTGCAATTTTAATGAATTTTGAATATTTAAAATGAATTATTTTAAATAATATCGACGAAAAATTTATTTTGAATAGAATTCGAATGTATATATTATATAGATCGTCGTTAGAATATAAATATTTATTTTAAATTATAAAAGGAATTGAAAATGGCGCGGTAGTTCGATAATTCGATTTCAAAATTCAAATGAATATACCGGGTGCAAAATAAACCGGATTTTAGTGAAACAAAAAATATTTGAATCTAATTGATGATATCTTTCCAACGAATCCGAAAAATTGAAATTTAATAGCAGGGATAAAAAGTTATGCCTAGTTGAAATTTCAGCATAGTCGCTATAGAATTTCGACCCTTAGAAAATAGCCATTTTGCAAACGACCTCGGATTTCGACGAAACCACTTTTGTTGGATCCGGGATGTAAAGTTATTGCTAGGTTTCAAATTTCATAATTTTTCGAATCAATATGTGAGTGTGGCAAAGGAAAACGTGTTTGACCAGTTTTAGTTGATTTTAATCGACTGGAAAATGGCCATTTTTCAAACGGTCTCAGAATTTGACGAAATTAGTTTTGTTAGGACCGTATCGTCAATACGAAGCTAGAAAATATATTTTTTTGGAATTTTTTTTGAGTTAGTATGTGGCCCCGGTAAATTAAAATGTGCGTTCAAATTCAATATATAGAGTTATATGTTGAATTTGACGAAAACTGAAAAAAAAACGACCGAATCAGCTTACGATACATATCCCATTGTGTTCGGAATGGGGGTAATTAGCTAGAGGCGACAGCGTTGGATTTGATTTGGAGTTCGTATGGGTTAAAGGATATTTTTGAAAAATTAAAGAATTAAAATTAAAAATAAATAGCCAGCCAATCAGAATTTTTCTCTAACCCTAATTCATTTCTGTTGAAAACCCGCACCGCTCTCGTTGAAGGCGGAAACTGCTTCAATCGAAAACCCCATTCGATCTTCCCCTCCACGCACAAATCAAAGAATCTTTTGAGCGGAAATTGTAGAGCCCAGTTCGATCTACCTGCCCAACGGTCAAGATCGGATATGAGGGCCTCGTCTTCTCGAATCGCGTGCCCAAAGTTCTGCCGCCTCCTGGCGATTTGGGGCTCCCTCCGGCGATCGAGTACGAGGTTCAAGGGTGGCACAGGAAGCTCCCTCAGAGGCGGAGCTCATGGAAGCAGCTGATTGTCGTCTGGTGCCACGGATCTCTAGAAATCTGCCACCCTAGTTCCGAGCAGGCATTCGAAGGGAGGGCTGTCGTGTTTAACTAAGAAGGTGTGATCTCTTCTTCTTCTTTTTTTCTGTATAAACGTATGACCTCTAACTAGTGAAAATATAGATTTTTATACTATGAAAAATTAGATTTTTATACTATGAAAAATTAGATTTTTATACTATGGAAAATTAGATTTTTATACGATGAAAAATTAGATTTTTATACTATGAAAAATTGGATTTTTATACTATGATAAATTCGATTTTTCTAAAGCGAAAGATTCGATTTTTCTAAAGCAAAAGATTCGATTTTTCTTTATAAAAAGATTTAATTTTTATCTTTATAAAGTGGATTGATTTTTAGTTATAAAAGAATAGGATTTTATATGCAAAAAGATTTGATTTTTATCATCTAGATAACACTATAAAGATGTGATTTTTATGTGAATAACATTATAATGGTCGGATTTTTATTTAAAGGAAAGATTCGGTTTTTATATATATATGAAAGACGATATCTTTATATGATGAAGGCGATAATAAAAATATGATTTTTATATATATAGCGAAATAAAAATCTGATTTTATTATATATATATAGTGAGATAAAAATGTGATTTTTATTGTGAACAGCGTGAAAAAGACTGTGTTGGAAGTACGGACAAATCCAGACTGTTCTGAATTTCAGAAATAAAGAATGGAGGAGTGGATCTCCAAGGTGAGAACTCCTCACTCTAATTTTATTTCTAGTTAAAAATATATACTAGGATGCAGACGGTGCTTAGCAGCACCCGACACCCGTCGTCCACAGACCATGGACGGCTTGTTTGTTAGATTGATGTTGTTGTGAAAATTGAATGTGTGTTGTGGAACGAAATAAAATATTTATATAGTTAAAAATATAATTTTTAACGTGTATATAAAATGAACTATATATTTATAAACAAATCAGACGATTTGTTTATATACACTGATTTGACTGATATTGATTGGGACGATAAATTTTACACATCGCCCAACTGCACAAATAAAATCTGTGTTTGATTGTTTGAAACCCCACACCTGTGTTGGGATGATATTTGGCGTACACTAATCCCAATTATTTAATTGTATGTCGATCGATTGGTCGACAGACTGTGTAAGCGTTAATTATTTATATTTAATGCTTATGCAGTTGTGTGGTGCACTTTGGATGATGGTAGATTATATATCGTTGCTATTATATACATGTGTTGTATGGAATCCATATAATTAACATTATATGGTAATTAATTGGGCCACATTCCAGTTGGGAAAATAAAGAATATTATAAAATAAAGATTAACGTGTTGACGGTACTCATTTGTTGAGATTAGTCAGGTGGTGAAAGAAATATAGGTTCATGTGTTGAATAGGATAAATATTCATTTGTTGAATAGAATAACGAAGTTATTGAAAAATATAAAGCCGTGTTGATTAGAGATGCGCTATTTTGACGCGAACGAGATTGATATCGATTATATTCGTTTTTAAAATGAATATTTAGAAAGAGATGTAAAAATATATATTCGAATTGAATAGAAATTGAATTCGAATAGAATAGAATAGAAAATATATTCGAATTGAATAGAATAGAAAATGAATTCGAATTGAATAGAATAGAAAATGAATTCAAATTGAATAGAATAGAAAATGAATTCGAATTGAATAGAATATAAAATATATTCGAATTGAATAGAATATAAAATATATTCGAATTGAATAGAATATAAAATGAATTCGAATTGAATAGAATAGAAATTGAATTCGAATAGAATAGAATAGAAAATATATTCGAATTGAATAGAATATAAAATGAATTCGAATTGAATAGAATATAAAATGAATTCGAATTGAATAGAATATAAAGTGAATTCGAATTTAATTGAATATAAAGTGAATTCGAATTGAATTGAATATAAAACGAATTCGAATTGAAATTGAATAGAAATGAATTCAAATTGGAATTGAATAGAATCGAATTTGAATTGAAATCAATTTGAAATGAATTTAAAACGAATTTATATTGGGAAAAATTCAATTTTGATTTGAATCTGAAATGAAGTTGAAATCGTTTTGAAAACGAATTTAAAACAATTTATAAAATTCGTTTTAAATAGCAATCGACGAAGTATATATTATATATAATATATATATAATATAATGGCCTGAATAGAACGCGCCACGTCGCGGTAGTTCGCGAATTTCGACCATTAACTTCGAACGGACATTGCGGGAGATCCGACCGTCGGATTCCCCTGAAATCAGAACCGTTGGGTTCGTATCGAAAAGAGCTTTCCAATGAATATTAGAAATTTGAAATCTAACGGTTGGATTTGGATATGCGTCCAAATCAAATTTAGAAAAGGTCGCTGTAAGTGCAGTTCGACGACCGTTATTGGAAATCGACTGTACAGGCCTTGATAAAATTATTAAAAATATCTATAATTTGTGTAAAATCAAAATATATGAATTGGAAAGAACTGGGATGAAAAATTCCCTATTTGAAAGGATAAAAATATATTTTTATCGAAATGAACTAGTTATGAACTAGAATTTAATTCCAATATTTTTAATTAAATAAATTGGGTTCGAAGTGGTTTTAGAAATAATCAGAATTTGATATTGAATATAAGCCAATACATTTTCTATTCAGAGCCTTGTATTTGATATCAAATGGAATTTTGGGTTTATCGTGAACTGTGTTTTAAATGACATTAGTTCTTTAACCCAGTTAAAGATTAAAACTAAGTGGAGTTTTTAATGAATCTTTAATTAGATTGAAATGAGAATTGGTAATTTAAATCATCAAAATTTGGAAATGATCGAAAGGGGAGTATCACCAGTTTTGCTCCAAGCAATAGTTAATTCTTTAATTAGATTTGAACATGAAATGGTAATTAAATTTACCGATAACACCGTGGTGTTAGTTATGGGGTAATAACAGTTTTGCTCCATGGGATGAGTAGGTTGGGATTGGAAAATAAAATAAATAATTACTTCGGTGTGGTTCGCTAATCTCGACTAGTTTGGAAAACCATAATTTGGTTTGATACGACATCCAAAGGAAGATTAAAGAATATATTGTAAAGAATTTATCTTTGGTAAAATTAATGGGAACCTTTCCCTAAGAATATGAAATTTAGAAACTAGCTGTAGGTTAAGAAGAATGGTTTCCTGGGTATTGATCTGATGTTGGTTTCGGCCTTCGGGGTTAATATTTGGGGAATTGTTCTCTTACTAATTTACGGTTAGTGACTGATGAATTGGAATGAGGCGTATGTTGTGTTTTATAGCACTTGATTATAAGATACGCGAGTTATTCAGAAAAGCCGGGTATAACCCATTCTGAATAACTGATTCGACGATGAGTCGAAGAGATGGAAGACGGTGCAAGACCGATGATCTTCACATCGAATGGATGGGTGCTACTGATGCTCACGATGGGAGTAGCTACCTTGAAGGGGGCTGAAGTGGTAGCCGTCCGGACGTACTTGTTGATTGTACGGATATGCGAGGAAAGTGCCTCCGGTTTCGTTCAGACCTAGAACGGACTTGTAAATGGATGGTGTGTCTGACATTGTATTCCTTTATATTCTATTCATTGATCTCTACTAAATATATATCTGTTTGGCGGCGGAGAATTGATTCTCTTGCTTAACGCCCTTCTCTGAGACATACGAGCTCAGAGGTTATATATTGGCAGAAATCAGTGGTACCATATGGATTGATAGTGTGGCATGCTGAGATGCAGTGATCCAGACTTTTGTTGAAAAGCAAAGTTTGGTGGATGATGATCAAAGCGCAGCTTTGATATAGCACGGCTTTGTGTATAGCGTTGATTCGCGAGCCTCACACCCCGGTATGGTGGTAAACTGATGGTTTGATCAGTATGCTTTTTAGAGGATGGGCACCTTCGTGGTGTCGTGGATTCGGTCGACCGAGATTGAGCTTAGTGCTCAGAGGGATAGGGTAAGCGGTGTTTTCTCTCACCGAGACGTAAGCCGCAGTGATACTCGATTTCCCAAAAGTGCGGATGTGCATTACGGTGTTTTCTCTAGCTGAGACGTAAGCCGTTGTAGATGGCGCTATGCGGTCGATCTTTCGAATCAGGATCCACCATGATGGAAATCCAATTTCCAAATATGACATTTTGCGGTTTTGATTGTAGAGCCTAGTATTGGCGACATGATATATGGTACCCATGCCGTCTATGATTGATATATTTATATTTGAAGTTGTTTTCTTCACTTATAGTAATAATATAAGATGAAATTTCGCGTATCAAGCATATTTGGCTATTATAAGGGAAAACCCTATCCTCTGGCTTGCGTGGCATTGTGTGATGGGATCTGGGTCTTATAATAGCTTCATTGTTCTTTATTTAGCATTGCGCTGTTTGTTATATGCACTGGTATTCTTGGGAGGAAACCCATTCCGTGATATACGGCGTGGTCCCTTGATTTACCTAACTTTAAAAACAAAGATTAATAACTGTTTTAGTTCTCACACCAGTCACATGACTGACCTGGAGTTTATTGTTTTACCCTAAACTCTGGGTGCCCCTATTTTCCACACGGGCAGCTAGTAGTTTCGGTTTAGCAAATTTATATTCACAGGATCCTGATCTACAGCTGGAACGATATCCGGAAAGCTCTGTATCCGTATATCTCTTCTAGTTGTGTTTTGTATTATTTCCGCTGCGATGTATTTAAATGTAATTTAAATCTCTGATATTTTCTGTGATATTAATTCATACTCTGTATATTCTTGTATTCTGATGGAATTGTTGTAATATACAATGAAATGTTCTTCTGTTTGCGTTCCGATGTGGCGTGTTCTCAAGGTAATCCGGGCTCTCCTTCACGGGGAAGTTACGGGCTTTCACACAATGCGTCGCTGCTACCCAGTTATAATTAAATTATCGATTCGATACAACCTTTCTGTGACAAGTGTCTCAATGTAATATAATCCTTTTAACCAACATATCCAGGATTAAACTAGAGGCATGGATCGTATCATCCTCTTCATAATTTAATCTATTTTTCTTGATCGATGAGTAGACTATTTAAAACAAATCAGTATTTGAGCACGGCCATGCATTTCACGGTCTCACTCAATCAAGAGGCCCATTCATATCACTATGAATATATCGTAGGGTTAAATTCCATCTAGATCATTCATAATTTTTATTTGATTCAAGATATATCCAATGATCACCGTTATCATTACTCTGTTATGAAATTACTTTAGATGATATCAAAACATAAATATCCTCGGATAAAATTATAATGATTTCAGGTCTGAGGACCATTACATCACTGTCACTATGAGAACAACTTATGATACTATTAAATATATTCCATGTAGTTATCTCACTATGGGTCAGCCCAATACGCTATTCTCTAATACGTATCTATAACTTGACTTTAATATCATGTATATTAATGATCAATGAGATGTGAACATCAGTCAATCAATATACTAGTCTCAATGCTTTATTGTTGTCCTATATAAACAATAAAACTCGACTAGGGACATTTAAGAATTATAATACTTATCACATTATATAATCTCAAGTTCAGTCTTACTCAAACTATATAATTCTGTATTATTATTCTAAGGACTTCTATTATGTTAATATTTATATTACGCAGTAAATATAGCATGACAGAATATTTTATTTTATTCCAAATAAAATAATAACATCAACTGTGTTATCTATCTCATCAAATGAATTGCCTCTAGGGCATAAACTCTAACAGACATGAGTTGGACATATAATTCAAAAGGGGAAAGTGGGGACATAATCACCTATTAAGACATAGGTAAGAATTGGATAAAATGGAATGTTTAAAATTACAATTATAAATTGTAATTGCGCTTATGACACGAGGTTAGGTTGCATTAGTGGTGGAAGTCTGCCTGGACCCGACCGACATATCCAGCAGCCACTAATGTTGAACCTAATGTAAGAGGTATAAGTGCATAAATACGAATCGGACTATGACATGAGGTTAGGCCCAACTATGGAATAAGTCTGCCCGGACCGGACCAGCATATCCAGCATCCACATGTTGTAGGCCTAATGTGGGAGGTCTAGCCCATTGTAAACCATAAATGGACATGGTAATGAATTGGACTACTTAACCTAAGTTAATCCATAGGGATTGTATGAACTTAAATTTAAGTTGGGGGTTAAGTAAAACTTGGTTGAACAAAAGGGGTGGGTTAAGTAAATCTGAGGGGGTGGGTAATATTCACATATAGACCCACAAACTTAACCATTAAATAAACATGCTTGAATCGGTGGGTGGGTTAAGTACATATTGGGTCGGTGGGTAATATTTGTGCATATATACCCACAAACATAACCTGTTGGGGTTATGAAATTAAAGACACCGTTAGGTAAACATAACCGGTGGAAAGCCTAGTAGTGAGGATGCAAGACACAGGAGAGAGCTTCATCATCTTGTGTGGGACCCATTTCAGTCTGTAACCCTTAAATAGGTATCAAACAGGTACATCGAACTAGGTAGGAGTGGGGCATGCTTATTGAGCTGAATAGAAGAGATTCAAATGTGAAGGACGATGTCATAAATGCGCGTTCCATCGGGATCATGTGCGTGCATGACTTCGCCAACTCGGGAAAATAAGACGCCGTGACATCAGTAGATATGGTTGTGCACATCAGAAAAATGAAGGGTTGCCACATTAGGGAGTGATACACCCTACTGTGGGGCCAGCACAGGGTATCTACGGAATAGGGAGTCGATCGATTGGGGGTAGTAAATAGGGTACATCTAGTCCTATCTGTTTCTGTGGGGTACCTGCGTTTCTGTCTGGGCTAACACGCGTTATTTCTGTTTAGGTACCAGTTCTGTTTGGGTTAAAACCCGTTACTAGAGTACACCAAAAACTACCATTATGATTCTGTTGGGATCATCCTGTTTCTATTAAGCAATTGGGGAGTATATCATCCTATTACATATCTGTTATACTAGTAATAGTGCAGAGTAATCATTAGAAGCATATATACCTTATCCTGTCTACCTTGTCTCACCTGCCATTTATGTAGTGGTCTCTCTTATCCACTTTATATGTCTGTCATGCTACTTTTATTTATTTACTTGCTAAAAGTAACTAGACTCGCCAGACTTTATGTCTGACCCTTTTTGTTTCCTCTTCTTTCTTCTGTTCCCCCTTCTAGTTTCTATGGGCAGGAACACTCAGGCTTGACCGTGATTCTGCTTTCATTTTGCTGGAGCTGCTTAGATGTATGGCTCAATCATTTGTCCTTGCTACTATGGCTATGCTTTATTTGGGGAACAATGCTTTTTATGTACTCTGGTGTTTTAAAGTAAAAGACAGTAGTTTTTATGATGTAATGGTTTATGTGTATTTCAGACATGTGCTGTTTTTGAACCACGGTATCTTATGAAAAATAAAGTTTTTAAATTCCGCTGTTACTTTTATATCTATCTTGTAATATTTTTGTTTCTGTTTACCTATAATGTTTCACGAAACTTAATGCATTCCCTTAGTGAGTGACATTAACGGACGTGGGGTGTCACACTTGGTATTAGAGCTGAAGGTTACCAAATTAGATAAAAGTTTTTGAAATTTATTTTTCAAAAAGGTTTTAAAAGAAAGCATTTTCAAAAAGAAAAGTCTATTTTGAAAAGCATTCCTCAAAAGCCATATGTAATATCTTAGATCCTTTGTTTGAAAATCTTCCTTTTTCTTTTCAACATGTGTGGGGAACCAAACATTCCTAATATCCCAGAGGGCGTTACGATACCTGGATGGTTCCGTAGGTATCTGGAGGCCACGGCGCCTGCCGAAGGCCGAGGAAACGTTCCTTCCCCAGCTACACTAGTCATTCCTCCTCCTCCTTTAAGAGCATATAATTTCACTAAGATCTGCAAAGACTTCTGTGCTATGGGAGGGAAGTCGTTCCATGGGAATGAGACATTCGTAGAGGTGCGGAATTGGCTCAAGGAGACCGAGGATTTGTTCGTAATCTTTGAAGTAGAAGATAGAAGGAAGATTCAGTTAGCTGCTTGGATACTGAAAGATGAAGCCTCATTTTGGTGAGAAGTTACCCAAGCTGGACGCATGGTAGAAACTTGGGAAGATTTTAGACAAATATTTGAAATGAAATTTCTTTCCCAAGACGAGAGAAGCATACAGATGGAGAGGTTCTTAGCACTCAAACAATGTAACTTGACAGTGAAAGAGTATGTGAACAAATTCAGCCAGCTAGCAAGGTTCGGGTTAGAATTGGTGAATATGCCACATAAGAAGGCTTTGCAGTTTGCTAAATGAACCCCTTTATGGGTTAGCCATGTCCCATATCCCAATGGGAGCCACTTTTGAAAAGCTTGTTGATATGGACCTAATGCATGACGAAGACAAGGGAGAAAAGAAGTAAAGGCTGAGGAAGCAACGCAAAATGAGAAGGTGTGGCCCAAGAAGGGACAACAGCAGAAGAAGAGAGGCGAAAAGAATGACAAGGTTAAAGATAAGAGGAAGTGCCATAGTTGTGGGTGAGAGGGTCACTTAGCCAAGGACTGTAGGAAAAAGAATAATGATTGCTTCGCTTGTGGAGAGGTCGGGCATCTAATTAAGGATTGCCCGAAGAAACAGGGACAAGGTCAAAGGGCAGGAACTTCTGGAGGCTAGGTGCATGCTCTCGCGACCAGTGCTCCTGATAGAGGTAGAAAAATTTCAGTGGAAGGTTAAATTTCTCTTCCAAACCATCCTGTTAGAACACTTTTTGATTCTGGTGCCTCACACTCATTTATATCTAGTTCTGTTGTTGAATTTCAGCACTTAATTACTAGTACGGTAGTAGATCCCATAGTTGTTTCAAACCCACTGGTGGTTCGGCTCATTTATTTATGATTTGTCGGAATTTCGAAATATCCGTGTTAGGCGCCGAGTTTGAATGCGACGTGTATATGTTCGGGTTTATGGGCTATGGGTTGATTCTAGGGATGGATAGGCTAGCCATGTATGGTGCCATTCTGGATTGTGAGAAGAGGGTCCTTAGGGTTCTGGCTTGTCGTGAGAGGACCCTTGAGATTTTTGGTGACCTGCAAGTGTCTGTCTTTCTTAGTTTCCTAGAATCTCTTAAGGCATCTATCAATGATCTACGATCGGTACCAGTAGTCCGTGAGTATCCTGATGTCTTTGATGAGGTTCGAGGTTTACCTTAAGGCGCGAGATTGATCTCCGTATATACCCGGTAGACAATGCAAAGCCAGTTGCATTACCTGTGCGCCATATGGCTCCTAAAAGAAAAGAGGAAACTTGATAAGCAAGTGGGGGAGCTACTTGAGAAGAGGTTTGAGGGGTGAATCATATCAGGATGGGAAACCTATTGAAGACAGTCCTTAAGGAAGCCCATCATTCTAAGACGACTATTCATCCAAGTGGCAATATAATGTATAGAGTTCGAGGTAGTGGAGCCAAACTTGTGAAAGGAAGTGAAAGTAGAGAAGGAAGCAATGATTGGATGAGTTCCGACTTGCATACTGGGATCAGAGGTTATGAAACTGCGCAACAGAGAGGTTAGGTTAATAAAAGTGCAATAGGGAGAAAACAGCGAGGATGCGACTTGGGAGACGGAAGACAAAGATCACGCTTCATACTCATTCCTTTTTAGGGCTATGTTCTTAACTTCTTTTTCCAAAGCTTTTATTCGCACTTGTTTCTATCATTCGTTTGTATCCTATCGATTGAATCTTCGACCTTTAGGTAGGGAACCCGTGGACGTAAACATGTGTTTGAGACATGTTATGTTTGATGGATGCAAGTAGATGCAAGTGTTTTCTAGTGGTTTCCTGTGGATGCATATACACACACATTAGGCACTATATCGTCTCAATCACTCTCATACTGCATATGGATGTGTGTACATTTTATTTTCTTTCATTGATGGAAATGGATGTACTAGCATATGGATGTTGCATTTGGACGAATGAGTGCGCACACATATAGAACTTACATGTTATAATAGGATTATTTGCATACATGCTGGATTCATGGCACTAACATACATTGCATTAAGGAGGTCAACTGAATCAGTTGACCGTCTGATTTTTGCATTAATATTGGGACATATACATACACCTTTTGCGTATGTTCATATAAGCATTAGAAAATTTTAAGGACAATGGATTCCCGTGATTGGTGGATGAGTAGATGGGCTATGGATGGTAGGATACATTCTTCTTAACTTGAAGATTTCGGGGACGAAATACTTTGAGTAGGGGAGAAACTAACACCCCGAAATTTTAACAACATTAAACTGGATAAATTAAAGAATAATTAATTTAATATTCAGAATTAAGGGAGACGGACTACGCCATTTCGTCTGTCTCGAAATTCTGGTCAAGATAAACACCTGGTTTGCATAAAACGGATGACGTATGAAGAAGTTATGGACGGTAGAAGTTTGTCGGAAAAAGCTGGAATTCCCGACGCACTTGACAAGTGCGCCCGTGTATTTTTACACTGGTGCACCTGTAAAATGCGCCCATGTACGTTTTTGGGCATCCAGACCCAATTGGGTGTCGGCCCGTGGCCCGATTCACCCTAGGGCTGAGGTGGCATTCGTTCTGGACATTAGCAGCTATAAATATAGCTCAATTCCCTTGTTTTTCTTCACTAAGAATCATGGCGGTCAAACTCTGCCGGAATCTGAACTGAACTAAGATCTCTTATCTTTTACAACTATCAAAGCAAATAGAGATTCAAGATCCATTCTCTTTCTATCTTCTAATCTAAATTCTGTGAGTTCCTAGTTGCTTTTAGATTTGAATATTTAAATGTAAACATGTCATGACTATGATTTGGATATGTTCATATGCCTAAAATATATCAGAACCGTTGTAAATTATAAATATATGACATTTTGGAATTGGTTATAAATTGGATCTAAATTTCTATAATGTAGATCTAAATTCTTATTGGTGTTAGATCTAATTATTCTGAATCATGTGGACATTCTTTGTAGATCTAAATTCTTATTGTGTTAGATCTTATTTTTCTGAATCATGTGGACATTCATTGTAGATCTAAATTCTTATTGGTGTTAGATATAATTTTTCTGAATCATGTGGACATTCTTTGTAGATCTAAATTCTTACTGGTGTTAGATCTAATTTTTCTGAATCATGTGGACATTCTATGTAGATCTAAATTTTTATTTGTGTTAGATCTAATTTTTCTGAATCATGTGAACATTCTATGTAGATCTAAATCCTTACTTGTGTTAGAACTAATTTTTATCTATTAGATCTGAATTAGGTGGACATTCTATGACGTAGATCTTAATCCCTATTTGTTATATCTACTTTTTAGATCTGTATTATATGGACATCTAAATTATTAATCAGATCTAGTTTATTATTTGGATCCCCTTGTGCTTCTTATATTAGATCTGAACTTGTTGGACATCTAAATTAAAATTTAGATCTTGTCATGTTCATCTTATCACCTTTGCTATGTTAAAACTAGTTAACTGCCACAAGTTCATTAGATCTATGCTCTTATGTTCACCATATGTTTATGTTAGTTATGTTAGAACATTCACCCTTGTCATATTTCCATTACCTTCTCTTTTTATCGTTTATGATTAGGCAATTATTTAGCCTATACATGCCATAAATTATGTGAACATGCTAGTTAGAGAATGGGGAGGGAAAAAGGTTAATACTGGCATAATTCGAATATAAACATGAGTTGGACATATAATTCAAAAGAGGGAAAGTGGGGACATAATCACCTTTTAAGACATAGGTAAGAATTGGATAAATATGGAATGTTTAATATTTACAATTATAAATTGTAATTGCACTTATGAAACGAGGTTAGGTTGCATTAGTGGCGGAAGTCTGCCCGGACCCGACCGGCATATCTAGCAGCCCTAATGTTAAACCTAATGTGAGAGGTCTAAGTGCGTAAATACGAATTGGGCTATGACACGAGTTTAGGCCCAACTATGGAATAAGTCTGCCCGGACACGACCGGCATATCCAGCATCCACATGTTGTAGGCTTAATGTGGGAGGTATAGACCATTATAAACCATAAATGGATATGGTAATGAATTGGACTACTTAACATAAGTTAATCCATAGGGATTATATGAACTTAAATTTAAGTTGGGGGTTAAGTAAAGCTTGGTTGAACAAAAGGGGTAGCCTAAGTAAATCTGAGGGGGTAGGTAATATTCACATATAGGCCCACAAACTTAACCGTTAAATAAACATGCTTGAATCAGTGGGAGGGTTAAGTACATCTTGGGTTGGTGGGTAATATTTGTATACATAGGCCCACAAACTTAACATGTTAGGGTTAAGTAATTAAAGACACCATTAGGTAAACATAACCCGTGGAAAACCAAGTAGTGAGGAAGCAAGACACAGGGGAGAGCTTGCTTCAACCAAGTAGTGGGATACAAGACACAGGGGAGAGCTTGCATCATCTTGTGTGGGACCCATTTCAGTCAGTAACCCTTAAATAGGTATCAAACGGGTACTCTGAACTAGGTCGGAGCGGGGCACGCTTACTGAGCTGAATATAAGAGATCCAAACGTGAAGGACGATGTCATGACGGCGCGTTCCATCAGGGTCATGTGCATGCATGACTTCGCCTGCTCGGGAAAATAAGACGCTGTGACATAAGTAGATATGGTTATGCACATCCGGAAAATGCAGGGTTGCCACTATAGGGAGTGATACACCCTACTGTGGAGCCGGCACAGGGTATCAACGGAATAGGGAGCCGATCGATTGGGGGTAGTAAATAGGGTGCATCTAGTCATGTCTGTTTCTGTGGGGTACCTGTGTTTCTGTCTGGGCTAACACCCGTTATTTCTCTTTAGGTATTAGTTCTATTTGGGTTGAAACCCGTTCCTAGAGTACACCTAAAACAACCATTATGTTTATGTTGGGATCATCCTGTTTTTGCTAAGAATTTGGGGAGTAAGTAATCCTATTACATATCTGTTATACTAGTAATAGTGCAGAGTAATCATTAGAAGCATATAAATTTTATCCTGTCTACCTTGTCACACTTATCATTTATGTAGTGATCTCTCATTTCTGTTTCTGCTTACCTATAACGCTTCACGAAACTTAATGCATTCCCTTAGTGAGTGACATTAACAGACGTGGGGTGTCACATTTTTGCTCCTGCAACTGCCTTCATTTCATAAAACGTATCTCTATAAACTACATTTATTAATTCATGCTATGGGGAAGTTGGATCTATCAAAACAATTGCCCCATATTTATTCACAGATGATTCCAATTTTCGTCACATATATTTGCAGCCAATTTTATTATTTATGCCCTATTTACTATTTTAATTATTTGTTCATTTGTATATTTGAATCCCTTCTTCTTTTTTCCAGCAAATTTGATTCATTCTTGCTGTAAGAATTTGGGTACACACTGAAAATCTATTTTGCGTTTTAACATGGATTAGCAGTAGACTAACTGTTACTCCTTAGATGCATAGTTACCAACTTACTTAAAAGTGAAAATGTATATGTTACCAAAACTATTTTGCCACTATTCCTCCTCCTGCTATTATCATTAATATCTCAACCTTCTTACTTTTACTTTATTTATTTATTTAAAAAAAACAGAAAGATATGTATTCTTCTATGGATGTTCATATCAACATCCAAGTATAGCAAACTGTTTGCGGTGAATAAAATCTTAACACATTAGTATTTGAATCAATATGATAGGCACATATCAACACATATATAGTTTGAATCCATTAGGATTAAATATAAAAACAATAGAAGAGTTTTAGATGTTTACTCACCTTGTTTTCCTCTGCCCTTTCTTTTTTTTCAGATTTTTGCTTTGTTCAAATTTTCTACTGATCTCTTCTCTTTAGATTAAAGTGCTATATATATATATATATATGTTAGTTTGCATACAAATGGTCCTTGGCAAGCACGTAATGGAAAAACATATATTTAGTGTGATTAGAATGGAATATCTTAGCTTATACATGTTATTAATTATTTAAATCTTGCTATTATTTTAGATAGCTTTTTTGATCCAATGCTTAATGTTAAAAATGAGCACGCATTAATTATTTCATAGGTTTTCACATGTATCACCAGAGGTCAATATTATTTTATTTAGTCCATCTTTGCGGCTACCCCTTTTCATATTTACACAAAATATTTGGCTATGTTTAATTTTTGTACAGGTGGTTTCTTCTCTTCCTCCTTAGGACCTCAAGTTACACGTGATTGGCTATCTGTTCTAACTTATTTAATGTTGCGCAAGCCTTCAAGCTTCTTACTGGAGAAATTGTTGCTCTCAATTTTAAATGCTATCTAAGCATTCTATATAATTGTACCTATGTTTAGATCTCTCTGAGATCATGTAGATATTTATTTGATTTGTTTTTATTCAAGATGTACTCTATTTCTGTAATTCCAGGTTCTACTTTTGCTTTCTTTTTTTCCAACTTTTCTACTTGGTTAGCTACAACTTTGTCTAATTAAATATATGATGTTTTTGTCTCTTTTTTTTTAATACCCAGGCTGTCTACGGGTTTTGATATGCTATGGTGTTAAGTTCATTAATTGTTCATCTTATCACATTTTATTTTTGGTTTTATATTTTTTTTTACATGTAATGTAAAAAGACAAATCGGATTATTTGATTTATCTTATAATATCTTACATGTAGTGTCCCAAAATTCTGATCCACTTGAGCTGACTAAATAACACAAGTCCAACCCACATTACACTGGAAATCAGAAAACTAATAGAAAGAAATTAGAGGGTAAGAATAGATAAGATAGAAACTTAGAATAGAAGAAGAAGAAGATACAACATCATAGTAACACGAATCTCACAGCGGAACGAACAACATATAATATATAACATATCCTTGAAATAAAATTAGTTTATGTATACAATAACATTATCAGAGTACAACACTTACAACACAACGGAAATAACTATAGCTATATAATCCTAAAGGCTCCTGCTCCAAGCTCTTCCAGTATATCTGTAAATCCCGACTACTTGACTGCCTATACAAAATTGGGCACCCAAGAGTTTAGGGAAAACAAAACAAGATAAACTCTGGGTCAGTCATGGGACTGGTATGAGTAAAACAGTTTGAAATAGTTTGAACAAGTAAACGATATCTCATAAGACCACGCCATATAACAGAACGGTTTTTCCCTTATGAGAATCCAAATTATCTTTATATAAAAAACCTCATTGATATTATAATAGTGTCTATCAACCACAATATAATAATCATCTAGCAGAAACGCTTTCATCTCACGTTCTACATATATAGTATACAATCAAAACCACAAACACGTATTGGGTAATGGATTTCCAACTATGACAAGGTATGGAACCACCTTCTGTTAGTGTACCTCTACAGAAGAATACACTGGGTTAAACAAGAACATCTTACAACCCAGCCACACATGACCGACCACTCATTTTGCTTGAGTGTATCGAATGTATATCACCAACGGTTGGGATCAACAACCTTTTCCCGAATGGGACAGCATCGACAATAGATTTTTAAAAGTAAATGAAACTCTAGATCAAGTGATTATACACCCTAATAGGTGCGACCTACATAGCCATGCTGCCTGCCCAACTTTTCTCATTTACCGGATGTGAGGCTAGAAGCTACGTTTATCTCTGACAGATCACACGTTTATTCACTTTGAATGTTACATCGTCATACCCGCCAAATCACAAATTGATTTCCCCAAAAATACCACGGGTATACAGCTAAGAGAAACGAATTCCTCCGCCACCAACGTAAATACATTTGAAACGATCAACTTACGCGATCTACCAGATATACTCTGTCAGACATTCGTCCATTCAAATTGTCCTGGGACTGGACAAACCCAAGGCACTATTCCGTACATCCATCCTTGGCAGTCTCTACCTAGGATTTATACAACAGCCCTTGTATAAACTCCGTCTTCAATTTGTCTTCGATCTATTTGATTTGAAATGCTAACACCCATACGGAGTGGTTCTGTGAATAAGAATCCAACTGGTCTCTCCGTATTGACGATGGAAAAATGGTCAAAAACTTTGATAGTCAGTGAGTTAACTATCAAAGAAAAACACATGTGCAAACAACGATATTATTTCTAGATGGAAATTATATCGATCAATCATCATTCATCGTTTATCTCTTAAATTAATTAATCATTAATTTATTCATTCTCCATTTCCTGTTTCCGTATATATATACAGTAATTCTTATTTTCTAAATTTAGAAAATATATGTTATTAAACATTGGAAAACATTTCCATCTCCTTTCCATGTATCACTGTTATTCCAGTATTCTTTACCATCCAACATTTCATTTTCTATGATTAGAAAATATCTCTGATTATATTTGGAAAACGTTTCCAAAACTCATTCCTTGGAGTTAAACAGATGTTTAAATAAAACATCGCTATACCAATTCACCATTACCTTCATTAACTATATTCACTTAACCATCATTTACTATCAAACCTTACCATTCCTTAGTTAAGAAGGAAGTCAATCAAGTTGGGGTATAATTACCTCTCAGAACTTAACTGAACAACATTTTAACTTCGAAATAGTCAAAGTATCTTTTAAATCTTTAACAAACTTCCTTACGAAACTCTCGGATTCTATTTACGAATCCACTTCTTTATTGAAAAACATTGATTATAACTATAGCATTATAATCCCTACTTCTGAAATATCTAACTCCAAAATACAACTCGACTAACTCAAATAATTAACCCTAACTCCATTAACTTTAACTCGATTAACTTTAATTCATTAATTCTTGTCATTTAACCCCTTTCGAATAAACTATATTCGATTAACTCCTTTAACTATATTCGAATAAACTATATTCGATTAACTCCTATAACTATATTCGAATAAACCATATTCGATTAATTCTTTTAACTCTATTCGAATAAACTATATTCGATTAACTCATATAACTATACTCGAATAAACCATATTTGGTTAACTCCTATAACTATATTCGAATAAACCATATTCGATCAATTCCTTTCGAATAACTAATATTCGATAACTCCTCTTGAATAAACTATATTCGATAATTTCTTTTCCTATTCGAATAAACTATATTCGATAATCTCTCTTCTTCGAATAACCAATATTCGAGTAACTCTATTCAATTAACCCTATTCGATATAACAAATATTTGACAAACTCTTGTTCGATTAACTCTAACTGATTAACTCTAACTGATTGACTCTAACTGGTTAACTCTAACTCTAATCGATTAACTCTAACTGATTAACTCTAACTGGTTAACTCTAACTGGTTAACTCTAATCGATTAACTCTAGCCCTAATCGATTAACTCTAAGTCTAATTGATTAACTCTAACTCTAATCGATTAACTCCTCTAACTCATTTTGATTAACTCCTTTGATTAACTCTACGTCCATATTTAGTTTCAAATATCGATGTTGAAATTTGATTCTTACTTTTCTATATAAGCCCTGACTTATATATTCTGTTTATCCAATGATAAATATTTTATTTGATGTATAAAATATTATTTATAAATTAATATTCTCAATCTATTGGTTAGAACATATTCTATTTAAAATCTTTGCTTTAAACCCATGTGCGAAGCACGGGTCTAATCTTTCCTGATGTAAAATTCTATTCATTTGCCAAATATTTCCTTATATGACATTCCTTTCATTTCCCAATAAATTCCTTTTATAACTCTATTTATTTTCTAATTAAACATTTCCTTTTTAATTCTATTTGTAAATGTTTTACAAATATTTTCTTTCCACTTCTATTTGTAAATGTTTTACAAATACTCCCTTTTTAATTCCATTTGTAAATGTTTTACAAATATCTCCTTTTCAAATCTATTTGTAAATGTTTTACAAGTATCTCCTTCTTTTTTATTTGTAAATGTTTTGCAAATATTTCTCTTTTTTAAATCTATTTGTTTTACAAATATCTTCCTTTATAAAATCCCTTGATTTTATAAGTATTCCTTTATATAAAATCCTTTGATTTTATAAATATTCCTATTTCAATATACAGTTTGAAATCTTCCTTCTATTTAAAATCTTTTGATTTTATATAATATTTTATTTCAATATAGTTATTGAAATTTCATTTTTCATCCCATGGTTTTCTTACGGTATTTAAAATACCAAACAATAGTGATCGATATCATTCAAACACACATAATCAACAACAGATTATATATCACATCATATATCACAATATATGGAAAAAACAGTAAAATAAATGTTGAGGAATCTAGTTGGATTCCTCCGACCTGTTTCCCTGCATCCACAGATGTTAAATAATATAATTAACATCGATTTCATTTCAGTATGAAATATTCTGCTAGACAGAATCAATATTTGATTAACGATTTATATATATATATATATATATATATATATATCGTTATCTATAATTTCAACCAATACACAAGCAATTCAACCAAACAGTTAACACACAACAATCAACAGATGATTAACAGTTCTAAAAATACGTTATAAAAATATAATTGTTCAGAGTTGATGAGTTTTACTCACATTGGACGATCATCGTTAATAACGATAACCATCGCTTGATTCAGACGGACAATTTATGTAACACCCCGTATTTTCTATGAACATAAGAATGAAAAATCAGATAATAATTAAATTTTAGCAGAATAATTAAAGGAAACGGGTTACACCATTGCGTTCGTCTCAAAATTCTGCATGGAATAGAGTCCAAGTTTGCGTAAATCGGACTCTGTGTGAAGAAGATATGGCCTTCAGAAGTTTCAGTAAAAACCAGCCCGAAATTCAAAAATCAGATTTCGAAATTCAAAATAGACACCCGGGATGGGCGGGAAAATTCCCGCCTAAGGGCCCAGGTCGACACTAGGGTTGACCTGGGGGTCGATTTGGGTAAACAGGTCGACACTAGGGTCGACCTCCCCCCTTTTTTCCAGATCTGGAGACAAATCCATTTTTCTGCACCTGGATGCCTTTCTGACCGGATTCGTGAGCTCTAACCTATTTAAACACCGCCAAACCTATCTTTCTCTCCACACAATTTCATTTTGCCTATATTCTGCCTCTATTCTAATTAAAAATAAAAATGGCGTCGCTACTCTGCTAGAATCAAAACTAGAACTAGTGCATCTTCTTCCAATCTGAACAGAATTAAAAGAGAACAACTATTTTCTAGTCTAATCGATAGTCTACGCCAAAGGAGCGCTGTTCAGTTTCAAAATACAGATCCCGGAAATCAAGATTTAGCTTTTTAACCGTGAGTACAGTTATTTTCAGATATAAAGTTTAATAATTATCTTGACATTTTTGTGAATCTGGATCTGAGGTTATGCATACCTTTCTGTGGATCTATCTTGATTATGACTGTTCTGTATCTATTCCCTCTTTTCTTCCTTTTTGTTTATAGCCAGGCTACCACGAGCCTGCGCCAAATCTTATAAGAGATTAACGCACAAACGCTAAATTTTGGGACATATAATGGATAATGCATAATTGGACATGACTGATCTTTGGCTGATTTGAGAAATGGACATATGTTGTAAATTAGATCTAGATCTGTGTATACTCTGTAATTTGGAAGAAGAGAAGTCAGTGTATGATAACATATGACTTGAAACTAGGGAGACATAATGCATATTAAAATTAAGATCTGATTTTCGGATGTTATAATTTAAAGATCTAGACTTTTGGGTAAATTTTATGTAACGATTCATGACTTGAAAAAGGAATATGTGACTTAGGCATAGAGACCTATATCATAATAGGATAACTATCAATGTGAATACGCCTTGGATATTTGGCATTAAAGGCTATAATTTGGCATAATTTATACGGTATATCATGATTTGGGCTTTTAGAGAATATTCTGTAATGTGCAAAGTTTAACTAAAGATTTGGGCATATGTTGTATTATGAATTATGACCATGATTTAGGCATGTAAGTTTAGGCTCAATTTATTATTAGGCAGGATATGTAAATAGAATTTTAGAAATATATAATCTGCTAAATCTGTTATCTGCTAAATCTGTTGAATTGCCTAATCTGCTAAATCTGTTATCTGCTAAATCTGTTGAATTGTCTAATCTGCTAATCTGTTGAATCGCCTAATCTGCTAGATATATTATTTGTTGAATTGCCTAATCTGTTGAATTGCCTAATCTGATAGATCTGTTGAATTGCCTAATCTGTTAATCTGTTGAATCGCCTAATTTGCTAGATCTGTTATCTGTTGAACTGCCTAATCTGTTGAAAGCTAAATAATTGTAATTTGGGTATGAAAATCTGTAGGCTCGATCAAAGATTGAGTAAAACATGGAAATTTGATTAATCTGCTGTAACCTGTAAAGGAGTTTAATCTGTTAAATGGACATAATTAGTATGATATCTATATAATCTGTATTGGAATAAATTGGCTATGACACGAGGTTAGACTCTGTTGGCGGTAGAAGCCCGCCCGGAACCAACCAGCTTAACCAGCAACCGCAAACTGTCAGTCTAATGTGAGAGGTCGTAGGCATAACTAAAATATGCTTAGACACGAGGTTAGGTCTGGCTTGTGGTAGAAGTCTGCACGGAACCGCCCGACACATCCAGCGGCCACAAGCTACCGGCCTAATGTGAGCGGTCTATGCATTAATATTTAATTAATGCAAATTTAAGAGAAATGTGGTGTCTAAAAACGTGTTGGGTGTATAGGGTTAAACCAACTGGACTGACAATCTAATAAACCCGTTTCGTGAATCTGTAGGCCCAATACAAAGTTAGACAATCTGTAAGTCTGTTAAATCCGTATATCTGATCTATTAATCTGAAAACTTGTTAACTTGATTGTCTGATCTGTGAACTAGTAATCTGAACTTTGTCTGAAATCTGTAAACAAGTTAATATGAAATCTGTTAGTCTGGGGACACAAGGTTAGGAGGGGAATTACTTGTGTCATCTGTTGTGTGGAACCCATATTAGTCAGTAACCCTTTCTGTTATCAAAACTTTGACAACACAGTATGTAGGGGTCCGGGCACGCTTACTGAACTAATTATAAGCAGTTCATTCTGATAATGGCGAGGGGTGTTGATGGCGCGTTCCAACCAGGTCATGTGCGTGCATGGATCCGGTTTCTCTGAGGATGTAAGACACCGTGACATCTTGAATAGGCATGTGCCAATAGGTTGCCACTTTAGGGAGTGATACACCCTACTGTGGGGCTGACACAGGGTATTTATGTATTAGAGAGCCGATCGCTTGGGGGTAGGACTTAGGGTACACTTTGTTCTGTCTGTTTTTGTGGGTACCGTCTGTTTCTGTTGGGTGGTAACACCTACCTGTTTCTGCATGGTACCGTCTCTTCGGGTGGTAAAGGCCCATTACCAGTGTACACCTAATCCTAGCATTCTGTTTCTATAGAGATTATTCTGTTTCCGTTTTTGTTTCAGTTTAGACATTAGGGTACACCTAGTTCTGTCTGTTTCTGTGGGTACCGTCTGTTTCTGTTGGGTGGTAACACCTGTCTGTTTCTGCGTGGTACTGTCTGTTCGGGTGGTAAAGGCCTATTACTAGTGTACACCTAATTCTAACATTCTGTTTCCGTAGGGATTATTCTGTTTCGTCTCTGATTCCGTTTTCCGATTCTGTTTCCGTAACTTCTGTCTGTTGGGGTGGTAAAGGCCCATTAGTTGGGTGGTAAAGGCCCATTATTAGTATTCTGCTTCTGTACCTTCTGTCTGTTCGGCTGGTAAAGGCCCATTACAAGCATTCTGTTTCCGTAGAAATTATTCTGTTTCTGTCTCGGATTCCATTTCTGATTCTGTTTCCGTACTTTCTGTCTGTTAGGGTGGTAAAGGCCCATTAGTTGGGTGGCAAAGGCCCATTATTAGTATTTTGTTTCCGTACCTTCTGTCTGTTGGGGTGGTAAAAGCCCATTATTAGTATTCTGCTTCTATACCTTTTGTCTGTTCGGGTGGTAAAGGCCCATTACTAGCATTCTATTTCTGTAGAGATTATTATGTTTCAGTTTCAGTTTAGACATTAGGGTAACACCTAATCCGGTTATACTAGTATTAGTGCAGAGAAGTGAAAAGCTTAGCTTAGCCTATATCATTCCTTTTCTTCTGTTAACCTACTATTCTTGTTACGGTTCTCATCCAATTTTATTTACATGTCATGATACTATTATCTATTCATATGCTGAAAGTCACTGGACTCACCACACTTATGTCTGACCTAGTTTGTTTCGCCTCTTTTCTTTCCGTCCCCCCCCCCCCCCCGAGGTTTTCAGGGTGCAAACATAGGAGCTTGATTCGGATTCTCTCTGCTTGAAGTGTTTGAAGTATTTCTTGGTTTTGGCTCTATCTTTCCATGGCAGTTTATGTTGGGGTTTATGGCGTCAAAAACTATGCATTCAGAAGGCTTTTATACAAGACCGATATTTATGTGCTTGAATTCCGATATTGTGATTTTTTGAAACATGTAACCAAACTTATTTCTGCTTCTGTTGTAATAAAGTTATAAATTTTTCAAGTACTACTTTATTTGTCTTGTAAATTTCTGTTCTGTCTACTAAAAACGGCCCACCAAAGTTAAGGCATTCCCTTTGCGAGTGACCTAAACAGAGGTGGGGTGTTACAATTTATTTTGCAATAAATTGTAAAGAGCTTCGATTCACTCCCAGTCAGTCCCATTGTGTAGTGTCCGTTCACACGATCCCAACGCGACAAACGGTTTGTAAAACTGATGATGTATGAGGGGGATATGGTGTTAACAAGTTCATATACTAATTTGAATTAAAATAAACTTGGTTTTATTCTTATAATTGGGCCTCATTTGATTTTTAACGGCCCACCTTCTTAGGAAACCAGGCCCTCCCATTTAACCTTTCTTCCCCAATCTCAGTAAACACGTCGCTCCACCTGTACACAAAAGCCATAGCCGCAATACACCTCCCAACGTCTCCTTCTCCTCTTCTTTTGATTTCACAAAAAAATCACCACAATACTTGTAATCAAAATCTCTATCAAACCATACAACTTTTACCAAATTCGAAATACATTCTCTCGCCGCGACTTGGGTATCTCACGCACCATGTACAGTGATTGATTGACAAAGACAATCACGGATTTCATCAAAAAATTGCAATGAGATGCTATTTGATCTTTCGAGCAACAATCCCACCTCAAACTCACGATTTGAAGCATAAATTACTCGAAAATGTAAACTCTACCTTCACTGTCAATTTTCCAACTACAGGAAATGACGTCGCACCTACCAAGTTGAACATCAACTTGAAGCTCTCTACCCAACGATTCCATATATATTGGTTTTGAGAATTATAGGAATTTATTTGAATTCCTTTTGATTTTCAAAAATCACGATTTGGGTTTGGAGAATGAAATACTGGCGGCGGATTTTTCTTGCGTTTATAAAGATGAGTGTGAGGCTGAGAAAGGACAACGTGGACTGTTTAGGCTCAAACATAAGTGAGGATATTTTTTATTAATATTTTTATATTTTATTTTGCCAATTTCTCATTGTATCTACCTTCTAAAAATCCGTACGATCACATACGATACCTAAAAAACACGAAAATGGACATGCAGCTATAGTTCGACATTATGGTCCCAACGAAACTGGTTTCGTCGAATTCCGACTATGTTTGCTCACCAAGCGTATTTTTAGCTGTCAAAATATCGACTGTTTTTCACATTAAAATCCCGTACGGCCACATACTGACTTAAAAAATGACGAAAACTGAAATCTAGCAATAATTTAACATTATGGATCCAACAAAATTAGTTTCGTCGAATTTTGAGGTCATTTGCAAAACTGGCTATTTTTAAAGCCCTAAATAACCCTTTTAAATATATAAATATATTAAAAAATTAAATTTAATATTTATAAATAAATATTATCATATATATTCACAACAGAATATCATACAGCTCTAGAATATTCCTATATGAATTTCTAACTTGATATTTCAAATTCCAATTAAATCGATATTCGATTTATAATGAAATTCCTTTTATATATCGTTATAAATTATAAAGGAATTCGACAGCGACTTTTCTAAAATTTGATTTGGACATAAATCAAAATCTACACGACGAAATCCTGATTTTTCTCTTCCACTAGAAAAATATATTTCGCCAACTCCTAACGTTTCTTGTTTCACAGAAATCCAATTGAAGTTCGTTACTTGGCGTTTTGAACTTAAAACGAACCCTATATATCCAATTGAAGTTCAAAACGCCAAGTAACGAACTGCCGCACCATTTCGAGCTCGATTTTAATTATAATATAATTTATACGTCCAACCATCGTTTATATAATATTTTCGTTAATATAATTCAACCCTAAACTGAATTATATATTATAAACTGTCCAGTCCACATTATATTGTGAATTCCACTAATTCTGATTATTTCAGAATTAAATATATTATTTAATTATTATTTTAATTAAAGATTCAAAGTTATTAAATTTAAACCATTTTAAATTACCAAACCATATTTTTAATAATTAAATAAACTAATTATTCCACCAAAAAATACGGGACATTACATTCTTCCCCCCTTAAAACAATTTTGTCCTCAAAATTGCTAAGGTATAAAACATCTCTATTGACTAGGTTAAAAATTATTTGTACACCTCTTAACTTCAGTTTCAACTGAACCAATTTAATTTCAATTAAAATATTTATTTATTTCTTATCAACGAAAATTTTCTAACACCTTAAATTTTCGAAAATTTCGCCAGCACCTCCTTTGTACTGGTCAATATCTCGAACTCCAACTCGCCTCTCTGGGCCTTCCCTAACCCAAAAGAAAATCAAACAGCCAAGTGGCTTGCCAAATCGGCTCATAACTCATCAATACTCATATGAATATAAATGTGTACCTTTTTGTCGGGCATATAATTATATCCTTTACATTTGCTACCAATTCAGCATATATCAATATCATCCCAATCAATCTCAAATCACTTTTATTTCCAATACAACCATTCGCTTATCCAAGCCAAATTTCATTTCAATTCGAGTTCAATTCTCGATTCCAATTCTTACCTCATCAATCCAATACCATTTCGGATTCCTATGTCACAAATCCAATTTTCTCGATATCATTCTAATCCAATTCAATTGCCACTTAACTGGTCTTATTTTAAATCTCCATTTGCTTTTACAAATTCCAGGTAAATTTGTTTTAATTCAACAATCTTCCCAAGGAATTTCAAACAGTTTACCATATTGAAAATCAAACTTCCCTTTTCGGGATTCAAACCACTTGCTTTTCTCAAATCAATTCAAAAACAATCTCCTTGGTAGTAATCCATCACTTATAACTCGAAAATGAACACTGATGATGTGGCCATCATCATCAGGATTATTTTCCAGCTTATCGAAGTGAGTTCAATACTATATCAATTTGAAAACTCATATTCAAATACTTCCATTTTGAAATCAGTTCAAAATATCCTTCACAATGTTTGAAAAACCATTAAAAATCTCCCAGGATTTTAAAATTCTCATATATTAATTCCAAATCCATTTACAAATACCTTTCCAAATCTCCAGGGTTGTACTTTCAATTCTGATTTAAATTTCAGATTTAATTCACTTCGTAATACTTATATGAATTTTATTTGGTTATATATATAACCATCTCCATTATAATCTTACTCGATTATAATAACAACCAATATACCCAATATATTATAATCACTCCGATATAAATCCTTTATATCAAAATATAATTTGGGTAAAATTATTTCGTTTACCCTCTTTTCCAAACATACTGTGTCGGTACATCGTATTCGAGGGTTTAGAAATTACTACCGATACATTGGATCAAACTGATCGACCAGAACCCATAAACAACTCAACCAATAAATCTCCACAATATAAAACCATTTTATATTGAATAACAAATACGTTCACTCGTATATATGCACTCAACTCAATCTGGGTTATTACTAACCCCATCTCTACTGAGTCACGCCACAGAGCCAAGGTAATTACTTAACGTTAAGCTCTGATACCAACTGTAGTGTCCCAAAATTCCGGTCCAATTTGAGCTGACTAAATAACACAAGTCCAACCCACATTACAATGGAAATCAGAAAACTAATAGAAAGAAATTAGAGGGTGAGAATAGATAAGATAGAAACTTAGAATAGAAGAAGAAGAAGATACAACATCAGAGTAACATGAATCTCGCGGCGGAACGAACAACATATAATAGATAACATGTCCTTGAAATAAAATTAGTATATGTATACAATAACATTATCAGAGTACAACACTTACAACACAGCGGAAATAACTATAATTATATAATCCTGAAGCCTCCTGCTCCAAGCTCTTCCAGTATATCTGTAAATCCTGACTACTTGACTGCCCGTACAAAATTGGGCACCCAAGAGTTTAGGGAAAACAAAACAAGATAAACACTGGGTCAGTCATGGGACTGGTATGAGTAAAACTATTTGAATAAGTAAACGATATCTCATAAGACCACGCCGTATAATGGGACGGGTTTTTCCCTTATGAGAATCCAAATTATCTTTATATCAAAAACCTCATTGATATTATAATAGTGTCTATCAACCACAATATAATAATCATCTAGCAGAAATGCTTTCATCTCACGTTCTACATATATAGTATACAATCAAAACCGCAAGCACGTATTGGGTAATGGATTTCCAACTATGACAAGGTATGGAACCACATTCTGCTAGTGTACCTCTAGAGAGGAATACACTAGGTTCAACAAGAACATCATGCAACCCATCCACACATGACCGACCATTCATTTCGCTTGAGTGTATCGAATGTATATCATCAACGGTTGGGATCAACAACCGTTTCCCGAATGGGACAGCATCGACAATTGAATTTTAGAAGTAAATGAAACTCTAGATCAGGTGATTATACACCCTAATAGGTGAGACCTACATAGCCATGTTGCTTGCCCGACTTTTGTCATTTACCGAATGTGAGGCTAGAAGATATGCTTATCTCTGACGGATCACACGTTTATTCACTTTGAATGTTACATCGTCATACCCACCAAATCACAAATTGATTTCCCCAAAAATACCACGGGTATACAGCTAAGAGAAACGAATTCCTCCGCCACCAACGTAATTACGTTTGAAACTATCAACTTACGTGATCTACCAGATATACTCTGTTGGACATTCTTCCATTCAAGTTGTCCTGGGACTGGACAAACCGAAGGCACTATTCCATACATCCATCCTAGGCAATCTCTACCTAGGATTTATACAACAGCCCTTGTATAAACTCCGTCTTCAATTTTTCTTCGATCTATTTGATTTGAAACTCTAACGCCCATACAGTGTGGTTCTATGGATAAGAATCCAACCGGTCTCTCCGTATTGACGACGGAAAAATGATCAAAAACTTCGATAGTCGGTGAGTTAACTATCAAAGAAAAACACGTGTGCAAACAACGATATTATTTCCAGATGGAAATTATATCGATCAATAATCATTTATCTTTTATCTCTTAAATTAATTTATTTATTCTCCATTTCCTGTTTCCGTATATATATATACAGAAATTCTTATTTTCTAAATTTAGAAAATATAAGTTATTAATCACTGGAAAACATTTCTATCTCCTTTCCACGTATCACTATTATTCCAGTATTCTTTACCATCCAAAATTTTATTTTCTATGATTAGAAAGTATCTCTGATTATATTTGGAAAACGTTTCTAAAACTCATTCCTTGGAGTTAAACAGATGTTTAAATAAAACATCGCTATGCCAATTCACCATTACCTTCATTAACTATATTCACTTAACCATCATTTACTATCAAACCTTACCATTCCTTAGTTAAGAAGGAAGTCAATCAAGTTGGAGTATAATTACCTCTCAGACCATAACTGAACAATGTTTTAACTTCGAAAATAGTCAAAGTTTATCTTTTAAATCTTTAACAAACTTCCTTACGAAACTCTCCGATTCTATTTACGAATCCACTTCTTTATTGAAAAACATTGTTTATAACTATAGCATTATAATCCCTACTTCTGAAATATCTAACTCCAATATACAACTCGACTAACTCAAATCAATTAACCCTAATTCCATTAACTTTAACTCGATTAACTTTAATTCATTAATTCTTATCACTTAACTCCTTTCGAATAAACTATATTCGATTAACTCCTTTAACTCTATTCGAATAAACTATATTTGATTAACTCCTATAACTATATGCGAATAAACCAATTCGATTAATTCTTTTAACTCTATTCGAATAAACTATATTCGATTAACTCCTATAACTGTATTCGAATAAACCATATTCGATTGACTCCCATAACTATTCGAATAAACCATATTCAATTAATTCCTTTCGAATAACTAATATTCGATAACTCCTCTCGAATAAACTTTATTTGATAATTTCTTCTCCTATTCGAATAAATTATATTCGAAAATCTCTCTTCTTCAAATAACTTATATTCGAATAACTCTATTCAATCAACACTATTCGATATAACAAATATTCAACTAACTCTTGTTCGATTAACTCTAACTGATTAACTCTAACTGATTAACTCTAACTGGTTAACTCTAACTCTAATTGATTAACTCTAACTGATTAACTCTAACTGGTTAACTCTAACTCTAATCGATTAACTCTAACTGATAAACTCTAACTGGTTAACTCTAACTCTAATCGATTCACTCTAACCCTAATCGATTAACGCTAACCCTAATCGATTAACTCTAACTCTAATCGATTAACTCCTCAAACTCATTTTGATTAACACATTTTGATTATCTCCTTTGATTAACTCTACGTCCATATTCAGTTTCAAATATCGATGTTGAAATTTGATTCTTACTTTTCTATATAAGCCCTAACTTATATATTCTATTTATCCAATGATAAATATTTTATTTAATTTATAAAATATTATTTAAAAATTAATCTTCTCAATCTATTGGTTACAACAGATTCTATTTAAAATCTTTGCTCTAAATCCATATCATGTTATACCCGTGTGCGAAGCACGAGTCTAAACTTTCCTGATGTAAAATTCTATTCATTTACCAAATATTTCCTTATATGACATTCTTTTCATTTCCCAATAAATTCCTTTTATAACTCTATTTATTTTCTAATTAAACATTTCCTTTTTAATTCTATTTGTAAATTACAAATATTTCCTTTCCACTTCTATTTGTAAATGCTTTACAAATACTCCCTTTTCAATTCCATTTGTAAATGTTACAAATATCTCCTTTTCAAATCTATTTGTTAATGTTTTACAAATATCTCCTTCTATTTTATTTGTTAATGTTTTACAAATATTTCTCTTTTTCAAATCTATTTGTTTTACAAATATCTTCCTTTATAAAATCCCTTGATTTTATAAGTATTCCTTTATATAAAATCCTTTGATTTTATAAATATTCCTATTTCAATATACAGTTTGAAATCTTCCTTCTATATAAAATCTTTTGATTTTATATAATATTTTATTTCAATATAGTTATTGAAATTTTCCTTTTTCATCCCAGGGTTTTCTTATGGTATTTAAAATACCAAACAACGGTGATCGATATCATTCAAACACACATAATCAACAATAGATTATATATCACATCTTATATCACAATACATGAAAACAGTAAAATAAATATTGAGTAATCTAGTTGGATTCCTCCGACCTATTTCCTTGCATCCATAGATGTTAAACAATATAATTAACATCGCTTTCATTTCAGTATGAAATATTCTGCTAGACAGAATCAATATTTTATTTACAATTTATATATATATATATCGTTATCTATAATTTCAACCAATACACAAGCAATTCAACTAAACAGTTAACACACAGCAATCAACAGATGATTAACAGTTCTAAAAATACTTTATAAAAATATAACTGCTCAGAGTTGGTGAGTTTTACTCACATTGGGCGATCATCGTTAATAACGATAACCATTGCTTGATTCAGACGGAAAATTTATTTTGCAATAAATTGTAACAAGCTTCGATTCGCTCCTAGTCAGTCGCATTGTGTAGTGTTCGTCCACATGATCCCAATGCGACAAACGATTTGTAAAACTGATGAAGTATGAGAGAGACATGTTATTAACAAGTTTATATGCTAATTTGAATTAAAATAAACTTGTTTTTATTCTCATAACTGGGCCTCACTTGATTTTTAACGGCCCACCTTCTTAGGAAACCATGCCCGCCCATTTACCCTTTCTTCCGCAATCACGGTAAACACTCTCTCCACCTGTACACAAAAGCCATAGCCGCAATACACCTACCAACATCTCCTTCTCCTCTTCTTTTGATTTCACAAAAAAATCACCACAATACTTGTCATCAAAATCTCTATCAAACTATACAACTTTTACCAAATTCGAAATACATTCTCTCGCCGTGACTTGGGTATCTCACGCATCATGTACAGTGATTGATCGACAAAGACAATCACGGATTTGCGCAAAAAATTGCAATGAGATGCTATTTGATCTTTCGAGCAACAATCCCACCTCAAACTCACGATTTGAAGCTTAAATTACTCGAAAATGTAAACCCTACCTTCACTGTCAATTTTCTAACTACAGGAAATGACGTTGCACCTACCAAGTTGAACATCAACTTGAAGCTCTCTACCCAACAATTCCATATATACTGGTTTTGAGAATTATAGGAATTTATTTGAATTCCTTTTGATTTTCAAAAATCATGATTTGGGTTTGGAGAATGAAATAATGGCGGCGGATTTTTCTTGCGTTTATAAAGGTGAGTGTGAGGCTGAGAAAGGACAACGTGGACTGTTTAGGTTTAAACATAAGTGAGGATATATTTTTATTAATATTTTTATATTTTACTTTGCCATTTTCTCATTGTATCTGCCTTCTAAAAATCCGTACGATCACATACGATACCAAAAAATCACGAAAATGGACATGCAGCTACAGATCGACATTACGGTCCCAACGAAACCAGTTTCATTGAATTCCGACTCCGTTTGCTCACCCAGCGTATTTTTAACTGTCAAAATATCGACTGTTTTTCACAATAAAATCCCGTACGGCCACATACTGACTTCAAAACCACGAAAACTGAAATCTAGCAATAATTTAACATTGCGGATCCAACAAAATTAGTTTCGTCGAATTCTGAGGTCGTTTGCAAAACTGGCTATTTTTAAAGCCCTAGACAACCCTTTTAAATATATAAATATATTTAAAAACAATTATATTTAATATTTATAAATAAATATTATCGTATATATTCACAATAGAATATCATATAGCTCTAGAATATTCCTATATGAATTTCTAACTTGATATTTCTAATTCCGATTAAATCGATATTCGATTTATAATGAAATTCCTTTTATATATCGTTATAAATTATAAAGGGATTCAACAGCGACTTTTCTAAAATTTGATTTGGACATAAATCAAAATCTACACGATGAAATCCTGATTTTTCTCTTCCACTAGAAAAATATACTTCGCCAGCTCCTAACGTTTCTTGTTTCACAGAAATCCGACTTAAAACGAACCCTGTATATCCAGGTTAAGTTCAAATCGCCAAATAACGAACTGCCACGCCATTTTGAGCTCGACTTTAATTATAATATAATTTATACGTTCAACCATCGTTTGTATAATATTTTCGTTAATATAATTCAACTCTAAATGTAACACCCCACTTCCATTAATGTCACTCACAAAGGGAATGCATTAACTTCCATGGAGGTTTTAAGTGAATATAGAACAGAAAAATTACAGCAAGATAGATAATGAGTAATACTTGGAAATCTAAAACTTTATTTCATTACAGCGAAAATTAAACATGTTTGTTACATCATAAAGCCATAAATCAGAGTCAAGTACAATATCCATCTTGATAAAACAAAATACATAATCCCATTACATAAATAGCCATTAAAGAAGATAACAAGCTGGACTTTACTTCAACGGTCCAAGCTTTCCAAAAGAGAGATAAAGCAATCCAATCAAGCTACACTAGAGCTGGGCTCACCCTGAGGACCTGGAGGGGGGAAAAAGATAGAAATAGAGGGGGTTAGACATAAAGTCTGGCGAGTATGATAATTCTAACAATACTATTATCAAAATAACTAGACTAAGGCATAAGCTGGAAAACAAGGAAACGTCTATGAACTATTGGGTATGGAAGAGCAGGTAAAGATAACATTAAAGGCACACCTAATACTAACGAATAATTACTACAGTGCACCACACCAGTCACCCTAAAGGTTGATCCCACTTGCTTCACTTAGAAATTATATAAATAGCCTTACGTACCCCTAGCTGACTACATAGGTGCCGCCTGCCCCTATCTCCACTAGGTGTACCCCCACTACCCACTTGCGATCGACTCCCTACTCGTAGATACCCGTGCTGGTCCCATAGTGGGGTGTATCACTCCCCTAAAGTGGCAATCCGATACAAATTGAGGATGCACGGCTTATACCTACACGATGCAACAACGTCTTACCTACCAGCCCGGGTCCATACACGCATATGAAACCCGTTGGACTTGCGTTGCCACCGCTAACCCGTTTGGCCTCTTATAGTCAAGCCCAGTATGTGTGTCCCGTCCTCGACTTGGGTCGAGCCCACAAAGATATGTTTGGGTTACTGGTTGAAATGGGCCCCCAAATTCTTACCACAAGCTATCCACCTAAGCTTGTCCCCACTAGTATATCCCACTTAACCCTCTTCTTAGTCATGTTCATTTACATGTGTGTTTGGTTAAGTCTTACTAATCGTATTTCAAATGCCACTAAAGGCAACCACTAGATTCCTCATGCCACCCAAGGCACCTACTTAACCCCCATGTCCCACCTCACATGTTTATCTGGTTAAGTATTTCTTAATTCATTAAGGCCATAACCTTATAAAGACCTCTCACATTAGACTGGCATTTATGGCAGCTGGATTTGCCGGGCGGGTCCGGGCAGTCTTACACCATAAAAGAGTCTAACCTCGTGTCTTTACAACTGTTATGCTTTAATTTGGGCCTAGGACCTCTCACATTGGGCTGACATTTGTGACTACTGGATTTGCCGGGCGGGTCCGGGCAGTTTTACGTCACAAACGAGTCCAACCTCGTGTCCTAAGCATTGATTAACACTTATAATCTTTTACCCTAGTTTTAAATATATCCCTATTCAAATCATTAATTAATTCCAATTTTAATGATGTCCATAATTGACTCAATTATGGCCATCCACTTATGGTATGCAAAATCATATCAATTGCACCCCAATTATCTCAATATTAAATCCTTAATATTACCCCTACCCCACGTTATACGTTCGCTTATTCAACGCAAAATATATGTTAGACTCGAATAGTCTAACTCACAGCACAAAGATAAATTATCACAACATATAGACAAACCAAATAGATCTAATCATAATAGGGGTGAAACTTGCATAAAACTACACATGTCATGGATCTAAAGGTGTCAACTTGTTTGGTTAAATGTCACAATTTACATAATATGATCATAACCCAAATTCATGTATAAACTTGCATATGTGGTTTATGCAACATAATGATGGTGTAAACTAGCATCTGACCCATAGAACTCACACATGTCATAGCACAATTCTAGATCTAAATAGATGTCATACAATATGTGAGATTATACATACTAATAAATCTAAACTTGCATAGGTACATGTGATTTATCATGTGAATCATCATAGCCCAAATATAATCAACATCATGATTCATAAGCTAACTACAACATAATAACATCATGGCTTTGTAACATCGCAACTTAGCATAGAAACTTGCAACATATATAATATCATCATAGCATGATTTACAACATATAGGATATCATCATCACATAACATAGGATTTGCAACATACATGATAGCATAAGGTTTGCAACAACATATATGACAATTCACATCATTTTCTTATGATCCATATCATATCTTAATCTAATTAGTTTGCTAATAATCTTATTAAAATCATCATACTCACAATTAGAAAAGAAAGAGAGTCTTGATTTGCTTTAGAGTTGAGTAGAATTAGAGTTTTGATTAGCTTTCTTCCTTCTTAGTTGGCGGCGGCTACACTGAGTTCCATGGCGATGGCATGACGGCGGCTATACTATTTTTCATGTGAATTTAGAGTGAGAGACTACCTAGGTATATATAGAGTTTAGGATTTATTTAGACCATCAGATCAACTCAGAACTAACCTGAACCGTCAAATTAGCCAACTCAGCCCTAAAGACACATCAGCAGCTCAAGATTGGGCTCAGCCAAAACCTAGCCGACTGGACCAGGTCGACACCCAGGTCGACTGCGCAGTCGACCTGGTCCTGGGGGTGTCGACTGCCTAGTCGACTCCCCAGTCGACTTGGGTGCTGGGCGGGAAATTTCCCGCCCGGCCTGTTTGACTTCGAATTTTGAATTTTCTAAAACTTCTGATGGCCATATCTCCTTCATACGAAGTCCAAATCACGCAAACTCGAACTCTATTTCAACCAGAATTCCGAGATGAACAAAATGGCATAACCCGTTTCCCTTAATTCTCATGTCTGAGATTAGTTATTCTTTAATTTGTGAATATTAATATTAATAGAAACACGGGGTGTTACATTCTCCCCTCCTTAAAGGATTTTGACCCCGAAATCTTCAAGTCAAGAAGAATGTATATCCTGACATCCAATCGTCCATCTACTCAACCATCAAACACAGGCATCCATTGTCCTTATAAACTTCTAATGCTTTCATGTTTAAATGCACAGTGTGTGTATATGTCCATATCTAATGCAAAATCAGGCGGTCCATTGATTCAGTTGACCTCCTTAATGCAAATCATGATAGTGCCATGCGTCCATTATGTATGCAAAAGATCCTTAATGCTACATATTATCTCTATATGCATGCACAATCATCATCTGAATGCAGCATCCATATGATAATACAATCATCATACATCCATTTTACTAAATACATCCATTTATATGCAATATGCAATATGACGTGACTGAGCCGATCTAGTGCCTAATAGTGTGTGTATATGCATCCATGAGCAACCACTAGCAAACACTTGCATCGACTTTGCATCCATCATACATAACATGTCTCAAACACATGTTTCAACCATAGGATTATCCTAACTAAAGGTCAAAGATACTAGCGAGAGGATACTCTAAAGATAAGATAAGTGCAAGCTAAGCGATAAAGGAGAAATTAAAGGACATACCCTAAAAAAGAAAAGGGTACAACGAACGCATCTTCTCTTCCGTCTCCCAAGTAGCGTTGCTCTCATCATCTCCCCATTGTACTTTGACTAGTCTGACCTCTCGATTCCTCAACTTCTTGATCTCCGACCCAAGAATGCATGTAGGAGCTCGTCGAATCGTCGCCTCACGCTCTATCTCCACCTCTCTAAGCAAGCTCGGCTCTACCACTTCCGCGGTCTCGTGCAAGCACTTCCTCAAATGTGATGCATGGAATACGTCGTGTACACCACTAAGTCTCTCAGGCAACTCCACTCTATACGCCATCTGTCCAATCTTCTCCTTAATAGGAAACGGCCCTACGAACCTTGGTGCTAATTTCCCAACGGACCCAAAGCGAACAACGTTCCGTAATGGAGACACTTTGATAAAGACCATGTCCCCAACATCAAACTCAAGATATGTCCCCCTCTTACCCGCATAAGATTTCTGCCTATCTTGCGCTGTCTTCATCCTCCTTCGAATCAAGTCTATCTTTTCCGAAGTCTCTCTAATCATATCGGGCCCAAGTAAGATCTTATCCGTAGATTCCCACCAACATGTAGGTGAACGACAAGGTCGTCCATAAAGAGCTTCGAAAGGTGCCATGCCAGTGCTGGACTGAAAGCTATTATTATATGCGAACTCCACCAATGGAAGATGCTCTTCCCATTACCCCCAAAGTCTAGGATACATAGCCTCAAAAGGTCCTCTAGAATACGATTCACCCTCTCGGTCTAGCCGTCCGTCTGAGGATGATACGCGGTGCTCAAACATAACTGAGTCCCTACCGCTTCTTGTAAGCTCTTCCAAAATTCGCTAGTGAAGATAGGATCGCGGTCGCTTACTATGCTAGAAGGAACACCATGCAAACGAACTATCTCTCGGACGTATACAGAAGCTAACCATGGAGCAATCCTCTTACTCTTCACGGGAATGAAATGGGCGCTCTTAGTAAGTCTGTCTACTATAACCCAAATCCCCGTATTACCCTTCCTTGATCTTGGTAATCCATCCACAAAGTCCATCGAGACACTTTCCCATTTCCATAGTGGAACCTCCAATGGGTGAAGCAACCCACCGTGTTTCTTTTGCTCCGCTTTTACTTGTTGGCACACCAAGCATCTAGCGACATGCTCGGCCACATCCCTCTTCATACCGGCCCAAAAGAAAACTCGCTTCATGTCTTTATACATCTTGTCCCCGCCGGGATGAATGGTCATCTTCGAACGATGTGCATCATCAAGAATAGTCTTCCTCAAGTCCTCGTCTCGTGGTACACAAAGTCTACTATCCCTACGTAACCAACCCTTATCATCTAGGGCATACCTACGGAGATGGCTTGATGATTCCCCTCTTTTGAGCTTCTCTACTAACTCAACCAACTGTGGGTCGTCTCGCTGTGCCTCACCAATCCGTCCCAAAAGCATAGGTCTGACCTCCAAGGATGCTAGCAAACCGGGTATAAAGTCAACGGAAGGTCTAAAATCAAACATAGAGATGAATTCTAAGTTTCGCCGTTCAACAAACAACGGACTCAAGAACAGCCTTTTCCTACTTAAGGCGTCTGCCACCACGTTACCCTTGCCAGGGGTATATGCTATTTCGAAGTCGTAGGACGCTAAGAATTCCATCCACCTTTGCTGTCTTAAATTCAAGTCCTTCTGAGAGAATAAGTATTTTAGAGATTTGTAGTCAGTGAATAATTCAAATTTCTCGCCAAGAAGATAATGGTGCCAAGACTTAAGCGCAAAAACAATTGCGGCCAACTCTAGGTCATGTGTGGGGTAATTTTTCACATGCACCCTCAACTGCCTTCCACCATAGGCTATTACTCTACCCTCTTGCATTAAGACTGCGCCTAGCCCTGTCCCACAAGCATCGGTATAAACAGTAAACGGCTTTCTCCCGTCTGGCAGCACTAAGACTGGTGCTGAGGTCAAAGCTCTCTTTAAGCGTTGGAACGCATCATCACAATCTACGTCCCATGTGAAAACTAAGTTCTTCTTCGTCAAACGTGTTAATGGAGCTGATATCTTTGCGAAGTCTTTGATAAACTTCCTATAGTAGCCAGCCAACCCCAAGAAACTTCTTACTTCGGTAGCATTTTTAGGGACCTTCCAACCTTGGATGACCACCACCTTCGCGGGATCCACAGCTATCCCTTCTTTGGAAACAACGTGCCCTAAGAATCGCACTTCCTTCCTCCAGAAGTGACACTTAGAAAATTTAGCTTTAAGGTTATGTGCTCGTAGGGTCTCCAACACTTCCCTAAGATGTAGGGCATGCTCTTCTTCATCCTTAGAAAAGATCAAGATGTCATCTACAAAGACCACCACGAATTTATTAAGGTACTCCCTAAACACCCTACTCATCAAATCAACGAAGTATGCGGGGGCGTTTGTCAAACCGAAGGGCATCACTAGCCATTCATAGAAACCGTCCGGAGTCCTAAAGGCAGTCTTGTCAATGCTATCCTCAGCCACTCTCAACTGATGGAAACCAGTGGCTAAGTCCAACTGCGAAAACACTGAGGCGCCAACTAACTGATCGAAGAGATCGTCAATCCTCGGCAGTGGGTGTCTGTTCTTCTTAGTAAGCTTATTAAGTTCTCTATAGTCCACACAAAGTCTAAGGGACCCATCCGCCTTCGTGGCAAATACTACTGGAGCACCCCACTCCGATATACTTTGTCTTATGAACCCCTTCTCAAGCAACTCCTTCACTTGCTTATTGAGTTCCCTCCTTTCACGAGGAGCCATGTGGCGTACTAGCAAAGATACTGGTTTTGCATTATCCACAAGATATATTCGAAAATCTATCTCCCGCTTCGGAGGTAAGCCCTTCACCTCCTCAAACACATCCGAGTATTCTCGTACCACTCTAACGGATCGTAGATTCTCCACAGACGCGTCAAGCGATTCTAGATAACTTAGCATAACGGAATTTATGGGATTACAAAAGATTTCGAGAGCGTTACCAAGGCGAGTCATGAGCCTAACTACTCTCCTTTCACAATCAAGAACGGCCCCATTTCTGGATAACCAATCCATTCCTAAAATTAGCCCATAGCCCGTGAAGCCCAAAACATAAGCATCACATCTAAACTCAACGCTAAGTATAGAAATTTTCAAATCCAAACATATCATGGACAAATAAGCTGAGCCCCCAATTGGATTCGAAACAACTAAGGGATCCTCTACTAAACTGGTGTTTAAGTGCAGTGATTCAACTAATGATGTAGAGATAAACGAATGCGATGCGCCCGAATCGAATAAAGTACGAACAGGATGATCAAACAGAAAAACTAAGCTTTCAACGGAAATGGTTCTACCTCGTTCTTGCAGCGGTGGGACCGCGAGAGCCTGAACTTGTCCCCTTGCCTGCCCTGGTGCCATAAGAACCTGCACATGTCCTCCCGAGGTAGACCCTGCCCTCTGCCCCTTCTTTGGGCAGTCCTTCACTAGATGTCCTGCTTCACCACAGTGAAAACAGCCAGTCTTCTTTTTCTTTCTGCAATCCTTACTGAGATGGCCTGGTGTCCCACAGTTAAAGAATCTTTTCTTTCCTTTGCCATTATTGTCTTTACCACCCTTCCTGTTTTGCTATTGTTGTTTCTTCTGATCCCCTTTCTTCTCGGGTGCCTTATTAGCATTAGCGCCTTTCTCCTCGTGCATGAGTGCCATGTCTACTAGCTTCTCAAAGGTGGCCCCCATAGGGATGTGGGTCATAGCCAACCCTTGCAATGGCTCATTCAAGCCTTTAACGAACCTCAGAGCCTTCTTTTCCGGCGTGTTCACTAAGTCCAAGCCAAACCTTGCTAACTGATTAAATTTGTTGACATATTCTTTCACTGATGAGCTTCCTTGCTTTAATGTCAACAACCTTTCCATGTATAGATTCTCTTCTACCCTTGAGAGAAACTTTTCCTCAAACCTACGTCTGAAATCCGCCCAAGAATCAACAGGACGCTCCCCATTAGTGACCTCCCACCAAAACGAGGCCTCTCCCTTCATTAACCAAGATGCTAATTTGACTTTCCTCCCTTCTTCTACTTCAAAGATTTCTAGCAATTCTTCAACTTCCTTAAGCCAATCTCTAGCTTCCACAAACGTTTCTGACCCTTGAAAAGGTTTTCCACCCATAGCCTTAAATTCCTTGCATGTCTTTGCAAAAGTATCAACGCGAGGAGGAGAAGGAGGAGCGGGTGCAACTGGGGGTGGAGGAACATTGGCTGGACCTGCAGCGGCCCTAGCCTCTAAGAACCTCCTATACCATCCTGGTATCGTTACACCATCCGGAAGGTTAAGATCTTTAGCCATGCTGAAACGAAAAAGGAAAGATTCAAAATGGAGAATTCAAAAGACAAAGATATATGGCTATTGGGGATTATGTTTTTCATAAAAACCTTCCTCTTAAAATCACTCATTAAGACATGTTTTTGAAAACACTTCTTCCAAAAATACTTTAGAAAAATAGTTTTTCTAAAAAAATTATCTGTTCTGGTAACCTTAAGCTCTGATACCACGTGTAACACCCCACTTCCATTAATGTCACTCACAAAGGGAATGCATTAACTTCCATGGAGGTTTTAATTGAATATAGAACAGAAAATTTACAGCAAGACAGATAATGAGTAGTACTTGGAAATCTAAAACTTAATTTCATTACAGCGGAAATTAAACATGTTTGTTACATCATAAAACCATAAATCAGAGTCAAGTACAATATCCATCTTGATAAAACAAAATACATAATCCCATTACATACATAGCCATTAAAGAAGATAACAAGCTGGACTTTACTTCAACGGTCCAAGCTTTCCAAAAGAGAGATAAAGCAATCCAATCAAGCTCCACTAGAGCTGGGCCCACCCTGAGGACCTGGAGGGGGAAAAAGATAGAAACAGAGGGGGTCAGACATAAAGTCTGGCGAGTATGATAATTCTAACAATACTATTATCAAAATAACTAGACTAAGGCATAAGCTAGAAAACAAGGAAATGTCTATAAACTATTGGGTATGGAAGAGCAGATAAAGATAACGTTAAAGGCACACCTAATACTAACGAATAATTACTACACTGCACCACACCAGTCAACCTAAAGGTTGATCCCACTTGCTTCACTTAGAAATTATATAAATAGCCTTGCGTACCCCTAGCTGACTACAAAGGTGTCGCCTGCCCCTATCTCCACTAGGTGCACGCCCACTACCCACTTGCGATCGACTCCCTACACGTAGATACCCGTGATGGTCCCACAGTGGGGTGTATCACTCCCCTAAAGTGGCAACCCGATACAACTTGAGGATGCACGGCTTATACCTACACGATGCAACAACGTCTTACCTACCAGCCCGGGTCCACACACGCATATGAAACCCGTTGGACTTGCGTTGCCACCGCTAACCCATTTGGCCTCTTATAGTCAAGCCCAGTATGCGTGTCCCGTCCTCGACTTGGGTCGAGCCCACAAAGATACGTTTGGGTTAATGGTTGAAATGGGCCCCCAAATTCTTACCACAAGCTATCCAACTAAGCTTGTCCCCACTAGTATATCCCACTTAACCCTCTTCTTAGTCATGTTCATTTACATGTGTGTTTGGTTAAGTCTTACTAATCGTATTTCAAATGCCACTAAAGGCAACCACTAGATTCCTCATGCCACCCAAGGCACCTACTTAACCCCCATGTCCCACCTCACATGTTTTTCTGGTTAAGTATTTCTTAATTCATTAAAGCCATAACCTTATAAAGACCTCTCACATTAGACTGGCATTTATGGCAGCTGGATTTGCCAGGCGGGTCCGGGCGGTCTTACACCATAAAAGTGTCTAACCTCGTGTCTTTACAACTGTTATGCTTTAATTTGGGCCTAGGACCTCTCACATTGGGCTTACATTTGTGACTACTGGATTTGTCGGGCGGGTCCGGGCAGTTTTACGTCACAAACGAGTCCAACCTCGTGTCCTAAGCATTGACTAACACTTATAATCTTTTACCCTAGTTTTAAATATATCCCTATTCAAATCATTAATTAATTCCAATTTTAATGATGTCCATAATTGACTCAATTATGGCCATCCACTTATGGTATGCAAAATCATATCAATTGCACCCCAATTTTCTCAATATTAAATCCTTAATATTACCCCTACCCCACGTTATACGTTCGCTTATTCAATGCAAAATATACCTTAGACTCGAATAGTCTAACTCATAGCACAAAGATAAATTATCACAACATATAGACAAACAAAATAGATCTAACATAATAGGGGTGAAACTTGCATAAAACTACACATGTCATGGATCTAAAGGTGTCAACATGTTTGGTTAAATGTCACGATTTACGTAATATGATCATAACCCTAATTCATGTATAAACTTGCATATGTGGTTTATGCAACATAATGATGGTGTAAACTAGCATCTAACCCATAGAACTCACACATGTCATAGCACAATTCTAGATCTAAATAGATCTCATAATTCTAGATCTAAATAGATGTCATACAATATGTGAGATTATACATACTAATAAATCTAAACTTGCATAGGTACATGTGGTTTATCATGTGAATCATCATAGCCCAAATATAATCAACATCATGATTCATAAGCTAACTACAACATAATAACATCATGGCTTTGTAACATCGCAACTTAGCATATAAACTTGCAACATATATAATATCATCATAGCATGATTTACAACATATAGGATATCATCATCACATAACATAGGATTTACAACATACATGATAGCATAAGGTTTACAACAACATATATGACAATTCACATCATTTTCTTATGATCCATATCATATCTTAATCTTATTAGTTTGCTAATAATCTTATTAAAATCATCATACTCACAATTAGAAAAGAAAGAGAGTCTTGATTTGCTTTAGAGTTGAGTAGAATTAGAGTTTTGATTAGCTTTCTTCCTTCTTAGTTGGCGGCGGCTACACTGAGTTCCATGGCGATGGCATGACGGTGGCTATTCTATTTTTCATGTGAATTTAGAGTGAGAGACTACCTAGGTATATATAGAGTTTAGGATTTATTTAGACCGTCAGATCAACTCAGAACTAACCTGAACCGTCAAATTAGCCAACTTAGCCCTAAAGACACATCAGCAGCTCAAGATTGGGCTCAGCCAAAACCTGGCCGACTGGACCAGGTCGACACCCAGGTCGACTGCGCAGTCGACCTGGTCCTGGGGGTGTCGACTGCCTAGTCGACTCCCCAGTCGACCTGGGTGCTGGGCGGGAAATTTCCCGCCTGGCCTGTTTGACTTCGAATTTTGAATTTTCTGAAACTTCTGATGGCCATATCTCCTTCATACGAAGTCCAAATCACGCAAACTCGGACTCTATTTCAACCAGAATTCCAAGAAGAACACAATGGCGCAACCCGTTTCCCTTAATTCTCACGTCTGAGATTAGTTATTCTTTAATTTGTGAATATTAATATTAATAGAAACACGGGGTGTTACACTAAACTGAATTATATATTATAAATTGTCCAGTTCACATTATATTGTGAATTCCACTAATTCTGATTATTTCATAATTAAATGTATTATTTAATTATTATTTTAATTAAATATTCAAAGTTATTTAATTTAAATCATTTTAAATTACCAAACCATATTTTAAATAATTAAATAAACTAATTATTCCACCATAAAATACGGGACATTACATTACATATATATATATATTTTTATACTTCCATCCTCCTTGCCTGGTTTTATGTGATTTTGTTTGATTATTTTAAATTTCATACTGGCATTTACCTATTTGTTATATTTAATCCATTGTTATTGAAATGCAATAAAATGTTTATTTGAATTTTCATGAAATTGGCAAACAAATTCTTATGGACTTGTGTACATATATTTTCATCTATGTGAATTATTTTATTTAAAACAAAATAAGTCACTGGTCTAATAATTTATTTGATTTCTCTTTTAGATTCTCATTTATAGAAGATATCTCGTAAAATAACAAAACATTCAAATGTTAATTATTACAAGAAAATTTACATAAGAATAATTCACTTTTTATTTATTAACATTTCTTATGAATTGCTTAAGTCAGATTATAAATAAAATTTTAACTTAACAAAATTTCTATGATACATGAAATTGCATATGTTCATTTATTGCTTTTTTCAAATCTTTGCTCTGATTTGTTCCTTGAATGACTATGTTTAGGCTGTTTTAATATTTCCTTTCCATTTAAATTACTATGAATGTCCACGTTCCTCACCTTGATTGATTTGCATTAAATTTTCAGATCATACCATATATCCTATATTTAATTGCCTAAGACTTTCTTTGCATGCTTCTTTTTGCTGCATATTTTACTGACTATGCTTTGATTGTTAGTCTAATTTGTTTAATGTCCCTCTGACAAAATTTATATATATGCTATCTTGTCTAATACTTGGTTTATTTTCCAGCTTATATACTAGCACCCATATTTTATATTGTCAAATGGCAAAATCTAATAAATAAGATTTTAGATTATATGTTGCCAATTATGAACTTATTTACATGGGATTAAAAGATTATTGTTTCTTACTTAGGATTGATTATATTCTTTTTTTGTTTAATATAAATCCAATATTACAAGGTTCGTTATTTTATTGGATTTTGTTACCTTTTTGCAAGCTACCTTACAAAAATATATAACAATATGTTTAGAAAAAATATTATAAGAACAAATATTTAAGAATTTTTTTTTTGCCATGGATTTTTACTTACAATAAGTTAGATTTTATTTGAATTTTAGAAACATCTTGCTACTTCTAAAACTTTAAATCATAATTATTTAGATTAACTTTGTTTTTAAATTTATTTAAATCATTTAGACTTATCAATTATCGTTCATATGCTTAACCAAAAATTGGTTTGTTACATTCTACCCCCTTAAAAGAATTTCGTTCTCAAAATTAGAGAATAGATAGAGTAAATAAAGTGATCGTACTAGAAAGTCATCATATGTAATATATCGCACCATCCAATATCGTACATAGTCATCCATACTTATACTCCAATAGATCAAGTTAGACATACATACACATAGTCAATGTACTAGGCTAAGCCACTAAATCATACTACCTAGAACTCCACATGTCATCATCAAAAATGTTATTACTTCTACCACCTCATCTTCATTGTCGGAAATGTCAGTAACTTCTACTACATCATCATCATCATCACTTGGAATGTTAATTACTTTTACTATTTCGGCCTCTTCGTCATTCCCATTATCAGAATTATGAAGAACGTCCATCGGTGAACTAGGTGGATGAATCATCGAGCAAAAAAATTCAAAATAAACTGGTATCTCGATACCTCCTATATCCTGAATGATTTGTTCAATGTGATCCCAAACCATTTCCAACTTCTCGATCTCTACCTCACTCCGCTCAAACTCTTCCTCCTTATCATACGGATCTCCATCATGTCCTTGTTCTTCCTCAATCCCATCTTGCTCATCAGCAAGATCAATATCATCCTCCTGCTCAAAAATTCCTGGCTCATCTTGATCAACTCCAGGATCATTCTCCGAATCTATGTCAAGTCTATTTGTTGTGGTTACTACCACTACCACCTCTTCCACGTTTTGCTCTAGTACTCATTCTTATCTCCTAGATATAATATTATTTTGAAAACAACTTTAGTAGTTTACTCGTGTTAATATAATCTTAATCACATGTAATATAAAATTTACAAGTACGCACTCTCAACACTAACCCAAAGCCTAGGTATTCAATAGCCTAATCTCTGATACCAACTGTAACGGCCCGACTTTCGTACACTTCAAAAGTTGAGTCATTATATAAGAAATAAAAGAAAGAGATAGGAAATAGAATATCAGAATCTAACAGCGGAACTGGATAAAAAATAATACAACAAATAATTTATTGATACCATGATAATTATACATAACCGTTTTACAACATACAGATAATACATACATATGGTCTCATGACATGTCCATCTTACACCCCATAACCTAGCATAAGGTCATATATATAAATACTAGCATGATTTTTATTCTAGAGACCTACCAAACTTCTTCACAGATAGTGATTCCGAACCTGGATCACTTGACTACTCATAATAAGTATTATGAGTACCCAAGAGTTTAGGAAATCAAGAAAAATAATCTCAGGGTCAGACATAAGTACGGTGTGAGTAAACAATTTTATTTAAAAACATATGAGAAGTTAAGAAGGTTTTATAAAACATGTTGCATAATAGGGTGACTTGTTTAACTTCAGAAATACCATTTTGAAAAGAACTGGATTCTCGTAAGACACGACCACCAATAATTATGGTACGTGTTTTTATCTTATGATACCCAAAACATTATTATATCAAATTCGGCAATACTATAATAATGTCTATCAATTTACAAATAAATAGGAATATAGCCGAAAAGCTTGCATCTCACTTTTCGACATAGGTTGTTTACAATCAAAACCGTATGGCTTGTATTGGAGATTGGATTTCCAACATGACTAGGTATGGGACCACCTTCCGATCAGTGTACTCTTGAGATGAAACGCTGGGGTTCAACAAGAACATCTTGCAACCCGGCCACACAGAACCGACCACCCATTTTAATTGAGTGTATCGAATATATCATCACCACGGTTGGTAGCTAGTCAACCGAATTCATTTCGAGGCGTATAAAAAGGGACAAATGATTTCTCTAGATCAGTAATGATATACCCTGATGGGTATGACCCACTGGCCCTGCTGCCTGCCCAATTTCAGTCATTTCCCGGTTGATGAGGCTTGAGGCTCGATCTCTTTTTAGAATATCACTTCACCATTTCCTTTGAATGCCACATCGTTAGATCCGTCAAATCACTAATTGACGTCCACAAAAATACACTGGGTGTTAAGAAAGAGAATGTGCCTTCTCCGCCACAAAACTTGGCACGTTTGAGGAAATTAATGTACATGACTATTTGGAAATACGCTGTCAGACATTTGTCCATATACGTTCGTTCTAGGACTGAACAAAACTAAAGGTGCTAGCTCTACCACATCCATTTTGGAATCACCCTTAGGATTAGTAGCAGTAGCCCTTGCTCTTCAATGTCTTCAACTTGACTTCAATTTAATCGAACGCCTAAGTTGAGTCAAAGTGGTATTCGAAATTTAGATTAAAAACCCATCCTGGTCTCTTTGAACCGATGTACATTAATATTATCCAAGATCAAGTTATATTTAGAGAAATCATAGAACAACTATTCAATTGGAAATTTCATTTGGTATTTATTCATGACCTGTCCACTCAAATTAAATTACCTGTTCAAGTCAACTTCTGATTTTTAGGACGATGATCGATACAAGATGATAAAAATGTGTCAATGTTTGATTATTCAAGTTAACAATTTATCATCGCAGTATAATTTAGTTAATATGAATAGTTCTTAGATGCCTTTTCTTGGCTTATTGAAAAATAACATAATTTAGCATTTAAATTTTACTCTGGAATTTAATTATGTTTATTACATTGGTTGATTCAGCTAATAAAATTAGTAACCAAAGAACAACTAGCTTATGTAGCGAGAATTTGAATTTTATTCTCTACATAAATATTAACAAACTAAATTATTTCCTAATCTAGGTTATATAAATTTATTAAATCTTATAAATAAAACCATTCAAGCTCAACTTGGCCCACTTGAACCCACACAACCACACTTAGGTGGATTCATACTTCATGACTCTACAGATCCTTAATTTTCCAATTAAGCATGTTGCTCATGCTAACTTCCCTTCCCCTTTTATTTCGTATGTTGTGTTCAAAGAATTCAAAGTGTAAACATTTTTTTTTCTTAAAAAATTTCTTTCCAATCTAAAGCCATGCCTACTAAAGCTCACGCAACTTTCTTCATTTCATAAAATGTATCTCTACAAACTACATTTATTAATTCATGCTATGGGGAAGTTGGATCTGCCAAAACAATTGCTCCATATTTATTCACAGATGATTCCAATTTTTGTCACATATATTTGCAGCCAATTTTATTACTTATTCCATGTTTACTATTTTACTTATTTATTCATTTGTATATTTGATTCCCTTCTTTTTTTTCCAGCAAATTTGATACATTCTTGCTGTAAGAATTTGGGTACACACTGACAATCTATTTTGCGTTTTAACGTGGATTAGCAATAGACTAACAGTTACTCCTTAGATGCATAGTTACCAACTTAATTAAAAGTGAAAATGTTTATGTTACAACAACTATTTTTCCACTATTCCTCCTCCTGCTATTATCATTAATATCTCAGCCTTCTTACTTTTACTTTATTTATTTATTTAAGAAAAATAGAAAGATATGTATTTTTCTAAGGATTTTCATATCAACATCCAAGTATAGCAAACTGTTTGCGGTGAATAAAACCTTAACACATCAGTATTTGAATCAATATGATCGGCACATATTAACACATATATAGTTTGAATCCATCAGGATTAAATGTAAAAACAGTAGAAGAGTTTTAGGTGTTTACTCACCATGTTTTCCTCTGCCCTTTCTTTTTTTTCAGATTTTTGCTTTGTTAAAATTTTCTATCGATCTGTTCTCCTTAGATTAAAGTGATATATATATATGTTAGTTTGCATACAAATGATCCTTGGCAAGCATGTTGTTACGACCCACAAATCTGTACTATCTGAGTTGACTAATAACACCATACGTCCAACCCAAATTGCACAGAAATACGAATCATTATTAGAAAGAAGTTAGAGGATGAGAAATAGAAAGAAAGAAATATTAGAATAGAAGAAAACAAGAAGACAAATTTCACAGCGGAACGAATAAAATATATTATATAACATAACTTTTTTTATAATACAAATCAGTAACTGTATATACATACCATTATCAGAGCACAACAGTTATTCCTGGAACAGTATACACACCTGTTTCCAGATACTACATAGTGCATAGCGGAATATATGAGTCTATAGCTAACTAGTGAAGTCTCCTGCTTCAGACTCCTCCAAGTGAATTTGTAAAATCCCGACTACTTGACTGCCCGTACAAATTTGGGCACCCAAGAGTTTAGGGAAAACAAAAACAAAATAAACTCTGGGTCAGTCATGGGACTGGTGTGAGTAAACTCCAACCATTTGTTTAAATTTAAAATCCTTTCGAAAGAATGATAATCGTAAGACCGATCCACACATAAACACAGATGGTTTTTACCTTACGATAACCCAAAATATCTTTGATATCAAATCCAGTGATATTATAATAATGTCTACATCAAATAAATAGAATCTAGCGGAACACTTGCATCTCACGCTCCACATACATAGTATAAAATAAAAAACCGTAGGGCGCTTATTGGAGATTGGATTCCCAACTATAACAAGGTATGGAACCACCTTCCGCTAGTGTATCTCTAGAGAGGAATACACTGGGTTCAACAAGAACATCTTGCAACTCGGCCCACACATGACCAACCACTCATTTCGCTTGAGTGTATCGAATGTATATCACCAATGGTTGGGATCAGCAACCGTTTCCCGAATGGGACAGCATCGAATAGAATAAGGAATTAAATGAATCTCTAGATAGGTGATTATACATCCTAATGGGAGCGACCCACATAGCCATGCTGCCTGCCCGATTTTTGTCATTTCCCGGTTGTTGAGGCCTGAGGCAACGATTACTTTCCATTCATTGATATCACAACCACTTTGAATGCCACATTGTCAGATCTGTTAATCACTAATTGATTTGCACAAATATATTCTAGATATTATGCTAAGGGAATAAATCTGTTGCCACCATGTATATTTGTACAGATCAGCATATTCGATCATTGGAAATACTTTGTCAGACATCCGTCCATATACGTTCGTTCTGGGATTGAACGAAACCAAAGGCACAATTTCTATTAATAGAAAAAGCCCTTGCATTTTACTTCGTCTTCGATTATCTTCATATAATCTGATTCGCAACGCTACTGCCAATACAGAATGGTTCATGAATAAAAATCCAACCGGTCTCTCCATATTGACAACGATATTGGCAAATACTTCGATAGTCGGTTATTTGCCTATCGAAGAAAAACAAACATCCATTCACAACATCAAACAATCACTGGGCCTTTTAATTTATATTTCATTAATTAATTCACTTCTCTATTTCTCTATCAATATTTGTTAACCAAATATTCCCAGTAATCTTATTGGTCTCTTACGCTATTTGGAAAAACATTTCCATGTATCGCCTTCTTTTATTTCCTGTATTTAGAAAATATATTCTATTTGTGTTTGGAAGAAACAATTTCAATCACTTATCTCTTTCCCAACTACTTTAATTATACTCGGGAAATATTTACTTTTATATTTCCAAAATTCCATCACTTGGGTTAAAACGAATGTTGTGTAAAACATCGTTACAACAACCCAAAATATTTTATTCAACTAACTATTATCCAACACTTCTCTTCGAGATTGGATCTTGCTATTTATCAATTAAAAATGAAATCAATCAAGTTGGGGTAAAATTACCTCTCAGACCTTGACTGAAAACATAATTAACGTCAGAACAGACAAAACCACTTACCTCGAATAAACACACCATAAAAACCAATTATTCATTTTTAAACGTATAAATGTTTCTCTTTCTATTACCAGCTTATCGATTTCCATTTTGTTTATAATATTCTATTTTAAATTCGTTTCCTTATCGAATTCCATATATATTGATATGTTGATTTCTAACTATCAAATTTTCTTAAAAATATTCTAACTCCTTAAATTCCCGGAAAAATTCGCCATAACCTCCCTTGTACCGGAAGCATCGGGATATTTCAAATAGCCTCCCATGGCCCTCACCAATCCAAAAGAAAAAGAAAAAGCCAAGCCGCTAGCCGATACGGCGCATAAAACCTCATATGGAATTTAAACGTGTACCTTTTTGTCGGCACATAAATTAAAATCTTCATATACTTCATCCCATACCTGTGTAACACATGTTCACCTGTTTTCAATTCAATTCAACTCGATCCATTCGTTTGAATTCAGTTTCGCCCATTTATTCTTTAATTAGCTATTTTTCCTATTTCACTTCTTTGTTTGAACATAACATGTTCAAACAAAATATTTAACTTGCTCATAACCAAATTGAATTTCAATTCTAGTTTCCTTTTCGATTTCGAATATAAACTTTCAAATTGAATTTACTTATTCAAGGCCCAATATCAATTCAAAATCTCATCAACTAATTACTACTCGAATTAGTTAATTATATTCAATAATCAAAAATCTGATTTCTGTTTCAAAATCAATTCATTACTCCACTTGAGTTCACATATAATTTACAACTCAAAATCTGAAATTTTCTAAATAGAAATTCGGATTTTTATTCGCTTAAAATCCTTTTATAAAATTAAATAAACCGTTATGGTTTTTAAATGGTTATGGCGCTGTTTTTCTGAAAATTTGATTTTGATATAAGTTAAAATATATACGACGAAATTCAGAATTTTCTCATCCATTAGAAAACTATTATCAAATCGGTCCTGACGTTTCTTGTTTCAAAGAATTCCGACTTCAGTCGAGTTCTATATACTCAATTGAAGTTCGAAACGCCAATTTACAAACTACAGCGCTGCGGCGAGTTCATTTTAATTATATTTATATATATAAATGTTTAAACTTCGTTTATAATAAATTCAACTCCATTCTGATATATTTTTAATATATATATCAAATCCATTTTTCCCAATTCAACAAACTAATTCCAATTTTCTACAATTGTCGATTTTTCCTTATTCAGTAATAAATTCATTTATATTTCGATCTTCTATATTTAATTTCAATTCCCTTTTATAAATTATAAATCCTTTGGATTTATTTCTATTCTGTTTAAAAATCCACATTTCGAAATATATTTCGTCGTTCCCATTTCGAAATGATTTCAACTTTCTATTTCAAATTCTCTTTGAAATTTCTATTTTCAAATTCTATTTTCAATTCTATTCAAATTTTATTCAATTCTATTCTAATTTCTGTATATTCAAATTCTATTCAAATTCTATATTTATTCAAATTCTATATATTCAAATTCCCCTTTTAACTCTATTCGAATTTCATATTGAAATTCTATTTCAATTCTATTTCAAATTCTCTATATTCAAACTCCATTTGAATTTCTATATTCGAATTCTATATTTAAAATTCCTTTATTCAAATTCCATTTCACCTTCTATATTCAAATTATATATTCGAATTTCCTTTATATTTTCTATATTCAAATTCCATATTTGAATTACATTTGAATTTTCTTTATTCACTCTCAAACAAGTCTCGATTTCAATTTCTTTTGAAATCGATATTTCTACTTTTGGAAAATAGATTCCCTTTTCAATTTCACACTTGTATTTTTATTTCTGAATTATCCAGTTGATAATTCTTTTCACTTTATTTATAATCTTCGTTTATAAAAGAACTACTTGTTTTTATTCTTAAAAACAAGTTTATATTTCAAATCTATTTAAAATTTCAAATTCTAAGATAGAATTTCCCTTTTTAAATCTCAAATATCCCTTTCAAGATATTTTTATAAATTAGCACCTAGGCCCAGTGATATTCAAACAACCAATTATTAATTTCAGGTTTCTAACACATCATATATGACAGTATATCTGCAAACAAATAAACAAATAGATAATATATTATTGAGGAATCCAGTTGGATCCCTCCAACCTGTTTTTCCTGCATCCACAGACGTTAGTCAACAAAAATAACACCCATCCTGCTTCGAAGCATGATATCGCAGTATAGAAGGTCATCCACTATCATAGCGTGGGGCGTATAGGGTAATCATCCGCTAATGGTACCGCGGGCATCCGCTAATGATGCTGCGGGAATCAATCAACCCAATATATATATATAATAGTCACCCTAAATAACTAATATATTTAAAACAACCAAAAAGCATTCAAAGAAGAAACAAACAATTATTTTTAATGAATAAAATAATTCTAAATAAAAGGTGAGTGAGATTTACTCACCAGATTTTATTTGCAGATCCGATCCAGTATTAAAATTTATCTAGCTTTACGAGATTTCCTAATTCTTCCCAACTCATCTATACTTCTTGTTATGAGTCTACCTGGCGAATTTCTTGAATTTGAACCTCGTATACATATTTAACATATGTTATTTAAGCTAAAAAAATTTAAATAAATAAAATTTGTTATTTGAGTATAGTATTTAACCATTTAATATAAAGGTAAATGATGGGTAACTAGTTGTATTAAATATTTGTAATATGAATCTCCTTCCCCATACATTCACAAACTCGAGCTATTGTTCCTTCCCGAAGTAAATGAAGACAGGACTACTCCATCCTCTTCCCCTACGATTATTAAATTCATACATAATGATTCATATTTTCATTAATTTAAATTTACTATTAACTTAATAAATTTAATAAAGAAAAACATTCTAAACTAATTAAATTACCTTAAACCCGGTTAATATCTCCTTCCCCAAATCAACAGTCCCAAACATACGGCCATCGCCCACCTTCGTGACACCTTCTAGAACGCTCACCAGTCCCTTTTTTGCTGCTACAGGTAGCGACATTAGTCAAACCAAATCTAACATCTCAGGCCACCAGACTTCATCACCCCTAATTTCTATAGCAACTTCGAAGTTGAAATCCCCAAATCCGTCGTACAGTGCTACCCCTCACCCATGCTTCTCTCCTTCCATCACGCACCTTGACATCGATAAGAACAACGCCAAAGCCATACCAAAACAAGCGTGCTTCAGTACCTTCACCGACAGTGTAAAGTCGAGCGACTCTTACATGCTCCGATATCCTCCAAGCTCGAGCGACAATCGCTTCACACGCGACTTCCCTGATGTCGCTCCCGTTGAAACCATTCTGGTCCCCTCTATCTCGACAAGAACGATGCCCTAATCCTTGCCGGAGCCAAGTACAGCAACTCTATTTAATCGGAATCACCCAACAGTGTCCTAGGAAGCATCGCGCTGAGCAAAACCCCCTTTTCTCGATTACTGAAGGCGGCATCGCACCCTCCCTGCTATTTGAAATCAACGAACGAGACTTCGATTTTGATTTGAGTTGCCATTTTAGATTTTGTCTGAAGCTTTGATTTTGCTCGTTGAAATTGGAAGGGGAAACTGGAAAGGAAATTAAACGGGAGGGGGTACTCGCGTTTATATAAAGGAAGGTGTGGCTTTGAATTTGGACAGCAAGGCCATTTGATTTCAAAAAAAATAGTGGCTTCCTTACTGAAGCTACGATTTGCAAATGAAGAAGAATGGAGAGGAGGTTGTCGCGATTTATAGGAGAGATGCTTCCTGGTTAGGGAAACAAAGGTAGGTTTTTACTGGGGAGTGTTTATCCGAGGTAGATTTTAATAGGTACAGCGTTTATTAGGGTAGGTGTTAACTGGTTCGATTTTAAATTTAAAATACCCTGTGATCCCGGACTCCTTTCTGAACACAACAACCGACATTTTTAGGGTTATCCCACTATTCTGAACACACTGGAACATGATTCACAACTTCATTTGATCGTATGGTGAAGACATTAATTTCAATTGATATAACTTAAATTCGATACAAATAAATTCCTCAATAATAATTTATTATTATCGATTTATGTTCTAATAGGATTTATATTAATCATCTGAACTGTTTTGGTTCAATTATAACTTCAAATTGAATTATTTTCGTATTACGGTTATTATATATATACGAAATAAATCGTATTTCGATTATTAAATAGATAGCGCAATATAAAATCAATTTATATTATCAACACAATATTAAACATTTAAAATAAATCGATTAAAAATCTGGGTCGTTACATTCTTCCCCCGTTAAAATAATTTTGTCCCCGAAATTGCTAAGGTAGGAAAATATTATAAACTCATTAACTTTTCAAAACTCCTTTATGTTGAAACTCACCTCTTCATATTTCAACAAATTAGCTCAAACCAAAACTTTTGGTTTTCACACATTTAATCTAAATGATTTACACCCAATTCAAATTCTATTCAATCTTATTCAATTTGAATTTCACTAATTTATTTGCCTCGATCCATTTAACTTTCTTAAGTTAAATTTAAACTTCAGAATTCAAATTCCTGGGTGTTCCTTTCGAATCCTTGTGAAATCACATAAATATATACATAAATATTTGTTTCCATTTCAAATTCAAAACATTTGAATTTTCAAACCACTTGTTTTCTTTCAAAACAAATTTCCATCAAAACTTTTCTAAGGTAGCAATCCATCACTCAGAAACTCGAAAATGAACACTGACGATGCTACAGTCATCATCAGAATTATTTTCTAGCCACTGAAGTGAATTCAGTGCTTTATCACATTCAAAACCCATGTAAAAATGGTTTTTATTTAATAATCCTTTCAAAACAAAACTATATTATTTTAATATACTTCAAAAATATTTCAAATCTCCCAGGTTTTAAATTCTTAATTCAAATTCTGAATTCAAATTCTGAATCCAATTTATTTCATTTCATTTGTATATTTCATTCATATACAAATTCAATTTTGGTTATAAATAACCATTTCAATTTTATAATCTCGTTTGATTATAATATTAAAATCCAACACATCCATATATTATAATAATTTCAAAAAAAAAAATCCTTCTATATCAAAATAGAATTTTGGATAAAATTATTTCATCTACCCATTTTTTTAAAACAATATCATGTCGAATTCTCTGTTCAAGTGTTTATAAATTCCTATCGACTTCGTGGCGTCCCACAATTCGACCAAAATTTATAATCCACTCAACAGACTAGCCAACACAATATAAATCATTTGTTTTAATCAATTAACAAATACGCGCTCTCGTATATATTTATATATATATATACACACACACTCAACTCATTCTAGGGTACTACTAACCCTATCTCTAATGAGAATAACCCCACCAAAGCTGTAATAACCCGGAAATCCGAGCCAATTTAAAATTTTTATTTTGGCAATTTTAGTAAATTATGATTATTTAGAATGAATTATTTTAAATAATAACGACGAGAAATTTATTTTGAATAGAATTCGAACGTATATATTTATTCGAATCGTCGTTAGAATATAAATATTTTATTTTAAATATAAAAGGAATTGAAAATGGCGCGGTAGTTTGAAATTTTGATTTCAAAGTTCAAATGAATGTACAGGATTCAAAATAAACCGAATTTTAGTGAAACCAAATATATTTGAATCTAATTAAGAATATCTTTCCAACGAATCCAAAAAATTGAAATTTCATAACGGGGATAATAAGTTATGTCCAGTTGAAAATTCAGAATAGTCGCTATGGAATTCTGGCCTTTGAAAATGGGAATTTTGCAAATGACTCGGTTTTCGACGAAACCACTTTTGTTGGATCAGTGATGTCAAGTTATTGCTAGGTTTCAAATTTCGTAATTTTTCGAACAAATATGTGAGTGTGGCAAAGGAAAATGCGTTTGACCAGTTTTAGTTGATTTTAATCGACTGGAAAATGGCCATTTTTCAAACGGTCTCAGAATTCGACGAAATTAGTTTTGTTAGGACCGTATCGTCAATACGAAGCTAGAAAATATTTTTTGGGAATTTTTAAAGTCAGTATGTGGCCCCG